>CM046661.1:77010797-79410797 GCA_025594165.1 Tamias sibiricus
TCCATTTTATAGATTCAGTTTACATAGCCTACAGTGATAGTGATAGCTCATCTTAAGATGGCATCAGGACACCTATTTTAACTATTTTGTATGTAGGATAAGACTCAGTTTCCAGTTCTAGCAAAGCCTATTACTTAACTCTCTAGGCTATAAGAGAAAATAGTGTGATGTGAGATTGTTCTGAGTTTTAAGGTGCAGCATATTTGTTGCAGAGCCTCCTGCTTAGACATTGTTCTGCCTGATAATTTAAAGTCCTTCTCTCTGTCTCCTTGGAGGATGCTAGGGCCACTCATCACTGTCGCCTTTATACTCTGATCTCTTTTTTTCCCCCTTTACTGCTTTCAGGATGAGGCTATTTCTCAAAGTAGTAAAAAGGGCCACACAGTAGAGGCTGGGCCCCCCAGGTTTGATTTCAGAAAGCTTTTATTCAACTTAATGACAGTTTATTCTTTCAAAACAATATATTCAAATATTACACAGAGTTCACTATTGTTCCATAATGTCACATGATGTAATGCTAATGCTGGTCGGTGATCTGCAGAGGCAGTGGCTGGGCGAGTTTGGGGCTATTTGTATGACTGAGGTAATGTTTGCATTTTTAATAAGCAAGCAGATTCTTTCTTTGGTTTTAACCCTTTTGCATAAATATCCTGGAGTATAATTTAGGCTTTATAATCCAAATGTCTGTTCCTTTCTTATTTAAGTCAAAGGGGTTTCTCTTTTTCATGGCAATCTCTGAATTTAGCAATTTATTTTGACATGTAAAGCATTTAATAGGAAATGAAGGATTAGAAAATTAGAAAGTAGCAATAAATAGCTATGAAAAAACACAAAAGCAAAATGTCAGTTTGGTGTAAGCTAGTAAGATTCTAAGGTGTTATAGATTTCTTAAAATTCACTCACTCAGGTTTTAGTGAAGCCACTCTAGTTTGTCATTCTATAGTAATGAAATATTTTCAAGAGAAAGGCAATATTGTTGATATTTTTTATGTAAAAATGAAAATAATTATTCTGTTAATTTTTGGATGTATACATACACATGCATATGACATTCTTTATAACTGACCTATCATTTTTGTCACTGACCGTGGTTGTCTTATTGTCTAAGGAAGGGACTGTCCTTATTACCAACAAAGGAGATCACATTGAGTGTAGATGTTTAAATGACACTAAGCAGCATTGTTGGGCAGTCTGAGTATGGTGAAGAACATGATACATGTGAAATAGATATAAATAATTAAAAAGCACCTGCCTTTTCTTGGTGGAACAAAATCTCATGGAACAGCCATGAAGGATCTCAAATCATATGAAATACTAAGAATTAGTAATTGAGATTGTAGCTGGGGAAGAATGAAGTGATGAGAAAGGGGAAGATAGCATGAGGACTAGGGATGTAATTCTATGGTAGAGCTCTTGTCTAGCATGTGCAAGGCCTGGGTTCAAACCCCGGCACTGAAAAGAACAAAAAAGAGTACATGAGGGAGTGAGATTTCAAATGATCAATTTCCTTACATTCTTCTCAATTACACTTCTGTCATGTAGACAAATAAAGGTGCAGAGTCTTTGCATTTATCAGACATCTGCCTCTACTAGCTGTCAGACCTTATCACTGAATTGGAAAAAGGTATACTAAGCAGGGGCTTAGAGAATGGATCTTTGTTTTTTTTTTTTTTTTTTTTTGTGGTACCGGGGATTGAACTCAGGGGCACTCGACCACTGGGTCACATCCCCAGACCTTTTTTGTATTTTATTTAGAGACAGGGTCTCATTGAGTTGCTAAGTGCCTCGCCATTGCTGAGGCTGGCTTTGAACTCGCGATCCTCCTGCCTCAGCCTCCCAAAGTGTTGGGATTACAGGCGTGCGCCACCCGCGCCCGGCGTGAGAATGGATCTTAATCAGAGCCATGGCTTAAAAGTAACTTCTAAGTCCAGGTTGATCCTAAGACTATTTTCTCTCAAAGACTGTAATTAATTGAAAACTTATTCCTAATTACCTTGTAGATTTATTTGTGTGTGTGTAATAACTCTTCATTTAACCTTTGAAGTATGGCTATTAACCAGCAAAGTGTTAGCCTTACTCAGAAGAGATACCAGGTGCCTTACTCAGAAGAGAGGGAAGTACCAGGTGAATGGTCACTTTAAACCAGTTGGGAATGTGAAGCCATCTCACCAGAGGTGGTTCACTTTTTTTTTTTTTTTTTAATTTGCTTTAGTTGTACACAATGCATTTTATTCAATGTGTTTTATCTGTACATGGTGCTGAGGATCGAACCCGGGTTGCCCACATGCTAGGCGAGTGCTCTACCGCTGAGCCACAATCCCAGCCCGGTGGTTCACTTTTGTCTTCGCTCCAGTAAATCTCTGTGCCAACCTCATTACTGTTTCTTTCATTAAATCTTAGAGGTTTGTATGCCTTTCTCTGAAATTTAATATCTCTATTTTACTCTTCTGTTTGCTGGGATGTTGCTTCTTTCTATATTTGCTTTTTCTCTAGCATCTAGCTTAGTGAACTACTTTGTTCAGATATACAAATCATTCCATATTTAAAACAGAAAAGTAAAATATTTTCATTTGACTCCATTGCCCCTCCTGGCTACCATGCTGTATGTTTTATGAATCTCAACTTCCAAACTTACTGCATGGCTACCACGTGCTGTCCCTGCATCCTTTCTGCCTCATATTTATTGTTTTATTGATATTTGCTTCTTTGGAGTACAGTTAGTATTCTCTTTTCATGCCTAATGATTTTCTTAGTCCATGTCCTCTTCTTTTCCATATTTTAACATCCATACCTTATTTACTAGTAATTCTACCTTCCTTTAATGGCACAAGTCAGTACCCCCACCCTTCTGCCCCATGGTAATGTACTTTGCTGTTTGCTCATTAGCTTCTGTTCTTCTCTGCGTGGCTCTTTTAGAGAACCAAAGTTCTAAGAACTTTAAGTATTTTGAAATATATACATCAAGATGATCACTATTATCAGTTTCAACTCTATTATTTCTCCAACTATGAGCTAGTCAATACAGTTGTGTATTATTACTTTAAATTCTGTATGCCCCATCTTCTACCTATATATTTAAGTGTTCACTTATTTATTCAATAAAACAGATTTAAAAAAAAATATTTATTTATTTACTTTAGTTGTACACAATGCAACGCATTTATGTTTACGTGGTGCTGAGGATTGAACCCGGGCCGCGCACGTGCGAGGCAAGCTCTGCCGCTGAGCCACAACCCCAGCCCCAGATTTTTTTTTTATTAGGTGAATAATATATACTTGAAGAGAATTTGTTCTGTAGTTACTGGGTGTAGTGTTCTATAAATGTCAGGTCAAGGTACAGTTGATGGTGTTCATATTTTGTATTTTTATTGACTAATTTTATCACTGAAAGGTGTTAAAATATCCAGTCATGATTGCAAATTTGCCTATTGTCAGTTTCATTTATTTATTTATTTATTTGTACCAGGGATTGAACCCAGGGGCACTTAACCACTGAGCCACATCCCCAGACTTTTTTTTTTTTTTCTGGTACCGGGGATTGAACTCAGGGGCACTTGACCACTGGGCCACATCCCCAGCCCTTTTTTGTATTTTATTAGAGACAGGGTCTCACTGAGTTGCTAAGTGCCTCGCCATTGCTGCAGACTTTTTTTTTTTAATTAAAAAAAATTATTTTAGTTGTAGATGGACACATACCTTTATTTTATTTATTTTTATGTGGTGCTGAGAATCGAACCCATGCCTCACACATGGGTAGGCAAGCGCTCTACCACTGAGCCACAACCCCAGACCTCCCAGTCCTTTTTTAATATTTTGTTTAGAGACAGGGTCTCACTGAGTTACTTAAGGGCCTGGCTAAGATACTGAGGCTGGCTTTGAACTTGCAATCCTCCTGCGTCAGTCTCCCGAGCCACTGGGAATACAGGCCTGCGCCACAGCGCTCAGCCCTATTGTTAGTTTTTGCATATGTATTTTGGAAGTATTTTTAGACATATTCACATTAACAACTGATAAATTGACCAGGCATGGTGGCACATGCTGGTAATCCCAGCGGCTCAGGAGGCTAAAACAGGATTGTTAGTTCAAAGCCAGCCTCAGCAATTTAGGCCCTGAGCAACTCAGCAAGCCCCTGTCTTTAAGTAAAATATAAAAAAGGGATGGGGATGTGGCTCAGTGGTTAAGCACACCTGGGTTCAATCCCCCAGTACTCCCCGCACCCCAAAAAATCAGTTGATAAATTGATCTTCTATCATTATGAAAATGTCCTTCTATTTATGGTATTGCTCCATCTCATTGTGTATATTGTTTTATATTGATATAGCTACTCTAGCTTTCTTACACTTATTGTTTGCATAGTTTTTACCATCCTTTTACTTATTTTTACCTACTTATGTCTTTGTATTCACAGTATCTCTTGTAGAAAGCATAGAGTAGTAGGGTCTTGCTTTTGTATCTAGGCTAACAGTCTGCCTTTAAATTAGTGTGCAAAATTGATTAAGATTGGATATAGGGCTGGGGTGTGGCTCAGCGGTAGAGCACTCGCCTAGCACGTGCGCGGCCCGGTTCGATCCTCAGCACCACATACAAATAAACGTATCGTGTACAACTAAAGCAAATAAATAAATATTAAAAAAAAAAGATTGGATATAATAAGTCTGCTGTTTTGTTCTTCATTTTCTATTTGTGTTATATTCTTTGATTCTTTCGCACTCTTTTCCTGTCTTTTGATCAGTTGAATTTTTTTTTTAGTATTCCATTTTAATTAGTTTATTTGCTTTTTTTGTACTTCTTTGCATCAAATTTTAAGTGGTTGCTCTAGGGATTACAATATGTATCCTTAATTTATCATAGTTCACTGAGAGTTACTATTCTGTCACTTGACCTAACATGTAAGAACCTTTCAGTGGTATGGTTTCATTCACCTCCAGTTCTTTGTGCTTTATCTGTCATATATAGTGTTATCTACCACCATTTAGATTTTGGATTTCTAGCTATCAAAACTGAAAAAGAGCCGGGTGTGGTGGCGCACGCCTGTAATCCCAGCATTTGGGAGGCTGAGGCAGGAGGATTGTGAGTTCAAAGCCAGCCTCAGCAATGACGAGGCATTTAGCAACTCAGTGAGACCCTGTTTCTAATAAAATACAAAAAAGGGCTGGGGATGTGGCCCAGTGGGTCGAGTGCCCCTGAGTTCAATCCCTGGTACCAAAAAAAAAAAAAAAAAAAACAACAAAAAAAAAACTGGAAAATGAATGTTTATTGTTAAGCCACCCATTCTATGGTGTTCTTATTATATCAGCTCAAACTAAGCTTTGCTGGTCTATATCCTAGAAACTGTCTATACACAGAAAGCTGGAGAAATGTAGGGCTTGTTTTCCTTCTCTGAGGGATCAGAATCCAGTACTGCACTGCCAGTCATACGATATCTAAAAAAAAAGTGCTTCATACATTTTATCTGGCTTTCTAGTTATTTGTGACTAGAAGGCATTATATGAACAGTTAATTCTTTGTGAGCAGAAGCATAAATAATTTAAAAAATTTTTTTACCACTTCTTTCATTTTCACTTGAGAGCCCTATGCCCAGTAGCCTTTGGTTCCTTTTTGCAATATATTGGTAAACATTTATTAAGTGTCTGATAGTATGAGGACAGTGGTGACACAAAAATATGACAGTTACTCCTTAAGGGCTTATATAGTTTCATGAGCAATTCAGATAGGTAAATATCTCATATGACCAGTAACATTGGTCTTATGCCCAAAAGATATGAATGGAGGAGGGAACTATTAATTTGGTCTAGGAATTTGGGGCAGACTTCACAGAGGAAGTATCTTTGAGGGATGGGTATTCCTAGCTTTAAAGTCTTACATGTAAGTAAAATATATAATTCTAAATAATTAGAGGATGCCAAAATTCTCTATTTAAAATCATATTTGGAATGTACTGCTTTGATTTTCTTTTTCTTTTCAAAATATCATAAGTATGCAGGTTAAGTTCTGCTTTTAATTTTAAGCAATATCAAGTGTTAACTTACTAGAATAACTGTCAGTTTGTGTACTAATTTACTTTGTTTATCTAAATTTTAAATGTGTTATATTATGAATTTAAACAAAAATCAATACCCAAAGATATATCTTTCTAAGCGATATTATTTCCTGTCTGAGTTAATGAATTATTCCTGTAGTATTGAAAGTAAAGATAAACAAATGAACCTTCTAAGGTTCTGGTTTGTCAACAGTTTCTGCTAAGTGATAGCCTGGAAACATTCTAAGGATGAAGAGTATAAAATTCTGTCAGACATCTTCAGTTTTTCTACTTTTCAAAAAATTCTCATATATATATATAAAAAATCTTCTATTTTTAAAAATATATCTGAGACTGAAATGTTTATTTAGGAAAGCTGAAGCATTATAGGTATTTCCAGAATTTAAAAAATTCCATTCTCCTCCCCATTTAGACAGATTATTTTGGTGCTAATTTTGTTTTATTTGGTCTTGATTGTAATAAGGTTTTCCAATTGGAGCAGAAGTGGAAGTCACATTCTCTTTTTGAGCTCTTGCTGTTTATCAGATATTGTTAAGCTAGACATAAATAAAACCAAAAAGCATGATTCCCACGAAGAGCACAGTCTGCTGAGACTATATAGTAAACAAATAAATTGTGATTCAACACGAAAAGTGCTATAAAGTGTAATAACCCTTTTGGGCACCTAAAGCAAGGAACAGCTTATTCTGTCTGATGGAGACAGTAAAAATTGACTAGAATCAGAAAAACTTAGGATAATTTATATTTGCAATCTGTTAGATAGTACAGGTTGAATATTGGTTATCCAAAATGCTTAGAACCAGAAATGTTTCAGATTTCTGAATTTTTCAAAGTTTGGAGTGTTTTCATAGGTCCAAGATGCTCTGAAATCAAACTTTTCAAGTGCCAACATGATGTTCAAAGAGTTTGAGGGGCTGGGGTTGTGGCTCAGTGGTAGAGCACTTGCCTAGCTTGTGAGAGGCACTGGGTTCAATTCTCAGCACCGCATTAAATAAATAAAAGGTCCATCAACAACTAAAAAAAAAAAAAAATTAAAAAGAAAGTTTGAAATTTTGGAGCATTGTGGATTTTTGAATTAGGGATGCTCAGCCTGTAATTATTTCCAAAACTTTATTGTGCATAAGAAACTACTTGGAGGGCTGGGGTTGTAGTTCAGTGGTAGAGCACTTGCCTAGCATGTGTGAGACCCTGGGTTTGATTCTCAACACTGCATATAAATAAAGATCCATTGACAACTAAAAAAATATTTAAAAAAGAAGGAAAGAAACTACTTGGAGAAACTTTTTAAAAAAATGACGATCATTGGGACCCAACCTTATAGATTCTGGTTAGTAGGTTCAGTGTAAGATTAGCATTCTAGGTGAATCTGAAGTGGGTCCATGGACCATGCTTTGGAAAACATTAAGCTTTTTGATATGACAAGAACTGTGAAATCACTCAGCAAAATGATTTTAGACTTTTTTTTTCAAACTGGAGATTTAACCCAGGAGTACTTTACCATTAGCCATATCCCCAGAGCTTTTTTTTTTTTTTTTTTTTTTTAAATATAAATATTTATTTATTTATTTTAGTTGTATACAGTGCCTTTATTCTTACCTGGTGTTGAGGATCGAACCTGGGCCGCTCACATGCTAGGCGAGCACTCTACCGCTGAGCTACAACCCCAGTGCTTTTTATTTTTTTATTTTGAGACAGGGTCTTACTAAGTTGCTGAGACTGACCTTGAACTTGGGATCCTCCTGCCTCAGCCTACAGAGTTGCTGGGATTACAGGCACGTGCTGCTGTGTCTAGCTAGACGTTTTTAAAAGAGATGTGGTTATTTAAGGAATATTTTGAAATCTGTTATTAGGTTTTTACTCTTTTTAGATGAACTCTGACATTCAAACTATGCTTCACATTTGATGCCTGTACATTAAGTTTTGAACTCATTGAAAATTCATTGTTTGTAGAGGACTCTGCTAAAACTGTCACAGGTTTTAAGTAATTTAAAAATATTCTTCACCAAAATTCAGTTTTACAGAAAGCCAATAAAATGAAAAGTAATGTTTTAAAGAAAAAGTTTAGGTAGATAATAAGTTATTTTTCTTTGAGATGATGAAAAAACATTTTCAAAAAAATTTCTAAAATTTTTACTACTTTCTTTTCAACTGAAGGCTCTGCTTTGACTTACAGTTAAGATAGTAATTTTTTTTAGTTTTATGTTGTATCTAGATTAGTATTTACTAGGAGAAATGAAACAGATAAATCCCAGTGAGAGGAGTTAACAGTAATGTCAGTCAAAGATAAATTAAAATATTCTTTAATGCTAATAAATGCCACCATTTATTTTCATATTTTGACATTTTTTCATAAGATGGCCTCCTTTTATAATGTAGTTTAATTTACAGCAGATCTGTTTTTAACACATTTGCCACTAGATGTCACTATGCTAAAACAATTAATGAGCTGGTTGACCCTACAACTTATGCCAATATTTTTAAAGACCTTTGGTTAATAATATTTACTCTGTGGTATCTGGATTTCTTTCTTTTTAATATTTATTTTTTAGTTGTAGTTGGACACAATACCTTAATTTTATTTATGTGGTGCTAAGGATCAAACACAGGGCCTCTTACACGCAAGGCAAGCGCTCTACCGCTAAGCCACAACCCCAGCCCCTGGATTTCTTTAAAATAAACAAAAACAAACAAAAAAACCCCATCATAGCTCACTTTACACACGAGCTAGTTGGGAAAAATATACACGTTCTGTGATGTATTAGTAATCTGTGATTATTCGTTTTAGTGTTTGTCAAGACAGAAAAGGAAAAAAAATCCCACCACAGGAAACTTTTTAGTGATCTTAATTTTTGGGAGAGAAAACTCCAGTTTCACTCTATTGCTATACTCAAAGGAGTAACTCAGTTTACTGGTAACAATACAAATATCTATCAATTTGTGAGTGGATGAACAAAATGCCATGTATTCATGCAGTGGAATACTAGGCAGCACTAAAAAGAAACTACTGATACATGCAGCAACATGGATGAACTGCAGAAACATTATGCTTGGATTCAGGACAGCCAACTTTAGGTGATGAGACCTCTTATGAGGGTAGAAACAGGAAAAATACAGGGGAAGAAGTATATATGAAAGTTTGATCTAACTGGACATTAAAAAAGGTGAATAAGAAGGCCATATCAAAATGATTTTAAATTTACTGTTAAACTCTGGTTCACCCTCCAATCCTAGGCAATCTCAGATATGCTCTTGTGGACATTTCTTATAAATGGAACCATACAATATGTGTGGGGTTTTTTTGTTTTGTTTTTTTTTTAGTCTGACTTCCAGTTTTTCATTATTATGTGTAATGCTGTTATGAGTCTTCGTGCCCAGTGTGTTCAGGTGAATGTTTTCTTTTGCATGGGTTCCTAGAGTGCAGTGGGTAGATTGTATAGTAAACCTATGTTTACTTTTGCCAAACTGCTGATTTTTCAAAAAATATATATTCCATCAACATATAAGGATTCCATTTTCTCTTTCTGGTTATAGCCATTAGAGTGCTTGTGTAATGGCATCTCATTGTGGTTTTCATTTATATTTCTCTAATGATGATGAAATTCTTTTTATGCATGCATTAACTATTCATATATCTTTTTAAAAAATATTTATTTGTTTGCTTTAGTTGTACACAATGCATTTATTTTTACGTGGTGCTGAGGATCGAACCCTGGCTGCGCACGTGCTAGGCGAGTGCTCTACCGCTGAGCCACAACCCCAGCCCTTCACATATCTTTTTAAGTAAAATGGCTATATTAGTCTTTTGCCCATTTTTTAATTGTTTTTATTTTTTTTTTTAACATAGGTGCTCTTCTAAAGTGTACTCTATGGTCATTGGATCGAGTGTTCTATGTGTGTTATGTTAGTTATGTTTGATGGTGTGGTGTTTGAGTTTTCTATATTCCTCCTGACTTTTTGTCTAGTTTTATCAATTACTGAGAGTGAGGCACTGAATTACTTCTCTGATATGGTTGAATTGTCTTTTGCTCCTTTCTTTTTAGGTTTATGCATATTTAGGTGTTTTATATATGTGTGTGTGTGTATGTATATATATATGTGTATATATATATGTATGTATTTAGAATACTTAGATCTTCCTGATATAAAATATGAAATGCCATTCTTATCTTTAATAATACTTTTTGTCTTAAAGTCTATTTTATCTGTTATTAATATAGCCATTCTGTATCTTTCCTGGTACTCTGATATGTCTTTTTCCTATCCTTTTTCTTTCATCCCTTTGATGTCTTTGAATCTAAGATGTACCTTTTGTACATAGTATGTTGTTGGATCTTGATGTTTTACCCAGTTTGATACAGTGTATCTTTTTGTTTTTAGGGGCAGTTGGGAGCGGGAGATGGAGGATTGAACCCTTGTGCATGCTAGCCAAACCCTCTACAGGAAGAATCTTCTCAGCTCTTTACCTTTTGGCTGAGGTGTAAAACCATTCACTATTTATGAAATTATTGATCAGGTTGGATTTGCCTTTTTGCTATTTGTTTTCCATGCAGTTTTTTGGTACCAAGGATTGAACTCAGGGGCACTCTACCACTGGGCCACATCCCCATCCCTTTTTTTTTTTGTATTTTATTACAGACGGAGTCTCACTGAGTTGCTAAGTGCCTTGCCATTGCTGAGGCTGGCTTTGAACTCCTGATCCTCCTGCCTCAGCCTCCCAAGTGCTGGGATTACAGGCGTGCGCCACTGCGCCCAGCTCATTCTTTTTTTTTTTTTTTTAATTTTTTTATTCTAAGTTGTAAATGACAACAGAAAGCATTACATTTCATATTATACTTATAGAGCACATTTTTACATATCTTTGATTGTATACAAAGTATACTCACACCATTCATGTCTTCATACATGCACTTAGGGTAATGATATCTATCTCATTCTACCATCTTTTCTTTTCTTCACCCTTTTGCCCCCTCCCTTCCTCTCTCTCCCCATTGGCTATTCTAGTGTTTCTCTAATCCTCCTATGCTCCCCATCCCAACCCCACTGTGAATTGGCCTCCTTATATCAGAGAAAACATTTGGCATTTGGCTTTTTGGGATTGGCTAACTTAGCATTATATTCTCCAACTTCATTCATTTACCTGCGGATGCCATGATTTTATTCTCTTTCATTGCTGAGTAATACTCCATTGTGTATATATACCACATTTTCTTTATCCATTCATCTACTGAAGGGCATCTAGGTTGGTTCTGCAGTTTAGCTATTGTGAATTGTGCTGCTATAAACATTGATGTGGCTGTTTCCCTGTAGTATGCTGTTTGATGCTGTTCCAATCAAAATCCCAATGACATTCCTCATAGAAATAAAAAAAGCAGTCATGAAATTCATCTGGAAAAATACGAGACCCAGAATAGCTAAAGCAATCCTTAGCAAGAAGAGTGAAGCAGGTGGCATCACTATACCAGACCTTAAATTATACTACAGAGCAATAGTAACAAAAACAGCATGGTATTGGCACCAAAGTAGACTGGTAGACCAATGGTACAGAATAGAGGACACAGACTAACGCATATAATTTCAGTTATCTTAGACAAAGGCGCCAAAAATGTACATTGGAGAAAAGATAGCCTCTTCAACAAATGGTGCTGGGAAAACTGGAAATCCATATGTAGCAAAATGAAATTAAACCCCTATTTCTCACCATGCACAAAACTCAACTCAAAGTGGATCAAGGATCTAGGAATTAGACCAGAGACACTATGCCTAATAGAAGAAAAATGAAGCTCTAATCTCCAACATGTTGGATTAAGCCACAAGTTCCTTAATAAGACTCCTGTAGAGCAAAAATTAATATTAAGAATCAATAAATGGGATAGATTCAAACTAAAAAGCTTCTTAGCAAAAGAAACAATCAGTGAGGTGAATAGAGAGCCTACTAATTGGGAACAAATTTTTACCACATGCATATCAGATAAAGCACTAATCTCTAGAATATATAAAAAGAACTCAAAGCCGGGCGCGGTGGCACACGCCTGTAATCCCAGCACTTTGGGAGACTGAGGCAGGAAGATCATGAGTTCAAAGCCAGCCTCAGCAATGGTGAGGCACTTAGCAACTCAGTGAGACCCTGTCTCTAATAAAATACAAAAAAAAAAGGGTTGGGATTGTGGCTCAGCGGTAGAACACTCACCTAGCGTGTGCGCGGTCTGGGTTCAATCCTCAGCGCCACGTAAAAATAAAGGCATTGTGTACAACTAAAACAAATAATAAATAAATAAATAAAAAGGGCTGGGGATGTGGCCCAGTGGTCGAGTGCCACTGAGTTCAATCCCCAGTACCAAAAAAAAAAAAAAAAAACCTAAAAAATCTTAACACCAAAAAAACAACCCAATCAATAAATGGGCCAAAGAACTGAAAAGACACTTCTCAGAATAAGATATACAATCAGTCAACAAATACATGAAAAAATGTTCAACAACTCTGGCTATTAGAGAAATGCAAATCAATACCACTCTAAGATTTCATCTCACACCAGTCAGAATGGCAGCTATTAAGAACACAACAATAAATGTTAGAGAGGATGTGGGGAAAAAGGCACACTCATACAGTGCTGGTGGGACTGCAAAGTGGTACAGCCAATATGGAAAGCAGTATGGAGATTCCTTGGAAAACTGGGAATGGAACCACCTTATGACCCAGCTATCCCACTCCTTGGTCTATACACAAAGGACTTAAATCCATGCATTCTTTTTTAAAAAAATATTTTTATTAGTTGTCAATGGACATTTATTTATCTATGTATTTATTTATTTATATGCTGTGCAGAGAATCTAACCCGGTGCTAGGCAAGTGCTCTACCACTGAGCCACAACCCCAGCCTGTACCATGCATTCTTATCTGTTTTGTTCCTTTATGCCTATTTGTCTGCCTCCCATTTTTTGTATTAAATAAATATTTTTAGTGTACTGTTTTAAATTTTTTGTTGATTTTTTTTTTTTTTTTTTGTACCAGGGATTGAACTCAGGGGCACTCAACCACTGGGCCACATCCCCAGCCCTTTTTTGTATTTTTATTTTAGAGACAGGGTCTCACTGAGTTGCTAAGTGCCTCGCCATTGCTGAGGCTAGCTTTGAACTCGCGATCCTCCTGCCTCAGCCTCCCAAAGTGCTGGGATTATAGGCGTGCGCCACTGCACCCGGCTTTTTGTTGATTTTTTAAAACTATTATTTTTGAAGTTGTTTTCTTAGTGGCTGCTCTAGGGATTCTAGTTTGCATCTTAGATTATCAGAATCTACTTCATATTCATACTGAATTCTGATAAAACATACACTTTACTCTGATCTAGTTTCATTTGTTCCCCTTCTTTCTACTATTATTTTATAAATCCAGAACACAGTGTCATAGTTATTGCTTTAATTTTTTGTCTTTTAAAAGAATTAAGAGAAGGTATGAGATTATAGAATCTTTTATATTGACTCACATTTGTCAGTTTTGTTCCTAATTTTTTCTTGAAGTTTGAGTCATCGGTTGTCACTTCCTTTCAATATGAAGACACTTCCCTTAGTGTTGCTTATAATACAGGTCTACTAGCAGTGGATTTTTTCTTTTTGCTTACCTAGGAAGGTCCTTATTTTATCTTCATTTTTAAAATAATATTTATTTTTTAGTTATAGGTGGACATAATATTTTATTTTTTATGTGGTGCTGAGGATGGAACCCAGTGTCTCATGCATGCTAGGCAAGCACTCTACCTCTGAGCCCCAGCCCTTATCTTCATTTTTGATGTATAAATTTGTCGGACATGGAATTCTTGGTTGACAGATTTTTTTTTTTTTCTCAGCATTTTGTATACTTTTTTTGGGGGGCGGTGTACCAGGGATTGAACCCAGGGACACTTAACCACTGAGCCATATCTGCACCCCACCCCCTCGCCCTTTTTTTCCCCTAGGATTTTATTTTTAAAAAAATTTTTTGTAGTTGTAGATGAATAGCATGCCTTTGTTTGTTTATATGTGATACTAAAGATTGAACCCAGTGCCACACATATGCTAGGCAAGTGCTCTGCCACTGAGCTACAGCCTCAGCCCTCAAGTTTTTATTTTGAGACAGCTTTCACTAAGTTACTTAGGGCCTCACTAAGTTACTGAGCTTGGCTGTGAACTTGCCATCTTCCTGCCTTAGCCTCCTGAGTTTATGGGATTAAATGCATGTCACTGTGCCTGGCAGCATTTTATATACGTCTTTCCACTCTCCTTTAGATGAGTAACTTTTCCTTTTTCAGGATTTTTCTTTGACTTTGGTTTTCAACAGCTTGTGATATGTCTAGGTGTTGATCTTTTTGTATTTCTCCTACTGAAGGTTCATTGAACTTCTTGAATGTATGGAGTAATATTTTTCATCAAATTTGGTGAACTCTCCTGGATATTTCTTTATACTTGATGTCGCACAGATCTCTTGAGGCTTTGTTAATTTTTCCTTGATATTCTTTGCTGTTTTTTGTGGGTTTTTTTTTTTTTGTTTGTTTGTTTGTTTTTGTACAGGGAATTGAACCCAGCCAGGGAAGCTTTACCATGAACTACATCCCCAGCCGTTTTTTTTTTTTTTTTTTAAATACTTATTTATTTGCTTTAGTTGCACACAATGCGTTTATTTGTACGTGGTGCTGAGGATCGAACCCGGGCCGCGCATGTGCTAGGCGAGTGCTCTGCCGCTGAGCCACAACCCCAGCCCCCCCAGCCGTTTTTAGTTTTTTTTTTTTTTTTTTTGAAACAGGCTCTTAATAAGTTGCTTAGGACCTGGTTAAGTTGCTGAGGCTGGCCTCAAACTTGCAATCCTCCTGCCTCAGTCAGTTTCCTGAGCCTCTGGGATTAAAGGCATGTGTCACCATGTTTGTCTGTTCTCTGTTCTGTAGATTGGATAATTTCTGTTTTCAGGCTCACAGATTCTTTTTTCCTGATATCCCAAAATTGCTATTGAGATGCTCAGGTGAATTTTTTGTTTTAGTTATTGTACTTTTCAACTCCAGGATTTCCATTTGATATAACACACACACACACACACGTTTCTATCTTCTAATTGAGAATCTCTATTTGTAGATCATTATGGTCATACCTTTATTTAATTCTTTCATTATGATTTCTTTTAATTCTCTTATTCATAACAACCTCTCTGAAATTTTGTTCATTTCTAGTGTCTTGGAAACTCAGACAGTTTCTGTTGATGGTTTTTCTTTATTTTTTTTCTGTGAGTACGAGTTATACTTTCCTATTTCTTTGTTTTGTAATTTTTTTGTAAGAACAGGGCAGGCATGTTAGGTAACGTATTATAGTAACTCTAGATTCTGATTCCCCTAAGATTGTTGTTACTTTTTGTGTTCATTTTCCTTTTTTAGTGACATGTTGGCTGAACTTGTGAAATTTCTTTTCTGTGTCTGTGGCTATTGTTATCTCTGGACCACTACTCACCCTCCTTTTTTTTTCTTTATTTTTTTTAAAAATATTTATTTTTAGTTGTAGTTCGACACAATACCTTTATTTTATTTTTACGTGGTGCTGAGGATTGAACCCAGGGCCACTTGAGTGCTAGGCGAGTGCTCTACCGCTGAGCCACAACCCAAGCCCTTTCTTTACTTTCAAAAAAATTATTTGGCCGGGTGCGGTGGCGCACGCCTATAATCCCAGCACTTTGGGAGGCTGAGGCAGGAGGATTACAAGTTCAAAGCCAGCCTCAGCAATGGCGAGGCACTTAGCAACTCAGTGAGACCCTGTCTCTAATAAAATACAAAAAAGAGCTGGGGATGTGGCCCAGTGGTCGAGTGCCCCCGAGTTCAATCCCCGGTACCACAAAAAAAAAAAAAAAAAAAAAAAAAATTATTTGTTTGTTAGGATTTGTTACACATGACAGCAGAATGTATTTCAGTTCATAGTACACAGATGGAACACAATTTTCCATTTCTCTGGTTGTACACAAAGTAGAGTCACACCATTTGTGTCTTCATACGTGTGCCTAGGGTAATGATGTCCATCTCATTCTACCGTCTTTCCTACCACCATGCCCACTCCCCTCCCCTTCCTCACCTTTGCCCTATCCAAAGTTCCTCCATTCCTCCCATGCTCCCCTCTGACACCCATTATGGATCAGCATCCACTTTTCAGAGAAAACATTTGGCTTTTGGTTTTTTGGATTGACTTCACTTAGTATGATATTCTCCTATTCCATCCATTTACCTGCAAATGCCATGATTTTATTCTCTTTTAATGCTGAGTAATATTTCATTGTGTGATATATATCACAGTTTCTTTATCCATTTATCTATTGAAGGGCATCTAGGTTGATTCCTCAATTTTGCTACTGTGAATTGTGCTGCCATAAACATTGATGTGGTTATGTCACTGTGGTATGCTGTTTTTAAGTCCTTTGGGTATAAACCAAGGCGTGGGATAGCTGGGTCAAATGGTGGTTCCATTCCAAGTTTTCTAAGGAATATACATAATGCTTTCCAGATTGGTTGCACCAATTTGCAGTCCCATCAGCAATGTAAGAGTGTGCCTTTCCCCCCACATTCTCGCCAACTCTTATTGTTGGTTATATTCTTATTAATTAATTGTAATTAGCTATATATGACAGCAGAATGCATTTTGATTCATTGTACACAATTGTAGCACAACTTTTCATTTCTCTGGTTGTACATGATGTAGCATGGCACCATATATGCAGTCATACATGTACCTAGGGTAATGATGTCCATCTCATTCCACCATCCTTCCTGCCCCCATGCACCCTCCCCACCTCTCCCTCCCCTTTGCCCAATCAAAGTTCCTCCATTTTTCCCATGCACCCCATTATGGATCAGCATCCACTTATCAGAGAGAACATTCAGCCTTTGGTTTTTTGGGATTGGCTTACTTTGCTTAGGATGATATTCTCCATCTCCATCCATTTACCTGCAGATGCCATAATTGTATTATTCTCTTTTAATGCTGAGTAATATTCCATTGTGTATATACACCACAGTTTCTTTATCCATTCATCTATTGATTGATTCATCTTGGTTGCTTCCACAGTTTAGCTATTGTGAATTGAGCTGCTATAAATATTGATGTGGCTGCATCATTATAGTATGCTGATTTTAAGTCCTTTGGGTATAGACTGAGGAGTGGGATAGCTGGGTCAAATGGTGGTTCCATTCCAAGTTTTCTAAGGAATCTCCATACTGCTCTCGAGATTGGTTGCACCAATTTGCAGTCCCACCAGCACTGTATGAGTGTGCCTCACCCCCACCCCCACATCCTCACTGTATCATCTGTACTCTTGATAACTGCCATTCTGACCGGTGTGAGATGAAATCTTAGGGTAATTTTGATTTGCCTTTCTCTAATTACTAGAGATGTTGAACATTTTTTTGTATTTGTTGATCAAATGTGTATCTTCTTCTGAGAAGTGTCTGTTCAGCTCCTTAGCCCATTTATTGATTGGACTACCCCCCTTTTTTAAGCCAGTAATCATAATTTCGGATTTCTGTGGGTCAGAGATTTAGGAAAGGCTTAGCCAGGCTTACTTTGTCTCTTATGCGATTGCAGTCAGTATTTGGTGGCTGAAGCTGAAATAGCAGGGGTTGGAGCAGCTGAGGGCTGTTTGGATTTCCTTCTTTATTCATATAGTCACAGGTTCTATCCATATATCTGCCTGCTTTTTATATTTATGTATATTTTAAATTCTGATTTCTAGGGTGCTGTCTTTATGTCTGCATGTGTTACTAGCCAGTTATTAAACAAAGATTGTACTTAACCACCTGGATCCAAGAAGGCTTGGTCATCTGCCAATGGCTCTCTGCACAGGTAGGGTAGCACATTAAAAGCTCAGGTTATTTCAAGTCTCCTCTATCTTTTACTTTCTGCTTGGCCATTTTATCTCCTTCTTGACATGCATACACCCTCAATGTCAGCTAGGAATGTGTGACAGGTGAACCCTCTGCTACAAATACACACAGCATTAATCAGGAATAAACTTGCCTCAACCATGAGCCTCTTGTTAGTATAGCTTTTGGCACATGCCACTTGCCCATCTCTGGGACAGTCAGTTTTTTTGATGACACTGATGGCTCTGGATGTTACCCATTGCTCCAAATAAGTCAGCCTGTCCTGCAGCAGAAAAGCTGCCTGCTCTCATAACCTGTCCCATTCTGGCACATCAACTTCAACTGAGGCAAGAGGGATAGGAGAAGATTCAGGTTCAGATGCTACAGATTTCCAGTGTTGTTACACATGTTCAACTACTTTGAAGACATAACTGTTACTGGATTGTCATATAGGCTGATTTCCTGAGCCCTGAAATTGCTGTTTTTATTAATTTTGTCCAATTTTACAGTTAGTTGTTGTGGAACAGTCATTTATTTTCTCACTTAGCTCTAGCATGAAGTCCCATCTGTCACATTCATTTGCTTTTAATCTAGTTTTGTGTGTGTGTGTGTGTGGTTTTTTTTTTTTTTTTTTGGTGGTGCTAGGGATTGAACCCAGGGCCTTGTGCATGCAAGGCAAGAACTCTACCAACTGAGTTACATCCCCAGCCCTAGTTTTGTGTGTTTTAATCTAGTTTTTTTTTTTTTTTTTTTGTTTCACTGCTAAATAGCTTTTTATGAAACAATGTCTTTAGTTACAGAGAGAGGGAAACTATTAAAGACCTTGAGGGTTAGTTTAACTACTGTTAATTTTGTCCATAGTTATGTGTGTAAAATACATGTTAGCCATTTTACTTTTATCATCTTAGTAATGAAATTTTGTGTCTAAAAATAATGACTTGTCTCAAACAAGTTTTCTGAAGTTTGTTGAGAAATTTTGTACACTCTATTACTACAGTGTCTTCCTTCCATGTTTTTTATAAAGAAAAAAAAAAACTACTCTTGAGTATGCAAAAGAAAATTAAAAAAGAATGAACAGAAAATAAAATTTTCATGTATAGTGGCAGAAATAATTAAAACACACCCTCTGAAATATGAGTTTTTCTCTCCTCTGCTCCTCCTGCTTATATTTCTCTACAGAGTACCTAATTCAGTTGGCTAAAACCAAAAATATGCTTGAGCCAAGATCTCCAATCCTAATTTTTTTTTTTAAGATGTTGAGGCTGGCATGGAACTTGTGATCTTCCTGTCTCACCCCTGGGTTGCTGGGATTACAGGTGTGTCCCACTGCTCAGCTTCCAATCCTAATTTTTTTAAAAAGAACTTTTTCATTAATGCATATAATTATAGATAATAGTGGGGTTTATTTTGACATATTCATAAAAGCATATAACAATTTACTCCATTTCAATCCCCAGCACTTCCTCTTTCCCTCCCCTCTTCCCTTCCCTTGATCCTCTTTCTCTGCTCGATTGGTCTTCATTCTATTTATTTAAAATTGGTGAATCATAGTTATATGTAAAATTAGAATGCATTGCAGTATATTCATACATGTACAGAGCATAATTTGGTCAAGTAAAGTGGGTTTCTTTTATTTATTTGTACTGGGGATTGAACTCAGGGGCACTTAACCACCAGTTATATCCCTAGCCCTTTTTATTTTTTATTTTGTGACAGGGGGTCTCAAATTTGCTGAGATTGGCTTTGAACTTGTAATCCTCCTGCCTCAGCCTCCTGAGTTGCTGGGATTATAGGCATCTGCCACAGAACCTTGTTTAAAATGGGTATTATTATAATCAGCATGTAGTTGAATTGTGTTTTTTTCCCCTGTGCTGCTGGGGATTGAACCCAGGCTTTGTGCTTGTTAAGCATGTACTTTTTTTTTTTGTATTTTATTAGAGACAGGGTCTCACTGAGTTGCTAAGTGCCTCGCCATTGCTGAGGCTGGCTTTGAACTCGCGATCCTCCTGCCTCTGCCTCCCAAGTGCTGGGATTACAGGCGTGCACCACTGCGCCCGGCAAGCATGTACTCTTAACAATTGAGTTACACCTCTTGCCCTGAGTCTTGCTTTTTAATATTTTTTAAAAAATATTTATTCATTGGCGTTTAGTTGTACACAATGTGTTTATTTTTACGTGGTGCTGAGGCTCGAACCTAGGCCGGGCATATGCTAGGCGAGCACTCTACCACTGAGCCACAACCCCAGCCCGCTTTTTAATATTTTTAATGTTGAAAATCTGTCTTTAGCACTCTTAAAATTAATGTAATTTTAATGTGATTTGATAATAGTTTTCAATTTTTCTATTTCTTCTGTTCTTTATTCCTTTTTTTTTTTTTTCCTGTCTGCTTTAGGATTGAGTCTCTTTATTATCTAGTTTTTATCTCCACTATTGGTTTATTTATATCTTGAATTTTTTGTAGTGGTTGACCTAGGGTTTACAGTACATATCTTTAATTAATGACTACTTCATATATAAAGTTTTTATCACAGTATACTCTTATTTCCTTATCTTTTTTTTTTTTTTTTGGTACCAGGGAATTGAACTCAGGGGCACTCGACCCCTGGGTCACATCCCCAGCCCTTTTTTGTGTTTTATTAGAGACAGGGTCTCACTGAGTTGCTAAGTGCCTCGCCATTGCTGAGGCTGGTTTTGAACTTGCGATCCTCCTGCCTCAGCCTCCCAAAGTGCTGGGATTACAGGCGTGCGCCACCGTGCCCGGCCATTTCCTTATCTTTTATGATATTACTGTCATACATTTTTCTTTTGAACATGCTATAAGCCCATAATACATTTGCTACTATTTTTGCTTCAAATTAAGAGTTGGTAAACTTTCCATAAAATGCGTGATAGTGTGTTAGGCTTTGTAGGCTATGTGGTCTTTGTTGCAACTTTCCAACTTTTTTTTTTCCCCCAGTACTAGGGATTGAATCCAGGGGGCTGTACTTTTGAGTAACATCTGTAGCCCTTTTTAGTTTTTACTTTGATGTCTCTCTAAATTGCTGAGGCTAGCTTTGAACTTGCAACCCTCCTATCTCAGCCTCCTGAGCTGCTGGGATGGGATTACAGATGTGCTCCACCTGGCACTACTCAATTCTTATAGCATTGAAAACAACTGTAGATGATAGGGAGAGAACAAGTGTCACCATTTTCCAATGTAACTCTAAAGCCAGGAAATGGGTGAGATTTGGTCCTTTGGTCATTTCATCCCCCTCTTTAGACCATCAGTTATTTTCTCTTGGGTTAGGGATATAGCGCAGTTGCTAGAGTGCTTGCCTTACATGCACTAAGGCCCTGGGTTCAATCCCTAGCACCATACACACCAAAGAAAGATATTTCATATTTACTTAACATTTCAGCCATTTATGAAGACCCTCATTTCCTTAGGTAGATCCAGTTTTCTGTTTGATATCAATCATATTCCTATAGTTTGAAGAACTTCCTTTAACATTTCTTGTGGTATGTATCTGCTGGTAATGAATTCTTTCACTTTTTCTTAGTCTGTTTCTCAATTTTCAAAAGATGATTCTCATCTTTATTCCTCTGTGTGTATTTCTTTTCTCTGTCTGCCTTCAAGATTTTTTTCCTTTTTCTTTTTAAAAGAATCAGATATATGCTGGGCGTGTTGGCGCACGCCTATAATCCCAGCGGCTCGGGAGGCTGAGGCAGGAGGATTGTAAGTTTAAAGCCAGCCTCAGCAACTTAGCAAGGTCCTAAGAATTTAGCAAGACCCTGTCTCTAAATAAAACATAAAAAAAGAGCTGGGAAAGTGGCTCAGTGGTTAAGTGTCCCTGGGTTCAATCCCTGGTACCACTCTCTCCTGCCAAAAAAAATTCAGATACAATTTTTAAAAAATATTTTCAGTTGTACATTGATATAATACTTTTACTTTATTTATTTTTATGTGGTACTGAGGATCAAACCCAGTGCCTCGGAAGTGCAAGACAAGCACTCCACCCCTGAGCTACAACCCTAGCTTCTGGATATAATTTCAATATAGTAAAATTCACCCATTTTAATGTATAATTCTGTGAGTGAGTGATCCTTTTGGTGGTAAAATTCACTCTAACAAGCAAGATGTAAAGTAATTCCAAATTCACTAAAACTCTTCCTGTGTACCTTTATAGTCAGTTTCACACCTACCTCAACCTTTAATTACCACTAATGTGTTTTCTGTTTCTATAGTTTTTTTTTTTTTCAAAAATTTTTTTAGTTGTAGATGGACACAATACCTTTTTTTTTTTGGTACCGGGGATTGAACTCAGGGGCACTTGACTACTGGGCCACATCTCCAGTCTTTTTTTGTATTTTATTAGAGACAGGGTCTCACTGAGTTGCTAAGTGCCTCGCCATTGCTGAGGCTGGCTTTGAACTCACGATCCTCCTGCTTTAGCCTCCCAAGTGCTGGGATTACAGGTGTGCGCCACCGCGCCCGGCTACCTTTTTTAAAATTTATTTGTTTTTAGGTGGTGCTGAGGATCGAACCCATGCCTCATGCATGCTAGGCAAGCACTCTACCACTGAGTTACACTCCCAGTCCCCCTATAGTTTTTTTGTAGTTGGTTTTTGTACTGGGGATTGATTGAACCCAGGGATGCTTAACCACTCAGAAATATCCTCAGCCCTTTTTCTTATTTTTTATTTAGAGACAGGGTCTCACTAAGTTGCTTAGGGCCTTGCTAAGTTCCTGACTGGCTTTGAATTTGCAGTCTTCCTGAGACTCCTGAGTCTCTGGGATCACAGGCATGTGCTGCCATACCCAATTTCTGTCCCTATACCTTTTCTGGAATGCCATTAAAATAGAATCATAGTGCATATCCTTTTGTGTCTGGCTTCTTTTACCTAGAGTAATGCAGGTGAGATACAGTTGCTTCTAGTCTATCAATGGTTTATTCCCATTTATTGCTGACCACTATTCCTTCTTCTGGATGTATCATAGTTTGACTATACATTTACTAGTTGGAGAACATTTCCCCCCCCAGAATTTGGTGATTTCAGATAAAGCCACTATGACAACAGTTTTATGCAGTTAAAATGTATGACAGAACTGTTTTCCAAAAGATTTCATAAATCTATTTATAGTAAAAATCAGCACTGTCTGAACATTTCAATTCCATAGTACCATCTTCAACACCAGGCATTATTGAAAGTTTTTTTTCCCCAAAATTGGAAATGTCTTTCAGTCTGATCATAAAAACAGTATGTGATAATTTGAAAATATAGAACATGAGGGACACAGTAGTGCATGCCTGTAATCCCAGTGATTTGGGAGGTTGAGGAAGAAGATTGCATGTTCGAGGCTGTTCTGGTCAACTTAGTGAGAACCTGTCTCAAATAATACAGAGGACAAGGGATGTAGCTCAGTGGCAGAACTCCCCTGGGTTTGATCTTTGGTATCACAAAATATATAAATATCTTACATATATCTATTTATCTACATAGATGTATATATAAATAATCTCTTCTCTAGGTTAATAGTTTTAGTTCTTGCATAACATGATTTTGTGTTACTCAACCTTCTGATCTGAAAGCTAAACATACTCCACGTTGGCCCTTTTAGAGTATGACCCCCAGATTTGAACATAATAGTCGAAAAAGTGTGAGCTTGGTCCTCTGCCTTATTCTGCATAATATATTTCTTTTAATAAAGCTCAAGTTAAGATGCTTTCTTGGCAGCCACATGCACTTGAGTCATCTAAAACCAATACACTGAGTCATATAAAGCCCTGAAGTCATTTTCACATCTACTGATATTAAGCCATACTTCCCCCATCATGTATTTGGATCTTCAGTTCACTACTTAACATTCATCCATAGTTCATTGTCAGATGTAGCCTATGTTTCTGTATTGTTGAAGTTTTTTTTTTTTTTAATCACCATGATTAACGTACTTAATGACTTTATTCAAATCATTTCAAAAGGTTTAACAGTACAGAACTTAGATTAGAAAGTCAGGGGAGAGCTAATGTCACACTGCAGTCAACAGAACTCTGTCAAGAATATATTTTTAAAATTTTCTATGTTCTTTTTTTAAAAAAATATTTATTTGCTTTAGTTGTACACAATGCATTTATTTGTACGTGGTGCTGAGGATCGAACCTGGGACGCGCATGTGCTAGCTGAGCGCTCTACCGCTGAGCCACAATCCCAGCCCCTTCTATGTTCTTTTTAAAATTTTTAGTTGCAGATGGACACAATACCTTTATTTTATTTATTTTTATGTGGTGCTGAAGTTGGAACCCAGTGCCTCACACATGCTAGGCAAGTGTCCACCACTGAGCTACAACCCCAACCCAAATTTCCTACTTAGTATTTTTTGGGGAAAAGAAATCTTACATATAATGAGTGAGAAGTAATGCTTTTTATACTTATTGAGTCTCCTTTTGTTGTCCTTTTAGCACTATGTGTATGCTGCATACCATTAGTGCAGTATTTATTATGTATCCTATGTATGACCATTATGTATATTTATTACTAATACAATGCTTATTTAAAACATTGAGGCCCCCCTCCCCCCGCAGACTTTAAACTACACTGTGGATCACACTTCCCAAACATTGACAATGACCAGAGAGATGAAAATCACACCTTTGAAGAAAGAATAAAATTCCGCTCCTTATCTCACATAGAATAATAGCAGAGCCATGGCTGCTGCTAATTTAGATTGCATGAAATCAATAAGGAGACACTGTTGATTAGGATAGAAAATATCCAAAAGCAAAAGAAATTTATCTGAATCTCATGACATGCACCGTATATGTGTGTGTGTGTGTGTGTGTGTGTGTGTGTGTGTATATATATATACATATATATATATGGTACATGTGTGCACATATTTAGCTACAGTCTTTGAGCAGTAATAGATATCAGTAAAACCACTATAAGGCAGTGTACATAATTATGCAATAAGGAAAAATAGCATCAATAATTAATGAAAGGAAACTAGACTGACAAGGGGGACACGTGAAAAAAAGTTAAGGGCCACTTGAGTGTCTGGCCTGAGAACCAGAGGAAGGTAACAGTAACACTATGGCTGGATAAACCTTATATTTCTGCAGTTCTTCCCATTTCATGACAATATACTGGAAGAGAAACAATATCCAGGCAGCTTCACACATTAAAAGCATTAGATGGAAATGAAAAAAAAAGTTCCCAGATATGAGCTTAACTCCCTTTGGTCAGACAACTGAGTCATTCTTTTAGCAGTGGTTGAAATCAGTTCTCTGATTTGCAGTAAATTCTGGCAAGAAGCTACAGTTCTGGGGCCTGTTTATTTTGGCCTTGTTTTATTCCTATTTTTACTTTGGTAATACTCATTGAGTCTCAGTCATGCCAGCACAGGGGTAGGACACAGGTTATTGAAGCAAATTTTTTGAGTTCAGTTATACAGTATGTAGAAAGATAAACTATCTCTGGCCTGAGTTATTTTCCTAGCATCATATAAATATTTTTAATAAACATTTATAATTCTTTCTAATTAATATTTTTTCCTTTGGTGCTGGTGACTGATCCCAGGGTCTCACACGTGCTAAGCACACTCTACCACTAAGCTATATCCCCAGTCTTTCATCAGTTTTGTTCACCTCTGCTGGAATATATCTTAAGTCTACATCAAGATATGTGAATTCTCCCCAGAATGTTTTGTTGATTGCTGCCAGATTTGAGTATGAAAGCCTCAGCTGGATACAGAGATTTCAAGCAGTCTTGACATCCTAATTTCCCACTGCTTGCTTTTGTCTTGAGCTCCAAGTCAAAGTGGACTGCTTCCTTTCTTTACTGCTTCCAAGCTTCTGCTCCTGCTATTCAGTCTGACTAGAAAGCTCTCTTCTTACCATTCTTTTAAGATTATGATTATTCATTTCTTTTGCAAATAGCAAAGTATATCATCTCTGCTCTCATATAACTTGTATTCTAATGGTTCATTCTGCCAGAATGCAAGTTTTACTTAACCCAGCTCCTTCATCTTTTTTGACCATTCCCAAATTGATGACTCATCTTGAAATAAATCATTATAATGAGGGGAGGAAAAGGGTGAATATTTGAGATGACCACCGTGGCTGTGCAGAGAGCATTCCAGAATGTCTAATTTTAAGAGTATGTGTCCTGGGGTTGTGAGTATAGTTTAGTAGTAGAGCACTTACCTGTCATTCACAAGGTTCCCCAGTATGGGGGAAAAAACTTCTAAATTTAGATAGAAGCAGATGTAACAAAACACAGATATAGAAGAGTGATTGTGTCAGGATTTATAAAATCTAGGTTAGATAGAGACTTCTGAGATGAAGGGCATGAAGGATAATTAGAAACTGAAATTTATGGTTAGAGCAAAAGCAATAATAAGTAGGTATGGTCAGTTTCTTGGGCTAGCTTAGACCATGCTAATGTATGACAGAACAGAACTATTTAACATCTCTTTTGCTTCCATGGTTTCTGTCAAGACAAAAGATAATTACCTGGAATTGATAAGACACAGCTAAAATCCCAGATAGGAGATCACTGTATGTACAGTTAGCTGATCAAAAAGCATTGTTTTAGCCGGGCGCGGTGGCGCACGCCTGTAATCCCAGCACTTTGGGAGGCTGAGGCAGGAGGATCGCGAGTTCAAAGCCAGCCTCAGCAATGGCGAGGCACTTAGCAACTCAGTGAGACCCTGTCTCTAAATAAAATACAAAAAAGGGCTGGGGATATGGCCCAGTGGTCGAGTGCTCCTGAGTTCAATCCCCGGTACCACAAAAAAAAAAAAAAAAAAAAAAAAAGCATTGTTTTCTGTTTTTTGTCTTCTCACCTGCACTCTACTCTTCCTTCCACCTCTCTGTCCAGAGTATTGAAAGAATTTATAGATGAAATTATTAAAGCACCATTTTGTAACTAATTGTGGAGAATAGAAGGAGTGTCAGAAGCTTAGGTACAGAAAAAAGCAGTCACATTAAAAGGCAGCAGAGGGCCGGGCGTGGTGGCGCACACCTGTAATCCCAGCACTTGGGAGACTGAGGTAGGAGGATCAGGAGTTCAAAGCCAGACTCAGCAATGGTGAGGCACTTAGCAACCCGGTGAGACCCTGTCTCTAATAAAAATACAAAAAAAGGGCTGGGGATGTGGCCCAGTGATCCAGTGGCCCTGAGTTCAATCCCCGGTACCAAAAAAAAAAAAAAAAAAAAAAAAAATGGGAGCAGAGGTGCATGATGGTGTATGCCTGTAATCCCAGCAGCTCTGGAGGCTGAGGCAGGAGGGTCACAGTTCAGAGCCAGCCTGAGCAACTTAGTGAGACTTTCTCTCAAATAAAAAAAAAAGGGCTTGGGGATGTGGCTCAGTATTTAAGCACTCTGAAGTTCAATCCCCAGTACCAAAAAGAGGGAACAGAGGGGCAATTGAAAAGGGGCAATGATGATTTCAAAATGTGTATTACTGTAACATTCCATTCATTGGTTCCAATTCTTTGTACCTTCAGAGCTTGCTCCCTTTTCAAATATGTATAGACTATTGTGCCTTCAATCAGTTTTGGCTTTTTACAAACTAAAAAAAAAAATCCAAGATAAGCCCATAAGAAGATTATAAGTAAGATTCTGCAAGGTTCTGACCTTTACCTCTACCTTATTCATCATTATATCAATTGATTTAGTTCCTGCTATACTTAGCAAAGGACCCTAAGCAAAATATATACTGATTAAAGATTTGTTGATTAACCTTCAATAAAGAGGTAATGGCATATAATCACATTTGTGGGTCATAAAATATTGGATAGAATAGCTAACGATGGATGCCAGAACCAATGGTCAAAAAAATCTCAGTAGACATGAAAGATGGGCTGAAATCACAATACCATTTGAAAGTAATAATTGTCAAATCCTGCATTTAGATTTAAAACAATCAGTGGCATTAGGATAGAATGTGGGACAGTTGGCCCAATAACAATTCAGTGGGGGCTTTTTTTTTTTTTTTAATTTTAGGTGTTATTGGGCCTTTATTTAATTAATTTATTTTTATGTGGTGCTGAGGATCGAACCCAGTGCCTCACACATGCCAGGCAAGCGCTCTACCACTGAGCCACAGCCCCAGCCCTCAGTGGGGGCTTTTATTGATCTCTAGTTTAGAAATGGGAGGAGTAGTTAGGTGTAGGTACAGTACTTGGCACCAATCTCCTGTACCTATGAGAGTTTTTCCAAATGTCATGTGTCAGAAGATGTTTATAAACTAGGGTGTATCCTGAATAGAGTGACCAGAAGTCATTGTTTGGAAACAAGACTTGAAGAAGATCAGTTTTAGATTGGATAAAATGTGACTTTAAGGGAACACACCTGTCTTATAATGTTAAATGGCTGCCAAATAGATACAGGATTAGTTCTGATTTTCTAAAGTCTCATTAATCAGAACTGCAGCAAGTAGAAATTATTAGAAGGTAGAGTTTTGTTTGATATGAAGAAGATTGTGTAATAATACTTTAATTGGTGATATTTATTGAGTGGTTACAGTATATCAGACAATGAGCTGAGCACTTTCCATGAAGCATCTCACATTAATTCCCACAATAGCCTTATCACGTAGGTACTTTTTAGTCCCGGCTTATTGAGAAATTGATCTGTCATGCAGTGAGGAAATGACTAAAGAGCTATTCTTAACCTAGATCTGATTGTTCTGAAAAGCTGTTCCCATCACCCCTATGCTATCTTTCCAAGTAGTAAACTAATTACTAGAGATAGTTAAGCAGAACTGGAATGATACTCCTTCATAATTTTGAATCAATGCCTAAAATTCATAAGAGTGTGGAGGGGCCATGTGGCATAATGGGAAAAGAGCAAAGACTTTGAAGTTAGTTCAGGGATGGAAAATGTTACACATTGACCATGTGATCTTGGACAAGATACTTAACTTCCTTGAACCCCATTTTTCTTATCTGTAAAATAAGGACACTAATACCTACCTCAGAATTATTGGGAAAATTAACTTTTGTGAGCAGTATGGTTTATGTAGTATGTATTTGGCATATACTGGGGACTCAGTAATAATTGCTGTATGTAAAATTTTTTCTTAACTTGAATGATTATAATCATTGGACTTAGATTGCTATTATTTTAACTGTATATCTCTCAATTTGTGAACTTAAGGCTACTTTATCTCTGAAATAATAACTGCTATTACTCCAATTAGAGCAGAAGTTTTGGTTACTAGACTTGATTTTGTTTAGAATTTTGTACTGGTAAGAAGTTTTCCTGTCATCTCACTTGCTGTTAGCAAGTATTAGTCACCTCCTAATTTGCATCTGTTAGCTTGGAAGCCCAAATAAAAATGAGTAGGCCTTTGGGGCAGTCTGAAGGGCTTCCTGCTACCAAAATACATAGGCATTAATGTATGGGACTTCTGATAGCTATTTTGGTGACCTATAGGCCATTTTATTGACTTTTTTCCCCGTTTCTTGGATGTTCAGAGAATTGAACTGTTTAAATAAATGAGGTGTAACTAGATGTGACACAGTTTTTGCTCTTGGGAAGTTTTACGACCTAAGAGAAAAAACAAAGCATCACAATCAGTTTAAAGCATAGGGTTTAATAAGCATAGTATTCATGTAATATTATATGTTATACTTACCGCTTGTTGAGTGCCTGTTTACACTGTGCCAAGTGCTACACTAGTTGTTTTCTGTCTTTTTAAATATTCAAAACAATCCTGTGAAAGAATAATAACATCATCCTTATAGGTAATGCTGAGCTCCAGAGAGGTTAGACAACTTGCTCAACTTCCAAAGAGATTTAGACTCAGGTCTGTTGTATTTTAAAGGCCAGATTGTTTTTACCACACTAGAAGAGGTGTATGATAGTCATAGAAATAACTGTTACCAGAGGGATTATTAGTTTAGCTGAACTTAATGGGATAGGCAGAATTTTCCTAGACTGGAAAGACTTTTTTTTTTTTTTTTAAATCTGTAGATGGACATAATACCTTTATTTTATTTATTTATTTTTATGTGGTGCTGAGGATCAAACCCAGTGCCTCACACATGCTAGGCAAGTGCTCCACCACTAAGCCACAACCCCAGCCTCTGGAAAGACATCTCGAGCAAAGGACCTGAGTGTGCTACATTTGGGAAGGTGGGGTAGATATGGTAAAATATCTGCTTGAATGAAGTAAAGGATGCATACTAAGGAGGAATAAGAAGTAAAGTCAAGAAACAATATTGGGTCCAGATTATGGAGCCTCTTATTAGACTAAGGAAAGGAATTTGTAGGTAATACCATAAAACTACAAATGCTTTATAGTTTTGTTTGTTGCAATAGGAAATATGGTATTGATATGTTGAAAGCTCTGGTTTTGGGATTAATGTGACAGTGGCCAGAGATGGGCAAACCCGTTAGAAGACTATTGTAGTTTTCTACTAATGAGCAAGCTGATTAGTTTGGGACTGTGGAAAGAAGGGCAAATTTGAGAGACATTTTCAAAGAAGAAATGACAGGATTTGGCAGATTGGGTATAGGAAATAAAAAGGGAAATAGCTATAGGACTGCTTGATTCATGGAGCAGAATATTGGCAGAATTGGAAAACAAATTATTTTTTAAATTGACTCTGTGAAATCACAACTAGTAGGAGTCATTTCAGTGATTCACAACAGAACCTCTCCTCCTTTATAGTGACCCTGGTCACGGAGGAGAACACTTAGGAAGGTGGTGCTGGGAGGTGGGAGGAGAAAGGTAGTAGGGAATGGGAGCAACAGATGTGTTTCAACTTTGCTGTTTTTTCTGGTTTGATTTTTGCTTTGGGTTCATTGAATGAAGTCTCATGGTCATGGCAAATGTCTCTTTGTTGATATATCTTAACACACACGTAATGTTTTATGAAAGGCAAGCTGAAACTCTTGGATTGAGAATGGGGGATTATGAATCTATTATTTTACTGTCAATGATGAGAAATAGTTCAATTTTCTGGTTCTGTATCTTTTAACTAAAAGTGAATACTAATAAGAATTTATGGTGCTCATGTTGGAAATCACCACCCTCATTTAGAAGCCATTGACCTGTATGTTGATAAAATAATGTTCTTAACTGAAGCATGTGAAATCTGTACTGAACAGCTGCAGCTTTTCCAGAACACTAATTTAAAAAGTGCTCATCATTTTTGAAAATTGAAAGCATGTGGGTGGGATGAAGTCACCTGAGTAATTTTCTATAATTATAATTTTGAAGGCCTTTTCCTTTGTCTTTTGCTGGCTAATGTAAAATACACGTGCATACATACACACACATGCAGAAGCCCCACAGATTTATGATTTTCTCTATAGACTGTTGTCTATAGGTGTTGTGTGTGTTTATGCGTGGCTCACCCAGGGATGGAACCTGTACTAAGCCAGTGCTCTACCACTGAGCTATATGCCTCAGCCAGGGATTTGTTTTTATTAAATAGTTGTAGTTCCTCAGGAAGATATATTTTCCTGTTCTTTCCTTAGTGTATTTGAAACTTTGTATCTTAGAGAACTTTGGAACCCCCCAAACATATTTTTGTGTACCCAAAGACTTCTGAGCTCTAAACGGCCCCCCTTAAAACATTTCTAGATGTTAGTTGGATCTAAATTGACTCCTCCACATGGCACTGGAAACCTGAAAATGCCTTGATATACTAGAGAATGAACAAGGAAAATGTTAGTGCTGCTTCACAACCTTTTGGATGTGGATTAGGTCAGCAAATAATGGAATGTGAGAATGGAATTGGTGCCCAGGAACAGTCCATGTTGAAATTAACTTCTGCATTCTCATAATTAAGTCAAGTTTGCTGCTAGTGTTGCTCATTGAAAGAAGAGAGGGCTGGGGTTGTGGCCCAGGGGCAGAACGCTCGCCTCGCACGTGCACGGCCCGGGTTCGATCCTCAGCACCACGTAAACATAAATACATTGCATTGTGTACAACTGAAGTAAATAAATAAATATTAAAAAAAAGAAAGAAGGAGAAATAGGGAATAATAGTGTTTCTAGTTGTACCTTTTAATTAAACAGAAGAATGGAATGGGAAGGGTTTTACAGAAGACTTTCATGAGGGAGGGCTAAGTACCTGACATAGTTTGGTAGTTCCATCATAGTAAAACACATTTTAAGAATACCAGCACCAACTGGGCGCAATGGCGCGCACCTGTAATCCCAGCACTTAGGAGGCTGAGACAGGAGGATCTTGAGTTCAAAGCCAGCCTCAGCAATGGCGAGGTACTTAGCAACTCAGTGAGATCCTGTCTCTAAATAAAATACAAAAAAGGGCAGGGGATGTGGTCCAGTGGTCAAGTGCCCCTGAGTTCAATCCCTGGTACCAAAAAAAAAAAAAAAAGGGAATACCAGCACCAATTTTCCCAATAAGCTATCTGAAAGTTGTGCTAAATTTTAGTTCGTTATACATATAGAAAAAAATTGTTGGCTTTTTAGAAGTCTTTGTCAAGTTCCTGCTAAATATGTCTGTCTTACTATTTTATTTCTTCTTTGTTTTTTTCTCACTGAGTAAAAATATCTCCATCTGGAATAGAATTTTTAGGCTTTAATATCGGTGGCTCTTTCTTGTTGCTGAAATCAGATTTTTTTAAAGATGACTTTTTTATAACTTTATTTCATTTATTTATTTTTATGTGGTGCTGAGGATCGAATCCAGTGCCTCAACATGTGCTAGGCAAGCGCTTTACTACTAAGCCACAACCCCAGCTCTCAGAGATATCTTTTTTAGGGAGGTTAAAATCATTAAGTTATCTTGTTATCATGATATCTTTTTTCCTTCTAGTAATTCAGAGGCAATGCTTTGTCTCACTAAAGCTGTTTGGAAAGATCTTTATATACATGTATGTGCCTTGGGTAATAGAAATGAAGTAAGTCATTTGTTTCAGAAGGTACACAATGCATCAGAAACAAGCAACAGGGAAAACAGAATGCAGTTAGTCATCTTGTTGCTTTAAAACTGAACAAACGTTTTGGGAGAGCAAGTTCTTGCTGGACATCACTAAATAAGAATGAGTTGATGTCACACTTGGCAAGAAGCAACTCTTAAAATTTTTTTCCATACAAACAGTACAACATGGCGGGGAGGAGGAATTGCGGGCAAAGGGTGAAGAATTATGGGGGAAAAATAAGCTGTAGAAGGAATGTGAGAATGAGTTGCTTGTTACAAAAAAAAGAATTAAAGTGATATAAAAGCCATGCTTGTTTTATCAGGAGGAATCTGAGTTAGAACATGAACTGATGAAAGGAAGAGATGTTTACCGGGCTCCTCCTACTCTCCCTCTGAGGACTGTTGTTCAGAGATCCCTGTGGAGGGTTGTGTAACTGCCTTGACTAGTTTTCAAGAAAGAATGGCCCCTGTAGCTCTTTTGGCTCAATATAGTGCTGCGTTAAGTCTGAGTGAAGAAGTTTCTAAAACAGCGATATCAAACTCAAAATAGAGTCTTTTAAATCAGCCTTTCTGAACACTAGGAGGTGATACTGCAGACTATGTGGAGTGTATATGACCACCTGCCTCCCTGTTCCAAGAATTCTATGCCATGTTAGGATTTTGGGCAGCCGAATTCAGATGATAGATTTTACATCTTCCTAAAAAGCCAGGAAATGTCAGGATTTGCCAAATGTTTACTAAAATTCACTGGATTTATATTTCTAAATGAATGTCCGGGTTCCAGGGTTTCATAATAGAAGTCAGTGAACAAATTGGAGACACTACTGGCATTTTGAGTGGACCAGTCTTCATTGTGTGGCAGTGTGCTGTGCATTGGAATTGATTAGCTTCCCTGTCCACTAAATACCAGTAGTTCCACCAGTCTCTGTGCTGGTCACGAGAAGCCCTCACTCTTCCAGATTTTCTGAGGGGACCAGGGACACTAAAAAAAGTTTTTGTTTTTTACTTTTTTTTTTTAATAGTATGATTAAGCAGCACAGTTTTGTTTGTTTGTATAAAGATCTTGAAAAGATTTGAAGATGTGGATCAGTAGTAGAGTATTTGCCTAACCTATGTAAGGCCCTGGGTTTAATTCCCAGCACTGAGGGGAAAAAAAATCTTGGAAAGCCATGCCTGACTTAAGTCTTAGGCATATGTGCATTTATAATGTAGCATAGTATGTTAGTCAGCTTTTCATTGCTGTGACAAAATACCTGAGGAAAAAAACTTAAAGAAGGAAAGATTTAGTTTGACTTACAGCTTCAGAGGTTTCAGTCCCAAGATCAGCTAGCTCTATTGCTTTGAACCTGTGGTGAGGTGGAGGAGATCAGCTCACCTCATGGTGGCCAGGAAGAGGAGAGAGGGAGGGGAGCAAGGGAGAAATGTGTACAAGCATGGAAGGGGCCAGAGAAAGATAAAAGTCCTCAAGGCACTCCCCCAGGGACCCACTCCCTTCAACTAGGTCCCATCTCCTACAGTTTCTGTCACCTCCCAGGATTGCCATCAATTATGACTCCATCAGTGGATTAATTCACTGTTGAGCTTAAAGCCCTCATGATGCAATAACCTTCCCAAAGGCCCCACCTCTGAACCCTGCTTCATTGGGGGCCAAACCTTCAACACATGAACCTTTGTGAGACATTCCAGTTGCAAACTATAACACATAGATTTCATTCAGAATGGATTTAATAAAAAACAAAAAACAGTATTGGAAAAAACAAAAGTTTGGAAAGATGGTTGAAGGAAAGTACATTGCCAAGTAAGAAAGGGTGAGGTGCAAAATGCCTTCATAACTAGCCCATTGTTACACAAGTCTGCACCAGTTCTCCAGTTCTGTGGGTGGCTCTTTTTCTGAGAGATGTCAAATGAGTGGCCCTGAGATGGAGGCAGATTTGTAGGGAGGTGGGGGTAGTGAGAGAGCAGAGGAAGAGGCAGGCATGAAGAAAAAATATTGGGATTGGAATGAAAGATGGAAGATAGGGAGGTGATGAAAGATGAGAACAAAGAAACTAGAGATTTTGCATGGCATTATTAAGTTTACAGCATTGGTATTTCTGGGATAATTCTGGCTACTACAAATCTGGAACTTCCAAGAGAATAACGCTCTGAGATGATTACTTCAGTTAAAAACCTTTATGTGGGGCTGGGGTTGTGGCTCAGCGGTAGAGCGCTTGCCTAGCACATGCGCGGCCCGGGTTCACATTGTGTACAACTAAAACAAATAAATAAATATTTAAAAAAAAATACAAAAGCCCCTGAGTTCACTCCCCAGTACCAAAAAAAAAAAAAAAAAAAAAACCCAAAAAACCTTTATGTGTAGGTTGAGTGATAACATCCATTTACAGGTTTCAGTTTCAAAAGACTGTCCTTCTGGGTGCTCAGCCAGCAATTTAGGTACACTGCCACCTTTTGCTTTCATTATGGCTTCTAGGCCTGATCATCCATTTTCCTTTATACTAAACTGAGTTGTTAGTTGAAAGTGTCAGTTTTTTAGTCATCTGCATGTTTCAAAAGTAGTACAGTGCTTTATTGGAAAGCCTAAGCATAATTAGCTAAATGTGAACCAAAATTGGCCAAATTAAATGTTATTAAGTAAGATGTGCAAATAGAGGAAAATTTTGAGAAATATAAACAGATCTCACTGTTATCAGCCACTACTTAATGTAAACTTGGTTTTGTAGTGTACCAAGACTTAATTAAGTGTAAGAATGTTTCTGCTAATGCTTCCTTAACCTCGTAAGTTAATTTTGAAAACATTTTCATGAATATCACTAGATTTTTAGCCTTTTCACTAGTTGTTACTCTAGTAGTATTGTTTCAGTGAAAGTCTTATTTTTATCAAAGCCTGTTTCTCTGAGCAACCAGTATCCCTTTCTCCCTGATTGTCTAGCCTTGCTAACTCTTGTCTAGCCTTGCTAACTCTTAGCATGAGTAGAAGTTACCTTGGTCAACCACATGACTAAAGAGAGGGCATAGTTCCTGAATGTTTTCTAAGGTATGAGGGTGAGGAGTAGTGCATAAACCTTTTCAGGAAGTATAAGGATACCTTTCATCAGTTTTGCAGATGAGTCTCAGACCCCAAAGAGTTTAAGAATTACTGTTGTAGGCAGAGAGCTTGCCCTTAATAGAGATTGCTTGCTTCTACTTAGAATTTCTTTTCATTTAAGGTATCTGAGCATACAGGAAAAAAATAGCAAATTTGTGCATTCATTCACCAACTTTATCAGATTTTAATATTTTGCCATATTTGCTTCAGATCTCCCTCCCCACCCAGAGGTGTGGGGGAACACTTCCAAATAAATTTAAAAGCCCTCTTCCTATTCTCTCCCCAACCCCAGTTTTTTTTTGTACAAAGAGCTCAGGAGGACACCAGTCCCCATAGACAGGGGCTCAGGGGTCATACCATTCCTTCTGTCCTCACATTCACAGAGCCATTTACTATGAAGCCTTCCCAGGGACCTGGGCATCTTTGGGAACAGGAGCTGGAGATGGAACCTGAGCTGATACTGGAGCTGGAGTTGTAGCCTGGGTCTTGGCTTGGGCTTGGGTTTTGGCCTTTGGCTAGCAGAGCCTGTGATCCCTGGCCATGTGGGCACAAGCACACTTCCTGAGCTTGGGATGGACAAGTAAGGCAAGGTGATCAAGCTCATAGCTGGCACCCTTTGGCATCTTGGGCTTAACCTCCTTAGGCTTTGCAAGGACCTTGATAGCCTTGGCATGTGCACCGATGGTCTTGGTGGTGTTTGCCTGCATCTTTTTCAGGCCCTTCTTTTTTTTTTTTTTTTTTTTTTGTGCTGGGGATTGAACCCAGGGTTTTGTGCATGTGAGGCAAGCACTCTACCAACTGAGCTATATCCCCAGCCCTAGGCCCTTCTTTTTAAAAAAAAAAAAAAAAAAATTAATTTGTTTTAACTAGTTATACATGACAGTGGAATGCACTTATGTACTGTGTATATAGATGGGATATAATTTCTAATTTTTCTGAGTGCACATGTTGTAGAATCACATTGGTCATTCAGTTACATATATACAATAAGTAATAATGTCTGTTTCGTTCTACTATCCTTCCTTACCACATTCCTTCTCTTCCACTCCCCTCCCTTTAGTTCCCTCTACCTAATCTAAGGTAACTCTATTCTCTAGTGCCTGCCTTGTTGTGAATTAGCATCCGCATATTAGAGAAAACATTCTGCCTTTGGATTTTTGGGATTGACTTATTTCGCTTAACATGATATTCTCCAACTCCGTCCATTTACCTGCAGATGCCATAATTGTATTCTCTTTTAATGCTGAGTAATATGCCATTGTGTATATATACCACATTTCCTTTAATCATTCATCTATCAAAGGACACCTAGGTTGGTTTCATAGTTTAGCTATTGTGAATTGAGTTGCTATAAACAATGACACGGCTGCATTACTATAGTATGCCGATTTTAAGTCATTTGGGTATAAACTGAGGAATGGGATAGCTGGGTCAAATGGTGGTTCCATTCCAAGTTTTCTAAGGAATATCCATCCTGCTTTTCATAGTGGTTGTACCAACTTACAGTCCCATCAGCAATGTATGAATGTACCTTTATCCTCCACATCCTCACCAACATTTATTATAGCCTATATTCTTGATGATTGCCATTCTGACTGAAGTGAGATGAAATCTTAGTATAGTTTTGATTGGCATTTCTCTTATTGCCAGAGATGTTAAACACTTTTTCTTGTTGATTGATTGTATTTCTTCTTCTATGAAGCATCTGTTTAGTTCCTTAGCCCATTTGTTGATTGGGTTATTTGGGTTTTTTTTTTTTTTGGTGTTTTTTGAGTTCTTTATATATTCTAGAGATTAATGCTTTATCGGAGGTGCATGTGGTAAAGATTTTCTTCCAATCTGTAGGCCCTCTCCACACATTATTGATTGTTTCCTTTGCAGAGAAGAAGCTTTTTAATTTGAACCCATCCCATTTATTGATCCTTGATTTTACTTTTTGTGCTTTAGGGGTCTTGTTAAGGAAGTCAGATCCTAGGCCAACATGGTGAAGATTTGGGCCTACTTTTTCTTCTATTAGGCTCAGGGTCTCTGAGTTGATCCACTTTGAGTTGATTTTTGTGCAGGGTAAGAGAGAGAGAGGTTTAATTTCATTTTGCTATATATGAATTTCCAGTTATGCTAGCACATTTGTTGAATACGCTATCTTTTCTCCATTGAATATTTTTGGCTAGTATAAGATAACTGTATTTATGTGGGTTTGTCTCTGCGTCCTCTATTCTGTACCATTGGTCTACATGTCTATTTTCATGTCAATACCATGCCTTTTTTGTTATGATAGCTATGTAGTATAGTTTAAGGTCTGGTATTGTGATGCCTCCTGCTTCACTCTTCTTGCTAAGGATTGCTTTGGTTATTTTGGGTCTCTTATTTTTCCAAATAAATTTCATGATTGCTTTTTCTATTTCTATGAAGAATGTAATTGAGATTTTAATAGGAATTGCTTAAATCTGTATAACACTTTTGGTAGTATGGCCATTTTGACGATATTAATTCTGCCTATCTAGGAGCATGGGAGATCTTTCCATATTCTGAGGTTTTCTTCTTTTCTTTCTTTAGTGTTCTGTAGTTTTCATTGTAGAGGTCTTTCACCTCTTTTGTAGATTGATTCCAGGTATTTTATTTTATTTGAGGCCATTGTGAATGGGGTAGTTTTCCTAATTTCTCTTTCAGTGAATTCATCACTGATGTGTAGGAATGCATTTGATTTATGGGTGTTGATTCTGTATCCTGCTACTTTGCTGAATTTATCTATTAGTTCTGGAAGTTTTCTGGTGGATCATCTAAATACAGAATCATGTCATCAACAAATAGTGATAGTTTGAATTCTTCTTTACCTATTTGTAGTATTTTGATTTCTTCTAATTGCTCTGGCTAGAGTTCAAGGATGATGTTGAATAAAGTGGTGAAAGAGAACATCCTTGACTTGTTCCAGTTTTTAGAGGGAATGCTTTCAATTTTTCTCCATTTATAATGATGCTGGCATTGGGCTTAGCATATATAGCTTTTACAATGTTGAAGTATGTGCCCACTATCCCTAGTTTTTCTAGTGTTTTGAATATGAAGGTATGCTGTATTTTGTCAATTTTTTTCTGCATCTATTGAGATGATCATATGATTCTTGTTTATAAGTCTATTAATATGATGAATTACATTTATTTGCATATGTTGAACCAACCCTGCATCCCTGTGATGAACCCCACTTGATTGTGTACAATCTTGTTAATATGTTTTTGTATGCAATTTCCCAGAATTTTATTGAGAATTTTTGCATCTATGTTCATCAGGGATATTGGTCTGAAGTTTTCTTTCCTTGATGTGTCTTTGTCAGGTTTTGGAATTAGGGTGATTTTAGCCTCACAGAATGAGCTTGGAAGGGTTCCCTCCTTCTCTATTTCATGGAATACTTTGAGGAGTATTGGTGTTAATTCTTCTTTGAAAGTCTTGTAGAACTCGGCTAAGAATTCATCTGGTCCTGGGCTTTTCTTGGTTGGTGGTCTTTTGATGGTGTTTTCTATTTCATCAACTTGCTGTTGATCTTTTTTTTTTTTTAATATTTATTTATTTACTTTAGTTGTACACAATGCAATGCATTTATGTTTACGTGGTGCTGAGGATCAAACCCGGGCTGCACACGTGCAAGGCAAGTGCTCTGCCACTGAACCACAACCCCAGTCCCTGCTGTTGATCTTTTAAAATTGTGTATGACCTCATTCATTTGGTAGGTCATATGTCTCTAGAAATTTGTCAGTGTCTTCCATATTTTCTATTTTATTGGAGTATAAATTTTCAAAATAGTTTCTAATTATCTTATATATTTCAGACATGTCCGATGTGATATTTCCTTCTTCATCTTGTATTTCAGGCCCTTCTTGTTGTGCTTCTTGGCAAAACACATATTTTTCAGGAGCTTGGGGTCTACCCACCTTAAGAGATTCATTATCTTTGTGATTGGGGTTTCCTGATGCCATTTCTGTGCCATTTACAGAACTGGTTGTGCTGTGGTGTAGTTCTTGGACTTGGCCATGTCTGCACTGTAAGCCCCTGCCTCCAGAGCACTTGAGACCTGAAGAGCTCTTCCTATCCTTTAAAACATTCCCTGATATTCCTTCTTTCTCCCCCCCACTCTATGGGGAATCATTGATCTGACTTTGGTATTTATCATGCCCATGTTTTGTTTTGCTTTTTCTTTATGGCTTTGCTATTTTTTGTATACTTATGTATCTCTAAACAATATATAATATTCTTTCATTTGTTTTGACTTTATATAAATTGTATCATACCCATATGTATCCTTCTTATACCTCTGTAACTTTTTTCTTCTTTTGTTTAAATTTTTGAGATTAACCCTTGTTGATATGTGCCTTGTTTGTTTTCACTACTATATAGTATTCCATTGGATGAATATTTCACAGTATATTTATCAGTCATTCTATTGAATATTTGGGATGTTTTCAGTAGTTTCACTGTTAAACAATTTTGCAGTTTCCATCCTTATATACATCTTTTTTTGCACATGTATTAGTGTTCTCTAGGATGTATATCACTAGGAACAAATTGCTGTGTAGTAGGGCACACATACTTTACTTTACTCAGTACAGTCAATTAACTCTTCAAAGTGATTATGCTGATTTATATCCTTACTAACTAGGTATGAGAGTTCCTGTTGTTTCACATCCTCAATAAAACTGAATATTGTCCCAGCTGTTCCTTGTTTACTGATTAATTTAAAGACAACAGTGTGCTTAGCAACCATGTCAAACATGCAGTCAGATGCAAAATCTTGATTTTGTTTTAAACACCAGGCTTCCTCTTATTTTTTAAAATATTTATTTATTTGTTTTAGTTGTACACAATGCCATTACTTTTACGTGGTGCTGAGGATCGAATCTGGGCCGCGTACATGCTAGGCGAGCGCTCTACTGCTTAGCCACAACCCCAGCCCACCAGGCTTACTCTTTTTTTTTTTTTTTTTTTGTTTGTTTGTTTGTTTGTGGTGCTGGGGATTGAACCCAGGGCTAGGTGCATGCAAGACAAGCACTCTACTAACTGAGCTATGTCCCCAGCCCCAGGCTTACTCTTTAAAGGAATTGTTTCACTTTATGAGTTACAAGTCCAAGATAACCATAACATAGCTTTTTTGTTCATTTTTTTCCATTTACAAAATGAACATATGATTAATTAAAGAAATTTGGAAAACAGTTACAAAAATGAAAATTAAAAATTCTGCCACACAGATATAGCCAGTGTTGGCATTTTGCTATACATTAATTTTAATTTGAACATATATTAGGTATATATTTACTTTATAATTAGATTTATACTGAATTTGCATTATATATCACAATTTCATTTAAAAATTTATGACATTTTCATGTCATTGAATATTATTTGAAAACACCATTTTATTAGAGAAATTACATTTCTTTGTGTAAATGTGTTAGTGTAATCATCCCCTCATTGGAAATGATTTGGGTAGTAAGATAATACTAGAGTGAAAAAAATCTTGGTATATAAATTTTCATCTGAGTTTTTTTCTCTGGGATAGATTTCTAGAAGAGGTCAGTGAATGTTTATGCACTTAGATTGAGTAGATTATAAGCAGAACATCCAAGTATGTTCTCAAAAGACAGGAAAATAGAACATGCTTCAGAATCATAATATTCATTAATTCAGCTTTTCTCTTTTTTTTTTTTTTTTTTTTTTTTTTTTGTGGTACCGGGGATTGAACTCAGGGGCACTCGACCACTGGGTCACATCCCCAGCCCTTTTTTGTATTTTTTATTTAGAGACAGGGTCTCACTGAGTTGCTACTCACTTAGTTGCTAAGTGCCTCGCCATTGTTGAGGCTGGCTTTGAACTCGCGATCCTCCTGCCTCGGCCTCCCAAAGTGCTGGGATTACAGGCATGCGCCACCGCGCCCGGCTAGCTTTTCTCATTTTTGAATTGAGGGGCAAATCTGTCATCTTATCTGAATTCGGAGACCCTTCTTTTATTGGGGACATTACGAAGAGGAAAACTCTACCCTAATGTGGACACCAGAGTTGTGTATTCTTAGTGTTCAAGGATTATAGAATCTAAGGAGGTGGAAGGGACTTAAAAAAAAAAAACAGATTATCTGGTATTCTACTTATTGCAGAGTTCCTGACTTGGTGTCTTTTATGGAGTATCTCATTGAAGTAGATTTCTAATCTTGATTTTACCCAACATGTAATCCCAGACAACCCATTGTCATACAAGGCAATATACTTTTTTTTTTAAGTTTTTTTTTTTTTTTTTTTAGTTGTAGATAAACACAATACCTTAATTTAATTTATTTATTTGTATGTGGTGCTGAGGATTGAACCCATCGCTTCACACTTACTAGGCAAGAGCTCTACCACTGAGTCACAACCCCAGCCCTAGCAATCTGCTTGTTTATCGGATAGCTTTGATTAGGTAGATTCTCTTCCTTCATATACACTCACATTTGATTTTATATATTCTTCACTTACTCTTTTTTTTTTTTTTTTTTTTTTAGTTGTAGGTGGATACAATATCTTTATTTTACTTATTTTTATGTGGTGCTGAGGATCGAACCCAGTGCTTCAGACATGCGAGGCAGGTACTCTACCACTGAGCCAGAACCCCAGCTCCTCTTCACTTATTCTTTTGATTTGTTTTATAATGAAAGAATTCCTTGGCTGGGGATATAGCTCAGTGGTAGAGTTAATGCTTAGCATGAAAAGGTCCTGGATCCAATCCCCAGCACTAAAATGGCTCCCTCAAATAATTCTGTAATGATTTCAACTATTACCTTCTGCAATTAATATGAAAACAAACATGTATTTGACTTACTCTTAAAGTGTTTGTTTCCTTCCGGTGTATAATTTAGTTTTATCCTGTGTTTATAGTGAAAATTATATATGTGAATATTGATAGAATAGAAAAACTTGCCACATATTTTTCATACTTAGTGAATGGAAAACTTCCAGAGGGTTTAGGTACTACTCATTATTATTTTTTAGAAGTTGCATACAAGAAATGGTTTGGGGGCTGGGGTTGTGGCTCAGCAGTAGAGCGCTGGCCTAGCATGTGCGTGACCCAGGTTCGATCCTCAGCACCATATAAAAAAATAAATGCATTGTGTACAACTAAAGCAAATAAATAAATATTTTTTAAAAATGGTTTGGGCGTACACAGTTTTGAAGCAGCCCCAATCAAGGAGATGGCTATTGAGGTTAGCTGGAAGCCGTAAGTTCCACCTGATAATAATCATATGCACGTGACGCACCTGCAAAGCTAAAGGTATATAACCGGGTGAAAGCGGTCAGAAGCAGCATTCATTCAGTCAGTCGTTCAGTCGGTTGGAAGAAGAGTTTGGGTCAGAGAAGAAGAAAAGAGTCAGAGTGGCCAGAACATAGTCAGAAGAAGAAATAAGAGTCAGAGTATAAGGAAAAGAGTTTAGCTACAGAGACTAAGAAAGAAATGAGACAGAGATTAAGAAAGAAATGAGACAGAGACTAAGAAAGAAATGAGAGCTACAGAGACTAAGAAAGAAATGAGACAGAGACTAAGAAAGAAATGAGACTACGAAAGGAAAAGAGTTTAGCTAAGAAGAGAAGAAGAGATAAAGAGAAAGCTAGAGACTAAGAATAATAGATTCCTGCCACCGAATCTCCTCCCTCGGTATTGTGGCTGTACGTCAGGCAGCTACAGTATGTGATGAGAGAGGAACAAGGACCAAAAGAATTTCCAGAACATCAGTTAGAGAAATGAATGGGAACACAACTAAGAATAATAGATTCCTGCCACCAAATCTCCTCCCGCGGTATTGTGGCTGTACGTCAGGCAGCTACACAGTTTTACTTTTTTTTTTTTTTTGTACCGGGGATTGAATTCAGGCACTCGACCACTGGGCCACATACCCAGCCCCTTTTTGTATTTTATTTAGAGACAGGGTCTCAATGAGTTGCTAAGTGCCTCGTCATTGCTGAGGCTGGCTTTGAACTCACAATCCTCCTGCCTCAGCCTCCCAAGTGCTGGGATTACAGGTTTGCACCACCGCGCCTGGCCTACTTTTTTTTATTAATTGTAACAATCGCATTTTATTTCCTCCCTTCACCTTCCTACCCTTGTTTGGTTTCAAATTGTTATATATCTCATTTAATCCTTGTAAACTATTATGGTAGGTATTTACCTCATTTGCCAGATAAGCTTGCTGCAGCTCAGAGAGTTATTAAAGACCCTTCCTGACGCATAGCTATTAAAAATTTGTCCAACCAATTTACAAGTCTGTTTCCCTAACTTTAATTATATTAATTTCATCATAAAATTAGGTGTACTTCTGTTTAAAATATATTCATGGTCTTTGATTACTCAATTTTTGTATCACATTGGTAGTATGGATGTCATTACTGGAAGCATATTACTTCTGCTTGCTTCTCTTTGGTAATCCCAGATTCGTTCTTCTTGGCTTGGGTACATTAAGGATTCCTTCCCATGATGGCTCTTCTCTCCCTAGGACCCAGTGGGGCACCTTTCCTGCTTCTGGGGAAACTGAAATACAAAATGAGGAAAGAGTAACAAATAAGTACGTGATTTTTTTTCCTGCGTATTATCAGCCAAATCGTTCCATAAATGAGCATGTTTTTACAGCTGTGTGCTTTAGGGATAGTGGGAAAAGTTTGAATTTTTATAACTTGGATATCTTCTACAGCAAAGGCAGTAAGACACTTACTTGATGGATTCGAAATGTGGAAACCCAATCTATCAGCCCTGGGATAGGAATCCTTGTGTTTATGGTCACTTAGGGATTCATATATGTTATCTCTGTGAACTCAAGGCCAGGGGTCAGAGAACCAACTAATGGACCTGCTGAATATATGATTTAATGACCCTAGATCAAGCTTTGACTTAGTGATGATGGTATATATTTTGTTTGTATTTTTATGAAGTTGCTAGGGAAAGGAACAGAGTTAAATGCTTGGTTTTGTTGACCTTTGGTATCACTTTTATCTTGTAGTTCTATATAACTGCCTTTGCTGAATTTTCAAAAGGCTGCAGTCAAGTGATTTATAGATAAGGGCTCATTCAGTACTTGCCCAAGACAAGTCCATATCTTCAAATGTGGGTGACGTAAGTTTACTTCAGACAGGAATGAGTTCATTTCTTTGAAGAGATAAGAACAGAACATGTATCTTTGCTAGAGTCATAATAATATTTAAATTCACAATTTTATTTTGGGGCAATGGAATTAAGTAACAAGGCTCTTCAGCCTCTTAGAAATCATTAGGGATTTTTAGTCATGTCTCAAGGGAGTAAGTCTGTGCTGCTATAACAAAATATCTGAGAATGGAAAATAGGTAAAGAACAGAAATTTATTTTTATAGTTTTGGAGGCTAAGAAGTCTAAGATCAAGGTGCTTATAGATTTGTTGTGTGGTGAGGATGCAGTCTGTGCTTCCATGGTAGTGCCTTGAATGCTGTGTCCTTACATGACAGAAGACAGGTCAAAAAGGGAACTCCTTCCTTCAAGTCCCTTTATAAGGGTACCAAATCCTATTCATGAGGGGAGAAGCCCTCATAGCTTCATTGTCTCTTAAAGGCCCTACACCTAATATCATTAAAATGGCAACAATTGCAGAATTTTGAGGGGACACATTCAAACTATTAGCAAGCACCAATGTGTGTTTGTAGAACTCATCCAAATATAAGTATTCCTTAGTATATGAAATGACGGACATCTGTGGAGAGCTAATTTGTATGGGTCAGAGATAACAACACCTTATTCCTTCTCTCAAGGACCTTATAGGGTAACTGGCGAAAGAGCAGGTGTGTCAATAACAAAAAGGTTTCTGTGGTAAATGCCAAAAGTGAGCCTTCAGTTAAGTGTGGTCCAGAGATGTAGCCCACAAAGGGTAGGACTTAGTTATAAATGAGCTGTATTACTACTGAAAACATTTATATTCCAAAGTATCACCAAATCTCAAATAAGCACAGCTTACACATAAATTAAGAGGAAAATAATGTTCTAAATTAATTCCTAAAATAAGCTGTTAAATCACATACTCTAGAATCTCAAGACTTGATGATTCCAGGGCTCTCCTTCAAATTGCAGTAATATTTCTGTCAACAAAAATCACTAATTTACATAATTTTTTGTTAGTTCCAGTGCTTATTTCCATCACTGTGATGTTTTCATGATCATTTCTTTTATGAGGTAGTAGTATAAATAATCTAGCTCCTATGGTCATCCCGACAATTAAACAATATAAAAATACAACATGCCTAGCACAATGTTTTGTTAAGACAGTGCCATCATTAATGTTAACTATTTTTCTTACTCATGAAATGTTCAATACTTTATATAGGGCCTGACATATAGTTAAATCTAAGTAAATTCTAATAACACATTGCTTACAAAGGACTTTAACATACCCGTTAATCCCAGTGGTGGCACATGCACAGCAATTTGGGAGATTGAGGCAGGAGGATTGTAAGATCAAGGCCAGCCTTAGCTACTTAGCAAGTCCCTAAGCAATTTATCAAGACATGTCTCCAAAAAAAAAAAAAAGGCTGGAGATATAGCTCAGTGGCAAAGTGCATCCAAGTTCAATCCCCAATACAAAAACAAAAAGTGTTAAGTATTATCCTCCCAGCTACCTTTAAGGTAAGTATTACTCCTCTTTTACTGATCCAGAAATTGAATGTAAGTCTATTAGTCAGATTTCCTGACTGACTTAAGCAGATCAAGAACTTAGTAAAGGATGGTAGATAGCACACAGAATCACCAGAAGAGTTCTGGAGTCATTTTGGGCTAACTAGTTAAGTATAATGACTGAAATCATGCCATAGAACTGCGCCACCACCTTGTACCACAGTCAGTGCTGGCAATCTGTAGAGACTGGACTTTGCCACAGGTCTGCTTCTATTGCTGCCCCAGAAACACTGCTAGAAACTGCTGTTACCTGGGAATGTGCCTGGTGGAAGGTCTCAGTTTTGCAACATTTGCTCCCCATTGATAGTCTGGAGCTGGTAGGTAGATTAGTGGAATTTGTATGCTAGCTGCAAGGCAGGTAGGGAAAAAGAGACTTTGGTCTTTCAGCTTCTTGGTGTAGTAGGCCAAGAGGCTCCAGCTTGTGACAGTTGGCTTTGTTGCCAGCCCCTTGGGTCTTAAATCTGTAGAAAGTGTATTTTGTTCATATTTCCTTTTAATCGGAAGTAACCTATATGGAAGTTGAAATTATTTTCCTTACTATTAGACTTCATGTGTGGAAAACTTAGTTGTTTTTTCTAAAATCAATTTTGTTCTTAGAAATTCATTTTAAGCCACTCATAAATGAGAATTTCCCATCCGATCAGGGCATTTTCTCAAGTGTAAACAATTCTGTTTTCCTATTGTTCATTGGAGCTTAGTGTATGTAATCCCTCAAGGAAGCCATGAGTTAATACCTGCAAGAAGGGTGATTCCTTTGAGCAAGAATATTCTTGGCACTAATATTGCATGTTTTCTCCCCATCCTTTTATAGTACTTAATTTGTTTGATTTAAAGTGGGCCCACATGATGCATCTTTCTGAAAATTTCAAAGAAAAAAAAATTCAAGTCCCTAATATGATTGCTCTATAAAAATAGTCCCCTCTGTTTTATAATTAGCTATAGTGTGCCTCATATAGTCTGTATTTCTAAGAGGTTGTGTGTAATTCAAACTGCTGTAAATAGAACTGCTATTAAGTGCCAAATTGTAAAAGAACATTTTCAGTCCCTTAAAGCAAACTCTTTAGAGAAAAATAATCCTTTGTTGCTCCAAACAACTTTATCTGGTTTGGGGGTGTTGATGTTTCAACAAGTGGAGAACACCTGGGTTTTGTGAGAGCCAGCTGCCAAATGGTTGGAAGAACCCATGTGGACTGTTTTTATATACTGGCAGAGTATATAAAGTGGGCTCTCTGCCTTCATTCAGTGAGAGCTGTTGAAAGATTTTCTCACTGAAATTGTGAATGTATTGTTTGTTTGTTTGTTTGTTTTCACACTAAGAGTGAAGATTCTCTGAATTTAAATACATTCCTTTCTGTAAATGTTTTTTTTTGGGGGGAGCCGGGTACTGCAGACTGAACTTGGGCACCCGGCAACTGAGCCACATCCCCAGCCCTGTTTTGTATTTTATCTAGAGACAGGGTCTCACTGAGTTGCTTAGTACCTTGCCGTTGCTGAGGCTGGGTTTGAACTCATGATTCTCCTGTCTCAGCCTCCCAAGCCACTGGGATTACAGGTGTGCGCGCACTGCTCCTGGCTCTGTAAATAATTTTGAATTAGTTTTGATCCTGTGTTAAAAGAACATGGCATTAAGCCGGGCGCGGTGGCGCACGCCTGTAATCCCAGCACTTTGGGAGGCTGAGGCAGGAGGATCGCGAGTTCAAAGCCAGCCTCAGCAACGGCGAGGCACTTAGCAACTCAGTGAGACCCTGTCTCTAAATAAAATACAAAAAAGGGCTGGGGATGTGGCCCAGTGGTCGAGTGCCCCTGAGTTCAATCCCCGGTACCACACACACACACACACACACACACACAAAAAAAAAAAAAAAAAAAAAAAAAAAAGAACATTAAAAGTGTAGATTAATATTTCATTCCCCTCCCTTTAGAAACACGACATTTGGAAAATTTAGATTTTCAGAAACCTGGTTTCTCTTGTTTTCCAAGAAAAAAACATGGAACTTATTTTTTCTTTATCCTTTTGAAAGTTTTCATTATGTTGCCTGTTGGTCACAGTTTTTTCCTTCTCCTCTTTATTATCGTAGAATACTTTTGCTTATCAAAAATTAAAATCAGTCTCCTGACCTTATTGTAAAGTATATGCAACGTGAGATTTATCATTTTAATCCTTTATTGAGCATACTACTCAGTGGCATTAAATGTATTCACATTGTTATGCAAAGTCATGACTGTACATCTCTAGTATACTCTTTTGGGGCATATCCCGGAAGACCTAACTTTCTCCTACTAGGTCCCATCCCTTAAAGGTTCCACAAGCTTTTAAGATATGGGCTTTTGGCTGGGCATGGTACCACATCCCTATAATCCTACCACCTTTGGAGGCTGAGGCAGGAGGACTGCAAGTTTCAGGCCAACCTGGGCAACTTAGCAAGACTCTGTCTCAAAAATTAAAAAAAAGACTGGGGATGTAGCTCAGTGGTAGAGCACTCTTAGGTTTAATCCTTAAAAAAAAAAAAAAAAAAATGATATGGAACTTTGGGTGGCATTTAAGGTCCAAACTATAGCAGTTATTGTGAATAATGCTCTGTGAACACTGGTATAAAAATATCTGAGTCCCTGCTTTCCCTGCTTTTACTTCTTTTAAGTTTATAATTAGAGATGGAATTGCTGGATCATATGGTAATTCTGTGTTTATCTTCTTCCAATTTTTTTATTGTGGTAAGATATACCTGATATAAAATTTATGATTTTAACCTTTTTTTTTTTTTTGGTACCGGGGATTGAACTCAGGGCCTTCAACCACTGGGCCACATCCCCAGCCTTTTTTTTTGTATTTTTATTAGAGACAGGGTCTCACTGAGTTGCTAAGTGCCTCGCCATTGCTGAGGCTGGCTTTGAACTCAAGATCCTCCTTCCTCATTCTCCCAAGTGCTGGGATTACAAGCGTGCGCCACCGCACCCAGCTCTTTAACCATTTTTAATTCTACATTTCACTGGTGATAAGTACATTTATATTGTTGTGCAACTATCATTGCCATCCATCTTCAGAACTCTTTTTATTATGTAAAACAACGTATCCATTAAATAACAGTTCCACATTTCCCCCTTCTCCCAGGCCCTCGCAACCACCATTCTTGAAGCTTTTGCCTTACATTTTCTTTGAAAGGAAACTATAGTTAAAACAATAAGAGTTTTATTACTTATGTCTTAACATTTAGATCATGAATCCATCTTAAATTAAAAAAAAATTTTTTTTATTTGTACCAGGAATTGAACACAGGGTACTTAACCACTGAGCCATATCCCCAACCCTTTAAAAAATACTTTAAAAAAAAAAAATTCTGAGACACGTTCTCCCTAAGTTACCTAGGGCCTTGGTGAGTTGCTGAGGCTAGCTTTGAACTTGCGATCCTCCTGCCTTAGCTTCCCAAGACACTGGGATTAATGGCATGAGTGAGCCAATGTGCCTCGCTAAATTAATTTTTATATATGGTGTTAGCTATAAGTCCAGCTTCATTCTTTTGCATGTGTATATTCAATTTTTCTAGCGTGATTTGTTGAAAAGACTTTTCTTTCCCAGTTGAATGGTCTTAGCACTCTTGCCAAAAATCATTTGATCGGCTGGGTGTGGTGGCACACGCCTGTAATCCCAGCACTTTGGGAGGCTGAGGCAGGAGGAGTTCAAAGCCAGCCTCAGCAATGGCGAGGCACTAAACAACTCAGTGAGACCCTGTCTCTTAAATACAAAAAAGGGCTGGGGATGTGGCCCAGTGGTTGAGTGCCCCTGAGTTCAATCCCTGGTACCACCAAAAAAAAAAAAAAAAAAAAAAAAATCATAATCAAGGGTTTATCTCAAGGCTCTAAAATCCACTTGTCTTTATGCTAATGACACACTGTTTTGATTACTGCAACCTCATAGAAAGTCCTAAAATCAGGAAGTGAGAATCCTCCAGCTTTGTTCATATTTTTCAGTATTGTTTTGGTTATTCTTCAGAGTCTCTTGAGATTCCATGCGACTTTTAGGGTAGGTTTCTTTATTTCTGCAACAACAAAAAAAACAATCATTGGGACTTTAATAGTGATTGCATTGAATCTGGAGATCAGTTTGGGTATTATTGACCTCTTTTTTTTAATATTATTTTTAGTGATGAACACAACATCTTTATTTTTTTATTTTTATTTATTTTTATTTATTTATTTTTTTTTTTGGTACCAGGGATTGAACTCAGGGGCACTCGTCCTCTGGGTCACATCCCCAGCCCTTTTTTGTATTTTATTTAGAGACAGGGTCTCACTGAGTTGCTAAGTGCCTCGCCATTGCTGAGGCTGGCTTTGAACTCGCGATCCTCCTGCCTCAGCCTCCCAAAGTGCTGGGATTACAGGCATGCGCCACCGCGCCCGGCATTTTTTAAAATATTTATTTTTTAGTTGTAGTTGGACAAAATACCTTTATTTTGTTTATTTATTTTTACATGTGCTGAGGATCGAACCCAGGGCCACGCATGTGCTAGGCGAGTGCTCTACCGCTGAGCCACAACCCCAGTCCTCTTTATTTATTTTTATGTGGTGCTGAGGATCGAACCCAGTGCTTCACACGTGTGAGGCAAGCGCTCTACCACTGAGCCACGACCCCAGCTCAGGATTGACATCTTAATATTAAATCTTCCAGTCTGTGAATATGGGATATATCTCCATTAGTTTATTTCAACTTTAATTTCTGTAAGCAGTGTTTTTATAGTTTCATTGTACACATCTTTTAATTCCTTTGTTAATTTCTAAGTATTCTGTTCTTTTTGATGTGATTGTAAATGGAGCTTGTTTTCTTTCTCTCTCTCATTCTGGTGGTGCTAGGGATTTAACCTAGTGGTGTTCTACCTCTGAGTTACATAGCCAGCTCTGTTTTTTAGACAGGGTTACCAAGGCTGGCCTTGAACTTGAAATCCTCTGCCTCAGCCTTCCAAGTTTCTGGGAGTAAATAGAGTTTTCTTAATATCCTTTTTGGATTGTTTGTTATTAGTTTGTAGAAATGCAACTGAGGCGCTGGAGTTGTGGCTTGGTTGTAGAGAGCTTGCCTAGCACCTGTGAGGCACTGGGTTTGATCCTCAGTACCACATAAAAATAAATAAGTAAAGGTATCGTATCAATCTACAACTAAAAAAATTAAAAAAAAAAAGAAATGAAACTTATTTTTAGTGTTGGCTTTGTATTCTACTACTTTGCTGAATTCATTTATCAGTTCTACAGTATTTTTTAGAATCATTTTCTATGTATAAGATCCTCAGTGAGTGGATTATATATATTATAACATACATAATATACAAGGTATATTTTTTCATCCTCTCCAATTTGGAAGCTTTCATTTCTTTTCTTGCTCAATTCTAGTTACAACGAATTAAGTACTTTGTTGAATAGAAGTGGTGAAAGTAGGCATTCTTGCTTTGTTACTAAAATTATGGAAAAATTTTTTAGTTTTTTAAATTTTTACTTTTTCTTCTCAGAACCTCACGTATGCTAGGCAAATACTGTACTGAGCTACATCTCCAACCCTAGATTTTATCATTGAGTATGACGCTTTCTGTGGTCTCTCATATCTAGATTTTATTATGCTGAAATAATTTCCTTCATTTATAGTTTTTTTGAGTGTTTGTTTTTAAATCAAGAAAGAATATTGAATTTTGTTAAAAAAAAAAAAACTTTCTCTGCATCAATTGAGATGATCTTGTGCTTTTTATCTTTCCCTTACCTTCAGTCTTTTAATGTGGTGTATTACATTGATTAATTTTCATTCCAAGAAGATCATGATATGTAATCCTTTTATTATGTTTCTAAATTTGGTTTGCTAGTGTTTTGCTGAGGATTTTTACATCAGTATTTATAGGTATATTGGTCTGTAGTTTTCTTATAGAGTCTTTGTCTTGAATTGATATCAGTGTAATAATGTCCTCATGAGGAGTATTCCCTCCTCTTCAATTTTTTAGGAAATTTTGAAAAGGGTTGATGTTGTTGTTTTTAAAATGATTGATAGAATTCACCATGAAACAGTTATGTCCAGGGCTTTTCTTTGTTGGGAAATATTTGATTAGTTATTCAATCTCTTTACTAGTTACTAGTTTATTCAGATTTTCTTTTTGGTTTAGTCTTGGTAGGCTCTGTGTTTCTAGGAAATTTGTTAATTTCATCTAGGTTATCCAAATTATTTCTGTATAGTTATTCAGACTACTCTCATAAAGTCATTTTTATTTCCAAAGAATTTGTAGTAATTTTCTCACTTTAATATCTGATTTTCATAATTTGAGAGTTGGTATTGCTCAATGGTAGGGTGCTTGCCTAGCATGCATAAGGCCCTGCATTTGATCACCAGCACCACCACCCAAAAGAGAATGATTTTAGTAATTGGAATTTCTCTCTCCTTTTTCCTACTTCCTTTAACAAAACTTTAAATTTATTGCTCTTTCCAAAGGATCAACTTTGAGTTTTATTGATTTTTATCTGTCTTTTTTTTTCTATTCCTTACTTTGTTTATCTACAATTTAAACTTCATGATTTTCATCCTTCTGCTAGCTTTGGGTTTAATTTGTTCTTCTGTTTCTAGTTCCTTAAGTTGTAAAGTTCAGTTGCTGATTTGAGATTTTCTTTTTATAATGTGAATATTTGTACCTGTAAATTTCTCCTTTAGCTCTGTTCACTATATCCTGTACATTTTGGTATGTTGTGTTTTCATTTATCTCAAAAGTATTTTAAAATTTCTGTTCTCATTTCTTCTTTGATGCATTAGTTGTTATAAGAGTGTGGTGTTTAATTTCTACAAATTTGTGAATTTTCCAATTTTTCTTTTTGTTATTGATTCCTAATTCCATCTCATTGTAATAGGAGAAGATACTCTATATGATGTCTTTTAAAATCTATTGAGACTTACTTTGTGGCCCAATATACGGTCATTCTGAAAAATATCCCATGTGTTCTTGAGAAGAATGTATATTCTGTGATTGTAAGGTATAGTGTTTAATATCTGTTAGATCTAATTGGTTTATTGTATGTTCTTTGTTCTGTCTGGTTGTTCTCTCCAGTATTGAGAGTGGGCTGTTGAAGTCTCTAATTATTGTAGAACTATTTTTTCCTCCAATTTTGTTAGTTTTTGCCTCAAATTTGGTGGTCTGTCATTAGGTTTGTAAGCATTTTTTTAATAATTTTTTTTATAATTCTTTTCTTTTTTTAATTTCCCATGTGATTCTTCTTCTTCTTTTTCTTCTTCTTCCCCTTCCCCTTCCCTTTCCCCTTCCCCTTCCCCTTCTCCTTCTTCTTCTTCTTCAATATTTATTTATTTACTTTAGTTGTACACAATGCAGTGCATTTATGTTTATGTGTTGCTGAGGATCGAATCTGGGCCATGCATGTGCAAGGCGAGCGCTCTGCTGCTGAGCCCCAGCCCCAGCCCCTTCTTCTTCTTCTTTTTTTAAAATTTGCCTTAGTTGTACACAATGCATGTATTTTTACGTGGTGCTGAGGATCGAACCCGGGTCGCGCACGTGCTAGGCGAGCACCCTACTACTGAGCCACATCCCAGCCCCAGCATTTATAATTCTTACATGTTCTTGCTCTATTGAATCTTTTACTAATGTGGTATCCTTTGTTTCCTGTAATCTTTTTTGATTTAAAGTATATATTGTCTGATATCAGCACAGCAACCCTACTCTCTTTTGGTTACTTTTTTGCATGGCATATTTTGCCCCACCCTTTCATTTTCTTTTCTTTTCTTTCTCTTCTCTTCTCTTCTCTTTTCCCTCCCTCCCTCCCTGCCTCTTTCCTTCCTTCCTTTTATGTCTTTCCCAAGATTTGGAATGTTTTCAGCTATTGTCTCATTAATGAGGTTCTCTATGCCTTTTCCCTTTGCTCCTCCTTGTGGAATACTACCACTGCAAATATTTGCTCACTTAGAAGTGTCCCATAAGACTTTTTTTTTTTTGTCCTCTAGAAAAAAATATTTTTTTAAAAAAATATTTATTTATTTGCTTTAGTTTTACACAATGCGTTTATTTTTACGTGGTGCTGAGAATCAAACCCGGGCCGTGCACGTGCTAGGCGAGCGCGCTCTACCGCTGAGCCACAACCCCAGCCCCTTTTTTTTCATTTTTGTCTGGGTTAAAAGACCTATTTTTAACCTCCGAAATTATTTCTTTTGTTTGACCTGTTTAACTGTTGAGGATCTCAGATGTATTTTTTTATTTCATTTATTGAGTTCTTTAGCTCCAAATTTCCTGTTTGGCTCCAATTTTGTTAGTTTTTGCCTTAAATTTGGTGGTCTGTCATTAGGTTTGTAAGCATTTTTTTTAATAATTTTTTTATAATTCTTTCCTTTTTTTTAATTTCCCATGTGATTCTTCTTCTTCTTTTAAATATTTATTTATTTACTTTAGTTGTACACAATGCAATGCATTTATGTTTATCTCTGTGCTGAATTCTCATTCAGATCATGAATTGTCTTCCTAATTTCATTGAACTGTCTGTATATTTTCTTATGTCTGGTTGATTTCCTTAAAATCATTATTTTGAATTCTTCATCAGGAAGTTTGTCAGTTCTTTTTCTTTCTATGTAGCTATATTTTTTTTCATGCTTCTCATTTCCCTGTGTTGATATATGTATATCTGATGGATCAACTGCCTATACTGATTTTATATGGTGACTTTCACATATTTCAAATACTAGTCATCTACAGATAGTTCCTTGGACCAATTTGCCTAAACTTCTGTTAAGCAATGACAGGTAGTTTGCTAAATTAAATGGCTGTGTCTTGAGCCAGGCACAGTGGCGCACACCTGTAATCCCAGCACTTGGGAGGCTGAGGCAGGAGGATCGCAAGTTCAAAGCCAGCCTCAGCAATGGTGAGGCACTTAGCAACTCGGTGAGACCCTGTCTCTAATAAAATACAAAAAAGGGCTGGGGATGTGACCAGTGGTCAAGTGCCCCTGAGTTCAATCCCCGGTACCAAAAAAACCAAAATAAAGCAATACAGAAAAAACTGGGGGTGGGGGGAGGAACCTAATTCAACGTCATAACAGCTATATATGAAAAACCCTAAGCAAAATTCACAGTAAATGAGAAAAAACTGAAAGTATTTCCTTTAAAATCTGGTACAAGATAAGGATGTACACTCTGACCACTCCTGTTTAATATAGTGCTAGAAATTCTACCCAGAGCAATTAGACAAGAAAAGAAAAGAAAAGGAATAAAAATAGGAAAGTAAGAATTCAAATTATAACTGTTTGCAGATGATATGGTCCTATACCTAGAAGATCCAGAGAATCCCACCAAAAGACTGTTAGAGCTAATAAACAAATTTGGCAAAGTAGTAATTTACAAACTCAACATACAAAAATTAATAGCTTTCTTACATACCAACAATAAATCTGCTGAGAGAAATCAGGAAAATACTTCCATTCCCAATAGCCTCAAAAAATAAAATACCTAGAAATAAATCTAATCAAGGAGGTGAAAGACCCCTACAATGAAAACAATAGAACACTGAAGAAACAAATTGGAAAAGACCTTAGAAGATGAAAAGACCTCCCATGTTTGTGGATAAGCAGAATTAATATTGTTAAAATGCCCATATTTGCTGGGTGTGGTGGCACATGCCTGTAATTCCAGTGGCTGGGGAGGATGAGGCAGGAGAATTGCTAGTTCAAAGCCAGCCTCAGCAACTTAGCAAGGCCCTAAGCAACTCAGCGAGAAATAAATAAAATACAAAAAAGGGATGGGGATGTGGTTCAGTGGTTAAGCACCCCTGTGTTCAATTCCCAGTACCCGCCCCCACCCCAAGAAAAGCCATACTACCAAAGCAATATACAGATTCAGTGCAATACCCATCAAAATACCAATGACATTCTTCACAAAACTAGAAAAATCAGTCCTAAAATTCATTTGGAAGTGTAAGAGATCCAGAATAGGCCAAAGCAATGTTAAGCCAAAAAAGCAATGCTGGAGGCATCACAATATCTGATTTCATATTATACTACAGAGATGTAATAACAAAAACTGTAAGGTACTGGCATAAAAACTGACACATAGATCAGTGTATAGAATAGAAGATGCAGATACAAACCCACACATCTGCAGTCATCTGATCTTTCACAGAGTTACCAAAAACATATTTTGGGAAAAAAGACAGCCTTTTTAAAAAATTGTGCTGGGACAACTGGTTATCCATATGTAGAAGAATAAAACTAGACCCTGTCTCTTACCCCGCACAAAAATCAGAAACCATGCAACTCTTAGAAGAAAATGTAGGGTCAACACTCTAGTGCTTAGGCACAGGGAACAACTTTCTCAATAGGATCCCCAAGGCCCAGGAAATAATGCTAGAAGTTAATAAAAGGGATAGCATCAAATTAAAAAGCTTCTGCACAGCAAAGGAAACAGTTGGGAATGTGAAGAGAGAACCTACAGAGTGGGAGAAAATCTTTGCTAGCTACTCTTCTGACAGGATTAATATGTAGAATATATAAATAAAAAAACTTTACACCAAAAAATCAAATTGCTCACTTCATAATTGGGCAAGTTAATTAAATAAACACTTTTTGAAAGACAAAATACAAATGGCCAACAAATATTTGAAAAAAGGTTCAACATCATTAGCAATTAGGGAAATGCAAATCAAAACTATACTGAGATTTCATCTCACACCAGTCAGAATGTCAGTCATCAAGAATAGAAAACAGCCGGGTGCGATGGCACACACCTGTAATCCCAGCACTTTGGGAGGCTGAGGCAGGAGGATTGTGAGTTCAAAGCCAGCCTCCGCAATGGTGAGGCACTTAGCAACTCGGTGAGACCCTGTCTCTAAAAAGTATATTATGAAAAAGTTTCCTTCCCTTTCTTTGCTGTCCCTCTAATCCTTACATATCGTTCAAGAGTTTATTTAAATGTAAACTAATCTCAACAATTTTATTTACTTACACACTCCCATTTTTACGTGATGGTCACATACTCCGTTTGCTACTCTCTATACCCCCTTTTTAGTATTTAGTGTATTGTAGAGATTTTTTCCATGAGAGTACATAAAGAACTTCCTCATTATTTTCTGCATTCATGTATAATAATGTTATAGATGTACCTTGATTTAATAAGCCTCCTGTTTGTGGACATTGAGGTCTTTGCTAACCTTTTGCTATTACCATCATCACTATAATGAATACTCATATAAATATATGCATGTTATATGTCATTTAGCGTGTGTCATAATATATGTGTAAATTCCTGTAAGTGAAATTACCGCATCAGAGGCTATATGCATTTATAATTTTATTATCCACATCAATTTGCCCTCCAAAGCACTGTTACTGATTTACACACTAATCAGCAAAGCCTGTTTCCTCATCCCTCCACTTGTACAATGTTTTTCATGCTTTCGGATTTTTACCAATTTGACAGGTAAAAAATGTGCTTGCAGGGAAGGTTTTTTTTTTTTTTTTTTTTTTTTTTTTTGTGGTGGTGGTGGTGCTGGGGATTGAACCCAGGGTCTTGTGCATGCAAGGCAAGCACTCTACCAACTGAGCTATATCCCCAGCCCCTGGAAGTTTTAATTTGTTTTTCTTGTGAGTGAATTTGTGCATCTTATGGTTGAGGCATTGATACTTTCTTTTCTGTGAAACGTCTCTTCATGTCCTTTGTGCATCTTTTGCTAATTTTTTGCCAGTTGCTGGCAGCTCTCTGTATTAGGAAGATTATCCTTGTGATAGGAGCTGCAAATATTTTCCCGAGAATTTTGGTTTCTTTACATTTTAATTTGTCTTTTTTTACCATGAGGAGCCTTGAGTTTTATATTTTTTTTATTTATCAATGTTTCTTTTATGAGTTTTTCATTATCCTTGCCCACTATCAATAGCACAAAATCATTTATTCCTCTTGCCATGGTGCCTCCTTGTTCTTTTTTTTCTTAATTTTTCAATTGACAGCCAATACCTTCCCCAACATTTGCTTTCCTGAACTATATTCCTTGTCAATGATAGAGTAAACCTTGATAATTTTGTTAGATTTTATTGGTCTGAAAAAAATCCCTTAGTACAGGTGCTAAGTACAGGTACTTGGGAAACTGTTGGATAGTTTCTTATAAAACTAAACATAGAATTACCATATTGCTTGGCAGTTGTATTCCTCAGCATTTATCCCAAAGAAATGAAAAGTTATGTTTACATAAAAACCTGCACATGTCTGCCTCCATAAGCTTTGTAATAACCCCAAACTGGAAACAATCCAAGTGTCCTTCAATGGGTAGATGGTTGAACTCTCATGCATACATACCATGGAATACTACTCAGAAATAATAAGGAACAAACTGTTGATATAATGAATCTCTAATGTATTATGCTGAGTGAAAAAATCCAATCCCATAAGGTTATATATTATATTTTTTATTCCAGTTATGTGACATTTTTGAAAGGACAAAATTTTAGAAAGTGAACAGATTAGTGGTTGCCAGGGTTTAAAGATGGGGCAGGGGGAAAGAGAGAGGTAGGTGTGGCTGGCTATAAAAGCAACACCAGAAATTTTTGTGGTGATGGAACTTTTCACTATCTAATCATGGAGGTGGATACATGAATGAACATGTGTGGAAAAATTACAGAGAACTGCATACATAAACATGAGTGTAAATAAAATAGGCATCTTATTAAGATTAGTAGATTATATCAATGTCCTATTCCTGGTTGTAATATTATACTATAGTTTTACAAACAGTTATTATTGGGGGCATCTGGGTAAAGTATCGTGTATGTAGATTTCAATAAAAATTTCAGTTAAAAAATCTATTGCTACTAATATTGAATTCACCACAAGATACTATTTGCAGGTAGATCAGTTCAAGTAACTTATGTTTTCCTGTGTTAGGACTGCAGTGGATTAGCTGAGAGACCAAGAGCTGGCAGTGTAATGTTGGGGAAGCCAAGGAGTGCATCAGGTTCCAAACCTGCACTTCACTCCGTCAGGTCCCATAAAAATATGAGAGCATGAACCAGCATGTCCAAAGATTTTCTGGGGCAACCCAACTAGGTATCCTCTCATAGTGTCTTTGGTTGGGTGTGGGGACATTTGTTTAAGTGCCAATGCATCAGAACAGTGAGGGGTTGGTGTTAATGATTGGGGAGCAGGACTGGGGAAGAGCCCTCAAGATGTGCATTGATGTGAGTGGATATGTCCCAGTCATGCCCAGCATCTTTTCTATTGTCGCCTATGTTTTGCTGTATCTTGTGCATAGCATTGGCTCTAGTATGAGATAGAGCATAGTGTGGCACAGTGGATCCTTAAGACTCTACTAGGGAGTCTCTAAGGCCAAAACTCTTTTTGTAATAATACTTAGACATTATTTGCAAATCACTCTCTTTCTCTTGTACAAGTAACAATGGAGTTTTCCAGGGGCTTTTTGATATGAAATCGCAGATTAAATGCAGAAGCAGGTAAGATAATCCAGCTATTTTCTATTAAGGCATTCATTAAAAAAATAAATAAATAAATAAACCAATGCCATTCTTCTCAGTTTTTTGTTTTGGAAAATACAGATATTTCCCTCAAAATATGATATTCATGTTAATATGTTATAGTGTTATCATTTTAAAATTATTTAATATCCAAGAACTTTCTCAGTTTTAATTTTTTAAAAAAAATTTTTAGTTGTAGTTGGACACAATACCTTTATTTATTTATTTTTATGTGGTGCTAAGGATTGAACCCAGCACCTCACCTGTGCTAAGTGAGCACTTTACCGCTGAGCCACAACCCCAGGCCTCAGTTTTAATTTTTAATAGGTGAATAGTAGTAGATAAAACCCACATAAGCAAAAGCTTTTTGGGGCCCTCAGTAATTTTTTGAGGATGTGAAAGGGTTCTGATAGCAAAAAATTTGCAAACTTTTGCCTTGACAGAAAGCACTTGGCCAAAAGTTCATAGGCTTAACTTCTGGCCAAGGTTTTGCTTTATTACTCGGAGCAAGTCACTTAACCTCTTTATTTGGTTTCTTTTTTGTAAATGTTAATAATTATATCCTTTTCTGCACTCCTTAAAAAAAAGAGAATTCTCTTTCTCTTCAGATTGTATAAATCTTTTGCCTTTTACTAAGTAAATATATGAAATATATATATGTGTATATATATGTTTTAAATATATATAAAAGGCTAATTTGAAAATGTGCTCTATGCTAAAATCAGGGGATTTTAATAGTTATGTAACTAAAATTATGTGGAAAGAAAATGTGGCAAATGAGAGTTTAGATAGTCTGTTTGTTAAATTTTTTTCATTTTAGCATCTCCTTCTAGCAGTTTCCTTACACATTTTATTTATTTTCAGTTTTTCAGACAACCATTTTAATTATTGTAAGAAATTAAGTAAATACATCTTCCAGCATTTACAATCAAGTAGGAATTTCTATTCATAATACCTGAAGTAGCGTGATAAAGTCAGGAGTTCTAAAAGAAACACATTACTAGCTAGATGGCTTTGGGAAAGTTACTCAACCTCTCTGATTTTTGGCTGCTTCATCTGTAAAATGAGGCTAATAGTGCCTGATTTTCCAGAGAATTATGAGTGTGAAAGACAATGCACAGGAAGCGTTTGGCAAAAGTGGTTAGTACATGATAGATGCTACATAAATGATGGTTGCAATGATTGTCATTAGCATATAAAAAAGATGCAATATTAAATTTGTCTAATACCATCATCACTGAACTTATTACACTAGTTTATTCACAAATATATTAGCAAAAACTTCCATTTCTTTTTATTCTTTTTTTTTTTTCCCTCTGTTGAAGGGCTATTGAGTGGCCAGACATCCCCAACAAATACCAAATTGGAGAAACTGGATTCTCAGCAGGTGTTGCAGTTGTGCCTCCGATACCAGGATCACCTGCACCAGTGTGCAGAAGCTGTTGCTTTTGATCAGAATGCTTTGGTTAAACGAATCAAAGAGGTAATGTGCTGTGGGAAAATAGAATTGCTGACTCATCATTGTGAATCCCGGTAACCCTGGATTGCTTTGCTACTGGGCACAATAGCCAGTGATCCCGGCTTTATGGGAAGTAGTTATTTTCCCTCTAAGGCTTGGTATTTGTCCCCATTGCTTTGAGGAAATGGTCTTTCCTAGCAGTAAATGTGATGGTGAAAAGTGGTCCATAAGCTAGACTAACCTGGAGTTTGAATTCTGGTTCATTGCTAATTTGGTTGGAAGTTGTTTAAGTTCTCTTTGTCTCTGTTTCTTCATGAAAAATTGGGCTAACTCAAGAGTTAGGTGATAGTGAAATTACCAGGTGTTAGCTGTTATTAATATGTGTAAAATCCTGCCATGCTGATTTGTTCTAGCTAACATTATATCTTTGAATTGACTTTAGCTGTTTATTATATATAATTTATATTTATATTTTCCTTCCCAGTTATCATTTCTTTGAAAATAGATACCTAAACATCTCCCTCATTATATTCTTCACTGTGTTAGCATATGAAAAGTTCAGTTATTATTCTTGATTATATGGAAATGATTATGCCTACTTAATACTTCTTTTGTGAGGAAAAACACAATATCATTCAAGTCAAAATCTAGTAAACCAAACAACATGGTACAAATGTTTTATAATACAAATAACAGTGTAAGTTATTCTTTTCAGCACTGAAATGTATCATTGACGAAGCCACTGTATGGCAAAGTTTTGGAAGCACCAAGGAATGAGTAAATATATCTTCCAAAGTTTTCATTCAAGAAGGGATTTATATTCCTAACAACTAGAGGTAGTATCATATAAAGGAAAGGTCAGGAGCTCTATCTTGGAGAAACTATGTATGTGGATGATATTCCCTGGATTTGTTCAACAAATGGCCTTTGCGTTATTCATTCTGGTAAGAGAAGATGGATTTGAAGAAACACAAGTAATGGGCTGAGAGAATCACTACAAGTTACTTTCCAATTAGTAATAGAGGTAGTGCATCCTTGAAATTGCAAAGCATTCATTAATTATATTAATAGATTTAAATAGGCCAATACCTTCAATATTTTAGCACTTATCTTTTATAAAATGTTGCCTGTATGTGCTCTTCTTTCCTGGATTAAATACTTTTACTTGAAAAACTATTAAATACAACCTTTTGTATTACTTGGCGTTGATATGTCCTTGTGAATATTATAAATTTATTTTACTATATTATGGTCTACAGAGCTCTACTTCCCAAGTCTGACTATGCATCAGCAATCACTTGGAGTTTTGTTTGAATACTGATCTTTCTCCTCCCCCCGCTCAGTCTGGGCTTTGGTCTTTGAATCAGTATTTTAATAATTTACCAAATGATACTAATGCTACCCTTCATTAGGTGGGATTTGGGAACCATTGGTCTAGAGCACTATTTTACAAATTAAATTCTACAAAAACTAATTCTAGAAAGAGAAGGACAAACTTTTTTGTACACTCTTAATCATCATTCTTTAGAGAGAACAGTGCATGTTTTTTAAAGTTTTTACGTGTTTTACAGTAAAGGAAACCGGCACTTTTCAAACTTATTTGACCTCAGAACTCTTATCTTAAAGGTCATATATATTAACGTCCCATAGAAGTAGAGATTTTTGGGGACATTGAGAAAAGAATGCTCTTGTAGGCATAAGATTTTAACCATTTTAACCTTTGCTGGAACTTAACTCTGACATTAATCTCAAAAGGAAGTTTTTAGAATAATAAATTGGCTTTTTGATGCAGCTGCTTTTTAAAAGGTCCTCTAATCCAGATCTTGTTTTTCAGTTTAGGACAGTGTAGTACAGAGATTGGCTAACTAGCTCAGCATCAGAGGTTGGGTAAAGTATTTAGTGGCTGGTAGCACCTCACACAGCTCTTCATTATATACCACACTGTCAAAGACTTTAGAACAGTGTTCCTTGGCCCTGGCCACATGTTAGAATTGACTACAAATGTTTTCCTCTAACATAGATGATGGAAAATTTTACACACACACTGAAGAAAATGGTGAAGTTTCTTCATTCTTCATTGTTCAGTTATTACATTCATCAATAAAGCCCACTCACTGGCTACCACCTCCACAACTAGCCCATTTTATAGTTGCAGTTTATTCATATTTAAGTGTATGACTTTAAAATTAAGTATTCTTTAAAAAAAGAAAATGCGTTTGGAGATAGATACATTTAGCCTGATTTAAATATTATACAATGTGTTCATGCATCAAAACATCACCTTACCCTACTAATATATGTAATTTTCATATTTTCAAGTATCAATTAAAAACAAGAACAAAAAAGTGAAAGTTTAAAGGTTAAGAATATAAGCTTTTTAATTAATTTTAGACTTTGAAAAGTCACAAAAATAATTTAGAGAATATCTAAATACTCCCCTTGCAGCTTCTCCTAAAGTCAGCATCTTGCACATAATCTTAGTACAGTGATCAAAACCAGGTAATTAGTATTGGTGCAAAACTATTAACTAAATTGAGACCTTATTTAAATTTCACCAGCTTTTCTAATAACAAAGGACTCCACAATACTGTTATAATTAAAATACTTACTAGTGATTCCTTAAATCATTAGTATAGCTGAGGTATATTTCAGAAAGTACAAATGCCAAGGTCTTACTCCAGACTAATTAGATCAAAATCTTTGAAGGGCAGTGAAAGAAGGGAGGGTATTTAAGAAATTGTCTAGGTGCTTCTAGTAATGTATCCAGAATTGCTGGCATTCTGGAACTTTCATTAAAAATATTAAACTGAATTTAAAATTGTTTGAATAGGGGCTGTGGTCGTGGCTCAGTGGTACAGCGCTTACCTAGCACATGTGAGACACTGGGTTCAATCCTGAGAACCACATAAAAATAAATAAATAAAATAAAGGTATTGTGTCCATCTACAACCAAAAAATATTTTTTAAAAATTGTTTGAATAGTCAGTGCAAACTGAGCATCCCTAACTCAAAATCTAAATGCTCCAAAGTCCAAAACATTTTGAGTGCCAACATGATGCCACAAGTGGAAAAGTCTATACCTGACCTCATGACAAGTTGCAGGTACATTAAAAAGAATGTGGGGGTGGGAGGCGGGGATAAAAAAAAAAAAAAAGAATGTAAACAATTACCTTCAAGCTGTGTATATAAGGCATATATTACACATAAAATGAATTTTTTTGTTTGAACGTGGGTGCTATCCCCAATATATCTCATTATGTATATGTGAATATTTCAAAATCTGAAACATTTTTGGTCACAAGCATTTTGGGTAAGGGATATTCAACCTTTAAAACTAAAAGTTTAATGATTAAAGAAAAAAAAAGATTTTAAATTTGAATTTATTTTAGATTCAAAGAGAAGTCACCAAAAATAATTCAGAGAGTACCTGAATACTCCCTATGGATACCCAGGATTATTGCAAAACAGAAAACAGTACTCACAGTACTGAGAAACATCTTAGAAACTCACTCAGGGCGGAGGATGTAAACAAGTTTCAAAGTTTCCATTGGTGATCTAATGTGTCCATTGTGTGTGGGTAAGTATTAGCAAATTCCTAGAACATGTGTATCTAGCTTTGCTCACTATAAACCTAAATGGTTAAGGTTAATCACTTCCAAATGAATAAGGCAGAGGATGTAATTTTGGTCAAACACCAACTCTCTGATGTCATTTCAGATGTTTCCTGGAAATTTGATTAGAAGTGTGAGGAAGTAATAGAATGTTGTAATATGTGTTGAAAAGTAGTGAAACTTAGTAGCCATGGTAAATATGTATTAGTGGAAATGCAGAACCTGATTCAACTAGAGGTCCATAAAGTTACAGTGCCTGTGATCAGTTCAGATTAAAGGGAACTGTGGCCATAACAATTTCTGATTCAGATAAAAGAAAATCTAAGTTAGCTAAGCTTTTCTTGTGTTAAGAATGGATGATGCGCCGGGCGCGGTGGCGCACGCCTGTAATCCCAGCACTTTGGGAGGCTGAGGCAGGAGGATCGTGAGTTCAAAGCCAGCCTCAGCAATGGCGAGGCACTTAGCAACTCAGTGAGACCCTGTCTCTAAATAAAATACAAAAAAAGGGCTGGGGATGTGGCCCAGTGGTCAAGTGCCCCTGAGTTCAATCCCTGGTACCAAAAAAAAAAAAAAAAAAAAAAAAAAGAATGGATGATGCTCTTGAATTATAAGTTAATGTTTACAGCTGTAAACTTGAGGGGAGAGAAAGAGTGAAAGTAGTTGCTTTCACAGTCTGGTAATACATCTTGATCAGTAGTTTCCTCAGTAGCTATGGGATGACCACCTTCACTCAGCCAGCTGGCATTACTGAATAACTATTACAGACCCACTTAGTGGGAGGTCCTTTGTGAGTTACAGAGATACCTGACATTGTCCTTCTCTGAGAGTTTTACCTGGATGAAGATACATACAGCAAAATTAGGAAAGATAAAGTACGGTTAATAGGAATGCTTAACTAAAGTTCTGTATGAGTTAAAGATCAGGATTTCCTGGAACAGTTGGAATTAAGCTAGGTCTCAGAGAAAACCAGGATTTGGGGAAAGGAATGGAGAGGAAGAGGGGGGCATTGCTAGTGGGGGAATAGCTTAACAGTTGTCTTGGAAGGAAATTAACTTTGGGGCTTTAGGGACAATAAGGAAATTGATTTGACTTTTAGTAAACATGCTCAAAGAAATATCTGCATTCAGGACCATATAATGAATGTTGGAATTGGAAGGATCCTGGAGACCCTCTAGTCCAGCATTCTCATTATTTACATATATGTATAGGAATCAAAGGGTGTTAGAGCAATTTACCAGGAGTCACAAGTGAGTTGTGGCCAAAATTAAAATGAATAAGATCAAGGGGGATTTCTGTGGTTTTATTTATTTATTTATTTTTTCCCCCAGATTGTACTATTAAACATGTTTATCAGTCCAAGGGCAAGAGGCAGAAAAGATCAAAGATAAAGGGGAAAATGGTGTCTTTTTAGAGGTCCTCAAAGAGGCAGGAGAGAGTGGGGCTTAGCCCCCTGTAGAGCCTTGTTTTGTGAGCACTGGGCAGATGCAGGCAAGTTTCTTTTTTTCTTTTTCTTTTTTTTTTAAGAGTCAATATGTTTATTTTATGTTGAGGATTCATGATGTTCTTTTTTTTTTTTTTTTTTTTTTTTAATTTAATTTTTGCAGGCAAGTTTCTGAAGGGAGGATACCTGGTACAGACCAGTCACACCCAGAAGCTTGGGTATTGTCTCTGAAGAAGGGGGAGACCCTTCTTTGAGGCATGAAGGGCTCTGTTGAGATTGGCAAAACTTGTATTGATTTTTGTATTTGTGGATGGTTTGTTGTAGCGGTTCTGAATGTGAACTTGAGAGCCCCGTTGCTGGAGTTCAAATCCTGGCACTGCCTCTTACTAGCTCTGTGGCCTTGGACAAGTTATATAATCCTTTTGATCCTCGGTTTCCTCTTTTGCTTAATGGATGAGAATAGGATCTGCCTCAGAGAAGTTTTTTTGAAGGTTAAATGAGTTACTCTGTGTAAAGTGCCTGTCTCATAGTAAACACTTTAGCATCAACTCTTGTTATTATCTCTTTTTTTAGATGTTCATGGACCTTTATTTTATTCATTTATTTATATGGGTGCTGAGAACCGAACCCAGGGCCTCATACATGCTAGGCAAGTTCTCTTACCACTGAGCCACAACTCCAGCCCCTCTTGTTATTATCTTAAATATAAATAATATCTGGAGGAGAAAGGCCTGACCTTATTGTTGTGAAGTGGCCCAAGTGAAGTTTCTTGATCCCCTTTTACAACTCTGATCATACAACCCAAGTGTAATAATAAAGAACTGAAAAGAGGTAAGGCAGATACTGTTTAGTTCACTGTGTTTCCCTCAAACTGCATGGTTTCTTCCATGCTATAAATATGTAATTTGGGGAATTTTTTTTCATTAAAAATTTTTTTAAATTTTATTGGTTGTTCTTAGTTATACAGTAGAATCCATTTTGATAAAATTATACAAACATAGGATATATCTTATTCTAATTAGGACCCTATTCTTGTGTGTGGGCAGGATGGTGGGGTTCACTTGGGTTATTTTATAAGTATACATAGGAAAATTATTTTAGATTTATTTTCCTATCTTTCCTATTCCTATCTCCCCATGGATTTTTTTGTAGTTAATTTAACTGTTTGTTCTGCTTTGTGAATAGCAAGATAGGTTCCCTGGGAAACATGGGTCTTGAGATATGAAAATACATGGTAACAAATGATATATACAGGCCATGGGCATATCACTTCTTATCATTTTGATGGTCTTCTGTGATATCTCATCCTTTCTGGTTAAGGATTCAAGTTGGCAGACAAATATTTTCAGTTTTAGGTTATGTCTGTAATCGAAATTTGGATTGATTGAAAGGCAAATAAGAAAGGAGCATAGTTCCTTCTCACGCATGTTTTTCCTTGCAGGTAGGAGTCCCAAGGAAGGGAGATGACAGATATACAACCCCAGGAAGATAAGAGTTTGAGTCATTTAGGATTTCTCTTGTCACTGATCTGGATCATGTTTCCATTTAACTGTAGTTGCTGTCAGTGGGTAAATGGATACATAGACTGGAACACCTTCTTAACTAAGATAAGCCACAAGGTTATTTTGTTACAGTTACTGTATGCTTGTTTAACCTTGAGAGTAAACTCATAATCTGATCCTGGTAATCCCTTGTGTTTTTAATTCTTAGATGCATTGGTAGGCATACTGCATTAGCAATCAGAAGCATTGGAGGAGGGTTCAGATGAATGGGTAAGAAAGGGTTTCATTTGTTAGGAAGATCTATGATTACACAGGATTATGAAGGGACCCTGAAGTGTCTCTAATTCAGCCCTTTTCATTGCACACATACACACACAAACACACACAAAAAGTCAAGGTCTTTAAAGTTTATTCTGGACTCATCCAAGATATTTCTATTAGTTAATGACTCTAATCCCAGCAGCTCAGGAGGCTGAGATGGGAAGATCATTAGTTCAAAGCCAGCCTCAGCAAAAACAAGGTGCTAAGTAATTCAGTGAGAGCCTGTGTCAAAATACGAAATAGGGCTGGGGATGTGGATCAGTGGTTGAGTGCCTCTGAGTTCAATCCCTTGTCCCCACCCCCCCCAAAAGACAAGTCTTCCTGATTGCAAGTACCCTTTTCCACAGTACTGTATTATAGATTGAATATTCTCAATTCGACAATCCAAAATCCAAGATGCTCTAAAATTCAAAACTTTTTGAGTGTTAACAATCTAGCACTCAAAATAGTTTCAGATTTTGGAACATTTAGGATTTCACATTATCAGATTAGGGATACTCAACTGGTAAAGTCTATGCAAATATTCCCAAATCCAAAACAAACAAACAAACAAAAAAAACCCCAACCTCTAAAATCTGAAACACTTCTTCTGGTCCCAAGCATTTCTTTAAGGCATATTCAATCTATACTTATGTTCTCCTTCTTTGGATTCTTCACTTGATTTTTAGTTACTCCTTTTCACCCAACTCCTTTTTCTCTAATAGGCATTCAACTGGTGTTTGAAAGAATGCACAAGAGCTGCAATTTTTGGACCTGCACCTTGGGCTGGGTAGAAATTGCTTTCTGTTGACAGTACTGTAAGGCAAAGATCTAGCTGAAAACAATTTCCCAGTATTTGACCTGATCTTTTTTTTTTTTTTTTTTTTTGGTGCTGGGTATTGAACTCAGGGGCACTTGACCACTGGGCCACATCCCCAGCCTGTTGCTGCCTGAAGCGGAAAAGGCTTGGAGCAACGAACGCCGCAGGAAAATTCGGAGGCAGGATGAAAATGAAAAAAGGTCTTTTATTCTTCTTCTCTCTCCGGCTCCAGCAATCACTCCAAACGCTCTAACTCCAACCACCACCTTCTTCTTCTTCCCACTCACACTAACTAAACTCACCCAGTTATATACATATCGCTTTAACAAGGACACGTGCTTACAGCTCGAGCTTACAGGTGCGTCACGCAGTGTTCACGGGCATACAAAGATTCTTTGGATAATGTATTACTATCAGGTGGAAACTAGAACATCTTTTATGGCTCTCAGCTAACCGCAATCTTTAGCTATCTCCTTGATTATAGGCTCCTTCATTTCCCCCTTTTAGTTTTAAAAGAGGGGATGTTCTAGGACGTCCATGTGCAACCGACATTCTTACCCGTCATGGGAGGGAGTCTAGGCTGTCCTGACTCCTGGCTTAGGTTGACATGCCGGCCACATTAGACTGTCCCGTGCGACTGTGCCGTGTCTTAGGTTGTCCCCTTCTGGGGATCTTACCCGTCATAGGCTAACCAGCCATCCAATAGAGCCCTTCAGGATCGACTGTGTGTTGACTAACAGCCGTCCAATTTTTAGGAGATGCTGCGGCTTTAAGGCGGTAAGCCTACTGCTGACGAGCCAAGTTTCCATAGCGTATCAAGTTCTTTAAGCCAATCAGCTGCCCTTAGTTTTATCAAGTAACGCACTGAGTTCTCTTAGACAAATACCCGCAAGGCATTGTCCCGTAATGTCCCAAAATAATGGAAAATCAAAATGTCCATAAGTTATAACACATAGATTCAGGAGGCCCCATGCATGCAGAGCAGAGGCCACACTGCTGGTTAGGTTGTTGATGCTTGAGCAGCAGGGATGCTTGCAGCGACCGCGGTCCCTGCAGTTGTAGCAGCAGCCATCTTTTTTATGTCTAGACATTGCCACCGGCAAATCTTCAGGGCCCACTACCTAAAAACTCAAGCATCCATTATTAAGTGAAAGGCAGTGCTATTCCAGCACTGAGATCAAAAGGTAAGCTGTCAAACTAAAAAAAGAATTATTAGAGTAGAAAATAAAAGTTGATCTCTGCTCACACACATTGCTGCTTAAGCTCCCACAAACATAAGCTGGCAAAATATCACATTCAGAAATAATCAAAGAGAAACTGAGGGTGTTTACTGCATTAAAGATAAAGAAAAGCTAAAGGCACTTTGGAAAAATAATTTGTTAGCTGGAATCCTCAAGTCTCTATATACACAGCAATCCTATACCTGTTGAAATAATTCAAATTAATCAGCTATTAAACAAATGAAGTTAATAACAAATAAACGATCCTCTGTCGGAACACCAAAATATCAGGTTATACAACATTAAACATATTCACAGCTGAAGAGAAGTCCCGGAGACAACTATAAATCAAAATTGATTATCATTATAATTGATTATCTAATTAAAATATTCTGAACTTATATGAATATCTATTTATCTATCTATTGATTATCTAATTAGAATATTCTAAGCTTAAATGAATTAACGTTATTTGGATCTATATTTTTTTTAAGCGCTTAATTATTTGTGACGTCACACTAGACAGACGCACATATAAACATATATTTGTGACATCACATTAACATGAAATTTAGACAAATGCACAGACATAAAGACATATATAAAAGAAAAAAATACAATTGTGTATACACTGAAGAGAGATCTTCTTGTCCCGGCCGGGAAGATGAAATTTAAGTTGTAAATTTAATGGAGGACTCTTAAGGGAATCACTCCATACCTTCATTTTGGTCCTCTTGATTTTGTACTTGTTTATTCAATCTAGACTCCTCAATAACTTCGTCTTGATCCTTTTGACTTTGTACCTGCTTTATCAATCTAGATGGTATCCATATTGGAGAGGATTCGTGCTTTGGAAAAACACAAACAGATCCTCTCCCCCAAATTAATACTGGGTCTGGACCCTTCCATGTACCTGAGAGAACATCCTTCCAGTAAACCAAAGGTTTATGTTGTTGGTGTGGGTTCCAGTGTCTATCTCCAGCCGAATGTCCATTAGAATCTAAAGTTAAGAAATTTAGGGTAAACAGGGCAACTGCCAATCTGTCCTTAGGATTTTTCCAGTTTCCATCTTTTTGCTTTAGTAACATATTTTTAAGTGTCCGATTTGCTCTTTCAATTATTCCTTGTCCCTGAGGATTATAAGCGATACCTGTTTTGTGGATAATATTGAACTTTGTACAAAATTGTTTGAAGGATGTGGATGTATATGCAGGGCCATTATCTGTTTTAAGCATTTTGGGGATGCCCAATGCAGCAAAAGCTTGCAGACAATGAGATATAGTATCTTTAACTTTTTCTCCGGAATGTAAAGAAGCAAAAATCATGCCTGAGCATGTATCTATGGTGACATGAATAAATCGTAATTTTCCAAAACTTGGCTCATGTGTGACATCCATCTGCCACAAATGATTGGGCATCAAACCTCGTGGGTTAACCCCATAATGTGGATTGGGCAAAAGTGTTACACAAGATGGACATTCTTTTACAATTCTACGAGCTTGTTCTTTTGTGATTTTAAATTTTTGTCTTAAGGTAGTGCTGTTAACATGGAACTGGGAATGAAATAAAGTAGCTTGTTGTACTGTAGTAAATATAAATATTGTTTTAGTGAGGGCATCAGCTTTTTGATTACCTTCATGGAGAGGACCAGGCAGATTAGTGTGAGCTCTTATGTGACCTATAAATAAAGGTTCTTTTCGTTGCCATAGGAGATTTTGGATTTGAGAAAACAATTTAAAAGCTGGAGTATGTGGTGCTATTGGACCTGCTAGCTCCAATTTAGGGACAGCATGTACAATATAGTGGCTGTCTGAAAAAATATTCATAGGCTGTTCTTTAAAATTTTCCAGAGCTATTATTATAGCTTCGAGTTCCACTAATTGAGCTGATTTTTGATTAGTGATATGAATCATTTTTTCATTTTGAGTGACTACTGCAGCAGTACCATTAGAGGATCCATCTGTAAATACATTAAATGCTTTAGGAATGGGTTGAGTTTTTATTACCTGTGGGAATATGATAGGATGATTGATACAAAAGGACAGTATAGGAGATTTAGGAATATGATTGTCAAAATTTGCAGAAGTAGAGCATCTAGCTATAGCCCAATCATTATCATTGAAGCACAAATATTCAACCTGTGACGATGAATAAGGAGTAATAATAGTAGCAGGATGAATTCCAAATATTTTAGTAGAGGTTTTAAGTCCTTGAAGAATAAGTTTAGCCACCATGGAGGTATAAGACTCAATTGTACTTTTAGGAGAGACAGGCAAATGTATCCATAATATAGGTCCCTGTTGCCAAAATACTCCTGTTGGTGTATATTGTGAAGGAATAATAATCAATATTAGTGGTTGTGCAAAATCAAATCTATCGCAATGGGATCTTTCAATGGCCTGTTCTACTAATTTTAGAGCTCTCCTGGCCTCAGGAGTTAAATGTTCGCGGTGAGGATGGATCAGGGTTCCCGCGAAGGATGTCAAATAAAGGTTTTAATTGTCCAGTAGTGAGGCTTAGTGTAGGGCGAAGCCAATTAATGTCTCCCAATAATTTTTGGAAATCATTGAGGGTGGTCAAATGTTCTTTACTTATTAGAATTTTTGGGGGTTTAACAAAAGTATCCATGATTTTAAAGCCTAAATATAGTATAGGTGATCTGCTTTGAACTTTTTCTTCTGCTATATATAATCCATATTTTTAAAAATTTTTTGTTATTTCACTAAATATATTAAATAAGATTTTTTGATTAGGGTGAGCTAATAAAACATCGTCCATGTAGTGTAGACACATGAGGTCTTGATATTTGTGTTTAATGGGCTGTATAGCTCTGTCCACATATAGTTGGCACATTGTAGGGCTATTTGCCATTCCCTGTGGCAATACTTTCCATTGATATCTTTTATCAGGGCCATTATTATTGATAGAAGGAATTGAAAAAGCAAACCTGGGGGCATCCAGAGGATGTAGGGGAATGGAAAAGAAACAGTCCTTTACATCAAGAGTTATAAGGTAATAGTTTTTTGGAATAGCTACAGGATTAGGAAGTCCAGGTTGGGTAGGTCCCATAATTTGCATTGTTTTATTAATTTGTCTTAGGTCTTGTAATAGTCTCCATTTTCCCGATTTTTTCTTAATTACAAATATGGGAGAATTCCAGGGAGAGGTGGAAGGCTCTATGTGTCCTGCTTCTAATTGTTCTTTAATTAATTGATGGGCCGCTTGCAATTTTTCTTTGGATAGGGGCCACTGAGGGACCCAAACTGGCTTATTAGAGAGCCATGGTATTTTTAAAATTGTTTTCTCAGTGGCCCCTAGAAAAAATGTCCTTTGCCTTTTTTATTATCATTAGGATTTTTATTCTTAACACCTGCAGGCTTGGTTGCTAGGTGTAGCCCCATTTGATGTAAGATATCTCTTCCCCATAGGGTAACTGGCAAGCTGTTTAAAACATAAGGTTGGAATGTTCCTGTATGGCCTTCATTGTCTTGCCAATTTAAGATTACAGCACTTTGTGCTGGGGTATTACTATATCCCAAGCCTCTTAAACTGGTTGAGGCTTTCTGCAGAGGCCAGTGCTTAGGCCATTGTTGTAGATTTATGATGGAAGAGTCAGCTCCTGTATCAATCAGCCCCTCCATCTCTATACCTTGAATTTTTAATTTGCACATTGGCCTCCGTGAACAATCCTGAACCCAGAAAGCCATAGGTCCTGAACTAGTGGAACCGAATGCTCTGCTATTTCTATTTTGTGGCATGCTTTTAAAAGAACTATGGAGACTGGGAATGAGGAGCAGCTGTGCAATTCTGTCTCCTTGATTTACGGAGATGATACCCCTGTGTGTACTTAGCATTATTTTAATCTCTCCATTATAATCTGAATCAATAACCCCTGGTATAACATTAAAGCCTAATAAACTCTTGGAACTACGCCCAAGGATTAGTCCCACAGTTCCTGAAGGGAGAGGTCCCCTGATTCCCGTAGGAATCAGCTGAACCCCCATTTCAGGTGTCAGGACCATCCGGGCAGTAGAACAGAGATCTAATCCTGCACTTCCTCTTGTCCCTCTGATAAGGGAGTTAATGGGTAGGAGGGATTGTGACGAGGAATCATTTGGATCTGAGGGCATTCCTCCTCTAGTGCGCATTCCTCCTCTAGTGCCTCGTACATTTGTGGGCCCCGGGGCATTGGGCCCCATGCCCCGTTTTTTGAAATCCTTGATAAATCATTTCCATATATATCGTATCTGGAATGGCATTGATTGGCCCAATGTATACCCTTTTTGCACCTGGGGCATCGGCCTGGAGCGCGGTATGAATTTGATCTTATTACCCTTGGGGGATATTGCTTAGCATATCTTGGTTGATTATAATACTTTTGTCTGGAATATCCTGTTCTAGGTTGAAACCTTTGGGAATTTTGAGGGGAGGAATTTTTCATCACTGCAGCAATTACGTTGCCTGTGATAACAGCCTCGTTAATGTCTTTGCACAGTCTGATATAAATTGATAAGTCTTTTTTACTTCTCCACGGCCTTATTGCATCCTGGCAATATTTATTAGCATTCTCGTACGCTAATTGGATAACTAGAGGCATAGCTTGCTCGACTTCGCCAAAAACTCTAGATGTTGTTTTTAAGAGTCTATCTACAAAATCAGCGTAAGGTTCGTTAGGCCCTTGTATAACTTTTGATAGGCTGCCTTGCAGATCCCCTGTGCCTGATATTGTCTTCCAGGCTTTCACAGCTGCAGTGTGTATCTGGGCATACACACCTGGATCGTATTGTAGCTGATTTTGTAGTTCGGCGAACTGACCCTCCCCTGTGAGCATATCTATATTGCGTTGAGGGAAACCTGCTGCAGCATTTCTCTTTGCTATTTCTGAACAAAGTTCCTGGAATTGAGTTTTCCAGATTAGGTATTGTCCCCCACTTAGTACCGCTCTGCATAGACTTTTCCAATCTGAGGGGGCTAAGGTTAGGGTGTTAAGTGACTCTATCATACTTAATGTGAACAGAGCTTGAGGCCCATAGGTCATTACCGCCTCTTTAAAATTCTTTATTGTTTTAAAGTCTAGGGACTCGTGATATCTTTGTCCCTGTTCATTTTGAAATACTGGCAGTTCTAGGTGCTCCTGCGGTCTATGTTGTTCGAGAGCGTATAAGCGCTCAGAAAGGCTGCCAATTTCTACCTCAAGGGCACGTACATTCTGATCAATACTCCTTATTGTTTCTGTTAGGTATTCTATCCATGAAGGAGTAGAGGGCACTAGTGGTTCCTCTATTTGACGGTCTTTTCTCTTTTTTAATTTCTTTTTGTTCTTTTTATTGGAGACTGTGCTCCCTGAATCGCTTTTTGATTCCTCCTCACTACTAGCTTCATAATTCCTAACTGGCTTAGTGGAGGAGACTGTACTGTCATGGTTTGGCTCCTTGTTACTATTATCACTTTCACTAGTATCCTGAGTTTCAGCTTCTAAGGAGAGTACATACTCCTCAGCTAGTTTTATTAAGCTTCTGATGGCTTTTGCAGTTCTTACTTTTGAATTTATATTACTGCTCTCCTTGCTGGTCTCAACTGAGTCAGAGGATATGCTTTCTTGTTCACTTTTCTCACTATCCTCTGAGTTCTCGCTATCAAAAATTTCATTCGTGGCTTTTATAAACCGACTTTTTGTTATATTCGCTCCCATCTTTTTAAATTTTCTTTTTTCTTACCTTGCCGCCGAATTCCCCGTACAGGCCACCACTTGTTGCTGCCTGAAGCGGAAAAGGCTTGGAGCAACGAACGCCGCAGGAAAATTCGGAGGCAGGATGAAAATGAAAAAAGGTCTTTTATTCTTCTTCTCTCTCCGGCTCCAGCAATCACTCCAAACGCTCTAACTCCAACCACCACCTTCTTCTTCTTCCCACTCACACTAACTAAACTCACCCAGTTATATACATATCGCTTTAACAAGGACACGTGCTTACAGCTCGAGCTTACAGGTGCGTCACGCAGTGTTCACAGGCATACAAAGATTCTTTGGATAATGTATTACTATCAGGTGGAAACTAGAACATCTTTTATGGCTCTCAGCTAACCGCAATCTTTAGCTATCTCCTTGATTATAGGCTCCTTCACCAGCCCTTTTTTTTTTTTTTTGTATTTTATTAGAGACAGGGTCTCACTGAGTTGCTAAGTGCCTCACCATTGCTGAGGCTGGCTTTGAACTCAAGATCCTCCTTCCTCAGCCTCCCAAGTTCTGGGATTACAGGGGTGCACCACCACACCCAGCTTGACCTGATCTTATGTACTGTTTCCACCCAGGGCAGAGACTGACCAAGGTCAAATGGTTTGTCCCCACTGTGGTACAAACATTGGCCAAATCATACTTACTGTCTGCCTGTCCCTTTGAACTAAATATATATATATTTTTTGCAGTACTAGGGATGGAATCCAGGGTACTCTACCAATGAGCTACATCTTCATCCCTGTTTCTATTTTAAGACAGGGTATCACTAAGTTGCTGTGGGTCTTGCTAATAAGTTGCCCAGGCTGTCCTGGAACTTGTGATCATCCTGCCTCAGCCTTCTAAGTTTCTGGAATTACAGACACATGCCACCAAAACCAGCCTGAATCTTTTTTAAATAACAACATTGGTAATTCCTATTGCTGCTTTTAAACATATGCTGGCATTATTTGCTGCTTTCTTGACCTAAAATTATAAAATGAATCAGAAGTGCTTATTTTAAAACTAAAAGTTTTGACAAGAACATTGAGATATCTGTCTTTTTGCTGAAACAAGGCATTTTAAGAAAATTTTGTGTTCCCTTTCTAGCCTACAAGTTACTCTGGTATACATTTCAGGTTGAGATCAGGCAAAATAATTATAACCCTCCACCATTTTGTCCTTTGGGCAACCTTTGTTTTCAGTAAGAAATATAGCTGGTCCCTGGGATGGCAGGAAATGTAGATAGGAGATTTGTCCTATTCTGGTTCACCTGGTGGTAAGGTATGCTTATATATGTTCTTCCTTGGGTCTGGTCCCATACTTATTTTATACCAGTGCTGTCTTGCCAAAAGAAAGAAATCCTGGAAGAGAGCTAGTTTATTACTTGCTGATAGGAAAAATAGTCTTGTTTTTTTTGGCAAGGCATGAGCAAAGCCCAGTTGTTTGACTGCTCTGAGATTTAACTCCATTCTCAATCGGGACACTGACATATCAGCATGTGTGAATAGCTATATTTCACCCTAGTTTGCTTGCCCTAAATATCCCCTGGATAGCTAGCTCTGCCCGCCCTACTAGTACTAGCCATATGTGCCAGGCGCAGGAACTCTTATTCTCCCTGCCCCCATTCATTTCTAGTCTTCCTGAGTGAGCAGTATTGGAGGTCCTCTCTTGTGAAGAATCTCAAGAGTGCCTGTAGTTATAAACCAGCAGGTTGGCGGTATTTAAGGCACCTGGGATATAGAAATGGTACTAGGACTAGGAAAAGATGTTTCCTGTCCTGTAAGTCTTTAGTGAAAAAACAATAATAAGGAATTTTAGATATTGCTTCTGCTATAAATTGGATCTTGAGTGTCCCCCAACCTGTTCGGTGTTTCTCTTTCATGTTCTGGCCATCAAGTCAGTGGTTTTACCCTGCCACAGGCACCTGCCATGATGTGCTGCCTCACAACAGGCCCAAACAATTGTGGGCTGGAACCCTCAAAACTGTGAGCCATAATAAACTTTTACTTTTTATAAGTCAATTATCTTATTTTGTTACAGTAATATAAAGCTAACACAGTTGCAGTGCCTAAAACAATGTCTGGAACATAGTAAACAATAAATATTTGTTAAATGAGCAACTTAGATTCTTCAGTTACTTCATCCTATTAACTAGTAAGCTTTTTCATTTTGTTAGAGAAAATAAAGATTTTAAGGGTTGCAGTAGGCAGAGTAGACTAAACTGCAGCTGTAAATGGATTCAGAGATGTGAAATGGATCAAATGCAATAGAAGTTTGTTTCTTGCTCATATTCAAGGTGGATATTTCAAGTTTGCAGGTAACTCTCATCCATTGAGTTCAGAAATTCACATTCCTTCCATACTCTGGCTCTGTCATCTCCAAGGACCACATTGCTGATAGCATTCAATTGGCAGAAAAGCGAGTGGAATAGCATGGATTGGTAGTGTCTTGTGCAGTGAACCTGTGTTGCATATCACTTTGGCCAAACTTCAATTATGTAACCACAGCTAAATCCAAAAGCTGGGAAATGTACATGTGTGCCCATGGTTATACTAAATTTTGAGGAACATTTTGGATATCTGTGTGATCTTTGAACTAAAATGCATCTAGAGCCCAACTTTGAGATTTAGAAGGGCTGTTGCAAAGTTCCATGGTAAATTTTACTTGGTTTAAGTTTTCTTGCCAATGAAAACCAAGGAACATTGAGAAGATTATGTTTTCAATTACAAGTGAACAAAACCAGGACTTAACATTATATATTTAATATGATTTCAACTGTTAGATATTCTTAAAAGATTTTTTAAAAATATTTATTTATTTATTTTAGTTGTACACAATGCCTTTTATATTTATGTGGTGCTGAGAGTCGAACATGGGCCGCACACGTGCTAGGCGAGCGCTCTACCACTGAGCCACAACCTCAGCCCCCTCTTAAAAGATTCTTAAGAAGGAAACATAACAGCTAATTAATTGTGGTTGCACTTCAGTGATGATATAATCAGTGGTATTTCTTTTAACTTGGTGCTTTCTATTTTTCTATATTTTACAAAATCTCTATCTTGAACCAGGATTACTTTTTTTTCCAACTTTAAATATTGTTGTTTTTTTCCTCACAATATATGAGCCTTATAAGAATTTTGTCCTTGGGCTGGGGTTGTGTCTCAGTGGCAGAGCGCTTGCCTCGCACCTGCACGGCCCGGGTTCGATCCTCAGCACCACGTAAACATAAATACATTGCATTGTGTACAACTAAAGTAAATAAATAAATATTTTTAAAAAAGAATTTTGTCCTTGTGATTTACTGAGATAGAATTTGCTTCTCAGAATTTTATGTATTTGTGTGCCTTCACGTGTTCCTTTCATTTGTGAAAGTCAACTCAGTGCCAGCCTGTGTTGTAGGTATCAAGGAGTAATCACTAAAGAAAACAGAATCCTTCCTTCATAGATCTTATATTCCAGTGGGGAAACAGGTAAAGAAGCAAAATATCATGTAAGATGGTGATAAGTGCTAAGAATGAAAAAATAAAGTGAGAAAAGGAATGTGAAATGTCAGTGGGATAGAAATTATAAATAGAGTGGCCTGGGAAGGCCTTCCTAGAAAGGAATTTACTTGTTTTAGTTGTGCACAATGCCTTTATTATTACATGGTGTGAGGATCGAACCCGGGCTGTGCACGTGCTAGGAGAACGCTCTACTGCTGAGCTACAACCCCAGCCCCCGAGAAAGCAATTTTTAACATAAAGACTTATTGGCTAGTACAGACCTAGTCAAGAGACTCTTTATGACTGTTGACCAGTGAAAATCACATATTCATTATCAATCTGCTCATATTCATCTGGATAACTAAAGTCTTATTTACTTGTTTCTGTTGTTAGCTGGAGGACACATAGAGATCTATACTCCTTAAAAAATAACTCATAATTTTTTCAGCTTCCCGCAGGCTATGTCATCAAGGCTTGAGGCAATGCAACGGTTAACTTTCTTTTGCCTATTCTAATAAACTACACACTAATATTGTAAGACTTTAGTCAACATCTTGTCAAGACTCCATAGTTACCATTCTACATGTGAATAGAGAGAGCTTATCACTTGTCTCAGGTCAGATCAAGTCATTACTGGAAATTGCCCATGACAGCCACACTGCAGCCCACAGTGAAGGAAATAATGAATGTGAAAATACTCTGCAGGACTCTAAGGAACTATATAGAAAAAAAAAGCTTTTTTGGAGTAAAAATCATTTCTTTCAAACTCAGCAAGACTGTTAACAGATTGCAAAGATGTTATTTTTGTGAAGTATGAGCATTAGTGGCACAATTAAAGTGCAGTTTCAGTAATACTTTCCTCCCATATCCCAAAATAACTCAGTCTCTTCTCTTTCCTTCCCCATCTGGAAGTTTACGAATTTTCCCTTGGCCTTGCTGAGACTTAGATTCTCTGCAGCCAGCCACTCACCTGCCTTTGCATCTTGTATGGTAACAGTCTTAGCTGTATTTTCCAAAATATATGAGATTCAGACTGCTGTCTGCTCTTCACTCTTGCTGTGTGCCTCCAGTTGCTATCCCTCCTGCTAGGATCTGCTCCCACCTTTGCCTGCTCCATCACTTATGTATATAGGCCAATAATAACCTATATCCATAAAGTGATCCCAGTTGTCCTTGGTCAGAAGGGATCTTCTGCCTCCCTCCCCTGGTACTCAGGAAGTGTTTGCAAGATCAGTTTATGAAGGAGCCCTAATTAGGAAGGGCTGTTGTAGCTAGCTGGAAGCCATAAGTTCCACCTGATATGTATGTGACGCACCTGTAGGCACCCGCAAACCTGAAGGTATATAACCGGGTGAAAGCGGTCCGAGTTAGGAGAACGGAGAATTCAGACAGTCGGGCAGTCACTCGGTCGGTCAGAAGAATCAGAGCGGCCAGAACGTAGGCAGAGCGGTTACAGAAGAGAAACCAGATAGAAGAAGTAATGACTGGCCAGAGTTAGGCCGAGGCTCCAGAGGACTGGTCAGAGTAAGGCCGAGGCTCCCGAGGAAGACAGAAGACAGAAGAAGGAAGAAAGAAGAGAGAAGAAAGAAGCTCTAGTCTTTCTCTAAGCTAAGCTCTATCTTTCTTTAAGCCACTCTACTCTAAGCTAAGAAGAAAAGCTAAGCTCTATCTTTCTTTACTCTAAGCTACTCTACTCTAAGCTAAGAAGAAAAGCTAAGCTCTATCTTTCTTTACTCTAAGCTACTCTACTCTAAGCTAAGAAGAAAAATCTTTCTTTCCCTCTCTAAGCTCTAAGAAAGTAGAAGTAAAAGTAGTAAAAGCTTAACTCTGCCTCCGAGAATTTTCCCGCGGCACCGTGGCTGGCCACAACAGGCAGCTTACAAGTTTATGTAGTGAAGTTGAGCTTAACTGTCTGCATGAGGAATGATATGGGTCTCTGAACTCTAGATCAGGTAAGTTATGAAAAACTGACAGCTGTGGTATTACTACTACTAGTAATGATGGTAGGCAATAGTTAACTGTTGTTCCCACTAGGATATCAGGAGCAGGCATCCAACACAGTGTCTGGGAGTACGTGGCTGGCATCAATGGCAATATTCCAGATTACTGTGTTGGTATCATCATTACCATCATCCCATGTTGTGTACTTTTGGTTCTTTTTTCACAGGCAGAAAAATTTTGCTTTAAGATATTTCCCTCCACACTACCTTTAAGGTCTATTCTCTATTGTGTTGTGTTCATTGATATTTTGGGTACATAAATGAGGACATTTTAGAGCACTTAATTAACCCACAAAACCATGTCTTTCCTTCTTTTTCCTTTCTCTTCAATTCTTTATTTTTAAAATTTATTTATATTTTTTTGTAGTTGTAGATGACAGCATGCCTTTATTTTGTTTATTTTTTATGCGGTGCTAAGGATTGAACCCAGAGCTAGGCAAGCACTCTGTCACTGAGCTGCAGCCCCCGCCCTCTCTTCAATTCTTTAAAGGCTTTTTATCTCCCTTCTCCTCTCCTTGTTTATGCCTTATGCTTATTTTTCCTTACCCAGTATTCCTTTCTGGATTTCTCATCATGGTATCACAATATACTTTTACATCTGAAAAGCAGCCTTTTTAGGATGCAACCACAGACCAAAACAAAATAAACAAAATAAAACAAATCCTAAAGATCCCACACTTACATTCTTTTTTAAAAATTTTTTTTAAAAAATATTTATTTGTTTTAGTTGTACACAATGCCTTTTTATTTTTACCTGGTACTGAGGATAGAACCTGGCCGCACACATGCTAGGCGAGTTCTCTACTGCTGAGCCACAACCCCAGCCTTACACTTACATTCTTAAAAAATAACTCTTCCATATTCTTCATCATGTTTTTGAGAAAGGGGCTTCTTACCATTTTCTCAGAGGACCATGATAGTCATGGAGGTAGTCAGAGAGATACATTCAGAGAAGCCAGAGAATGGACTTGTGCTGAGGGGCTTCATCATTCCCCACTGCCACTCTAAAGGGATTGTAGAGAGGAAATCCTTAGAGAGAGAGGGCTATAGCGCTCCACTTATGGAACAGGAACTCTCAAGAAAGTTAAAGATCTGAGATGTCTTGACTACATAGTGCAGTTTCAGTAATACTTTCTTCCCACATCCCAAAATAACTCAAGTCTCTGAACTCTAGATCTTGACTACAGTCTTTCATCCAAGGAAAACTCTCCTAAGGAAGACGGAGGAATGAGATTTTTGTCCCTCAAGTTTTTATTTTTACCCATGATCTTTTTCTTTTCCTGATTTGCTGCCTTTTGGTGTCATTTTCTTTCTTTCTTTTTTTTTTAAATTAAATTATTTATTCTAATTTGTTATACATGTTTGCAGAATGCAGTTCATTTCATATTACATGTATAGAGCACAATTTTTCAAGTCACTGGTTCTGTACAAAGTATTTTCATACTATTCGTGTCTTCATAGATGTACTTAGGGTAATGATGTCTAACTCATTCCACCGTCATTCCTACCCTTGCCCCCTCCCTTTCCCTCCCTCCACTTTGATCTATTTAAAGTTCCTTCATTCCTCCCATGCTCCCTGCCCCCCAATCGCCATTATGAATCAGCCTCCTCATATCAAAGAAATAATTCGGCCTTTGGTTTGTTGGGATTGGCTTAAATTCACTTAGCATTATTTTCTCCAACTCCATCCATTTACCTACCTGCGAATGCCATGATTTTATTCTCTTCAAGTACTGAGTAGTGTTCCATTGTGTATATATACCAAAGTTTCCCTATCCATTCATCCACTGAAGGGCATCTGGGTTGGTTCCACAATTTAGCTATTGTGAATTGTGCTGCTGTAAACATTGATGTGGTTATGTCCCTGTAGTATGCTGTTTTTTTTTTTTTTTTTTTTTTTTTTTTTTGTGGTACCGGGGATTGAACTCAGGGGCACTCAACCACTGGGCCACATCCCCAGCCCTTTTTTGTATTTTTATTTAGAGACAGGGTCTCACTGAGTTGCTAAGTGCCTCGCCATTGCTGAGGCTGGCTTTGAACTGGCGATCCTCCTGCCTCAGCCTCCCAAAGTGCTGGGATTACAGGCGTGCGCCACCGCGCCCGGCTTAGTATGCTGTTTTTAAGTCCTTTGAGTATAGACCGAGGAGTGGGATAGCTGGGTCAAATGGTGGTTCCATCCCCAGTTTTCCAAGGAATCTCTATATTGCTTTCCAGATTGCCTGCACCAATTGCACCACCAGCAATGTATGAGAGTGCCTTTTTCCCCACATCCTCGCCAACGCTTATTGTTGTTTGTACTTTTGATAGCTGCCATCCATTCTGACTGGAGTAAAATGGAATTTTAGAGTAGTTTTGATTTGCATTTCTCTAATTGCTAGAGATGATGAACATTTTTTCACATATTTGTTGCTTGATTGTATATCCTCTTCTGAGTAGTGCCTGTTCAGTTCCTTGGCCCATTTATTGATTGGGTTATTTGGTTTTTTGGTATTAAGGTTTTTGAGAGCTTTATATATCCTAGAGATTAGTGCTCTATCTGATGTGCTTGTGGTAAAGATTTGCTCCCATTCTGTAGTTTCTCTATTCACCTCACTGATCGTTTCTTTTGCTGAGAAGAAACTTTTTAGTTTGAATCCATCCCATTTATTGATTCTTGGTTTTTTTTTTTTGGGTACCGGGGATTGAACTCAGGGGCACTCGATCACTGGGCCACATCCCCAGCCCTTTTTTGTATTTTATTAGAGACAGGGTGTCACTGAGTTGCTAAGTGCCTCGCCATGGCTGAGGCTGGCTTTGAACTCGCGATCCTCCTGCCTCAGCCTCCCAAGTACTGGGATTACAGGCGTGCGCCACCGCGCCCGGCTTCTTGGTTTTAATTCTGGTGCTATAGGGGTCTTATTAAGGAAGTTGGGCCTAATCCAATACGATGGAGATTTGGGCCTACTTTTTCTTCTGTTAGGTGCAAGGTGTCTGGTTTAATTCCTAGCTCCTTGATCCACTTTGAGGTGAGTTTTGTGCATGGTGAGAAATAGAGGTTTAATTTTATTTTGTTACATGTGGATTTCCAGTTTTCCTAGCACCATTTGTTGAAGAGGCTATCTTTTCTCCAATGTATGTTTTTGGCGCCTTTGTCTAATATAAGATAACTGTAGATATGTGGTTAGTCTCCACGTCTTCTATTCTGTACCACTGGTGTTCAGGTCTATTTTGTTGCCAATACCATGCTGTTTTTGTTACTATTGCTTTGTGGTATAGTTTAAGGTCTGGAATAGTAAAGCCACCAGCTTCGCTCTTCTTGCTAAGGATTGCTTTGGCTATTCTGGGTCTCTTATTTTTCCAGATGAATTTCATGATTGCTTTTTCAATTTCTATGAGGAATTATTGGGATTGCCTGTATAGTGCTTTTTTTTAAAAAAAAAAATATCTATTTGTTTTAGTTGTACACAATACCTCCATTCTCATGTGGTGTGGAGGATCAAACCTGGGCCACGCACGTGCCAGGCAAGCGCTCCGCCGCTGAGCCACAACCCCAGCCCTGTATATGCTTTTGGTAGTATGGTCATTTTGACAATATTAATTCTACCTATCCAAGAACAAGGTAGATCTTTCCATCTTCTAAGATTTGCAAACCCTTTATGAGGTGGGAGTTGGGGGTATGATTTGCCTGATTTTCACGTTTAATTTGGGGAATTAATTAGGTTTTAAGGTTTCTTTCCCATGTTGGCATATTGCCAAGAGTAAGAAGGCATGAGGAAGTTGGGTAAGTCATAAAATAATTATTGGAACAAAGCAAGGCAGTTCAGATTCCTGAGTTTCTGGCATCTCATCTCTTAATTACTCAGGTCTTAAGAGAATTTTTTTTTTTTTTCCTTTTCTGAGATGTTTAGATACATTATTTGAACAAAAGAAAGGGTTACTTCAAATGTTCAGTATGTGGTAAGGTAGGCCACTCAGACTGTGGTATAATGGAAACATTGGCAACAGTCTGCCCATTGTTTGTCCTGTGCAACAGGAAATGGAGAGAAATAAGGAGCTGGAGAAGGCTTACGTAATACAGAAGGAAGCAGACATTGCCTGTATAGTGCTTTTTTTTAAAAAAAAAATATCTATTTGTTTTAGTTGTACACAATACCTCCATTCTCATGTGGTGTGGAGGATCAAACCTGGGCCACGCACGTGCCAGGCAAGCGCTCCGCCGCTGAGCCACAACCCCAGCCCTGTATATGCTTTTGGTAGTATGGTCATTTTGACAATATTAATTCTACCTATCCAAGAACAAGGTAGATCTTTCCATCTTCTAAGATTTGCAAACCCTTTATGAGGTGGGAGTTGGGGGTATGATTTGCCTGATTTTCACGTTTAATTTGGGGAATTAATTAGGTTTTAAGGTTTCTTTCCCATGTTGGCATATTGCCAAGAGTAAGAAGGCATGAGGAAGTTGGGTAAGTCATAAAATAATTATTGGAACAAAGCAAGGCAGTTCAGATTCCTGAGTTTCTGGCATCTCATCTCTTAATTACTCAGGTCTTAAGAGAATTTTTTTTTTTTCCTTTTCTGAGATGTTTAGATACATTATTTGAACAAAAGAAAGGGTTACTTCAAATGTTCAGTATGTGGTAAGGTAGGCCACTCAGACTGTGGTATAATGGAAACATTGGCAACAGTCTGCCCATTGTTTGTCCTGTGCAACAGGAAATGGAGAGAAATAAGGAGCTGGAGAAGGCTTACGTAATACAGAAGGAAGCAGACATGTGCGCACAATTTTGACTGGTAGCTTTCTAATTGCAGATCTAGGTTCACCTGAGCAGGTTCCTATTCCTAATGGACATGAAGATGTTTGGTTTGATTTTATCTTATCATTTGACTTTTTTTAAAAAAAATATTTATTTGCTTTAGTTGTACACAATGCGTTTATATTTACGTGGTGCTGAGGATCGAACCCGGGCCACGCACATGCTAGGCGAGCACTCTACCACTGAGCCACAACCCCAGCCCACCATTTGACTTTTGATGTCAATTTATCATAGATTTTTATTTTCCTTGTGGCCAGAAATGGTGTCTTGAAAAACTTAATTTTAGATCCCAGTTTTCACATCTAGTTATAATTCACTGGGCAAGATAGAACTATGAAAAAGGAAATGTCACTAGCAGACTTAAGTGGCTTCAGACAGTTGACAGTGATATGGGGTGGTGGCCCTTGAAATCAGGAGATCTGAAGTCTAGTCCTTTGTCAGGATCAACTGTGTAAATTTAAGCAAACTGCTTACTCTAGAGCAGTCTTCATCCATCAAAGGAGGAAGTAGGATTGAAAGATCTCTCAAGACTTTTGTAGCTCTAAAATTTTTTGTTCTAAAAAATTTGTTCTAAATGTTGAGGTGAAGAATTATGGATTGCTTGTATAAGTGAAGTGTCAAAATATAAAGGATACAAACAGACTTTGTTGGTGAAAATGTTTTTTAAGCTTATCTCCTAACAAATAGTTTATTTACTTTGGTGTATTCCTAGGTTTTTTTTTTTTTTTTTTTGTGTGTGTGTGTGTGTGTGTGTGTGTGTGTGTGTGGTACCGGGGATTGAACTCAGGGGCACTCGTCCACTGGGTCACATCCCCAGCCCTTTTTGTATTTTACTGGAGACAGGGTCTCACTGAGTTGCTAAGTGCCTTGCCATTGCTGAGGCTGGCTTTGAACTCATGATCCTCCTGCCTCAGCCTCCCAAAGTGCTGGGATTGCAGGCGTGCGCCACCGCGCCGGCCCTAGTTTTTGTTTTTTAAATGTCCATGTTATATCTGATAATTTGTTATTTTTATTACTAAAAATATAAATGTTAATGGTTGACTTTCCACTCCACCTAAAACATTAAAACTTGCTATATGAATTCATCTGTTAAGGACTTTTTTTTTTGTTTTTTTTTTTTGTCCCGGGGATTGAACTCAGGGGTACTTGACCACTGAGCCACATCTCCAGCCTTATTTTATATTTTATTTAGAGACAAGGTCTCACTGAGTTGCTTAGCACCTCGCCATTGCTGAGGCTGACTTTGAACTTGTGATCCTCGTGCCTCTCAGCCTCCCATGCCACTGGAATTACAGGCGTCCTACCGCGCCTGGAATCGTTAAGGATGCTTTTGCTCAACAGGATATGTATTTAATTTAAATGTATTTAATTTAAATGAATTGGTATTTGAATTAATTAGCTCTGTAGAAAACACAGGCAGGGGTCTGGTGGAAAAGCATGGCTTTGAAGTCTAGCTTCACTGCCAGTAGTAGCTATGGGATCCAAATCCTCATCTTTAGTAGGAGAAAATTTTCCCTACAGGATTGTTGTGAGAAATAAAAGTAATGATATATAAAGTACACGGTACAATATTTGACATTTAGTAGATACTCCATGGATAATAGTTGAAAGTTATTATACACTATTTTATTACATTAATTAAAATAACTAGGGAATCATTGAATATCATATAATGGAGGTCTACCTTCTTTGTCATCCTACTGTGATAGGCAGAGATTACCAAAAGAAATAGTTCCACTAGGATAGATTTCATTTTTGGTTTTGTTAAAACAGATAGACAAGACTTGCTAGAGCAAAGGTACACATATGAGAATATCTAGCAGGGATTTATTCTTAAAAGCTGCCATTACAGGCTATTCAGAAATCTGTCTTAAAAACTATTGTGTTCATCCCCTTATTCCTGAATGAGTGAGCAGATGATTAAATACTGACATCAGCATTCTTGAGCATACCTGAATGAGCAGTATTTGGCAACTGCCTCTGTTGCAAATGATGCTGTGTTTGGTTGTGGTCTGAAGCTTTGAAGCTCTGTGGGGCATCTCCTTTCTTCCAGGGAGTACTCACCATTCAAACATGACAGATTTGGTGAAATGCTAGTTAGATTGAGTCTTGCTTGTCTCTACTTTGTCACCTTTGTATGGATCCAGTGGTAGTTTTCTTTCACTTTTTTTTCCTGCTTTTTTTTTTTTTTTTTTTTTTTTTTTTTTTAATGGTTTTTAGCTGATGTTCATGAAGAGAGTGAGTGCTTGAAACTGTGCTGCCAATGAAAGAAAATCCTAAGGAAGTATATTTCTTTACAGAGCTGTGTCATACCATCCATTGGGCCCTCTGCTGGAAAAGTGGAATTAAGTCTCAAATAATTGCCTTTTTAATTGTATCCTCTAGTATTATAGATGTAGGACAGTACTGTGAATGTAAAACCTCATGTACCTGCTTTATGATACATAGTAGTGACTGTGCTTTATCAGAGCTGTTTTTAATGATGTTACTCTAGAATGTTTTCTTTTCAGATGATGATTGAAAAGCTAATAAAAAAAAATGGTGCCAGGTATCACAACAGTAACAGAACTTTGCTCTTTTCTTGGATTTTGTTTTTATTTTTTACCTACCCTCCTTTTTAATGGTGTATGCTAGATGTCTATAATTTTGTTCAGATGACTGCAGAACCGGGAAAAGCTGTTGGTGCTATTGATGCATAACATTCTGTTATTATTGGTCTTTTTTTTTTTTTTGTACCAGGGACTGAACTCAGGGGCACACCACCACTGGGCCACATCCCCAGCCCTTTTTCGTATTCCATTAGAGACAGGGTCTCACTGAGTTGCTAAGTGCCTCGCCATTGCTGAGGCTGGTTTTGAACTGGCGATCCTCCTGCCTCAGCCTCCCAAGTGCTGGGATTACAGGCGTGCGCCACCGCGCCAGGCTTATTATTGGTCTTTTATTTTAATTTTTTTTTTTTTTTTTTTTTAAGTTGTAGTTGGACACAATACCTTTATTTTATTTTTATGTGGTGCTGAGGATTGAACCCAGGGCCTCATACATTTTAGGCAAGTGCACTACCACTGAGCCACAACCCCAGCCCTATTATTGGTCTTTTAATATAAATGCGCGCGCGCGCACACACACACACACACACACACACACACATATAATTTGACTTTTTGGAAAATTTAGCTTTGCTGTCAACTTGGGAAAAAGTATCCCAGTTTACTGTATTGAGTTGGCATTGTACAAAAATTAACAGTCATAATTTTTTTTCCATTTGTACATTGGTTACACACTGTATTAAATATGTAATGTCTTATCTGCATGGGTTTGATTGCAGAAACTAATAAAGTATTCTCTAAATAATGGAAAAAAAACCTATTGTGTTTAGAAACAAGGTCACTTCAAAATGTCTGATATGTAGTAATTGGTGCCATTCGGCCTGTGGTATAATTAATAAAAACATCTGCCTGTTGTTGTCATTGTACAAGAGAGAGGCATCCAGGAAAAATTCCTATAGAGAACTCAAAAAACCTCTGTGGGGATGATGATCTGGAGGAGGGTCAGAAAGCCAGAAAACATGTAGTGACTCTGAAAGACTCTGAAAGGCTACAGCCTACAAGCCTTTATAATCTGAGTCCCCACTAGAGGTCAAATGGTGAAGGTACCATAAGGCTAGATGGAGTGCGCCCAATTTTGGTGGCAGGGCCATCCTGTTTTCTGAAGTAGAGATAGCTGATGGATGAAAGCTGAAGTAATTAAATATGTGTACTGTTTGTAGAGTGAACGGAAAATCTTGAAGAAGGTGTCTCTAATCCGAAGTATAAAAATGGTAACCATGTAAAAGGATGGATATGTTAATTAACTCAACTATAATAATCCTATTACTATGTATATGTATATCAAAACACATGTACACCTTAAATATATGCAATTTTTTATTGAAAAAAGAAGAATGTGGCTAGAATGAAGTCAGTTTAAGAACAAGCAAGGACAGTTTCAGGAGATTGCTGAGAAGTGGTGTATCATGCTTCCTTTGGGAGTTAGTTGATGCATGGTATTGTGAATGTGAAGATCCAGGATTGAATGAAAACAACCTTTTACCTTGGGCTATTCCTCTAGTAAACTCAGCTACCACCTTCCTTTATGGTTAAGATGTTCTATTTGGCTTCAGCAGTTTGTTTGACAGCCACTTGAATGGTGTAGTTCAGGAGTGCCCAATAGGTTTCATCATCTTTGTGCACTCTGATCATTTGAAAGTGACCATCTGGGGTCCAGTGCCAGGACAAGTTCTGAGGCCAAGTCAGATTTAAGGAACAACTATGATACTGCTACTTATGTCTGTTGTAGGCATGGAAGAAGGAAATAAAGATAACTGAGTATGTTTGTTTATTTTTAAATTGAGGTATAATTCTCATAATTCACCATTTTATAGTGTGCAGTTAAGTGGTTTTTAGTATACTGGAAAGGTTGTGCAACTAACACCACTAAAAGCTGTTCATCACCCCCAAAACAAGCCTTGTACACATTAGCATTCACTCCCTATTACTATACCTCCATTCCACTAACTCTTGGCAATTAACAATCTACTTTCTTTCTGTACATATTTGCCTATCTTGAGCCTTAAATGGAATAATATGATCTGTGGACTTTTGTGTTTGATTTCTTTTTCTTAGCATAATGTTTTCAAGGTTCATCCATGTTGTAGCTTAAATCCATATCTCATTCCTTTTTGCAGCTTAATAATATTCCATTGTATTGATCTACATTTTATTTATCAGTTGATGGACATTTGTGTTATTTCTATTTTTGCCAATTATGAATAATGCTGCTATAAACATTTGTGTACAAGCTTTTGTGTGAATATATTTTGGTTCTCTTGGGTATTAACCTGGAAGTGAGATTGCTGGCTAATGGTAACTGTTTAACTTTTTGAGAAATTTCCAAACTGCTCTGCAAAGTGGCTATATCGTTTGACATGCCCAAGCAGAGCATAAGAGTTTCAATTGTTCCACGTCCTAACACTTGTTTGCCTTTTTATTTTAGCCTTCCTAATGGGTGTGAAGTTGTGTCTTTGTGGTTTTGATGTTCATTTCTCAAATGACAAATGATGTTGAAATCTTTTCTGTGCTTTTTGGCTATTTTTGGATCGTCTTTGGAGTAATTACTTAAGCTATAATTGCAACTCCAGTTTTTGCCCTTAGGACAGTATTAATTTGTATAGTTATGCTAACTGCTTTATGATTAGAGAATTGGTATTTCTAAGTTTCATGAGAAAGGTAGATATTGAAGCTTTCAAACTTTGAAGCAGTGCTCCTTTAATGTGGTCATATGATTTGAGAATTTCTTAGTTTTGTTTTTTTTAAAACATCTATTTATTTCCTTTAGTTGTACACAATGTGTTTATTTTTACATGGATGCTGAGGATCGAACCCAGGCCACGCACGTGCTAGGCGAGCGCTCTACCACTTGAGCCACAGCCCCAGCCTGGAATTTCTTAGTTTTATCTTAGTACCTTGAAAAATAAATCTTCAAGCATATTTGGCCATTCAGTGGAATTTGTTATAGTATAGCCTTACATTTTTATAGCTCTGTTTTGTGTTCAAATCACTCCTGTGTATATCATCTCATTTGTAGTCTTAATAACACTACTGTGAGAAAGCAAAGACAGGTGTTATTATCCCCATTTGTAAAAAGTGGAAGCTGAGACTCGGTCTGTAATTTGTCCAAGGTCACACAATTATTAGGATTTAAAATTAAGTCACAAGATGTTTGCCTTTTTATGGTAATAAACTATTAATCATGTCAAGGATTTTGCCAAAAATCAGTAATAGGCCTGTCTCCAGCTAGAATTTGATCATGGCTAAGTCCCAACAGATCATTTGTTGACCTCAGAATTCAATATTTGGATGGCTGTACTAAGAATGAATTGTAATTCTTCCATTAATAGCTTTAGCTGGAAAACCCTAAAAAGCAAAATTATTTATCACTGTGTATTTACTACATGTTGAGCACAAGACAAACCTTGGAACCTGTGTGTATATCACATTTTCTTTATCCATTGGTAGACCATGATTCCATATCTTGACCCTTATGAATAGTGCTACAATAAACATGTGAGTGCAAGTATCTCTTCAGCACCCTGATTTTTTTCCTTTGGATATATGTGTAGTGTGGGGTAGTTCTATAGGAACTTCATACTGTTTCCATTATGGCTGTACTTAAATTCCCACCAACAGTGTGGAAGGGTACCTTTTTCTCCACATTCTCTCTAGAATTTGTTATTTTTGGCTAGTTGGCCTTGGCCCTTCACCTTCATGGCTGCCTCTTCCCCAACTCTGTATTTCTAAATTGATCTCCTTGGAAAACAGGAATTTTAAATGTATAATGAATGAAGAGAGCGTGAGCTATTAATTTCAACCAAGTAAAAGTTGACCTTGAGGCTTAAGGTAACTGAAAGACATTATATTAAAAGCTAAACATTACTTTCTTTAAAAAAAAAAAAAAAGGTACCAAAGATGAGCAACTTTTAAAATACAGTCTTGATTAAACCCATAAGCAATCTTTTTAAGCATTCTACCACTGAGCCATTTCTGCAGCACTGTTCTAAAATTTTATTTTATGTTTTTTGAGACAAGGTCTCAGTATGCTACACTGGCTGACCTTGAACTCCTGGGCTCAAGTGATCCTCCTACATCATCCTCCAAAGTAGCTGGGGCTGTAGACACATATCACCTCATCTGGCTTATCCTTTCTATTTAACTTTAGTATTGTAGGGGTATACTATAAAAAACAAGTCTTTTAATGAAAAAGACGTGAATTTTGTGAACTTTGGAACATAGTTACCAACTCACTTTTGACCCATGATAAATGTATTAACTTTGATTTTTTACTATCTTATCTATAACTTATAGTTGTAGAATTTAGAAAATGTACAATATCTTTACGAAGCTCTTACTGTTATGTTGCGTGACTTTTCTAACTTAAAATTATGAGCCCTTCTGGTATGAGTCATTACCTTGAAAAGTTGACATTTCTTGTTTTTTTTTTTTTTTAATTTATTTTTCAGTTGTAGGTGGACACATTCCTTTATTTCATTTTTATGTGGTGCTGAGGATTGAACCCAGTGCCTCACGCATGCTAGACCAGCACTCTACCTCTGAGCCACAACCCCAGCCCAGTTGACCTTTCTTTGAAAAGAAAATGTTATCAAGCACAGTGCCATCCTCCATAGCATGACCCATCTGCCCCAAATCAGCATCACATCTACTTTTAACAGAACATTTTATGTAATAAAAGTTACATTTTAAAAAGTTATATTAAAAAAGCAGTGTTGGGCTGGGGTTGTGGCTCAGCGGCAGAGCGTTCGCCTCGTATGTGTGCGGCCTGGGTTCGATCCTCAGCACCATGTAAACATAAATACATTGCATTGTGTACAACTAAAGTAAATAAATAAATATTTAAAAAAAAGCAGTGTCTTCTTGTTGGAGAAGATGTTTGTTAAAATTTGTTTACTTTAAAATACTTTTTAAAAAATTATATACATTCATGTATACTTTTTATTTTACAGGATTTTGGGTAGCACCAAATAGTGGTTATGCTTATTCTTATGACTAAACATATAAATCAAAAAGACATGAGGATGTAGCTCAGTGGTAGAGCATATGCTTACCGTGTTATGAGGCCCTGGAATCAACGCCTAGCACTGGAAAGAAAGAGGTGGAACAGGACTTGTAGATAAATGATTTTAGTAATTTTGTAGTATGAGTTGATTCTGTCAGGAAACTTTGGAATGAGTAATGTAACACTGTAGTAAGATTTTCAGTAGCAGAAGTTCAGAAGAAAGATAAAGCATGTCAGCAAAAAACACAATGGTCCATTCTCATCTGATGGTTGTGAAAGCCTCGAAGATAGTGAATGTAAGAGATAAGGCATAACCATGAGCTCCTGCCTTACAACAAAGGTAGTGTGTCGTCTGTTGGAAGCCTCAAAATGTCATCAGCTTTTTCTACCCTTTTTCTACATTTCTTACCTTGCTTTTTCATCCTTAATATAAAAGAGGTTTCTAGGCAGTTTCCATTTCAGTTCACATATATTTTATCATTTATGAAGTTCTTTTTTTCCCCTGAGATTGCATTGGGTGTTTTGTATGTTTTTTTATTTATTTATTTTTTAGTTGTAGATGGACAGAATACCTTTATTTTATTTATTTATGTGGTACTGAGGATCAAACCCATACCTCCCATGGATGAGGCAAGTGCTCTACCACTGAGCTACAATCCCAGCCCTCTGTTTTATATGTTTTTCCATCTAATTCTCATGTCAACCCTGTGAAGTAGGTACTATTGTTATTCCCAGTTTAGAGATGAAGAAGCTGAGGCTCAGAGAGTTAAGTAACTGGTTCAAAATCATAAAGGTAATTAATCCTATGTGGAATCAAGATTTTGGTCCAGTTCTAACACCACTGCCTTCATCCACAAGCTGTATATATTTGATTGTAAAACTGGAATGATTTCTTAGCCTTATATTCTTAATTTATTTTATAGCTTCTATAGAAGCTCTCCTCCCCCCAAACTCTGAGTCTCTGTATTCAGGAATGCGTTCAGATGTGTAAACAAGTCATTGGCAGGGTCTGGGTGGCTGACCCACACCTAAGATAAGAGCTCTGGCTAAGTCATAGAAGGTTGAGAATTTAAGGTAGTGGGTCTGAAGGCAACTGGGTCCTATTCTGTCACTGGAGCTCAATCAGGAAAGGTCCTACAAGGTTCCTTCTGAAGTTTTATATGCTACCTCAGTGGACAAAGGCGCCATGAATAGCCACGCCTCATTTGGCAGTAGGGACTATCCACAAAGGATAGGATTCAGGATAATCTCAGTCATGAGCTAGAAGCCCCAGAACCTGCCCTCACAGTGATCTGAAAACTGGACAAAACCTTTCCCTTCCACACTGCACTGTCAGGGCTTTAGGTAAGGGATTCTGTTGAGGCAACTGCCTGGTTATATCATCTAGCTAATTCTTTTATTCCTGATTTGTAGCCCAGGGGTAGTCTTCATACTGGTTGCATTTATATATATTTGTTTTAGTTGTACACAATGCCTTTATTCTTACATGGTGCTGAGAATTGAATCCGGGCCACGCACGTGCTAGGCGAGTGTTCTACCGCTGAGCCACAACCCCAGCCCATGGTTGCATTGTTTAAAAAATATTTTTTTTTTTAGTTGTAGATGGACACAATGTCTTTATTTTTGTTTATTTTTATGTGGTGCTGGGGATCGAACCCAGGGACTCACACATTCAAGGCAAGCGCCCTGCCACTGAGCTACAACCCCAGCCCTACACTGATTGTATTCTTTTTTTTTTTTTTTTTTTTTTTTTTTTTAAATATTTTTATTTATTTGCTTTTAGTTGTACACAATGCATTCTACTCAATGAGTTTTATTTGTACGTGGTGCTGAGGATCGAACCCGGGTCGCCCACATGCTAGGCGAGCACTCTACCGCTGAGCCACAATCCCAGCCCCTGATTGTATTCTTAACATCTCCTTGGCTTCTTTGTCTCTAGATCACACTTCCAGGTAATCTTCTGCAGGACTTTTCCTTGGGCCCCTATCATGTTTCCAGTGGCTCTTGACTGGCCCTCTGCTTCTTTGCTTTTTTCTTTTGGTAATGAAGCCAGTCTGTGTTCAGCTATGCAGTTGTAGGTCCATTTCCTGGAAAGGGTCTTCATTCTCCTTTTAGAGATCCTGAAAGCTGATTTTTTTTCTGCCTTAGGAAGTCAATAATTCAGAAATGTTTTAGACAGAGGCCCTGGGGAAGTTCTCTGGGGAAATCCTAAATTTGGATTTTCTCCTCTTTTTCTTTTTAAATATTAAAATTTTCTTTTAATTGATTCATAATAATATATTTATAGAGTACAATGATATTTCAATATAAGTATATATAAACTATAATCAGATCATGGTAGTTGACAGAGCCATTGTTTCAAACATTTACCATTTCTTTGCCCTGGGAGCATTCAAAATTCTCTCTATTAGCTATTTTGTGAAATACACAGTTAGTTGTTATCAACCATAGTTATCCCACTGTGCTCTTACAGAACATTAGAAGTTATTCCTCCTATCCAGTGGCACCTCTATAACTATGAACCATCTTCTCTCCACCCCCACTCCAGCTTCTCACCCATCCCTGTCTCTGGAAACCACTGTTCTACTTTCTGCTCCTATGAAACCAACTTTTTAAGTTTTCCGCAATGAGTGAGATCACACGGTATTCACTTTCTCTGCCAAGCTTATATGAGTGCCCTCCAGGCTCCCCTGCTACCCACACAGGTGACGGAATTGGGGTCCCTCTTTGTGAGTGGGCTGGCTATGGAATAAAAGCTAAGAAAAAAAATGACGAAAAAAAAAAAAACAGTACACAGGAAGTAATTTTTGAAAAGCAGGGGCAGGATGGCTCTTTGATCTTAGGGATCAAGCTTCCATACTGGAAAGAGAAAGATGGAGAGGCTGGGGTTGTGGCTGGGTGGTAGAGCGCTTGCCTAGCATGCGTGCAGCCCTGAGTTCCATCCTCAGCACCACGAAAAATAAATAAATAAAATAAATGTATTAAAAAAGAGAGAGGGGGCTGGGGTTGTGGCTCAGCAGTAGAGCGCTCGCCTAGCGCGGCCCAGGTTCAGCCCTTAGCACCACCTAAAAATAAAAGGCATTGTGTACAACTAAAATAAATAAATAAATATTTTTTAAAAAAGAGAGCGAGAGATGGAGCCCTTACTTGCTTTATTTATATGGGGGAAACATCAAAGGTTTTCCATAGAATGTTCTTTGCCAAATAAGATAGGAGGTGGACTGTCCAACTCCGGAGCTATGAGAATTGTCTCTCTAGTAGAGTGAAGACAGAGATTTTTTTTTTAATTTTTAAAAATATTTATTTCCTTTAGTTGTGCACAATGCATTTATTTTATTTATTTTTTTAAAATATTTTTATTTATTTGCTTTGAGTTGTATACAATGCGTTTTATTTGTACGTGGTACTGAGGATCGAACCCGGGTCGCCCACGTTCTAGATGAGCGTTCTACCACTGAGCCACAATCCCAGCCCTGCATTTATTTTTACATGGTGCTGAGGATCGAACCTGGGCCGCGCACGTGCTAGGCGAGCACTCTACTGCTGATCCACAACCCCAGCCCCAACAGAGATCTTTTGCCTTGGGTGATCTGATACGCACAGGAGAGCTGGGATAGTTCCCAGTGAAAAAACCTAAGTCTCCATGGCTCAGTACCAGTAAAGACCCCTCAAGTAGTTCACGGGTGGCTCCCCATACTCCAGGGTCATCCATCTTGCCACAAATGACATAATTTTATTCCTTTTCTGACTGAATAATATTCCTCTGTGTGTATCACATTTTCTTTAGCCATTGGTAGACCATGATTCCATATCTTGACCCTTATGAATAGTGCTGCAGTAAACATATGAGTGCAGGTATCTCTTCACCATACTGATTTCTTTCCTTTGGATATATGTGTAGTGTGGGGTAGTTCTACAGGAACCTCCATACTGTTTCCATTATGGCTGTACTTAAACTCCCACCAACAGTGTGGAAAGGTACCTTTTTCTCCACATCCTCTCTAGCATTTGTTATTTTTGTAGTTCTGATAATAGCCATTCTAATTGGGGTGAGAAGATCTGTTATTATGGTTTTGATTTGCATCCCCCTGATGATTAGTGATGTTGAGGGTCTTGTTGGCCATCTTGTGTATCTTTGAGAAATGGCTGTTCAGGTCATTGGTCTGTGTTTCATAAAATTTTTGTTGTTTTTGAGTTGTTTCTTATAAATTCTGGATTTTAATCTGTTATTGAATGAATAATTTGCAAATATCTTCTTTCATTCTATAGGTTGTTTCTTTACTCTGGTTGCTTCCTTTGCTGTGCAGAAGCTTTTTAGTTTGGTATAATTCTGTTTGTCAATTTTTGCTTCTATTGCTGAGCCTTTTAGGTCATATCCAAAAAAAAATCTTTGCCTAGACCAATGTCCTGAAGCATTTTACCTATATGTTCTTCTACTAGTTTCATAGTTTCAGATCTCAAATTTAAATATTTAATCCTTTTGAGTTGAGTTTTGTATAGTTTAAGAGATGGGGGTCTAGTTTCTTCTGCATATGGATATTCAGTTTTCCCAGCACCGTTTATAGAAGAGATTATCATTTCTCCAGTATAAGTTCTTGGTGCCTTAGTTGAAAAACAGTTTGCTGCAAATACATGGCTTTATCTCTGGGTCCTCTACTCTGTTTCACTGGCCTGTGTGTCTGTTTTTATGCTAGTACTGTGCTGTTTTGGTTACTGTAGCTTTATAGTATGTTTTGAAGTCAGGGATTGTAGTACTTTGTTCTTTTTGCCAGGATAGCTTTGGCAATTTAGGATCTTTTGTAGTTCTATACCAATTTTAGGAGCGTTTTTTTTTCTCTTTCTGTTAAGAGTGTTTGTGCCAGCCAGGCGCAGCGGCACATGCCTGTAATCCCAGAAACTCAGGAGGCTGAAGCAGGAGGACTGCCAGTTCAAAGCCAACCTCAGCTAGTTAGTGGGGCACTTAGCAACTCAGCGAGACCCTGTCGCTAAACAAAATGTAAAAAGGGGTGGGGATGCTGGGGTTGTGGCTCAGCAGTAGAGCCCTCACCTTGTACATGTGAGGCCCTGGGTTTGATTCTCAGCACCACATAAAAATAAATAAAATAAAAAGGTATTGTGTCCAACTACGACTAAAAAATAAATCTTAAAAGAAAAAAAGGGTTGGGGATGTGGCTCAGTGGTTCAGCGCCCCTTGGTTCAATCCCCAGTACCAAAAAAAAAGAGTGTTTATGCCATTTTGATAGTGATTGCAGGTGGTTGGCTTTTTTTTCCCCCTTATATTGAATTTTGAGAGTTTTTAAAAATGCATTTTGGATGTAAGTCTGATATCAATGTATTATAAATATTTTCTTAGTTTCTGGCTTGCTTTTTTATTAATGGTATCTTCTGAAGAGGAGTTTTAAATTTTGATAAAGATCAATTTAACCATTTTTTTCTTTTATGGTTGATACTTTTTGAACCTCAGAAATCTTTGCCTACCCCAGGGTATTAAATATTTTTCTCTTGTTTTCTCCCATAAGTTTTATCTTCTTAGCTTCTACATTTAGGTCTTTGATCCATTTTTATATTAAGTTTTACACGTGGCATGAGGTATAGAGGTCCAAATTCATTTCTCCCCCATATGAATATCTAATAATCCTTGCAAAAATTTTTGAATTTTTTTCTTTTTCCTGTTGAATTATTGTGGGACCTTCACTTAAAAATAAGTTGGCTAGGGCTGGGGGTGTAGCTCAGTGCTAGAGTGCTTGCCCAGCGTGTGTGAGGCACTGGGCTCAATCCTCAGCATCGCATAAAAATAAATAAATAAAATAAAGGCATTGTGTCCATCTACAACTAAAAAAATTAAAAAATAAGTTTATTATATGTGTTAGATCTATTTTTACTCTCTGTGTTCAGTTTCATTGATCTATATGACTCTATGCCAATATTACACTATCATGATCATTGTAGTGTTATAGTAAGCCTTGAAGTTAAGTACTATACATCTTCAAACTTTGTTAAATTCTTTTGAATATTCTATGTACTTATAATTCTTTTTTTTTTTCTCTTTCCACACTTTTTATTGTTGCAGTATAGTTGTGCATAATGATGGGATTTGTTGCTATATATTCATATATGCACATAATATAACAATATAATTTGGCCAAATCACTCCTCAGCACTTCCCCCCCCCTCCCCCTTCTCCCATCCTCTGATCCCTTTCCTCTACTGATCTCCTTTTGATTTTCATGAGATCCTGGCCCACCACCTTTCTTTTCTTTTTTCCTCTCTAGCTTCCACATTTGAGAGAAAACATACAACCCTTGATCATCTGAGGAAAACTCAAGTGTTCTTGAATTATTTTGTTGAAGCTTGCTCTTATAAATCTTTTTGCATATTTCTGGATTTGACTTGCTGATAATTTGGGTCCATTTATGGAATGGATCAGGCAGGTGAGCAAATAGGCCACACCATCAATTTTTAGGTATGTGGAACAAGTTTGAGCACATTCAACAGATACTAAATACCTTAATGAAGTCTGCAGTTATACCCACAAATAATCTTTGTTTTTTCATCTGTCCTTTGAAATGTACTGTCACCAGAGACAGCAAATGAATATGTAGGGCAAGGTTTGGGAGGAGTTTGACTAAACCTTGAGTTTCTTGAAGTCAGGGGCTTTATCTTATTCATTCAGCTAGTGTTAACAGAGACCCAAATTACAGTGGTGTATACAAAATGAAAGTTTATTCTTCTCACTCAGGCCTGCTACTGCTCTTACTCACAAAAGCCTGCTTCTACCTCACTGCTCTGCCAACCCAAGGACATGACCACCTTAGGTGTTCTCATGGTCTTCACAGACTGTATCCACATTTCAGCAGCAGCAGAATGGAGACAGGGATCCTAAAGAAGAGGAGCAAAGATTGTAGACCAGCTAGCTTTTAAGGAAGGTACCCAGAAGTTGCCATAACCCATGTGCACATGATGCCACCCACTGAAACTTAGTCATGTGGTCACAAGGTGAGGGTTTTGAGATAGGAGTTGTGGAGAATAAATAGTTGTTTTCTGCTTATTGAGAATTGAAGTAGATGTTTATTTAAATGGTTGTTTTTTATGTGTAGAAGTTCCTGAAATAAATTTATTTGCAACTTTTATCACTCTGAGTTTCCTGGAATACTAATGACATTAACAAAAGACAGTGGAAAAGTCATGTTAACGTACACAGTAAGCTCTGTGGGTGTAAGTAGTTTTGGTTCTCAGCACCTATGTCCTTAGGACCTAGTGTGGTGCGTACACGATTGTAATAAATGTCTGTGACTAGTATATTACTAGCTCACACTAAGCAGATGCTCATCTGTGCTAGACAACATAATAAAGGTTATACATAGTATCTTAGTCCTCAGGACAGTCCTGTGAAGTAGCCACTTGTACTGTCACCATTTCCTAAATGGCAGGGACATCAGAAATAGGCATCACCAGTTTTATCACATTGTTCCATGTATTAAGTTCTTACTTGCACAAATTGCAAGTTCCTTTGCAACTGAGCATGGTAAATTTAAAAAGTAATAACTCTCCTATTATGTGGTTCAGTGATCACTAATGTTATGCCATGTACAACTAGAGTTGAGTCTCATGTACCAATAGTACATTTAGGAAATACTTGGGAAGGAGGATGCTGGATTTCAGAGATCTGGGTTCTAGTCTTGGTTCTATCACTCTGAGACCTTGCAGGTCACTCAACTCCAGGCTTCTTCTTCCGTGCTGTTTTTCTTCCATGGACTATAGAACTTACTCTTTTTTTTTTTTTTTTTTTTTTTTGTGGTACCAGGGATTGAACTCAGGGGCACTCACCCACTGGGCCATATCCCCAGCCCTTTTTTGTATTTTATTTGGAGACAGGGTCTCACTGAGTTGCTAAGTGCCTCACCATTGCTGAGGCTGGCTTTGAACTCACGATCCTCCTGCCTCAGCCTCCCAAAGTGCTGGGATTACAGGTGTGCGCCACCACGCCCGGCTAGAATTTACTCTTAAAAGATGTGATATAACATGAATGAACAGCATGCTTGAATATGTGTGTTCACATAGGCATTAAACATTAAGTGGCTTTGGACAAAAGCTCTGGGTAGATTAAACATGGGCCCCAGCTAGATGTAGACATGGTTAGGGAAGCATTTGTCATTTGAACAAACACTTTACAAAGATAGCTGTAAAAACTGATGAGGTTATGTGTCAGGGTCAGTGGATTGTCAAGGATGTTAAGACATGCTAAGCTAAAGCCATGGAGGCCATTTCATTTAAGCTGTCTATACTGGTAATGCCCCTGCCAAGTGAAGTGTGTTAAACTGAGAAGGTTCTGAATCCTGGGTAGGCAGCTCAGTGAGCTGTGTTTTCTTATGGGGATTCCATCTGGCTCCACATGGTTCCTCAGAAGGTGGAGTACTTCTAGGTTATCCTGAAAAGGCCTGGCAGTTTACTGTTATGAGCACTAGATACTTCACTGGCCACTGCTTCCAAAGTACTGAATGACTGAATAGGGCTGCAGAGAACCCCTGAAAGTACAAATTATTTCCACATGGTTTGGCATTTCCCGCTAAGATGGATTTCTCTCTTTCCCTCCCTTTCCCCCTCTCTTACTATCTGCTCTTTCTGTTCTCTAGGCATTCAAAACATGGGAGGGGAAAACAGCATAGAAAAATCAGGTACTAATGTTGTTCAATCACCTTTTATCAAAACTACTCTCAGGCCAGGTATGGTGGCATGGGGGCACATGCCTTTAGTCCCAGCACTCAGGATGCTGAGGTAGGAGGATTGTTCGAGACCATTCTGGACAACATAGCAAGACTCTGGCTCTAAAACAAAAACAAAAACCATTTTCAGAGCCTCAGTAGTAAGAAGTGTTGAGCACTGGGCTTGATGCTGCTGTTGGAAAGGGCATGTCTCTGGGATAGCCAAGAAGAAAGGGTTGAAGTAGCATTAAGAGCTTTGGGATAGAAATGTAAGTCTTGGTAGTTAAAACATTTCTTCCTTGATCTGGGAAGGAAACAAGGTGTTGGGGGTGGATGTGGGGTCTGTGCAGAGGGGGTTTCCTCATCCCTGTTTCTATGCAAGTGACAGGTTTGCAGAGTGGGGGAAAGGGTACACAAGGTACTCCTCACAGTTTGACAAAGGTGTGATCTACTGTATGGCGGCAGCCTTGGTTGGCATTTTTGGTCCTGGCAAGGAGAGTTACCCCTTCCCCTGTGTGATCACAGCATCACAATATCACTGAAGCTATTCAGGAAAGGTGGGGGCAGGAAGGGGAGAGGAGGTGGGAAGGAGGGATAAAGAACATGTTTTAAAACTACCTACCTCTACCATGCCAAGTTCTGGGCTAGATATGTTTGCATGTGTTGTCTCACTTAATCCTTACTCTGGTCCCACAAACACTAAAATTACAGACATGCATTCCTTGATGACAGAAATGTGTTGTCAGGTTGTGTGAACAGAGTGTACTTACACATACCTGGATAGTGTAGCTTACTCCACACCTGAGCTATATGGTAGAGCCTGTTGCTCCTGGGCTATAGGACCTGTACATTGTGATCCTAAATTGAATAGTGCGGGCAACTGTAGCACAATGGTAAGTATTTTATGTATCTAAACATAGCTAAACATAGATAAGGTATAGTAAAATACAATATAAAAGATGTAAAAATGGTACTTCTGTATAGGGCACTTACCAGGAGAGGAGCACATGGGACTGGAATTGATCTGGATGAGTGAATGAGTGAGGGGGAGTGAATGTGAAGGCCAAGCACACTGCTGTACACAATTGTAGACTTAGAAACACTGTATGATTAGGCTATACTACATTCAAAATTTTTTTCAGCAATAAATTACTAAACCATTTTTACTTTGTAAACTGGATTTTTTGAAAAAATTTTGTTGACTCTTATAATAACACTTAGCTTAAAACTCAAATATTTCACACAGCTATGCAAAAATATTTTCTTTCTTCCTTTTATTTTTTGCAGCACTGACTTGAACCCAGGGCTTCACATGCTAGGCAAGTGCTCATCCACTAAGCAGCATCCCCAGCCTTATTTTATGTCCTTATTCTATAAGCTTTTTTCTATTTTAAATTCTTTTATTTTTACTTTTTAAACTTGTTTTAAGACACAAAAACGCACTTTAGCCTGGGTCTCTACAGGGTCAGGATCATCACTATCACTGTCTTCCACCTCCACTCTCGTCCCATTGGAAGTTCTTCAGGGCAGTAACATGCATCTTCTTCTGGAACAAACCTGTTTTATCATTATCTTTTTTTTTTTTTTTTTAATAAGTGGGAAGAGTTCACTGTAAAATAATGATAGTATAGTATAATAAATCCACAAACCAGTAACATAGTGGTTTATTATCAGGTATTATGTACTGAACATAATTGTATGTGCTGTACTTTTACATGACTGGCAGTGCAGTGGGTTTGTTTACATCAGCATCACCACAAACATGAGTAACGTGTGGTGCTTCAGCCTCACCAAGACTCCAATGTCACTGGGCAACAGGAATTTTTCAGCTCTATTGTTGTCTTATGAGCACTGTTGGGTATGTGGCCCTTTGTTGACTGAAATGTAGTTCTGTGGCATGTGAATCTAGTTCCTGTTTTTTGCAGATGAGGACTATGAAATAGAAAGGACACATACTAGCAATTCAGGTGGTAAAACCAGGTTCAGATCCTTGTTTGATTTCCATGACCAGAATTCTTTTCTGTAGAGAGAGAGAGCAATAGAAATCTCAAGATTTCAACAGGGTGTAAACAGCCCTCCCCCAAAGATGGTTCTGGTGTAGCAGTTGATAACCTGTGTCCAAGAAGGACTTTTTATCCCCTGCCACCTCCTATAAAGCTAATTGGTTTCCACTTGACCTGTGAGTATTTTGCCTCATGCTGGACACCTGACCCTCCTGAGTAGACTTGGATAAATAAAGTTTAATATATTTTACCTCTTTTTGCCTTTTATAGATGGATCTGTCTGTAGAAACCCTCTTTAGCTTCATGCAGGAACGCCAGAAAAGATATGCCAAATATGCTGAGCAGATCCAGAAAGTCAACGAAATGTCCGCCATCCTCCGCCGCATACAGATGGGCATTGACCAGACTGTGCCGCTGATGGAAAGGCTCAACAGCATGCTGCCTGAGAGCGAGCGGCTAGAGCCCTTCAGCATGAAGCCAGAGCGAGAGCTTAAGCTATAGCACTGCTGCTTCCCTCCTGCCAGGCTGCTTTTAGGAGGCAGAGATGCCAGTAACCCAGAGGACATTTGGAGCCCAAGTCCTATGATATGACCAAGGCCTGAAGCTGGTACAAGGTCTGGGTCCTCACTGCAGTGGACACTGCATGGACTGCCACTGCCAGCATGGACTGTCTTTGCCCTACTCCTTTCCTTGATACGTATGCCCTTGTGTGAAATGAACAGAACTAATTCTTGGTGATAACTGAAGTTGGAACATTTGAATTACTAGAAATTGTTTTAAATGCTGCATGGAGAATTATTCTTTGTTTTGTTTTTTGTTTTTCATTGAGAGTATATATGCTCTAGCTACTGGAGTGAAAACACGGAAAAAAGGGAGAAAAATTTTTAAAGAAGCTATGTGTCTTCAATGCCCTTGTGAAATTTTACTCAGGCTTTCTGGGTTATGGGTTATAAATATGAAAAAAAAAAATTCCAGATCTTTGTGTTCTTACTGTTTCCACCCCACTTCCATCACATCAAGCCTCAATCAGGAACTCCCTCTTCCTGTCCCGATGGAACACTGCCTTTCTTGTTGTCTACCATGTTGTGGTGTCCTTTATATTTCATCATTGGAAAATGAAGACTCCCTTTCTCCACCTTCTGAAGATTCATGTCTCATTGATGATTGGTTTCCTCAATGCAGGCATAGTTTAGGTTTCTTTCTATTACATCAACACAGGCAGGACTCGTTTTTGTTTTAACCACCATTAAAAAAAAATTTTTTTTTTAGTTGTAGATAGACACAATACCTTTATTTTTATTTTTTTTAATGTGGTTCTGAGGATCAAACCCAGTGCCTCAGACGTGCCAGGCGAGTGCTCAGCCCTAACCACCATTTTTTTAAAAAATAACTTTTATTGGGTTGGGGCTGTAGCTCAGTGGCAGAGCACTTATCTAGCATGTGTGAGGCACTGAGTTTGATCCTCAGCACCACATTAAAAAATAAATGTATTCTGTCCAACTACAAAAAAGTTTTTAAAAAAATAACATTTATTTATTTATCTGGTGCTAAGGATCCAATTCAGTGACTCACTCATGCTAGGCAAGTGAGCCACAACTCCACAACTCACAACCACTGAGCCACAACTCCAGCCCTCCCACCGTTTGTTTTAACTGGCCTAGTAAATGTGTGGGACAAGAAGGCTTTGATAGCAGTCTGTAGAGATCACTCATTCAGCAGACATTAATTGAGCTTATCCCATGTGCCACACATTGTACCAGGGATACAAACATGGCTATGCAGCCTCTGCCCTTTTGTTTCTACAGAAAAAGACAAAACAAAGTATTGTTGAATTTCTATGGGAGTAGGAAATGAAGCAAAGTGCTTAGTGCAGTACTTTGCATGTCATGGATGTTCTTAGGGGAAGAAAGGACTGAAGAAGCAAAGAAATAAAAAGTGAAACAGCCCTAAGCAGGCAAGTGGAGACCAAGAGCCAGGGTTAAGAAAGCTGCTGGGCCAGGTCATTATGCAGGCCTCTGCCTCATGCACATTTTCTGGGCTCTCCGGCTCCTTGCTGTGGGCAACAGCCAGGCCCCCAGTTCCTCCAGCTCCCATAGAACTCTGCCTTTTGTATTTCCAAATCTCAGGTCAGGTGTAAGTACTAGCTTCTCTTTCAGGTCTGCAGCAGTGAGGATGAAGGCTTAGACAAGGAGGCCAACTTGGGTTCTAGTGAGAGACAGGTGTAAGCCTCACCTTGTTTGGAGGCCTCAGCTGTCCACACTCTTTTCCCCCATTGGGACCTACATTCTTTCCCAACTCACAATCTTCCCTGTGCTCAGATGAAGCAGAAACAGCCAACCCAACACTATCTTCTTAGCTTCTATAACTGCTTAAGGTCAAATCCTTCGAACCTCATATTCTACATCATTCCTAGTGGGTTTTTTCCTAACTGAACCCTGACTGGTAACATAGCATTACATATATGATATATATATATGTATACATATGACATTACCAGTCATTCCCTCTTCAATATTTTACTTTTTTTCTAATGGATTCTGGGAATTTGATTTGTATTTCAAGAAACTGTGATGGGTCTTTCTGGATTAGTACTCAGTGACTTATCTGGCCATTACAGGATCATCCAGGGTTGGGAAGTCAGCCTGGAGTTGTGAAAGAGCTCTGAGTGTAAGTTTCTAGCCTTGATCTTTGGTAAGTCATTTCATTTCCTTGAGCCTGTATCATGCTTTAGATTTTAAATGTCCCCCAAAGGTCCACATGCTCAAGGCTTGTTTGCCTACATATGACAGTACTGGGAGGTGGTAGAATTTTTAGGGAGGTGGGAGTGCAGAAGAAGGAAATTAAGTCACTGGTGGCATGTGCTTGAAGAGCTACTAGGGACATGGGCCTTTCTCACACTCTTTCTTCCCGACTGCCATGAAGTGAATAGGTTTTCTCCACCACATGCTCCCACCATGATTTGTTGCCTCATCATAGGCCCACCCAAAACAACAGGGCCAAGCGACTACAGACCGAAATCTCTGAAACCATAAGCCAAAGTAAATTTTTCCTCCCTATAAATTATGTCAGGCGGGGCTGGGGTTGTGGCTCAGTGGTAGAGCGCTTGCCTAGCATGTGTGAGACACTGGGTTTGACCCTCAGCACCACATAAAATAGACAAAATAAAGGCCTGTCAACAACTAAAAAATATTTTTAAATTATGTCAGGCATTTTACAGCAATTAAAAAGCTGACATGCCCAGCTTTTACCTTCTGGCAAGTCTGCAGTTCTAAAAACATTTTTATTGTCTGAGCAGTAGTCCTAAGTCTTAATATTTATCTCTTTGGACACTCAGAGCTCACTTTAAATATTTTGCCACATTTTTCTTCATATCTCAGAAATCTAGACCTTCCCTATTACCCCCTTAGTTTTTTTTTCTTTTATTCTTAGTTATACGTGACAGTAGAATGTATTTTTTTTTATGTTATTTGTTTTAGTTGTACACAATGCCTTTATTTTTACGTGGTGCTAAGGATCAAACCCAGGCCGTGCACATACTAGGCGAGCGCTCTACCGCTGAGCCACAACCCCAGCCCCTAGAATGTATTTTGACATGTACATACATGGAGAATAACTTCCCATTTTTGTGATTGTACATGATGTGGAGTTACCATTGGTTGTGCATTCATATTGAACATAATTTTTATTTTTAGTTGTCAGATCTAAACTAGTCATCCAAATTCAGAGCTCCCAAAGGAAAGCTTCCTTTTCATTATAAATTAGATATCTACTATCTCCTTTTAACAGCCTGTTTTGTTTATCCGTCAATCTGTTCATCTGCATTTATGACCACTGTAAAATAGGCCACTGTACTACAGTTTTGTTGTTGTTGTTTTGGTACTGGGGATTGAACTCAGGGGCACTCAACCACTGGGCCACATCCCCATCCCTTTTTTGTATTTTATTAGAGACAGGGTCTCACTGAGTTGCTAAGTGCCTTGCCATTGCTAAGGCTGGCTTTGAACTAGCGATCCTCCTGCCTCAGCCTCCCAAGTGCTGGGATTACAGGCGTGCGCCACCGCGCCTGGCCTTACTACACAGTTTTATTAGGTGAATTAGGTCAGTAGAAGCTGGCCTTCACCCTTTGTGCATATAAATTTATAAGTTGTACAGTTGAGAGCAGGTGATAGTGTAGATTTCATGAATCTTAATGTGTTTCCCTCAAAGTTTTATCATTTGTAGCACCTATATATACATGTAGTTTTCTATATAAATTTTATAGTGTCCTGCCTCTTAGAAGATAAACTCCCCAGAATAGGAAATATATGCTGTGAACCTGTTTGTTCAGTGTTTTCTGCAGAAATATTTGATGAAATGAGTTTCACGAACTCCGTATCTTGGAATATAGAGTGCAAATGAGTTTTGGTCATCTTGCTTTGCTAGGTATTCTTTTTTTCTTCAGACTTAAGAAGCTGGTGATATTACCCTACATTACAGGTACTACACACAGAGTTTCTAAGGTATAAACTAATGGCTCAGGGGAACTAATGTGCTATTGTATTGATTTGTAGAACTTAAAAGCTTTGGCATTTTCTCTAGCAAGTCTTGGAACCAGGAATCTTTTAGAAAAATTAGAGCTATGGACAAACATATTAAAATTCTAGTGTAACTGAGAACTTTGTCTTCCTGATTTTATGTATCAGCTAAACCAAGATATACTCAGTAGGAAGTTACTTAAAAATGTTGATACTAAAGATTGAAGGATAGAGTGGGAAGTGAGAAATTTTCTTCTTGTGGACTTCCCCTCTTATTCATGAAAGAAGTAATCTTGCTTTTCTTTCCTTATTCATGAAAGAATTTTGCTCCCCCACCCCCACCATCTTCATTCCTTTGTCAGGAACTATACAGTGTCCCAGAGGAGTTATCACTGTTTATTAATTGGTGGTAATACTAAATGTCTTGCATTTTTTGACATACCAGGCCTGGATGTGACTACCATTCAGCAAATGTCATGGCTACAAAGCAGAAAGGTAAAGAGTAACTATATTATTCATATGCTCTAAGCAAAAAAATAAAATCTAACAACTAAAGCAACTAAATTGAGTATCAGTAGCATCTCAGGTTTGCTGATGTCTGTGTGTCCATGACTATTTGGAATTTTTTCAGGGCTATCAGTGTCATTAAAAGGCTTGATGAAAGGTACATGTGACCCAAATTTTTCTTAAGCAGTACATGATTTTTGCTAAAAGCTTTTGTGAACAAAGTAATTTTTTAATACTTATTTTTTAGTTGTAGTTGGACACAATACCTTTGTTTTTTTTTTATGTGGTGCTGAGGATTGAACCCAGGGCCTTACACGTGCAAGATGAGCGCTCTACCACTGAGGCACAACCCCAGCCCTGAACAAAGTACTTTTAATCAATCTTTGAAATTCCCCTAAATTCCCAGACCAGACACAGCCCACACCATAGCTAAACTAACCCCTCCAAGTTACCCTTTTTACCTAGAACAATTTCTGTGAGGTCCCATTTTGCATTTCCTGTGGGACAGCATCTTTAAACTGATTCAAGTGTTTTATCTAGGATCAAAAGAATGAAATTTTTTAAACACACAAACTGCACCAGCATGGCTGATGTGACTGTCTTCCAAGATATTGGTTGATTTCACAACACTTTAAAGATACCAAGTGTAATTATGTTATATGAAGATGATGGGGTCTTACAGAATAACTCATTTCCCTCTTCCATTTATACATGCAGAAAAGTAATATTCAAAAAAAAGAACTCAGACAAACTACTAGACCTAACACATTAGTGGTTAATGTCAGAAAAACAAAACCCGACAAGAGTATTTAAAATATCAGTGAATACTTTGAGGCTAAAAATTTTTATCAACTCATTCCAGTATACACACCCTGCCCTTCACAAAATCTCTTTACGGATACTCAAAACTCACTCCAATTTGGCCATATTTGTCTCCACACCTCAGAAACCTACACCTTCCCTATTTCCTCCTGGTTTTTGTCTAATTTTAGGTGTCAGGTCTAAACCAGACCTCTCCTAGCTGCTCAGATTGTTCTCTGAAAGCCTCCTAGCTCTGCCTGTAAGAAGTAGACAGTTGGCTTGAACTTCAGGCCTTCCCAAGATCTAAGAAGCCTCTTATTATTCAAACACTTGTTCTTCTACTACCCTCCATCTCTGGAGACTTATTTCATATTTCCTTTATTCTTCTATCCCACGCATTCTTTTTCTGCAGGGTCCTGGCCAAGGCACCTCTAGTACTAGCCTACCCAGTCCAGTCCTTCTTAACTCCAACTGTAACTCAGAAACCTTTTAGAGTTAACTTCAGTGAGGTCGACTTGTGATTCTGTTTTAGTCATTCCATCTGCTTGCACTAACGGTAGATATTTCATTCCTGTAATGCATAATTTTTATTATACTAATGAGTATATCCAGTGTCATAAGCTGAGAGGTAGGTCATTAGAGTATCCATGGCAAGGATGGAGAATAGACCCTCCATTTGATTCCTCTGTTTTTCCTAAAATAATAATAAGGTCATTACATATTACAATGTAGCTGGTCTTTTTCTTCCAACCCTGTACTCTTGTGTTTTGAAATCAATAAAAATATTTACTGGGTGTCTTAGGTTTCTACAGTGTAGTGTGCCTTAAGTATACACATTAAAGAAAGAAGGCAGCCACTGACGTTAGCCAGTGATCCAGTATTCTGCGTGAATGACAATAGAAGGTTTATCTGCCACTACCACCACTTTGAGCTAATTCCCTATTTGAGAAAAGCAAGACAGGTTCCACCATACTCTCCTTTGACAACTTGATGATGCTATTCCTGTCAAGTTTATAGCTGCAAAGAGAGGTCCTTTCTCATATTTATGTATAAACAGGTACCAGTTTTGATTTTATTTCATCATATTAACATACATGACACATCAAAATGAGAAATGCACAATTTAACCATTCAACAGCTTGCCTTACTCCAAAAGAACACTATATTCATATTAAACATTTATACAGTTTTTCCACCTAACTTTACAAATGTCCTAAATCAATTTCCAGCATTTCTCACACAGAAGCCTATTTTAACTCTTTAAAATCACCATTCTGTATCATCCTAGTAGACTCCAGGGGTTCCCCCGTGATTCCACGCTGAAGAGAACCAGCCCCCAACACCACCCATAGACCCGAACAGCTTCAGGACTTGCCTTGGAGGCTGCCCCTTTGGCATGGTAGTCTTGATTCCAAGAACTGATTATTGGACATAACTGATCAAGGACTAACAGTTGTAGTGTATGACTATATCACAGTTACAGGAAGGAAGGAGGACCATAGCCAAGAGAAATCCTAATGACACAAGGCAAATTTTTGCCCAAAGATCTTATTGGACCTAAGTCCCCCAAGCCTCCTGAAACACTTAACAATGGAGCTATTGCTTTCATTTCTTAAAAATGTTTGACAGATGTAACCAGATTCTGGAAGTGAACTGTTAAAACATTTGGTGTGCGTATACACAACACATCAAAATTACTGTGTGAAACCTTGAGAATTTCTGATTACATAAAAGATTTAAATGTATATATAAAAACTAACTCAGCTATTTCACAGAAATTTGTCAGTACAGTAATAACGTGCTCCCTGTGCAGTTTATGCTCTTCTGTGTCCATTGTATACCCACATCATAGCACATTATTTGTACATAACCATTATGTCTGTGAAGCTCATAGTCCCCATGATCAAGCCAGTCAGTTCTGAATCATGTTATTCTATGCTGGTTTTAGCAGTCACCATAGGAAACAAATCACAGCCTAGTCCAAGGACTATCCATTTCTCAAACATAGAAAAACCTGAGATATAAGTCAGCAACTAGCTACACTTACAGTAAAGGAAATAACATCTGTCCCACTCCCCCCTCCCCCAAAAAAAGCTGCTGACATGAATTAAGGCTTCAAAAGAGGACCATAACGTAGTTGATAAAACATAAGCCAAGAAATTTAAAAGCAGGTACATACTATCACTTGTGTACTTGTTCTAATTACCTTCTAGTTTCAGCTGCCAGGATTGATTCCATACAGTGATTGTAGGTCAAGGACTGAGAAACCACCTTGGTCTTTTATTCCATCTTGATATATGCCCCTTTTACTAAAAACATGCCAGGGATGGTTTTCAAAAATAGCTTGGCTATGGCTTTCCAGTCTACTCACAACTGAACAAATTCAACAACCTTCTTCTCATCTTCCTAAATTGTTTTACTCTTGAGTATTCCTTGCTTCCTAAAGCCTCTCCCAGCTCTACTAGTACATTTGAAAGTATGAGGAGATTATAGAAATACCACCCTCATTACATGCCAAGGGGAGATGTGCCCTCAAGGAAATAAATTTCCTGCTTCTCCTCAGCACTTTTTTACCTTCTTAATATTTCTGTAGTTTTCCTCTTTAGGTGGTTTCCTATAAAATTCTGCTTGTTGTTACATTTTTACAAACTGGATCCATGCAATGGAACAAATGGAAAATATCTACTTTGGCTGAGAACTTGAAGGTGCCGACACTCTGCTATGAACCCAGATAATTCACATTTGACTTTAAACCAAGTTAATCTTTAATTAAAGAGTTAACAATCCCATTTTAAACAACTCTTTTAAGCCTCCCAATCTTGGCTTAAATTATGCTGCCAGATTCCTAGCTAAGTTCAATCCTAGATGGTTTCTCTTCTCTTTCTTAATAAAGCTGAGAAGAAGAAAACAAACTACTCCATCCAGGCCCAATTGAAACTTTGTGCACAGACAGTTTAAAATTGCTCTGAAAAGTGTGACTAGCTACGAACCTATTCACAATGCCTAGAGAACGGGCTCCCAGACATGGTAGTGGTGAAAGCCCCGACTGTCCTGTCTGAGGTACTGGGTTTGTTCTAAAAGTAGATCTGGGCAAGGGTCCTAATGGTCCATGCAGCAGAATGATGCTTGTGTCACTCAACTGTCAGGTGAGTTTGGATTTGTGAATCAGTTTTTTTTTTTTTTTTTTTTTTTTTTTTTTTGGTACTGGGGATTGAACTCAGGGGCACTCGACCACTGGTCCACATCCCTAGCCCTTTTTTGTATTTTTATTAGAGACAGGGTCTCACTGAGTTAGTTGCTAAGTGCCTCGCCATTGCTAAGGCTGGCTTTGAACTCATGATCCTCGTGCCTCAGCCTCCCAAGTGCTGGGATTACAGGCGTGCACCACCGCACCCGGCTTGTGAATCAGTTTTGGATAGGATAATTTCTCTTGGATTTAACCATTAGGTTCTGTCCCTAAGAGGGTCCACCCACCCGACCCACCAGCTGGCTCAGTCTCAGCACTAAGGTGCACTATGGGAGGGACTGGACAAAGACAAGTATTTGAGATCTCATTATAGCACAACGTGAAAATGGTACGGGATTTTGTCCTGTGACACCAAATAAAGTTGTTTTTGTAGGAGCAATAACGTGCAATTCATGGAATACAAGTTGGTTCTTCTGGTTAGGGGGATTCTAACATCTGCCCTTCTACTTTTCTTGAGAGAAATATTAGCTGATCTCTCAAATGCAGATGCTAAGAGAACAAATGATCCACCTTTTGCTTTTACACCACAGCTCCATTTTCCAAAATATATATGTATGTACATATATATATTTCAGATTTACAGGGAATATTTTTGTGGAAAAAGAAAAAAACTCTATAGAAAGTCACAAGTGTCTTTCTTCTCAGGAGACCTCAATGATTTCCATGCTGCCTGAAAAGCTAGACTGACTGCCCACTTTCCCCAGCTCTTCCCTAGACCTGTTCTCTGACATGATGCTCTCTCCAAATTCCATTTGGCAGCTTCTACGTTTAAACTGCTTTTCAAAGGGGCTCTCTTCGTGCCAGCTCCGCCGTGAGTCAGCTCTGTCACTTGGCTTCTGCCGTCTGCGCACAGAATAGACTTGGTCGCTGCAAGTGGGCAGCTGGCTACAGCTGTAGGCAGAATAACTGGCATTGCCTCCATAGATGGCTGAAGCAGAGTAAAAGTGAGAGGACTCTGTGGCAAAATACCAACTATTGGTCAAGGATGGGGTAGAGGTCTGGGGAGCCAAGATATCTGAGTGCCAGCCCTTGAGGCCCAGCCCAGCAGCAGACTTGGTGAGGTGTTGCTGGCTGGTGGAAAGACCAAAGAGGAAGTTGGTATGGTAATTGTCCTCCACACTCCCACTTCGATGCAGTGGAGATAAGAAGGACCTTTGGGTGCCACTGTTGGTGGTTCTTACTGAGTGTAGTCGCTTGCTCTGGCTCTCTGAAGGCCTGGTGGTCTGGGGCTTCTTAACAATGTGGGCTTCCTCCTTATCTGGGCTGGTTTCTGGAGTCTGCTCTGACACTTCCTGAACTGGGGAGAACTGGCATAGCTTGTTGGTCCCATCCAGAGTAGTTGAAGGTTTGTAGTATTCCAAAGCATCTTCTGATGAGGAAAAACCATGTAAGGATGCTGCCATGCTGGTTGAATATGAAACTGATTTAATATCCAGAGAGAAGGAACGCTTGAGCTTATTGCTGTCTTCCAGCTTGTCAGAGGACAAATGGAGCCCATTGAGTGCCTGTACCAGTGGACTGTCCTCTAACAGTGATGGCTGTAGGCTGGGTGCACTGGTAGGATGCACAGGCTTTTGCCCTGCTGCCTCTGAGGTAGCATAGTCAGCACAGGGTGGACTGAGGGATGTCTCACTTTTCTGTCCACCCTCTGAGACTGCAGGGACAGGTTCATTTGGCTTCTCCAGGTGCAGCAGCTTGAGTTTGCTCTTTGGCCCTGATGCTCCAGTCTGGTTCTTAATCTTCTTTTCATAGTCCAGGAGTTGGCCCAGAAAATTGAAGTTTGGAGATATAGTAGGTCTTTTTTCTTTCACAAATCTATAGAGAAGAAAAATCAAAGACTAAATTTTATACTACACTTTATCTTAAGAATATTAAGTGAAGTGAAATAAACATGACTCTTAAAAAAAAAAGAATATCAAGTGAGTAAACAAAAGGGAGTTATTAGACCTTCCTAAATACTTTGGAAGATGATTGGTTTACAAGTTCAGAGAGATACCTCAAGGTGGAGAACATAAAGGACTTCTGTGCTGGGAACTCTGAATCTGGGTGCATGCTAGAGAGAGGGTGCCAGGCCCAGAAGCTCTAGTTTTAGCCTCATTATTCTCAAAGACTCAAAGGCTTCCAATACAATTGATAAGATGGGATTTTTTTGGCCACCACCAATGAAATCCCGCCACAACACACACTAGTACAACCAAAAGTAGTACAGTATAATGATCATTTGCCACCTTCGATTTTCCAATGTTACCCCTTCAATGTCCCCATGGTCATTTTTCAAGACATTTCACATTTTAATGACCAAAAAAAAAGTATCAGATGGTCAAAGTACCTAATTCTGAGTTCCATCTTTTTGTACTCTGCATGACAGAATAACCAACTACAAAGTGGTCTCTGGGGGCTAAGTACTATGTTGATATCCTAAATTATTTATTCAATCCTCAAACCTACCCTAATTGGTGGGTGCTATTATTCCCATCATGAGAGTACATAAATCTTTGACTTGCCTAAAATAACATAGCTACTAAATGATGATACTGGAAGTCAGAGCTAGGTCCATCTGATGTCTGGGTCCATTTTTGTAATATGTTAAAGATTCATCGAGGGGTCAAAACTATTAATAAGTAGCTTTTATGTTTCACTGAGAAAACAAAGGTTTTAAATATAATAGAAAAATTCTTCAATGGCCCCAGAACCTCAGGTATTCATACCTGTCAGATATTGCAAAAATAAAACTACACAGAAAACCTGCATACAAATAAAGAATAAGAAAAATTAAAAACTGCACAGAAATCAAGTAATCTAAAGCAAATTAACAAATCCAGAAATAACCAGTTCAACCATGGTTTAAATATTAATGTAGGGTCCTTGTGCTATGACTTGCTCACTGTGATACAATGACGAGGCCTCTGGTTTCTGCATGGAGCAGGACGATGTCAGGCACAAAGCCTGAATGAAGGAGAGGGATCTGGTGCAGGGAGACAAGGGCCCATCCACACTAGTCTCCTGCTTCAAAGGACAAGCTGGGCTGCTCATTTCTTTCTTTTAATTTTACAATTTAAGAAAAAAGTCCAACTGTTCTATGTGTATCTATTTTTTTATTCTTTTTAAATTCTTTTTCACATGAAAACTAACTACCTCTACCCAGCAAGACCTGCAAGAAACAGATTCATAAATCACCAAGAAAACTCCAGCCCTCAGCAGTACTGCCACTTGCCTGCCTTCCCTTTTGAGAAAATAGGAGAGAGGGCAACCTGGTCAAAATTACACACTGCAAAATCTGGTCAACTAGAATGTAGGAAATTAATGAGTGAGTTGGATGGTTATTTGGTATACTTGCCTATATTCATCTTTTTCCTTATAGCAATTCAAAGTTTGAAGCAGAGTATATTCTACTGAAGTTTTTTTATCCTTCATAAATAAATCAGGACAAATGATACTTCTCCAACTAAGGAAAGGAATAAGTTCTCTGCCTGGTGTTTTTCCTTAAACTTAAAAAGTAGCTGAGGATGAATCTGACACGTTAGGGCAGAATGAATGCTAAATGATAAAACTGCATTATTTTCCAATCTTTGCAAGACCACTTAAAAATCCACAGAAACTGTAAAGAAAGTAACTAAAATAATCACAATTTGCTTTAATCTGGTTTTCCACTCATCTCTTTGTGTTTCAGGCCAAATGAAAAGCCACTGACACAAGACATGTTCTTGTCCTCACCTGTAAGCCTCATCTAAAGACATGTCCATCCTCTTCATGATGTAGGCGATAGCAATGGTGGCGGAGCGAGAGATTCCTGCTAAACAGTGCACTAGGACACATCCATTGGAGGCTTTTGCTTTCTCTGTATAAGTCAAATTCAAGAAAGGTAACAATTTAGTTTAGCAAAATGGAAATTTTGTTTCCATTTACTTACTCAAGGTCTTCACCTGAAAACCTCAAAGCAAATCTCTTCTATTCCCATTATATTTACCTTCTGAATATTCTTTTGAAGTCAGGAAAGATCATTTCCTTGCCATTGTTATACAATGGATGGTCCACAAGTGTTAATAAGCAACATGTCACTAACTCAGGTTACCTGACACTTCAGTATTTTTTACCATGTATTTTTTCCATTATTGTTTTAATAAATTTTCCTGGATAGAATTCCTGCAGTATGTGATTCTACTTGCTTAGTGTAGAAATTTTCAGAAATACAGAAAAGTATATAAAGGAAATAAGAACCATTCAAAACTCCACACCTAAGACAACTAATATTTTGTTTACTCATGTTATTTGACACAAGTTTTCCCCCAATTATATGATTTTGTTTGGGTGGGGGAGAGGTACTGGGGATTGAATTCAGGGACACTCAACCACTGAGCTACATCCCCAGCCCTATTTTGTATTTTACTTAGAGACAGGGTCTCACTGAGTTGCTTAGGTCTTCTGGCTTTGAACTCGCAATCCCCCTGCCACAGCCTTCTGAGCCACTGGGATTATAGGCATGTGCCACCACGCCTGGCTGATAATTTTTTTAAAAAATCTATTTGCATTTCAAATATGTATGAGAAGCTGGGTGTGATGTAGCACACCTGTAATCCCAGCACTTGAGAGGCTGAGGCAGGAGGATCTCGAGTTCAAGGCCAGCCTCACCAATGGAGAGGCACTTAGCAACTCAGTGAGACCCTGTCTCTAATAAATACAAAAAAGGGCTGGGGATATGGCCCAGTGGTTTAGTGCCCCTGAGTTCAATCCCCAGTACCAAAAAAAAAAAAAAAAAAAAAAAAAAAAAAAAAAGACATACATTACTAAAGAGATAGGAGGGAAGTGAGGGAGAGGGAGAGACTAGATCATAACACAGATGCCAGACCAGACCAAGTTACTTTTTTTTTTTTTTTTTTTTCTTTTTTGCTGTGCTGGAAATTAAACCTAGGGCCTCATGCATTCAAAGCTAGCAATTGGTCACTGATCTACATTACCAGCCCAAATTATTTTTTTAAATGCTGAGATTTGCCAGGCATGGGAATACACACTTGTGATCCCATCTACCTGGAAGGCAAGAGGATCCCAAGTTCAAGTCCAGCCTGGGCAATTTAGCGAGACCCTGTCTCAAAATGAAAAAAAAAATTTAAAGGTCCAAGGATATAGCTCAGTGCTGGAGTACTTGCCTAGCATACATGAGCCCTGGGTTCAATCCCCGTACCACACAGGCACCCCCCAAAAAATAATAATTAAATTCATGACTTCTCTATTTTTCTTTAGGAAATTTTTCTGTGTGTTATAAAATGGCTCAACATTATTTGCTGAATTTAAGGAGAAAATTATGCATAGCTGGATTGGGTTTACCAGGTCACTTTAATGAGGACCAAGAGAACTTTTATCCCTTCCTCAACACCTAGGAGTGACTGTCTTTTATTGCATTACTTAATTCCCCAAAACATGGCAGAAGGATTCATAGATGCTTTGTTAGTGCTGTCATTTCTCATTGTTGAGGGGCTTAAAAATGTGGGAGTAGATGAGGTTATCCCACACGGCCTGGAAGCAACCAACATTCTATGCAGTACTATGACTGTCTCAATTCTTTTTATTATTTTTTTATAATATTTTTGTAGATAGACACAATACCTTTGTTTATTCATTTTTTTTAAATGTGGTGCTGAGGATCGATGCCAGTGCCTCATGCATTCTAGACAAGTGCTCTACCACTGAGCCACAACCCCAGCCCTGACTGTCTCAATTCTAAACAATTACATGTGTGCTTTGCCCATAAAGCTGTTGCTAGGGAGCTACATTCTTCCCTTTCATTTTTGTTTTAGTTGATAACTACCAAAAGTTTACCAAAACTGTGTTAAAATTATTAGAATTAACAGATATGTAAGAAACCAGCTCCAGCAGCTGAATAACAAAATTCTACTCTAATCTCACTGCCTATGTTACAAGTATTTCACATTTCTTCTATATCTGATTTATTTGTTATGTACCCAACAACCTAGGATGAATAGGCAGCAAGAAGCTTCCCTTCTAGATAGGAAACCAAAACAGTAAAACAATAACAAATGAGAACAATGCAACACCGAAACAAAGAACCAAGTGCTAAACAAAATAATAATAAACCTATATGTGTAAAGTCTCTTGCCTATATAGTACTCTTTGCTCTACTGTACGGTAATTACCCTATACTACTCTGTATTCCACCTTTTGCGTTGGCTGCTAGAAGCCAGATTTTTCATTTAATTTCAAAAAGAAACAGTAATTCAGATTCTCTATCATAGTTATTGCACTTTTGCTAGTCCAGTATTACTTGATTCTTGCCCTTTTATCTGTCCCATTTTAATGTGTATATTAATATGTGCATCTTTTTATCCCAATCTCTTATTGTAGGCTACCCCAATACTTATTCAAAATAGGCTTAAGGTTTTTAATGTTGATCATAGTCTCATCTGGAAAACTGGACTATAAGGGCCTAGAAGGGTCTTGCTTCTAAAATACTAGACATTGTACATACACAGTTAATACAGGCAGATTGATAAATATTTTAAAAAGAAATCTTCATGTAAGTTTTGGACATAGTGGACATGGTGGCACATGCCTGAAATCCCAGCAACTCCACAGGCTGAGGCAGGAGGATAACAAGGTCAAGACCAGCCACAGCAACTTAGCAAGACCCTGTCTCAAAATAAAAAATAAAAAGGGCTGGGGCTGTGGCTCAGTGGTTAAGTACCCCTGGGTTCATTACCCCAGTACAAAAAAATAAATAAAAAGGCTAGAAGGAAATAAAACAATGACAGTGATATACATGTTATAATGTTGAGGTTATAGGTTTCCTTTTCTGGTTTTCAGACTTTGTTTTTATAACCACAACTCTCTTGAGATATATATACACATATGTATATTTTAGTTGTCGATGGACCTTTATTTTACTTATTTATTTATATGTGATGCTGAGAATCGAACCCAGTGCCTCACACATGCCACCCCAGGCCTCTTGATACATTTTTAAAAATCAAATTAAAGAATGCTTATACTGGAGTGGGGTTCATTAGTACACAGGTCTTGGCAGACATGAGTGCTAAACTGAGGCTTGAAGCAAAGGAAGAAATACACAGAGACCTGACAGAGAGAAGGAAAATGTGTGCAGGGAAATCCTGTGATGGGCTGAACAAAATGCTCAGAAAACAGCCTGCCTTGGCTGGCACTCACAAGCCGTGTGGGAAATAACCAGGAGATTTCACAGGTGGGGAGCAGCTGTGGAAGGGTCTCTTGGGAATGTTAGGCTAAAGGACATAATTTCTATGTAGGAAACAAAGGAGCCTCTTGCAAGTTCCTAAATAGGGAACAAGAAGGCAGTAATGGTGACAATGGAAATATAAACAGCATATTAGTACTACAGAAATTCAGGAATAAAATCTAGGCTAAAAAAGGGGAAAGAGGGTCTCAAAGGGTAAAGTCCTTGTGAAAATGAGGAATTATGAGGCTAAGAAGATAAGTGGTAATAACAAAGTAAGGCTGCAAAATACAGCTCTGGAGAGGGAGGCATATGAAAGGAGGAAATTCTCATCACATTATTAAAATATTAGCTGGGCATGACTGTAGTCCCAGCTACTCAGGTGGCTGAGGTAACAGGAATTACTGCTCAAGCCAACAAGTTCAAGACGAGCTTGGGCAATACAGCAAGACCCCACTTCAAAAACAAAACAAACAAACAAACAAACAAAAAGCCAACCAAACTAAAAATATTTACTTAGAGCCAACTATAAGCCCAGTACTTGGCAAGGTATTCAATACACATACATTATCTACTTTAATTCTTACAGCATCACTATAAGGTGGTTTCCAGTTCAGGAAATAGGCACTCAAGTGTGATCCCCATGTTGAGGACTGAACCCAGGGATGCTCTATCACTGAGCTACATCCCCTACCCTTTTTACTTTGAGACAGAGTCTTGAGAAGTTTCCAAGGATAGACTCAAATTTGCAGTTTTCAGGCATACAAGTTTTAACCAACTTACTAAAAAATACTTTACTATTAACTAAGAGAAGCCCGACTCAAATACTGATAATTTGGCTCTGAAGTGCAATGTCTTAATCAACTCCCTAACTTGCCTTGGTGCAAAGTCATGAGTTTGGTGTGAGTGAGATGGGGGAGGAGGCAAGGAGACAGGAGGGAGCAGGGGCTTTATAATAAGCAGCCAGATGCACTAGAGGGCACTTCACCAGAACCCCACCACATAAACAGGCAAACTTTGCTACTGCTGCATACACTGACTAAAACTAAAAGATAAAGCTCCATGAAAACCCAAGTCCTTCTACAAAACCCAGAGACTAACAAAAAGAAAGAAAATCCCATGAGCCTTGAAGATATTGTGTCTAGGTATAGGGGTACATCTTCAAAGTACATAGTTTATCGTAACTAACCACGGCATCAACTACCATGGAGAAGACAAATAGCAAGTACAGTGAATATAAAAAAATGAGATTTTTGCTTTCAATTATTTGAGTGGGATAGAGCAGTGGCTCTAATAAATAGAACCAAGCAAATAAGTATGTGCTTGTATGTGTATATGTAACTAATTGGAACATGGTAAAGTTCCTTTTCATAAGTGAAAAGTGACATGATGATCCCAATAGCTCCCATGAAAGAAGAAAATAAATTGGAAATAAAGTTACTCATATTCTCTTTTTTATGAATTCCTCCTAAAGTAGGCATTGTCATGACTGAACAGAATAAGGTTCTCTTCTTGATAAATCCTGAGATCATACTTTTAGCTGAAATTAGAGTGAAATGTCTCTGGATCAATGTGATGTGCAATGGCAACATTAATCATTATTTTTCTAAAGCAGCAAAAGATGAATGCTATGCTAAATGCTATACTTTCCTAGAAGTATAATGAGAAGAGTATTAATTTGGGGAATTTTCTCCATGATTACTTTAATGTGAGTAGTCATGGTCATTTATCTTCAGCTGTTTCACAGAATGAGTCCTAATTGAATATGGAAACTCTTGGCAATCTGGAAAACTTGAAAAAAGATATTTTCAGAACTACCCAAAGCTCCAAAAGCATTACCAAGAAAATCCCTCTCCTAGATAATAAAACATAGTGGGGACTTAATTTGCATCATTTTGCTTTTTTAAAGAAACTGGTTCTTTTATTTTTAACTACAGTAACCAATTTCAGTATGGATTAGAGTGCTTGAACATATATGAGTGTTGGGGGAGGGCAACAAAAATTCCTCACATGGAGATTAAGGGTCAACACCTTATTATGCTGCTCACAAGTGAGCAGTTTTCTTCTCAGCCTCTCCACACAAACCACACTTTAAACACATATCAACGATTACCACTAGCATACCTAATCCTGCAGGTCACAAAAGCAACAAGGACTCACAGAAATTCTGAACAGGCCCAGAAAGCAGAATGTGGAGTAGGAAACAGAATGTGTATGAATTTTATTAGACACAGAACTACTTGGAATTATTGACACATGGACTGAGGTTCAGATATCTTGTGACGTGTAAGAGACTTAAATGTACTAGGATTTTTTTTCCCCACCACATTTGACTTTTCTCTGGGGAAAAGAGCAGCAAGGCAATAGGGAGTATCACCAAAATTTCCCAAAGTGTTTTACAGGATTTGAAAAAGTTGTGTGTGTAAGATTTAATTACAAAAGCTTAACTAATTTTTTAAAAATAATTTATTTATTTTAATTAGGTGTATATGACAGCAGAATGCAATTTGATACATTATACACAACTGCAGCACAACTTTTCATTTCTCTGGTTGTACATGATGTAGCATGGCACCATATATGCAGTCATACATGTACCTAGGGTAATGATGTCCATCTCATTCCACCATCCTTCCTGCCCCCATGCACCCTCCCCACCTCTCCCTCCCCTTTGCCCAATCAAAGTTCCTCCATTTTTCCCATGCACCCCATTATGGATCAGCATCCACTTATCAGAGAGAACATTCAGCCTTTGGTTTTTTGGGATTGGCTTACTTTGCTTAGGATGATATTCTCCATCTCCATCCATTTACCTGCAGATGCCATAATTGTATTCTCTTTTAATGCTGAGTAATATTCCATTGTGTATATACACCACAGTTTCTTTATCCATTCATCTATTGATTGATTCATCTTGGTTGCTTCCACAGTTTAGCTACTGTGAATTGAGCTGCTATAAATATTGATGTGGCTGCATCATTATAGTATGCTGATTTTAAGTCCTTTGGGTATAGACTGAGGAGTGGGATAGCTGGGTCAAATGGTGGTTCCATTCCAAGTTTTCTAAGGAATCTCCATACTGCTCTCGAGATTGGTTGCACCAATTTGCAGTCCCACCAGCACTGTATGAGTGTGCCTCACCCCCACCCCCACATCCTCACTGTATCATCTGTACTCTTGATAACTGCCATTCTGACCGGTGTGAGATGAAATCTTAGGGTAATTTTGATTTGCCTTTCTCTAATTACTAGAGATGTTGAACATTTTTTTGTATTTGTTGATCAAATGTGTATCTTCTTCTGAGAAGTGTCTGTTCAGCTCCTTAGCCCATTTATTGATTGGACTACCCCCCTTTTTTAAGCCAGTAATCATAATTTCGGATTTCTGTGGGTCAGAGATTTAGGAAAGGCTTAGCCAGGCTTACTTTGTCTCTTATGCGATTGCAGTCAGTATTTGGTGGCTGAAGCTGAAATAGCAGGGGTTGGAGCAGCTGAGGGCTGTTTGGATTTCCTTCTTTATTCATATAGTCACAGGTTCTATCCATATATCTGCCTGCTTTTTATATTTATGTATATTTTAAATTCTGATTTCTAGGGTGCTGTCTTTATGTCTGCATGTGTTACTAGCCAGTTATTAAACAAAGATTGTACTTAACCACCTGGATCCAAGAAGGCTTGGTCATCTGCCAATGACTCTCTGCACAGGTAGGGTAGCACATTAAAAGCTCAGGTTATTTCAAGTCTCCTCTATCTTTTACTTTCTGCTTGGCCATTTTATCTCCTTCTTGACATGCATACATCCTCAATGTCAGCTAGGAATGTGTGACAGGTGAACCCTCTGCTACAAATACACACAGCATTAATCAGGAATAAATTTGCCTCAACCATGAGCCTCTTGTTAGTATAGCTTTTGGCACATGCCACTTGCCCATCTCTGGGACAGTCAGTTTTTTTGATGACACTGATGGCTCTGGATGTTACCCATTGCTCCAAATAAGTCAGCCTGTCCTGCAGCAGAAAAGCTGCCTGCTCTCATAACCTGTCCCATTCTGGCACATCAACTTCAACTGAGGCAAGAGGGATAGGAGAAGATTCAGGTTCAGATGCTACAGATTTCCAGTGTTGTTACACATGTTCAACTACTTTGAAGACGTAACTGTTACTGGATTGTCATATAGGCTGATTTCCTGAGCCCTGAAATTGCTGTTTTTATTAATTTTGTCCAATTTTACAGTTAGTTGTTGTGGAACAGTCATTTATTTTCTCACTTAGCTCTAGCATGAAGTCCCATCTGTCACATTCATTTGCTTTTAATCTAGTTTTGTGTGTGTGTGTGTGTGTGTGTGTTTTTTTTTTTTTTTTTTTTTTTTTTTTGGTGGTGCTAGGGATTGAACCCAGGGCCTTGTGCATGCAAGGCAAGAACTCTACCAACTGAGTTACATCCCCAGCCCTAGTTTTGTGTGTTTTAATCTAGTTTTTTTTTTTTTTTGTTTTGTTTCACTGCTAAATAGCTTTTTATGAAACAATGTCTTTAGTTACAGAGAGAGGGAAACTATTAAAGACCTTGAGGGTTAGTTTAACTACTGTTAATTTTGTCCATAGTTATGTGTGTAAAATACATGTTAGCCATTTTACTTTTATCATCTTAGTAATGAAATTTTGTGTCTAAAAATAATGACTTGTCTCAAACAAGTTTTCTGAAGTTTGTTGAGAAATTTTGTACACTCTATTACTACAGTGTCTTCCTTCCATGTTTTTTATAAAGAAAAAAAAAACTACTCTTGAGTATGCAAAAGAAAATTAAAAAAGAATGAACAGAAAATAAAATTTTCATGTATAGTGGCAGAAATAATTAAAACACACCCTCTGAAATATGAGTTTTTCTCTCCTCTGCTCCTCCTGCTTATATTTCTCTACAGAGTACCTAATTCAGTTGGCTAAAACCAAAAATGTGCTTGAGCCAAGATCTCCAATCCTAATTTTTTTTTTAAGATGTTGAGGCTGGCATGGAACTTGTGATCTTCCTGTCTCACCCCTGGGTTGCTGGAATTACAGGTGTGTCCCACTGCTCAGCTTCCAATCCTAATTTTTTTAAAAAGAACTTTTTCATTAATGCATATAATTATAGATAATAGTGGGGTTTATTTTGACATATTCATAAAAGCATATAACAATTTACTCCATTTCAATCCCCAGCACTTCCTCTTTCCCTCCCCTTTTCCCTTCCCCTGATCCTCTTTCTCTGCTCGATTGGTCTTCATTCTATTTATTTAAAATTGGTGAATTATAGTTATACGTAAAATTAGAATGCATTGCAGTATATTCATACATGTATAGAGCATAATTTGGTCAATTAAAGTGGGTTTCTTTTATTTATTTGTACTGGGGATTGAACTCAGGGGCACTTAACCACCAGTTATATCCCCAGCCCTTTTTATTTTTTGAGACAGAGCATCTCGAAGTTGCTTAGGGCCTTGCCTAATTTGCTGAGATTGGCTTTGAACTTGTAATCCTCCTGCCTCAGCCTCCTGAGTTGCTGGGATTATAGGCATCTGCCACAGAACCTTGTTTAAAATGGGTTTATTATAATCAGAATGTAGTTTAATTGTTTTTTTTCCCCCTGTGGTGCTGGGGATTGAACCCAGGCTTTGTGCTTGTTAAGCATGTGCTCTTTTTTTTTTTTTTTTTAATATTTATTTATTTGCTTTAGTTGTACACAATGCAATGCATTTATGTTTACGTGGTGCTGAGGATCGAACCCGGGTCACGCACATGCTAGGCGAACGCTCTACCGCTGAGCCACAACCCCAGCCCAAGCACGTACTCTTAACAATTGAGCCACACCCATTATGGATCAGCATCCACTTATCAGAGAAAACATTTGGCTTTTGGTTTTTTGGGATTGACTTACTTCACTTAGTATGATATTCTCCAACTCCACCCATTTACCTGAAAATGCCATGATTTTATTCTTTATCCATTCATTTTATTTCTTTATCCATTCATCTACTGAAGGGCATCTAGGTTGATTCCACAATTTAACTACTGTGAATTGTGCTGCTATAAACATTGATGTGGTTACATCACTGTAGTATGCTGTTTTTAAGTCCTTTGGGTATAAACCAAGGCGTGGGATAGCTGGGTCAAATGGTGGTTCCATTCCAAGTTTTCTAAGGAATATCCATACTGCTTTCCAGATTGGCTGCACCCATTTGCAGTCCCATCAGCAACGTAAGAGTGTGCCTTTCCCCCCACATCCTCACCAACACTTATTGTTGCTTGTATTCTTTTTTTAATTAATTAATTTTAATTAGCTATATATGACAGCAGAATGCATTTTGATTCATTGTACACAACTGCAGCACAACTTTTCATTTCTCTGATTGTACACGATGGAGCATGGCACCATATATGCAGTCATACATGCATACATGTACCTAGGGTAATGATGTCCATCTCATTGCACCATCTTTCCTGCACCCATGCACCCTCCCCACCTCTCCCTCCCCTTTGCCCAAAGTTCCTCCATTTTTCCCATGTCCCTGCCCCACCCCAATATGGATCAGCATCCATTTATCAGAGAGAACATTCAGCCTTTGGTTTTTTGGGATTGGCTGACTTTGCTTAGCATGATATTCTCCAACTCCATCCATTTACCTGCAAATGCCATGATTGTATTTTCTTTTAATGCTGATAATATTCCAGTGTGTGTGTGTGTGTGTATCACAGTTTCTTATCCATTCATCTATTGAAGGGCATCTAGGTTGCTTCCACAGTTTAGCTATTGTGAGTTGAGTTTCTATAAACATTGGTGTGACTGCGTTACTATAATATGCTGATTTTAAGTCCTTTGGGTATAGACCAAGGAGTGAAATAGCTGGGTCAAATGGTGGTTCTATTCCAAGTTTTCTAAGGAATCTCCATAATGCTTTCCACAGTGCTTGCTCCAATTTGCAGTCCCACCAGCAATGTATGCGTGTGCCTTTTCCTCCATATTATCACCAACAATTATTGTTGTCTGTATTCTTGATAACTGCCATTCTGGCATAAGATGAAATCTTTTTTTTTTTAATATTTATTTATTTGTTTTAGTTGTACACAATGCCTTTATCTTTACATGGTGCTGAAGATCGAACCCTGGCCACGCACATGCTAGGCGAGCACTCTACCGCTGAGCCACAACCCCAGCCCAAGATGAAATCTTAAGAGTAGTTTTTTTGTTTTTGTTTTTTAAATATTTATTTATTTACTTTAGTTGTACACAATGCAATGCATTTTATGTTTTACGTGGTGCTGAGGATCGAACCCAGGCCGCGCGTGTGCGAGGCAAGCGCTCTGCTGCTGAGCCACAACCCCAGCCCTTAAGAGTAGTTTTGATTTGCATTTCTCTAATTACTAAAGATTTTGAACATTTTTTCATATATTTGTTTATCAATTGTATATCTTCTTCTGTTCAGCTCCTTAGCCCATTTATTGATTGGGTTGGGGTTTTTTTTGGCATTAAGTTTTTTGAGTTCTTTATATATCTTGAGATTAGTGCCCTATCTGACATGTGTGTGGCAAAAATTTGCTCCCAAAATGTAGGCTCTCTGTTCACCTCACTGATTATTTCTTTTGCTGAGAAGGAGCTTTTTAGTTTGAGTCCATCACATTTATTTATTCTTCCACTTTAGGCGTCTTGTTAAGGAAGTCAAGGTCTAATCAGATGTGATAAAGATTTGGCGTATTTTTTCCTCTATTAGGCGCAGGGTCTCTGGACTAATTTTAGGTCCTTGATCCACTTTTGAGTTTTGTGCAGGGTGAGAGATAGGGGTTTATTTTTATTTTGCTGCATATGGATTTCCAGTTCTCCCAGCACCATTTGTTGAAGATTAATATTGTTACCTTTTCTCCAATGTATGTTTTTGGCGCCTTTGTCTATTACAACTGTATTTATGTGGGTTTGTCACTGTGTCTTCTATTCTGTACCATTGGTGTACATGTCTATTTTCATGCCAATACCATGACAATTTTGTTACTATAGCTTTGTGGTATAGTTTAAGGTCTGATATTGTGATGCCTCCTGCTTCACTCTTCTTGCTAAGGATTGCTTTGGCTTTTCTGGATCTCTTATTTTTCCAGATGAATTTCATGAGTGCTTTTTCTATTTCTATAAAGAATGACATTGGAATTTTAATTGGAATTGCACTGAATCTGAATAGTACTTTGGGTAATACGGCCATTTTGACAATATTAATTTTGCCTATCCAAGAGAATTGGAGATCTTTCCATCTTCTAAGGTCTACTTCAATTTCTTTCCTTAGAGTTCTGTAAGTTAAGTTTACATTATGGAGGTCTTTCAGCTCTTTTGTTAAGTTGATTCCCAAGTTTTTTTTTTTTAAAGCTATTGTGAATAGGGTAGTATTCCTAATTTCTCTTTCAAAGGATTCATCACTGATGTATAGAAATGCATTTGATTTATAGGTATTGATTTTATATCCTGCTAGTTTGCTGAATTCATTGATTAATTCTAGAAGCTTTCTGGTGGAGTTTTTGGATTCTCCAAGTAGAGAATCATGTTGTCAGCAAATAATGATAGTTTGAATTCTTTTCCTATTTGTATCCTCTAATTTCTTCTGTCTCTCTAATTGCTCTGGATAGAGTTTCAAGGACTGTGTTGAATAGAAGTGGTGATGAGGGCATCCCTGTCTTGTCCCGGTTTTTAGAGTGAACACTTCCAAATGTTTTTCCATTTAGAATGATGTTGGCCTTGGGTTTAGCATAGATAGCTTTTACAATGTTGAGGTATGTTCCTACTATCCATAGTTTTTCTAGTATTTTGAACATTTTGCTGTATTTTGCAAAATGCTTTCTCTGCATCAATCGATATAATCCTATGGTTCTTATCTTTAACTCTATTGATGTGATGAATTATATTTATTGATTTCCATATGTTGAACCAACCTTGCATTACTGAAATGAACCCTACTTGATCATGGTGCACTATTTTTTAAATACATTTTTGTATGCGATTTGCCAGAATTTTATTGATAATTTCTGCATCAATGTTCATCAGGGATATTGGTCTGAAATTTTATTTCGTTGATATGTCTCTGCCTGGTTTTGGTATCAGGATGATACTAGCTTCATAGAATGAGTTTGGAAGGGTTCCCTCCTTTTCTATGTCATGGAATAATTTGAGGAGTATTGATATTAATTCTTTCCAAAAGCTTAACTAATTTTTAAACACTTGCCACACATAATCACAGATCCTGTGAGACTTAACCCTGGTAATGTTAAAAGTTAGCTAACAGGTTTTACAAGGCCCTTAGGGACAGCACAGCACGCACATCAGCTTGACAGCTAAATGAGAAAGCAACATGATGTTTTATTTCTGACTTTTGAAATCTCTGAAATAGGTTCCTTTCCTCCAAAGATAAAAAAGAATAGAGAGGGGCTACGCCTACAGATGAGATTATAACCCAAAGGACTGTAATGCTACTTGAACTACTTACCAATGAAATCCACTGATTTGTCCAACCATGGCAAAATTTTCTCACAGAAGCTATCATTGACAGGCACTCGCAGGAAATGAGACTCAGGGATAAAGTCAGGCTTTGGACAGGTATTGCTGGCATTTAACACATAACCAATCCCGTTCTGTTGCATCAGCTCCTATAGAAGGAAAAGCAATTGAAGTGACTATTAAATATGATAACATGATCATTTTGAAAGATTAATGTTATCATAAAAAATTACCATTTTCCTTAAAATAATTATTCACATTAGTGAAATCCAATAACCCAGCAAAATGACAGTCTGGAAAAGAGGCAAAAATTTTTTTTTTTTTTTTTTTTTTTTTTTTTTTTTTAACGTTTATTAATCTTTTATTTATTTTGCCATTCTCTCTTTGGAAACCTTACAATTTTGATCAGAAACAAATGAAAACATCAGAAAATCACTGAATCATTCCTGAATAAAATGAATTTTTCATTGTTCCAACATCTTAACAATTAGTCATTCCATCAAATCAATTTTTCTTTGAGCAGACTTACAAAAATCATTTGAACTTTTGTCTATGCAGATAAGACATTTTAAGAGAAACAATATGTATCATTTCATTAACTCTCTTAATATATATGCCTTAGAGACTTTGAAAAATTATTTAATATGTGCTTGCAAATAAGATATATATGTTAAATGTAAATCTAATTTGGGCTTTTTCCTGATTTTCTACATGAAAAGCTTTCATTATAATTCAGGAAACAAATTTCTATTGGATGTTGATTTTTGATAACTGGCATTGTAATAGTGAACATATACATTTTTTTTTTTTTTTTTAGCATTTTTTTACATACAATTGCTTGTATACAGAGTATATTCGTACAATTCAGGTCTTCAATCATGCATTTAGGCAAATGATATCCATCTCATTCAAACACCTTTTCTTTTCTTTTTCCTTTTCTCCCTCTCCCTCCCCCCTTGCTCCCTCCCTTACTCTCCCTTCCCTTTGACCATTCTAGTGTTCTTCTAGTCCTCGTATGTACCCTCCCATCCAACAATACTATGAACTAGCCTCCTTATATAAGAGAGAACATTTGGTACTTGGATTTTTGAGACTGACTAACTTCACTTAGCATTATGTCTTCCAACTTCATCCATTTACCTGCAAATGCCATTAATTTATTTTCTTTTATTGCTGAGTAAAATTCCATTGTGCGTATATACCACATTTTCTTAATCCACTCATCTACTGAGGGACATCTAGGTTGGTTCCACAACCTAGCTATTGTGAATTGTCCATTTAAAATAGTACAGTATACTTGAAAATTACACAGGACTAATATAGCCAACTCTCTCTCACCTCTATTGCCAGAGAGAAAAGCAGAACAAAGAATACAAAATAAAATGACCAATTGTACAACTTTAATGTGCACACATATGAACATTTTCTTCCCACATTAAATATGCTGAGTTTTCTCTAAGATATAATCTTGGGCATTCTTCTAGAACTCATTTTTTTTTTTTTTTTTTTTTTTTTTTTTTTTTGGTACCTCAGGGGCACTTGACCACTGGGCAACATCCCCAGCCCCCCCCCCTTTTTTTTGTATTTTATTAGAAACAGGGTCTCACTGAGTTGCTAAGTGCCTTGCCATTGCTGAGGCTGGCTTTGAACTTGTGATCCTCCTACCTCAGCCTCCCAAGTGCTGGGATTACAGGTGTACACCACTGCAACCGGCTTAGAACTCATTCTTTTGTTTTTTTTAATGGGAAAATAAATTTTTAAAAATTTTTATTTATAGTAGTAGTATGTATTACAGTTCATACTACACATAAAGAGCATCTTCTTACACAAAACAGTTTGTATACAAAGTATATTCGTAGCATTCAAGTCTTCAATCATGCATTTAGAATAATGATATCCATCTTATTGAACCACTTTTTCTTTTTTTTTTCCCCCTTCCCTCCTTGCTCCCTCCCTTCCCTTTGACCATTATAGTATTCCTCTAATCCTCCTATGTACCCCCCGACCCAACAATACTGTGAACCGGCCTCTTTATATCAGAGGAAACATTCGGTATTTGGATTTTTGAGATTGACTGATTTCACCTAGCATTATATTCTCCAACTTCATCCATTTACCAGCGAATGCCATTATTTTATTCTCTTTTATTGCTGAGTAAAATTCCATTGTGTATATATACCACATTTTCTTTATCCACTCATCTACTGAGGGACATCTAGGTTGGTTCCACAACCTAGCTATTGTGAATTGTGCTACTATAAACATTGAAGTGGCTGTGTCACTATAATATGCTGTTTTTAAGTCCTTTGGGAATAGACCCAGGAGTGGGATGGCTGGGTCATAGGGTGGTTCCATTCCCATTTTCCCAAGAAATCTCCATACTGCTTTCCATAACGGTTGTACCATTTTGTAGTCCTACCAGCAATGTATGAGTGTGCCTTTTTCCCCACATCCTCTCCAACATTTATTGTTCTTTGTGTTCTTGATAGCTGCCATTCTGACTGGAGTGAAATGAAATCTTAGAGTAGTTTTCATTTGCATTTCTCTAATTGCCAGCGACGTTGAGCATTTTTTCACGTATTTGTTGATTAATCGTGTATCTTCTTCTGAGAAGTGTCTTTTCAATTCCTTATCCCATTTATTGATTGGATTATTTGGTTTTTTGGTGTCAAGTTTTTTGAGTTCTTTATATATTGTAGAAATCAGTGCTCTATCCGATGTGCATGTATTAAATATTTGTTCCCAGTTAGCTGGCTCTCTGTTCACCTCACTGATTGTTTCTTTTGCTGAGAAGAAGCTTTTTAGCTTAAATCTATCCCATTCATTAATTCTTGGTATTAATTCTTGCGCTACCGGATTCTTGTTAAGGAACTTGGAGCCTAATCCAACATGTTGGAAATTGTAGCTTACTTTTTCCTCTATTAGGTGTATTGTCTCTGGTCTAATTCCTAAGTCCTTGATCCACTTTGAATTGAATTTTGTGCATGGTGAGAGATAAAGGTTTAATTTCATTTTGTTGCATATTGTTTTCCAGTTTTCCCAGAACCATTTGTTCAAGAGGCTATCCTTTCTCCACTGTACATTTTTGGCACCTTTGTCTAATATAAGATAACTGAAATTATATGTATTAGTCTCTGTGTCCTCAATTCTGTACTAGTGGTCTACTAGTCTGTTTTAGTGCCAATACCATGCTGTTTTTGTTACTATTGCTCTATAGTATAATTTAAAGTCTGGTATAGTGATGCCACCTGCTTCACGTTTCTTGCTCAGGAATGCTTTAGCTATTCTGGGTTTCTTTTTTTTCCAGATGAATTTCATGACTGCTTTTTCTATTTCTTTGAGAAATGTCATTGGGATTTTGATTGGGATTACATTAAATCTGTGTAATGTTTTTGGTAGTATGGACATTTTAACAATATTAATTCTACCTATCCAAGAACAAGGTAGGTCTTTCCATCTTCTGAGGTCTTCTACGATTTCTTTCTTTAGTGTTCTATAGTTTTCGTTATAGAGGTCCTTCACCTCTTCCGTTAAGTTGATTCCCAGGTATTTTATTTTATTTTATTTTTATGCTATTGTAAATGGAGTAGTTTTCATCATTTCCCTTTCAGAGGCTTTATCACTGATGTACAAAAATGCCTTTGACTTATGGGTATTGATTTTGTATCCTGCTACTTTGCCGAATTCATTTACTAGTTGTAAAAGTTTTCTGGTAGGACTGGGGTTGTGGCTCAGCGGTAGAGCGCTCGCCTAGCATGTGTGCGACCTGGGTTCAATCCTCAGCACCACGTAAAGACAAATGCATTGTGTACAACTAAAATAAATAAATAAATAAATAAATATTTTTTTAAAAGTTCTCTGGTAGAGTTTTTTGGGTCTTCTAGGTATATTATCATGACATCAGCAAATAGTGCTAATTTGAGCTCTTCTTTTCCTATCTGGATCCCTTTAATTTCTTTCATCTGTCTAATTGCTCTGGCCAGAGTTTCAAGTACTATGTTAAATAGCAGTGGTGAGAGGGGGCATCTCTGTCTTGTTCTTCCAGTTTTTAGAGGGAATGCTTTCAATTTTTCCCCATTTAAGATAATGTTAGCTTGAGGTTTTACATAGCTAGCTTTTATAATGTTGAGATATGTTCCTGTTATTCCTAATTTTTCTAGAGCTTTGAACATAAAGGGGTGTTGTATTTTGTCAAATGCTTTTTCTGCGTCTATTGAGATGATCATATGGTTTTTAGTCTTTAAGTCTATTGATGTGATGTATTATGCTTATTGATTTCCGAATGTTGAACCAACCTTGCATCCCTGGGATAAACCCCACTTGATCGTGGTGCACTATCTTTTTGATATGTTTTTTAATCCGATTTGCCAGAATTTTGTTGAGGATTTTTGCATCTATGTTCATTGAAGATATTGGCCTGAAGTTTTCTTTTTTGGCTGTGTCTTTGCCTGGCTTTGGAATTAATGTGATATTGGCCTCATAGAAAGTGTCTGGAAGAGCTCCCTCTTTTTCTATTTCTTGAAATAATTTGAAGAGCATCAGTATTAGTTCTTCTTTGAAGGTCTTGTAGAACTAGGCTGTAAACCCATCAGGACCTGGACTTTTTCTTGTTGGTAGATTTTTGATAGCGTCTTCTATTTCTTCACTTGTAATTGATTTATTTAAATTGTGTATAGCCTCCTGTTCCAGTTTGGGCAATTCATACAATTCTAGAAATCTGTCAATGCTTTCAGTATTTTCTATTTTATTAGCATACAAGTTTTCGAAGTAATTTCTAATTATCTCCTGTATATCTGAGGTGTTTGTTGTGATATTTCCTTTTTTGTAATGGATGTAATTTGAGTTTTTTAAAATATTTATTTATTTACTTTAGTTGTACACAATGCAATGCATTTATGTTTATGTGGTGCTGAGGATCGAACCTGGGTCGTGCACGTGCAAGGCGAGCGCTCTGCCGCTGAGCCACAACCCCAGGCCCAGTAATTTGAGTTTTTTCTCTTCTTCTTTTTGTTAGCATTGCTAGGGGTCTGTCAATTTTATTTATTTTTTCAACGAACCAACTTTTGGTTTTGTCAATTCTTTGGATTGTTTCTTTAGTCTCAATTCCATTAATTTCAGCTCTGATTTTAATTATTTCCTGTCTTCTACTGCTCTTAGTGTTGATCTGTTCCTCTTTTTCTAGTGCTTTGAGGTGTGATGTTAAGTGATTTATTTGTTGTTGTTTTTTTCTTTTAATGAAGGAATTCAGTGCAATGAATTTTCCTCTTACTGCCTTCATAGTGTCCCAGAGATTTCTATACGATGTATCTGTGTTCTCATTTACCTCTAGGAATTTTTTAATCTCTTCCTTCATGTCTTCTTCAATCCCTTGTTCATTCAGTAGCATGTTGTTTAGCTTCCACTGTTGGAATAGTTTTTTTTTATTTCTTGTATTATCATTGATTTCTAATTTCATCCCATTATGGTCTGATAGAATGCAAATTAGTATTTCTATTTTTTTTATATTTGCTGAGAGTTGCCTTGTGACATAATATATGGTCAATTTTGGAGAAGGAGCCATGTGCTGCTGAGAAGAAAGTGTATTCGCTTACTGAGGGATAAAATATTCTATATATGTCCATTAGGTCTAAATTATTAATTGTTTTAACAAGGCCTAAAGTTTCTTTATTTAGCTTTTGTCTGGATGATCTATCCATTGGTGAGAGAGGTGTGTTGAAGTCCCCTAGAATAACTGTGTTGTGGTCTGTTTTACTCTTGAACTTGAGAAGGGTTTGTTTGATGAATGTAGGTGCTCCATTATTTGGGGCATATAGATTTATAATTGTTATATCTTGTTGATGAATGGTTCCCTTAAGTAGTAAGAAATATCCATCTTTATCCCTTTTGATTAGCTTTGGCTTGAAGTCTACCTTATTTGATATGAGAATGGAAACCCCTGCTTGCTTCCACAGCCCATGTGCGTGATAAGACTTTTCCTAGCCTTTCACCTTCAATCGCTTGATGTCTTTTTCTATGAGGTCTGTTTCTTGGAGACAGCAAATTGTTGGGTTGTTTCTTTTAATCCAATCTGACAATCTGTGTCTTTTGAGTGGTGAGTTTAGGCCATTAACATTCAGGGTTATTATTGAGATGTGCTTCTTATTTCCATCCATTTTTATTTGTATTATGGTATTTAGCTTGATTTGGATTCTCCTCTGGTTGGTAATTCCTTTAGTTTACTATCTCCCTTTGTTGATTTTCATTGTTATTTTTCTCTTTTTCTTCATGGAAAATTTTGCCCAAGATGTTCAGAAGTGCTGGCATTCGAGTTGTGAAATCTTTTAACTTTTGTTTGTCCTGGAAGGATTTTATTTCATCTTCGAATCTAAAGCTCAATTTTGCTGGATATAAGATTCTTGGTTGACATGCCTTTTCTTTCAGAGCTTGAAATATGCTATTCCAGGATCTTCTAGCTTTTAAGGTCTGGGTTGAAAAATCTGAGCACAGTCTGATCAGTTTCCCCCCTATATATAATCTGCTTCCTTTCTCTTGTGGCTTTTAATATTCTCTCCTTGCCTAATGTATTAGGCAATTTCATTATAACGTGCCTTGGTGTGGATCTGTTGTGGTTTTGTACGTTTGGCGTTCAGTAAGCCTCTTGAACTTGGTTTTGCCATTCATTCCTCATGTTTGGAAAATTTTCTGATATTATTTCATTGAATAATTACTCATCCCTTTGGTTTGAAACTCTGCACCTTCTTCAACATCAATCACTCTTAAGTTTGGTCTCTTTATGCTGTCCCATAATTCCTGAATGCTCTGTTCTTGTTTTCTTACTACATTTGCCGTGTCATCTAGATTTTTTCTCCAGGATATATATTTTGTCTTCATTATCTGAGGTCCTGTCTTCCAGGTGATCTAATCTGTTGGTGATGCTTTCAATTAAGCATTTAGTTTGGTTTATTTCTTCTTTCATTTCCAGAATTTGTTTTGTTTCTCTTTAGAATCTCTATCTCCCTATTGAAGTAATCTTTTGCTTCCTGTATTTGTTTCTGGAGTTCTTATCAAAATGCACTTTTACCGCCTGTATTTGCTCTCTCATCTCATTTTTTAGTTCATTTTTAAGATCCATATACATTTGGAATATGTAATTTCTAAATTCCGTCTCTGGCATTTGACCAACTGTGCTTGCCATGCAATCTACTGAGGGGGTATGTTGATTGGTTTCAGCCACTTTCTTCCCTTGCTTCTTTATAATGCTTGTGTGTCTATTCTTCTAGCACTGTGGGGCCTTGCCTATTTCGATTTCACCTTATAGCCTTATGTTTCTCCTGTGGTACAATGCTGTCAGATCCCCTTATAAATACCTTACACTTTAAGATCTAATACTTTCTTTACAGCAAATCCCAGTTTGATCACAATGTACAGATTTAGTTAACTCAGGTATTGTTTCCAATTTACTCTGTATGCTTGCATTGGGGTTTACAGTTTCATTATTGGACACAGAGATGATATTTTTAGGAAGAAGGAAGTGAGGTTATTGAGATGTTCTTTCTTAGGAAGTATGGAAATAGAATTCTATGGAAGTGGTTTAATATCAGCAGACGGGAGAGGAAAGAGATTGGAGTGAGCGATTTAGAGGGAAGACCAATTTATATATAAACCAAACTTATGTACCCTTTGAGAAAAGAAAAAAAAAAAAGATGGAAAAGACAAAATAAAAAGGAACAATAGGAGATAACAAAGAAGTAAGAATTAGTGCAAGAGAGAGAAGAGAGAAAGTGAGTCAAGAAGATAGAGAGTAAACTGTATATAACACTGCTTTGCTGTATATTTCATTTGCCCCAGGGCTAGAAGTCCCAATTTCTGCGTATAACTTGTTTTTGCCTCTGATGAGTACACAATGACAGGGTGTAAATAGAGAAGATGAGGGCAGAAGAGACTAAAGTGAGAAGGGAAGAAAAGAAAGAGGAACACAAACACACAAATAAGTACACTATCAAACAGAACAAAAACAAAAAAAAAAAACCCAACCAAACACAAACAAACAAAAAGAGTCAAACCCAGGAATAAGTCTCAAATAAACAGGACCCTGGGAAGCCCTTCCAGTTTAAGCCAGATGTCCCGGATCATGCACAGACAGTCACAGAACACCAATTAGTGGAGTCTAGTCTGCAGCTTTGGCCAGCAGCAGATTGGCACAGAGGAAGAATGGCGGGGGGTGGGGGGGGTGGGGAGGGGTGTCAGTACGTGAATGGCACCAGGAAAGGGTTCATCCAAAAGGCACGCATTCCCCAAGCCCGCCCCCAGTTATAGCTCTCATGGTTGCTGCGCTGGCCTGATAGGCCCTTCCCTGCTGTCTGCCTGCGCGCGTCTCACCCAGGTGTGTGCTCTTCTCCAGGCCCTGGACCGACCCTTGGATGCCTGAGCTATTTTTCTTCTTTGTTTCTTTGTTCCGGTCAGCCACAGCTTTCCTCCAAAATGGTGGTGCTTTCCCCGGTTTCAACAGCAGTATCCCGGACCTGTGTGTCACTCTGAGGCGTGTAGGTCCCGTTTGGCAATTTGCGTGAAAGAAGTCTATGCGGCCGCTGCTCACGTCTGGCTTTCTTTTTATTCTGCGCTGTTCGAGGCCATGGTCTGTACTTCCCTTACTGCAATGTTACCACGGCAGCTGTCCTGCTAATGCTGGTTTGGTTTGTGGGCCGCTCGCACTGGACTCCGTGTGTCGGCGGTCTGGAGTTCGTTGTATTTCACCATCTAGATGTGAGCGGATGTCTCAGCTCCCTCCCAGTTGCGGGAGTATTTCTAGGAACACGTTCAAACTTCCTGCTAAGCCTCTTTTAGTGACAGTCTCTCCAGAGCGCTTCTCTGCTGTCCACCATCTTTCCCAGGAACCTCAGAACTCATTCTTTTTGAAGCCTACATCTCTTTCTATAGCATTAATTATCTGCTCTACATGCTGCTGGATGTGTGTATGGTGTGAGTTTGTATCTCCTCTTAAATTTCTGGCTACATACAGAATATTAGGATGTCCCACATGCCTGTCAAACTCAAAATGTCAAAAACTAAACACAGCCGGGCGTGGTGGCGCATGCGTGTAATCCCAGCACTTGGGAGGCTGAGGCAGGAGGATCACGAGTTCAAAGCCAGCCTCAGCAATGGCGAGGCACTTAACAACTCAGTGAGATCCTGTCTCTAATAAAATACAAAATGGGGCTGGGGATGTGGCCTGGTGGTTGAGTGCCCCTGAGTTCAATCCCCGGTACCAAAAAAAAAAAAATCTTTTTTTTTTTTTTTAAACATTTTTATTTTTTAGTTGTACACAATTCCTTTATTTATTTATTTATTTATTTATTTATATGTGGTGCTGAGGATCAAACCCAGGGCCTCACACATGCGAGGCGAGTGCTCTACCACTGAGCCACAACCCCAGCCCCCTAAACACATCTTTCTCTGCTCCAATCTCGTTTCCTCTCTGTAATCCTAAAAATTGGTTTATGATAATAACATCCATCCATTCAGCTGAGGTAGAAAAATAAGATAATCTGGCTTCTTTCTCTTCCTGTAACCCCCTTCCAAATGGCTGCCAGATTTTTTTGGTATTACCTCTTCCATTTATCTTCTTCTCTCTATTCTTATTCACTGCTCAGTGATCAATACTTATCAAAATAACTAAAAAAAGCTACCAGAGAACTCAAAAGTTTACAGTGTTTTTCTCTCCAAACCATATTCTTTTTTAAAAAAATTATTTTTTTTATTAAAGCATTATGGTTATATATAGTAGTTGGGTTCATCCCAACAAACTCATACATCCATAGAATTCTATTTCATTTCAGTATCCCCTCACCCACAAACCATATCCATAACAACAACTACAGTTATCTTTTTCTTTCTTATTGAGACAGGGTCTCATGGTGCTGCCCAGGCTGGTCTCAAACTCTAAGCTCAAATGATCCTCTTGCCTCTCAGCCTCCCTAGTACCATGTGCCACCACATCCAACTATAGCAATTTTTCTTATAGTTAAGTACAAGATAATTGCTTTACCCACACTCTTCTAATTTCATTGTCTCATTTCCTGCTCCTATCCCATACAACCACCTAGTGTCACAAGTATACTCACCTTTGTTTACACCATTGCTATGCTTAGAAGGCCCTGTCCCTCCTCCTGATGGCTCTCTTCCCACTTTTCCTACTTTGTTTAACCTTATCTATTAATTCCTTCCCACTGATGCATAATTAGTGATTCTAATTTCTGCCCTTCCAAAGTACTTTGTTCACACCATTAGTAGAGTACATGCATAGTGTTATCACAAACTCTTGTCTCCCTACTAAGTAGTGAAGTAAAATGAGATATTAAACCAATTTTTGGTTGTTTTTCTATCTTTAACATCAGCTACATAGTTGCACTAAGTACCAATCTGTTCATTTGATATCCCATCTACCATTTACCAGACAAGCCTAAACAACCCTACTTCTTTAATCATCCCATTATTACCTTTCAAGAAATGTTCTAGGCAGGAGGACTGCAAATTCAAGGCTAGCCTGGGCAATTTACCAAGATCCTGCCTCTAGCTATCTAACTAACTAAATAAGGGCTGGGGAGCGGGAGGAAAAAGATGAAAGAGAGGCAGCAGCACTATGACAATTATAGTGTTATCTGCTACATATAACCCAAAGATGATAGGAAATTCTAAGGACAAAACATGTTGCATATCAGTAAAGACTGTCAAATGTAATTTATTTTGGGGGGGAGGGGGTGCTGGGGATTGAACCCAAGGCCTTATACATGCAAGGCAAGCACTCTGAGCTATATCCCCAGCCCTCAAACGTAATTTATCAAATAAATGAACTTAAAAATGTACACTTATGACATATAGCCTAAAAACCTATATTTAATGGAAATGTCAACCTACCTTCTATCAAAAACGATTTGTTGAGCACCTTTCCTAGAAGGCCTGTTAATATAATGCTATGGCATATGGCACATATTAGGAAAATAATATCTAACATTTAAAGAATGCCTACTAAGTGTCAAGTACTATACTAAGCATTTAAACAGACTGTCACATTGAATTCTCATACCCACTTTCTGATGTGCTATTACTATCCTCATTTTCCCAAGGAGAAAACTGAGGTTTATTTAGTGTTTTCCCAAGTCTCATATTCACAAGCTAGTCTTACTAGCTAGCAAATGGTACATTAAGATTCAAATCCAAACATTCTCATCTCCACAATCTACATTATTCTGCTAAACTTAAGTTCCTTCTAAAGCAAATCAGAACAATAATTAGCCTATGTATATATTTTTAATTAAATGAACTATTAAAATATAAAGTTTTAATTTCTTTTTTATCCTTTTTAACTATAATAAATTAGAAGGCAAAGGTGTGACATTCTGGTTATGCACTTCTTAGAGAGGACTTGTGAGTGACTCAGGCCACTAGATGGTTATTTGAGGTGTCTATTTGTCCTCTTTTCTCTCTCATCACCTCAACTGTGGGTCCTGCCATGTTTACAACATTGTCTTCTTTGGGATCAGAACTGGATGCCTACAAGCATGTTCACGGACATGCTGCTTACCGTCATCACCAAACTGCAATGGCATTGCTGTGGCGAAAAAGGCAAAAGACATGAGAAGGAGTTCTGACCTAATCAACCAATAATCCAACTTAACATCCATAATCCAAGTTTACAAAGCTGTTTAATCACCAAAAGTATTCTTCACTCATAAAACAAAGTATCTCAAAAGATAAATTTCAAGTAACTGGCAAAAGAAGAGAAAAAGACATAAATGTGTTTAAATGGACAGACATTATTCATAAATTTATAGAAAAAATTTTCAAACAATGAAATGAGAGCGGGGTATGGTGGCACACATCTGTAATCTCAGCGGCTCAGGAGGCTGACAGCCTCAGCAACTTAGTGAGGACCTAAACAACTTAGTGAGACCCTGTCTCAAAATAAAAAACAAAAAGGACTAGGGATGTGGCTCAGTGGAAAAGCACCCAGGGGAGTCCTAGGTTCAATTCCCAGTACCAAAAAAAGAAAGAAAGAAAAAAATTACAATGGCAAATATAACTATTAATAGAAATTCTAGCTTAAAAGATCTATTTATCAAAATCTATTATCCATCAGTTTTTTTGAAATATGATGGAATTTGATAAATAAAACAAGTCCAAATTTTTTAAAATGAAAAAGCAACAAAAATGTATGTCATCATGTAAAATTAAAATATAATTTGGCTATTAAATTCCACAATTAAGTGCCTTTTCATCTTGGCAGTTACATCATCAGAGGAAAAAGTCAGATAAAAGAGAAAAGCATTAAAAATGATACACACAGGGGGGCTGAGGTTGTGGCTCAGCAGTAGAGCACTTGCCTGGCACGTGCGCGGCCCGGGTTCGAACCTCAGCACCACGTACAAGTGAACGCATTGTGTACAACTAAAGCAAATAAATAAATATTTAAAAAAAAATGATACACACAGGGCTGGGGCTGGGGCTCAGTGGCAGAGTACTTGCCTAGCATGTGTGAGGGGCACTGGGTTCAATTCTCAGCACCGCATATAAATAAATGAATAAAATAAAGATTCATCAACATCTAAAATTTTTTTTAAAAAAAAGAATGATACACACATACTTGAGCTGGGCGTGGTGGCACATGCCTGTAATCCCAGTGGCTTGAGAGGCTGAGACAGGAGGATCGAGAGTTCAAAGCCAGCCTCAGCAAAGACGAGGCACTAAGCAACTCAGTGAGATCCTGTCTCTAAATAAAACACAAAATGGGGCTGGGGATATGGTTCAGTGGTAGAGTGCCCTGAGTTCAAGTCCTGGTACCCCCCTCCAACCAAAAAAAGATACACACATACTTAAAACATTATTTTAATTTAAAGCAAATAAATGTCCTTTAATTCATTAATTTCTGATGCAGGACTTTGACTCATTCTTTTCTGGGTTAGCTGACCAAAGTTCTTAAGCAAAGCACACCTAAATGCAGCTACCACTTATAGTTTCCATTTTTTAAAGAGCAAGAGCCTGTGAAACAATATCAATATAGAGGCTTTCCAGAGTATTACAATTCCCCAAATATTTTACAGTTGCCTTATTCCCAAATAATTTAACAGAAAAGCAGCAATTTGTCTTTTCAAAGCAGCAATTTGTCTTTTCAAAACATTTATCTTGGGTCATATAAAAACAACTCTCTTCCTTCATTCACATTTCATCAATGTATGTAATATTTTAATTAATGTACATAATTATAATAACAAGCATATTGGGGCATGGGCTGTGGTTCAGTGGCAGAGTGCTTGCCCAGCACGTGTGAGTCACTGGGTTCGATCCTTAGCACTGCATAAATAAATAAAATAAAGGCACGCTGTCTGCTGTCCCTCTAAAAGTATAAAAAGATGTTTTAAAAAAGAAAAAATAACAAGCATACTGGCCCAAACAGGTCTGCCATGCAACTACTGATGTCTGGTAAGTATACTATTCCAATGGTAGAGGCAGCTATGCTACAGAGAAGAGCCTAAAATAGCCTGCTGAAAACTCGGAAGAGATGTCACAGCATCTCTGAAGTCAGTTAACAAGTTTCTAATGTTTCATATAACTGTTCTACTAACTTGCTTTCTTGGTTAATTGCTCTCGATTTTTTTGATGATGTACATATAAGTGATTGACAGAACATCTCAATGTTTTTAATGGTGCAACTGAGAACTACAATTATGAAAAATAAGTATTTTATGCAATGATTGTTTTTACTCATAGATGGATATCAGTGCCTTTTTAATAAGTTATAAAGCACATATTTATAATTGTTTCATTTCAACATGTTGTATAAAACATATGCAACTGGGCTGGGGTTGTGGCTCAGCGGTAGAGCGCTCGCCTTGCACGTGCGCGGCCCGGGTTCGATCCTCAGCACCACGTAAACATAAATGCATTGCATTGTGTACAACTAAAGTAAATAAATAAATATTTTAAAAAACCAAACATATGCAACTGAGTATTTATTTACTCTGTCCCACAATTAAACATGATAATCTTTAAACTTCCAGAGAATATTCATCTTATGCTGTTAAATATTTAGCCCAACTTTGCACTAAGTCTACTAATACATGCCTTCTACTGATAAGTCCTTTTCTGGCCTTCAAATATCCTCTGACAACTTGGCCTTTTCTTTGAAATCCTTAGCTTAGCCATTCACTCCCATTAGCTCTAGCCTGGCCTCTGTCAATACTAATAACCATAACCTTCTGTCATTTTTATTTCATGTGGCCTACTCTTGGCCCATTCCTCTCTCTCCAGCTCACTCTCTCTTCTACCACTATTCCTAGAATCCTTCAACCCTCCAGGATCAACAATCTGATAATCCTACTCACCTTTCTGTCTCCCCTCCATCGCCATTATGTCTGTTTGCTTTCCCTGCCCAATTGAAACTACAGTCAGTCATTACAATCATTCCCTTCCTTTCGCTCTCAATTCCTTTGTCCCCTCCCTCCCTTATCACTTCCTCACACTCACCTGGCAAGATTACAACCTTAGTTAAGCCCAATTCTACACATAGACAGCATTTGCAGCTGTGCTGTTGAAAATGCCAGGGAAAACAGTCTCCAATGCTACCTGATTTCACTACCAACTCATGCTCACAATCACTGTATTTCCCTAGCCCATTCACTTTGCTTCTCTCAGGTACCATTCCATTCATTTCCCTTTTTCTTCAAACTCTCTACATGCCACTGCTCATCTTCACTCTCAGCTCATGGATGATTATTTCCTACTACACTAGAAAAAGTAAAACAATCAGAAGCAAATTTTGATAGACTTCCACAACCACACCTTTCTACCTGTTGCTATGGATGAACTTGTTCATATTTCTATGGCCAATCCCAGCACTTGCTTAATAAATCCCACCCCCTCTCACTCAAGGATATGGCTCTAGCTATTCTCCGTCTCTCTCCTATATCAATTTTCCACTCTGCTGGATTATTCCCTCTACTGACAATCAAATAAGCCACTATTTCCCCCATCTTAAAAATATCTTCTCCCACTTTCCATCTCCTCCTCCAGATAATACTACATGTCTTGTCATTCTTTTTAGCATAACTTCTTGAGAGCTGCTTATCTTTACTTGCTATCTCCAATTCCTTTTCTGTTATCTCCTGAATCCATTCCATTAAGGCTTTCATTCCTACCATTCTCCCCAGACTGCTCAGAAATCACCAGTACTCTCCACATTGCTCAACCCAATGACCAATTCTAAGTCATCATCTTCCTTGACGTATAGCACCATTTGGCATACTTGATTACTTCCTTTTCCTGGAAAAAACTTTGTTCACTTGCTTCCTGACTACTATAATCTCACGATTTCCTTCATTCTCTTTGGTTTTACTCCAAGCTATTTATTCTGCTCTATCACATTCATTCAATACCACTTTGTATCATGGATATTTGCTATTATCCTGCCTCAGCCTTCCAAATTAACTGGGATTATAGGTACACACCACCATGCCTGGCTCTTAATAATCTCATCCACTCTATGACATTAAATACTGTCTTTATGTTAATGACTCCCACATTTATGCCTCCTCTTTGAGGGACCCCGTCCTGAATTCATACATCCATCTGCCTACTCAGCATGTTCACTTGAAAGTATACCAGGCATCTCAAACTTGACCATGTCCAAAACTGAATTCCTCCTGGTCTACCCACAGGCTTCCCAATGGCAAGTGCGTCTCCCAGTCTCCTTGACACCTATCTCTTTTACACACCCCCACCATCTAATCAATTAGAAAATTCTAGTGGCTGTACCTTCAATTAGGCAGTTACACAGTATAACTGCTACCAACTTGATGCCAACCCACTACCACGTAGCCTCCTGCTGGCCTCCATGCTTCTATTCTGTAGGGAACACAATATTTTCAACATAAGAGCTAAAATAATCCAAAAGAAGATTTAAGTCAGATCATGTTACTACTCTGCTCAGAATCTATTAGTGACTACCTATTTTAGAGTAAAAGCCAACTGTTTATAAAGATGTTGTAAAGGCTTGTGAAGTCTTGATCTCTTCCTATTAGGAGTAACTTTGACAGACTCCCCATGTTTACCATGCTCCAGCCACACTGGTCTCCTTGCTATTACTTCATCATACAGATAACACTTGTACCAGCAATAGCTTCTATGTGTGCTGCTTTTCCTCCAGATAGCCAAATGACTCGTTCTCCAGCCTCCTTCAGGTGTTTCTTCAGATGTCTGTAACTGGAGGAAGCCTACCTTCATCACCCCTTTAATCACAACCCACACCCTATAGGCACTCCCTCTCTATGCCCTATTTTCTTCATAGCATTTAACCATAATAAATGGGTTATATAGTAAATCACACTAATAGCTTACCTACTTACTATGTTTATTGTAAAGTTTCCTTCCTCCAGAATGTATGCTCACGGGGGAAAAATGTTGTTTCTCTTCCTGATATATCCCCAGCACCTAGAATACTTGTCTAGCACATGAAGAGATTCAATAAGTATTTGATGAATGAACCATTATCTTTTTTTTTTTTTTTTTTTTGTGGTACCGGGGATTAAACTCAGGGGCACTCGACCACTGGGCCACATCCCCAGCCCTTTTTTGTATTTTATTAGAGACAGGGTCTCACTGAGTTGCTAAGTGCCTCGCCATTGCTGAGGCTGGCTTTGAACTCGCGATCCTCCTGCCTCAGCCTCCCAAAGAGCTGGGATTACAGGCGTGCGCCACCGCGCCCGGCTGAACCATTATCTTTAAGAGGACTAAAGTCAGGATCCAGTAACTAGTTCATTAGCATCTTTTGATGAAAAAATCTTTGCATATATTCCTTACACAGTTACATTTTATAGGTCATAGTAAAATGTCATTAATTTATATTGTATTCACTTTAAAATTTATGAAAGACTGATTACTTGGGTTTCTTGAATGTATCAAGAAAGGGCTTTTTGAGTAAATTAGCAGCATCAGGAAACTTTTTAGGAGATTTTTACTTGAATAATTCTTAACATGGTAAATTGTTTGAATCAAGTTGTACTGTTTAAAAATTAAGTTATATTTATTTATTTTAAAAAGTTGCCTCAGAGGGATGAATAGTCTACATCAATTAGGCATTTACACAAATATCAACAATAGAAAGAGGTATCAAATGAGTATGATTGCACAGAATAAGTAAAATAGCTTGGAGTAAAACCAAAGAGAGGGTCTGGGATTGCAGCTCAGTGGTAGAGCACTCGCCTGACACGTGTAAGGTGCTGGGTTTGATCCTCAGCACCACATAAAAAATAAATAAATAAATAAAATAAAAGGTATTGTGTCCAACTTAAGAAAAAAAAAAAAAAACCAAAGAGAAGAATTTTGAAAGGGGACCATAACAAGAACTAAAATTATCATCTGAAGCTTGAATGAGATATAGTTATCCTTTGGATCTGTGGGGGATTGGTTCCAGGGCCCTCAAAGATAGCAAAATCTGTGGATATTCATATCCCTTATACAAAATGACACAGCATTTCCATATAACCTACACATCTTCTTCCATATACTTTAAATCATTTCTAAATTATTTTTTAAATATTTATTTATTTGCTTTAGTTGTACACAATGCGTTTATTTGTACGTGGTGCTGAGGATCGAACCCGGGCCACGCAGATGCTAGGCGAGCGCTCTACTGCTGAGCCACAACCCTAGCCCATCTAAATTACTTTTAATACCTAATACAATGTAAATACTAAATAAACAGGTAGTATACTATATTGTTTCAGGAATAATGACAAGAAAAGAGTCTGCCCATGTTCTGTACAGATGGTGTTTTTCCCCAAATGATTTTCAATCTGTGATTGGTTAAATCCATGGATGTGGAACCCAAGGATACAGAGGGACAACTGCATAGGTATTGTGGATGGATTATAAAGTAAAGACAAACTACAGAAATGTCTGGAGCACCGACCATTCAGCACTGACCATGTCCATTCAGACATGGAGAGGACCAGCAGAAAGAAAGATCAGAAGAGAATAAGATCTGAAAAGATACAATTAGGTCATAGAGGGTCTTAAATATCAAGTTGAAGAGTCTAACTGACAAGCTAAAGAACTTTATCAAATGCCATAATGAGAGGGCTGATTAATTCACGAAAGCAAACTTTTTTTTTCTCCCCTCAATCCTCTCTGCACAATCCAAAGTTCCTTCATTCTTCCCTACCCCCTCCTGGCTCCACTATGGATCAGCATCCACTTATCAGAGAAAACATTCGGCCTTTGGTTTTGGGGATTGGCTTATTTCACTTAGCATGATATTCTCCAGCTCCATCCATTTACCAGGAAATGCCATAATTTCATTCTTCTTTAAGGCTGAGTAATATTCCATCTTATATATATGCACATATACACCATATTTTCTTTATCCATTCATCTGTTGAAGGGTATCTAAAGTTGGTTCCACAGTATAGCTATTGTAAATTGAGCTGCTATAAAACATTAGTGTTGCTGTGTTCCTGTAGTATACTGATTTTAAGTCCTTTGGATATAAACTGAGGAGTGGGATAGCTGGATCAAACTGCTTTTCGTGGTTGCACAATTTGTAGTCCCACCAGCAATGTATGAGTGTACCTTTTTCCCCACATCCTCACCAAAACTTTTTTTTATAAATTTATTTTTTATTCATTTTATTTTTATGTGGTTCTGAGGATTGAACCCAGTGCCTCATGCATGCAAGGCAATCACTCTACCTCTGAGCTACAACCCCAGCCCCCTCACCAACACTTTTTGTTGCTTATATTCCTGATAACTGCCATTCTGATTGAAGTGAGATGAAATCTTAGAAGAGTTTTGATTTGCATTTCTCTAATTGCTAAAGATGATGAACATTTCTTCGTATGTTTGTTGATCAATTTTATTTCTTCTTTTGTGAAGTGTCTGTTCGGTTCCTCAGCCCATTTATTGACTGGGTTATTTGTTTTTTTTGGTGTTAAGTTTTTTGAGTTATTTATAATGCGCTATCTGAGGTGCGTGTGGTAAAGTTTTTCTCCCATTCTGTAGGCTGTCTCTTCACATTATTGTTTCCTTTGCTGAGACGCTTTTTAGTTTGAATCCATCCTATTTATCGATTCTTAATTTTACTTCTTGAGGAAAGCAAACTCTTAATGGTCTTTTTTTGTTGGTGGGGGGTGGATACCAGGGCTTGAACTCAGGGGCACTCGACCACTGAGCGACATCCCCCGCCATATTTTGTATTTTATTTGGAGACAGGGTCTCACTGAGTTGCTTAGTGCTTCACTTTTGCTGAGGCTGGCTTTGAACTCATGATCCTCCTGCTTCAGTCTCCAGAGCCTCTGGGATTATAAGCATGCGCCACCACGCCCAGCTTAGTGGACTTCTTATTAAAAACAGTTCATAAGTAGTTCATGTGAAATATCAGTGTGACATGGAATAATACAAAGTATGTAAAAAGTACATGAGTAAAGTAAAGTATATGAGTACTGGCCCAAGAAAAACCAAAGCACAAGCTGGCACCCTGCCATTCTATCTAAATGATCTTGGGTAAGATACCTACCTTCTCTCAGCCTTAAAGTAAGGCTAATGCTGTGTGTTCCATACAGCTGGCATGAGCATAAAGTAACACATAATGGAGCCTCCTTAAATGTTAGTTTCTTTACTTTATTACATTGTAAAGATAGCTTGTGAATTGTATGATATGAATTATATCTCAATAAAGCTAATAACAAAATAACAGTTTTCAAAAAGCCTATAATGTATATTTTTCTTCTAATTGGCATTAAGTAGGAAAGTTATACTGACTACAGTAGGCTGAATTTAAGAACACATTCTCCTGCAGAGTAAAAGAGATGACCCCTATGAACTTAAAAAAATAAGTTCTGGTTTCAATATACAATTAAGTCAAATATCAAATATATTTGTGAGTCAAAATAAAGTTTTATTATTACAATTTTCATTCTTTTTTTTTTTTTTTTTTTCCATTTAAAAGTCTGACTCCTAGGGCTGGGGCTGTGTAGCTCAGTGGCAAAGTGCTTGCCCTGCATGCGTGAGGCACTGAGTTTGATCCTCAGCACCACATAAAAATTAACAAATAAAATAAAGGCATCTGTCCATCTATAACTACAAAAAATTTAAAAAAAAAAAGTCTGACTCCTAAACTATGTATTAAATTTTCTGCTGTAGCTGGACTAATTTCTAAGTGTAACTTCTATGACCTGTTGATGCAAGCCATGGATCAATAGAGTACAGATTAATAGATGGCTTTAATAAAATTGCTTTATTTGGGCAAGTTCCTCATGTTCAGCTAGTCTGAAGACAAGAAGTCCCATTAAATCACCATGGGCATAACAATTATAGACAACCACATTGTAATTTACCTTGCTGAAGTCAATTTCATTACTCAATTTGCATTTGTCACTCCATTTGCCTTTAAAACTGACCAAGTCCTACTTCTTCCATCCAGCCTTCCTCAAGCCACAAAACCCACTCCACCACTCACTTTGGCTTCATGCCTACTACTCTATCCTGTGTTGACAATAATGATGAGTGACCCTAGAAAGCAGGGACTGTACTCGATCATATGCAAATCATCATTTGAATATCACACAAACAGTAAGAGACAGGAACTATTACACTTGGCAGATGAAGAAATTGAGATTCAGTAACTTGTTTTAAGTGATATGGCTGGTCAGGTGAAAAACAGAGATGCAAACCTATCCACCCCCAGAACTGGCACTCACCCATCATGCAGTACTGCCTAAGTAGTGATAGTCATACTGTGAATGTGAATCACTTTGACTTGTGAATTACTGTTTAAAAAACAGGTTTTATCTAACCAACTTGCACACTGTATGGTGATTCTACACATTCTACACTAAATATTTATACTGATGATTCTGAAGACCTTCTGTCTTCCTACATCATATTATTTCTCTTGGAAACTCTAGAAGCATCATTCAGTGATATTGTGTCCAGGATACTGCCTAACTGCCACATACATGAACAACAGAGAAAGTAGCAATAATCTTACTGGCAGGCAAAACAATAGGTAACATTAAGAAAACCAACTTTGAATGTTAAAAGGCTATAATAAAAAGCTAAACAAAGAATGCTGACAGCTGGACAGTAACCCAGGAAGAAGAACCAGACCTGCTCTAGTGAAGCAGCTAAAGCAGCTCATCTCATACAGTTCAGGTTAGTAACCAACTCACAGTAGGTAATTCTATCATATATTTCATGTATTTAAATGTGAAACAAAAGTTTCTATTTAAAGTTTTAAGTGATTAGGAAGAAAAATGATAAAAGAACTCTGTCCTTCATAGTAACAAGAGATTCTCAAATCCCACACATTTCAGATACAAACTGGGCATCAGCAAATGACTTTTAACTTTGTTCCTAGTTCAGCTTTAGTTACATCCTGTAGTTACAGATACTACAGAATGAAAGAACAGATTATAAGAAACAAAAGCACAGTTTTGAGGGACAAGTAAAATAAAAGTATATTTTTGCAACCAATGACTTTAACAGAGAACCATATCTTTAAAACATCAGAAAGAAGAAGTATTGACCTGCACTGTCCAGTAAGGTAGCAACAGGCCTCCCATGGCTATTGAGCACCAGAAATGTGGCTAATCCAATTTGATACGTGCAGTAAGAATAAATCACACACCAGATTTCAGTAGGAAAAAAAAAAAGAATGTAAAATAACTCAATTTTTAATACTGGTTGCATGTTGAAATGATAGTATTTTAGATATACTGGATTAAATGAAATGTTATTAAAATTAATTTCACCTGTTTCTTTTTTACTCGGGCTACTTAGAACATTTCAAATTATGTATGTGGTTTTCATTATACTTCTACTGGATGTGGATGATATAGAATTTGCTGAGGAAAAGCAGGAAAGAAAACCTCAACTATGATCTAACACACTGTTAAGATTTAGTAGTCCTTCAAAACAGCCCGCTGTAAAAAATTCAATTTTCCAGAAGATGGATATTTTCTGTGTTATATAAACATGGGATATAAAAATCAGAGTAGCTTGCATTTGCATATGCTCTGTCCCTGACCAGCTCTGAAGTTGGTGACATAATCTTGGGCAAGTGACTTAACAACTCAAGGCCTTCCTCCCTTCTAATCCTATTATGCAGGTTAAATGCAATAATATAAAGAGCCTAGAATTTTAAATGGCAAGTATTATGATCCTTCTAAGAATACTTTCTTTTTTTAAATATTTATTTTTTTAGTTATAGGTGGACACAATATCTTTATTTTATTTTTATGTGGTGCTGAGGATCAAACCCAGTGCCTCGCACGTGATAGGCAAGCGCTGTACTGTTGAGCCACAACCCCAGCCCCTACACATCTATTTTTAAAAAGTTTCATCACTGTTTTTCCATAATGACTCCTTGCCCATGCTGATGTCCCATGAACTTCCATAAGTCCATTCTCCTCCCACACTAACTATATATTTGAAGGCCATAAGGCCATGAAAAATAGAAAATTTCCCCCTTTCCCTATTCACAACTCCAGGTTCTGGTTTAACTGTTCTCACCTTATAGGTGCTCACAAAGTTGTTAACTGACACATACTTGTTAAATATGAAAAAGGTATAAAGGAAAATAAGTATGCTATTTAGTTTAATGTCAACAGTTACAAAAATGGTCTGTAACAATTATTTGTGGAGTCACTTGCTCATTAAGGATTCTTAAGTAGAAATTTTATTTTTATCCGGGAATTAAATAAAGCATCTCTAGCTTTGCCCTGAGAATGCATGTGACTTTAAGAAATTAATTTTGGGGAGGGGACAAGGTATGTGGGTAGGAATGATAGAATGAATGACATTATTACTCTATGTGCATATATGATTACTTGACTTAATTCTACATCATGTACAACCAGAAGAATGAGAAATTACACTCCATTTATGTATGATGTATCAAAATGCATTCTACTGTCATGTATAACTAATTAGAACAAATTTTTAAAATTTTTTAAAAATGTAAGTTAAGATGGACTCTCATCAGAGGAGGGAAGAGGGGGGTTAATCCAATATTGCTGACGGTCTTATAAGAAGACAAGTGACTCAGAGTCAAACACACACATAGGTTAAAGGCAAGAACTGGGGAGCAGAGTATGTCCAGAAAAAGTTGAATAACCAATCTACTCAGGACTTTAACCACCCTTTGCAACTTCTGCTGATCTCCACTGAGATCTGTCTTCCAGTGTTTTTGCTCATTTTGTTGAGTGAGTGAATGATTAATGAATAAATCAAGTGTGGGGTTGTTCACTACTAAAAAAAAAATAAATTATTTTCTGTAACACAGCTTGTTTACAATGTTAAAATGAGAATTAATAATAATCCCATGCTCAAAGGCATTGTGACCCAACCAGAAATGTTCTATATAAGCCATCAAATCTCAAATAGGCAGACCTCACAATAAGAACAAGTGTATTAGCAATACTGCGTTGAGGCAAGATTTTGAAGAGGTGGGAGTTTGGAGTGGGGAGGTGAGGAATTAGAATGCCTCGCTGCTGCCCAGACCATCATTTTTTTATCATGGGAAAGTTTGCTTTCCACGTGCTAAAGAAAGCCAATCTGGAAGCTTACTTTACAGTCAGCCCAATTGTTCTAGTCATTCAAGGAGAAAATGTTAAGGGTACTACTGCCCTTCACAGAGGAAGTAGCATCTGTAAATCATGGATAGCTCAATTAAGATCTTCAATTGCTTTTTCAATTAGAGACGTAAATTAAAAAGTTTTAGACAAAAATCACTTTTCCAGACAGTAAGAACACTGTTTCCTCCTAGCACGTGTAAGAGCATATAAGCTGCTGAGTCAAATTTTAATTCTATTTTATATTTGTACCATTATATGCATAGGCCTCAATCCTCTCTTAGGGCATGCTTGTTTAGTAATACCAACAACACCCTTCCCGAACCCATGCTCCTAGGAGCCTCTTATTTCTCAACCAAACAGCTCCTATAAGCTTTAGACACAGTGGGCAGGCAATGCATACTTTTTAGTCTTCCTTCTCATCAAAGGAGAATTCCTTCTTTAGGAAAAGAAAAAAATTAAGGTCTTCACTGGGGTTTCCTATCTAAAGATTTGCCACCTTTCCCAACAGCGGTCATCATGAGGACTTTCCTCAATCCAAGCCCAACCTGAGTTCCTTTCTAGTAAATGAACACGTTTCTAAATGTAAAAGTACTAGCTTCCTGAGTGCTCCCAATTACTGTAACAGAACAATTAATAGCCTAAGAAAATGAGGCTAAACTTCTAAAAAGCCTCCTTTTTCAGGTTTCTTGGACCTATGGGTAAAGCAAGTAAATATGACCACATCAAACAAAATACCACCCCAATGGTGCAACCGTTAGCTGGGGATTCATACTGAGAATGGTATACTTCCCTTCCAGATCATGGTGTGTTTCAAATGACACATAATGGGCAATTGCTGTTTTTCTAGCTGTACCAATAAACTGGATTTTCAAGGGTATTTTCAAAGCACCCACCTTGTTGAGGACGTCTCGCTGGCAGCCAAGATAAAGATTGGGAAGAATTCGGGTTGGCCCAATGTTGGCAACAGGCAAGCAAGGCTGAGAAATGCAGGTAGGGACTAGAGTGGATTTTCCTTCACAGAGGCCAGGGAAACAACGAGAGAACTCAGCAAACCCACCTAAGAATAAACATTATAATATTATGTCATGCACAAAGTAAAAATTAGCCTTTTGGAAACTGCTCACTAAAATTATTTAGAATAGAAAAATTAAACTCTACCAATCCAAGTGGAAACCGCTGCCTATGAGTTTCTTTTTTTAGCTGCCAGTGCTAAATCTGACCATATGATCCAGTACCAGGTCTTGGTTTAAAAGGCTACAACACAGAATATGCAAGTCCTAAAGGCACTTTACATGACTCTTCTTTCTCAAACATGCTCTTCATCCTCACAAATCCTATGATATCTGCTCCCCACTTCCCAGCATCATGCAAATGGTTTTTGTGGATAATAAAGAGAATTTAAAGTCAGTAGCAAATAACCAAGTTAAGGCAATTATGTACAAAAGCAAAATAGGGATATAAAAACTGTGAACCAAGGCCAAATGTTACTTCTTCTAAGTAAAATTTATTACATAATTCTTTCTAGAACTTTATATCTTCCTATTATACACATTTTTAAATTTTTCAAACATATCAAAAATATGCCCCTACTCTTAAAAATAGTATCTATATCAAGTTCTTAGTCAAGGTTCCCACTAATTACCACTGACTTCTAGAAATCTGTTCATTTACTAAACACTAGAAAGAAGTGTTGACAGACCCTAAATTGCTTGAGGCAATTGAAGGCCTTGAGGCAAGATTCCTGGATTCTGAAAAGTTCAGTATTTTTCTAATCCTGTTAATAATCGGCTCTATGACTTAATGAAGATACAGTATTGCCACCACTCAGCAGAAAAAAAAAGAGAGCTGTGTAGCCAAAGGAGGCATTCTTGCCTCCTTTGGGAAAAGAAAAAATGAAGGTCTTCACTGGGGTTTTCAATCTAAATAATCCTATCCAAATTCAAACCCAGGAACCAGAAAGATTGGTAAATTTTCATAAAATTCCTTGTTGTCCAAATGCTCATTACTTAATAAGTCCAAATTCATAAACTGAGATTTGAATTATAATATTTATATATTTATAATACTATTAAATTTTAAAAAATGTATAGTAAGTTTCATTAGAAGGTAGTACCATGTCTCCCAAAATTTCCTCCAAAGAAACTGGTTAGATTTATTTAAGCCAAATAAGCTTTGCCAAATTCATTTGACTATAGAATTGCCTCTAAAATCTATTAATTGCTAGAGTAATGCACACTTACAGAAATGCTAGACTAGGACTATTGCAATTATTGAAAAGTAGCCAGTTAGAATTCTATACCTACAAGCATAACCCACAGATAGCCTCAAAAACAGGGATCAGCCAATATTGGTATGTGAGTGTCTGTTGTTTAGGATTTATAATCTTATTTACATTACTGTTCCTTTTCAGTGTCTCTAACTGTACAACACAGTTGTTATTTAAAATGTGGTTTCTTTCCCCCAGGTAGTTCTCATAACATGATAAAAGATTCTCATCATTCTTTGCTTAACTTACACCACCCAACATAACAACTAACAGGCACTATTTTGATTGTATGATTTTAAATTGTTCTACAGAATTAGGTAATTCTGGTGTTTTGCTAAAAAGCCTGTTTTCATATATGTATTTTTTCTTTTCTGACTCCAATACCAGTCATGGGATGACCTGTGATTTAAATCTAATAAAACAATGTTCTAGTAAATGTTCTCAGAGAAATAAAAAGGACAATTTAAAGAAACTCCATTTGAATTTCATTTTAAACTTATAAGTAATTATACTTACAAATAATTTAAGTAATCATAGGATGTACTAACATTTACCATGTGGCAAGCAGTGCTCTAAGCCCTTTACAAGTATAGTTTCTCAATATTTACAATAACCCTATGAGGTAGGTGCCATTACTGTTCCCATTTACAGATAAGAAAATAGAGGCTTAGAATGACATTGCATAATAAATGACAGATGTAGGATATGAGTCTGCTTCCCTGAGTCCTATGGGTTTAATTTCAACTCTCCCTTGCATGCAGTGCCAGTCTTGCTGATGGCTGTGGGGTCCAGCTTCACCACCTGTAATCTGCCAGTTTTTAGTACCAGGTTAATGATGGCCAATGGCCCTCTTCTAAACTGATGGAGGAGCCTTGCTTCCCTAAAGCTATATGGTCAAAAGTTTCGATGTGGGGGAAAAACAAGAGACGGAAACCTGACATGACCAGAGATAAGAACTTTTGAAATATACTTTGCATGAAAGTCATAACAAAGTTCGCAAATGAACTAGTTGAAATGTAAATATGGTCACTGGTTTGTTCATGATCACAGTGTGCAAGTTGGCAGTGAAGCTGAAGCCGTCTTGGCTTTCAAGCTTCTCCACAAAACAGTTTTCAGAGGGATACTATTCCACACCAATCATAAACTGAGTCAGTCAGCCTGGTTATCCCAGGCTCAGCTCTATTACTAATTAGTACAGGAATCCTAGGTTACTTTAACTTCAACATACCTCAAAAGCAAGTGTGACGCTAGAAAATTCCATGCAGGGAATAGAAATTAATAAAACAAAGAAACCATTGTTTGGCCTCAAAAAAAAAAAAAAAAAAAAAGCCAACCAACACCACATTGTAAAATGCATTATCAAACAAACAAAAAGAAACCTTTTGTTTACAAATATTCTTCACCTAATATTTAGCACAAACACAAATAGCCAAATAAATTTTTTAAATATTTAATAGATTTCAATGAAATAAAAATCATTCATTTAGTGCTCAGTCTGGCTTGAAATGTACCAAACTGTGGCTCTCAGTCACTTCCAGAAAACACTACCTCAGCCAAAGAGTACATTTCCCCTGATCTTTATCTATGACGATATTCCACTCGCTGACATCCTCCTTCATTGACAGTTTTTTCCATTCACTGACCTTTCATTCACTGTTGTACTCTAGTGACTCCAGTTTCATTCCATTAATTAACAACAGATGAGACACTGCTTGATTTCTCCTGAACCTTTAAAAACTATCCATGGCCTTGCCAGCAACTCAGTTTTGAAATATATCTAAAATGTCCTTTTCCTCTCAAAGGTTCTTTTATAAACAAGATCTACACCACAAGAAAAGTACAATTCATGTATGCTTTGTTACCAATGGCTGACATAGACACAGAATAAAGCATCATCTTGTCCACCCCTGTCATAACTCTCCACTGCCCCCAAGGACTCTGTGTTAGAGTCCATTACAAAAAGATAGCACCAGGTCATTACCCTCCTATTGTGAAAAGCAGTACTAAAAACTGACAGGCTTCCTAAAAAAAGTTTTCAAGTATTTAAAAAAAAGTTGCTCAAGGGTTTGTTTCCCATCCAGTCTTACCAAGTTTCTCTGATCCCTAAATTCTGCCATTCTCATCTGGGAATATAGAAAATAGGAAGTGGCAGTAACCCGAATGTGCTTCCCTAACACACGACTGAATCTAAGAATGGCTGTGTCTGCTAGTCCCCTTGCCTGCACGTTTCTGTGTTCAAGAGGAGGAAAACACAGGTTCATCAGACACTTCCAGCCTCTACAGATTTGGATGGACAAGGCAGACAGACTGCAGTGCTGATGCCTATACTTCTATTAGTCTTCATAAATCCAACCAAAAGGACACATATTTAGAAATAAGAATACATTACTTTGGATTGACAAAATACTTAGTATAGCTTCAAAGTCATATATAATTTATATATCTCTTTATTCTATTCAGCCAAGAAAAATTTCTTTCCTCAAGGGCACTTCCTTCATAATTCCAAACCTAAGTACTATTCTCTGTCAAAAAACAACATACAACAGGGCTGGGGTTGTGGCTCAGCAGCAGAGCGCTCGCCTCGCATGTGCACGGCCCGGTTCAATCCTCAGTACCACGGAAACATAAATTGCATTGCATTGCATACAACTAAAGTAAATAAATAAATATTTTAAAAAAAGAAAGAAAGAAAACAAAAAAACCCACTGTGAACCACCATTCTTTTTTTTTTTTTTTTTTTTTTTTTTTTGTGTACTGGGGATTGAACTCAGGGGCACTTGACCACTGGGCCACATCCCCAGCCCTTTTTTTTTGTATTTTATTTAGAGACAGGGTCTTACTGAGTTGCTAAGTGCCTCGCCATTGCTGAGGCTGGCTTTGAACTTGCAATCCTCCTGCCTCAGCCTCCCAAAGTGCTGGGATTACAGGTGTGCGCCACTGCGCCCGGCTCACCATTCTATTTTTGTGGAAAGAAATATGCCAAGTACAATAAAGCACATATAACAACTCTACTAAACAATTGCAATTTTTTTCTCTTTTTTCTCTTCCCTTTGACTCATGTAATCAGTTAGAGATCACTATGCATTTTCTTAAAATGAAAGAATTATTTACTAATTAACAAAAGTAGCTCTTACTATAGCTTAGTGATACTCTTAATTTATTTAAGTCCAAATTTTAAAAACAGAACCCTAGGGGCTGGGATTGTGGCTCAGCAGTGGAGCGCTCGCCTGGCACGTGCGCGGCCCGGGTTCGATCCTCAGCACCACGTACAAATAAACCCATTGTGTACAACTAAAGCAAGTGAATAAATATTAAAAAAAAAAAAAAAAAAAAAAACCAGAACCCTATCCTTGTAGTCAAACTAATGATAAATGTTAATTTCATTATTTTAAAGACAGTTCCCTATAGGGAGAGACACAGGACTTTTCCCTTATGCTTTCATTCCAATAGGTAACAAGTCATCAAGAGCTTTCTCAATTGACTGAGTTGTCTAAAGCTAGAAGGCAGAATTAAAGAGAACCAACCACCATAATGTGAATGGACTCCATGGCTATGTACCGAAATAGTATTTAAACAAAACCCTATTTTGTGGAAGACAGTTTTCTAAAAATTCATATGCAAATTTAATTTTTGTATTTTAAATCACATAGGTCATATGGTTTCACAGTAGAGAACAGTTTTCTTCATGCTAAAAATTTAATCTGTTGCTTTATAATCACATATTATTAAATGTAAAAATGATGTTTCACAATAAAATATTTTCATTGCTATTAAGGGTTTTTTGAGCCAGGCGTGGTGGTGCATGCCTGTAATCTCAGGGACTCAGGAGGCTGAGGCAGGAAGATCAAGTTCAAAGCCAGACTAAGTAACTTAGGGAAGTTCTGAGCAACTTAGTGAGACCCTCTCTCAAAATTTAAAACAGGGGATGTGGCTCAGTAGTAAAGGGTCCCCTGGGTTCAATCCCTGGTACCAAACAAACAAAAACAACAACAACAACAACAAAACCCACAAATGATCCACACTAATTTAAGCTCTTATTCCAACTATCCCATATCTACTGAGCATAGAGCAAGTGCAAAGTAGATGGACACACATTTCTTTGAAAACTCTTCAGAAAACCTGAGAAGTTGTTTACATCTCATAAAACATATTCTGTAAGTGACAACTCCAAAAATGGTCACCCTATCTTGAACAACTCTTTCATTTGGTAGAAGGGAATAAGAAATTTTTATCTAATTTGGTAATTAAGAATTGTTACATACACAACAAATGAATTTAAAATTTCCAAAGTATTAGCATAAAAATCTCTCAATGCTGAAATAATGCAACTTGTAACTTCTTATAATTCAGAATACCAGATTCTACTAATCCTCAGGATATTATCTCAACCAATGCACTGACAAAATCCAGAGTGCTATTTTAAGAGTTCTCAGAAGGTGATAGCTAGTTTACTGATAGCTAGTATGATAGCTAGTTTACTGATCTTTCAAATTGACAATACCTAACCTGAAGCTCCTCCTCTTAACACATACCACCAAGACTTTTAATACATGCATCAAATAAACAGATTGTTCTAAAAAAGTGCAACCAGAATAACCCATCAAAAGGATTACAGCCATAATATACCACTTGGCTAAATAATATTAACAAACTCTCTAAGTAGAAGAGCCAGAAGTTGTTGCAGAAGCAACGGTTCTGACTGGTCCCCCAGTGACTTTAAGATGTGAAGACAAGTATACTGTATTCTGGAACTTCCTGAAAAGGATGGATTTAGGAGGACTCTACTTCCATCAGCATAGAAGGAGATTGTTAAGGAGAACAAGTATCTATTTTCACTTGAAAACCAAGCATGCCTAATTCTTATTTTGGGGCTTACTGTCCAAACTCCCATCTAACATTTCAATCCTCTTTGGTCATTTCTAGTTAAGGACTTACTGGCACCTTAAAATTAAATTAAAAGCCAAAATCTCCCTCTTTCTTTCTGCATCCCTGTTGGTGTTACCAGCACTCCCCAGGCATCTCAGCAGTATTCACTTGGTATGCCAACACACTAGATTTCCTGCATAATGGCCCTTCTCTCTGTCCCTGCCTTGCAGTCTCCTACCACAGTGCCAGTCCAAGACCTTCACTGCTCATGCCTGGATGAATTTCGACAACTCTTTTGAATCCACTTGTTCTCTTTTCCAATTCCTTTCCAACCTGTTGCCATATTTGGTACAGTGGTGCACACCTGTGATCACAGCAGCGTGGAAGGCTGAGGCAGGAGGATTCCAAGTTCAAAGCCAGCCTTGGTTACTTGGCGAGGCCCTAAATAATTTAGTGAGACCCTGTCTCTAAATAGCTCAGTGGTAAAGTCCCCTGGAATCAATCCCTGGTAGTTAAATATATATATATATATATTTTTAAATATACATATATATTTAAATATATATATATATAAAAGTTTTGGTATTATTCTCTGCTTCCAATCATCTACAAAATAAAAATCTAAAGTTCTTAGCCTGACAATCTAATCCGAATCAAATGTCCTGTCTAATTTCCCCTACTATCAACCCCTCATTTACTTAACAGACATGTGCTTTTCCATCTCTGGGCCTTTAACAATTCAGTCATTCCAATTCATTTTTCCATTGGTTCTTGTTAGTTATACATGACAGTAGAATCAATTTTGATATAATTATATAAGCACGGCATATATCTTATTCTAATTAGGACTCCATTCTTGTGAATATACACAATAGTAGGGTTCACTGTGGTTTATTCTTGTATGTACATAGGAAAATTATGTCAGATTCATTCCACTGCCTTTCCTTTCCTATCCCCCCTAATATTCCTGCATTCCCCTTTGTCTAATCAACTGAATTTCCATTCTTCCCCACAATTCATTTTATATTTTCTTCTAATTCAATAGCCAAGCACAAGTCATACTGCTCCTACACAGCAGTATGCTCTAAAATTTTTTACCATGACCAGTAAAATAGTAAAATACATTTTAGATGAAAACCCTCAGAACATATCCACCAAAAGTTTCACAATACAATCTTTCCTTACTATGTGAAATGCTGATAGTTTCTACTCTATTCTATTGTGATAACAAAATCTATGTTTCTTCCCTGATCAGTGCATCTAGACATAGTCTTGTTGTCTAAGAAGTTCTATAAAATTTATATAAATCATTTGGTGACTGCTTTGTGAACACTATGAACTGCTTGTGGATAAGAATTATGACTTACACTCCTTTGAAATCACTTTAGTATTCAGCATAGTGCCTGGCATATAATTAGAATTCAATAAATGTTTATTGAATCCTTCCTTGTTACAATGAATAACTGTTGATGGACATAAATCTTGGGTGTTTTTAGTGGTCAAAAGGATTTCCTGACACCCATCAAAGCCAAAAGTTATGTTGACATGGGTGGTGGTGGTGGGGCATACAATCTGCTTCCTATTCCTAGACTACAATGCTCCAGAAGACTTATACAAGTTGAGAGAGGAGGTGTAAATCAAGAAAGACAGCCAGGCACGGTGGCGCACGCCTGTAATCCCAGCACTTTGGGAGGCTGAGGCAGGAGGATCACGAGTTCAAAGCCAGCCTCAGCAGTGACGAGGCACTTAGTGACTCAGTGAGACCCTGTCTCTAAATAAAATACAAAAAAGGGCTGGGGATGTGACCCAGTGGACGAGTGCCTCTTGAGTTCAATCCCTGGTACCACAAAAAAAAAAAAAAAAAAAGAAAGACAATTTTCTGCTATTACAGAAAAAGAGGTAGAAATGGTGAATGCCATTTTGGTAATCCAAAAACAACAATGAATTGTTAATGCACTTCTTCCCATATCCAGGACACTTTATATGAAAGATGGAACAAGAAAATTCTCCCTAATGATGGCAGCCATCAAAAAAAATAGTAAACAAATGCTGAAGAGGATGTGGAGAGATAGGAACCCTCTTACACTGTTGGTGGAAAAGTAAATTAGTACAACCACTATGGAAATCAGTACACAGATTTCTCAAAAGACTTAAGAATCGAACCACCATGTGACCCAGCTATACCATTCCTCAGTATATTAAAAGTCATCATACTATAACAATACATGCAAATAATACATGCATACCCATTTTTATAGCATCACAATTCACAAGAGTCAAACTATGGAATCACCCTAGGTGTCCATCAATGGATGAACTGGTAGAGAAAATGTGGTGTATACATGAATGAAGTTTTATTCAGCCATAAAGAAAAATGAAATTATGTCATTTGTAGTAAAATGGATGAAATTTGAGAATATTATGTTAAGCAGAATACACCAAACTCAAGTGGTCAAGGGTCATATTTTCTCTCATGTGTGGAAGCTAGAGAGGAAAAAGGAAAAGAAAGGTGAAAGGGGATCTCATGAAAATTGAAGGGAGATCAGTAGACTAGAGGAAAGGAAAAGGGGAGGGGAGGGAAAGGGGAAATACTGGGGAATGATATTGAATAAATTATATTGTTATACTGTGTGTATGTACGAAAATGTAACCCCAAAAATCCCACCATTATATACAACTATGAAAAAAATATGGAAACAAAAAAAAAAAAAGAAAGAAAAATTTCTCTGATGCTCTAAAGTAGCCCAGGATTCTGTGATAGTGTAGAGAGTGCAGATAATACCTCTATGGCTCTGGGAATCAGGGCATATCCCTTAGGAAACCAATGAGATACCAATTGCAGTTAAACCCTTGATAAGGATAAAGCCCGCTGTTGGACACAACGTCTTGTGATCAGTGACGGGTATAATTAATTAAGACTATCAATAAGGGTAATTCTAAGTCTAGAGGAAAAGGGAACATAGCCTGGACTCCAGAGAATGACTCAAGAATCAAATCTGCAGGCTAGGGATATAGCTCAGTTGGTAGAGTGCTTGCCTTGCAAGCACAAGGCCCTGGGTTCAATCCCCAGCACCACCCAAAAAAAAGAATCATCTAACTTGTGAACTGTCTCTGAACAACTATTCAAGTCATTTCTCAGACCTTTCTATATAAAGCTCAAAGATTTCTAATCAATCCTTGGGCAGGCTCTCCTATAAGACACACTTCTGTGTATCCTACTCATCAGTAGTCCTCCTCTTTGGTCAACTGCACTGTTTCAGGGGAGATTTCACAGAGCAGGAAAGGAAGAAAAGGAATACCTATTCAGTCAACCAAACACTAGAAACCACTGAAATTCACACACAAGTTCAAAAAGCATTTAATGACCACCTACTGTGACCTGGACACAGTTCTAAGTAACAAGGAGAGTGGTGCCCAAGACAGAGGCCCCAGTTTAGTGGGACAAATTTTAACCAATTCATTAGATGAATAATTAACTAATTATTGTAGGTGCCCAAAGGAGAATGGAAACCAACTTTGCCTGGTAGCTAGGCAAGGCTTAACAACTGCACTAAATCTAAGAGATAAGAGAAGAAGAGAACTCTAGGCAGAGGAGAGAGCCTCTGTGAGGACCCATAAAGCACACTGCTGTAGGTTTAGAGCAGTTGGGATAAACAAGCTAAAAAAAAAAACAAAAAAAAACGAGAATGTAAAGGCATTAGAGGAAGTTAGAGAGGTAGGCAGAAGTCAGCAGGGCCTTCAGAGTTAGTTGAGATTTTCTAATTAAGAGAACTAATGCACATTATACTGGAATACTTGAAAAATATAAAATTAGGACTGGGGGAATACTTCAGTGATGCAGCATTTGCCTAGCATGCTTGAGGCTATGGTTCATCCCTAGCATCACAAAACAATAAAATATTTTTTAAAAACTATAAAATAAAAAGTAAAAATATCACTTTGGCACCATGTAAATAATGAATTGGAAGGTGGCAACACAGAGGATGTGAGAAAACCAGTTAAAGTTTCCTAGGGCAGGGGCTGGGGATATAGCTCAGTTGGTAGAGTGCTTGCCTCACATGCACAAGGCCCTGGGTTCAATCCCCAGCACAGCCAAAAAAAAAAAAGATTCCTAGGGCAGTCTGGGTAGATACAATGTTGGCCTGACTTAGTTGGTAGAAGAAAGACTTCTCAGACCCTGGCAGTCAGAGGAAAGATCTGGTGATCTAGTGATTAGTCTCAGTTCTTCACTACTTTTTAAAAAAACATCTACTCTGGTTTCTTAATGGAGAACCCCCTCAAATATATATTCATTCCTGACATTTCTAATCATGCTTTTTCCCCCCTTCAGAACACCAAGGATCCCTTCCCCACTCAAATCTTACTCATCTTCCATGGTTCAATTAAAATTCCATTGCCATTATCAAGTCTTCCTCAGCTTCTGCAGACTACACTGAACCATCTCTTATCACTATGTCATGCAGTTTAGCACAGATCATATGTTTCCCTTTATTTCATCCAATTTACCATGACTGTGCTTCCTCAAATTAATCACTAGACTCTCAACAGCAGGGGCAAGCTTTTTGCTTTCCCATTATTCCCATTTCCTAAAACCAAGTTTAGAGCCCAACTGTAGAAGTACCCATCAAATACCAGGAAACTGAGTAAAAAGGTAGAATATAAAGGGACCTGGCATTTCTCTGGAACGCACAAAACACAATTGGGGGACAAGGGAAGACTGATGTCACTGTTGTCATCTAGAGTACTTCTGTTTGGCTTGTGCTAAAACATCAGGATGAAGAAACAAGGAACTATGCTAGTCAGTTCTGCAGTCCATTTTTTTTTCCCCCCAAGGACAGTCTTATGTCTTTTTTTTTTTTGGTACCGGGGATTGAACTCAGGGGCACATCCCCAGCCCTTTTTTGTATTTTATTTGAGACAGGGCCTCATGGAGTTGCTAAGTGCCTCTCCATTGCTGAGGCTGGCTTTGAACTTTGTGATCCTCCTGCCTCAGTCTCCCAAGTGCTGGGATTACAGGCGTGTGCCACTGTGCCCAGCTCCAGTCTTATGTCCTATGTCTAAGCCTTATGTCTTAGCCACTGGTAAATGACATAAACTGGTTTTACCACACTGGCAGGTAGCAATTGGAGAAAAGATGATCCACTCCCTATAATGTTACACAAAATGAGACTTAGTAGCAGAGGTAGCAAATATATGAGCAAAATGGCAACCCTCCACCACCATTTTCTTGAGGTTTCACAAGTAAAATATCTTATTTACTTAAGGTATACAATGTGATGGCTTGATATATATATATATATATACACACACACACACACAGTGAAATGTATATAATAAAATATATATGTATATGTATATAGTGTGAAATGTATAAAAAACCTGCATATAAGCTAATCTACATGTCAAATATTTATTGAAAACTTACCAAAGTGCTAAGCCCTGAGGTTACATGAAGATAATAAGATCGGTTCCATACTAAAGAACTAAGCCCCACTGCATTCCAATAGAGCTTCCCTGTATCCTATGACCTTTGATTCAGTAAGCCTTCACTTTTATGTCCTGTAGGTAAGTCTGGGTCTCTTCTTGTTTAAGGAAAAGAGCTCATTAAGAAGCTATTTTGGGGTTGGGGGTGTGGCTCAGTGGTAGAGCACTTGCCTAGCATGTGTGAGGCACTGGGTTCGATTCTCAGCACCACATATAAGCAAATAAATAAATAAAGGCCCATCAATAACTAATAAAAATATTTTTTTTAAAAAAGAAGCTGGGCTGGGGTTGTGGCTCAGCAGCAGAGCGCTCGCCTTGCACCTGCGCGGCCCAGGTTCGATCCTCAGCACCACGTAAACATAAATGCATTGCATTGTGTACAACTAAAGTAAATAAATAAATAAATAATAAAATTTAAAAAAAAAGAAGAAGCTATTTTCAATTTCTTAGAGAGTTCACTTGTTCCCCTTTTTCAAACTCATTCATCTCTGTACTACTAAGAAAGCCCTGAGGGCATGAGTAGATCTCAGGCCACAAACTCTTCACTTCCATATCTAATGACCATAAAAGCCATCTCACATAGCTCATACATTCCTTCTTTTCAAGGCGACTAAAAGTTCTAAATTGATGGAAAAACTACTCTAAGAAACCATGTTGTCTTCCAATTATATCCATACAAGGTTGATAAAATCTAACTGCTGGAAGCCATAGGAGCAGGTAATAGTAAAAATCACCTCCAGTGACCTTGTAATTTATAGTAGCCCCTGTGAGAAACTAGCATTCTTTACCAGTCATATATTTCTCACCAAGCAAAACATTTAGGAAACTTTTATCAATATGTCCTGTGTCTCACATTCCTGGCATGTTCTCTGAGCAGCTGGACCATGGCCAATAAACAAAAACAGGTTCCCAAGAATTGATGATCACACCTTCCCAAACATTGTTTTTCATTTTGTCCAATTTTTCTATCTACCCTGAGCAACAGATTGACCAACCAAGAGAATTCCCAATTGGGCAGAGGCTCTTGGATATTTGGGGAGGCTTTTAACCATCCAGAACTCTCTCTTAGGTACCAAAAGAGACGTGACTGCTCAGAAAATCCCAAGTAAGGTAATTTAGAAGTGGAAGCTACTTCCTAAAATACATACAAGATTCCACAGGTGTGGATGGAGATGTGGAATTGCCCATACAGTCAATATGGTTCTTGGAGGTATCTCAGTGAATTTCTGTTTAGGCCTAGAAACACTTCCCACATTAAATGGGGATGCCAGGGTGTTCTGGCTTAGCCATGTCTTACCATGTGTCCCTAAGGTTGATTGAACTGATCAGACTGCATCCTTGTTCTTCCTTATTGCCCAATCAAAGCTACACAAGATTGATAAGAACTGTCCCAGAAAATAAAGGAATGCTCTTTGGTAAAGGGAGTAAAGGTCATATGAGAAGTTATGACACCTGTCCTAGAAACTCAACATGAGCCCACTCCTCTGCAGGGTGCTGCCTGGCTAAGCTGTCATGTCAGAACCTCCCATAGGGAAAAGTTATCTCATAAAGATACCAATGAGGTGGAATAACCACTTTGTCATGAAGCACATTTTGGCAATACCTTAAGAAAAACCCTGATCCCAAAATTAGAATTCCAAAGTAAAATCCCTCACAGTGTCTACAAAAGCATGAAATGAATGACTATACTTGCCAAATGGGTTTAGTGGAACTAACAGTTGTCATATTTAACACATTTATGCTCCATTAAAAGAGCTTCGACCCAGCTGAGCAGGTAGATCATAAAGTATCTGCTTAGCATAAGCAAGGCCCTGGGTTCAAACCCCAGCACCAAAAAAAAAAATTGCCTCTCAAGAGAGACAAGATCTGGGGCTGGGGCTGTAGCTCAGTAATAGCATGTGTGAGGCACTGGGTTAGATCCTCAGTACCACATAAAAATAAAGGCATGCTGTCAAAAAAAAAGAGAGACAGAGAGACAGGATCTAATATTATTATTCTCAGTCACAAAATTCTATAAACTGTATTTTACAACAAGCAGACTTCACTTAAGGATACTCAGAGATTAAACAGAATCATAACATAAATTAAGGTACAGCTATAGATGATCTGAGAACTGAAAAAAACTATCCTTGTTCTTAGAGAACTGAAACAAAAGCTTATGAGAAACAATTAGAGACATGGAAATCTTATCTAAATCCACACAGTTAAAAAGTGTTAGGGGCTGGGGTTGTGGCTCAGCGGCAGAGCGCTCGCCTCGCACCTGCGCAGCCCAGGTTCGATCCTCAGCACCACGTAAACATAAATGCATTGCATTGTGTACAACTAAAGCAAATTTTTTAAAAAAGTGTTAACACACCAACAACTAATTAATCCTATTTTCTTAAAACTGAAATGTTTATAATTCTAACAACATCCAGTTCACTATACCAACCCTCCTCGCAACAGAACACTAGAGGTGTGAAAATAATAGTAATCTATTAATATTTTTTCTTAGATTAAAATTTTAAAAGAACTCCTGCCATCACTGTGGCTTAATTTGCCTGACAGCAGCTTTATGGCAAGGTACTGTGCATTGGCAAACTAATTCCCACTCCATGAGTGACTGCAAGTGAAAGAAAGGACTTCCGTAATGTCCACAGAACAGGGGAAGCAAAAAAATGAATAGTCTGCTTTGGAATTCAATAATATGGAACTCCCACACTGCTCTCCCTCAGGACAGTTATAAAATATTTGGTCTTTCCTATTTGGTCTTTCCTATGTTCTTTATATAAATAGCTGCTTGCTTAGCATTTACTGACTTTTTTGCCAATTATAAAAACAAAATAAAAAATACAGAAGTAAGGTTTTAAAACATTCCCCCTAATAATTAAAGATATATTCTGCATACATTATCTCTATTTCACTAATATCAAGGAAAAAAAGTCTACTTTTAATAAGTCTGACACAGTAATATTGGTTTGGCTCTTGCCACAGGTATGGACACTAATGACAGGATCTGAGATGTAGATTATTGTTCTTACATCACAGGTGAATTAAAAAATCTCCACAGAAGCAACTGGCTCTGAACTGTTCATATGGCACAGTGATCTGTGTGGCACTTCTAGCTAATAAACACCCAATGGAAAGGCATTTCAGCTAGTTCAAAAATACATTGCCCAATGTGGAAGAATGACAGTATTCAAGTTAAGTGGAACTGTTACATCAATAAAAGCTATAAATCATTCTACGCACCACAGCTGTGACAATCTATTATACTGTGAGCTGTGAAACACCACTGTTTACTCATACAGCTCAATGAGTTTCCAAGTCCTTTTCATTGTTATCACAGCCTTACCTGCAAGCAGGTGAACAGAGGTGAAGCTCTTCTCCAGTTTACCCAAAAGTACAGTGAGAAAGCAGTCTGATGATAGAGAAGCAACATCTTGGGAACTCTGATCATAAACTACCACCTTCTGACTGCAATCAATGTCAACCTGAAATGCAAACAGAAGGCTTATTAGGAAAGAAAGCTAGAAAAATAATCTCATAAACCCCTGGATGAATGGGATCTCACATTTACTGGTGCTGAATCAAATAACTGATTCTTGTTTTCAATTAATAATTTGAAAATAATGAGATGCAGTCAATATATTGAATAAAGTTAGCACACAAATGGTTTATATGTTTGTAAAAATCAACTTTTTAAAAAAATATTTATTTATTTGTTTTAGTTGTACACAATGCCTTTATTCTTACATGGTGCTGAGGATCGAACCCGGGCCACACACGTGCTAGGCGAGTGCTCTACCGCTGAACCACAACCCCAGCCCCATGTAAAAATCAACTTTTAAAAGGCAAAACTGATGCTATTTCTGTGTAGATATGCTCAAAACTCCTTGGTTTTAAATCCTTGACACTATAAAACAGTAAAGTTAAAAAAAAATAATATGCAAAATAAACATAGCAACTCTTGACCTAAATATTTTTAAATGGTTCCTACGTAACAATGAAATCAGCTGTTTGTTAAAATTAAAAGCTAAGCTCATTTTTATCCCTGAAGAAATAGCCTTCCCTATTACATTGATGACATTTCAGTATTCCAGTAATTCCCCAAACATAATACCCTTAAGTCTTGACGAATATCACATGTAAATGTTATCGAATATAAAAAAGCACCTCTAATAATTAGTTCCTACTTTTTTCCAAAGCACTTGAAAAGAATAACTTACTTTTCAGTGAATTTGTAGATAGTACAAAAAATATTTAAATTGAGAAAACAATTTCAACAAGCATTAATAGGGAAACATACACCTGTCCAAATTAAAGAAAGTTAACCCTTCTGTGTAGTTTAAATATTCTTAAATTTAAAAATTGCAAATTATTTTGATACAAGGCACCAAAATCTAAACAACCAAAACTTCTTCAAATTACTTTCTCCACTTAAAAAGAAGCTTCAATTAACAATTAGTCTCCAGTAGTGTGTCCATTTATTTCAAAAAGGCAAAAGAGAAAGTCCTTACCTTATGTTTCGCTGAATGCTGGATAAGTTCTGTAATTAACACTTTATCCTGTTGCAACCTTCGCTTCATAAGCTTGGAGCAGTTGATATTGATGGCTTCCAAAATGTGGGATGTATTGTATTCTACAAATGGCCGGCTATCAATTAGCAGCACTTTTTCCGTTCCACTTTCCAGCAGAGCCACCAACCTCTCAATAACAATTTGAGTTCTAATCATCTCATGGGCCATGACAACAATAAGTCTTCTTTTTCCACCTCCTTCTTTAATTTGCCACAATGATGTAATGGTGGTGTGCTCAAAAGCTCAGCCACTCCATTGTACTAAAAATGTATGAGGTCAGGCTGGTGGTGACTGGCAAAAGGAGAGTTAAACCCATTTTCAGCAAGAGCCCTCCAACTGAATGTCTCTTTCTCTTTCCCGTTGATGTGTTCTTGCAAAGGACTCCTTCCACAAAGCAGCCCCTCACATTTGATTCATAGAGAGATGACTGGAATAACCATTCCACAACAAAAGATGCTTTGGGGCAGCCAGTGCATTACATCATTCTTTACCTTTGCTCCCTCGCTCCAACAGCTTTACACTGGACTGACAGCCTACATGAAGGAAGAAAGACAGAAAACAAAACATGGAGTCAGGGGGGAAAAAAAAGAAAAAACGAACATCAGAGTAGAGAGGGTATATGATTCATAATATTTACTCCATTAATCTAAGTCCATAATTGGTGTGGTATTTTATTTGAACAAAAAGGACAGATAGGTATGGTTTCAAGAAAAAAAACATACTAGTGATAATTCAACTTTACCTCAAAATGTAAAAACTTCAAGAAAACATGACATATTCATGAATTATAATCACCTAGAGACCAAAAATAAATGACTTCTATAAAATTAAAGAACTATAAAGGACAGTTTGAAGTATTATTAGTCCAAATGAGTTTCTTCCATTTTATTTACCTACTTCTTGAAAAGAGCATATACCAAGGATCAAGTTAGCAGTCCCATATTATCAGGACAAAAAAAAAAAATCTTTTCTGATAACTTAAGAATTACTGTGATGAGTAGGGGGTGTGTGTGCTTGTGCACAAACTACAGGTCGCAAACAGCAACCCCTAGAGAAGAGGCAGGAAAACAGGAGGTTGGATAATTGTATCAGCCACCTTTTAAGGAAGAGGGACAAAAACAGCTGAAATGCTTGTCATAGCAACTGTAGAGCTAACTGCTTGGGACTTGTGATGCACCCAGCTCCAATGGAGGCAGTCTTGCAGCTATGATCCTGGTCTGTCACTTTCCTGTGAGCATACCCGGACCCCGAGTTCCTTGATCTGTGGTAGGCTTACCCTTCACTTTCTTGTGCCTCATCCTCAAGAGAATCAATGACTTCCAGCCTTAGAAAATTTTATCCATTAACCAGGGACTCTAAGTCAGCTACCCCAAACAAACAGAACCTTTAAAGCTGGACCCAGTGCCTCCCTCTTACCAAATGCCTATAATTAATGATCCAGATTAACATTAATTGGAGTTTGGTGCCCATAATTTGGACCTGACCCTGACCTTCAATATTCGCAAATTCCTATCTCCCTTGGCCCATCTCTGCCTATAAAAAATCATTTATCACGTGAAACTATGTCTACTGTTGATATTCAACTGCCAAAGGATAAACTAATTGATGGCAAAGATTTGGTATTACATTTTTTACTTCCACTGTGCTTTAAATCTAAGATGATCCATTTATGCTATTACAATAAAACACTCCTTATTCCAAAAACAATTTAAGATTCTAAATAAATATTTGATTAATTGATTTCCGATCAGGATGGTAGAACCTTCAAACATCTTTGGGTCACATTTCCTTATTTCATACTTCCTGAAACTGAAGCATGGAGAAGAGGGAGCAGGATCAAATAGAAGTAGCCTTGCCATTTACTGGTTATACAACTTTGAACAAATAATATAACCTATCTAAACCAGTTTCCTCACCTACAAAATACAGATGTAATAGTGGCCTTGTCACCTCATCAAAAAAAAAAAAATTGTTCTGAGGACAAAATTACCTGATTTATCTAAAATTTATGAGTGAAAAAACAACTACACACCAAATAGAGAAGGGAGAGAAAATGCTTTAAATGCACTGGTGAACAAAGCTGGCTTGCATCTGGAATTTTAAAAAGGTATCATGCAGCAAATAAAACCAGAAGTAATTTTACCCTGCTATAGTGCAGCTGCAACCTCTCACACAGAGCCTGACACATGGGAGTCGAAGGCACCTGAGAAATCTTCTCATACACGCATTTTACAAATCAGCTGCATTTAATGTGTCCATGTCTTGATTTCCCAGAAACAAATTTCATTACACTAATAAATTTAGTTTTAGTATAGCTTTATGTCAATGAGGTATACAGTCATTTCTAATTTCAAGTGAAAAAACTAGAGCAGAGAATTTGATAATAAGTCCTAGCCAATCAACTAATAAACTTTCGCAAAACACCTACCAAGCGTCTGTCAAGTCCTGACTGCTCAGTGACACCATTCACTGCAAAGTAAGGTCCTATAATCAGATTGTCTAACTCCCAAATCAGTATTTCTACTACTGGGTTACCCAGTTTTTCCCTAAGTACCTGTTCCCATAATAGAACTGGACTAGGAAAGAATAACTTGACTTGTCCATGAGGGTGCTTGGGTGGCACAGAAAGTAGAAATCTGAGAACAAGAGCAAGTTGATTCCAACAATGGCACTGAGTCTCTGGGTCTGATTAGCTCCTCTCAATGATAAAATCCGGATGGGACAAAGCAGTGATCTGGGTTAGGGGATCAAGGAACAAAAGAAGAGAGAAACAGAAAACATGCAAAAGTTGAACTGGGAAACTCTCGTCATTGCTCCCTTCTGCAGGCAGTTACGCAGAACAGAAAATGATCATTCTTCCCCCAGATAACCAGGCAGCAGTGATAGACACAAAAAGACCCTTTCCATGACAAGGGTCTGGTCAAATTGACTCTAAGATGAGGACATAACTAAAGGAAAGGATTGAAAGTGAAGTGAGTATTAAGTTACATGCTTTCAATGTTGTGCCGAGGTCGGCTGGAGCCCTCCTAGTACACCTTCATGGCCAATGTCTGATTTTCTGTAGTCCTAAATTGATTATGTGAGAGGCACAGCCTGCCAAGAGGTTGTGGAGGATGAGGTAACAATGGCCTTAACCTTGTTTATTAAGAATTCTGGTTAAATACTCATCCTTGGTTATAGCTCTGATCTAAAATTTTTCTCTGTTCACCCGAAGAATGTCAGTACCCTAAGATCAGAGACCTGTCTGTGACCGTTTTATTTTCAAAATCGTTTGCATCAAGTGGGATTTAAAAGATGACAAGAAACCATTTTATTATTTGCAACATCACCAAGCAAAACTTAACCAAAATTTCTACAAGAAGTTCTTAGATTCTAAGACTGAATCATAAAGGCCCAATTATATATAATAGAATCCAGGGCAAACAGGTTTTGCATTTACTTAGCCAATTGTTAAAGCTATAACTAATTTCTTCCCATTTTTAACAGATACTCACAGATACCCATAGTCTAAAATGTGTGTGTAACATGAATATGTACAGTTTGTGTCAGTTATACTTGTTAGAAATTATCACAATACTAAAACTTCAACAAATATATTTAAATGAAAAATGAATATATTGAAAATGTTCCTCAAATCCTTGTCCAGGTCTCAATTCTGCCCTCTAACTGGTAACCACTGTTAATAGTTTCTTCTGATTTCTTCCCCCCAAAATTTTTTAAATTAGTACAGATTAAAGCAAACACATATTATTTTCCTTCTCCTCTATTCAAGTGATTACACAGCATATGCAGTTTTTGCATCTTTCACTCAACATTCCAATTTGATTTTTTTTCAACATTTAATTAGAAAATGCACCAGTTTATATATCCATGGGTCTTTCATATGTGTCCTTTTGGATATCTAAAGGAAACATGTACAACAGACAATTCCCCCATATACCCTAGAATTACATCTGTTCAATCAGCTGTTTACCAGGGCACCTAAAAGCTAAAGGGTGCTTAATAACAGTGTGCTCAAAGGGTCTTCAAAATATTTTATGGCATCCTGATAAGCAAACTCCTCTATAACTACTCTTGACTTGAAGCTAAAGTGAGATAGTTTACATTCATAGCATTATGGAATCTATCTCTCTCTCAAATGATACCCTAAATAGGGCAGTATTTATCATATGTAAGACTAGTAACTTAACCATAGCTACCCAATAAATAATTGCAAAGAGTCCCATGTTCATAAATAAAGGATTAAAAATTATTTACACAGGGATAAAGATAGGCTTGAGGCAACATTTTAGTATAACAAAATGATCAAAAACAAAATCAGATAAAGAAATGCCATTTCTGGGCTGGGGTTGTGGCTCAGCAGCAGAGCGCTCGCCTCGTACGTGTGCAGCCCGGGTTCGATCCTCAGCACCACGTAAACATAAATGCATTGCGTTGTGTACAACTAAAGTAAATAAATAAATATTTTTAAAAATTCTTTTAAAAAAAAATGCCATTTCTGGTGTATTTTACATTTGAGCAGGTCACTTATGTTTTACTATAGCATTTAACATTAATAAGTAAGAAATTTTAATTTGAATATACAATCTTTAAAGCTTTTCTATGTTGTTATATGTAATTTATGTTTTAAGATTCTACTCAGTTACCTAAGGAAATATGCTTATGACTTTGAAATAGCAATAAGTTTCATTTGTTGAAATTCACCTTATAACCAACTTTGCAAAAATACAGTCTTAGTAAAGTTTGAGAAGTCTATTTTAATAATAAGGAGAACAAGGGGAGCCTGCTTTAGTTAAAAGAACAATCTAAAGTTTGACTATAAAAGAATCAATTATTTGCCATTAGAATAACTAGCTAAGGGAAAAGGTGTTTTGTTTGCTTGTTGTCTTCAGTTAGTGCCCAACCAGGATTTTAAAAAAATTTTTTCTAATAATTCTATTAAACATCTTCATCTTCTCAGGTGAGACATTTTTCTTTGCAATTTAACACACACTCTCCTGACTTCTAAGTCAGTCAGTCTGACACTAGATATACTCCACTCAAAAAAAAAAGGGGGGTCCCCCTTTTCCTTCTACCCATGTATTATTTTTGGCCAAGAGCAACAGCTCCTCTGCCACTGGGCACTGCTGACCTAAAAACCCACTCCTGAGGCCTACAGCAGGTGGGGTAAGGGACAAGGCTCCATAAACATTTCAAAGGATAGTCTCAAACAAGGGATCCATGAGGAGGCAGGGGTTCCTGCTCTAACAGGCACAACTCCATTCTAAATATTTTCTTTTACAAAAAGAAATCCTCAGGAGAAGGAAAAGGATCCTATGCTATGGGGTGCTTCAAAGACCTATTCTATGAGGAGAGGGATTTAGCTCTATTTGACTGGGCTAGAGCTCAATTTCCAATTCTCAGAGAGTTTATGAAAAGGATATAATCAGGTGAGAAATTTACTTTTGTTTAATTACAAACTTGATTTAAATTTTTTATTGAAGACACAGGCAACAAAATACACCAAACAGCCTTTCAGCCAAGTACTAAATACCAACTTTCAGTAACAGAAAAATGAACTTATCTAAACCAGGAAAAAAAAAAAAAAAAAAAAACAGTAGATTATGCAGTCTGGAGGCAGGTGACAATACTGCAGGCACCAACCCTGTTAATTCTACAGCAACTAAAGCAACTTTACCTCATATGCTGTGGATTAATAGAAGACTAAGAAATTCAGACAGCTGAATTTGGTAAATAAATTTCATTTGAAAAGAAAACAAAAAGACACCTTCACCAAAGCCAACACAGCAATGACATAATTTGTTTTGGTTATTAGTGTCTTGACCATATTTTCTTACCCCAAACTTGAGGACACATTGTTCTGACTAGTGATGGCAATAAGGAATACACTGAAGCAAAACCATCTAGATAGTATTACACATGGAGACAATTAGCATGGTAAAACCTGCCACCTCTCATTGACACACCAAACTGCTGAAAGCACCCACTCTGGCCAGAAGCATAGGCTTTTTACATATATCCCAAGGACCCACACATGAAAGCTGGAATAGCAGCCAACCTACAAAAATTGGCTATAATACAATGCCATTACTTTTAGACACAGGCCAGTCCATGCAAAGGCCAGATCTGTGAGACGCCTTCACAGTTTCTGCCAGCAAACAGCTCCATATTCTTGGTACTGGATGAACTGGAGCCCATGTCCTTCAGTGTACTGCTTCCTACATATTATGCTTACCCACTTCACCAGCCTCCCTTCCCTGATTAACCTGAGCTCTCCTACTTCCCTCCCTAAATTTCTCTTTTTCCCTGCCACTACATGTTTATCCTATACACACCCTTCCTACACCCAGTGCTCCCTCACTCTTCTACTTAACTGTCTCCTTGTGGTACCTTGCCCCAAAACTAAGGATCCTCCTACCCACTAGAAGAAGAGCCTGAGTATAGAAGTAGTCTTAGGGAAGAGCAAAGGAAAAATCCCTGAATAGAGTCACTAAGCAAGAGGAAACATGTTCAATTAGACAGGTTTAATCTCAGAGTTGAACAGAAAGTATTTTGGAAGGATATTTATGATAAAGGTAGGTAGGAAACAGGAGAAGAGAGATGCAGAGCAAGCCAAACAAAGTCAAGATGGGGACAATTTATGCATCCTGGTTTTCTTCATCATTTGCCAGACTGTTGTAACTCATTCAATTAACGGGTAGTTATTGGGCACCTAACATGTGCCAGGCACTACCATGAAAATGCAGCAATAAACAATAATTGCTCATTATAATCTATAATTATAAATGTATTACCTGGTTACAAATCAAGGAGGTTAAAAAAAATGCCCTCATAAAGCTTCTAATTTAGTGACAGGGTACTGTATTAGTCAGCTGTTAGCCATTATAACAAAATACCTGAGATAATTAACTTATAAAGAAAAAGTTTTATTTTGGCTCATAGTTTTGGAGCTTCCAGTCCAAGACTGGGCAGACCCACTGCTTTGGGTCTCTTGTGGGCATGTCAGAAGGCAATGGCTGGGAGTGTGCAGAAAAGGCGTCACACATCATGGGTCCAGATGAAAAGAAGGCAGAAGAGGAGATTGGGGTCCCACAATCACCTTCAAGGTCACATTCCCAATGACCTGATGATTTCTCACTAGGCCCCACCTCCTAAAGGCTCCACCACCTCCCAACAGTGCCACCCTGAGGAACAAGGCTTTAACACATAGACCTTTGAGGGATAATCAAAATCCAAACTATATGGCTGGGAGTGTTGCTCAGTAGTAGAGCATCTGCCTAGCATGTTGCTTGGCTTGGGTCCAATCCCCAGCAGCACAAAAATAAGAGGTAAACAAAATCCAAACTATAGGTGATAAGTATAATAAACAACAACAACAACAACAAAAAACAACATTCTGTATGATTGATAGTGTTTAAGTGCTATGGAGAGGAAAAAATAAAGCAGGAAATAAAGAAGGGGTATTAAGGAGGTTAACTACAATAGTCAGAGAAGGCCTTACTTTGATGATATCACTGAAGTAAAGATTCACAAGAGAGGTGAGAAAGCAAAATACATGGATACCTGGAAGACTAGCTCTCACTATGTCAAAGTCTTAATTAAGACCAACAAATATATCGGCCAAGATAATGCCAATTTGGGCAAATGCCAATAAAAGATGAGGCAGATATTCAGTCTTTCTTCAGAACTATAATTATATATATTGGAAATTATGCATTTCCAGGCAACTGAACCTTCAATATTTTAATACTTATAACACACACACACACACACACACACACACACACACAAACACACAAAAGTTCAGCAGTTTCTTCTTTTACCACCTCAAAGGGAGAAGCTGTGGTTCCTGCATTAGTGTATTTCTTGACAATGAAAATGAAAAGAAATACTATAACAAGAAAAATCACTATGAGTGTTAATTAAGTACAACTCTTCCAACCCCACAAAGATTTATATCTAATAAGAGTCTTGATTTTATAGTATGAAATGTAGCAAAATATCAAAAACAAGTTAAGCAAGATGTATGTTTGAAAAAAATCTATATAACAAGGAAGTAGTTTAAAGGATCTTCACATTAGAATAAGAAAAATGCTTTCGTAGTGTTTTTGTCAGAAGGTGGATCAAATACTTAACACAGGACTTCTTAAGTTAGATTACTGTATACCAGAGGTGGTAACAATAATGTAAATTTATAATCTTCATCCATATGCACCACCTTTACCCATTTCACTCCCAGGGGGGAAAAATCTAATATGTGAAAGATATGTGTACTTTCCTGCACAGATTACTAAAAATACTAAGATCAGGACAAATGTCTGGATAACTGGAACACAGTCTAACAGGAGAGAAGTTATAATTCTTCCAAATAAGGCTCTAGGAGGAAGCAATGGAATACAATTAGAAATCACAAACACCAAATCTCTTGCCCATCTCCACAAGAGTCCAAGTTTGTAACAGTTAATATTCCAAAAATTTATCTATTTCAAATCTCACAAAAATGGGTTGGTATTGTGGCTCAGCAGTAGAGCGCTTGCCTAGCATGTGCACGGCCCGAGTTCGATCCTCAGCACCACATACAAATAAAAAAAAAAACGCATTGTGTACAACTAAAAGCAAATAAATAAAAATATTTTTTAAAAAATCTCACAAAATAAGTAAAACTAGATTACTGAACTATATTCTCTCCTAAAGATAATTTCAAAATAGCTTACAAAGATAATTCCAAAATGACTTACAAGAAACTTCTTCACTTTTCAGGTAAAACACACATGAAATATACTAGAAAAGGCCAAGATGTGTTAAGAAAAGGGACTAGCTAAGTTATTTAAAAATTATGGTAAATCCTGCAACACACTATTATGCAATATTCAAAAATGATGGTTGCCTGTTAATATCTTTTTTAAAAAATATTTATTTATTTACTTTAGTTGTACACAATGCAATGCATTTATGTTTACGTAGTGCTGAGGATCGAACCTGGGCCGCACACGAGCGAGGCGAGCGCTCTTCGCTGAGCCACAACCCCAGCCCTGTTAATATCTTAAGAGCATACTTTTTGACATCCAGGGATGGTCATGATATATAAAAGAGAAGAAAATCAGGGCACATATCAGTTATATAAAGTAGAACCTCAAACACCCTCTAAGTAAGTATAAACACATAGGATGTACATATATTATATGAACACACACACACACAAAAAAAAACACAGTATAGTTTTACTTAGGTAATTACAATAATTTTTACATTATTTTCCATAACCTTAGAAAGTTTGAAAAGCATTAGTAATGGGCATGGCATAAACAGACCAGATACCAGTACAAGGCCTGCTGTAATTCCTCTTATCAGAACTGTTGAGAAAAGTTTGGATTTAGGCAGGGTAAGTGGAGGAAGGAGAAGTTGTGCTCCATTTGTGTACAATGTGTCAAAATGCATTCTACTATCATGTATAACTAATTAGAACAAATTTTTAAAAATTAATTTAGAACTGGGGGGTGTAGCTCAGTGGTAGAGAGGACACCTAGCACACAATGCCTAGCACCACACACAAAAAGAGAAAAACAGACTTCTTCTAAATAGCAATAAGGTTTTGGGGGGTATTTCTGTGAAAATTAAATTTTATTTTTAAATGTGGTACTGGGAATTAAACCAAGGGCTTTGCATATGCAAAACATATGCTCTACCACTGAGCTACACTCCCAACCCATCAAAAATTAAATCACACACTTGTGGCTATTAACATGAATTTTCAAAACAGGTCAGTTGGGGTATGACTCTTACTACAAAGATTTCTTCTATATTCAAAGGATTTATAGTTAATTGTTTTATATATTCTTAATGCTCTTAGATTGTGTTTCAACTGATAAAGTTTCCAAAATAAATTCGCTTAAAGTATCACAAATGCAATTCAGAATAACTTTGCTTACAACTTTTCACTGGAAAAGTGCAAAATCCTCTAACACAATATATGCAAAAGGCTTAGGTCACTATTCTCAGCTTCTAAGTAGACATGCACGACAAGGCTTGAACACATTCCAGGCATGGCCTTCAAGCCCAGACCACACCTGCTTCCAAGGCCTTGGGGCTAAAAATAACTCTGGGGCCTCAAAAATGGGACACCAGCCAGGCCCAGGGGTAGCTGCAGGCCCCTTGCTCAGCTTCACTACCAGTAAAAGCAGGAGCAACAAAACTTAATACAATCACTAAAAACTCCACCACAGGCTTCCTTCTCCCAAACTCTTTGGGCCAATCATCTATAGTCTGGGCCTGCTCAGGTTCTTTGCTCCTTGGAACCAAAACTAACCCTAGGAATTAGAAACAAATGAGGTTTTATAGTGTATTGTTTTTTTAAAAAAAAAATGCTGTGGACTACAAATCAGAAGACCTTGTTCCTAGTCAACTCCTCTACTAAATGCTAAGGCATATAGATGTATCACTTGACATCACCAAGCTTGTATTTTCATAGTCACAAAATAAGGAACCTGGTCATCACTAACATCTGAGGATTGTTTCACTAAAAAATATGAAGATATTGCTTTAAGATATTGCTTAAGGTACCATAACAAGGAGAGTACCAGGACTGATTTGATCATTAAGCAGTAATGTTAAAGAGTTAATGTCTGGGCTGGGGATATAGTGCTAGCCTCACATGCACAAGGCCCGGGGTTCAATCCCCAGCACCATCACCACAAAAAAAAAAAAAAAAAAAAAAAAGCTTAATGTCCTACAGAACATAAATTAAACAGATAACTCTAAGACATTAATAGTTCCACATTAATAGTTCCACAACCATCATGGCTACTTTTATGGTAGGGGATTTCCAAGGCTTGCTCTGAGACAACAACTTCTACTTCTCTGCCAGCCCCATAGTATGCAGGAGACTCCTCTGGGGCTCATTACTGTACCAGGAAAGGAAAGAAGGAAGGCCAGGTGGCAGAGAAAGATGGGCGGCCACAGCATCACTGTTTGCCCAATTCCAGGATCCTAGGCTGTGCAGCTAAATCCCTGTATGTGTCTTCATATTTCCCTTCTGGGGCACTGAGAGTTAGTGGCATCAGGAAGCTGAACCGCAAAGGCCTACAAAAACAGGGTCAAGTCCAGGGCTGGAGAATCACAACATCACAAGAAAGAAGGAGACAAAAGGCTGGCAAACATCCCAAGATAGGAATTGGAAAGTCTTCTGGTCCCTCAATTACTTTTTCCACTGAGTCCTTTTCATTCTTGTTTTCTCACAATCTGGCCCCATCACATCATCCAAGGGCAATTTATGTGTCCTTTCCTAAAAGCTGTGCTGTTTCCCCATCTCACCCCTTTTCCTCTTTAAATTCCTCTTAATTTCTCCACAATTATAGCAAAGCTTCTTCCTAAGGTTAAGCCTTTAACACTGATTTGTTTTCTTTTGGGGAAAACTGCCAAGGCCCTTGATGTATTGTTACTATAACAAGTGTTAGAGTTTGTATGTGGAATGTCCTCCCAAAGGTTCAAGTGTTGAAGACTTTGTCCCCAACAGCAATGTTCAGAGGTGGGGTTTTCAGGAAGTGATTATATCATGAAGGCTCTGATCATCAATGGAGTCAAAGCTGAATGGACTACTGGAGGTGGTAGAAACTGCAGGAGGTGGGACCTAGTTGAAGTGGGTAGGTCCTTAGGGATGTGCCCTTGGGGACTCTATCTTGTCTCTCTCTCTCTCTGCTTCCCTGCACAAAGACACAAATTCTCAGGGCTTTTCACACTAGGTTATTTAGAAAATGAACAAGATGTGAATTATTTTAGAATCTAGTGTTCAGATTCATAAGCTGGAACATGACCTCTGTACATGTGGACAAAAATGGCTTAAAAAAAAAAAAAGTCTGATTGGCACCTGGGCCAGCAGTCAGCAGTTCTGCTCTCTGCTCTGCCCTTTTCCTTCTTCCACCAGCCTTGAGTGAGCCAATAGTTCTCCTTTCAGTTTAACAAAAACCTGACAGAGAAAGAACTCCAAAGAGAAATGAGGAAAGCCATAATTAGAAGTCTCCTATGTCAGTTCCCAGTAACTCTATTAGTTAATTTTCTTAAAGGATTTCACAAACAATTTGAATAGCAAAATAAATAGTAATGGACTATACCTCACAGAAAATAAATACCAATGAGTCCAGCTGGGTGCGATGGCACATGCTCGTAATTTCAGTGTCTTGGGAGGCTAAATCAGGGGGATCACAAGTTCAAGGCCAACCTCAGCAACTTAATGAGGCCCTAAACAACACTGCAGACCCTATCTCAAAAGAAAAAGGGGTGGGGATATGACTCAGTGATTAAGTGCCCCTGGGTTCAATACCTGGTGGTAGTAATAATACCAATGAGTCCAAAGAAAGTAAAGGATTTCCCACAAAACATCTGTCCTACAATGAAAGTCTGAGAGGTTGGCATTTCTGTTTGCTGTTCTTTTGTTTTGTTTTTTTTTCCCCTTTTAAAGACATCATTCTGTCATCTTTACATTGTATTATACTTTGACCTCCATAAATCCTAAAGATTAGGTTCAGGCATGCCACATACAGCAACAAACACCTTTCCACCCAAGTCTTAATTTCCCGTTCTAAAAAACACCAGCATCTGCATTGGTTTAAATTTAATTTAGGTTTCAAAACCAATGTATGGCAGTGTGGAAAAACAAGACAAAGTCTCCAATATTAACTGAGTAAATAGATAAAAAGTAACATTTTTAAGAAATATAAAAAAGATAGCCGGGCGTGGTGGCACACGCCTGTAATCCCAGCACTTGGGAGGCTGAGGCAGGAGGATCACAAGTTCAAAGCCAGCCTCAGCAATGGCGAGGCACTTAGCAACTCAGTGAGACCCTGTCTCTAATAAAATACAAAAAGGGGCTGGGGATGTGGCCCAGTGGTCGAGTGCCCCTGAGTTCAATTCCCCGGTACCACAAAAAAAAAAAAAAAAAAAAAAAAAATAACATGTGCCAAGTGTGATGGCACATGCCTGTAATCCCAGTGACTCAGGAGGCTGAGGCAGGAGGATTCACACGGTCAAGTCCAGCCTCAGCAACTTAGGGCCTAAGCAACTCTGTGAGACCCTATCTCAAAATAAAAAGGACTGGGGATGAAGCTCGATGGTAAAGTGCTTCTAGGTTCCATCCCCAGTACCAAAAAGAAAAAAAAAAAAATGCTAGAAGGATGTATAGTAAGTCAGAGAGGAGTTTCTGGGGGAAATGTAATTTTTTTTTAATATTTATTTATTTGTTTTAGTCGTATACAATTCCTTTATGTTTATATGGTGCTGAGGATCAAACCCGGGCCATGCACGTGCTAGGCGAGCACTCTACTGCTGAGCCACACCCCAGCCCCTGGAAAATGTAAATTTCAAGGGGCACTTTGAGGGAAAGCAGGGACATGAACTTCCAGAGAATACGGGAGAAAAAAATTACAAATAAAGTTAATGCATGAACAAAGGTAGAGGCAGAGCAAGTTGTCTACAGATTTTCCTGGTTGAAGCACAGATTGTACCAGTGAGTAACAAAATAAAATGTGGTGAAAGGGGCCAGCTAGAATAGCAAGCTGAAAGGTTAAAGCCATTGAAGCCACTGTAAGTTTCATGAAAATAATGTGAGGACACCGCTGGAAGAATTTCACTTGGGTAACTATTTACAATGGATTGAAATAAGAAGAAAATGGAAATAAGGAGCCTAGCTACAGCCCAGAGGTCTTTAGTTGTCTAAGAATGGGATCTGCCTAGAATAGTGACTATAAAACCTAACAAGAAAGGAAAAAGCAAAGACACTGGTGATGGTCTGTATGACTAGCACAAAATATAGCCTTATTAAATAACTGACTTCCTGACTGACATGTGCATGAAGAATGGCTACCTAGACTACATTATAAAATTATTCCATCATAATAACATCTGGAAATATTTCAACCTCCTATAAGCTAATAAGCAAAATAAGTACTATGTATAGGTTTCAAGCTTTCTTAGGTCACTATATATAAACCAGAAGAATTAGACATAATAAAAGGTTGAAATAAAGTAAAGCAGAACACAAACAGAAATGGACTCTGAATGTTGGCATAAAGATTGATTTTCTTCTATATGTCTTTCTGTAATTTTCAAGGTTTTTTTTGTGTGTATATATATGTACACACAAAACTTTCATATCAGGAAACATGTATTTTACATATACACATGTATAGGTACACATATATGTATTTTATACATTTTTCCCTGTGTGTGTGTGTGTGTGTGTGTGTGTGTGTGTGTGTGTGTGTGTTAGTCAGCTTTACATCACTGCAACTAAAATACCTGATGAGACTAACTTGGAAGAGGAAGAGTTTATTTTGGCTCATGGTTTCAGAGGTGTAGCCCATGGTCAGTCGACTCCAATACTCTGGTCCTAAGGTGAGGCAGAGTATCATGGCAGGAAAGCATGGAGGAAGAAAGTTTCTCAGCTCATCACAGCTTGGAAGCAGAGAGAAAGTGAAAGGGAAGGGGCCACCGGGAAGATGCACCCTTCCAGGGCATGCTCCCAGTGACCCACCTTTTCTAGCCACACCCCACATACCTACATTTACCATCCAGTTAGTCCATTCAAATTAGGATGAATGGATTAGGTTACTATTTTCATTTCATTTCATTCTACCTCCTGCATATTCCTGCATTAGCACAGGAACTCTGGGGGGACACTTGTATCCAAACCATAACAGTATGTGGTATGGGGATTGAACCCAAGGCCTCAGATTGTGCTAAGCACATGCTCTAACAGATCTATACTCCTAGTTCCCAAATTTTTTAATCAGTCATAATTCATGTCATGCTCGTGCTGTTCTGAGGAAGATGTGGAAATTGAGGGCCTATTCTCCGAATTAGCTAAGAAAAATTATTTGAATAAATAATTAACCAACATAAGTTTAATATAGTATCGTGGGATTCATTCTCCAATAATATGAAAAATACTAAAGAAATATTTTAAATGTAATTACAAAACCCTATGTTAAGCATGCTATGAGATACAAGGTATTCATGCATATGTATTCCATAAAAAGCTATGTAAAAGCCGGGCGCGGTGGCGCACGCCTGTAATCCCAGCACTTTGGGAGGCTGAGGCAGGAGGATCGCGAGTTCAAAGCCAGCCTCAGCAATGGCGAGGCACTTAGCAACTCAGTGAGACCCTGTCTCTAAATAAAAATACAAAAAAGGGCTGGGGATGTGACCCAGTGGACGAGTGCCCCTGAGTTCAATCCCTGGTACCACAAAAAAAAAAAAAAAGCTATGTAAGTAAATATAGTTCAGTACAGGGCAATGTTCCTTTTCCAAATGTAAAAGTAGAAACAAAATCATTCCAAATACAATAAGCTTGCCACAAGTGAAATTTAACATAAAGCAGACCATAGGACAGTCCATTATGAAGCTTAATGGCTTAAACACTAAAATATCTAATTTCACCATCTTATCTAAAATATAGTCCATGGCAAAGACTCTAAGAATAGTGATCATAAAGCTGGGGGTGGTGGCGCACACCTGTAATCCCAGCACTTGGGAGGTTGAGGCACGAAGATCACGAGTTTAAAGCCAGCCTCATCAATGGCGAGGTACTTAGCAACTCAGTGAGACCCTATCTCTAAATAAAATACAAAAAAGGGCTGGGGAGGTGGCCCAGTGGTCGAGCGCCCCTGAGCTCAATCCCCGGTACCAAAAAAAAATAGTGCTCATAAAGCTCCCCTGTTTAATCCCTCACTAAACATATTCTCAAATAGGATCAAAAGAAACATATACAGGGGGGCTGGGGTTGTGGCTCAGCGGTGGAGCCCTTGCCTAGCAAGTGCGCGGCTGGGTTCGATCCTCAGCACCACGTGAAAATAAACGCATTGTGTACAATTAAAGCAAATAATTAAATATAAAAAAAAAAAAAAGAGGGACTGGGGTTGTGGCTCAGCGGCAGAGCGCTCGCCTTGCACGTGCACAGCCCGGGTTCGATCCTCAGCACCACGTAAACACAAATGCATTGCATTGTGTACATCTAAAGTAAATAAATAAATATTTAAAAAAAAAAAGAAACATGGGAATTTACTAGCAACAAATTTATGTATCACATAATACTAAATAACAAGAGATCCAAAGGCCCTCTACATTCAATAAAATAAACACTTGGCTTTTTCTCTTATGAATAGTGGTTGTTGTTTTAATCCTGGGGTTGTGCACCTTACCTAATTACAGGACTCCAGGAAGAAAACATGAGTTAGGAAAATAGATGTGTGTTCATTTACTGATTATCGACTATGCTCAATTTCATATATAAAAAATTTCCTATTTTTGTCTGATCACAAGAATCACATAGGAGCTTGATGAAAATGTCCACCTCTGAATATTGATTCTTGGGTCTAAAATAGAAATTGCAAGTTTACGTTTTTAAAAAATATCCCAGGAGCTCACAGGATCAGGCAATATGAAAAATATTATCCCAAAGACAGCTTTGGTTCTTCTTTCACTGTTCATATTTATTCAGTTGGCAAAACCTGATTTCAGTCTCTCACTGGGAGGACATAAAGGTACACAAGCTGGAAGAGGAAGTCAGAGATAATCAAAATCTCATAGCTGAAGAAATTCCAATTAGTCTAGTACATGTCGTTTGATAGATTAATATTGTCCCTTTTACAAAATGTTAAGTATTTCCCCAAAATCACACAATTTATCAGTGGTGAAAGAAAGACAAGAACTTCTAGAGAATAGTGTTTCTACAATCCTATTTCAGAATATGTTCAGTGAGGGATTAAACAGGGGAGCTTTATGTGCACTATTCTTAGCGTCTTTGCCATAGACTATATTTTAGATAAGATGGTGAAATTAGATATTTTAGTGTCTAAGCCATTAAGCTTCATAACAGACTGTCCTATCGTCTGCTTTATGTTAAATTCACTTGTGGCAAGCTTATAGGGCTTATCAAACATTTTGCAAGTTTTAAAGTTTCCTGAAAAACATGGAAAGCAATTGATTTCAAAAGATGAAAAATAATGTGCCCATTTAAACATTTGATGCATGTGGCTATGAAGAAGGCTGACTTCACCAAAATGCCAGCCTCTACAAAGTTACAGGAAAAAAGCCAGATGTGAAGCAAGGAATCTAAGGGTGAGGCAAGAGCCATCACAGATCACTAGTAAAGGAGGAGGAACCCTGGAAACAAAAGCTTGTCTACTTCATTCAGTCACTGAAAGAACACAAGAAAGTAATTAAAGTATGCAAAAGAATAGCATTTTATAAACTGATCATTTACTAAAACTCAGGAGAGGATTAATAACTAATTATTAACTAATCAGTAATGTTAAACCTTGGTTTCATATTAAAATCACCTGGGCAGCTCTTAAGTATTCCAATGTACCTCAAACCAATAAATCAGAATCTCTAAAGAGTTGGAACCAAGCATCAGTATTTTTCACACAAACAGGTAGAGAAGCAATTTGGTGGCACTTACAATAGTGTGATTCACCTGACTTATTACTTTAGGTTCACGTTTTATAATATGTGCTGGAAGTAAGAGTTCTAAACAGATTTTTAGGTAAGAGATGAGTTCTCCATTGTTACAGCCTCTATAATTCAATAATAATAAAGCAGCAAAACAATTGTGATACACAAAACCAGAAGAATATGCTGGAACAGAATCCCCTAATGGTTTAATAAAACAGTTCATGATTAACAAAATCTAATTTTCAAACTTTCTCTACAGCATTGTTTAGATGCAGATGTAAGGTGAATCACACTATTATAAGTGTATCAAGAAAAGATTTTTAAAGGTTCAGAGCAGACAAGATAGAACTCAGATCGACCAGTGTATGCAAGTTAAATAAACAGCTCCATCCCAGGAATTTCCATTATTAAAAGCTAATCACCATTATAAGGGCATATGATCCTTCAAAATTCCTCGCTCTAGTCCCATCCTATAAATGTTAAATGAGATGATAATGGAAACCAGAATTTGGGCCTCCAGTCAAACAATCTATATCACATCAAATAAAGGACTCCCTACCTTTCTCAAGTTTGGGCAAATATTTATTTATTTTGAAGAGGGGGTTATTCAAATGGAGTCAGTTTTTATTCATAACATCTTACTGACATCCAAGAGAAGAAACACTAGACTAAAAAATGTACATTCAGCATGTCTAATTGTGGTTCATTTATACGACTGTTCTCAAGCATCTGTATAGTATAACACTTTTTGGTCAGCTAAATTTGCTGGGCATTTCATAAAAGAAATAAAAATTGTACATAGATAACTACAAGGTTCCCTGTGATAGTATTGCAAGAGTGGGAAAGAAACAATTTCCAGAGGCATTGTCTAGAAGTCAAGGAGGAGATGATAAATCTATCTCACCTACATATATTTACTCTGGATGCTCTCCTACTTCAACTCCTTAGGGTGCTACACAAATGACCTCTGGCCAAGGGAAGTTTGAAAGAAGTGGGAAGCTCATTGCCAGCAAACTTCTCATTGAGGAGGCAACTTCCTCTCAGCTGATCCCTAAAGGCTGGCTGCTTCCTGTCAGGAGCCATTTATCTTCACAGGGCACAATCCACCTTCAGGAGTCAGGAGTGGGTTTTCACTGTAGTACTGACTTAATAGAGGGAAAGAATAGGGAAAACAGTTCATCCTTCCTCAGACACCAGGTACACATAGTCCCTTCCCCGAAAACAAATAACAAACACAGAGAAGGCACAGAAAAGACTTACAGGCCTTACAACTCTGGTCAGATTACACTGATGTTATTTCTACTCAGCAGCATCTCCCTCAAAGCATAAGCAGGAAAAATTAGTTGCTCTACATTCCTGCTGACACTTCATATTTTCAAGTTTTTGAATTTTTTGTTTGGTTTTGTTTTTTGAGACAGGGTTCTCACTATGTTGCCCATGATCGTCTCAAACTCACGACCTTAAGCAGTCCTCCCACCAGGCCTCATCAGTAACTAGGAGTACAGGTATGTGCCACCACACCCAGCTCGTTTATTTTTAAGTTTTAGCTATTTTGATCAATGTGTAGTGATAATTCACTGGAATACAACGGTGGTCTACATAGAAATATTAAATCAATGTTAGGTTTGTTGGAGTTGATAACCAGATTATGGGTAGAATGTCCTTATTTTGTGAAAATCTGAAGTAGTCAGCCTGTAGTCAATGTTTTGTTTTTTTATGACTAATATGGTTAAGCACCTCTAGAAGCCTTTTTTTTTTTAATCTTTCACATTTAGATCTATAACAGACCTAGACTTTATTTTTGTGTATGATGTGAGATAGGAGTCAAAATTAGTTTTATTTTTCCATATGGATACGCAATTGACCCAGGATCATTTACTGAAATATCTTTCCTTTCATATTGCTGTACAGTAACATCTTATTCATAAATTATCTATATATGTCCATACATATGTCTGTTTCAGGACTCTATTCTTTTCCACATTTATTCCACACTGTTTATCCAATACTGTGAATTCTGCAACTCTGTCCTTCATTAATATTACTTTGGCTATCCTTGCTATTTGCATTGCTGTGTGAATATCAAAATAAACCTACGTAAAGGTTTTAAACATCTTTCATTAAATTCATTCCTAGGCACTGAATATTTTTTGATGCTATGATAAATATCATCTTTCCAAAAATTTCATTTTTTAATTATTACGGTTATAAAGAAATATATACTTTGTTTATTGGCCTAGTATCCAATAATCTTACTAAATTTATTATTTTTAATTTACATAAAACAAAATTCACACTTTTTGGTGTACAGTTCTATGAGTTTTGATCAAATACATAGAACAATGCAACCACCAACACAAAGTACAGAAAACTTCCATCACTCCAAAGAAATCCCTTATGCTGTTCCTTTGTAATCAATACCTCCTCCCTACCCTCAAACCCTGGCAACCACCAATCTGTTTTTTTGTTTGTCTTTGTTTTTGTTTTTGCAATACTGGAGAGTGAACCCAGGGATGTATCATCACTGAGCTATATTCCCCAGTTTTTGTTGTTGTTTTTAATTATTTTGAGTCAGGGTCTCACTGAACTGCTGAGGCTAGCCTCGAATTTGCAATTCTCCTCAGCCTCAGAATCCTTGGGATTATAGGCCTAGACCACCTTACCTGGTCACTGTCAAATCTGTTTATTCCTACGGTTTTGCCTTTCTAGAATACGACAAATGGAATCAGACAAGGTACACAGTCTTTTGAGAGTGGCTTCTTTCACTTAACTTAATCCATGTTGCTGGGCACAGTGGTGCACACCTATAATCTCAGCAACTCAGAATTCTGAGACAGGAGGATTCCAAGTTCAAGGCAGCCTCATCAATTTAGTGAGATCTTGCCCCAAAATAAAGATAAAAAAGGCTAGGGATGCACCTCCAGGATAAAGTGCCCTTTGGTTTGATCTCCATTACTGAAAACAAGGATTCATCCATTTTGTTGCATAAATCTTTTTATTGCTGAGTAATAGGATATTATAGAGATGTAGCATCATTTATATACTTATTCATCTGCTGAAGAACAATTGGGTTGTTCAGCTTTTAGTGATTACACTTGAAGCTGCATAAACATTTGAGTATAGGTTTTTGTAAGAACATAAATTTTCATTTAAATATATATGTAGATAAGTATATACTTAGCTTTATAAGAAACTAGTCCAATGTCTTCCAAAGCAGCTGTACCATTCTGCATTCCCATCAGAAATGTATCAAAATTCCAACGCTCTGATTGCATCCTCAACAATACTTGGTGTCAGCAGAATTTTTGTTTTTGTTTTGCCATTGTACAGATGGTGTTATCTCACTGTGGCTTTATTTTACATTCCCCTAAAAACTAATGAACATTACTTCCATTTTGACCTCTGTATATTTTCTTTGGTGAAGTGTCTTCAAATCCTTGGCTCTTAATTGGTTGCTTATTTCTTACTGAGTTTTAAGGGTGCTTTCTATATTCTAGATACACATCTTAATAAGCATGATTTACAATATTTTCTCCCAACCTGTGGCTTGTCTTTTCATTATTGCAATAGCACCTTTGGCAGAGCAAGTTTTAATCTCAATGAAGTCAAGTTTGTTAATTTTTTTCTCATATGAACCATGCTTTTGGTGTCATTTGTAAGAAATCTCTGCCTAACTCAGGTCACAAATAGTTTCACCAGTTTTCTAAAAGTTCTAAAGTTTTGGGGCTGGGGTTGTGGTTCGGGGCAGAGCACTTACTTCGCACATGTGAGGCACTGGTTTGATCCTAAGCACCACATAAAAATAAAGATATTGTGTTCATCTATAACTAAAAAAAATTTTTTTAAGTTCTGAAATTTTATGTTTTGTGTTTAAGTCAATGATCCATTTTAAGTTAATTTTTGTATAAAGTGTACGATATGGGTTGAGGTTCTTTAAAAAAGAAAAAAAGGATGTCTAATAGTTTCAGCACAATTTAATTAAAAGACCATTGTTTCTCCATTAAGTTGCTTTTATAACTATGTCAAAATTCAAATGAGGCCAGGTGTGGTGGCACACGACTGTAATCCCACCAGCACAGGAGGATCACAAGTTCAAAGCCAGCCCTGCAATTTAATGAGGGCCTAGGCAACTTAGGGCAACCTGTCTCTAAAAAAGAAAAAAAAAAAAGAAGAAAAAGGGCTGGGGATGTGGCTCAGTGGTTAAGTGCTCCTGCGTTCAAACCCTGGTACCAAAAAAAAAACATCTAATGAGGGCTGGGGTTGTGGCTCAGCGGCAGAGCGCGCTCGCCTCGCACGTGCGTGGCCCGGGTTCGATCCTCAGCACCACGTAATCATAAATGCATTGCATTGTGTACAACTAAAGTAAATAAATAAATATTAAAAAAAAAAAAAAAAAACATCTAATGATACCTCACACAGAAGGGGTTAGTGAGAATGCTGGGAAATTGAAACACTGCACTATTAGTGGGGTTATAAAATGGCGCAACTGCTATAGACAACAGTATGGCAGTTGCTCAAAAAGTTAAAATTACTATATAATAATTCCACATACTATGTAAGCATCTGTTATATGATTTTTATAAATACCTTTTATCATATTTAGGCGGCCCCTATTTCTGGTAGTTAAGAACTTTTATCATGAACAGGTATTAGATTTTAACAACTGCTTTGTCTGCATCTACTAAGATAGTCATGACTTTCCTTATTAACTGATTTGTGACACTATCAAAACATTTTTATAGGGGCTGGGGTTGTGGCTCAGCAGTAGAGTGCTCGCCTAGCATGTGCAAGGCCCTAGGTTCAATCCTCAGCACAACATAAAAATAAATAAAGGTACTGAATACATCTACAACTAAAAAATAAATATAAAAAAAAAAAAACATTTTATATATTCATTCCATGTTTATTAGAGAATCTTATTATTACACAAGTAATGGTCAAATCTTAAGTCGCTCTAATAACAAATAAGAGGATTCATGGATAAATGAAGTCTAATGATATTTTACAAGTCATCACCTAGCCAAAATTGTATGGGAACTTCAGTCACATTTCCCAGTAAATCCTTCCCCACCAAATACAAAATGGATCAAAGAAATGATGACCAGGGGCTGGGGTTATGGCTCAGCAGTAAAGCGCTCATCTTGCATGTATGAGGCCCTAGGTTCTTGATCCTCAGCACCACATAAATAAAATAAAGGTATTGTGTCCACCTATTTAAAAAATAAATAAATAATCCGATTCTTTAAAAAAAAAAAATGTTAAAAAAAAAGAAATGATGACCAAATCACAATCTTGAAACTAAGCATGATAATTCTCATGTTCAATATATAAATGCCAAAGCATCTGAAATGAAAAAGAACTTCCATTACAAGTGATCTTGATGTTATAATATAAACATCACATACTTTTAGAAATTAGAAATGAAATTACAGTATTAAAATGTTAATTCTTCAGTGACATAAATCAATGGATAGTAGATGTTTTTACTATTGTAAATTTGTGAAATGCTATAATTTGGAGAGGAAATTTTATAAATGACTGCATTAAGGAAATTGGGTCTACTAACTATCATCCACAGGTTAGTTCTTTTTATTTTGCCTACATTCTGTTTTTTCACAATTAAATGAAAAATCTGTGATCATAAGAATGAATGGTTGGTGATCAAAAGCCCCAAAGAAGCTAGACATACTTTTACAACGAAATTGTCATAGTACTACATTTTCAATCATTGGGTTCACTGTATGACTTAGATTATGAATGATCTTGGGTTGGGCATGGTGGCACATGCCTGTAATTCCAGCAACTTGTGAAGATCACAAGTTCAAGGCCAGACTCAGCAATTTAGTGAGACCATGTCTCAAAATGAAAAATAAAAACAGAACTAGGGGTGTAATTCAGTGATAGAGTACCCCTGGGTTTAATCCCCAGTACCCAAAGGGGGAAAAAAATGCAGGCATGATCTTGGCTGGCTCTGAACATTTTGCAACTTCTCACACTGTAGTTCTCTGAGGTGGCCTCAGTCCCCTGCATTCTCTCCCTATTTGCACACCCAGCTTCATTTAGTATTATGAGAGAAGGGACTGATGACAGTCCATCAAGACCTGGCCAGAAAGCAAGAAGGATGACACAAATGTTCAAGCACAAAGGTGATGTTGGAATAGAAATCTTGGGTTCTATCACAATTGTTACCAACAACCCAGTCATTCTGAGTAACCATACATATATCCCTCGCCCATTTCTACTTAGTTTGCTGGATTTTGCAGATTTACTCTATTCCTCCTATTAGCATGAGAACATTTTAAATTACAGAATGATATGGCAATAACTTGTAACAATTAAAATGGCTCTTGAAAGACTGATAATCTATCAGTATCTATCAGATGCAAAAAATAAACAAAAATATCGAGTATCTGAAAGCTAAAAACAATTTTTTATATTTATTTATTTGCTTTCATTGTATACAATGCATTCATTTTTACGTGGTGCTGAGAATCTAACCCGGGCCACGCACGTGCTAGGCGAGCACTCTACCGCTAAGCCACAACCCCAGCCCCTAAATACAATTATAAGCATACTATAGTAAAACTCATATAGCATCCTTTAACCTCAACCACCACAATTACTACCACTAATAACTGTCTACATGAGAGTCTTGGACAAGCAATAAATACATCAGTTAAGTAATTTCTTATGTAATCCTGGCATTTAGACCCAAAAAAATGCTTTTCAAAAAAAGAAATACAGTCAGACACAGTGGCACATGCCTGTAATCTCAGCAGCTCAGAGGCTGAGGCAGGAGGATCCCAAGTTCAAATCCAGCCTCAGCAATTTAGTGAGACTCTGTCTCGAAAAATAATAATAATAAAAAAGGGCCGGGGATGTGGCTCAGTGGTTAAATGCCCCTAGATTCAATCCCTGGTACCAAAAAGAAAAATAAAGAAGTACAAAAGTCAATAAATACATGAAAAAGTGCTCAACATCTTTAGGCCTCAAGGAAGTGCAAATCAAAACTACATTAAGGGGCTAGGGGTGTGGCTCAGTGGTAGAACGCTTGCCTGGCATGTGTGAGGCACTGGGTTCCGTCCTCAGCACCATATAAAAATAAATAAATAAAATGAAGGTATTGTGTCCATCTACAAACCAAAAAAAAAATATTAAAAAATAAACTACAGTGCTGGGGTTGTGGCTCAGCGGTGGAGCGTATGCCTGGCACGTGCACGGCCTGGGTTCGATCCTCAGCACCACATAGACATGAATGCATTGCATTGTGTACAACTAAAGCAAATAAATAAATATTTGTGTGTGTGTGTGTGTGTGTGTGGTACCGGGGATTGAACTCAGGGGCACTCGACCACTGGGTCACATCCCCAGACCTTTTTTGTATTTTATTTATTTAGAGACAGAGTCTCACTGAGTTGCTAAGTGCCTCGCCATTGCTGAGGCTGGCTTTGAACTCACGATCCTCCTGCCTCAGCCTCCCAAAGTGCTGGGATTACAGGCGTGCGCCACTGCGCCCGGCGCAAATAAATATTTTTTAAAAAATAAATAAATAAACTACATTGAGACTCCATCTCACCCCAGCTAAATAGCTATTCTCAAAAATAAATAAATACATAACAAATGCTGGCAAGGATGTGGAGAAAAAAAGAACCTTATATACTATTGGTGGGAATGTAAATTAATACAGCTACTGTAGAAAATAGTACAGCAGTTCCACAAAAAACTAAAAATAGAACTGCCACATGATCGGTTATACCACTGTGGGTATATATTCAAAGAAAATGAAGCCAACATACCTGCACTGTGGCACTAATTCACACACAGCCAAGATAAGGAAATCAGACTAGGCAGCCCCTTATCAGAAGAATGGATTTTTAAAATGTGGTAAATACATACCATGGAATATTATTCAGCCACAAAGAAGAATGAAACTATATCATTTGCATTTAGATGAAACGGGAAGACATCAAATTAAACAAAATAAGTCAAAACAAGGTATTGCATGTTTTCTCTCATATGCAGAAACTAAACAGACCTGAAAGTAGAGAGAAAGAGACTGTTACAAATAAGCCAAACTACACACACACAAAAAAAAACAAATACTATATAATTCAATTTATATGAAGAATCTAAAATAGCGAGATTCAGAGAAACAGGCATCCCAGAGATCTATTTCACAACAATGTGAACATATCACTACTGAACTATATATTTAAAATTTATTTAAATGATGAATTTTGGTTTTTTTAACTACAATAAAGAATGAAGAAAAACCAAAAATGGCAATAGATCTTTTTTTTTTTTTTTTTTTTTTTTAATGTTTCCCTCCCAAACTTCAAAGGAGCCAAAAACTGCAAAACTATCCTAAAGCAGCAGCCAGCTAATACACTGCTCTTACAATACGGGGAGGGGAAGTGTCTGCAATTATGGGAGAGAAGGAAAAAACTTCAGGTGGACTATGCCCTATATCTAATAATGACTTAATCACTATTGATCTAAGAAAGTGGAGACTTTCTTAGTGGATCCCATCTCCCAGATAAGGTGCCTCTAGAGCAAAAAATGAGTCTTTTATGATGTTTTGTTTAAACCATGAAGAGAAGATAATAGAGATGCTGGCGCCAAGTATAAATTTCTTGATGGCCAAGGCCATACATATCTCCTTTGCATTCCTTCTTGTACCTTATTCATAGAAATCACTAAGTAAATACTGGTTCACAAGGACATCACTGGCAAAAGAATGGACCTTTTGTCCGAAAAATGCCTATGACACTCAGAAGCTAACGAGCTTAATGAATGAAGGTCATTTCTATAATGACAATCTCTACTGATTTCACAATCACTTTTTATTAAAAACTTATTTTTAAAAACTACTTTTTCCTGGCAAACAGATACCATATTGCCCAATATTTGGTATTTGGAAATTCCCCCAAAATATACTGTATCAATTTGAACTAACATTAATTATATTCTCTAACGAAACAACCACTGGCAGCATCTAAAATCATACAGGCCACTAATTTGCCACAAAAATGGCAAAGGTCCGTCCTTCAGTTGGGACTATTGGTAGACAACAGAAGGGGTTTTCAGCTGGGTGCGGTGGCACACGCCTGTAATCCCAGCACCTGGGAGGCTGAGGCAGGAGGATCACGAGTTCAAAGCCACCCTCAGCAATGGCAAGGCACTTAGCAACTCAAGTGAGACCCTGTCTCTAATAAAATACAAAAAAGGTCTGGGGATGTGACCCAGTGGTCGAGTGCCCCTGAGTTCAATCCCCGGTAACACAAAGAAAAAAAAAAAGAGAGAGAGAAGGGATTTTCCACTGTACATGATTTTTATTGTTGGTTATACAACCAAGAAGCTATAAAATCAAGCTTCCTGAATATTTAAATTAACAAGGTTCTTAGTTATTCACAGGATGAAAAATGAAAACAATTGCTTTAATTATATATTAAAAGGATTTCAGTAGAAGAAAAAGGTTTCTAAACCATATTAGATATTCTGTGGTAATAAAATTAAGACACTGGGGGCTGGGGTTGTGGCTCAGCGGCAGAGCGCTCGCCTTGCAAGTGTGCGGCCGGGTTTCGATCCTCAGCACCATGTAAACATAAATGCATTGCATTGTGTACAACTAAAGTAAATAAACAAATATTTTAAAAAATTAGACACTGCCCCTAAACTAGTTAAAGCAGCTGTTAAGTACACATGCACATATGCATTTTATTCTTAATACATCCCCCAAATTGCAAATGCCTTGTGGCCCCTTAAATACCTCAAGTCAACTACATGTTCCTAGATCTCCCAATATTGATAAGCCACAAATAAAAGGCAGTAGGATCCTTCTATAAGATTGTTCTTGGATATAAAATTCATACTTTTTAGGTTAACTTATTTTTAAGACGCTCTTATAAGTAGTGTAATGTTTTATCATTTGTTGGCACTGGAATGTCATTTTCAACTTGCTATATATCCAAATTCATTCAACCTTGATAGAATACCATATAAGGAACCAGATCATCACTTTGAAACAAAATCCCACTTTAAGGTACCTAAAATACCAAAGGTCCTGACTCGTTCAAGTAAATTTTATTTGCTTCACTGCACAAAGGGAATCACATTTCTTTAGTCATCTAATTTCATCTAAGGTAAATATGTAGCAGGAGCACTATTATCAAATAACAAATGCCCAACAAGCAAAAGGGGATGTGTGACCTGGTTTCTCACAATAGTGCCCAAAATGTCCTATGATGGGACAGGAAGGCATTTCCTCAGAATACTGTGCTGAGGGTATTTATAGGCTATGCACAAATATGTACATCTTTATTAAAATAAAAGTACAGCCGGGCGTGGTGGCGCACGCCTGTCATCCCAGCACTTTGGGAGGCTGAGGCAGGAGGATCGCGAGTTCAAAGCCAGCCTCAGCAATGGCGAGGCACTTAGCAATTCAGTAAGACCCTGTCTCTAAAAAATACAAAAAAGGGCTGGGGATGTGACCCAGTGGTTGAGTGCCCCTGAGTTCAATCCCCAGTACCACAAAAAAAAAAAAAAAGTTCAATTGTTTTTTTTTCATTTTCATTAGAAAATATGAGTAATTGCCCAAAAGCCAAAACTTTAAATTAGCTTTTAGTTTTCTTTACCATCAAGATCTTTACTAGAGATTCTACCCAGCAATCGAGATGATCAAAAAGCACCATACATTTTCACATTATATTCCTAATCCTGTCCACTTTTTTTTAAAAATATTTATTTATTTACTTTAGTTGTACACAATGCAATGCATTTATGTTTACGTGGTGCTGAGGATCGAACCCGGGCCGTGCACGTGCGAGGCGAGCGCTCTGCCCGCTGAGCCACAACCCCAGCCCCTGTCCACTTTTTTGATAATAAAATGTAAAATGGCAAGAATATAGGATTAAAAAGAAACAAGAATTTAGAACTGAAAATTATTTCAGATTATCAGATGCAATGTTTTTGTTTTACAGTTGGAAAAACTGAAATGTAACTGTCTCTAAATTAGCTCTATAACTAAATGGGATTAAGGTCTGTATGATCTTCCTCCAAAATAAAAAAGAAAATGAGTAAAGTCTTATTTTGGGAAACACTAAAATCAGTCTCCAGACTCAGGAAAGTTGTTAAAGCAAGTTACTTAATACTCTTTGTGCTTTCCTTTCTGTATATCTAACAGACACAGAGCTACCAAACAAACATTTCTTCCCCTCTAACATGCTAACAGAAGGCCGGTTTGCCCTGGGATGGAGTGTGCCTCAGCCTAGGAGATATAGCACATTATGATACAAGCTAAGCCAGCCATGGAAATTGCATTCCCTTTAGCCATACATTCATGTCCCTGATCCTGTGAGTGGGGGCAGTCTTCTGGAAAAATTCAAACAAATGAAACTTAAGAGAAAAATCGATGGGAGTTTCCATAAAAGATTTTGTTTTCAACTAGGCAGGTCCAAGAGGAAGCCTTGTTTGCTCTGTACACTTCCTCCTTCCTGCCTTGAAAAGCTGTGGTGCCTAAAGCTGAGGCAGCCATTTTGTGAACTCCTGGCAATAAGCATGATGATAACAACAGATGAGAAGATGCAGTCAAGGACTGGGAGAACCAGGGCCTTAAGACACTGCTGAACAGTGGAACCAACCCAGACCATTCATCAATGAACTCCGAACTACTTGAGTAAACAATAAGTAGCCTATGGTTTAAGCTTCTGGTAGTAGCTTTTTGTTAAATATAGCTGAAAGCAGTCTTGTATTTTAAAAAACTTTTGTCTTTCCTGTGGCACACTGTGACTTTCCTGCCCAGTCTCACTTTTCTCTCTCTCTCTCTCTCTCACACACACACACACACACACACACACACACAGAGTTTAGTTTATATGCAACTATACTACACCAATTTAATTACAGTTAGAGTACCTTAGTTATGTAGTTTTATTAAAATTAAAGTCATCAGTAGAGAAAACATTAGGAAGAAAATGTAACTTAGAATCATGTCTGCCCCTGAATACAGACTTTGATCTTTCCTTTTGCCATTCCAAATCCTTTTTGGAAACAAGTACCATATAACAAATTGCTAAATGATAACTGTTTGAACTAAACTCTTCTGTCTCCTTTAATCACAACTTTTTTTAAAAAGATGGACACAATACCTTTATTTATTTATTTGTATGTGGTGCTGAGATCTAATCCAGTGCCTCACACACACAAGACAAGAGCTCTACCACTGAGTCACAACCCAGCCTTGATCACAACTTTTTATTAGTAAAAAATAATAATGAAGTATTAAAATTTCATTTGTGAATTGGCAGCCTCAAACCTAACCCAGATGATACTTTCTTTTTTTTTTTTTAATATTTATTTATTTACTTTAGTTATACACAATGCAATGCATTTTATGTTTTACGTGGTGCTGAGGATTGAACCCGGGGCGCGCATGTGGGAGGCAAGCGCTCTGCCGCTGAGCCACAACCCCAGCCCCAGATGATACTTTCATATACTGAAGCTTGGAACCAAAATTTAGAGATTTAACTAACTCTCCATCAAACTCATGGCGCTGCTGTTTTCCCCTATTAAAACTGAATATGAGGGGCTGGGATTGTGGCTCAGTGGTGGAGCGCTAGCCTAGCACGTGGGCAACCCGGTTCGATCCTCAGCACCACGTACAAATAACACGCATTGAATAAAACGCATTGTGTACAACTAAAAGCAAATAAATATTAAAAAAAAAACTGAATATGTAATAGAATTTGAGTACTGGTAAGAAATTAAAAACAAGACTATCTACTTTAGCTATTTTAAAACACTACTTTAAACCATATTTTGCTACTGTTGGTGGTGGTGGTTCTAGGGATTAAACTCAGGGGCACTTAACCGTTGAGCTACACCACCACCACTTTTTAATTTTCATTTTGAGACTAAGTTGTTTAGGACCTCACTAAGTTGCTGAGACTGGCCTCAAACTTGGGATTCTCTTTCCTTAGCCTCCTAAGTCATTGGGGATTACAGGCAAATGCCAACTCATCTAGCTACTTTATCCATATTTTGATGGAAATCTTTCAAATATATGTTCACCTCCATGACTCCTGTTGCATCTAACTCTGTACTTTCCTGGTCCTATTCTTCCAGTGTCTAACAATGGGGGAACCCAGTTCATCCTGAAGTCTTCCTCTTCTTTCCAATGCTTATATCCACCATCTGCCCATAGCCTAGTCTGATGAGAGCTGATTGCTAATGCCTACTCTCTTCATCCTTTTCTTACCATTTCTTCTTTCTAACATCATTTGTTTTGTCATCCCTTACCTTTCTCTGGGTGGTGGAGTATCAACAACCATCCTAGTTAAATGGAACTAACTAACTGCCATGAGCACTCCATTCTCCTCTCAAATATGTGACCATCTCTCCCCTCTTGTCTTTCAAGGAAAAAAAAAAAATCACTGATTTTGAAAATGGATAAGAATGAATATGAACACGTTATGTGTGCATTTAAGGGCTCAGTGCTTTTTAGTTTTAAAAAAGAATAGTAAGTGCTCATTTTTTATAAACTGTAAAGTGCTTTTACTGATCCCTCCCTTCTGTCTACAGTTTTCCCATCCGCTCTGATTTTATATGACCTTGTACCTGTGATGGACTCTGGGCCACCTGGCTCATCCTACACATTAGCATATTCACTTCTTCTTGACAAATGAATCAGTTAAGATGAAAATATTACTTTATTCATATAAATGGGTGCATCACACTGCTCTAAATAGCTGTGCTAGTTCACACCAGCAATTTTCAAATTGTTATCAAGAGACCAGGAGTGGGGAGGACCCCTTTCAGGGGATCACCAACACTAAAATTACTTTTAGTAATACAAAGATGTTATCTACCTTTTTCACTCTCACTCTCTCATGAGTGTAAAATAGTCATACCAGAAGACACATGGTATGTGATGATAATGTATCACTCTGACAACTAGTGAAAGATGTTTACATATTCTTCATTCCTATCAGTCTTTTAAAAATTATTTCACTTAAAAATGTCCTTCATAAGACAGTTATTACTTTTATTAAACCTGTAGTCTTGAGAACTTAAATTCTGTTGACAAAATGGGAAACACATATAATGTACTCTTCATTTGCACACCTGAGTACACTGTCTTAAAAAAAAAATACTTAAGCAACTGAGTTATGAGCTTTTTTTCAGAGAATGTCAGTTTGGCTTAAAAGAATGACTAGCAGACAACAGCTACTCAGACTTAATTTGGCAGACATTTTCTTTAAAATTAATAAAGTAAGACTCCCTCTTCAAGAAAAACTATTTGGGGGCTGGGGCTGTAGTTCAGTAGTAGAGCGCTTGCCTAGCATGTGTGAGACACTGGGTTTGATCCTCAGCACCACATAAAAATAAATAAGTTATTGGGTCCATCTACAGCTAAAAAATATTTTAAAAAAAGAAAAAGAAAAAAAACTATTTGTTGCTGATGATAAAATTTTTAGGAAGCCGGGCGCGGTGGCGCACACCTGTAATCCCAGCACTTGGGAGGCTGAGACAGGAGGATCGCAAGTTCAAAGCCACCCTCAGCAATGGTGAGGCACTTAGCAACTCAGTGAGACCCTGTCTCTAAATAAAATACAAAAAAGGGCTGGGGATGTGGTCCATGGTTGAGTGCCCCTGAGTTCAATCCCCAGTACAAAAAAAAAAAAAAAAAAAAAAAAAATTTTAGGAGAAAAATGAGAATTTTGGAAACACTTGAACTTACTATCAAGATATAACCATTTTCTAGTTCTTAAAGATGTTTAGATAAGACTAATGGTCATATTAATGAATGTGATTTGTTTAACAATTATTAATCAAATATGTCAACACCTGAAAGATGTGCGCATAACTCAATAAACCATTATTTTTCAAATGGTCAATGCATGATATTAAAAAAAAAATTACACACAGGTCAAAGATACAATCAAAGTACAGGATGGACCAAAAGATGTTAATGGTACAAAAAAAATTCACATATATGGTCTCAAATTCAATACAGCAACTAACCCTTAAGAATCTACTACCTGCTGGGTTTTGGTATAACAAAAAATATTCATAAGCCGGGCGCGGTGGCGCACACCTGTAATCCCAGCACTTTGGGAGGCTGAGGCAGGAGGATCACGAGTTCAAAGCCAGCCTCAGCAATGGTAAGGCACTTAGCAACTCAGTGAGACCCTGTCTCTAATAAAATACAAAAAAGGGCTGGGGATGTGACCCAGTGGTCAAGTGCCCCTGAGTTCAATCCCCGGTACCACAACAAAAAAAAAATATATATGTATATATATATTCATAATTATATGGAAAAATTATTAAAATACTCCATCATTTCCAACTATGCGTCTGTGTGTAGCCAGGTTTTCTTGATATATTTCAACCAGAATAGCATATAAAAACAGACTGAAAGCAATACAGTATAAGGGAAGTGAAAGCAATTACACAAGTGGGATGGGACTGGCAACATGATCCTGGTTGTTGGGTCCATGGGAGATGTTATACTACTTTGCCCTTCTCCCCATCCCCTTTTTTCACCCTCTGTGAATATTTGAAGATTTCCAAAGAAAAGTTAAAAACAAAAAACCAGATTGACTATAGAAACAGTTACACAAATAGAGCTACCTTCTATTAAGCAACACATTTAAAAGAATAGCAAAAGGTAGAACAATGCAACCCTTTCCACTAGATTTATTTTGATATATATATATTTTTTTTTGGGGGGGTGCAGGAGCCCTGTTTGGGGAGATAGCTAAGATTGCGGTTGACTATTGGGCCATAGACATTTTTGGGCATTTCCGCCTTCCGTAGTCTCATGGGACTTGGTCTGGGATCTCGTGGGACTTGGTCGAGGATCTCGAGAGATTTGAACGGTGACTCAGCAGATCGAGCTAGCGCCATTGCTGCTCGGGCACATGGGAAGAGACCAGAGAGAGAAAAGACAGGGTTATCGCTATTGTATAGATATATTGTAGTTTCTTGTAAGATTAAAGAATATTTTCGTCTCCATCCTGTCTCCGGACTCCTTCCCGCGGCGCTGCCATTCCAGGCTGCAATCCCTTTCCGGCGGCAACAGGGGGGTGTGCCAGGGATTAAACCCAGGGGCACTATATCACTGAACAACAACATCCCCAGAGCTTTTTTGAGACAGGGTCTCCCCACATTGCTGAGGCTGGTCTCAAACTTGCAATCTTCCTGACTCAGTGCCTCTGAACAGCTGGGATTATAGGCATGAGCCATCACACCCAGATAGAATACTTTGTTTATATATGTTGTCATACTGACCTTTAATGTTAGTTATTTTTAAATTTACAAATATTTTAAACATTTCTGTTTTAATCTTATTATGTTAAATAATTATAAACATAGGCCACATAAAGATATTTGGGGTCATCAATCATTTTTAGAGTGTCTTGATATAAAAAATGTTTGAAAAACACAGTTTAAACCACCATTAAGAAGGGCACTTATGGGGCTGGGGTTGTGGCTCAGCGGTAGAACGCTCATCTAGCACATGCGCAGCCTGGGTTCAATCCTCAGCACCACATACAAATAAAGGCATTGTGTACAACTAAAGCAAATAAATAAATATTTGAAAAAAAAAGAAGGGCACTTATGCCAGGCACAGTGGCACATGCCTGTAATCTTAGCAGCTTAGGAGGCTGAGACAGGAGAATCATGAGTTCAAAGCCAGCCTCAGCGGTCAAGTGCCCTTGTGTTCAATTCCAAATCCCCCCTTCCAAAAAAAAAGACACTTTTTAGTGTGTGTATATAAGACAATGGGAGCCTAAATACAAATCAGAATATAATTTCAGTCCTAGTACCACATTTTTCTTGCTTTGGGATTTTTTCTTAATATTTTTATTTTTTAGTTGTAGTTGGACACAATACTTTTATTTTATTTATTTATTTTTATGTGGTGCTGAGGATCGAACCCAAGTGCCTCACACATGGTAGGCAAGTACTCTACCGCTGAGCCACAACCCCAGCCCTTGCTTTGGGATTTAAATAAATTAGTCTAAGGCCTTAGTTCCCTCATCTGTAAAGTGAATAACTCATGTCTTATTCTAAAGGTAAAAAAAAGACAAAATACATCAAAGCACTGTAAAACTGCAAGGAATGTTATTACAAAATCTCATAGGTGTGTTTCAGGCATTTATGATGTGTCTACAAGTCTCTCTATTAAAATTTTGTTACTAAAAGAACTTTCAGAAAATGCCAAGTGAAGATTCTTGATTCCAAATTAGCTCAAATGTCCAGCTACATTCTACTATATTAAATTTCTTCCCTACACTAATAATTGGTAATATACAATTCAACCCATTACTAAGTGTATTTCCAAACATATACAAACATGCAGAAAATAATAACAAACTGCAATTGTACCCAGCTTCAACAAGTTCTGGAAATTTTCCAATATTGTTTTATCTCCCACTTGTATTGTGCCTATCATTAAGTTTTTGAAACAAATATTAGACGTTTCATTTTGCCTAGAAATACTTCCATATGTATCTTTGACAGATGAGAATTCAACATAACCACAATACCATTATTATCGCTAAAAATGTTATGGTTACTTTCTTGATTTTCTTTTTTAAAAAGTCTTTGCTAGTCTTTAGTTGATTTGTATTATTAGTTTCTAACAGTTGTTTTTCAAGTGAACCCAAGACTTTTAAGTAAAGCTAGGAAGGAAGGAAATAACACCATGTTTCATATACCATGCACAGTTTACAGAACAGTCAAGAACCATCTTCCTGAGGAGTGCGCTTCTCCATCAACCAAACAAAACACACTACAAAATGGGTCAGCATAGTGACACAGATCCTTGAGTATTCTGAAAAGTGACAAGAAGAAGAGAAACTCAGCTACTTCAGTGAGGGAAAGAGCTGTTAGAATGAGCGGAAAGAGGCGACAGGAAACAACCACCCTCCATTTCGGAAAAGATGAAGTCAGGTCAGCCACAGGGTCAAAGCTAGAGGAGAGGTCACAGCCCCATTCCAGTGGGAGCATCCTACTCAAACAAGAGTCAGGTGCCAAGACCATAATTCAACCCCCACTCACAACTGCCCTACAGGTTGCAACTCAAAGCTCAAAAAATAGTGCTCTCAGCTGCAGATATAATGGAACTATAAAAAATAACAGTTGTGAGAATTAATCCAATTTATTCAGCAATTATCAAACTGACTCTAGTAGGTACTGTCCTAGGTACAAACTAGATACTAACTAGATGGGTATTTAAAATTTTTATATACAAATCAAACAATAGATGGTATATACTTCTCTACACATGCTTTTCCCTATTCACTTTAAGGGGAAGAATGGATATATTTAAAATTAATTACTTGGCCATAACTATGATTTATGGTATATCTATCATTTTTTTTAATTTATAAACTGCAGTTACACCACCAACACCACCACTCCCAGAAAGACATTAAAACAAATCTGAATTCTACTGTCCTTTTCAAATATTTTTGAGAGGTATAAGTCAGATATAAACCACCTGTGGTTTATATCTACAGTTCTTTTTCCTTTTTATTTTCAGTACTGGAGATTTAACCCAGCGGCACCTTACCACTGAGCTACATCCCCAGTCCTTTTTATTTTTTGAGACAATGCCTCACTAAATTGCTGAGACCAGCCTCCAGCTCAACAATCCTCCTGCCTCAGCCTCCCAGATCACTGGGATTACAGACATGTATCACCATGCCCAGCTCTAAAATTCTTTTCTAAATGATATAGTTTAGAAGGAAATCAAGAAACACTAAATAATTTCCAACATCATCTTAAAATTGTTTTGTTTTCCATAGTCTTATCACAAGTTTGTCAGAATACCTTGTAGACGAGCCAGGCTCTGTGATGCATCCCTGTAATCCCAGCGGCTCGGCTCAGAAGGCTCAGAAGAATCTTGAGTTCAAAGCCTGCCTCAGCAACGGTAAGCGCTAAGCAACTCAGTGAGACCCTATCTCTAAATAAAATACAAAATAGGGCTGGGGATGAGGCTTAGTGGTTGAATACCCCTGAGTTCAATCCACTATACCAAAAAAAAATGAGAAACACTCTGTAAATGTGCCACAAAACATGAAACAGTCACCGATAAGTTTTTATTTGACTCTTTTAAAGAACATCTTCAAACCTAACAAAACAAATCTGACAGTCAGATAACTACAGTAAGAACACTCCCCCCGCCCCCCCAGGTTTCTACTATTTGAAGATAATAAGGAAAAAATTAAGTTTAAGATAATATTCTCAGTGAAACCCTACAAATCTTTAAGGAGACATGTTGTTGCCTGAAGTGATTGCTGCTTGGAGCAACAATGTCACAGGAATAAGTTCAGAGGCAGACTGAAAACAAACAGACTCTTTATTTTGCTAGTTTGTCTCTCTGGCTCCAACAACAACTCCAATACCATCCACACTCCTACAACCACCACCACACCACCAAAATGGCACCGACCAGATCCGCCATGTCAAGTCCCGCGAGACCACAAAAGACGACAACGCCCAGACCACAAAAGACGACAATGCCCAAACATCTCCATAGCCCACAGCCAACCACAATCTCAGCCATCTCCCCAATCAGGGCTCCTACAGAGACATGATTAAACATACAAAGCACAACATAGTCCAAATTTCCCATTCCAGTCCTGTACCACATGGACAGGTCCTAAAAAGGAGTAAGTCCTCCCCTTATCCTATATACCTACCTGCACTAAACCCAACAGTTTTCTTATACTATCTACAACTTGTTTTGTATGCTCTCGTAAATGGTACCATCAAAACAAATTAGTGGTGGGGATATAGCTCAGTGGTAGAGCATTTGGCTTAGCATGCATGAAGCCCTGGGTTCAATCCCCAGTACCACCAAAAAAAAAAAAAAAAAAAAAAAACTAGCCTTAGAATTTAGCTTTTCTTTATAGTACTATTGTGAGTGCTATTTCTAATAGAGAATACAGACAAATATATAAAAGCCCTAAAAACATAAGCTTCAGTCAGATAACTCCAGGGACTTGGTAAGATAGAAAGACCACAAATTTAGCCTCAGCAACTTAGGGGATGTAGTTCAGTGTAAAGCACCCCAGGATTTGATTCCCCAGTAACCACCCCACCCCGCAAAAGAACAACAAGGACAAAAAAAAAAAAAAAAAAACAACCTCGAGATTCTTAGCAAAAGGTACCAAAAGAACTGTGAATAAATTGTTAATGAGGAGTCAAGTCAAAGCTTGCAGGTACCATCTAAATAAAGTCACAAAAAAAGACTAAAGATGGTTTATGCAGCATACAAATATTTAAAAGTTAAAACACTAACATTATTCATCAGAATATCATAGGCAAGATAGGTTATTCTAGAGTAAGTGAGACTGTAACTAGTCCTCTATAATTTCCTCCATCATTATTATCTTCACTACTTGGCACCATTGGACATCAGATTTTTCATGTATTGTTTACTTGTTTATGGCCCTTCCAGTTTGGGTTTTTTGTTTGTTTGTTTTTACAGACAAGGTCTCACCAAGTTGCTTAGGGCCTTGCTAAATTGCTGAGGCTGGCATTGAACTTGTGATGCTCCCCCCTGGAACAGGTATGCACCATGCCTGGCTTGTTGTCGTTACTTATTGTCCTTCTGTCTTCTCCCCACTAGACTCTAAGTTCCATAAGGACAAAAAATTTTTCTATCTTATTTTTTATCTTATCTCTGTTGGCCAGTGTCTAGCACTCAGTAGAGGATCAATATAAATTTTCTAAATAATTAGGTGGCTGAATAACTTCCCCCACTGCCCTTCCTTCATACACGATTACCATTCTTTAAAGTGAGGGTCAAATTCTATTATCTTTGAGGATTACTTTCTCAACCTCCAATCTCTTTCTCCTTTATACAGTAAATTTGACATTTATCAGCAGTCTGATAATTGTTTACCTTTGCATATATACATACACCTCACTTAAAATTCTTATAAACCTGGCTGGGCAGGTGCAGTGGCCCACACCTATAATCCCCGCACTTGGGAGGCTGAGGCAGGAGGATCGCGAGTTCAAAGCCAGCCTCAGCAATGGCGAGGCACTTAGCAACTCAGTGAGACCCTGTCTCTAATAAAATACAAAAAAGGGCTGGGGATGTGGCCCAGTGGTCGAGTGCCCCTGAGTTCAATCCCCGGTAATAAATAAATAAATCTTATAATCCTGCTCTAAAGGTAGAAAAACTGTATCCCCAACTTTTATGTACCTTTAATAAACATTTTGCTTAATTTATGTCTGTAATTAACCCAGAAATCTAATTGAGATAATAATTTCAACTTTTTATAATTTATCCCTCCCTTCCAAATAACTCAAAACAGGACATGAAAATGAAGGAATCATTTTTATTTTGAATTTATATCTGGAAACATCAAGTTTTATGTTCTCATATAATTATATTTCATGATCATAATTTACTTTATCTACCCCCTCCACCAAGAATAAATTTTTAAATTTTTTTCATTGTAGATGGACACAATGCCTTTATTTTAAGTTTTTTTTCCTTAGTTGATAGATCTTTATTTTATTTATTTATACTTGATGTTGAGAATTGGACCCAGTGTTTCACACATGCCAGGCAAGCACTCTACCACTGAGCCACAGCCACAGCCACCCAAGAATCATTTTATGTAATAAAAAAAGTCTTGTGAATTTTGGGTGATACCTATAATGAAGTTTCTATTTCTAATCTAGAAGGAGGTGAGGTTTCATTACTCCCTTCTTATTGCTGAGAGGGTATTTTTCCATTTATGCCTATTTCCTTTCATGCAAAGATGTATTCAGTTTCATTCTTTCCTGGTCATACTCCTGGCAAGCCTTTATTATTTCTTTGTACCTATCCTCAGTAATCTGCCTTAGAGCCTCCTTTTGAGCCACTCTTGTTTACTCCAGTCATTTATTTGATTAAATTTCTAACTGAGCCTGCTTCTTTAGATCCACAAATCTTTATGAACCTCCCTTCACACAGCTAAAACTTGGTCATCTGGTCTCAGGAAATGTATAACATTATCCACAACAAAATAAAAATCAGGGGGAAATGACATCTGGCTTTGGAATACATCATATATAGCTTTGGGCAAGATTTACTTTCTTAATTAAGTTTCGGTTAAGCCAACATTAGTAAGATTTTTCTTTTATGATGGTGGATATCTGTCTCAATTTCAAAATTTGATGCAGTTATTTTTTTTAAAGGCCATTCAGGCATCAACCATGGTTTTTAACTTGGTCCTTCAATCTGTTGAAATCTGTCATAAAATCTGTTTTCTGTTTCCCCTGACTTATCTCCTCCTTTTCTTGGTATCCTGATCCAAATGGGTTTATCCCATATTAATTTACAAGAACCTTTTGCTTGAGAACTCAAAGCATTTTAAAAACACTGAATCTAGTGAAATTTTTAGTGCAGATAATATATGACAGAAAACTATTTCTACCAGATACTACAGGAAAATTTGGTTTTCTAGAATAAATTCCACTGGTAATTCTAGCAAAAATATTTAGTAGGATTTTATAATTAGTTGAAAAAAAAACTTTAATACTGAACAGCTATATAAATCCATATCATCAATACATTAATCCCATATGCTGAAAACTCTACTAAATTAAATTCCCCAGGCCAGGCATGGTGACACACGCAGGTAATCCCAGTAACTCAAGAGGCTGAGGCAGGAGGATTGCAAGTTCAAAGCCAGCCTCAGCAACTTAGCAAGACCCTATCTCTAAATAAAATACAAAAAAGGGCTTGAGATGTGGCTCAGTGGTTGAGCGCCCCTGGGGGTTCAATCCCTGGTACAAAAAAAAAAAAAAAAGAAAAGAAAAAAGAAATTAAATCCTCCAGTACACATACCTATAGAAAATAGCTTCAAAACAAACATCAATCCTTCTTCTTCACTGGGGATGTCACTCAGTGGAAGAGTACTTGCCTGGCATGTGTGAGGCCCTGGGTTTGATCACCAGCACTATAACAAACAAAAATAAAGAATCCTGTCCCTTCTCCTAACCTCGGGCTAAAGTCCACAAGCTTCTCAGACCTACTCAATTTTTGGAGGGGAGAGAAGACTGGGGATTGAACCCAGGGCCTCACTAAACCCCCAGTCCATCTACTACTCTTAAACCTTGATCTTGGCTTCAGTTCTACTCCCAACCATGCCACAAATAATTTTCGAATGGATAAGCAAAAGGAAAAGAATGGTATTAACAGAATCTTCTCTTTTGCCCCCTTCTCTATTTATGCCATTAAGCTTTTGGCCAAAGAGACCTAGAACCCCCAACTTCACATTGACTATTTTTATTTTATAGGGACTCAATCACATTCACCAAGCTGAACCAAAGGACAAGGACTTCCCAAACTGAAGAAGGAGCAAAAGTGGATGATTCTGTAGTTCTGTTCCTTGCCCCTTCCATAATTATGCACTATCTGAAACATTTGAGTAAAATAAGTACAATTTTAAGCCAAATCAAATATTTTACTTTGAGTTGCTGACATATCAGAAGTTAAAAAAAAAAAAATTTAAATATCGCTAAATTTACACTTTTTTTCACTTATGTGAATATAGGTTTATAGCATTTGAACCAACTTATTCACCATTTCTACGATTCAAAATAACCTCTCTTCTACTTTTCCTACCTAAAAATGAACTCAACTGGTGTTATTTAGCCCAAATTTTTACATAAGTTGCTAAATGTTAACAAAAAAATTAAATAGCAACTTTCCACAATGTCTTCAGTCAGTAAATTCCACAGCTTATTTTTAAACAAAGACAAAAAACTTGCCCAGTGTCTAGTCACATTTTGAATAAAATACAGTCATAAATTCTTAAGTTTTTAAATTTACTTCTCTAGGCTGCTGCCTTCACCAAATACAGAACTCCACGAGCTTTAATTAATTACAGCCTCCCAAACTGTGTCCATCAATATGATTCCCAAGGAAAAGTAGATAATTAAAAAATTATTAACTCAACTAGCAAATATTCTTCTCTTCAAATTTTACCTTCCTTTTCACATTCCTTTTCTTGATGGAGATTAAACAGTATAACTTCTTTAAGGAAAAAGTTGTCACCTACAGGTACTATCTATCATATTGTGGCATAAAGACATTTTTCTGACAATCTCAGATCCCCAAATGGTAGTCACCAAGGTCTTTCATGGATGGTAAATTCTCTCTCACTATACACATCTCTCTCACACACACACACACCCGGAAAGACAAGAAAGAAACATACCTGGTCATTTTCTAAACAGGTTTGATAGGTTTGGTTCACTTTTAAGAATAGAGTATTTACTTATAATCTTTTAAAGCAAAGTGGTAGCCAGAGCACTGAGTAAATAAAAACTTCAGAGAGTTTTAAAACCCTGCATCTTAACTCACTTCCCTTTGGTTCAAGAGAACGGAACAGCAAACCCCACAGAGCAAATGAGATTATGCAACAGGTTTTTCCTCTCCACCTTATTCATCATAGGCTGATTAGAGGTGTGCTTTCTCCAAACAATCCGAGATACCCAGGACTTCAAAAAGCCAAGGATCTTTGCAGTCGACATTTAATAAGCTTCCTTCGGATTTTGCAGTATTCATTCATTTTAAGATCTACCTCTATTTTCTTAGGTTCATAACCGGCTTCCTTTAGGAAAGAAATAAATGAAGCATCGGAAAACTAAGGTTTTGCATATATATTTTCCTCTGTGGTATTTTATTACATGAAACACTTGATACACAGACCCGCTGCCATCTCCCTGGAATTTTTATTTCTCACGTTTTACGGCTGGTATAAATTAGGAAGTCTCTGGGGCACCGGAGTCGCCAACACCAAGACCGAGCCCCAGCAGCAAAGTTGAGGAGTACTTGTTTTTGTTGTTAGTTGACTGAGTTTAAGGGAGCAGCACATCACCACCCAGGTGGCCTCGCTGCCTACACCAAAGGCGAATTTGGGATAATGGGAAGAGGCAGGCCGGGGCCCCACTTGTTGTGTAACAATCGCGCCTGGAAGTGAGCAGCTTCTCCCGCGAAGGTGCAGAGTCCCCGGCGGCCGCCGCTCTCGGCGGGGCCGGCCCGAGCCCGCACGCCCCTCCCGCACGGCCCCCCCGCGCGGCCTGCACCCCCGCTTCGAACGGCTGCCTTCGCCCCCACCCCGCCCCCCGAGAGCGCGGCCGGGACGCCGGGGACCGCAGAGCCGCGAAGGCAGGGCCGGCGGCGCGAGCGCGGCGCCCGGCACACGGGGTCTGGGCGCGCCGCGGAGCGTCCATGCTGCCCCGCACCCTCCCGCCCCGCGCGCGGTCCCCGCGCCGCCCTCGGAGGCCACTTACTTCTGGGGCCGCCGACCCCCCGACTCCCTCTGAGGGAATCGAAAGTTGTCACGGCGTCTCCTCTCCGGGCCCTCGGCTCCCGGGCTAGCGAGGGGCCGCCGCGGAGCCGGGAGGGCGGCTGCGCTCCCGCTGGCGTCCCGTCCTGTCGCTCTCGCCTCCTCCTCTTCTTTTCACTATATTATCTTCTCCTTCTCTGAGGGGTGGGCGGGGGCGGGAGGCTTAGGAAGAGGAGACGTTTGCAACTTTTCTTCACTCCTTCTCTTCCACCCCCCACCCCCAATCAAGACTTCCAAAAACAAATGTCGAAATGGGTGAAGAACTTGGGGAGGTAAAGGTGGGGGCCGCGTGGGGAAAGCGGAGGGGGGAGGGAGAGGTGAGAATAATCGTTAAAATTTGATTAAAGCCCCCCAAACAGTGATACACAGAAAGAGGGGGAAAGGCGGGGGGGTGGGGTGGGGGGTTGGGGAAAAGAGAAAGAGTCGCTGGTCAGGAAACTTCAAGCGCGGATGAGGTCATTGGTTTAAAAATAAAGAGATGGCGTCACTTGAAACCAATCCCAGTGAATGAACTCAGCGGAGCCCGGGGGAAAGGAGGAGACAGGCGAGGGCAGGGCGGTGGGCGCCGGGCGGGGCCGCGCGCCCGTCCGCCCGCCCATCCCGCGGCAGCCCGAGCCCGCAGAGCGGCTGGGCGCCGCGTTTCGGCAGCTCGGGGAGGGGTCGGGTCACGTTCCCTTCCAGAGTGCGGCGACTCGGAGGCAGGTTCCGCAGGCGCTGCTGGGAGGAGCCCGGCTGTCCGCGGAAGCGGCCCCGCGGCCTCCTCCTCCTTCCGCGCCCGCGCGCCTGCCGCCCCGGGCTCGCGTCCCCAGAGCTGTGGTCCCTACCCGCCCCCTCCAACGCTTCGCCCCAACAGGTACTGGAGGCTCCCCCCAAACGAACACAGAACTTTTTCCTCCTCCTTAGGCTGTTTTCAGCTGCCTCAATAAGAAACTCAAACGATGGTTTGAGAGAATTACAATAGTTTTTCAAAAAATATTTCAAATCCAAACTGCAGTGCCCTGCATTAAAAAGTTACAGGTAGGTACTTAAAAACTGCACACTAGTGTTGTCAGGCACTGAACTATCTGTATGCTGTCGTTAAAAGTCCCTGCGTGAATGTTCCTAAATTATTTTACTTTGCTTATATTTGCAAATATTCTCCTGAAATATATTTTCTATATCGGGCCGCACAGAATCATTTTTAAATCACATCAGGGATTCTCTGCTTTCTTGAGTGGTGCAAGACTTCTGTTGACTTAATTCCAGGTACTTCATGCTTTTTTTTTTTTTTTTTTTTAATTGAACTCATTAAAATAGTTTTGTTTTGAGACATTACATAGACTTTGGAAAACTAGAGACTTGAGGTGGTGACAAATCAGGACTTGGAATCACTGAATAGGACAATCGAAGCTTTATTCCAGTGTGCTTTGAGCATTTGAGCATGAAGCTGCTTCTACTGAGAAGGACTCACGTGGATATCACATAACAGAGATGTGATTAATGACGGAAAAGCACACTGTGAGTGGACTGCTCCATGAGCCAGAATTTATGTGTAGGAATAATCTTGCTCTTAAAACCTTCCGTTGGCAATGTCCCAGAGTAGGGACGCTGGCCCCTCAAGGCACTGTTTGTTGCGGGATATTTATGTGGACATTGCCTAAGGGAATTTTTTAATTGGCAAAAGAACTAAAAAGCAGGTTTGGGTTGGAAAGATAATACATCTCTGTTACTACTTTTCTGCCTCTAAATCCTGCAACAAAAGTGTATTCACTGTGAGTGGTAGTCATTTAAGGTTAGCATTAGGGAGTAAGTTCCTGGGTACTTCAGGCTCATCTTTTAGAGGAGGAAAAGGAGACAGCTGGACACTTTCAGGTCAGGCTGTAGGTGAAGCCTGAAGACCACAGTTGCAGACCCAATTTTCAGGCTGTGCCTTTGACCTGCGACTTCTGCGGAGGGGAAGCTCTCTCTCCGGCTTCTTGCTCCCTGTCCTCTGGTGGCCAGGAGATGTTACTGCAGCTTCACGGGGATGACTTCTGCTCTACAAGACAAAAAATCTACTAGCCATAAAGCTGCTGTTTTTAGAACAGTTTAAAGTGGGTAGTTGGAAAAGATACGCGTCTCAAATCCGCTTGGTTTGGAGGTGTTGGTATTTTTAGGAAGGAAGAAAAAGATAGTCCTCATACTAGAGATGGGAGCGTGGATCTTGCCTGGATGAAAGACAGGAACTTTTATGGTATAGTATGCTTTATGTGCCAAAGCACCAACAGCCTTGCTCTAAGTGACACATCTGAAATTCCCCCCATTTCCTAATTTATACAGTTAAATTGAAGTGTCTTCCATGTATGTTTTGCTGTGATAGCAATTCTGGAAGTGCATATTCTCTAGGGAAAAAAAGACAAAGATTAAAACTAAATCAATGATTAAGTGGCATTCAATAATAATTAAAAGAGTCCAGAGGAAAAAGGGAGCAATGAAGGGCTTTTTTAAGGGAAGGTATCTTATAAAGAGCTTTGACCCATTCCTTGAAGGATAATTAAGAATTAGCTTGTGGTTAAGGGGGGAAGCAAAAGAACTGTTCTACCCAGGGAAATGGCATGAGCAAAGTCATAGATGTGGAATGAATAAGGTATGTTCACATGAGAGAGGAATAGACTCTTCCAGTAGTAGAAGAGACTGGTATTTAGCAATTAGATATGAAGTCAAAGACATTTAGAGGCACATTATAGAGTTACTTGAATGTTAGGAAAATGTTAGTCCAGCAGGTTAAAGGGAAAAACATTGAACAAGTTTAATGAAAAGTACATTTCTTTTCAAAGTTTTGTTTTAGTTGTAGATGGACACAATACCTTTATTTTGTTTATTTTTATGTGGTGTTAAGGATCAAACCTTCACATGTGCTAGGCAAGCACTCTACCACTGAGCTCCAGCCCCTCTTTTTGTTCTAAAAAAGATTCTAAGTGGGGCTGGGGCTGTAGCTCAGTGGCAGAGCGCTTCCTTAGCACATGTGAGGCACTGGGTTTGATCCTTAGCATCGCATAAAAATAAAGCCATGCTATCCATCTACAACTAAAAAAAAAAATTAATATTCTAACTATTCTGATAGCAAACTTTTGAAATAGAAATTAAAACATAATGCCATTTCCAATTGCTCCACAGAGCATGAAATATTAAAAAATAAAGTTAACATAAGGATCTGTCTGCTCAAAATTATTATAAAATGCTGGTGAAATAATTTAATAAAGACATAAATAAATTGGAGTGACTAAATTCATGGATCAGAAGAACCACTGTAGCAAAGTTGTCAATTCTTCCCAAACTGACCTTCAGAATTAACACTATTCCTAACAAAATCCCAGAGAGGGTTTTGTAGACATAGAAAGGCTTAAAATAAAACTAAAAATGTCCAGTACATTCAGAGGGATGGGTGAGTGCTAGATTCCCCAAAGGCAAAAGCAGAGTTCCTGTATTTAGGGTACCAGCAAAATACAGTTTACAATTAGACAACATAGAAGGAAGCTATTTTCACTTCAGTACATACAAGTATAGAGTTTAATATTGTTTTTAATTACAGTTAAATATGGGGAAGGAATACCAAAATTTTTAGGTATAATTAACTAAATAGGGTGTGTGTTTTTAGTTGTAGATGGACATAATACCTTTATTATATCTATTTATTTTTATGTGGTGCTGAGGATTGAACCCAGTGCCTCATGTGTGCTAAGCAAGCGCTCTACCATTTAGCTACAACCCCAGCCCATAACATTTAGTATTTAGACCCTCTTAAATTCTTAATCCACCCATGGCTGAAATTTTCTTATTCATTTAACACAAAGAGTGACTGAGTGGCTACCACCTGTGTGTGCCCAGTACACAGCTAGCTCTGGGAATGTGGTTATAAATAAAACAAGGGAGCCCCTTTCCTTGGTGGAATTTACATTACAGTGGGGAGAGAAGACAATAAGCAAATACACAAAATCAATGACTAGAACTGTGACAAGATCAACTATATAAGGAAAAAACTGGGTGATGTGACTAAAGGTGGGGTGAAGGTGGCTGGGAAGTTTAAATGAGGAGGGATGTTTGAACTGAGGCCTGAAGGGTGGCAACCAGTGAAGTGGTCTGGGTGAGGAAAGAGATCACTCAAAAGACCTTTCAGAAAAGACACAGTGACCTGCAGAGTTGGTGTGTTCCTAAAGCCAAAGGCAGGCCCGGGGGACTCAAAGGTAAAAATGAAAGTGGGCAAGAGTCAGATTATGTAAAGCCTGATAGAGCATGGAAAGAAATTTGAATTCTGTTCTAAAAGATTTAAGCAGGTTAATATGTGATGTGATTTATAAAGATGATATTGGCAAGTAAGCATAATCGTTCTTGAAGAATTTTAATAATAATCTAAAATATTACCCTTTTAATTTAGCAGTTTTCTTTTCCAATAGGAAGGAAACTTTGTTTTTTTTTTGTTGTTTTGTTTTGTTTTGTTTTGGTACTGCGGATTGAATTCAGGGGCACTCGGCCACTGGGCCACAACCCCAGCCCTTTTTTGTATTTTATTAGAGACAGGGTCTCACTGAGTTGCTAAGTGCCTCACCATTGCTGAGGCTGGCTTTGAACTCGTGATCCTCCTGCCTCAGCCTCCCAAGTGCTGGGATTACAGGCGTGCGCCACCGCACCCGGCTAGAAACTTTGTTTTTTAATAATTAATCTCCATGGGTCCCTTTTAATGTCCCCAATGAAGGTCTGTTAGCTGAAGATTCACAGATTCTTAGGAAATATATGGATGGACTTCCAAGGGCCCCTTAAAGTTTTATGTATATATGCTTGTGTGTGTTTCTCTGTGAGTTTGCCCTAGCTTTCAACAGATTTTCAAAGGATTTTGTCATACAAAAAAGTGAGACCTACTTCACATTTATGTCTTAGCTGTGCTTTTTGAAAGGTAGTCCCTGCTCTTGTCTTAGGGTTCATGGCACAGTACAAACAAATTATTTTTCCAGAAAGAAGTAAGTTCTGTTTCAAGAGATTGGCAGTATGATGGAGAAGGGCAGTATTTGCAGCAGAGAAGGAAAGGATGTTCTAAGTTTGTCACTAACAGAATTTCATAAAAAAAATTTTTTTCACCTATGTAATGAGAGAAGTAGAAGAGACCTATGACATTATCTGAGACCAATCTACTCACTTTACATATAAGAAAGTGAAGATCTAGAGAGGTTAAGTGGCTTGCCCAAGACTGCACAGCCAGTTAGGGACCAACCTGGAATTATAAATAGGTCTCCCAGCTATCAATACCAGGCTCTATAATCCTCATCTAAATATTTACAAAGAAACTGGACCTAATATCAATCTTAAAATTTGCCTAGCATGCACCAAGCCCTGAGTTCCACAAAAGAGAGGGAGCTTAGAAGTTTAATGGGAATTAAGGCTTGAATTTTATTCAATTCAATTACACAAATGCTCATTCCTAAGGAATTAGAAGGAAAGAGAGAAAATGTTCAAAATGTGCAAGATTAGCCAGGGGTGGTGGCACACGCTTGTAATCCCAGAAGCTTGGGAGGCTGAGGTGGGAGGATTGCAAGTTCAAAGCCAGCCTCAGCAGTTTAGCGAGGTCCTAAGCAACTCAACAAGACTCTGTCTCTAAATAAAATATTAAAAGGGGCTGGGAAGGGCTGGGATTGTGGCTCAGTGGCAGAACACTTGCCTCTCACGTGTGAGGCACTGGGTTCGACCCTCAGCACCACATAAAAATAAATAAATAAAAAATAAAAGTATTGTGTCCATCTACAACTGAAAAAATATTTTAAAAAAGAAAGGAGGGCTGGGGATATGGCTCAGTGGTAAAGCGCCTCTGGGTTCAATCCCTAGTACCAAAAAAGAAAAGTGAAAGATGCCAGCCCTGAAAGAGATGAAAAACATCAATGTAAAGATGCACAACCAGCCACTAGGCACAGTGGTGCCGACCTATAATTCCAGTGACTCAGGGGGCTGAGGCAGGAGGATCAGCCTCAGCAATTTAGCAAGGCCCTCAACAACTTAGTGGGACCCTGTCTCAAAATAAAAAGGGCTGGGGATGTAGCTTAATGGTAAAGAGGCCCTGGGTTCAATCTTCAGTTCACTCCCACAAAAAAAAAAAAAAAAAAAAAAGTTACAAGCAAGCAGACTTTTCTCCAAAATGGTGTAGAAAGCAGAAAAAAGGAAGTTCCTGTCCTTCCCAAAACCAAAGCAAAGACTTTGAAGGCCAAGAAGACTGCTAAAAGGAGTGCACAGCCACACAATAAAAAGAAGACCCACATGTCACCTACCCACCAGTTCCCTGAGACAGCAGTTCTGGAGGCAGCTCAAAAATCCCCAGAAGAGTGCCGCTGGGAGAAACAAGTTTGACCACTATGCCATCAAGTTCCCCTGACCACTAAGTCTGCTATGAAGTAGATGGAAAACAACACACTTATATTCATAGTGGATGTCAAGGCCAACAAGGACAAATCAAACAGGCTGTGAGGAAACTCTATGACATTAATGTGACCGAGGTCAATACCCTGATGAGGCCTAATGGGGAGAAGAAAGCATATATTCCACTCATTCCTGATTATGATGTCTTTGGATATTGCTAACAAAACTGGGATCATCTAAATTGAGTCTTACTGGATAATTCTAAATAGACATTTTCCACCACATGCAAGATGTGCAACCAGGAAAGAGTAAATAGGAGTAACACTCTGTGTTGTTCATAAATAGCTGATCTTGTGGAAGATATATAAACAGAAGTTACAAAAACTAGATGATTTTTCACTTACTGGTCTGGCAATGATTTTAGAAATGGGTAATCTCATGATTGAGTCAAGAGTATGGAGAAACAGACTTTCTAAATACCACTGATGAACGTATATAAATTGGGCTATTCTGGAGGGCAATTTGGCAATATGATTTCAAAAGTCTTTTAAAATGCATATCCAGCAATTCAACTTTAAAAATTTATCTTAAGGGTATTATAGTACTATTTTCAAAGACATGTGAATAAGTATGTTAATCATTACCTAAAATAATAATTGACATTTATTGAAAATTACCTCATTTATTGACATTTATTAAAAATTACCTCATTTAATTGAAATTTATTGAAAATTACCTCATTCATTCCTCAATATTACTATTACCCGCCCCCACCCCCAGTTTAGTAGGTAAGTTGCTCAAGGTAGCACAGTACATGGAAGAGCTGTGTTGTGAAAAACATGGTATACACATCCAAGCAGAATCAAGGTCATGGGGCCTTATAAGCTGTATCAAAGGGCTTGGACTTTTTCAAGGCAAGTAATGGGGGAGACATTGAAAGAGTTTAAGAAGGAAAAATAAGAGAATTGCACTTGCATTTTGCTTTGTCAAAGAATGGTTTGGTGGGGCAGATGTAAAAGAAAGATGGGAAACAACTGTACAAATGAGAGAACTAAATAGAAATAGAAAGAAAACAGATTCAGGGTATTCAAAAGCTAGAATCAAAAGCACCAGTTATCCCATTATGAGCTGTTAAGGGGAAAGGCAGTTTGAAGGATGACGACTCTTAGGTTTCTGATTTGAGCAAATGGGTGTTTTGTGGTGCTGTTACCAAGGTAAAAGAAAAGATAAGTCAAATTTGAAGCATTCAGAGTTCAAGGGGCCAGTGGACGCTTAAGAGGAGTAGGCCTGTTCTATTTACTGGTCTGAAGGTCAAAAGCAATATCTGGGCAGGAGATAAGGATTTGTGATTCATTGGCCATATTTAGTTGCAGCCTTGGCCACTGGGTGAGATCATGGGAGAGTGGGGGGGGAAATGTTGGAATCAAGAGAATATTGAGGCTTAAAGACGTTCATGAGAGGCTGGACAGAAGAAACTGCAGACATAGAAAGAAAAGCAATGGAGACAGTCATTACAGTAAGCCAAGAAAAGAGTTTCAAGCTGGGAAGAGTGTTTCCGGCTGGGTTAATGCCTCAAGGAAGCCCCTATAAGATAAGGACTAAAAAGTCTTTCTTTGAGCATTGGAGCTATAGCTCAGTGGCAATGTGCTTGCCTCACATGTGCGAGGTACTGGGTTTGATCCTCAGCACCACAACTTAAAAAAAAAAAAAAAAAAAGAAAGTCTTTGTTTGACATAGCAATAAAGTAATTTCAGAGAGGGTGGAAACTGAAGACAATCTTGTAATGGCCAGATTTCAATGGATTGAAAAAAGGGAGGAAAAGGAGGAAAATTGAAACAATGAAATATGATCTGTTCTTGCAAGAACTTTTGACTGTTAAGAGGAAAAAGATAGGATAATACCTAGAAACAGATGTGGAACATCTAAACTCTACATAGATCCTAATGGCCTGATAACCTAAGGTTCTATTTTAATCAAGTAATTTATAGCAATCAAGTATTAAATGAGAAATGAGAAATTCTGTTTCAATCTCAGGAAAGTTTCAGATGGACTTTTACAACCTAGAGCCTACACTCTATTTTCAGTATTTGTAGAAAATAATATTAGAATTTTTGTCAGGGATATATATATATATATATATATATATTTTTTTTTTTTTTTTTTTTTTTTTTTTTTTTTTTTTTTTTGGTACCAGGGATTGAACTCAGGGGCACTTGACCACTAGGCCACATCCCCAGCCCTTTTTTGGGATTTTATTAGAGACAGGGTCTCACTGAGTTGCTAAGTGCCTCGCCATTGCTGAGGCTGGCTTTGAACTCGCAATCCTCCTGCCTCAGCCTCCCAAAGTGCTGGGATTACAGGTGTGCGCCACCGCGCCTGGCTTGTCAGGGATATTTTGACATGACTTTTAATAACTGGAATAAAGTATTAAGAATAAAAGGAGGGGCTGGAATTGTAGCTCAATGGCAGAGTGCTTGCCTAGCACCTGTGAAGCCCTGGGTTTAAACCTCAGCACCACATAAAATAAATGAAATAAAGGTATTGTATCCATCTAGAACTAAAAATATTTTTTAAAATAAATAAATAAATAAAAGAAATGCTGGACACAGTGGCACATGCCTGTAATGCCAGTGACTCGGGAGGCAGGAGGATCCCAAGTTCAAGGCCAGGCTCAGCATCTTAGCTAAGCCCTGAGCAACTTAGTGAGACCCTGTCTCAAAATGAAAAGTTAAAAGGGATGAGAATGTGATTCAGTGGTTAAATGCCCCTAGGTTCAATCCCCAGTACAAAAAAAGATAAAAGAAATATCATTTATTTCTAGTATTAGATATAATCTCTTTTAAAAGTCTGAAAAATATTTTCAGTAATAAAAATGGCAGTGGCTACAGGAAAATAAATAAAAGACTAGAAAAGTGTTGCTGCCTGAAGCGATGGCCGCTTGGAGCAACGAAGCCGTGGGAATAAGTTCAGAGGCAAACTGGAGACAAACAGCTTTTTATTCTGATAACTTTTCTCTCTGGCTCTAACAACGACTAACACGCGCCGCACACACCACCAAAATGGCGCTGACCCGATCAGCAATCTCGGCCAAGTCACTCGAGATCCCGGGCCAAGTCCCGTGAGACTACGGAAGGCGACAATGCCCAAATCTCCATGGCTCATAGTCAACCGCAATTCAAGCCATCTCCCCAAACAGGGCTCCTGCATTTCCCCCCTTTTGTTTTAAAAGAGGGAATGCTCTAGGACGTCTATGTGCAACCAACATTCTTACCCGTCATCGGATAATCAAGGCTGTGCCCTTGACTCCTGTCTTAGGTTGATATGTCGGCCACATGAGACTGTCCCGTGTGACTGTGCCTGTCTTAGGTTGTCCCCCTCTGGGGATCTTACCCGTCATTGGCTAACCAGCCATCCAATGGAGCCCTTTAGGATCGACTGTGTATGATGACTAACAGCCGTCCAATTGTGAGGAGATGTTGCGGCTTTAAGGCGACAAGCCTTTTGGTGATGAGCCAAATTGCATAGCATATCAAATTGTTTAAACAAATCAGCTGCCCTAATTTCCATCAAGTAACACACTGAATTCTCTAGACAAATACCCGCAAGGCATTGTCCCATAAAGTCCCAAACAATGAAAGATCAAAATGTCCATTTGTTATAACACGTTGATGTAGGAGGCCCCATGCATGTAGAGCAGAGGCCACACTGTTGGTGAGGTTGTTTGATGCTTGAGCAGCAGGGATGCTTGTGGCGGCCGCGATCCCTGCAGCTGTAGCAGCAGCCGTCTTTTTTATGTCTAGACAATGCCACCGGCAAATCTTCAGGGCCCGCTACCTAGAAACTCAAGCATCAATTATTAAAGGAAAGGCAGTGCTATTGCAGCACTGAGTCAAGAGGCGAGTTGTCAAACTACAAAATAGAATAATTAGATTAGAAAATTAAAGTTGATTTTTGTTCACACACATTGCTGGTTGAGCTTCTACAAACATAAGTTGGAAAAATATCATATTTAGAACAAAACAAAGAAAGACTGAGGGTAATTACTGCATTAAAGATAGATTAAAGAAAAGGTAAAGGCACTTTGGAGAAATAATTTGTTAGCTGGAACCCTTGAGTCTCTGTATACAGAGCAATCTTTTACCTGTTGAGATAATTGAAATTAATGAGCTATTAAACAAATGAAGTTAATAACAAATAAACAATCTTATGTCAAAACACCAAAATATCAGGTTATATAGCACTAGTCATATTGTTTGCTAAAGAGAAGTCCCAGGGACACCTATAAATCAAAATTGAAAGTACCTTCATTTATAAAATTATTTACTCTTAATTGAATACTCTTAACCTAAAATGAATTAAAGTTATTTGGATCCATATATATATTTTTTTTTTCATAAGCGCTTTGTTATTTGTGATGTCACACTGGACAGATGCACAAACATACAAACATATATTTGTGACGTCACATTAACATGAAATGTAGACAAATGTACAGACATAAAGACATGTATAAAAAGAAAAAAAAATACAATTGTGTGCACACTAAAGAGAGATCGCCTCGTCCTGGCCAGGAGGAATGACACTTAAGTTGTGAAATATTTTGAAGGACTCTTTTGAGGGAATCATTCTATACCTTCATCTTGGTCCTCTTGATTTTGTACGTTTTTTATTAATCTTGATTCTTTAATAACTTCATCTTGATCATTTTGATGTGGTACCTGTTTTATTAATCTAGATGGTATCCATATTGGAGAGGATTCGTGTTTTGGAAAAACACAAACAGATCCTCTTCCCCAAATTAATACTGGATCTGGACCCTTCCATGTACCTGAAAGAACATCCTTCCAGTAAACCAAAGGTTTATGTTGTTGGTGTGGATTCCAATGTCTGTCTCCAGCAGAATAACCATTAGAGTCTAAAGTTAAAAAATTTAAGGTAAACAGGGCAACTGCCAATCTGTCCTTAGGACTTTTCCAATTTCCTTCTTTTTGTTTTAATAACATAATTTTCAGTGTTTGGTTTGCTCTTTCAATAATGCCCTGACCCTGAGGATTGTATGGGATGCCTGTTTTATGGGATATATTGAATTTTGCGCAAAACTCTTTGAAAGATGAGGACGTATATGCGGGGCCATTATCTGTTTTAAGCATTTTGGGGATGCCCAATGCAGCAAAAGCTTGCAAACAATGAGATATAACATCTTTAACTTTTTCTCCAGAATGTAAGGAAGCAAAAATCATGCCTGAGCATGTATCTATGGTTACATGAATAAATCGCAATTTTCCAAAACTTGGCTCATGGGTAATATCCATCTGCCACAAATGATTGGGCATTAACCCTCTAGGGTTAACGCCAAAATGAGGATTGGGCAAATGTGTCATACAAGATTTACAATCTTTTACAATTGTTCTGGCTTGCTCCTTTGTGATTTTAAACCTACGTTGCAAGGTGGTACTGTTGACATGAAATTGGGAGTGAAATAAAGTAGCTTGTTGTACCACTGAAAGTATAAATATTGTTTTTGTAAGTTCATCAGCCTTTTGATTACCTTCATGGAGGGGACCAGGCAAATTAGTATGTGCTCTAATATGGCCTACGAATAGAGGTTCTTTTCTTGCCCACAAAAGTTTTTGTATTTGATAAAACAATTTAAAGGCTGGAGTATGAGGTGCTATTGGTCCTGCTAACTCTAATTTTGGGACGGCTTGTACAATATAGTGGCTATCTGAAAAAATGTTTACGGGCTGGTCCCTAAAATTTTCCAGAGCTCTTACCACAGCTTCCAATTCCACTAGTTGAGCTGATTTGTGTGCAGTTATGTAAGTCATATTTTCTTTTTTAGTGACTACTGTAGCAGTACCATTTGAGGACCCATCTGTAAATACATTAAATGCCTTAGGAATAGGTTGATTTTTTATTACCTGTGGAAATATAATAGGATGATTAATACAAAAAGATAATATAGGGGACTTAGGAAGATGATTATCAAAATTTGCAGAAGTAGAGCATTTAGCTATAGCCCAATCATTATCATTGAAGCATAAATATTCAATCTGTGATGATGAATAGGGAGTAATAATAGTAGCAGGGTGAATGCCAAATATTTTAGTAGAAGTCTTAAGTCCTTGAAGAATAAGTTTAGCCACCATGGAGGTATAAGATTCAATTATACTTTTAGGAGAGACGGGCAAATGTATCCATAATAAAGGCCCTTGTTGCCAAAATACTCCTGTGGGTGTATATTGTGAAGAAATAATAATCAACATCAGCGGTTGAGTTAAATCAAATCTATCACAATGAGCTCCTTCGATGGCTTTTTCTACTAACTTTAAAGCTTTCCTAGCATCAGGAGTCAATGTTCGCAGTGAAGATGGATCAGGGTCTCCGCGAAGGATGTCAAATAAAGGTTTTAGTTGGCCAGTAATGAGATTTAATGTAGGGCGAAGCCAATTAATGTCTCCCAGTAGTTTTTGGAAATCATTGAGGGTGGTCAAATGTTCTTTATTTATTAAAATTTTTGGGGGTCTAACAAAAGTATCCATGATTTTAAATCCTAAATATAATATGGGAGATCTGGTTTGAACTTTTTCTTCTGCTATATATAATCCATATTTTTTTAAATTTTCTACCACGTCACTGAATATATTAAATAAGATTTTTTGATTAGGGTGGGCCAATAAAATATCATCCATGTAATGTAGACACATGAGGTTTGGATATTTATTTTTAATGGGTTGGATAGCCTTGTCCACATATATTTGGCATATGGTGGGGCTATTAGCCATTCCCTGTGGTAAAACCTTCCATTGATATCTCTGATCAGGGCCATTATTGTTAATAGAAGGAAGTGAAAAAGCAAACCTGGGGGCATCCAGAGGATATAGGGGAATAGAAAAGAAGCAATCCTTTATATCAAGAGTAATAAGATGGAAATTTTTTGGAATAGGTACGGGACTAGGAAGTCCAGGTTGAGTAGGGCCCATAACTTGCATGGTTTTATTAATTTGTCTAAGATCATGTAACAATCGCCATTTTCCTGACTTTTTCTTGATCACAAATATGGGGGAATTCCAGGGAGAGGTGGAAGGTTCTATATGACCTGCTTCTAATTGTTCCTGAACTAGTAGGTGGGCCGCTTGTAATTTCTCTTTAGATAGGGGCCACTGAGGGACCCACACTGGCTTATCAGAAAGCCATGGTATTTTCAAAATTATTTTCTCAGTGGCCCCGAAAAAAAATATCTTTTTCCTTTATGATAATGATTACTTTTAGGGTTAAGATTACTTTGTACTTTTTGATAATGATTCCTTTTATGGTTAAGATTACCCTGTAGGTTTTCACATTTAACATCTGCAGGCTTGGTTGCAAGGTGTACTCCCATTTGTTGCAAAATATCTCTTCCCCATAAAGTAACCGGTAGATTAGGTAAAACATAAGGCTGAAATGTTCCTTTATGGCCTTCATCATCCTCCCATTTTAAAATTACTGCACTTTTATCTGGGAGGTTATTATATCCCAAGCCTCTTAAACTGGTTGAAGCTTTCTGCGGAGGCCAGTGCTTGGGCCATTGGCGTAAATTAATAATGGAAGAGTCAGCTCCAGTATCTATTAATCCCTCCATTTCTATTCCTTGGATTTTTATTTTACACATAGGCCTCCTTGAACAGTCTCAAACCCAGCAAGCCATGGGTCTTGTTCCCTTCTTGAGGCATACCCATTTTAAATGAATTATGTAAATTGGGAAGGAGAAGCAACTGAGCAATTCTATCTCCTTGATTAACAGAACTTATACTTTGGGGTGAGCTAAGCATTATTTTTATTTCCCCTTTGTAGTCTGAGTTTATTACACCTGGGGTCACTTGCAAACCTAATAAGCTTTTAGGACTACGCCCGATAATAAGTCCTACAGTCCCTGAGGGAAGAGGTCCCCTGACTCCTGTGGGAATCAGTTGAACCCCCATTTCAGGTGTTAACACTATTCGGGCGGTGGAACAGAGGTCTAATCCTGCATTTCCTTTGTTCCTCTGGCGAGGGAGTGGATGGGTAGTAGGGATTGTGTCGGGGAAGCATCTGAGTGGATGCTTGAGGATACTCCTCCTCCAATGCCCCGTACATTTGTGGGCCCCGGGGTATTGGGCCCCGTGCCCCGTTTTTTGAATTCCTGAACAAAGGATTTCCATGGATGTCAAATTTTGAATGGCATTTATTGGCCCAATGATTTCCCTTTTTACACCTGGGGCAGCGGCCTAGGGCACGGTATGAGCTTGGTCTTATTTCTCTTTTGGGATTTTGCCTAGAATTGCCTGATTGATTATGATAATTTTGCCTGGAATATCCTGATTGATTATAATGTCTACGTTTAGCCTTTGTGAAATTTTGAGGGGAAGCACCTCTCATTGAGGCTGCAATCACATTTCCTGTGACAAAGGCGTCATTTATATCTTTACATAGTTGTATATATACGGAAAGATCCTTTTTAGTTCTCCATGGCTTGATGGCTGCTTGGCACCATTTATTAGCATTTTCATAAGCTAATTGAACAACTAATGGCATAGCTTGATCAACATCTGCAAACACACTACCTGCAGTTCTCAAAAGCCGATCAGCAAAATCAGCATATGGCTCATTAGGTCCTTGAATCACTTTTGACAAGCTACCTTGTAGATCCCCAGGTCCTTGTACAGTTTTCCATGCCTCTAAGGCAGCTGTGTTTATCTGAGCATATACATCTGGGTCATAATCTGTTTGAGCCTATAAGTCTGCGAATTGCCCTTCTCCTGTGAGCATGTCTATATTATAGTTTCCAAACCCTGCAGCCGCGTTTCTTTTAGCCGTTTCTGTACAAAGTTCTTGGAATTGCGATCGCCAAACCAAGAATTGCCCCCCGCTTAATGTTGCTTTACATAGACTTTTCCAGTCTGAGGGGGGTAAGCTAAAGGTGTTAAGGGACTCCAGCATACTCAACATGAAAGGAGCTTGGGGCCCATAAGTCATTACTGCCTCTTTGAGATTTTTTATTGTTTTGAAATCTACTGACTGATGGACCCTCTGTCCATTTTTCTTTTCAAATGCTGGCGGTTCCCAATGTATCTGTGAGTTGCCCTTGAGAGCGCATAAGCGATCAGAAAGACTTTTTATTTCTGTTTCTAGGGTATGAAAATGCCTAGTAATACCCTTCATATTTTCAGTAATGGATTCCACCCATGGGGGAGTAGAGGATACAAGTGGTTCCTCTACTTGACGGTCCTTTTTCTCGGTCTTTTTTAGTTTCTTTTTCCTCATTGTCTCAGGAACACTTTTACTAGATTCCTCACCACTGCTAATTTCACTGACAGCAATATCCTGAGGCCCAGGTTCCATTAAGAGCAAGTATCCTTCAGCTATCACCAATAACTCCCGAATAGCTCTAATAGCTTGGATTTTTGTCATTTTTGGGACTCTTCTAATACTCTCTTTACTGGTCTTAGTTGGCCCAGTGGAAGCTACGCTTTTTTGATCACTTTCACTTTTTTCTATATCCTCCTCACTGAGAACAGAGTCAGGTATATCAAGGAGTCTTTGCATAGCCTCTATCACTTGGGATTCAGTTATATTCGAACCCATCTTTAGAGACCTTTCAGTTCTTACCTGTCCGCTCCGAAGTCCCCGTACGGGCCGCCACCTGTTGCTGCCTGAAGCAATGGCCGCTTGGAGCAACGAAGCCGCGGGAAGAAGTTCAGAGGCAAACTGGAGACAAACAGCTTTTTATTCTGATAACTTTTCTCTCTGGCTCTAACAACGACTAACACGTGCTGCACACACCACCAAAATGGCGCTGACCCGATCAGCAATCTCGGCCAAGTCACTTGAGATCCCGGGCCAAGTCCCGTGAGACTACGGAAGGCGACAATGCCCAAATCTCCATGGCTCATAGTCAACCGCAATTCAAGCCATTTCCCCAAACAGGGCTCCTGCAGAAAAGATTTATAAGCAATATCATAACTTTTCTCGGTTGTTGATTTATAGCTCACCAGAAAATTTAAATGTAACTTGTGAATCCCTGTGTATTTTTTTTTTTTTTTTTTTGGTACCAGGGATTGAACTCAGGGGCCCTCGACCACTGGGCCACATCCCCAGCCCTTTTTTTTGTATTTTATTTAGAGACAGGGTCTCACTGAGTTGCTAAGTGCCTCCCCATTGCTGAGGCTGGCTTTGAACTCGTGATCCTCCTGCCTCAGCCTCCCAACCCTGTGTATTTTTTATTGTCTATAATTATCCCAAATATACACAACTCTCAAAAACTTGAGAATAAAATTGAGTTTAATTCACTTTAGTAAATGAAGGTCTTACAACACCTTTGGTAGAAAGTCTATGCGGGAATCAAAAAATTAGAAAACATCCTTTTTGGAGTAGCAACAACAAAAAATTGTGAACCATTAGTTTAAGTAATTCAGCTTTGTTTCATCTGTCCTTAAAGGAAAATACTTGGAATGAACACAGCGATGTTCTTTTTTTCTGATATAAAAAATGTTTTTTAAAAATGTTGTCTCTTTTGGGGCTGAAGTTGTGGCTCGGCGGTAAGAGTGCTTGCCTAGCACGCATGAGGCACTGGGTTTGATTATTGGCACCACATATAAATAAATAAAATAAAGGTATTGTGTCCACCTAAACTAAAAAAACATATATTTTAAAAAATTGTTGTCTCTTTTTGAAGACCAGTGATTTTTAAATTTTTTCCTTAGTAAACATAGATGTCAATGTGTTCAGTTTTTAAATTCTCAGTGGCTTTCTCAACTAACAATGACAACATTCAATAACATTATTCATGTTTATAGATGTAAACATTTACCTTTAGGAATAGTCTTCTTGTCCAATGTTCTTTAAATGGCAACATGGGATATTCTGACAAAATAGCAAAATGCCACTTTAATTAAAATACTCTTAAATTTGTGTGAATTCAGTTTTTGATGTCTTGATAAAAAAAGTCCTATTCCTCTAGATTAGGTCAGTGAGGTTTAGGAATATCTCAAACCACTACTATTTTTTAAATATTTATTTATTTGATTTAGTTGTACACAATGCCTTTATTTTTACACAATGCCTTTATTCTTACGTAGCCCTGAGGATCGAACCTGGGCCGCAACCGTGCTAGGTGAGTGCTCTACCGCTAAGCCACAACCCCAGCCCATCAAACCACTCCTATTTTTAAGACCTAGAAATTAAATGGAATTTGAAAACAAATTGATATCACCACATCAAATCAAATACACAGTAAGCAGGGCTTTTGTACCTGATATGTACTAGGTTTTTAACCTTTAAAGCAAACCTAAGAGATATTATTTTCTTTCCCATTTTATAGTGGAAGAAAATTGAGACTGAGAAAAGTTAAGGGGTTTGCTTAAAAGACACAAAACTAGTAAATAACAAGTTAGGACCCAAGCTCCAATTTTCTCATAAGGATAGTTTGTTGAAAAGATAAACAAAAACAAAATGTAGATCATTCAAAAATAACATTATAAGCAATGCCACTATCTGAAAATGCACTTCTTTGATTATTGGTCAAACTTATCATTCATATATGAGCTACAAACCTTGGGGGAAAAATGAGAGCTTGCTGAGCTGGGGCTAGAGCCAGCAGGCTACAGATTCCGGCTCTGCCACATGCTGACTGTATTGACTTGAGGAAAATTCAGTTTCCTTATCTGCAAAATGAAGGCAATTGATACCAGCCTCCTAAAGGTCTAAGTGGTGTACCAAGTAAAGCACCAGGTATAGTGTGTGGCATGCAAAATAACACTGCCAGCTGATTCCTTCCCTCCTAGAAAAGGCTGTATGTAGAACTGACCTAGATCTTGAACGGTAGATTGAACTGGGATGTTGAAAGAGAATGGGGAAACTCATTCCAGAAAGAGAAAACAAGCACAGTGAGAGACACAGCAGGGAAAATGTGTTTAAAATAGTTTAACTGAAGCAGAACATTTGAATTTAATATTATGAAATAAACCTGGAAAACAGTTTGGAGCCAGATTACATCAGGCCTCAGCCAAAGGATTTAGATGTTATAAGTAACAGAATGATGGAAACTTTGGTTCTTTTAAAAATCATGCTTAATCGTCCTTATTGTAAACCCATTTTTGTTCAAAGTAGAATGTCTCTAAGTTATTGAGAACTATAGAGTGTAAAAAAAAAAAAATACCAAATCCCTTTATTTAATGTTCACCATGGGGGAGAGATAAAATCCTTTTATTGTTATATCCATTAGTGATATAATTTCCATTGTTATAACCTCTTTTCTTCTGCCTCACTTTAGTGAGGTATAATTGACAATAGAAATTATATATTCAAAGTATGCAATGTGATGATTTGATATACATATCCATTGTAAAATGATTACCATGACCAAATTAATGAACAAATCTGTTACCACAAAATTGTTAGCATTTTCTAACATACTAACAATATGTATTTTGATTTTCTTTTTTCTTTCACCATGTACATTTATTATTTTAATATTTAATATTAATACTAAGAATGTTTATGTAAATTCTCTTTTTAGGAAAAGATTTACCTCCATAAAATGAAATTTCTTATTTGAAATGGTCACCGTAGGAACGCCTCAAAAGTGAACAAATGAAGATAGAGTTTCATACTTATGGGGTTCATCTTTATTTATCTTTATTACATATCTTGTCCTATAATTTTAACATATAATTGTAACTTTTTTTTCTTTTCCTTTAAATATAGGAAGTTATTTAATTTCTCTGAAAAATATTGCTATCATCACATTATCCAAAAATGACCTATGGGGACATTTGGGAGTATTTTCAGTTTAAAGGTTTGAACTTGAGAGTTAACTGGGATAAAAGTAGGATTTTCAGCAGTTTAGTCAGACCAAAGCATATTAGAAAGATCTGAGGAGAGATATTATGAGATAAAGGAAACCATATTGGGCTATGGCAACAATTCAGACATAAGTCAAAAAGAGGCAAGACTGGTGTGGTGATGATGAACATGGAAAGAAAACAACAAATTTGAGAAGCAGTAGAGAGTGAATTGACAGGACTTAGTGAGTCATACACTGTGGAAGGCAGTGAAGATGAGTAATGAAAGATGATGCGAAGGTGTCATTCTGGCAATTTACATAAGCTTCAATTTCCTCATCTATAAAATGGGATTAATAATTGTACGTTCCTCACAGGGTTGTTGGGAGGATCAAATGGATGATATCTAGAACATAGCACAGTAACTGGAATGCATTCTTAGTAAATATTAGCTGTTATTGTTTTTATAGATATTGAATCTAGATGATTGGGTTTGAGAATACAGAGATAATCAAAAGAAGTAGGGCCTGGCACGGTTGCACACACATGTAATTTCAGCGGCTCAGGAGGCTGAGGCAGGAGGATCACGAGTTCAAAGCCAGCCTCAGCAAAAAGTGAGGTGCTAAGCATCTCAGTGAGACCCTGTCTCTAAATAAAATACAAAATAGGGCTGAGAATGTGGCTCAGTGTTGAGTGCCCCTGAGTTCAATCCTCTGTACCCATCCCCTGCCCCCCCAAAACGGGAAAAACACAGGGGGATGTAGCTAAGTGGTAGAGTGCCTCTGGGTTAAATCCTTAGTACCAAAGGTGGGGGAGGTGCAGTTGAGCTGTATTTTAGACATGTCAAATTTATATTTACTGTGGACACCCAAGTAAAAATGTTCAGCAAGAAGACACCACTGGCGCATGATCTTTGACGACGAGCATATTTTAGGAATACTCCATATTTATGAGAAGCAGGCAATTGGAGAGTGGATACCTCCACAAAGTACTACTTATATTCTCCCCCAACCTCCAGTTAACTAACAGAAATTACCCAAACTAATGAATAATTTCTGTTTGGTGTTGACTTCCAGGCAGGACAGATACCAAAGTATCAAAGCACTTAGATTTTGACAACCAGACAGATCTGTTTGAATTCCAACTTTTATTTTACTTTTTTGTTATTGTTGTTCTTTTAAGAGATGGGGGTGCTGGGGTTGTGGCTCAGCGGCAGAGCACTCACCTCTCACGTGCGCGGCCCGGGTTCGATCCTCAGCACCACGTAAACATAAATGCATTGCATTGTGTACAACTAAAGTAAATAAATAAATATTAAAAAAAAAAAGAGAGAGAGATGGGGTCTCTCAGTGTTGCCGGGGCTGGCCTCAAACTTCTAGGCTCAAGTGATCATCCTGCCTTAACTTCCTGAGTAGTTGGGACTATAGGCATGCCCAACACACCTGGCCTTCTTCTACTTAACTATTGTTTGAGCTTAGGAAAAATCAACACTCTAAACTTCAGGGTTTTTTGTTTACAAAATAAAGTAATAAAATTTTCTTGTAGTATTTTTAAAAAAATTTTTTTAGTTGTAATGGACCTTTATGTTATTTATTTATTTATTATGTGGTGCTGAGAGTTGAACCCAGTGCCTCACACATGTCAGGCAAGCGCTCTACCACTGAGCCACAACCCCAGTCCCTACCTCATAGTATTTCTTTCTTTCTTTTTTTTTTTTTTTTTTTTGTACCAGGGATTGAATTCAAGGGCACTCGACCTCTGAGCCACATCCCCAGCCCCATTTTGTATTTTATTTAGAGACAGGGTCTCACTGAGTTGCTGAGTGCCTTGCCATTGCTTAGGATGATTTTGAACTTGCAATCCTCCTGTCTCATCTTCTAGAGCCACTGGGATTACAGGTGTGAGCCACTGCACCCAGCTTACCTCATAGTATTAATGGGAGGATTATATGAATTCTTTAAATGAAACCCTTTATAAAACACAGGATATGATATATATATCAAGCATTGCTATTAATCCTTTCTCTCCTGAGACTGTTAGTATAGTTCCATTTCTTCTTGATTCCTTAAAGTACCAAAATGGAGAAGAACTTTCTACTATTAATCATTTTGCTAGCATGACTTTGGTTCTCAGCTTCTCCCTAAGTATCAGTCCCCTTAGGAACCTTGTTGACCATGTTGTGTGAAATACAAGAATGTCAAACAGCATTCATTACCAGGATGAGATTGGAGAGACCCTCTGTGTTAGTTTTTGTTTGGAAAGACTCTTTATATTCATTTTCTATCACTGCTGCAAACAAATTACCACAAACTTAGTGGCTGAAAAAGAAAACACAAACTTATTATCTTACAGTTTTGTGATTCAGAAGTCAGAAGTGGGTCCCAGTGGGCTAAAATCAAAGTGTCAGCAGAGCCACATTTCTTTCTGAAGGCTGTAAGGGAAAATCTATTTTTTCATGCTTTCCAGTTTCTACAGTCTGCCTGCATTTCTTGGCTCATGATCTCTTCTTCCACTCTTAGGAATAGTAGGTTGAGTTCTTCCCACATCATCAACCATCTCTCTGGTTTTCTTCTGTCTCCTCCATCTTCTACTAAGGAGCTTCATGATTATTTGGGGCCCACCTGGACAATCCAAAATACTCTACATGAAGGTCTATTAATTAGCAACCTTAATTCCCTTTGCAACTTTAATCTTCCTTTGCCATGTAACCTAACATAGTCACAGATTCTGAAGATTAGAACATGAACATTTTGGGAATCCATTTTTCTGTCTACCACACCCTTCACAAAGAGAACACCAAGAAAGTTTCCCTCTGCTTTGTCCCTCTACTCTGTAAGAACTGATTTACTAAATGATGAACGGTCAATCACAATTCAATAATTATAATAATCACTGTTAGGTGGTCTTTCATAAGAATTTTCTTCTGATCTAATCTGATTCTGCTCTATGCTTAAATATACGTTTACAATCTAACACAGTGGATGTTAACAAAAAATGTTTAAAGAAATAATGACTCCGATAAATCTTCAGCATGGGAAAGAAAACTATCATCAATCATTCATTTTCATAAATGATATGAATTTCCATTTCAATTCTGAGACTACCCCATAAATCCACCATGATCATTTCCAATATGTTTCTCATTTCTTTAACAGAATTTCAACAGCAGTGTTTTCATTTTAGCTTCATCTGATGATTAATGAACAGCAGAACATACCGTAAGACAGGTGAAAAATATCAGGTTGCCAGACAAAGCATGTAAATATATCAGAGATGGGAATATCTTTTAAAGGGTGAAAGGCTATGAATACTATTTTAGAAGTACCAAAAGTTTAAACACTATAGTTGGCAATGGGAAAAAACTCAATGCCTTTGAATTTAACTCTGAAATTCAGTATTTATATCTTTTAAGTTTTTTTAATCTTGATGTATATAGATCTGTTAAAAATAAACATCCAAATCTTGCTGGATAGGGTGGCACACACCTGTAATCCCAGGTACTGAGGAGGCTAAGGCAGGATGATTGCAAGTTCGAAACCAGCCTGGGCAACTAAGACCCTGTCTCAAAATTAAAAAAAAAAAAAATTTAAATTTATCCAAAACCCCAATGAAGATAATTTCACTTTTTTATTTTACACCAATAAAAAAGGACAGAGAAGGAAGGAATAAATAAATTTTGGCTTAAAAACAGGATAGGTTAGCACTAAACTGTTTTATGACTTTGGAATGGCACTCAAGAGAGCATTGAGAGCAAGCATTGAGCTCCCCTATTATAGTCAAGCACTGTATTTGTGCACCTCATCTCACTGTTTTCACAACAACCCTTATAGGTAGGCATTGTTATCCTCACTGTGAAGATGAGGAAATTGAGGCTCTGAGATGATAAGATTCTCTCCCACAATCACAGCTAAAAAGTGGCAGCCCTGGGATGACATTCCAGTTCTACCTGGTCCAAAGCCCACACATACTCTCTCTCCCCCACCCTCAGCTGTTCTTTCCTGTTTCCTAATCTACTAAATGAGAGTAGAATCAGATAATCTCTGATGTTCCTCAAGCTGTAATTGTATGGCCTTTTTTGTTGGGAGGGGAAGGGGTCTCAAGCAGTAGATGGGACATATTTCTCTCCCAAGGGGAAAGCACTGGAACCTGTGTTTCATCTGGCCTGTCTTGACTTCCTGTTCTATGAAAGAAGGCTACTGCTGCTGACAGCACTGCAAATGATGGGACTCCCACACTCCTCTTTCAAAAAGAAGAACATCTTCTAATTCTCCTTTTTGGGGCCACTTTTTATGAATTTTAATTTTCAAAAGTAAATCTATCAGGGGCTGGGGTTCTGGCTCAGCAGTAGAGCGCTTGCCTAGCATGTTCTCAGCCTGGGTTCAATCCTCAGCACCACGTAAAAATAAACGCATTGTGTACAACTAAAGCAAATAAATAAATATTTTTTAAAAAGTGAATCTATCAGCATAGATCGAGAATTTTATTGTGCCCAACACAATAAATTTTATTGTGAGACTCAGGAAACAGCAAAAAATTATAAGAGGTATTCTCAGGGAACTTGTAACTAGCTAAGGAACACAATTAACATATAAAGCAAGTTTTTAAAGTCCACATATAATGCAGGACTGGAATGTGTAATCATCCAGACAATACATATTACAGGAGGACAAAAGAAGGGGTGATCAAGGGAGGTAGAACTACCCATGAGAACTGGGGCAAAGACAATGTTCTTCACCTTGTGTTCTGGACTGGTCTACTTTGGACTTTTCTGTCATTGTGAAACCCTGGTATGAACCTTCACATAGTTCAAGCATTCCCAGCTTTTCAGGCTAAAGTCTTTCCTTCATATCACGTCATCTGAATGCCACTTCATCTTTATTGGCACTTACCAGGAGGGTAAAACCCCATGGTATGCAAACACCGTCATGGTTACTTGCTTCAAGCCATGGGAAGTTTCATGCAAAACCAGTTTCTCAATAGGGCAAATGTTGTGTAAAGGCATAAGGAGCTTGAGAAACTAGTTAAAAGAAAAGCCTGTCACAGCAAGAACCAGATTTGAATGGGGACACTTTCTTGTCTGTGTCAGCAATGGTCACCTTCCAGTTCCTCACCTGCAGGGGTTTGTAAGCTTAAGCACTTCTTCGACCCCTTGGCCTTCAAGCCATAGGACCTTGTTCTACATAGAAGGAACTCATCCCCATTCCCCTCTGTGTCTGCCCATCTCTTATTGCCAATCTATTAATAAGAGACTCCAGGTGTGAAAAATTATTCCAGAATTCTAGATCCCTCACCTCCTTCAGACTACTAAGTACATGCCCTTTCTCCAAATTTAAATTTAATATGGGAGTGTGATCCCAAAAGATGATGTGACCTGATAAAGTAGACTAGCAGATTAAATAGTCACTATATGTTTACTGTGTGATGTCAAACAATGCTGGACTGAGGAATTTTTCCCAAACTAGTTGAAGACTGAATACACAAGAATACACAAGAATACTGAATACACAAGAAACAGTAGCTCAGTGTATCTATCAGAATAATAGCATCAAACACTAAGTCAAGGGTAATTGGTGTAGAAAATCAAGACATTGATGAGTACAGAAGTGAAGAAGGAAAGTTTCATGGAGACAAACAAGGTTTAGGATAGACCCTAAAGAAATGGAAAAGTTTGGATAGGAAAGGAAGATAAACTATGACATTCTAGAAATGAGGAATGCCACAATCAAAAGCAGGAAAAATGGAAGATGTATACATGGAAAATAAAGGTGGTCATCCTGTCTCAGGGAAGGATGAGGTGAGAATTCGCAAGCAAGAATTAGTGGGGGGCTGGGATTGTAGCTCAGCGGTGGAGCGCTTGCCTAGCATGTGTGCGGCCCGGGTTCAATCCTCAGCACCACATGAAGAATAAAGGCATTGTGTACAACCAAAACAAATAAATAAATATTAAAAAAAAAAAGAATTAGTGGGAAATGGGGCTGGGATTGTGGCTCAGCAATAGAGCGCTCGCCTGGCACATCAGCAGCCCTGGCTTCGATTCTCAGCACCGTGTAAAAATAAATAAATAAATACCAACTACAACTAATAAATAAATATAAAAAAAGAATTAGTGGGAAATAATATCAAATGGATAGGATGAATTCACAAACAAAATCAGCTAACATATTAGTGCTGATTAGGTGTCAAAAACTATATTAGGTCTCTTCCCACATAATAACTAATAGCTTACACCTCTTAAAGCTTACACTGTGCCAGGCACACTGTATGTATATATATGTATGTTCATATATATACCCACACATACATACATGCCTATATGTACACATATATGTCTACATAATTTTATCCCCACTCACTACAGATCTCTGATCTATGTGCTGTTAGTTTCTCCATTTACAGATGAAAATGATGAAGCCAGAGAGGAACTTGCTCCAGGTCACATAGTAAGTGGAAAATCCTGGACTTCAAGCAAGTGAGTCAACTCTAATGTGAGCTCTGAACACAATGCTAAGTTGCCTCCATACATATTATCTTATTAAATTCTCATAAAAGTCACTATGACATAGGTATCATTAGCTTCATTTTGCAAATGAGGATCCAAGGCTCCAGGAGTCAATGAATGACCCAAGGTCATTCTGCAGGGATTGGGAAGTAATTCTGCTAATTCCAAGCTCATTAAACTTTACATTACAACATAGCCACCTGCTGGCAAGATACTCAAGTATGGTATCAAATTAGGGGAAAATTTGACAGCGTGATAAGAGCAAGAAGTCTATAAGACAGGAATAGGGAAGAACTTCATGATTTTGAAGAGATGTGATTTTGATTAAGGAAGGTCTGTCCTCAACCAATGACAGGAAATTGAATCAGGGAAATAGTGGACATGACACTCTGTTCAAATGACTTCATGGACTATTGTCAGGACCTGAGATGTTACACAAGTAGCTGGTTAGTTGCAAAAATGAAGGTTCTTTTTACATGTGTTGCAACCTCTATTACAGAGCCATTACTGGCACATTCCCAAGGAAATGACTAGTAGGCACTCAGGAATGTGGCATTGGAGCTCAGATGGAGAACAGGAGGTGTCAATCACATTCAACCAAAAAAAAAAAAAAAAAAAAAAAAAAAGAAAGAAAGAAAAGAAATCTATGTAAGGACCATTGAATGCACTGAATGAGCAACTCAGATCTAAAGGAAAATAAATTATTAATAGTTGCAATAAGCACAGAACAAAAATGCAGGATAACAAAAGCAAGTCATAGGTCAAGACAAATGGTCAGGGCCAAGGCAGAGATGAAAGGGATACTGCAGCAAATGAGATCTAGTAATAAAGCAAAATTACCACAGAATAATCTCTTGTCCTGTTTCTTATATCCTGGGTATTTCCATATTATGAGAGCCAAACTAAGCTTAACTAGATAGGACCCTACAGTCTGACCCTGCAGGTCAGGAACTTTCCAGGCAGAGAGTACATTAGCACAGGAATAGAACTTAAATCATCAAAACAGGCTTCTCCACTGATTTGCACTCTTAAAAATGGCCAAAATTGTAAATGTTATGTATATTTTGCCACAATTGAAAGAAAAAAGGAGGGCTGGACGCAGTGGCGCACGCCTGTAATCCCAGCACTTGGGAGGCTGAGGCAGGAGGATCGCGAGTTCAAAGCCAGCCTCAGCAATGGCAAGGCACTTAGCAACTCAGTGAGACCCTGTCTCTAAATAAAATACAAAAAAAAAAGGGGGGGGCTGGGGATGTGACCCAGTGGACAAGTGCCCCTGAGTTCAATCCCCAGTACCACCAAAAAAAAAAAAAAAAAAAAAAAAAAAAGGAGGGATAGCTAAGGGCAAGCTAGGGAGGTAGCTAAGTGGTACGGCACTTGCCTAGTATGCATGAGGTCTTAAGTTTGATAGCACAAAAAAAAAAAAAAAAAAAAAAAAAAAAAAGAGGGCCTTGCCTCTGAAAATAAAAACAACTATGGATTTCCAAAAACCTCCAAAAGCCTAACTAATTCAGCATCTCCTAGACTTACCCCTCTTTGTTAAAGCTCTTTATCTCCTTGCTTAAGTTGGTGGGGATGTGGTACTGAGGGATAAAAGTCCTTATGAAGTCATGGATTCTGTAGCTCCAATATCTTTCCAATCTGGAAAGAGAATAGAACAGTCAAGGACAATTTTGCAGCAAAAACTCCTCTCCTGGCTTTTCTGCTCCCTCCTTCCTTTTTTTTTTTTTTTTTTTTTTTTTTTTCCCCAGAGCAATGGGAGCATTTGTAATCTTTTCTGCATCACAGAAATAAGAAAGTGAGGCATAGAACAATGCAGCCAACACCTAGAAGGGATTTACCTGAGATGAGAACTTCGAGGCCTGTGATTTCAGTTCTTGCTCATTATCCTATTGCTTTGTCCTCTCCAGGTTCTAGAGTCCTTCTTCTGACTGATTTCACAGAGATCACCTCCTCACCTATACCAAATTCCTTTCCTGCTCCTTATATCACCTATTGCTATATCAGGCATCCTGCACAAATCAGGGCATCCACACACACTCCTATACTCTTGGAAGTAGCCAGGTGGGGTTCCTTCTCATTTTACAAGTGGGGACACAGAGGCCCAGGATTGCTGAGTGGTTTGCCCAAGGGCATACACCTGGTTAATTGCAGCCCAAGGAGATTCTGGCCTTCTGATCCACTCTCCAAATCTGTTTTAGATAGACAAAGAGATCCTGGATGAAATATTTGGAACTCTGGTTTTTGGTTTTTTTGGTACTGGAGATTGAACTCAGAGGTGTTTTTCTTACAACTGAGCCACATTTCCAGATCTTTTTATTTTTTGAGACAGGGTCTCGCTAAGTTACTAAGGGTTTTTTTGTTTGTTTTTTAATTTATGTGGTGCTGAGGATCAAACCCAGGGCCTCACACATGCGAGATGAGCATTCTACCACTGAACCATAGCTCCAGCCCCACTAAGGGTTTTGATAAGTTGCTGAGGCTGTCCTTGAATTTGCAATCCTCCTGTCTCAGCCTCCCTAGCTGCTGGGATCACAGGTGTGTGTCACTGGGCCCGGCTGGAGTTCTGTTTTTATTGAAGCTTTGCTTTCCCTAAGGTTTGATCTCTTTTACTTCCCTTTTCGCTAAAAATGCTAAAATGTCTGGAAATACCAATTAGGGGTCTAGAAGAGAATGGTAACAACAATGATGGAGTAGGAAAGCTCACTGGTTGCCCACAAAACCATCACCATCACAGACTACTAATTATGCTGTGAGTAAAACTTGGATCCTTGACCCTCCTCAGCCTCATAGGGACCCTGTGTGCTATCACTTTCTAATTATTTTCAATGTGGCCCTGTGTTAACCTTGATGTTTGCCTCTGAAATCTTTGATTACCAATGTTAACAGGTAGCCAGCTGGCTTAGGATGGGCCCTCCAAGGCTATGACAAGATAGAAGAATGATAGTACAGCTCATCATAAGCGTATTTATTGAGCAAACTTCAGGAAAAACTGGTTGCTCAAGCTTGTCACTTCAAGAAAAGAAGTTTTGTGTGAAGCTTGACATGGTGTGAAATAGATGTAAGCAAGCTTGTTCCATTATCATACTTGGGGAAGGACATCTGTGGGTCAGTTCAATGCAAAAAAAGTTTCTTTTTGTTTTTCTGAAAATCATTCAAGTGATAAAGTTAACCAGAAAAATGAATTATCTGTTTTCATTAAACCTATATGTCTTTTCCATGGTTATGTTCAGAAAATGCAGGGATTCACATTTAGAACTTTTAAGTCATTGCGTCATATTGAGTTGTTTGGGGATTTACAAATAATTTAAACTAGCCCTTAATTTTACAGATGAGGAAGCTGAAATTTCCCATTATTAGCAGATTTTACTTCTATTATGCAGCCTCAGATTGCACTCATTTTTTTACAAGCTAAAATTGTAACGTTGGCTCTTGCAAAACTGGCAGCTAACCTAAAACCCATAGTATTTTTCACATAAACCACTGTTCGGCTAGATTTTCATCATCCTGAATTTATACAATAAATTTCTTAAAATTTTGTTCAGGAGTTTTAATTTTGCTTTTCCATTTCATTTTGTTAGTTTTAACTCCATATTCTAGTCCATGGTTTGAATTTTTGTCTGTCTTAATGTACAAGTATGTTTAAGAAAGATCATTTGCCACTGTGCACTTTATGTCTACTGTCTAATGTAATAGCTAAACTGTTCTAAATAAAACTCTATGTATGAAAAGCATTTAATTTAGAATTCCCCCGCTTAGTTTTTTTGGGTCCTTTAGAGGACTGGGTAAATTTTCTCCCTTCTTACATGACAGAGCTCTAAAAATGGGTCTTTCTTCATGGGACAGAATATTCTTATGTCTTGTCTCCTGCCAGGAACAGATGTAGGTGGGATAATGCTGTAAAAGTTCACCCTCTAACTCCAGAGTCTGGAATATTGTATGTCCAATATTTTGAAGTTGTCAATGGACCTTTATATTATTTATTTATTTATTTATATGTGGTGCCGAGAATTGAACCCAGTGCCTCACTCATACCGGTCAAACACTGTACTACTGAGTCACAACGCCAGCCCTGTGTGTCCATTTTGCTGTATAAATTAACAGTTTGTTAACTATGAAAACTGGAGAAGTCAAGATACTCAGGTGCAGGAAGGAAAGGAAAATTTCTTAATCTCTTTCATATTTAAAAGGCTATCTTCCCACAGTGGTGTTAGGTCGGGGTACATAGAATTAGAGGAATGCTAGAAAGGTCAAAGGGGAGGGAAGGGAAGAAAGGGAGCAAGGGGGGAGGGAGGGAAAAAAAAAAAAGGTGGTTGAATAAGATGGATGTCATTATCCTAAATGCATGATTAAAGATTTGAATGGTACGAATATACATTGTATACAAACAGTGTTTTGTAAAAAGATGCTCTATATGTTTATTATGAATTATAATGCATACTACTATTATAAATACAACAACTTTGAATAAAAAATAAATAAAAGGATATCTTCTATATGAAAATAGAGAAGAAGCTGAGTAGAATATTTGTGATTACTTTATATATTGTAAGTATCCTGACATTTAAGAATAATCCCTGACTTCTTCCACTCCTTCATTCCCCATATCTAATAATGAGTGGCTAACATTTAACAAGCACTTACTAAGTGCCAGATATCTCGCTGATTACTTTATCAACCTGATTAATATACTCCTCACAACAATTATCACAGTTAAAACGTGAAGACTAGTACTTTGTGTGTGTGTGTGTGTGTGTGTGTGTGTGTGTGTGTGTGTGTGTGTGTATGTGTGGTGCTGGGGATTGAACCCAGGGCCTCACATATGTTAGGCAAACGATTTTTCACTCCACTATTCTCCCAGCCCAAGAGTTCTCCCAGCCCAAGAGTGTCACTTTTAAGAGCTTAAATTACTGCTTGAACTCACATAACTAGAACTCGTATTCTCATTCAAGTTATTGTTTCTCCAGAATCCAAAAGCTTACCCACTATTAAGTATTATTCTGGGTCATCTAGGAGAGTCAATGGCCCATGATACAGGTCTGACCCTTATGAATCATAGAAGGAAGGGAGGGAGGGAGAGGAGAAGGTTGGATGAAGAGTCTTAGACTGCAGTGCAGTACTAAGAAATTTCTGCAAGACTGAACATCTTGGAGCAAAAGTTGCCCACCAGAGTAGTTCCACATTGCCCAGGAATGGACCTGCCTTAGACTTCAAGAAGTATAAGCTCAACAAGAAGCAGTAATGAATTTCAGAGCACAGAAATAAGTCAATTGTTATCTTTTATGAGCGGTGCATTTTTATTACTGCCACTTTATATCACACTCTCTTCAAGCAAATCTGCTGGTTTTGTCTTCAACTGATATGTCTACCTATTGTCCTAGTTCAAGTTAAGTCTTCGTTCACCTAAACAATCTAGTTATGTGTGGCAGAGATTAACACACACACACACACACACACACACACACACACACACACCAGGGATTAAACCTGGGGCACTTAACCAAGGAGCCATATTCCCAGCCCTTTTTTGCATTTTATTTAGAGAAGGGTCTTACTTGGTTGCTTAGGGACTTGCTAAGTTGCTAAGGCTGGCTTTGAACTCTTGATCCTCCTGTCTCAGCCTCTAGAGCCGCTGGGATAACAGGAGTGCACCACCACGCCCAGCTTCCAGTAACACTTCAACATTTTCTTCCAGTTTCAGTACCCTTAAAACAATTTTCTGTAATGCTGCCAAGATGATCTTTCTGATAAATAAGGCCAACTATGTAATAACCCAATTAAGAAACTAGGTGGAGATATCTTTTTGTCATTCTTATGACAGGTGTGATGATCCTCTAGCACATAAATGACAAGAATTTCGCCAGCTTTCATTAACTAGGATAATTTCAAAGTTGCCTCATATTCTTTAAAAAAAAAGATTTTTAAAATAACTTTATTTCCTTATTACTTTTACATTTTTTCAGTTGTTGATGGACCTTTATTTAATTTATTTATTTATATGTGGTGCTAAGGATTGAACTCAGTACCTCACACATGCTAAGCAAGCACTCTACCACTGAGCTACAACCCCAGCTCCCAAATTGCCTCATATTCTTTTTGGTAAGTTCATCATTATGAAATTTAAATATTGGGTTATCCCATTTACCATACATCATCCATCTGCTTAAAAATCTTTCAAATATTTGTAGGCAAAAACCCAAACTTTTGAACATGGTATACCAGGACCTCTAGGACCCAGCCACTTCCTACTTCTTTGACATTAATCTCTGCCACTTTTTCCTGGCATTTAATACTACAAAAAATAAAGTACTGAATTATTTGTAGCTCCTGATATGCTGTATCAATCATATCTCCATATCACATCATACTCATATACTCTACCTGACATTCCATTTTTTCTCCTCTGTTTGTTGTTATTTGAATTTTATTTCAGATTCAGCTCAGCCATCACCAACTCTGGAAACTGGGTTTAAAAGAGCTGGCTGCGGGTTGGGGTTGTGGCTCAGCGGTAGAGCGCTCGCCAGCACCACGTAAACATAAATGCATTGCATTGTGTACAACGAAAGCAAATAAATAAATATTTACAAAAAAAAAAAAAAAAAAAAAAAAGCTGGCTGCAACATTAAGCTAAGAAAAGTGGTGAAAAATCACACAACACAAACATAGTTTTTCAAATTGAGGGCGGACGGCTCTGCGAAGTTAAGGGTCAGTTTCCATGATGAAAAGAGCGCTGGAAAGAGAGAGCATGCACCTAGAATCCCTTTAGTAATAGGAAATTAACATAGGAGTTTCGATAGAATGTTCTTCACTGAATAAGGCAGGGGTTGGGCTGACCTAGCCCCAATGGGTAACGCACAGGTCCAGAGCTGTGAAAAAGCAGACTTCTTTGCCAAACAGTGTGCTGTTGATCCAAGACGCAAAGAAAAGACCACCAACTCCAATTTTAAATTAAAGCAAGCTTATATTGTATATACACAAAGAGAATTGGCCAGGGCTGCCCCTCCCAAACACTGGGCTTGGGGTCAGCCCCGCTCTCAGGGAAGACAAGGTTTTTATAGTTTAAAGAGTTACAAAAAATCTTGGGAACTTACAGCTAACAAGGTCAGACATGTGTAATTTTAAGTAAGTAGTAAACTAATTACCTACATGGCATTGCATTCCAAGGAAAAGGGGAGTGTATTCAAACCCCATATCAAAAGTTTATGAGGCACCATTAGTTTGAGAGAGAGAGAGTTGTTATCTGGTCAAGGAAAGCCAGGCCTGAGTGACCTCAAGGCCTGGGCATGAATGCCAGACAATAAGCTCAAGCCAAATAAGAATCCTAGCATTTCATAGAAAACTGAAGTGGGCTTTTCATAACTTTTTGACAGGATGGCTCTCAGTCTTAAGATGAAATTAGGCTGGTTTATCAGTGCAATGCCAGATCACCATCCCCTTGGCTCAAGGCTAAGAGAGGATGCTTAATATAGCTCATGGGTGACCTCCAACAGCCAATTAACTTTTCTTTCTTTCTTTTTTAATCTTTATTTTATTCATTTATTTATATGTGATGCTGAGAATCGAACCCAGTGCTTCACACATGCCCGGCAAGTGCTCTACCACTAAGCCACAACCCCAGCCGGACCGACTAACTTTTCATAACTCATATATATCCCAACCCAAAGATCAGTTAGTCCAATATCTAGCCCGTTCAGGAATTCTATCTGAGGCATCCAGGCAGAATGTCATGCAGGAAAGAGTAGACTTCACAAGACTATCTCTTTGATTGTTTTATGTGACTATGCTCATGATCACATTAACCAGTGAAAGCCATATCTTATTCCATTGCATCAGGAGTCTGTTAGTTCCTCTTTCTCCATCTTTTTTGTGGGCAGTGGTTAAAATGAATAGCACTCAACTAAAGTGAATTGAAATAAAAGACCATTCACCTGAAGCCTCAAGATGAATGGAGAGTTAGAAGTTTGGAGCCTGAGAAATTCTGGCAAGTCCCATAGAGATGAACTCTAGTTTTGAATCTTGGGTGGGAGTGGAGGTGGGAAAGATGAAGATGAGTAAGGACAGAACTTACCATCAAGCCATTGGTTGGCTCTTTATAGTTGTGATTTCTGAACTTTCTGCTTTTTCATTTTCTGAATCCCCTATCTGTGACTCACAGATGATTCAATAAGTGGGATGGACTGTGTAGAGGGAAGACATAGCCTATGATAAACCACATAAGAATTAGAATTTGGCTGCAGTGACGGTAGTCACTAAGATTCCAAACATTTCCTTGGTGCTTTTTGGTAAACCTCCCTTTCCACAAGGCTGAAAAATTGTATCTAGAACTATGCATGTAGTTGAAAGATACATAGAGTAGAGGGGGAAAAATACAGTAAATAAAGACTGATTTGGGAATCCTACACTTGCTGGGATTGTGGGATGAGATGATGAACATAAGTTTTCTTTATCCTCATCTAGTGCAGTATAGTTTTTCCAAATTTCAATATGTGTCGCCTGCTTTTATGCATCTTAGAGGGTTTCATATGGTGGTTGAATAAACTCTGGGACATTGTCAAGTTGTTTTCAGTCAAAAGTTTATTTGGAGGAAGCATAAGAAGGACTTGTAATACACATGAACAAATCAGAAAAAAATAGACATAATGAAAAATATCACCATTAACAAAATTATTTACACTGTCATATTGGAAATAATTTCTCTTACCACCCATTATAAGCCTGTACAAACGAAGCATATGATTGAATTATACATAAGGAGTATCAGATCATCTGGAAATATAAACATGAGAACAGAATAATAAAGGAAATTAGAGCTGGGCACTGTGGCACATGCCTGTAACCCCAGCAGTTCAGGAGGCTGAGGCAGGAGGATGGAGAGTTCAAACCCAGCCTCAGCAACTTAGTGAGGCCCTAAGCAACTCATCAAGACCCTGTCTCTAAATAAAATATAAAAAAGGGCCAGGTATGTGGCTAACTGGTAAAGCGCCCCTGGATTCAATCCCTGGTACAAAAAAAAAAAAAAAAAAAAAAAAGAGAGAGAGAAATTAGTTTCATTGGATTTTAAAATGTATTCTAAAGCTACATTAATTGAAATAGTAGTTACAGTGCAAAATAGGCAGGTGAATGGGAAAACTACATGGCCACAAATGGACTCACATGCAAACAAATTTAGTTTATAATTGAAAGGAGCCCTCCAAGACAGTAGGGAAAAAAAAAATCAATAAATGGTATAGGGATAAAGGAGTGAGGTTTTTTTTTTTTTTTTAATAAAATGAAATTTTTAGATAAATTTTTAGAGAAAATGAAAGTAAATCCATATTTTTCTCTGCATATTAAAAATAAAACAGGTAGAAGCCGGGCGCGGTGGCGCACGCCTGTAATCCCAGCACTTGGGAGGCTGAGGCAGGAGGATCGCAAGTTCAAAGCCAGCCTCAGCAATGGCGAGGCACTTAGTAACTCAGTGAGACCCTGTCTCTAATAAAATACAAAAAAGGGCTGGGGATGTGGCCCAGTGGTCGAGTGCCCCTGAGTTCAATCCCCCGTACAAAAAAAAAAAAAAAAACAGATAGAACAAAGACAAATATAAAAGTAAAATCATGGGGGCAGCAGTAGAGCACTCGCCTAGCACATGCACGGCCCAGGTTCAATCCTCAGCACCAAGTGAAAATAAACGCATTGTGTACAACTAAAGCAAATAAATAAATATGTTTTTAAAAAATGAAATCGTGGGGCTGGGGTTATGGCTAAGTGGTAGAGTGCTCGCCTAGCATGCATGAGGCACTGGGTTCGATCCTTAGCACTGCATAATGTAAAATAAAGATATTGTGTCCACCTAAAACAAAAAAATAAATATTTTTTTAAAAATTAAATTATAGAAGTACTGGAATAAAATAATGAATTTTTGGGTAATCTTGGCATGGAGAAGACTTTGTCTAGCTATAATATAAAACCCAGGGCTGGGGTTGTGGCTCAGCGGCAGAGCGCTCTCCTCGCACGTGCGCGGCCCGGGTTCGATCCTCAGCACCACGTAAACATAAATGCATTGCATTGTGTACAACTAAAGTAAATAAATAAATATTTTTAAAAATAATAAATAAAAAATTAAAACCCAATGTTCATAAAGAAAAATTAATAAATATGACTATTTAGAAAAGGAATGTTTTGAATAAAAAATACAATCAACAGAGTCAAAGACAATCAAGAGTCTGAAACAAAAGTGGGGAACATCTATGATTTATGAGTTCTAATTCCTGTAGTATAGATGGAGCTTTCAGAAATCTATAAAGACCAATTATTCATAAAGGAGTAAGCAAAGAATATGAACTGATAGTTCAGAGAAAAAGAAATATGAATGCACCCATCACAACCACAAAATAATACCCAATCTCATTGCTAACTCAATAAATGCAAGTTAAAATATAAATGAGTTTTTTTTGTCTTTTGTTGTTGTTACTGGGGATTGAACTCGGGGCAGGGGTGGGGGTGCTTTATCACTGAGCCAAATCCCTAGGCTCCCTCCTTTTTTTTTTTTTTTTTTTTAAATTTTGAGACAGGATCTCACTAAGTTGCTTAAGCTAGCCTCAAACTTGTGATCCTCCTGCCTCAGCCTCTGTGTTGTTGGGGCCAAATTGGCAAAGTTTTAAAGTATAATAATAAAACACATTGTGTTAGCTTTCTGTCATTGTGACAAAACACCTGAAATAATCAACTTGTAAGAAGAAAAGTTTTATTTTGGCTCAGTATGTCAGAGGTTTCAGTCCATGGTTGCTTGGCCCTGTTGCTTTGGGCCTGTGGCAGCACAACACATCACTGTGGGAGCATGTAGCAGAGGAGGCCCATTTCTCTCATGGCAGCTGGGAAGCAAAGAGAGAAATGGAAAGGGGCCACAGTTCCAATTTCCTCTTCAAAGGAATGCCCCTGGTAACCTAACTTCCTAATACCAGACCCATCCTCCTAAAGGTTCTACCACCTCCCAATAGTAAAAGGAGCTGGGGACCAAGCCTTCAACACATGGGCCTTTGGGGACTATTCCAGATCCAAACTATAGAGCACATTGACTAGCATGTGGGGAAATGTGCAAATATTGGTGGAAGTATATATACTTCATGCTTTTAGAGGAAAACTTGGCAATATTTGTAAAAATTTTAAATACGTTGATATGCTATATATATATATATATTTTTTTTTTTTTTTGGTGGTACTGGGGATTGAACTCAGGGATACTCGACCAATGGGTCACATCCCCAGCCCTTTTTTGTATTTTATTTAGAGACAGGGTCTCACTGAGTTGCTAAGTGCCTTGCCATTGCTGAGGGTGGCTTTGAACTCGCGATCCTCCTGCCTCAGCCTCCCAAAGTGCTGGGATTACAGGCGTGCGCCACCATGCCTGACTGATATGCTATATTTTTAATCTAGAGGTTCTTCTAGGAATCTATCTAAATTCACAAAAGAACATAAAGATGTATAATCAAGGTTGTATATTTCTGCATTGTTTAATAAAAATAAAAAGTAAATAAGATGTAATTTCTGTTAATTTTCTGTTTGTTTGTTTGTTTGTTTGAGACAGGGTCTTGTTGTGTTGCCCAGACTGGCCTTCTGGGCTCACGTCATCTTCCTGACCCAACTTCCCAAGTAGCTGAGACTACAGGCACATGCCACTGTGCCATTTGGAAAGAAGTAAATTCGAAAAGAAAGAAAAACATCAATGAAGGAAAGAGTGTTTTGTAGGATATTATAGAATAGTATCCAAGATATATTGTTAATTTAAAAATTAGAATGTAGCCGGGCGCGGTGGCGCACGCCTGTAATCCCAGCACTTTGGGAGGCTGAGGCAGGAGGATTGCGAGTTCAAAGCCAGCCTCAGCAATGGCGAGGCACTTAGCAACTCAGTAAGACCCTGTCTCTAAATAAAATACAAAGAAAGGGCTGGGGATGTGACTCAGTGGTCAAGTGCCCCTGAGTTCAATCCCCGGTACCACACACACACACAAAAAAATTAGAATGTATATATAGTATATATGTTAGTCAACTTTTCATTTTTATGACCAAAATACTTGACAAGAACAACTTAGAAGAGGAAAAGTTTATTTGGAGCTTACAGTTTCAGAGTTTCAGTCTATAGCCCACTTCATCACTTTGGACCCAAAGTGAGGAAGAACATCATGGTGGAAGGGCATTTTAGAAAAGCCAGCTTACCTCACAGCAGCTGCAGCCAGGAAAGAGAGGAAAGGAAGGGACTGCAGGGAAGATGTACCCTTCCAGGGCAGCCCACAGTGACCCACCTCTGTTAGTTACCCCCCACGTGCCCATTCAAACTAGGATGGACTAATTAGGTTACAGCTTTCACAATCCAATCATTTTACCTCCTGCATTTTTAAAAATTATTTATTTATTCTAACTAGGTAAATATGACAGCAGAATGCATTTTGATTCATTGTACACAATTGCCACACAACTTTTCATTTCTCTGGTTATACACAATGTAGCATTACACTATCTTTCTTGCCCCCATCCCCCCTCCTCCTCTTTCTCCCCTTTGCCTAATCAAAGTTCCTTCACTTTTCCCACCTCCCCCCCCACCACCAATGGATCAGCATCCACTTATCAGAAAGAACATTTGGCCTTTGGTTTTTTGGGATTGGCTTACTTCACTTAGCATGATATTCTCTAACTCCATCCATTTACCTGCAAATGCCATAATTTTGTTCTCTTTTAATGCTGATAATATTCCATTGTGTATATATACCACAGTTTCTTTATCCATTCATCTACTGAAGGGCGTTTAGGTTGGTTCTAAAATTTAGCTATTGTGAATTGCGCTGCTATAAACATTGATGTGGCTATGTTACTATAGTATGCTGATTTTAAGTCCTTTGGGTATAGACTGAGGAGTGGAATAGCTGGGTCAAATGGTGGTTCCATTCCCAGTTTTCTAAGAAATCTCCATACTGTTTTCTAGAGTGGTTGCACCAATTTGCAGTCCCACCAGCAATGTATGAGTGTGCATTTACCCCCACATTCTCACCAATACCTATTGTCGTTTGTATTCTTGATAACTGCCATTCTTACTGGCATGAGATAAAATCTTAGAGTAGTTTTCATTTGCATTTCTCTAATTACTAGAGATGTTGAACATTTTTTTTTCATATATTTGTTGATTGAGTGTATATCTTCTTCTGAGAAGTGTCTGTTCAGCTCCCTAGCCCATTTGATTGGGTTGTTTGTTTTTCGGGTGTTAAGTTTTTTTAGTTCTTTATATATCCTGGAGATTTCACCTCCTGCCTTAACATAGGGGGAACAACACCTCATATCCAAACCCTAATAGTATAATGCCATTTGTGTTAAAATGAAAGGGAAATGCCTGTACTGCTTATAGTGTATAGAACGTTTCTAAGAGAATAAAACTCCAGAGAGTGTGTCAAAGAGAGGCAGAAGATGGCTTATATTTTTACCGTATAACCTTCTTTACTGTTTCAACCTTTTGCTGTGGACATATACTACTTTTGAAATAAAATCTACTTTTCTTTTCTTTTTTTTTCCCCAAACAAAAAAAGATAAATTCCACCTGATTAAGTAAAGTTTATATAGAGAACATGGAGTTTGTTTTCTTTTCTCTCTTTTTTAAAACTTTACCTTTCTTAAACAATATTTGTTCAACTCTATTGAACAAATGGTAAAAATCTAAATAGTTTCTGTCATTTCCTCTGTCCATCAGTTCTTGGCATATGTGTTAATAGACATAGCATGAGGAAATGAAGGGCACGGAGAATTTTTAGCCTAGTAGTATATATCCAAGTTTGTCTCAAACTTGCAATCCTCCTGCCTCACCCTCCCAAATTGCTGGAATTACAGATGTGTGCTATCACACCAGGCTATATTATGACTTTTCTTTATATACTGACAAATCTGGTGAAGCTTGCATCTCTCTCTCAGATTCCATGTTTTCTCTACCCCGTCCCAGTGCAATAGACACTACCCATGGCATTACAGTAAGATGCCTGTAACAATTCATTGAGGTTGACTCTCAGTTGGTGCAGTCTTGGAGAGGGAAAGGTTAACTTTAAAACACACCAAAACACTAAGTATATATCATTTAAAACTTGACAGTGTACTTTAAAGCAGATGCTTGAGTTTTTCTTCCATCACATAGCTAACATCTCTGCAAACAAGCTTAGATGGCAAACTGTTTTCTTTGGCAAACTGATTAATGGGGACAATTACTCATCTGCCTGGTTGTATGACATTTCCAATAACATTGTCATTTTGTTTATGGAGTGGTTGGTAAAAATACCCCGGAATTTACTGTGAGAGGAGGAACCACCTGTCTACTAAAAATGCTAAAGAGGAAAAGCTGGGGAGGCAACTCCCTTGAAGAATGCCAAAAAGAATCTAATTCTGTCACCAGCCTACCCCAAGACACACTGCCTACGCCAAGCTTAGCAACAGCACCTGTGGAAACAAGGGAACAGTCTTGCTGGGCACCTTAGCAGTTTGGCTGGCTGGGGCCAAGCTCCCCTGCAGGTACTTGGTGAAACTGCAAAAATAGTTTTTCTCTTGCTTGATGATGGCAGAGTAAAGGAGCTGGGGACCTGGCAAGCACTGCATCCTGACTTAGGAGTACAAACAAAGAAGGTAAGAACTAGAGAAGGGATGGGAATTTGGGCAAAGGGGAACACAGTGGTATGACAGGAAACTGGAAAAGGGTAGCTCACTACTTGTACCTTGCCTGGGGGACCTTACAGTATGGGTGGGGAGGGGTCAGGGAGGATGGGGACCATGAAAAGGAGGGGTGATCTTGTCCTATGGAAGCTGTAACAAGACAGCAAGGTGTCAAGCACACATTTGGGCCTCCTCAGCAGTAGCAAGAACAGAGCAGATAGACAAATTCCATGCTGATGAGAAAGGGAAACACATGCCTGAAGTTTTCAATGACAAAACAAACTGGAGAAAATCTCTAAGGATCAGGGAAATTGGGCTGGGGTTGTGGCCTAGTGGTAGAACACTTGCCTAGCATGTGTGAGGCACTGGGTTCGATTCTCAGCACCACATATGAATAAAATGAATAAAATCAAGGTCCATCAACTATTCAAAAAAATATTTTAAAAAAAGTAATCAGGGAAAGAATTCACCATGCCCCATACACACACACACACCCCTGCTATCTTAAAAAAAAAAACAACAGCCGGGCGCGGGTGGCGCACACCTGTAATCCCAGCACTTTGGGAGGCTGAGGTAGGAGGATCGCGAGTTCAAAGCCAGCCTCAGCAATTGCGAGGCACTTAGCAACTCAGTGAGACCCTGTCTCTAATAAAAAATACAAAAAAGGGCTGGGGATGTGGCCCAGTGGTCGAGTGCCCGAGTTCAATCCCCAGTACCAAAAATAAATAAATAAATAAATAAATAAATAAATAAAACAAAATTATCAGAACCGGCCAGGCTGGTGCCCGCCTGTAATCCCAGTGGCTCAGAAGACTGAGGCAGAAGGATCTCAGAGTTCAAAGCCAGCCTCAGCAATTTAGCAAGGGCCTAAGCCATTCAGTGAGACCTTGGTCTAAATAAAATATAGAAGAGGGCTGGGGATGTTGCTCAGTGGTTAATACCCTGGGTTCAATCCAACAAACAAAATAAAAAACCCAGAACCCAGCACAAGAACTGCCAGAAAAAAGGGAAAAGGTGAAGTTGCAGAGGACACTGTAAGAAAGTCCAGGAAGAAGTAAATGGATGAAGCTGGAGAATATAATGCTAAGTGAAATTAGCCAATCTCAAAAATTCAAATGCAGAATGTTTTCTCTGATATAAGGAGGCTGATTCACGATGGGTTGGGTCAGGGAACATAGGAGGATTAGAGGAACACTAGAAAGGCCAATGGGAAGGGAGGGGGCAAGGGGGTATGAAGGGAAAAAAAAAAGATGATACAATGGGATGGATATCATTATCCTAAATGCATGATTGAAGACATGAACAGTATGGAATATACTTGTATATAAATAGTGATATGTAAAAAGGTGCTCTATATGTGTATTATGAATTGTAATGCAGGCTACTGTTATATATACAACTTCTAATTAAAAAAGGAATTTGAAGTGAAAAAAAAAATTGTATATGATTGAGCCGGGCACAGTGGCGCATGCCTGTAATCCCAGCACTTGGGAGGCTGAGACAGGAGGATCGTGAGTTCAAAGCCAGCCTCAGCAATGGCGAGGCACTTAGCAACTCAGTGAGACCCTGTCTCTAATAAAATACAAAAAAAGGGCTGGGGATGTGGCCCAGTGGTCGAGTGCCCCTGAGTTCAATCCCCGGTACCAAAAAAAAAAAAAATTGTATGTGATTGAAAATGGATTAAAAATGTAAAACTGGAAGCCGGGCGTGGTGGTGCACGCCTGTAATCCCAGCACTTGGGAGGCTGAGACAGGAGGATCGTGAGTTCAAAGCCAGCCTCAGCAATGGCGAGGCACTTAGCAACTCAGTGAGACCCTGTCTCTAAATAAAATACAAAAAAGGGCTGAGTGTCCCTGAGTTCAATCCCTGGCACCAAAAAAAAAAAAAAAAAAAAAAAAAAAGTAAAACTGACACAACTTTCTCATGTACATATATAAATATGCCACTAGTGAAACTTCACATCATATACAACCACAGAATGGAATCCTAATTAGAATAAGTTACACTTCATGCATACATAATATGTCAAAATACACTCTACTGTCATGTATATCTAAAAATAACTAATAAAAAAATATGCTAATTAAAAAAAAAAAAAGAAAGAAAGAAAGTCCAGGAAGACCAAACAGAGTGCCACACACTACAAGATCAACATTTCTTGCACAATCCTTGACTGTGTCCGCCAGCACAAGGCCGTCTTGAACTGGCAACTGGGACCATTCAAGAAACTTATCTGAAGGTTAGGACTAGAATGTCTAGAATGTGGAAGGCCCTGGCTTCCATCCCCAATACCACAAAATATAACAAAGAAGCTTACTTGAGGAATCCAGCATTGAAACAAAATGACTTTCTCTTCTAGTTTAGAAAAATACTTAGAAGGCCAGCTGTAGTGGCACACACCTGTAATTTCAAATACTCTGGAGACTACAGCAGGAAGATCCCAAGTTTGAGGCCAGCCTCAGCAATTTAATGAACCTCTGTCTCAAAATATAAAACAAAAAAGGTTGCCTCTGGGTTCAACTCCCAGTACCAAAAACAAACAAAACCCCCCAAAACCTAGAAACCAGAGTTTAAATGAATGGTATATCTATAAAATGCAGTGATATGTATCTACCCCTGGTAAAAAGTGGAAAGAGGGTTTTCTTTTCTTTTTCGTACCGGGTATTGAACCAAGGGGGCACTTAACCAATGAGCTATATCCCCAGCCCTTTTCTATATTTTATTTAGAGATGGGGTCTAAATTGCTCAGGGCCTTGCTAAATTGTTGAGGCTGGCTTTGAATTCACGATCCTTCTTCCCTCAGCCTACCAAGCCACGGGATTACAGGCTGCACCACAGTGCCTGGCTACTTTTGTGGGGTTTTTGTTGTTGTTGTTGTTTTGTTTTTTAAATATTTATTTATTTGCTTTAGTTGTACACAATGCGTTTATTTTTACGTGGTGCTGAGGATTGAACCCAGGCCGCGTATGTACTAGGTGAGCGCTCTACTGCTGAGCCACAACCCCAGCCCCTGTTGTTTTGTTTTTTACTTCTGTGTTTTTAATCTGGCAATTCTGAGGGGAGAAGGAGTGACAGGATAGGCTGTAGCCATAAACAATTGGAACTTTAAAATTTTTATGGTGCATTGTGAAGGATCAGCTAATTGTATGAACTCTCAGTTCTGATAATGCTCTTTTATTAGGGAAACAAGGTAGCAGTGTAAATATCTAATATGAAGAAAAATATTAAAGAAACAAAGAACTTTTGTGTCAAAAATATGTAGTTGCCTATACAAAGTCCCTATAGACTGCTTTGTCCAAAAGTTCCAGCTGAAGTCCCCAGAAAATGTAAGGTTAGCACCTAATCTGGAACAGAAATGGAAACAGAATATTTATTTTACTCAGATTAAAAACCAAAAAAACAAGCCGGGCGCGGTGGCGCACGCCTGTAATCCCAGTACTTTGGGAGGCTGAGGCAGGAGGATCACAAGTTCAAAGCCAGCCTCAGCAATGGCGAGGCACTTAGCAACTCAGTGAGACCCTGTCTCTAAATAAAATACAAAAAAGGGCTGGGGATGTGGTCCAGTGGTCGAGTGCCCCTGAGTTCAATCCCCAGTACCACAAAAAAAAAAAAAAAAAAAAAAAACCAAGAAAACAGGGCTAGGGAACAATTCTATGTACAAACAGGAAAACTTAAAAGATATATCCTGGAATGGAAATCTTCTTGTATACGCAAGAAACGCCTTTTATTTTTTAAATATTTATTTGTTTTAGTTGCACACAATGCCTTTATTTTTACGTTGCGCTGAGGATTGAACCCAGGCAAGCGCTCTACCGCTGAGCCACAACCCCAGGACCCGAGAAAAGCCTTTTAAAGCCTTTTAAAATTAAAGCAACTAACTATTCTTTAAAAAAATTATTGGGGTTGAGGGTGTAGCTCAGTGGTAGAGCATGTGGTTAGCATGCACAAAGCTCTAAATTCCATCTCCTATTGGGGGGGGGGGTGAAACAAACTAAATATGTAAATGAATTAAAAAATAAGCAAAAATATGAGACTATCATATGATCCTAAATAGAAAAATCAGAATACCCACATCATTACAAAGTAATGCTGAAAAAGAGTCAAAATTATGTACCTCTAGCAATAGAGAGGGTTTAACTAGAGGTAGGAAATACTGTTAGAACTCACATTATGCTAAATATTGTTTGTGGTCCTTTGAAAATATTTTAATAAGTATGTTTGATAGGCTCCCAATAGTAAATTTTAGTTTGCATTTTTTTCCCCTCCAAAGTGGGGAAGATTGAAATAAAGACTGAATAGTTAAGACTACTTATAAAGTAAAAGATGGTTCCTCTGCTGCTCTTCTGAAGTTTCCAGGCACAAAAAGGTCACTTATTTCTGAATGGCCCAGGATTCCTGTCTTTAACTCCTTAAAAATGCAGTATCCCACCACGAGCAGTGGTGCTGGTGGCAGCAAACACCTGTGATCCCAGCAACTTGGAGTTCTGAGGCAGGAGGATTGCAAATTCAAGGCCAACCTGGGCAACTTAGCAGAACCTGTCTCAAAATTAAAAATGAAAAGAGCTGGAGATCTAGAGTACCCTGAGTTCAATCACCAGTATTGGGGTGGGGGGTCGGGGGGAGAGCAAGATCCAGAAGAGGAGCCCTGTCAGATTTCTATTCAGCAAGGTACTCTGGATTTATCAAATTTTGTGCTAGAAACAACCATCACAGAAGTGAATTTTGATGGAGGCTGCTTTTTAAAAACAAAGTCTTCAAGGTACTGAGGTAATATATAAGAAACTAAAAAAAAAAAAAAAAAAAAAAAAAAAAAAAAAAAAAAAAAAAAAAAAAAAAGGAAGGAAATATAAACAAAGGACAAGGAAATAAAATGTTAATTGAGAAGTTGAGCACACTTTTCCAGGTTTGTTACTCCCTTCGTGACAATCTCTCTTCCAGGCCTTTCACTCCCAATTTTTTGGAAAATCTGTAAATCTATCTTGTGCACTATGGGTTAGGCCATCAATAAAGAGAATATAGTAGAGACTGGGGCTGCAACTCAGTGGTAGAGCATTTGCCTAGCATGTATGATGCACTAGGTTCAATCCTCAGCATCACATGAAAAAAAAAAAAAAAAAAAACAAAAACAAATAAAATAAAGCCATGCTGTCCATCTACAACTACAAAAATAAATAAATAAATAAATAAAAATTAAAAAGAATAAGAAGAGATATGACATTTTAAGAAACCTGTTGTTTTAGGGGACTGTTTCTAACATAATCTGCTGGGTCAGATAATGGAAACCACATCAGCCTGATGATTTGAAAATGACCAGACCATCAAAACCCATCTTGAGATCACCAGACTGATGTCATTCTCACATACCTTTCCATACCCACCCCTCACCAAGTTTCCTTTAAAAGAAGAGCCAGGAACTTCAAAAGCATGTCTCTTACTCTCAAAATGGTTCACATTCTCTCTAACATGTACTCCCTGCTCTTATAAATAAATCTCTGCACCTCTACTGACACACACTGAAATTATTTTCCATCACTTTTGTCCCATATGTCAAGGATACCACTGGTCCTTAGTTGGGTTCCCCTTTCTCCTCAGGATACTTTTCCAGAAATATCTGTTCTCCCCTGACACTATCATTGCAGGCTGAGGCTGTTTTTTTTTTTTTTTTTTTTTTTTTTTTTTTTTTTTTTACTTGCTTTATAACATGCTACAATAAGTTTAGACATCTTCAGGGCTGAGTCAGTAGAATAAAATGTGCCTGGCCCGTTGTGCTGGTTAGTTAAACCCTCAAGAGAATTGTGAAAGAAAGTACCTGATTACTTCTTTCTTCAGCAATCTCTTATCTCCCTACCATAGTTCCAACAGATATTCAATGTCTACTTGCTAATCTTTAAATGCTTAAAGCTCCATCACAGCAATCAGATTTACCTCCTTTAAAACCATATGCTCCTCTTTTCTCCCCCACATAAACCCCAGATTAGAAAGCCAGTAGTTCAGTTTTAAACAGTTGCTTATTGGCTAAATAAATAAATTTTCTATTATTTTCTTGAATAAGGGCACACCTTGTTCTTTTTCATTGGGTAAGGTATAGCTTAGGCATGGCAGCAATATTTCGAATAGAAAAGGGTAGTTAGGACAGCTGTTGTTGAGTTTGAGGAGCAGCTTTTTGTACTTTGGTGAAGAGGAAGAAGTGAAGGAACGTTTGAAATGGAAGGTTTTGGTTCCTTGAACTTCATTTTCTCTTCCTTATTTTTATGCTGATTGGGTCTTTTTTTCCTTCCCTGTCAACAAACTGTTTCAGTAGTTCTGGGCTTTATTTATTTATTTTGCTCCTGTGGACAAGCTGGAGGCTGAGTTATGTGCTCACTCTGAAAATGCTCCTTCAGACTTTGTCTGAACTTTCTACCCAATGCAGAGAATTAGTAGGTACTGTGTTGTATGCAAACGGGGGCATATTTGTCTGTGTAGGCCAAAAGGAGGAGAGGCATATTGCCAAATGCCTTTAGAACAAAAACAAACTTTTGAGATGGAATATTTTGTAGCATCGTTGAAAATAAGCTACACTTTAAGAAAACAAAAAGTACAGAGAAATACTTATCTATAAAATAAATTTTTGGGGGAAAAAACCACACAAAACAAAACATGACTAATACTTCAACAGTGAGTTCACCTCAAGCATTTCATGAATTTCACATGACCCACCCACTTTTCCTCTGTACCTCTGAAGATTACCATATCAGCAGCAATAATACTCTGTTGTTCAAGTGCCAGATTTACATATCAACGTAGCCATGGCATTCCTGAAAGTAGAATATTCTACTGTTTGCCTCATTTGTGGTTTCTGTTATAAGGTTAATTTTTGTTCTCCTCTCTTAATTCCATGCCACCCCCTACCTCTCTTGAATCAGTGCATTTTTTTCCTTTGAATAGTTTTCCTCTTTTCCTTTCTCCTCTGTCATGATTTTAACTGTCTGCAAATTCACCATGCAAACCATGCTTCATTTTAACATCCTCATCACTCAGCACAGCCGATCAACTCTTTGAAAAGACAAACCAGGAACAGAGAAGTAATAAATGGTCATTTCTGAAATGACCCTGAGATGAGATACTTTCTTCCCTAAGATTACTGTGTGGGTGTGGATGGATCTTATGGCCAACTTTGTCTTTCTTTCTTCCTTCCATTCGTCCTTCCTTCTTTCCTCCCTCCCTTCCTTCCTTCCCCAGGGATTAAACTCAGGGGCATTTAACCACTGAGCCACATCTCCAGCCCTATTTTGTATTTTATTTATTCCCTGTCTCACTGAGTTGCTTAGCACCTTGCTGTTGCTGAGGCTGGCTTTGAATTAGTGATCCTCCTGCCTCAGCCTCCTGAGCCACTGGGATTACAGGTTTGTGACACCGAGCTGGTTTCATCTCTTTCTTGATAGGCCTTCCCTTCCTCCTTTCATCCCTTCTTCCTCCTTCTCCTTCTTTTTTAATGATTGCTATTTTTAGATTATATTGGAAATTGTTTAACAAAAATTTCCCAGCCAAAATAGCATCAAACAATTTTCATCTTCAATGGAAGTTTGGAAAGGGTAGGGCATTATTAAAAATTTCAGGCTCATATGTGTCAAATTTAATGGAAAGTCAGCTGGAGTCTAACAAGCTATTTTAATGAGTTTCCTTTCTCTCTGATGTTCCTCTGGGGATATGTGCCTAAGCAGACCATGAGACTCTGGGAGTAACATGATCATCTTGGCTGTTTAGACACCTGTGTGCTCTTTTAGCCTTGCAGGAAGAGAAACAGCAGAAGAAGAGAGATGAGGGCAGGGAGGGCATGCAAAGTGGGAGTGGGCAGAAGTTCCTATAAGAAACTCTTCAGAAGCAGTGGAGGCTGGATGCATCATAGGCCAATAGTGCCTCTGTGTGGGGTGCCTGGGAGTATGTGCAATATTTTTGTGTGTATTGGGGAGGGAGTGAGGGGAGGAGAAATACATGCTTTTTTTTTTTTTGTGGTACCAGGGATCGAACTCAGGGGCACTCGACCACTGGGTCACATCCCCAGCCCTTTTTTGTATTTTATTTAGAAACAGGGTCTCACTGAGTTGCTAAGTGCCTCACCATTGCTGAGGCTGGCTTTAACTCACGATCCTCCTGCCTCAGCCTCCCAAAGTGCTGGGATTACAGGCGTGCGCCACCGCACCCGGCTAGAAATACACGCATTTTTATAAAAGGAATTGCATGCATTGGAGGTTTCTTTTGAGAAGACAATATAAAAAGAAAAGATTGAAAACCATGGATATAGAGTATGCTCCAGGATCCTAAGAGCACACTTCTAAATTTCTCCAGCCCCTTAAAAAAATCTGTTTGTTGTGTTCACTTTTTCTTTGCCTCCAATCTATCTAATGCTTGGCTCTCCCTACCCACTATAAACATCCTTTTAATCTCAACTCATCACATAGATATTAAAGTTGATTTGTATAATTTTTTTACGAGGTGTTTTTTAGTTGGTGATCTTTTTTTTTTTTTTTTTTTTGGTACCGGGGATTGAACTCAGGGGCACTCGACCACTGGGCCACATCCCCAGCCCTTTTTTGTATTTTATTTAGAGACAGGGTCTCACTGAGTTGCTGAGTGCCTCGCCATTGCTGAGGCTGGCTTCGAACTCGCGATCCTCCTGTCTCAGCCTCCCAAAGTGCTGGGATTACAGGCGTGCGCCACCGCGCCCGCGCCTGGCTAGTTAGTGATCTTGATCTCATGTATGTGTGTACTTCCCCTACTGGATTATAAAGTCCATGAGGATTTGTACTTAGAGAAGTTAATACATCCCCTTGTTCTCTCTCCACCTCTTCCTCTTCCTCGCCAATTCTGGGTACTTCTTCTTCTTCTTCTTCTTCTTCTTTTTTTTAATATTTATTTATTTGCTTTAGTTGTACACAATGCGTTTTTTTTTTTTTTTTAATGTGGTGCTGAGGATCGAAACTGGGCCGCGTACATGCTAGGCAAGCGCTCTACGGCTGAGCCACAAACCCAGCCCCCTGGGTATACTTGTTTTTCTAACTTTCTTTGTTTTGTTTTTGCAGTGCTGGGGATTAAATCCAGGGCCTTGCACATGCTAGGAGTTGCTCTACCATTGAGCTACCTCCTTAGTCCTCTGAGTACTTCTTAAAATGACTGTACAATACTTCTTCATAATATTTTCTTCCCTCCACCAAGTCTTTTGTGACATGATTAGGATTCATATATTCCAAATTAAGAATTGTTTACAAGTATTTCCACACTGTTTTTTGTGTGTGTGCTGGGATTGAACCCAGGGCTTCTGGCATGCTAAGCACCCACTCTAACACTGAGCTAAACTCCCAGCCATATGCTTTTTTTTTTTTTTTTTTTTTATATACTTATTTGCTTTAGTTGTACACAATATGTTTATTTTTACATGGATGCTGAAGATTGAACCTTGGCCGTGCACGTGCTAGGCGAGTGCTCTACCACTTGAGCCACAACCCCAGCCCTGCCATATGCTTTTTATTTATTTATTTTTATTTTATTATTATTAGTATTTTTTTGGTGGTACCGGGAATTGAACTCAGGGGCACTTGACCACTGGGCCACATCCCCAGCCCTTTTTTTGTGTTTTTATTAGAGACAGGGTCTCACTGAGTTGCTAAGTGCCTCGCCATTGCTGAGGCTGGCTTTGAACTTGCGATCCTCCTGCCTCAGCCTCCCAAAGTGCTGGGATTACAGGCGTGCGCCACCACGCCCGGCTTGCCATATGCTTTTTAAAGTGAACAGATTTACTTACACTTTAATTTTTTAAAATTCTATTCTGTGAAAAATTTTAAATATGCAGAAAAATTAAAAAAATACAACATATACTTCATACCAACCACCATCCTATTTAACATGTTTTTTTTTTTTTTTCTCTTTAAAAGCTAAATATACAGCTAATTGCCCTAGGCCTTCCTTATCCTATTCCTCTTCTCTCTCCCCAAGAGATAACCACTCTCCAAAACTGGGGTCTAAGAGTTCATAACATGGCTCAAAATATCTTGGTCCTCTATCCAAAGAGGTGGGTCCATCATGACAAGCAATTCTTAGGTCTCCTGAAAGCTCCTTTTCAGAGGACTGGGTGAATTCTTGTCACCTGAGAACACACCCTTCCTTTTTTGTTTTCCCCCTTTTCTCTCACCCCCCACCCTCCCTCTTTTTTTTTTTTTTTTTTTTTCTTTTTTTTTTTCTGGTACTGGAGATTGAAAACAGGGGTGCTTTACCACTGAGCTACATCTTCATTCCTTTTTATTTCATTTTGAGACAGAGTCACGCTGAGTTGCTGAGGGTCTCACTAAATTGCCAAGGCAGCCATCCTTGAATCACTAGGATTGTAGCACTGAGCTACCATTTCTGGCCCTTTCCTTATGGCAGCTGGGATTCAGGAAGAGAGAGGAGCAGAGGACTAACCTCTAGAAAAGAAGTTCCACTCTAAAGAAGAGGGTTTACAGTGGCAAAGGCCTTGGGTGGGGTTGGAAGATTGAAGTCATGATGGACCTCAGGCGAAGAAGTGTCCTGAGGTGGAAAGAGCTCTACATAGGTTTTCCCTCTGCTCACAGTCAGAAAAGACAGGGCTTGGTGTTTCTCATGCTGTAGGGACGACCTGGCTTTAGCATGGAAACTGACCTGCTTTAGTGCCCCCCCAGCCCCCCCAAACATTGTATAGATCTGATAGAGACCATACAATCTTCCTGTTATTCCTCTTCAATTTAGGGTTGTCAGATAAAACAAAGATTATCCAGTTACATTTGATTTTCAGATCAACAACACATAATTATTTTTTGGTAAAAGTATATCTCCAATATTGCATTTGAAATACTTATACTAATAGGATATTTTTCATTTGAAGTACAAGTATAACTGGGTGTCCTATATATTTATTAATAAATCTGGGACGTCTACTTCAGTTGAATTTTGGAAGAGTTACCAAAACACGGTAGGAGTCTTTGAAAAGGTATGAGCCCAAGGCTTTTCAGGAGTAACTTCAGTAAACACACAATGTCAGGTTCTCAAAGGCCTATGATAGGGGTCTGGGTTGTGTCTCAGTGGTAGAATGCTTGACTAGCACATGTGAAGGTTTGATCCTGAACACCACATAAAAATAAACAAAATAAAGATATTCTGTCCTAAAAATTCTAAAAATTTTTTTTAAAAAACAAAGGCTTATGATAGGCTTATACAATGACCAACAACAAGTTCACTGACTTTATTAGGACACAGATGTTTTTAGTTATTTTTTAATAACTTCAATGAAGTATATAATTCACTCAAAGCATAAAATTCAGTGACATTTTAGTATATTCAAAGGGTTCACCACCAAAATTTTGATTCACCACCAAAATCAATTTTAAAACATTTTCATCACCTAAAAAGAAATCCAGTATCCAAATTAATTCACTCTTCTGTCCCAGCTTCCCTCCTTCCCTGCTATTCCTCACCCTGAGCACTTGGCAACCACTAATGGACTTTTTGTTTCTTTAAGCCTGCTCATTCTGCGACATTTCATTACAAATTAAATCATATACTACATGGCCTTCTGTGACTGGTGTCTTTCACTTAGCACACTGTTTTCAAGGTTTAAGCACATGGTAGTATGTATTTGTACTTTATTCCTTTTTATGCCAAATAATATTCTTTTATAGCTATGGTCCACAAATGGTTTCTCAGTTCATCCATTGATGGACATTTGGGTAATTTCCACTTTTTTTTTTGTTGTTGTTGTTAATATTTATTTGTTTTAGTCGTACACAATGCCTTTATTTTTACATGGTGCTGAAGCTCGAACCCTGGCTGCACATGTGATAGGCGAGCACCCTACCGCTGAGCCACAACCCCAGCCCCTCCACTTTTTGACTATTAGTAATCATGCTACTAGGAGAGAACATTTGTATACAAGTGTTTGTGTAGTCATACATTTTCACTTCAGGAGTGGTCACATGGTAGCCCTATGTTTAATATTCTGAGGAACCTCCAAACTGTTTCCTAAAGCAGCTGCCCCATTTTACGTTATAATTATTTTTTTTTTAGATGGACAGAATGCCTTTGTTTATTTTTATGTGGTGCTAAGGTTCTAGTCTAGTGCCTTACACATGCTAGGCAAGCACTGCTCTGCCACTGAGCTACAGCCCCAGCCCTCTAATTATCATTTAAAAAAAATATTTTTAGTTATAGATGGACACAGTATCTTTATCCATTTTTATGTGGTGCTGAGGCTCGAACCCCAGGGCCCCACGCAAGCCAGGCAAGCGCTCTACCACTGAGCCACAACCCCAGCCTTAATTATCATTTTTAAAATAAAGAATTTAAGCTGGGCGCAGTGGCGTATGCCTATAATCCCAGTGGCTCAGGCAAGAAAATCCCAGGTTCAAAGCCAGCCTCAGCTCAGGGGTTAAACTTCCCTCGGTTCAATCCCCGGTACCAAAAATAAAATACAAAATGGGGCTGGGGATGTGGCCCAGTCGTCGAGTACCCCTGAATTCTATCGGAAGGAAGGAAGGAAGGAGGGAGGGAGGGAGGAAGGGAAAAGAAAACTTAAACCGGGCGCAGTCGCTACACGTTTGTAATCCCAGTGGCTCGGGACACCCAGACAGGAGGATTGCGAGTTCAAAGCCAGCCACAGCAATTTTGCGAGGCCCTAAGCAACTGAGCAAGACCCTGTCTCTAAATTTTTAAAAAGGGCTAGGGGTGTGGCTCAGGGGTTAAACTTCCGTGGGTTCAATCCCCGGTACCAAAAATAAATACATAGACAAACTTTTAAAAATAAAGAACTTTATTTAGCATCTTCCCAGCGTCCCATAAAACACCTGCTCCCAGGGCCCTGCCTCCACCGTTGCCTCGCAGGGCCCCCAAATCCCACTCTTCACTGTCGGCGGCCGCCAGCACCCCAGAACCAAACCGAAGGCCTACCGCGCTATGGAAAACGTAGTTTCAGACTCCCGAGACCCCGCCTCCTAGGTGCTGGTAGGCCAACGGGAAAACAGACGCCCCTCTCTGAGACTCTCTGGATATTGTAGTTCTTTTTCCAGTCAGCTGCGCAGCGACTACGGAAAGGAAGACTACAACCCCCACAATTACTGAAGAGCTACGGCAGCCGAGGGGGCCACTCCGCGAGCGGCACTACCGCTTACTTTCAGGTCTGGCGGCTCTCCAGGGCGTCTGTAAACACACCCAGAGACTGTCATGGAGAGGGAGGAGGAGGCGGCGGCGGTGAAGGGAGGCGTTTTGGGCCGCCTCCAAGGTCCGCTCTGCCATTCCTGAACTAGTCCCTGATCCCCGTGACTGGCACCAGGGAAGTGAACTGTTAGGCGTGAGAAGGAGGCAGTCAGAACCATATCTCCTTCTTCCCCGGGGCGGGGGCCGGGCCGGGCCGGCTGAGCCAGGGGAGGGCCCCGGGAGGGAGTGCCTGGCCAAGCCGGCCTGTCTGCCGTAATGGATGACAGTAAGGTAAGTCCTGTGGTTTGCACGCGCCGCTGCCGCCGCCGCCTGCTTGTCGCTAAGTGCTAGTCCGCCGCTGAGCTTCAGCTCAGAAGTCCATGCCAACACCCAAGCAACACCTCCCTTACACATCCCTGCTCCTCTCCACTTACTGCCCGATGATACCCAACCAAGAATTAAGGGAACACCGAGGCTGTGCTTTTCCTGGAAGGGCCCTGTATTTATTCCCAGGGCAACCCTGTTTGCCAGCTTTTCCAGAGAATTCTAACCGTCGTCCATGACCTGCCTAGCGAAATCAGTGAAGAAACTACTGTGCTTTTTCTTTTTGCCCTTCCTTGCCCCTTCTCAGCCCGTCTTCTGTTTGAATATCTTAACTAGTGCACCCTGAACCAGCCCTATTCCCTTTGATTATTTCCCCTTCACACAGAATCCCTCACTCAATGCCCCATTCATATAATCAGTTCACTCCCCTTATGAGCTATTTTCCTGTGGTTGGTTGGAACACTGCTAAGCTCCTGTTGCTATTTGGCCAGAGTCTGGAATCTAACCTCCTCTAGAAAGCGTTTTTCTAAGAAAAGTAGTGAATTTATCCTTGTTAATTTACCTTAATGTTTATCTCCATCACACTTTTCCTGTCCAACGTATCCATCTTTGTGATTTTAAGATAATAGAGAATGTTCATTGTTGGTTAATTCATACAGTTGAACTATGTATAACCTATTCATATTGTCTTCATATCTACCAAAGTTTGTATTGTTTAGTCTTATTCCATGAAGATAGGGTTGGTCAGGGATTTGCATATTGGTGTTTTAGAATGTTTAAGAATTGGGCCTTTTTATTTTAAGGAATCAAACTTTTAAAATTTGCCAGTTTTTGAAGTCAGCCCTTCCCGGTGCTTTTCAAAGCCTAATTTTCTGCAATCTCTGGCATACTCCTTGGGATAATGGTTTCCTTTGTTGGGGTGCCCTTTTTTTTTTTTAATGTTTATTTATTTACTTTAGTTGTACACAATGCAATGCATCTATGTTTACGTGGTGCTGAGGATCGAACCCAGGCCGCGCACCCAGGCCGCGCACGTGCGAAGCGAGCGCCCCAACGCTGAGCCACAACCCCAGCCCATGGGGTGCCCTTTTTACCTCCATCTAAACTACTAAATTTTACTGCTGCTGTTTTGTTTCACACATTCTCAGAGAGATTAAAAAAAAAAAAAAAAATCCAGCTTCTGTACGCTGTTTTTTTTTTTTTTATATTTTTTTATTTATTTGCTTTTAGTTGTACACAATGCGTTTTATTCAATGCGTGTTATTTGTACGTGGTGCTGAGGATCGAACCCGGGTCGCCCACGTGCTAGGCGAGCGCTCTACCGCTAAGCCACAATCCCAGCCCTTACGCTGTTTTATTCTACATTATCTTCCTTTCTTCTTCATGCAGAAGGCTCTGAGAAAAGTGATAGAATGTAAACCCCAGCACAGTACTCTGGACTTAGTACTCACCTAGAGGAACAGATTGCTTGTGAAGCAGCAAACATTTACTAATAGGATTGATATTTCTAAGATAAGTGGGTAGTTCCAAAAGTTTTTCAGAAAAAATTAGAAAATAATTTTTCTTTAAAATTTTTTTCCCTTTATCCTAAGTTGTTATATGTGACAGCAGAATGCATTACAATTCATATTACACTTATAGAGCACATTTGTACATATCTCTGGTTGTATACAAAGTATATTCACATATTCCTGTCTTAATACATGCACTTAGAGTAATGATATCCATCTCATTCTAACATTTTTTTTTACCCTTTTGCTCCTTCCCTTCCCATTGGCCTTTCTAGTGTTCCTCTAATTCTCCTATGCTCCCCATCCCAACCCCAGTGTGAATCACCCTCCATATATCAGAGAAAACATTTGGCATTTGGATTTTGGGGATTGGCTAATTTCACTTAGCATTATATTCTCCAGCTTCATCCATTTACCTGTGAATGCCATTATTTTATTCTCTTTTACTGCTGAGTAATATTCCATTGTGTATATATACCACATTTTCTTTATATATTCATCTACTGAAGGGCATCTAGGTTGGTTCCACAGTTTAGCTATTGTGAATTGTGCTGCTATAAACATTGATGTGGCTGTGTCCCTGTAGTATGCTGTTTTTAAGTCCTTTGGGTATAGACCAAGGAGTGGGATAGCTGGGTCATAAGGTGGTTCCATTCCCAGTTTTCCAAGGAATCTCCATACTGCTTTCCATATTGGCTGTACCATTTTGCAGTCCCACCAGCAATGTATGAGTGTGCCTTTTTCCCCATATCCTCTCCAACATTTATTGTTGTTTGTGTTCTTAATAGCTGCCATTTTGACTGGAGTGAAGTGAAATTTTAGAGTAGTTTTGATTTGCATTTCTCTAATTGCCAGAGACGTTGAACATTTTTTTCATGTATTTGTTTTCTGAGAAGTGTCTGTTCAGTTCCTTGGCCCATTTATTGATTGGGTTATTTGTTTTTTTGGTGTTAAGATTTTGAGTTATTAATATATCCTGGAGATTAGTGCTCTATCTTACCTGAGTGTGGTAAAAAATTTGTTCCCAATTAGTAGGAAAATAATTTTTCATAGTCTTTGCTAGTTCAGTCTTTAAGGGTTAATATTGAAATTATATTTCAGTTCTGTCCATTATCTTTCCCAGAAAATAATAATTTTGTAACTATTTAAGGATGCTAGAAGAACATAGTCTTAAATTTTCTCAACTTGTGCTGGGGTTGTAGCTCAGTGGTAGAGCACTTGACTAGCACATGTGAGGCACTGGTTTAGATTCTCGGCATCATATAAAAACAAATAAATAAAATAAAGGTAATGTGTCCATCTACAACAAAAAATTTCTTAAAAAATTTTTTTCTCAACTTGTGACTCCTTCTGTATTCTACCTAATTTTCAGTTGCTTCCTTTTCAGACCTTTGAAGTACAATATCTTTCTTAAAGTCTTCAGTAATCTCAAATAAGTCCCAGGAAAAACTTACAGGATTTTGAGTTATTCTTCTTACCTATAATATCACAAAGGGGTTATTTTTAAAATTAGCACACGATAGTAGAAGGAGGATATAACAGTTCATCTAGCAGTGTACCTCAAATAATAGAAAGTACTAATTAATAATTAATTGGAACAGAATAACATTAAGTCAATTGCCCAGAAGTACCTGGGCTTAAATCAATGTGCTCTAGTTGAGCAAAATAGTGAAAGCAGACATATAATAGCAAATGGGGAACATAGAGCAAGAGGTAGATTGGGCATCTATAATGGGGAGTTTGGGAACATGTTAAATAGCAGAGTAAAAAACAGTCTTACAAAAGTAGATCTACTAGGCTAGTTGGGAAGGAAAAAAAGTCTTAACTAAATTATTTAGCCTTTCTGAGTTTCTACTTCCTTATCTTTTAAATGAGGCCAATACCTTCTTTGCAGGCTTTGGTAAGGATTACAGATGAATCACATAAAGAATCTAGTTCAGAGTATTAACACATTGTTGGTACTTAAGAGCATTACTGTGAGGCTGAGGATGTAACTCAGTGGTAGAGTGCTTCCCTAGGTTGTGTGAGGCCATGGTTGAACCCCCCCGTAAGGGGAAAAAATTACCATGATTATATTACATAGCAGTGATTTCTGTGAGCTTCACCATATTGCAGTAGGTAATGAGATCCTTGTTTTGGTAATTCTTTATGTGTCTTCTGTTGTATAACATTTGTAACTGTGTTTACACCTATACCACACTTTGCCCTACACCCTGAATGGTGGAAAGATGGAACATAAAACAAATGGAACCTTTGTCCTTAACTATTATATTGTGTGACAAAGCTTTGTGGTGGCACAAGTATGTAATCCCAGCAACTAGGCTGAGACAGGAGGATTGCAAGTTTGAGGCCAGCCTCAGCAACTTTGTGAGACTGTATCTCAAAATAACAAACAAACAAACAAACAAATAAGAAGAACTGGAGATGTAGCTCAATGATAAAGCACCCTGTGTTCAGACCCCAGTACAGATAAATAAATAAAGGTTATGAGAGAAAGGCATGTCCACTACTAGGACAAAGTGCTTATTTTTCTGAAAGTCTCTTCCTTGTTTAAAAATATTTTTTATTAGTTGTAGATGGACATGATACCTTTATTTTATTTGTTCACTTTTTATGTGGTGCTGAGGATCAAACCCAGTGCCTCACACATGCTAGGCTAGTGCTCTACCACTGAGCTCCAGCCCCAGCCCCAGCCCATGAAAGCCTCTTCTTGGCTTGCTGTGTTCAATTACAAAGAAAGTAGAAATGTGTGGTTTTCAGAGGCTATGATCACAGAGGTTCTTATTTTTTTTTTTTTTTTTACTTTTCCTGTTTATTGAATAAATAAGTAGAAATATCTTAAATCAGATGAGTTCCTTTTATATTGTAAGCTTGTAAGAGACCACTGAACTATATTGCTCAGCCTGACAGTTTAGGGCATCTTCTAGTTGAAGAACTGTTGGGTTTGGGGACGGCCAGCCACTGGCTACAAGATGCTAATATTGAGCCGGGCGTGGTGGCGCACGCCTGTAATCCCAGCACTTTGGGAGGCTGAGGCAGGAGGATCTCGAGTTCAAAGCCAGCCTCAGCAATGGCAAGGCACTTAGCAACTCAGTGAGACCCTGTCTCTAAATAAAATACAAAAAAGGGCTGGGGATGTGACCCAGTGGTCGAGTGCCCCTGAGTTCAATCCCCGGTAGCACAAAAAAAAAAAAAAAAAAGATGCTAATATTGGGAGCTGGGGTGGTGGCTCAGCGGCAGAGCGCTCGCCTCGCACGTGTGCGGCCCAGGTTCAATCCTCAGCACCATGTAAACATAAATGCATTCCATTGTGTACAACTAAAGTAAATAAATAAATTTTTTTTTTTAAAAAAAGATGCTAATATTGGCTGCTGTTTTCTTCTGTATTTCCTTTCCACCTTTTTGCTACACAGGATTATCTGAAAATGTGGGTTTTTTTCTTTTCTTTTATTCTAAGTATTTATATATGACAGCAGAATGCATTACAATTCATATTACACTTAAAGAGCACATTTGTACATATCTCTGGTTGTATACAAAGTATATTCACACCATTCCTGTCTTCATACATGCACTTAGGGTAATGATATCCATCTCATTCTACCATCTTTTTTTTTTTTTTTTTTTTTTTTACCCTTTTGCTCCCTCCCTTCCCCTCCCTCCCCATTGGCCCTTCTAGTGTTCCTCTAATCCTCCTATGCTCCCCATCCCAACCCCAGTGTGAATCACCCTCCATATATCAGAGAAAACATTTGGCATTTGGATTTTGGGGATTGGCTAACTTCACTTAGCATTATATTCTCCAGCTTCATCCATTTACCTGTGAATGCCATTATTTTATTCTCTTTTACTGCTGAGTAATATTCCATTGTGTATATATACCACATTTTCTTTATATATTCATCTACTGAAGGGCATCTAGGTTGGTTCCACAGTTTAGCTATTGTGAATTGTGCTGCTATAAACATTGATGTGGCTGTGTCCCTGTAGTATGCTGTTTTTAAGTCCTTTGGGTATAGACCAAGGAGTGGGATAGCTGGGTCATAAGGTGGTTCCATTCCCAGTTTTCCAAGGAATCTCCATACTGCTTTCCAGGTTGGCTGCACCATTTTGCAGGCTTCTTATACTTTCTTTATCCCTTGTCTTCTAAGTTGGTGCTGTTTTCTTGCAAAAATTTTAATTTGGCATCCCCCAAAAATCTCTTTGACATTCTTAAACCTGCCCCTGAAATCCCCTAATAGGCCCTTTAGCCATCCTCTGCCATAGTTGGAGCTGGGTTATGTATATAATCCAGACATATGTCCTACTCTGTCAACACTTTATACAAGTTGAAGACAGAAGAGCCAGCTCATCTACTGAACAAATTTCTGATAGAGATCAGTGTGCCTTCTTTTCCTTTCCAGGTTATGTGCACATTTTAACTTGGGTACTTCTACAGACAGATTTAAAACCAGGGAATAATTTTTTTTTCCTTTGGTATCGGGGATTGAACGCAGAGGTGCTTAACCACTAGGCTATATCCCTAGCCCTTTTTATATTTTATTTAGAGACTGAATTGCTTAGAGCTTCACTGAATTGCTGAGGCTGGCTTTGAACTTGCAATCCTCTTGCCTCAGCCTCCTAAACCACTGGGATTACACTCCTGCACCACTGTGCCTGGCAAATAATTTTAATACTACAGAAACTGGTTGAAACATTAAGCTTAAATAACTGTATTCAGAATGTTTTGCTCTCTAAGGTTGTCAGAATAGTTTATTCTTTAGCCATTTGTTGGCCACCTTATATGAACCTGGCACCATTCTAGGCAGTATGATACAAAAATGAAAAAGATTTTGCAACTCATCTTCAGAATCTTTTACATTTCTGTGGGTGAGGCAGATAAATAGAAAGTAATTACATTATGGTCAGGTAAGAAATGAGAATAATAGAGGCAAAGTGCTTTTGGGGCACCAAGAATGGGTGCCTGTCTAGGTATGTCCAACATGGGTTCACAGAGTAGGAATGAATCTATAAGGAAGGGGTCCTTCAAAACAGGAAATGTGGAATATCCTACTCTAAAGCATATTGCACAGAAAATAATTATTTTTGTACAACAGGGATTGGCAAACTTTCTGTAAAGGCCAGATGGTAAATACTTGTAGGCCATATGATCTCTCTAGTAATTATTCAGTTCTACCATTGTATCACAAAAATAGCTATAGGCAGAATGTATTGGAAGGGCATGGCTATGTTCCAATAAAACTTTATTTACAAAAGCAAGCAGCAGGCTATATTTGGTTGCTGTCAGGGCATACTTTACTAACCCTGAGATTATAGCATAAGGCACAAGTAAAGTTGTCATCAGAGAAAAGGATGGAAAGATAATCAGGGGCCAAATTATGATATGCTTGATAAGCTAGGCTTGATAATTTGGGGTCAGTATTTTTCTTTTCCTTTTTTCTTTTTTTTTTTTAGTACCAGGGATTGAACTCAGGGGCACTTGACCACTGGGTCACATCCCCCCAGCCCTTTTTTTGTATTTTATTAGAGACAGGGTCTCACTGAATTGCAAAGTGCCTCGCCATTGCTGAGGCTGGCTTTGAATTCATGATCCTCCTGCCTCAGCCTCCCAAGTGCTGGGATTACAGGTGTACGCCACCGCACCCGGAGGGTCAGTATTTTTCAAAGTGTAGAAGACACCTGTTGAATTAGAATTTCTGAGAATGGGATCTAGGAATTTGGATTTAATAGTTCCCCAGGGAGTGGCTCATTTGCTAACTGAATTTTGAGGAGAGTTGGGTGGAAAAGAAGCAAGGACAGTAAATATAGACCATCTTGCTGAGACAGTTTGTAACCATTTCAGGCGTTGTTAAAATAGGTTTTTAACCATTTCAGCAATTGTTTTATATTTAGGTGAAGGTATTCTTAGCTCCCTCTTCAAAAAAGAATAGTTGGGTGAAAGGTATGGAGTTGAAAGAGGAGTGGCAGGAATTAGCCCTCAGTTTAGAGATGCCTACTTTATCTTCTTTCTCCTTCTGATTAGAGAAACTGGCAGAAAGGTTAGCAGCAGAAAGAAATGATTAGACATTCTCACTTTCTGAAGATGTGGTAAATAAAAGACCTAGGTTGTGGTAGCGAAGAAAGTTAACTGTAGCCCTTAACATTCAAAGAATATGGCCTGAGGTTGTGGCTCAGTGGTAGAGCGCTTGCCTAGCATGTGTGAGGCAGTGGGTTTGATTCTCAGCACTACATATAAATGAATAAATAAATAAAGGTCCATCAACAACTAAAATAAAAAAAAAGTATTCAATGAAGATGCCGCTACTTGCTTTGTTTTTTCTTCAGAGCAGTGGCTAGGCACACAGCTTTTTTCTTTGATCAGTGGGAGATACCTTTTCACTTTGTTTTTAAGGGAGTGGTGATTCACTTTATGTTTTTAAGGGAGTGGTGAAACAGGCACTCCTGCTTTTTTTTTTTTTTTTTTTTTTTTTTTTTTCCTTTTTAGTTGAAATTGCTGGTACCACTTTATATAAATACAATAATTTTCTCACACTTAACTTGAAAATTTATGAGTTGCCTCAAGAATTAGATCATTAGGATGTAAAGTAAGTGCAAAAAAGATGGTAAAATAATAAAGAGCTCTTGGGTTTTTTTTAGGTTTTTTCTCAGGATGGAGCATTTTTTAAAACAATTTTTATAAATTATTTTTGATAATAGTATCAGTATAAATCAATTTCAAATATTGCTATTTTCTTTTCATTTATTCATTCAATTATCAACCTTGTACTTGTTTGTTTAGTAGTACTGGGGACTGAACTCAGGGCTTCAAGCATGTGCTCTATCACTGAACTATTATTACTTTTTTACAGTAAAGCCCTTAGGTATTACTTTTTTACAGTGAAGAAAAACACTTAAGTTGACCAGGGAAGTATGAATAGAGAAGAAAGAGATGACAGGGAGACCCGTCTATGAATGGACCCTGACTAGTGTTGGTGTAATAGGAATGGAGGAAAAGAGAGAAATCAGAGATTTTATCAGGGAATGTATTGGCCTGACTTCAATGGATGAGCATTAAGAGTCTAATTAGAGAGATATTTCAAAGAAGTGTAAATGGAAATGTCTGTTATCCTTCTTACCTCTCTCTCCACCTTAATAGAATGCCTAATGTCAAAGTAAGGTGGATTAAATGAATAAATGTATAGCATTGATATAGCAATGCACTTAAAGCATGTGTCAGTTTTAGAGCCTTCTCAGGGAATTATGTGTTCAGATTAATGAGATTATTACAACTACAATCATGTTTTCTCTTGCTGCAGAAGTTAAACCTGTTTACTATGAAGCCTGAGCCATCTTCTCAAGAAGTTAAGTTTGGATTATCAGGAATCCCCCTCTCTGCTAAATCCAATAGTTTTATTTTAATTCTCAGCCTTTTTTTTTTTTTTTTTTTTTTTTTTGGTACTGGGGATTGAACTCAGCGGCACTAGACCACTGGGTCACATCCCCAGCCCTTTTTTTTGTATTTTATTAGAGACAGGGTCTCACTGAGTTGCTAAGTGCCTCGCCATTGCTGAGGCTGGCTTTGAACTCGCGATCCTCCTGCCTCAGCCTCCCAAAGTGCTGGGATTACAGGCGTGCGCCACCGCGCCCGGCTAATTCTCAGCCTTTTTAAGCTCATAATTAGAACTCTTAAGCTTGCCCCCTCCCCTCCGTAATACTCTTTCCAGGTAAACTTCTGTGTCTTTGTGTCCCCCCCAACTTTTTTGTGGTGCTAGTAACGGAACCTAAGACCACATACATGTTGGGCAAGAACTCCATCATTGAGCCACATCCCCAACTTATGTGCCATTTAAAAAAAAAAAAAAAGTACATTTTAGTTGTAGATGGACTTTATTTTATTTATTTATATGTGGTGCTGAGAATTGACCCTAGTGCCTCATACATGCTAGGCAAGCATTATTCCACTGAGCTACAGCCCCGGCCCCTATGTGCCATCTTGATTCTTCGCTTTCTATCATTCTTTTTGCTTTTAAAGGTTGAAAGATAATTCACCCTCTTGCTGTGTATAATTCTGTGGGTTTCAGTATGTTCAGAGTTGTGCAAAGATCATCACTATCTAATTATATAACATTTTCATCACCCCAAAAAGAGACTCTTATAAAAAACCATAGAACATTCTTACAATGGAATACTATTCAGCAATAAAGAGAAACAAGCTATCAAGCCATGAAAAGACAGGGAAGAGCTGGGTGCGGTGGCGTACACCTGTAATCCCAGCTCTTGGGAGGCTGAGGCAGGAGGATTGAGAGTTCAAAGCCAGCCTCAGGAATGGTGAGGCACTTAGCAACTCAGTGAGATCCTGTCTCTAATAAAATGCAAAAAAGGATGGTGATGTGGCCCAGTGTTTGAGTGCCCCTGAGTTCAATCCCTGGTACCAAAAAAAAAAAAAAAAAAAAAAAAAAAAAGACATGGAAGACTCTTAACTGCATATTGCTTAGTGAAAGAAACCAGTTTGAAAGGGCCAACTACTATATGATTCTAATGATATGACATTCAGAAAAGGCAAAACTTTAGAGATAATGAAAAGATCAGTCATTGCCAGGATTTCACAGGAGGAAGGGAGGATTAGGTGGGATTTTAAGGCAGAGAAACTATTCTGTGTGGTACTGCAGTGGTAGATGCACGACAGTATGCATTTGTCAAAATCCATATGATGTACAACACCAAGAGTGACCCCTAATGTAAATTGTGACTTTGGTTATTAACAGTAAAGTAGTGATGGTTCATCACTAATGCAAGATATTAATAATAGGGGAAACTGTAAGGTAGAGAGAGGGGCATGATCCAGGAAAACTCTGTACTTCCTGCTTAATTTGCTGTAGCCCTAAGCAACCATTAATTTACTTTTAGTTTCTATAGGCAAATCATATGAATATAATCCTAAAATATGTGGCCTTTGTGTTTGTTTGGCTTATTTCATTTAGCATGACGTTTTTAAGGTTCATCCATGTTGTACATATATAAGTACCTCATGCCTTTTTTTTTTTTTTTTTTTTTTTTTGTGGTGGTGAGGATTGAAAGGGTCTTGTACATGCTAAGCACACTCTTTACCATTGTGCTCCATTCCCAGTCCTAGTACTTAATTCCTCTTTTTTTTTTTTTTTTTGAGGTGGGTACCAGGGATTGAACTCAGGGGCACTTGACCACTGAGCCACATCCCCAGCCCTATTTTGTATTTTATTTTGAGACAGGGTCTCACTGAATTGCTTAGTGCCTTGCTTTTGTTGAGGCTGGCTTTGAACTCATGATCCTCCTGCCTCAGCCTCCGGAGCTGCTGGGACTACAGGTATGAACCACCACACCTGGCACTTCATTCCTTTTTATGGCTAAATAATGTTCCATTGCATGAATATGCCACATTTTATTATCTGTTCATTATTTGGGTTGTTTTAACTCCCGCCCCCCCTTTTGTTGGTGATGGGGATTGAACCTAGGGCCAGGTATGTAGGAAAGCATTTTGCCACTGAGCTACATCCCCAGCCCAGTATTTCCACTTTTTAGCCTTTACAAATAATGATGCACTGAACAGTTTTGTAAAGTTCTGCTTTGGAAATATGTTTCCATTTCTTTGTTTTTTTTTTAACGTTTATTTTTTAGTTGTAGATGGACATAATACCTTTATTTTATTTTTATGTGGTGTTGAGGATCGAACCCAGAGCCTCACGCATGCTAGGTGAGCACTCTTCCTCTGAGCCACACCCAGCCCCATGTTTTCATTTCTTTTTTCAAATATACCTAGGAGTAGAATTACTGGGCTATTTGATAACTTCATATTTACCCTCCCCCTGCTTTCTTTTCTTTCTTTTTTTTTTTTTTTTTTTGTGGCACTGGGGCTTGAACCCAGGGCCTCTCCCACGCAGGTGCTCTATCTCTGAGCCATGCTTAACTTTTTTTTTAGTCGTAGTTGGACACAATACCTTTATTTTATTTATTTATTTTTATGTGGTGTTGAGGATTGAACCCAGCGCCCCGCACATGCTGGGCAAGCACTCTACTGCTGAGCCACAACCCCAACCCCTGAGCCACGTTTAACTTTTTGAGGAACTGACAAACTGCTCTTTAAGTTGGCTGTATCATTTTACATTCCTACCAGTGATGTATAAGGGTTCCAGTTTCTTCACATCTGCACAAACACTTGTTATAGCTCCCTTTTTTGTTATATGCCCAAATCCTAGTGGTTATAAAGTGGTATCTGTTTTTTTTTCATTCACATTTCCCTAATAAATGGTGTATTTTATTATTAGCTTATTGGCCATTTGTGTATCTTTAAATGTCTATTCAAATCATTTACCCCCATTTTAATTGGGCTGTCTTTTTATGGTTGAGTTGTAAGAGTTCTTTATGTATTCTAGATGTAAGTCCTATAGCATGTATATGATTTACAGATATTTTCTCTCATTAAGTGGGCTTGTCTTTTTACCTTGATACTGTCTTTGAAACACAGAGGTTTTAATTTTTATGAAGTACAGGTTTTTTGGGGGGAGAGAGTTGTTTGTGCTTGTGGTGTCATATCTAAGAAACCATCATCCAATCCAAGGTCGCAAAGATTAGATTCTATATTTTCTTCTAAGAATTTTATAGTTTTTGTCAGGCATGGTGGCACACATCTGTGATCTCAGTGACTGGGGAGGCTGAGGAAGAAGGATCAAGGACAACAATGGTAATTTAGCAAGGCCCTGTCTCGATGAAAAGTAAAAGAGGTTAGTAATGCAGTTCAGTGGTAGAGTGCCCCTCTGTTTAATCCCTAGTGCCATTAAAACAAAACAAAATGGTTTTGTAGTTTTAGCTCTTATATTTCAGTCTTTGTTTTGATTTTTAGTTAAGTTTTGTGTATTGCATGAGATAGGGATCCAACTTTGCATATGGCTTGTGGCTGTCCCAGCAACCTTTATTGAGATGACTAGTCTTTCCCCATTATATTGTTTTGGCACTCTTTTGTGAGAGAGGTATGCTAGGGATTAAACCAGGGCTTTGCACTTGTTGAACATACACTCTACCACTGAGCTACACCCTTATCCGCCCCCCTCTCCTTGGCACTTTTAAAAATCATTTGGCTATAAATGTAAGGATTTATTTCTTGATTCTTTTCCATTGACCTGTGTATCGATCCTTGTACCAGTATCACACTGTCTTGAGTACTGTGACTTCCTTTCCTTCCTTCCTGCCCTTCCTTTTCTTTTCTTTCTTTCTTTTTTTTTTTTTTTTTTTTTTTTTTTTTTTTTGTGGGTACCGGGGATTGAACTCGGGTACTCGACCACTGGGTCACATCCCCAGCCCTTTTTTGTATTTTATTAGAGACAGGGTCTCACTGAGTTGCTAAGTGCCTCGCCATTGCTGAGGCTGGCTTTGAACTCAAGATCCTCCTGCCTCAGCCTCCCAAAGTGCTAGGATTACAGGCATGCGCCACCGCTCCCGGCTTAGAATTATTTTTTGTTTTTTTGTTTTTTCATGCACAGGATCAAACCCAGGGCCTTGCACAGGCTAGGCAAATACTGCACCACTGGGCTACATCCCTAGTCTATTACTATGGTGATAAAAGGTGAAAGATTTATACGATTTGAAGAGAAACCAGAGTATTCTATTGCTTTTTAGTAAGTTTTCAAATGGGAAAGTGTGAGCCCTCCAACTTTGTTCTTTTTCAAAATTGTTTTGTCTAGCTTGGATCCCTTGTATTTCCATGTGAATTTTAGGATTGTCTTGACAATTGCTGCAAAAAGACAGGTGGAATTTTGATAGCATATCTTTTCAATCTATAAATCAATTTTCGGAGTATTGCCATCTGTCTTTTTTGTTTTTGTTTTTGTACCAGGGATTGAACTCAGGGGCACTCAACCACTGAGCCACATCTCACTGAGCTGGTTAGTGCCTCGCTTTTGCTGAGACTGGCTTTGAACTTGCAGTCCTCCTGCCTCAGCCTCCAGAGCCTCTGGGATTACAGGTGTGCGCCACCAAGCCCAGCTGAGTCTTGCCATTTTAAGAGTATTAAGTCTTCCAATCCATTAACCTGAGATGTCTTCCCATGCATTAGATCTTCTTTAATTTCTTTCAATTATTTCTTGTAGTTTTCAGTGCACATATCTTGCCCTTATGTTTATTTCTAAGTATTTAATTCTTTTGGTGTTATTATAAATAGATTTGTGGGGGGGTCACTAGGAGAATGTACTCTACCACTGAGCTACCCCCCAGCCCTTTAAAACATTTCTTTCTTTTTTTTCTTTTTCTTTTTCTTTTTTTTCTTTTGAGACAGGGTCTCCCTAAATCACCCAGACTGGCTTCTAACAACTCTTTTTTTTTTTTTTTTTTTTGTACCAGCGATTGAACCCAGGGTGCTTAACCACTGAGCCACATTCCCAGCCCTTTTTGTTTTTTATTTAGAGACAGAGTCTCACTCAGTTGCTTAGGTTCTCGCTAAGTTGCTGAAGCTGGATTTGAACTCTTGATCCTCCTGCCTCAGCCTCCCAAGCTGCTGGGATTATAGGAATGTGCCACCATGCCTGGCTTGGCCTCTAACTTCTGAACTTCCTGCCTCAGCCTCCCTGGTAGCTGGGATTACAGGTGTGAATCACCCTTCTCAGCTGTTTTTCTTAATTTCATTTTCAGATTCTTCTTTGATAATATATAGAAACACAACTAATTTTTGTATGATCTTGTATCCTGCAATCTTGCTTCATTCATTCATTTGCTCTCATTGGTTTTTTGTTGTTGTTGTTGGTTTGTTTTGGTGTGGATTCTTTCAGGTGTGGATTCTTTCAGATTTCATATATCCAACATCATGTCATCTTTAAGGTAAAGATGAGGTTTTGCTTTTTCCTTCCCAATGTGAATGCCTTCTGCTTATTTTGATTACCAGTAAAATGTTGAATAAAAATAATGAGAGAAGGCATGATCCTTGACTTATTTATGATTATTTTTGGGGAAAAACATTCAGTCTTCTCACCATTGAGTATGATATTTGCTGTGGGGTTTTGTAGATCCCTTTATCAGATTGTTCCTTCTTTGTTGAGTTTTTTGGTTTGTTTTTGTTTGTTGAGTGCTTTAAAATTTTTTTTTTTTAGTCTGTTAAGAAGAATATGCAGTCATAGCTCGTTTTCTGGTGTGTTATAATAATTGATTTCCAGATATTAAACCAACCTTCATTCCTACGGTAAATCCCTCTTAGTCATGGTGTATAATCCTCTTTATATGTTGCTAGATTCAGTCTTCTAGTGTTTTACTGAGGATTTTCACATCTCTATTCACAAGACATATTGGTCAGTAATTTTCTTATGATATCTTTGTTTGGTTTTGGTATCAGGCAATATTGGCCTCATCGAATGAATTGGGAAATGTTTTCCCTTCCATTTCTTGGAAGAGTTTGTAAAGGATTATTGTTAATTCATTAAATGTTTGGTAGAATTTACCATTGAAGTCAGCTGAACCGGGGCTTTTCTTTGATCCTGATTTTAGTATTTTTCAGTTTTCTCTTTTTGTTGGTTTGTCAAGCTAAAGGTTGGTTAATCTTGTTGATCTTTTTAAAGAACCTTTTGGGTTCATTGATTTTTCTCTGTTTTTTCCATTCTTTTTTTTTTTTTTTTTAATATTGTTTAGTTGTCAATGGATCTTTATTTTATTTATTTATATGTGGTGCTGAGAATTGAACCCAGTGCCTCACACATGTTAGGCCAATGCTCTACCACTGAGCCACAACCCTAGCCCCTGTTTTTTCCATTCTTAGTGTATTTATTTTCACTGTAATATTTATTATTACCTTCTGTCTGTTTACTTTGGGTTTAATTTACCCTTTTTTAAAGTTTCTGAAGACGGAAGATTAGGTTATTGATTTTAAAACCTTTTTTTAAAAATATTTTTAGTTGTACATGGACACAATATCTTTATTTTATTTATTTATTTTCATGTGGTGCTGAGGCTTGAACCCAGTGCCTCACCTGTGCTAGGCAAGTGCTCTACCACTGAGCCACAACCCCAGCCCCTTAAAACCTTTTCTAATATTGGTGTTCACAGCTCCCTCTGAGCAGTGCTTTAGTTGTATCTTATAGAGGTTTTGGTATGTTGTGCTTTCCTTTTCACTCACCTCAAAATAGTTTTCTAATTTTCTTTGTCATCACAATCTTCTCTGACCCATTAATTACTAGAGAATGCCTTTTGTTTTTTTATCTGTCATTTTTTAAAAATACTTATTACTGTGTACTAAGAATTGAAGCAGCCCCAATCAGGGAGATGGCTATTGAGGCTAGCTGGAAGCCATAAGTTCCACCTGATAATAATCATATGCACGTGACACACCTGTAAATGCACGTGACGCACCCGCAAAGCTAAAGGTATATAACTGGGTGAAAGCAGTCAGAAGCGGCATTCAGTCGGTGGCTCAGTCGGTCGGAAGAAGAGTTCGGGTCAGAGAAGAAGAAAAGAGAGCGGCCAGAACGTAGTCAGAAAAAGAAATAAGAGAGCGGTTAAAAGTTCGGTCAGAAGAAGATAGAGAGAAGAAGTAATTGCTGGTCGGAGTCAGGCCGAGGTTGCCGAAGAAGAAAGAAGAAAGAAGCGCTCTCTCTCTCTCTCTCTCAGCTCTCTCTAAGAATGTAGAAGTAAAAGAAAGTAAAGTAAAGTAGTAAAGAGTCAGTAGTCAGAAGAAGTAAAGAGTCAGAGAGGTTGCTGAAAGAGCCAGTGTTAGAGTTTTGAGAGATTGCTAAAGCCGAAGAATAAAAAAACCTTCTTTCATCTTCATTCTGCCTCCGAGTTTTTCTCCCACGGCGTTGTTGCTCCAAGTCAGGAAGCAACAAAGAATTATATGTCACTGTCCAGGTTTTTCCTTTCTTATAATCATGCCTTGGTGCATGACTCTAAACCAGTGGCTTGGAGGCTGAGGCAGAAGGATTCCAAGTTCAAAGCCAGCCTCAGCAAAAGTGAGGCACTAAGCAACTCAGTGAGACCCTGTCTCTAAATAAAATACAAAATAGGGCCGGGGATGTGGCTCAGTGGTCAAGTGCCCCTGAGTTCAATCCCCGTAGATGTCCCCCCAAACAAAAAAAGAGAGTAAATCTTATAAAACAGTTAACAGGGGGCTGGAGTTGTGGCTCAGTGGTAGAGTGCTTGCCTCACACATGCACGGCCTGAGTTCGATCCTCAGAACCACGTAAAAATAAATGCATTGTGTACAACTAAAGCAAATAAATAAATATTAAAAAAAAAGTTAACAGAAAAATAGGACCTTTTATTCTTACTTGCTTAGAACCAATGATCTTTATAACATTTTTAACATATAATAAGGACAGACTGAAATCTAACTTGTCTTTAATATCCTACCTTTTTGAAAGATAGATATTTGAAAGAAGTTCTCTGGAAGATAAGAAAAAGTGGCTAGCAAGTTTCTTTTTTTGGTGGTAGAGTATAGGGACTTCGATCCTCTTGAGTGTTTCCTTAAGGCCTGTTATCCTCAGTTCTCAAATGTGTTTTGGGGTGGAAAAAGAGGCAAAATGGATAGTGGTAGAGAAGTACACTGTTTTAAAGCCAGGTATTTAAATTATATGACTCTAAATCAATAGAAATCAAAACAGTAGAATTAGTAGAAAAATTAGTAGAAAGCTAAATGTTTGGTTATTTTCATAGTTCTTGGAGTTTGTGTTGGTACATAAAAATCATTACTTTCATTTAGCCATATTAAAATGCTTCCTCAAGAATACGTATAAGGAGAGAGCAGAGGGACAATGTGGTTATATATGAGTTTGTGAAGATTTGATGAATTGGTAAGAATGTATTTTTTGGTCCAGTGATTTTTTTTTTTTTTTTTGGTATGGGGGATTGAACCCAGGGGCATTCAACCACTAAGCCACATCCCCAACCTTTTTTATTTTGAGACAGGGTCTTGCTAAGTTGCTGAAGTCGTTGCTGAATTGCTGAGGCTGGCCTTGAACTTGGGATCCTCCTGCCTCAGACTCCCTAGCTGCTGGGATTATAGGCGTAAGCCACTACACTCCGCATGGTCCAGAGATATTTAAGGAATTTTCAGGGTTGATTTCAGTTTTAGCTTCTGATTCTTAGGGCCTAATTAACATTCCCTCTCTATTCCTCAATCTTTATGGCTTATGAAATATGAAAAGTTCAGGTGTTAAAGGCAATTAGTATAATATTTTTCTTTACAAAGTGCTCTCATATACATTATTATACTAGAGATTTATTGTAGTCCTTTGATAGACTGACTTTCTTGAAAATTGGTACACGTATCAGATGTTATCTGGTACCAAAAACAAATAATTTAGCAAAATTCTGAAGAAAAGTTCAACTAGAGAAGTGGTGGTTACATGGTTTTAAATGCAGTTTTATAGGAAATGACATAAAATATAGGAACCATAGATTCATTTACTGTACTTTATAATTTAAAAAAGGAATAAATAGCTCTAATTCAAATATTTTATTTTCATGAAATAATAACAAAGGGTTATAACTGTTGTTTGATTTTTATGACTGTTAGATTTAGATATATATATGTATATTTTTAAATACATATTTGTTTGTTTTAATTGTACACAATGCCTTATATTCTTACATGGTGATGAGGATCGAACCGAGCACGTGCTAGGCAAGCGCTGTACTACTGAGCCACAACCCCAGCCCCTGACTGTGTTAGATTTAAAAAATCAAAGAAGTCCATGAAATACAGTGTTTCCTTACTGCCTTCAACCATTCCTGAATTAATTGAAAGGAATTGTATGTGAGATATTGGATTATAGTGTTGTGTAATTGCTGACTCATTTTACTATATAAAGAATAGAGCTGGGTGTTGTGGCACATGCCTGTAATCCCAGTGACTTAGGAGACTGAGGCCAGAGGATTGTGAGTTCAAAGCCATCCTCAGCAATTTAGTGAGGCCCCAAGCAATACAGTGAGACCCTGTCTCTAAATAACATATAAAAAAGTGCTAGGGATGTGGCTCAGAGGTTAAACACTCCTGGGTTCAACCTCTGGTACCAACAAAAAGATTAAAAGTTATTTATTTCACTAGTGCTTGCATTTATGCTGTAACATGTTGCTTTTTAAAACTGTAATAATAGCATAGTTAATGCAGGGCAATCAAAACATTTTACTAAAATTATGCAGTTGATGAGATATAAGCATGATTTAAAATTTAAAAATTAGTAGTATTTGGGTCAACAAGGCCATTCTGTAATTGCTATCAAATATTTGGCTTTGAGAAGTTTTCTGATGAATATATTGGTTTTATTATTATTTTTTATAGTTGTAGATTGATAGCATGGCTTTATTTATTTTTATGCAGTGCTAAGAATTGAACCCAGTGTCTCACACATGGCTGGGCAAGCGCTTTGCCACTGAGCTACAACCCCAGCCCTGAATATATTGTTATATTGGAATAAAAACATGATGATATAGAATAGAAAAGCTTCAAAAGATCAGTTTTTGAAAAGTTGAAACTTCTTTAAGAGTAGTTCTAAAGCAGCTTGTTTGTGGTACTAGGGATTGAACTCAGGGGTGCTTAACCACTGAGTCACATCCCTAGCCCCTTTTTTATATTTTATTAGAGACAGGTCTCACTGAGTTGCTTAGAGCTTTGCTAAGTTGCTGAGCCTGGGTTTGAACTCAAAATCCTTTTGCCTCAGCCTCTCGAGCCACTGAAGCAGCTATCTTTTAAGATGGTTGTGAAAAGGATACTCTTTTACCCCAGACCTGGAAGTAATCTGTGTCATTTCAGACCCATACTATAAAATGGTTAGCCATTATCCTAAGAGTGGGGTTTGGTAAATGTGGCTGATTGATATTTAAAATTTGTTTTTTAGGCCTAGGAATATAGCTTAATGGCAGAGTGTTTGCCTAGCATGTAGAAGGCCCTGGTTTTGATGCCCTGCACTGCAATAAATATAGATTAGACAGAGTTTTCTGACTAACCATTATACATAGTATTGATTTGATCTTTATAGGGTATTTGGCATTGTTGGTGTATGATATTAATAATGATTTTGAACAAATAAGTCAATTGACTCTAAGAGTTTTGTTACCTGGGAAGCCTTCTACATTTATTTAAGTATTTGCCGGTGATTTGAGTTTTGCATTTTCTCTTTTAGAATTGCTTTTAAAGCCTTAGCAGTATTTCTGTCAGTACACTGAAGGTATAAAATTTGCATTCTCTGAGGATGATTTGTGGTATTGGGGATTGAACCCAGGGTCTCATGCATGTGAAGTTCACACTGTACCACTGAACTATATCCCAAGCCTTTCTCTGAGGGTGATTTTCAGAAAAAAAAACCTCATCATCATTCAGAACTTCATCAAATAAACAAGATGGACAATCACATTGTTTGTGAATTTAAAGAATAATGGATAGCTCTAAAATAATGAGACATAGTATGAGAACTGGCTCCAACAGTACTTTCCACAAAAGTACTTTGGAATAAATGCATCCCTTTTTAAGGTTATTGCTTTAAAGCATATTTACTTGATGTTCAAGTTTAGGTTCATGTGTTTAATTAAAACTTCATCATCTTTACTGCATAGTTAGATATATAGTATAAGACCTTGGGAAGGTTTCAAAGCTAAACAAGGAAGAAAATTAAATCACTTTGTTAGTCACCTAATAATTGTGCCTAGACGGGTAAAGATAGTGAGAGGATATTTTGTGACACCAGTGGGAGCCAGTAGAAATCAATCTAGAGTTATAATTATCAGCTTCTAAAGGCAAAAGAGAATTATCCTGAAGATTTCATGGACTTCCTGTGTTTTCCTTTGGGCTGAAATTTGAAGAGGGAATTTATAGCTCAAATGCTTAGGATACATATTTACTTATATATACATATAATTAAATATACTTTTTTAAAATTATAAACATTCAAAATCATAAAAATACAGATGTGATAAAAACTATCACATATCAGAAATAATCACTGACCTTGTTAACTTATTTTCTTCTGTGTATTATAACATTGAGATCATAAGGAACTTGCAATTTTGAATGTTGTTTTGCTTATTTTAATGTTTTTTTCAAGGCAATAAAAATTCTTTATAATCAAAATATTTACTGGTGATATTTTAGGTTTTTTTTTAGTACATTTTTAGTTGTAGATGGACACAATACCTTTATTTTATTTTTATTGGTTTTTATGTGGTGCTGGAGGCTCAAACCCAGTGCCTCATATGTGTGAGGCAAGCATTCCACCACTGAGCCACAACCTCAGCCTCCAGGTAAAAAAATTTTAGTTTTTTATTATCCACCTCCATATGATTTATAAAATTTACTGTTAAACTATTTAAACTTATTATTGAAGAAATAATAAAAGTTTATGTTATGTCTTCTCTCACATTCACGGTATCAAAAGTATCAGAAAAAAAGGAGACAGAGACCCAGAAGGCATCTGATGGAATTGTGCTTTCTTAGTTCCAGAGGCTTCACTTATTTATCATTTGTAAATGTTCTCTTTGCTAATATGTATCCATAGCTACTTTGCCATATAGAGAACTAAGATAAAAAACAATTATTTCTTCTCTCTCTTGCTGAAGGTGGTTGGAGGCAAAGTAAAGAAGCCTGGTAAACGTGGTCGGAAGCCAGCCAAAATTGACTTGAAAGCAAAACTTGAGAGGAGTCGGCAGAGTGCAAGAGAATGCCGAGCCAGAAAAAAGCTGAGATACCAGTATTTGGAAGAGTTAGTATCCAGTCGAGAAAGAGCTATATGTGCCCTCCGAGAGGAACTGGAAATGGTAAATTCTCTCAGTAAAATAAATCAGTCTTATCTTGGCAAAATAAATGTATATTAAAACATGAGAATACCAGTTTTTATTAATCCAGTTGGCAAACATTGGAAAGAATATTATTGCTGTGGGCAAATAGGCATTTTTTTAGGTGGGAGCAAAATGTTTATGACTGTTTCATTGAGGAATTTTTTATTATAGGAAAAAATGGAAAATGACCCAGATGGGTAATAATCTTAAGTCAAATAAATTATACTGTATTCACATATGGGACTGCTTTGTAGCCAGTAAAAAAATCACAGGGCACATATGTGTTTACTGGTATAGAAGGATGTTCATAATATATAAGTTGTGAAAAACAGTGTAACAATATGTAATTGTACAAAGTATGATACCATTTGTGTTTAAATGAGTTTATCTATTTTACATGTTTTATTTCGTTCATTCGTTCTTTTTCTTTTTGGTACTGGTGATTGAACACAGGAGCATTTAACCACTGAGCTACCTCCCTAGCCTTTTTTATTTTTTAATTTGAGGCAGTTTTATTTTGAGACACTGAGTTGCTTAGGGCCTTGCTAAGTTGCTGAAGCTGGCTTTGAACTTGTGATTCTCCTGTGCCACTGAGATTGTAGGTGTGTACCACCATGCCCAGCCATTTGATTTTTTTTAAGCATTGAATTTGACCTATGCTATAAAGCATTTTTACCTACAGTATAGGTCACTTAAGGGTTTCATCTTTGTATACCCCCAAAGTCCATAGGATACACTCTGGTAGAATATATACATCTCCAGTCATATATATCTCGTGGTAGTGTATATGTATGCTATCTAGTAGATGTTTAGTGAATGTTTGTGAAATAGAGAAGGGAAATTACTAAAATTTATTTTGCTGTTTGGGATAGAAATAATACTGTGACAGTTATAAAAAATTGAGATGAATTCTAATTAATGGCATACCATGAGGGCATGTTCTTTTAGTTAGAGGGGCCTCTTTAATCTGAGCAACCCTCCAGCGCATTGCAAAAATATGCAGTAGCAGTTTTTCTGGCCTCTTCTGATAGATGACAAATCTCATATATGACCTACTGATAAATACGTAATACCATGGAGTGTGGGATTCTCAACAACCAACGTGACCTCTAATTGTGAGAGTTTTTATATCTAGGATTCTACCAGTAGTTCCTGAATTCTTGTTAACTTTTTTTTGGGGGGCAGGGGGTGCAGTTCTGGGGATTGAACCCAGGGGTGCTTTAGCAGAGCTACATCCCAGTCCTTTCTAAAGAGAGGAGCTTGCTAAGTTGGCTTTGAACTTGTGATCCTCTTGTTTCAGCTGGGATTACAGGTGTGAGCTGGGTCTATTAACATTTTACTTAATATATTTTATATATTTCAGTACAAGCAGTGGTGCATGGCAATGGACCAAGGAAAAATCCCTTCTGAAATAAAGGCCCTACTCACTGGAGAAGAGCAGAACAAATCTCAGCAGAACTCAAGCAGACACACCAAAGCTGGGAAGACAGATGCTAATAGCAATTCCTGTGAGTATGCTCCATGGGAGAATTTTTTTTTAAATTTATTTAATTTTTTTGTAGTTGTAGATGGACAGCATGCCTTTATTTTATTTGTTTATTTCTATGTGATGCTGAGGATCAAACCCAATGCCTCACACATGGTAGGCAAGTGCTCTGCCACTGAGCTATAGCCCCAGCCCAGGAGAATTTTTATTAAGGGAGCATCTCAAGGTAGGGTTTCTATTGACCACTTCCTTGATATGTCTTTTGTTGGGGGGCAGGTACCAGGGATTGAACTCAGGGGCACTAGACCACTGAGCCACATCCCCAGCCCTATTTTATATTTTATTTAGAGACAGAGTCTCGCTAAGTTGCTTTGCACCCACCTAGTATTGCTGAGGTTGGCTTGGAACTCAAGATCCTTCTGCCTCAATCTCCCATGCTGCTGGGACTACAGGTGTGTGCCACCAAGCCCAGCCCTAAGATGTCTTTAAATAAAATGAAAGGTTGATGTCATTTGCAATGCACTAGTAAGCAAGTTAAATAGCATTAGATTCTAAACACTGAAATGCCCTTTACATGAGTTCTATAAAGGGCAACTGATACATTTATGAGAATTTTTCTATTAGGAAGATAATACATACATAGGAATGATACTGATCTAGTTATTGTTAATACTACTACATTTTATTTGTATTTTGGGGGTGGTACCAGGGATTGGACTCAGGGGTACTTGACCACTGAGCCACATCCCCAGCCCTATTTTGTATTTTATTTAGAGATAGGGTCTAACTGAGTTGCTTAGTGCCTTGCTTTTGCTGAGGCTGGCTTTGAACTCTGCTCCTCCTGTGTCAGCCTCCCGAGCTTCTGGGATTACAGGTGTGTACCACCACACCTGGCTTTATTTGTATTTTTATTTACAGCTTATATTTAAAGTACTTTCCCTTATATTTATCTTAAACATGAACTCTAATAATCACATTAAAGAATTTAAGGGTATGGGACTGGAGTTGTGGCTCAGCGGTAGAACGCTCGCCTAGCACATGCATGGCCCGGGTTCAATCCTCAGCATCACGTAAAAATAAAAAGTCATTGTTTACAACTAAAGCAAATAAATAAATATTTTTTTAAAAAAAGAATTTAAGGGTTGATGGTGTAGCTCATAGCACCACATGCTTAGCATGTGCAAGGCCTGGGATTTAATCTCCACCAAAAAGCAAAAACAAAGAAACAAATTATACTTTTTTTATAGATGAGAAATAGCAGGAGTCTGGGTAAGGTACCCAGGGTCACACAGCTATAATATTAGAACCTGTCTTCACCAGTCCAGGCTCTAAAATTTTTTTTTTTTTTTTTTTTTTTTACCGGGGATTGAACTCAGGGGCACTTGACCACTGGGCCACATCCCCAGCCCTTTTTTGTATTTTATTATTAGACACAGGGTCTCACTGAGTTGCTAAGCGCCTCGCCATTGCTGAGACTGGTTTTGAACTCGCGATCCTCCTGCCTCAGCCTCCCAAGTGCTAGGATTACAGGCGTGCGCCACCGTAAAATTTTTAAAGTAGTATTCTGTCGATATAAAGATTTTTTTTCTTACCATGGAGATTGAATCCAGGGACTCACATACTAGGCAAGTGCTCTACTACTGAGCCCACCCCCAGCCTAGGAATTTTTTTTTTAATTGAGGTGAAATTCATATAACAAAATTAACCATTTAAGAAAAAATTAGCCAGGCGCAGTGGCGCACTCCTGTAATCCCAGCACTTGGGAGCTGAGGCAGGAGGATCACGAGTCCTAAGCCAGCCTCGGCAATGGCGAGGCACTTAGCAACTCAGTGAGACCCTGTCTCTAAATAAAATACGAAAAAGGGCTGGGCATGTGGCCCAGTGGTTGAATGCCCCTGAATTCAATCCCCAGTACCAAGAAAAGAAAAAAAGAAAAAGAAAGAAAAAATTAACCATTTTAAAGTAATAATTCAGAGGCATTTAGTATATTCACAGTGTTGTACAACTATCATCTCTAGTAACATTCTAAAAGAGAACCCTGAACCCACTAAATAGTTATTACCTTTATTCCTCCCCCACCCAGTTCCTTAAGACTATGAATCTGCTTTTTTATCTATGTTGGATATTTAATATAAATAGAATCATATAGTATATGATATTTTTTGGCTGGCTTCTTTCATTTAGCATGTTTTCAAGGTTAATTCACATGTATTAGTGCTTGTTCCTTTTTGTGGTCAATTAATATTCTTACATGTATGTATATCACTGTTGTTTATCCACTCATCCATTGATGGACGACGTTGTTTCTACCTTTTGGCTCTTGTGAACAATGCTGCTATGAACATGTATGTACAAGTATTTGTGTACTTATTTTCAGTTCCTTTGAGTATATACCTAGCAGTCAAATTGATGGGCCATATGGAAATTCTGTGTTTTAACTTCTTGAGAAATTGTCAAGATGTTTTCCATAGTGACTAAAACATTTTCTATTTCCATCAGCAATATATAACTTCTAATTTCTACAAATCTTATCAACACTTGTTATTTTTCATTTTTTATTATTTATCATTATTTTTTTTTAAGAGACAGGGTCTTTTTATGTTGCCCAGGCTAGTCCTTATCTTCCGGGCTCAAGTGATTCTCCTGTCTTAACCTCTGGGGTTGCTGGGATTATAGGCATGTACCCATGTGCCTGGCTGGATTTTTTAAAAACAGTAGCTATCCTAGTGAATGTGAAGTAGTATCTCATTGTGGTTTTGATTTTTTAAAAATATTTATTTATTTGCTTTAGTTGTACACAATGCATTTGTCTTTATGTGGTGCTGAGGATCGAACCCGGGTCGCACACATGCTAGGCGAGTGCTTACTGCTGAGCCACAACCCCAGCCCCTTGATTTATTTTTAATATTTATTTTTTAGTTATAGGTGGACACAATAACTTTATTTTACTTTATGTGGTGCTAAGGATTGAACCCAGTGCCCCACGCATGCCAGGCGAGCACTCCACCTCTGAGCCACAACCTCAGCCTGTGGTTTTGATTTGCATTTCCCTAAATATCTAATCATTTTGTATCTTTTCATGTGCTGTGATCATTTGCAGTCTTCTTTGGAGAAATGTCTAAGTTTGCCAGTGCTTTAATTATGCTTTTCATTTTGTTGTTGAGTTGTAAAAATTCTTTACTGGATATTGGACCTTTATCAGATATTTAATTTGCAGATATCTTCTCTCACTCTTTAAGCTTCACTTTCTTGATAGTTTTCTTTTGATGCACAAAGTATTTTAATTTTGATGAAACCCAATTTACTTTTTTTTTCTTTTATTGCTCATGATTTTGGTGTCATATGTAAGACTCCATTGCCAAATCCGAGGTTGTAAAGATTTACCCCTTGGTTTTCATCTAAGAATTTCATGGTCTTTTATTTAGGTTGTTGACCCATTTCAAATTTATTTTTTTTCATGGTGTGAATACAGGGTTCCTGTGTTGCATATGGATATCTGGTTGGACCAGTACCATTTATTGAATAGACTGTAATGATTTTGTTGATTGGTTGATTGATTGATTTTTTTTCTGGTACTGGGGATTAAACCCAGGAGCACTTTACCACAGCAATTTAGGCCCTAAGCAACTTAGTGAGACCCTGTCTCATAAAATAAATAAAAACAGGGTTGGGGATGTAGCTCAGTGGCAAAGCGTCCTTCAGTACCAAATAAATAAGTAAATTTAATTTGAAGAAAGAGTCTTGCTAAGTTGTCCAGGCTGGCCTTGAACTTGCAATCCTCTTGCCTCAGCCAGCCTCCCAAGTCGCTGGGATTACAGACATGTGTCATTGCATCCGGTTTATAAAGATTGTAGAATGAAGGTGTCAGGTATTTCCTTCATTGTGATTACTCTGGGAGCACCTTTTGTAGTTATTAGGAAATGTTATCAATTTTTAATCTTTAAATTTTTTTATTGAATTGAAAGAATTGGTTTTTTGATAACTTTTATTAGGTAAGGTAACACTGGATCTTAATCTAAATTGAATTAGTGAAAAAAGCCAAATCAACTATTTTTCTTTCAATCTGTATTTTTAAAAAGAGCCTTCACGTAGATGCTAACCTGAAAAGAAATTCATACCTTTTAAAACAGATTAGTTGGGCTTGGGTGTAGCTCAGCGGTAGAGCTCTTGTCTAGTACATGCAAGGCTCTGTGTTCGATCCTCAGCACCATATAAAAATAAATAAAAAATAAAGGTATTGTGTCCAACTACAACTAAAAAATAAATATTTAAAAAAACAGATTAGTCGAATTTCATTGACCTTAAAAGCATTGTAATATTGGTGAATTTGATTTATTTTTCAGGGTGTGAAGATGATATAAAATGATGAATCAGTGATTGACGCCAATATTCTAATTTACATGGAGGATGAATAGGCAAGATTTTGCTTCTTGGCTCCATTTACTACCTACTGCTCAGTAGTCATCTCTGTAAATCTGCAGTTTCTACCAAAATGTGTGATTACAGATCTCAAAAGATCTTGCTTTAACTTTTAATACTTAGAAAATTTACAAACATTCAGATCTGTTCTGTACTGCTACCCATGACATTTAACATGTTAGGATGCTTGAAAACACAAAAGTAGAGAAAAGTGGGTGAAGATTGTATTTTTGTACCTTAACTCCACATTGCTTTATTGGTTAATTTATATTCTTTTCATGTAATTCATGTAATTGTTTGTGTATGTGTGTTTAGATGTCACCTCCTTTCATGTTTCTGATTGCCCTACAAAGAGAAACCAAATGGGCTGATTGCTAAGTGTAAGTTCTCAGCCTTTATGGACCTAATATGATTTCTTTATATTTACTTGAGTAATGTTTAGTTTCTGCATGAACCATGATTTCTCCTGTGAGCCATTCCAGCATAAGCTGTGAATATGTATTAACAAATATATACATTTCTATTTTTATAATCCATAGATATGCCTGTTTAAAATAATGTATATGTTTAAAGAATACATCAAGAAAACCCTTAAGACAGCCTCTATTTAAAACTTTTGTTGCTGTCTTACCAAAATGTATTTATAAAAGTTTGCTAGGTCCACACTTTGAGAATAGTCAAATTTTACTTTTAAGCAGGAAGTAACCTTTTAGGTGTTTCAGCGGCATACATTATCTTGACAACCTAGAGTATGTATGTATATGTATGTGTTTCTATTTTATGTTTATATATGTATGTGGGGAGGACAGGAGTGAATGTTCACACATTTTCTTGTGTACTCAACTAAATGGGAGAATGGGCTGGGATGTAGCTCAGTGGTAGAGTGCTTGCCTTAGCATGCATGAGGCCCTGGGTTCAGTCCCCAGCACTGAAAAAAAGAAAAAAAAAAGATGAAGAAACTAGCTGCTGAGATTGAGTTTCTGCCTTGACATCTGGAACAAAACAAGGGGCAAACTGTTGGTGAATTTAATGGCTATAGCCATAAACAGAATACTTAGTGTCTTCCATGACATGAGTTTCCTTGTGAACATGTTCTGAGCCAGAAAGAAACATACTGTGGTCATGCATCTGGTTCAGTCTATGCCTCCACTGGTGTGAATCAGTGGAGCTGGAGTTATGCACAGCAGTGCAGCTAGTGAGCCCAGCAGGAAGTGTGTAAGGGCAGAGGAGTTCTTTGCAGTTCCCATCAGAGCTACATCTACTTTCTTCTCGACCACCAAATAGAGTGATGGTTGAGGAATCAAGCTTATAATATAATGTACTCAGACGTATGAATCGTTTGATTTTCCCAGTGAGACACTTTATCACTCTTTCTGATAGTTAAATCAGTTGTGTTCTCTATTGCTGCTAAATCATAATTGTTCTTCACTAATGAAGCAAATGTTTGGCTTCTAAACAAGATATACTTTTGTTATAGACTAGCAGTTTAATAGGAGTCATCATCATCTAGATTGTCTTTGAGGTGGGACATAAATTGGACCACATAGTTTAAGATTAAAAGATACTTTTTCCCTTTCTGTCAGGCCATGCATTTGAATAAAGTGCCTCCCCTTAGCCTGAGTTCCTAAAGACCTCTTGTGCTTAGGTTGCAAACTCAGATCTCTAGGCTAGTTGTGTGTAACTACTGATCTATCACTAGCCCAGTTTGTTGGGTCTCTGTATTTTGGAAGATAGGGACTTTAAGAGTATTTAATGTCTTCTTAGGACCATAAATGTAGATAGATTAAGGATTGTTGATATTCAGACCTTCAGAATCTGTGTTTTAAATGTAGTGTTCAGATTGTAATGGGTATGTTTTTGCCAGCTGGTCTACTCAATTGCATATTTTATTTTGCAAAACAACCCAAGACTGACTTTATGTTGCTTTGTTCAGTACCTTCTGAATTCCCCAAAAGAGTTGTTTTCAAAGCAAACATTCCAAAATGAATGTGGCTCTTCAACGCAATGTCTCCATTGTGATTGAAGGATTTCTCTCTGGTTATAATTCTAAATGACAGGGTCATTTGCACTTCCTCCCCTCCTCCCTAGTATCTACAAGAGCAGGGACTTTGTCCTCAGGTAGAGGATATATAATTTTGGGTGAAAGTAAATTATAATTTATTTTAGTTTATTTCTGAACCTATCTATTTGGTATCTTGGAGTAGATCAAACTAAGAGAATGTTCCTTGGTCTTGAAAAGGACTGTTGTGATTGCTTTGGGCATTGTGCTCGCTGCACACTTTGGCCACTTTGGAGCATGTGAATAAATGTCACTGATTTAAAACTTTAGAGCACTTCCCTCCTTATCCAGTGAAGGGGCAGCATACCCAAATCTCTCCTTACCTGTGTTGACAGGACTGGGAGAGGACAGACAGTGAAGGAACCAGTGAGTTCAGGAGAAGGGTTGTTCTCCTTGCCCTCTGAGTGGACAGAGTAATGTTTCCTTTTCCCTTTTTTTGCCCCAAAGAAAGAAAGGTGAGGGAAAAGATGTATTTGTGTATTTAGACCAGGCATATTATGTCATTATTTTAGCATCAACATTCCATACATTAGGTCAACTGAATGTAATATGGAATGAATCTGACCAGGCCAAGTTCTAGGATTTAGTTGAAGTTCTTAAACATTTTTCCATTTTTTTTTTAATATTTCTATTACATTTGAATCAGAATCAGAATTATCTCACTGCAACAAATTCATATAATTGTTTGTCAACTAATACAGTACTTAGTGTTGCCATTTAGCATTTCATTTTGTCATCTTTGAATTATGATTGATTTAACTAATTATAGAAAGTACAGGTTTAAACTGGAGTTATCTTTAGTTAAAGGCAAATAAAATTTTTAAAAATGCTGTATTTCACAAGAAACCAGTTGCATACTATCAGTTACATATTTTATTTTTAAAAGGAAGAAGATTATTAAACCACATGGTATTTGGGGGCATTGAAGGGATTTTTCTTTCTCTGAAGAGCATTGTACAATTATATTTTTATGAGAAATAAAATATCTTCACCAGAGTTTGTCTCAAGTTGTCTATTTCACAATACTGAAATATGTCTGTATAAGAGTATGGGGTTTAGATAGAAGAACTGGTCCATTTTTTGAGTCACTTGAAATTATTTAATCTCATTGTTTTTCCTAATCTATAAAAAAAGGGAGAGAAAACTTTCACAGAGCAGCTAAGCTAAATAAGAGTTAAGAGAAGTTGCTTGTTAAATAGTACAAAGCTACATTAAATGTTCATATTATGCCTACTTGAGTGTTCTTTTGATTTAAATAATATAGTTCTTTAATGAGCTGGAATCTAAAAATGTAAAATATAATGCAAGCATTATATTTCCCAAGTCTTTAGATATATTATGTCAGTCCTTCTAATAGTATAGTTGGATTCTGGATGCTCTTTTTATCAACAGTAGCCTTCTATTAATTAGGCTAATTTTAAGAACTAGTACTCCAGCTGGTAATATTATCCTATCATCTGCATAAAGCAGGTTTGAAAGCTGCTAGGTAAGTTGGTCCTCTCCTTTCCATTTCCTTCATTTTTCTTAGCTACAGGTAGTAAGGAATCAGAGCTAGAACCACATGTAAGGTTGTACTGTTTATTCTGCACAAATGCACTCAGTTAAGAAGGTAAATGGGCCTAAAATCTAGTTCACATTCCCCTCAGCAAGCGATATGTAGAAGAAGGGGCACTTGCCCTCAGCTCATTCAGGCATAAATGTAGTGAGGGTCTGCCCAGAAGAGGTGGCTTTTGATGACTTGCCCAAAGTGGGCACCTCTTTTTTTTTTTTTTTTTTTTTTTTAATGTGCACAACAATGGTATGTGGCATCTGGCTTTGCTGGCTTCCCAGAGAATGTCCAAATGTGCATCTTTTCCCAACTCCATGTTCAGTGACATTGGATTGGTGACTTTTATTCATCTTGTATGTATGTATATAGTACTGGGGATTAAACCCAAGTGTCCTATACCACTGAGCTACATTCCAAGCCCTTTTTATTTTCTATTTTGAGACAGGGTCTCGCTAAATTGCCCCTGCTACCCTTGAACTTACAATCCTCCCGCCTCAGCCTCCCTCTGAAGCTGGAATGACAGGCATGTGCCACTGTGCCTGGCTATAAGAAGTGATTCTTGAAAGAACAAGTAAAAAAAGCAAAGTCCTAAATATGTTCTTAATTATATTTTAATGGGGATATATATAAATATATATATCCATATTCTTGATTTTATGTGCATTGACCTTCTGAAATCATAAATCTTTATATGATTTTTTTTTGTAGTTGTAGATGGACAGCATGCCTTTATTCTATTTGTTAATTTTATGCTGAGGATCGAATCCAGTGTCTCACACGTGCAAGGCAAGTGCTCTTCCACTGAGCTACAGCCCCAGCTGTAGCTCGCAAGATGTATTTTTTAAAAACAAAATAACCTTTACCTCTAGAGAGGGGTTCTGGGAAACAAGTTTAGGAAAAAGATTATTTTTTACATGTCACTCTGTTGTTGTGGTAGTCAGCTTCTAAAATGACCCCCACAATCTGTGCCTCCTGGTACCCATGTCCTTACTGTATAATCCCCTTTTCTTCAGTATAGGCAGGACCCATAACTTGCTTCTGACCCACAGAACACAGTACCTGTGATGGGATGTCACTTCCATGACATAAGATAGTGACTTCTGCCTTGCTAGTAGATTTTCCTCAATGGCCTTAAGAAGCAAGCTGCCATTCTGGACAGGCCTGTATGCTAGGACCTGAAGGCAATCTCCAGTCAGAAACAGAGGCCACCAGTCCAACAGCCCCAGATGAACTGAGTTCTAACAATCACATAGGCCGAAAGCAGATCCAACCTCAGTTGAGTCTTCAGATGAGTCCTGTACCCTGACTGATACCCTGACTGCAGCCTTGTGAAGTAGCAAATGCAGCTATGCCTGTGTCTGGATTCCTGGCATACAGAAACTGTAAGATTGTGTGCTGTTTTAAACTGCCAAATTTTGGGATGATTTGTTAAAAAACACCTTCCAGCAGGGCACGGTGGCGCACACCTGTAATCCCCAGCTACTCTGGAGGCTGAAGCAGGAGGATAGTGAGTTAGAGGCCAGCCTCAGCAACTTAGCAAGCCCTAAGCATTAAGTGAGACCCTGTCTGAATGTAAAAATTAGAAAGGAATGGAGATGCAGCTCAGTGATAAAGCACCTCTGGGTTCAATCCCCGGGGGGGGGGGGGGGGGGGGGGGGGGGGGGGAACCCTTACAAAAAGACAAAAGCAATTCTGACTTGACTCACTTTCCTTTCTTTCAGATTCCATATTCACAAACAACTTTTATAAACCAACAACAAAAACAAGTTTTAATGTATTGACTTTTTTAGTTGAGTGTTTCTTCAAAGCACAAAACCAACATTTTCTTCAGTATAAGTAATAATATTTTCCCTTTGTACCCAAACAATAGGCTCATATAGTTTTTTTTTTTTTTTTTTTTTTTTTTTTTTGGTACTGGGGATTGAACTCAGCGGCACTAGACCACTGGGCCACATCCCCAGCCCTTTTTTTTTTTTTTTTTTTTTGTATTTTATTAGAGACAGGGTCTCACTGAGTTGCTAAGTGCCTCGCCATTGCTGAGGCTGGCTTTGAACTCGTGATCCTCCTGACTCAGCCTCCCAAAGTGCTGGGATTACAGGCGTGCGCCACCGCGCCCGGTTCATATAGTTTAAAAATAAAAAATAAAAAACCAAGCTGGGTGCAGTGGCATATACCTGTAATCCCAGCAGCTTGGGAGGCTGAGTCAGGAGGATCATGAAGCAACTCTGTGAGAACCTTTATCTAAATAAAATACAAAACAGTGCTGGGAATGTGGCTCAGTGTTTGAATGCCCCAGAGTTCAATCCCAGGTACCAAGACAAAGAAACAAAAAAACTATTCTGCTAGTTCAAATTTTTTTTATCAAAATAAAAGTTCTTTGTAATTTTGTGTTCAAGAGTTAAAGCATTTGACTTTTTCATTTTTTTCTTCCCTTTTCCACTCAGTTACAGATAGCTTTTTAACACCTTGACTTCAACTTCACTGGATTTCACTTAGGCTTCTACATATAGCATAATTCACTTGTTTAACTGAAAATATGCAGTTGTCCCATATTTTTGCTTCAACAACAGCCTTCAATTAATTATGAACAAGAGTAACTTGTCACATTTCACTGCTTTTTCATATTTCACTAGATTGCATAGTAGAATTATCAGTCAATTGATTTTTCCCCATTTGTACTCTCTTGTATATGTGCCGATTAAAGTCTTCATTCTTATGTATTCTGTGCACCCTGACTTTAAACCATTCCTTATTTAAGAAATATTTCAAGGGGAAAAGGTCCTTCAAAGTGAGTGGAGACTAGAAGTAGACCTACCTATCTCCCTTCTACACAAGCTCCTGCTCCCATTTTTTCCTTCTACCTCAAGTCTTCAGAATCTTGGCCAAACTAAAAAAGCAGCTAAAGAAGGAAAGCAAGGCTACAACATGAGGCTGATGTTAAAAACCTGTTCTTATGAGAGTTAGCGCATGTCATTGTAGTGCTAACTCAAAAGATGCAAAAATCCATTGGGTTGGCAATGACTAAGTTAAAACAGTAACAATAGGTAGCCCTCATTGATTGCTGATCCCAAAATTTCCATAAAGGAGTTTTAATATCTTTTATCTAATTGTTGTGGACAAAGAGCTGGATCTACCTTATTGATTGTCTGCCTGCTGAAAACCAGATTATGTTTTCAAACCTCCAGACCTGCTTCATTATCCTGAAACCAGATACCCATGCACTAATCATGGCAGAGCCCAGCACTCGTTGGTTCTTCCTCAGAACTAAAATCACATTCTTCAGGTTATAATGTATCCAAATTATGTAATACTAATGTGTAATTAAATTAGAGTTGATAAGAGAGTTGGTAAAACTATAATTTTAAAGAGGCTTCTTTTGAGGGAATATACAGAGTTCTGGAAGTGTGCAATTGTGCAAAAAGTCCAGAATGGGAGCCAGGCACTGTAGTACATGCCTGTAATTTCAGCAATTTGGGAGGCTGAGATAGGAGCATCACAAGTTTAAAGCCAGCCTCAGCAACTTAGGGAAGTCCTGAGCAACTTAGTGAGAACTTGTCTCAAAATTAAAAACAAAAATTTTAAACTGCTACGGATGTGACTCAGTGGTAAAGTGCCTCTCTGGGTTCAACCCCCAGTACACACCCACAAAGTTCAGAATGGTCTGGACTGTAGGGGCTGAAAATATTTAAAAGGGTCTGAATAAGATAAGCCCAAAATGAATACAATCTAAAATAAATTCAACTGCCTATTTACTAACAGCATACATGTTTACTTGTAGGAAAACTTTAGATTACACTGCTATGAAAAAGTCCATTAATTCTTTGAATCAAATGATAAAAGCAGGAGAGCGAGGCCCTGCTTAAGTGTGGGTGGTACTACTGCCAGTTTGGTGGTCGGATTGGGCTTTTCAAAAATGATCACATTTGCAAAATGAGTTTAACACAATATTTTGACTAGTGATTTCGTGTATGTAAAGGGTATTAATTGTTTGGGAATTTTCTCCAATGTTTAGAAGCTTTGTGTTTTGAACACATTGATTGATTAGTTAATCTACAGCTGCTTCTGGGTGCTCAGCAATTTTCACTGTCTTGTTGCTATGAGACAAGGACGTCTCTGAATTCGCCAATGTGACAGGCATCATGAAGAGCTGCTGGGCTCTGCCTACTAGCCACAGTGCCATCAAGCGGTCATTTTGCAAAACTGTTAGAGGAAATCAGTTTGTTTCCACTGTTCTCTAAACTCCTCTTTTTTCCAGATGAATTAGCAGGTTAAGTGAACAGTGGAGAATTGTGTATTTTTTTTTTTATATTCTATGCACAATGAAGAATATTTTTCTACAATAAATGAATCATGCCACCATAAACAAGATGGCAAAGTTGAAAGCACGCTAAACTGAGTGGTCAAAGACCTTGTCTTGTGATCCTCTTCCAAATGACGAGTTCCGATTAGGTCTTGTAGTGTCTCTTCTGCTTTAAAATTCTTTATTTCTTTGCTTCTCTTACATATGGTTCTTATGGAGCAGCATAATCTCAAAGCTAATCTGGGTCAAGGAATCCAACAAAATTTGGTTATGTGACTTCAAAGTGATTTTGAGCAAATGTCAGAAAGGAGGGACTGTTCCCACTAGGAGGGGCTTAAAAATTAGCTAAACTTATCTAGCAAATGACTCGGCTCTCCATGTGCTCGATGTAAATAAAACTGGTAAAATTGCTCTTCCTGAGCAAGAAGTCTGGACCAAAACTTGTGATGGAAGACTCACAGGGGAGCTTATCTGTGTAGGGTGTACTTAGCTCTCAGTAGCAGGTTGGTGGGATTAATACTTTCACTGAGGATTAGAAGAAAGCAGGCACTAGAATTCCACCTCTGAGGATGCATTCTTTCCGCTTCCCTGATGGTTATGGGATCTCAGAGCCAGGTGGGAGCATTGCTCTGCTCTGCATCCTGCTTCCTATGGTCATCCACCATGGATGCCTATTTGGGGCTTATGTGACTAGATGCATAGTGTACCTCACTGTGTACCTGGTAAGACTGGGGTCATTTTCTTATTCTTTCCAATTGACTGTGTCATTGTGGCTTAATTCTAATTCTTTTCAAATAAATGTAAGGTATAGTGAATGTTGTTCTTTTGTCAATGAGACTTAAGCAACTTGTCTATCAGTGTATTACATCCAGTTTCCTTCAACCTCAGGATCAAGTAAAATACCAGAAATCCTGAATATTAAACTAAACAAAAATAGAGTTTATTACATTCTTAGAGAACACAGCTGAATTTCATAAGATTTCGAGGCTTGCTTATGACTTTATTAACACTGTTGTCATTTGGGGGATTTGAAAAAACAACTCTATGAGAGCAGTATGAGCCAGGTGCGGTGGCACACTCCTGTAATCCCAGCACTTGGGAGGCTGAGGCAGGAGGATCATGAGTTCAAAGCCAGCCTCAGCAATGGCGAGGTACTTAGCAACTCGGTGAGACCCTGTCTCTAATAAAATGCAAAAAAAAAAAAAAAAAAAAAAAAAAAAAAAAAAAAAAAAAAGGCTGGGGATATGGCCCACTAGTAGAGTGCCCCTGAGTTTAATCCCCAGTACCAAAAAAAAAAAAAAAAAAAAAAAAGCAGTATGAGGCTGTCTCACTGAATTTCTACCTATTGGATATCTCATGGAACACTGAAGACAGATGGAGTTTAGAAATCTCTTAGAATAGCCCAGTCCTGTGGTGTGCACCTGTAATCCCAGTGACTCAGGAGGCTGAATTAGGAGGATTACAAGTTCAAAGTAAGCCTCAGCAATTTAGAGAAACTCTGTCTCAAAATAAAAAAGTAAAAAAATCTGGGGGGTGTAGCTAAGTGGTAGAACATTCCTGGGTTCCATTCCCACTACCACCTCCACATACAAACAAAATCATCTAATATAACTCTTTAGTTTAAACTGAGACCTAAAGATTAGTAAAAATAAAATTGAAACAAACTAAACTTTTTACTATATAGCTTTTAAAAATAATGTTCCATTAAAAAAGAACAAAAACTATTGCAGGGTCTTTTCTACTTTTTAACAAGTCCAAATGAGATAAATATATCTGGTTCATTTTGTTAATTAGAGTACCATTTGCCAACTAATAATTTGAAGTGGAGGAAAAGGGGGAAATAAAAATAATATATATACTGTCTTTTGAATTTGTTGGTTAAAGGAAGCATCTCAGCTAAAAATTTAACTCTGTAGATGTTTTGTAGATTCAATGTTTTGTTGTTATTTTTTGCCCCAAATACCAAACCTAGTCATGTGTTATTTCCTGGTGTCTGTGAAGTGGGAATGGACAGCTTCCCTCTCTGACATTCAGCAGCCCAAGTTCAAGAACTAAACCACAGCCAACGGAAAAGTGAGGGCTAGCTCATTAAATTCTGTCTATACTTTCAAGAATAGCCAGATATTTTAGACCTTAGAATTCCAACATAATGGTCTGGAGAGCCATCAACAGTTGGCTGGGGGTGGCCATTTGTGTTTTGGAAGAAGATTGAAATGTTAAGGAAAGAGCCACAGACTTGCAGTCACAGGAGCTGAGTCTGACTGCCAGCTCTGTCACATTCCAATTTGAGCAAGTCACATAATTTCAAGTTGTAGTTTTCACAGCTATAAAACAGATGATGATGATAAATATGTCACAGAATTGTTGGGGATAAATTGAGACAACACATGTAAAATTGCTAAACAACTGGAATTATTTGCAGCTTTTGTAGAGTATATAAGTGTATACCAGTCTTGATGTTTAATTTTTTAAAAGTTTCTGAATATCCTAGTTCTAGATTTGAAATAATGGAGACCTGGGAACCAGAGAAAAAAGTCCTGAGTTATCACAGGCAAAGAATAGTGTGAGTTTGGCTAGGTATACTGTGGTGAACTGGAGAGAGATGAAGGAGGGAGGCTGTGATTGGTAATGGCCTCGTGTCTGAGTTTCTGGGAGAAAGGGAAAAGGTGGTCCCTACCTGAATGTCTTGGTAGACAGTACCAGGGCTAGGCAATTGAAGGTTTCCCCCTGAATTGCAGAACTCAGAGAAATGCTGTCACTTCTCCCTTTGGCATTTTCACGGCATGCCCAATAGGGAACCTGCTCATTTGCTTGTGTATAATTCACAAAAGGGAGGTAAGTGTCCTAGAAACAGCCTAGATGCAACACAGGTATGAGGAAAGCATCACATTCACTTTAAATTTTCAAGGCTTCATCAGCTGCTTGGATTAAGAAAGGATGAAAAGGGCTGGGGTTGTGGCTCAGCGGCAGAGTGCTTGCCTTGCACATGCGCGGCCTGGGTTCGATCCTCAGCACCACGTAAACATAAATGCAATCACATTGTGTACAACTAAAGTAAATAAATAAATATTTAAAAAAAAAAAAAAAAAAGAAAGGATGAAAACAAGACAGAAATTTAGGCAACTCTATAAGCATTCTTCCCCTGAGAGTCCTAATCACCCTGCTGTAGCACACTTCCCAGCAAGTTCCAATATATGGAACACTTTTTTTTATAGTGGATTTAGCCAGTGATTACTTGGAAGAAGGTAATGTGAAAACACACACAGTGTTAACTCTTCCCAAATGCTGCACAGCAGAAGAAATGCAAGTAGCTGAAATGTATGACATGGAGGGTTTCATACAATATAAGCCAGTAGTTGGAAATATTCAGTAGGAAGAAGAAAAAATGAACAAAACAAGATGAGTAGAATCATTAACCAAAGAGTGTGTATGATTTATGCTGTTTTGGACCTAACAATAAATAAAAATAGGTAAGAATTTTTTATACACCTAATATAGTGAAAGGACAGTTATCGTTTGAAGTTGAATACTTTTCCTAAATCAAAAAGCAACTAGACAGACACTTCTCAGAAGAAGATATGCAATCGATCAACAAATATATGAAAAAATGTTCAACATCTCTAGTAATTAGAGAAATGCAAATCAAAATTACCCTAAGATTTCATCTCACACCAGTCAGAATGGCAGTTATCAAGAATACAGACAACAATAAATGTTGGTGAGGATGTGGGGGAGGGAAAACAAACTCATACAGTGCTGGTGGGACTGCAAATTGGTGCAACCATTCTGGAAAGCAGTATGGAGATTCCTTAGAAAACTTGGAATGGAACCACCATTTGACCCAGGTATCCCACTCCTTGGTCTATACTCAAAGGATTTGAAATTAGCATACTATAGTAACGCAGTCACACCAATGTTTTATAGCAGCACAATTCACAATAGCTAAATTGTGGAACCAACCTAGATGCCCTTCAGTAGATGAATGGATAAAGAAACTGTGGTATATATACACAATAGAATATTACTTAGCATTAAAAGAGAATAAAATTATGGCATTTGCAGGTAAATGGATGGAGCTGGAGAATATCGTGCTAAGCAAAGTATGCCAATCCAAAAAACCAAAGGCCAAATGTTCTTTCTGATAAGTGGATGCTGATCCATAATGGGGGAGGGCATGGGAAAATGGAGGAACTTTGGGCAAAGGAGAGGGAGGGGAGGGGGCATGGGGGCAGGAAAGATGGTGGAATGTGATGAACATTATTACCCTAGGTACATGTATGACTGCACATAAGGTATAACACTATATCATGTACAATCAGAGAAATGAAAAGTTGTGATGCAATTGTGCACAATGAATCAAAATGCATTCTGCTGTCATATATACCTAATTAAAATAAATAAATTTTTTAAAAAAAAGCAACTGGAATAAAAACCACAAGTATTATATCAATAAATGGGTACATTTTACAAAATAACTCAGCTGAGTGAAAAAATGTAAAAAAAAAATTGTTTTTATAGTTAAAGCTTTTTAATCTCTGACACATAACAATAATTGAAAGAATTCTGAGAAATCAGACAAAAGTATTTGGTGGATTTGAGTTAATGGGCCAAGCAAGCTTCTTTTCCTTGGCTTCTCTGTCAAATGAATCATAGATTGAGTCTTTGGTTACAGTTTTGGCTACGGGAGGGATTTCTGAAATGCCAACATAGTTCTTTTTGGCCATCCTTGAACTTGTTGTGATAGTATAGGCATTGCTTCGGTAACATTTCATTGAGGACATGCAAAAAGTCTCTTTCATCCCTCTCCTAAAATTGGCATTATAAACTGAATACAGAGTAGGTTTAGAGGCTGAAGAACTAAAGGATATCCATGTGATAGCTGTGAAAACAAGGGAACTTTTCTTATAATCTTGTTCATGGGGGTGCCACAGCTGAACTACATGAAAGGGCAGCCAAGAGAACAAGAACAAGAGATTTAAAATGAGGAACATCTTGACTGTTTTCACTTTTGTCCTTGGGACAATGTTCATTGTTCTCCTCACTGTTCGGCCATCAGTGCCTATTCTCCAAATATACTTTATGACCTTCTGATAAAATAAGATTATGAGGACAGATGGAATCACAAAGCCCACCAAGAAGTGGATGACAGTATACGCAGTTCCTTCCCAAGAGGAAGGGAGGAAATAGTTACAGTGACTGTCCCAGTTGGAGCCATAGAAAAAGAACACGGGGGTCACAAAGGCAGCATCGAAGATCCACGCTGCTGCGATCATTTTCTTGGCTTTTTCTCTGGAAACCTTGAAGCTCAGTGGGTAGACAATGGTGTAGAACCGGTCTATGCAGATGGAGAGGAGAACATAGATCTGGACACCTGGAGTGAGATACTGAAAGTATCTCACCATCTTGCACATCGCAGTACCCAGTGTCCACCTTCCAGTGGTGAACTGGAGCAAGACGAATGGCGTGCTGGCCACACTGATGAGAAGGTCAGCACAGGCCATGGAGACCACAAAGTAGTTGGTGGTGGACTGAGTCCTCCTACTCCTGTGGATGACCAAACAAACCAAGGAATTGCCAAAGACAGAAAACAACCACAGAGCCCCAAAGAAAATGCTGGCTGTGGCCACTTCCCCGGGTTTCAGTCCATATTGAAGGTCTGTTCTGTTGCTCATCCAGTTGGGCTCCTCATATAAATCCATCAGGTCATGGCTTGGCAGAGGTGTGGCTGTTTCAGTGCAGCTGTGGTTCTGGAGGGACCCCAGAGGTGTAGGAATGACCAAAGGTGGCTTGCCGTGATCCATTCTGTGAGCAAAAACCATATTCACTTTTTTTCTCTTAGTTCTGGATAAGAAAAGAAGAATGAGGGCTCCTGTTAAAATGGTGTCATATAGACTGACTACTATGACTAACAGTCTTATTGACAGATTGGTTGTCATCCATCAATGAGTGGGGCTTCTGCACCAGTGGGAAAACATAATTACTACCTGAAGAATCACCCCCCCACCATTTCTTTTTCATTTTAGAAAGAGCTCAGGCTATCTCTGTCCTCACCGTTTTCTGACCCTTAATCAGATGTGGTAGAACTCTTGTCACACCCCACTCCTGCACATGTCATTGTCTCCTTCACCCACTGGGGGTTCACAGAGGGTTGGGGAGCTCAAATCTGGCTCATGCTAAGTGAAACCACTAGCTGAAGAAGTGTTGGAAGTCTGGCCAACCCTGTGACAAGTTCCTAAATGTCATAACACTGACACAATGAAGCCGCAAGAGAGGAGAATTTGGGCAGAGGGAAACACAGGCATTGGCTGTGGAAAAGGCAAACAGGAGTCTGTGAAAACAGACTGGCTGGCTACAGGAAGAGCCCTTACTGACTGCAGACCTTCTGTTAGAGACGCATTATGGTACCATGTAGAACAGTCACCACTGCTCTTAATTTAATGACATCTGTAAACAGCTTCCTTTTCCAGAAGATGACGTAGTTTGTGTACTAACAGTGTGCCACCTACTAATGACATTACTTTGATGCCGTGGTGTTGTTACTGCTTCATGAAAGAAGATACAAACTAAAAAACACATGTCCTCTCAGGAATGCGGGCAGGTTACCAGAGACAGACAATTCAAAACAACAAAATATAGTTGTTTAACATTACCAAACAACTTTTAAAAGCTTATGATCCTTAAGATATAAAATAATATTATAAAGTCTAGCCTTTATTTTATACTTTTTTGTATCATCCAATGAGAAAAAAACTGACACTTTCTAATAGGTTCAAAGACTTTCCATAATTGTGGGTCCATTAAAATTGAGGTGATTTAGTCATAGTTGGAGCATAAAGGTTTAATTTGGTCTGAATTAATTAAGTACAAAGAGAAAGTATAACTATTAATCCACAAAAACTATAGCAACTATGATTATTAAGGTAAGAGGTAAGGTAAGGGCTGGGGTTGTGGCTCAGTGGTAGAGCGTTCGCCTAGCACGTGCACGGCCTGGGTTTGATCCTCAGCACCATGTAAACATGAATGCATTGCATTGTGTACAACTAAGGCAAATGAATAAATATTTTTAAAAAAGAGAGAGATAAGGTAAATTTTCAAAAATTTACAAACTAAAAGTAAAAAGCCCATGTGGGGTTACAGCCCTCATGTTTGCTGTTCAGAGTCCACCAGCCTATGCCACGCGGGACGTAGCTCCAGCAGTAGGCACTAGTGGGGGCCATTTTCCCTCTTGGTGGTTCCTGTGACTATACCTCACTAAGAAACATTTCTAGAATGAAAGGCAGGACTAAATAAGTTTTTAATAAGAAACTCTTCTTAGAGACACAGTTTTTTCCTTAAAAGTTTTGTGTGTGTGTGTGTGTGTGTGTATACTGGGGATTAAACCAAGAATGATCTGCTACTGAGTCACATCCCCAGTTCTTTTTATTTTTTATTTTGAGACAGTCTTGCTAAGTTGCTGCCTCAGCTTCTTGAATAGCTGGGATTATAGTTATACACCACCAAGTCCAACTGTTATCTTGTTGATGAATTAATTATTTTTTTAATTAATTTTATTTTTTGGTACCGGGGATTGAACTCAGGGGCACTTGACCACTGGGCTACATCCCCAGCCCTTTTTTGTATTTTATTAGAGACAGGGTCTCACTGAGTTGCTAAGTGCATCGCCATTGTTGAGGCTGGCTTTGAACTCGCAATCCTCCTGCCTCAGCCTCCCAAGTGCTGGGATTACAGGCATGTGCCACCGTGCCCGGTGATGAATTAATTCTTTCTTTTCTTTTTAAGGGTTTTTTAAAAAAAATATTTATTTATTTACTTTAGTTGTACACAATGCAATGCATTTATGTTTACGTGGTGCTGAGGATCGAACCCAGGCCGCGCACGTGCGAGGAGAGCGCTCTGTGACCCCAGCCCAATGATGAATTAATTCTTGTAGCATTAAGAAATATTCTTTGGGCTGGGGTTGTGGCTCAGCGGTAGAGCGCTCGCCTAGCACGTGCACGCCCCGGGTTCGATCCTCAGCACCACATAAACATAAATGCATTGCATTGTGTACAATAAAGCAAATAAATAAATATTTTTTTTTTGGTACATAAATAAATATTTAAAAAAATATTCTTTATTTCATAGTAGACCCACAAGTCTCAATCAGTCATTCCAACAGCATTTAGAACTGTCTTAAGGTATCCTTGTCAAGATATGAAGTTCCAAGTCAAGAAAGAATGTTCCCATGCCAATAACTGTTCCTATTCTCTGCCTTATGTTCTGCCCTGCCCAGTCTAATAACCTTAACCCCCCTCATATGCCCTAATGCATCCTCTACATGTTGGCCTGGTCTTTTCTCTTTAAAATAGTTTTAACTGACACATAATAATTGTGCCAGGCACAACCAATACTTTTCATATTACAAAATCAGGATATAAAGTGTCAAAGCAGGACACATACTTTAAAGTTAGTAATACTGTAGAAAAACCTGGAATGCATGACCCCCCACTTATGTGAAAATAATCTTTTAACTTTCATTGTACAACCTACAAAATTTCAAAAAACAAAAGCTTTTTTTTTTTTTTTTTTTTTTTTAAAGATTTAAAGCTTAAACATTTTAAAATGGCTGGAGCCTTAACTGGCACTTTTCCTTCATCGACACACATTTACTTCAAACCAGGGAACTTCCATTTCCTCTTGCTCTCACAGCAAGACTCTGCAAAGGAAACTCAAGTTTGCTGCTGCAGCTAAAGCCCTGCCATCATTTTCTCCAGCTGTTTACCGCATCGAGAATGCTGATTTCTCCAGGCCCAGAACCTAGAAGCGAGGATCCTGATGCTCAGAAAGAGAATCACAGGAGTTCTGAGTCCAGGGCTCCCTAATGGTGGAATAACTTTTCTGACTCTACCTAAATTGCTGCAGCTCTGTTTATTTATTCAATAAACTAAGAAACTGTTCAGTACTAGAGAAACAAAGATTAGGAAGGCATTATAAAATAATCAGTCTGCCATATTATAACAATTTGAAAATAATTATAATTAACTGCTAAAAACAGACATATTAAGCCGGGCGCGGTGGCTCGCGCCTGTAATCCCAGCACTTTGGGAGGCTGAGGCAGGAGGATCGCGAGTTCAAAGCCAGCCTCAGCAGTGGCGAGGCACTTTAACAACTCAGTGAGACCCTGTCTCTAAATAAAATACAAAAAAGGGCTGGGGATGTGACCCAGTGGACAAGTGCCCCTGAGTTCAATCCCTGGTACCACAAAAAAAAAAAAAAAAAAAAAAAAAAAAAAAAAAACAGACATATTTATAAGGAGCTAAGTAACAGAGAAGAATAAAGACTCAAATTTGGGGTAGGAAAGGAAAGGTTTCACAAAGGAGCTGAGATTTGAGCCTTACCGCAACATTTTCCAAGTTTATTTCACTCTAGCTTAGCAATATACTGGAATTTCCCAGGGAGCCTTAAAAAAATATTGATGCTTCAGGGTTCTAATTTAACTGGTATTGTATGCAACCTGGACTACAGGATGTTCCAAGGTTCTCCAGGTGTGCAGCCATGTTTATAGAATGTGCAGCCATGGTTTAGAATCTTTGCTTTAGGGGCCAGGCACAGTGACCCATGCCTGTAATCCCAGCTAATTGGGAGGCTGAGGAAGGAGAGTCTTATGTTCAAGGCCAGACTTAGCAATTTAGCAAGACCCTGTCTCAAGATAAAAAAAGATAAAAATGGCTGGGGGTGTAGCTCAGTGATAGAGTACCACTGGGTTCAATCCTCAGTACCACAAAAACAAACAAAAAGAATCACTAATTTACAATTATTTCCATGTTTCTGTCTGCCCCACTGAACTGTGTGCTCTTGGGGGAAGTGTTATTTTCTCTCTATTCTCTACAGCTTCTACTGACGTTCTTTACATTAGTAATTGCTTATTAAATATTTAGTAAATTGGATTCTTAAGGACAGAGAACTAAAATAAATGACTCCTTATTCTCTGTGGCTCTGTTAGGAGAACTAAAAACAGGGACAGAAAATCATTCATTCTCAGGAAGCAGAAATATTGGTGACCACAATGATATGGGAAAACATGACTCCTGATAAGAGCAGGGCAGGTGAAATCTAAGTCACCCAGGTCAGCAGCTACATGAAGCCAAAGCCTCATCTAAAGGAGAAGGACGGTAGACAGGTCTCCTCAGACAGGTCCTGCACCCCACTCCCAGGTAAACTAGCCTGCCATATTAAATTCTAAGTTTCCAAAGTAAAATTTCAGAAAAGCCTCCTCTGCTCCATCAATTTGGAAACAAACATGTCTTCCAGGGAGTGTTTTGAAATACAAGGGCTCTTTAGTAATTATATCACAGAGCCACCCATATGTGGTCATTTCAGGAGTCATTTCTCTTCCCTGCTCTGACTTATTGTTCACAGCCAGTTTTGAGACTGCCAATGTATCATACTCCATTAGGCAGAGGACTGAAGGCCTTTATTAATCTCTATATATTATCTAAAAGAGTGATCATTCACTTATTAAATTATATTACTATCTATCCAGACTCTAAGAAATGTATTTAATATATGGGTGTAGAAAATGGTGATGGGTAGGCCTCAACAATCAGGTAACTTGGGGAGCCTGAGACATTACTAGGCCTCATCCCTTGATATTATAATTTTTATTTTGTTCATTTGTCTCCTCCTTTAGGTTACGAGTCTCTCAGGGATGAGGTCTTTATCTCCATATCCCTGGGACATGTAGATATTAATAAAGATTCACTGAACATAAGAATGAGCACATATGTTAATAAAAATTATCCAATACCTGAAAATGTGGCAAAAGAGAATACAACATATCCTTATATTGTATTGTTGTGCTAGGACACACACCCCACAAAGTGCCCTGGCAAACCTAGGGACTTCCATATCCTGGACAAGCACTCTACCACTGAGCCACACCCTCAGCTCTATGAAACATTCTTAAATGGGCCTTTCTAGGGATTATTAATTCTCTGGAAAAATGAACCTGTGCTTGTTTGGCTATTTACTATTTGATCAGCACATAGACACTATGAAATTACATGTCATCTTGTAGATTTTTGAATAGCAGAAAAAATGACTCCAAAGTTAATGGACTTATTACCTTGCGGGATATTAACCAATTTATGTCTACGTAGCTGACATTGTTTTCATACTGACCTTGTTTTTTAAAAAATGACTATAAATAGCTCTTCAAAGGTTCTTGGAACCAGCTTTATTATCTCACTGATTCTTTCAGTAGTAAGTTAATAAATTTTTTACATATGTTCATTCTATACTTGTTAAAAAGTTACAATTTTAGGGGGCTGGGGTTGTGGCTCAGCGGTAGAGCACACGCCTAGCACGTGCGCAGCCTGGGTTCGATCCTCAGCACCACGTAAACATAAATACATTGCATTGTATACAACTAAAGGAAATAAATAAATGTTAAAAAAAAAGTTACAATTTTAACTTTTTTGAAAATCATACTTTGTATGGCTAGTTGGCTGAATGAATGTATGCATGGAAGCTAATAAAGAGGGAGGGGAGAACCACAAAAAGGAAAAGAGAGGCACAGAGGACAAACTCTGTGCTTTGCCAAGGGCTATTCCTGACTTTGTGTACCAATTGCTGGTTAGGATTTTGTTTGTTTGTTTGTTTTAAAGACTCAAAAACCCTAACAACTGGGCTGGGATTGTGGCTCAGCGGTAGAGCGCTCGCCTAGCACGTGTGCGGCCCGAGTTCAATCCTCAGCACCACGTAAAAATAAAAAAGCATTGTGTACAACTAAAGCAAATAAATAAATATTTTAAAAAAAAAACCCTAACAACTGATTTTTAACTTCCTGAAATTATAAAAGATTCACAAACATTCTCACCATGTTGGAAGACCATTCTTATTTCTGAGATTTGTTTAAAATTTTAATATCAGGCATGGTGGCACATGACTATAATTCCAGCTACTGGAGAGGTTGAGGAAGGAGGATAAGAAGTTTGAGGCCAGTCTAAGCAATTTAGCAAGACTCTGTCTCAAAATAAAATAGGGGCTGGGGATGTAGCTCTGTGGTGGAGCATCCCCAGTCCAGTAATATATACATACATACATAGAATTATTATTTTTTTAAATATTTATTTGTTTTACTTGTACACAATGCCTTTATTTTTACATGGTGCTGAGGATTGAACCTGGGCCGCGCACATGCTAGGCGAGTATTCCACCGCTGAGCCACAACCCCAGCCCCCATAGAATTTTTTTTTTTTTTTTTTTTTTTTTTTTGTACCGGGGATTGAACTCAGCAGCACTAGACCACTGGGCCAGTGCTTTTTTGTATTTTATTAGAGACAGTATCTCACTGAGTTGCTGCGTGCCTCGCCATTGCTGAGGCTGGCTTTGAACTCACGATCCTCCTGCCTCAGCCTCCGAAAGTGCTGGGATTACAGGCGTGCGCCACCGCGCCTGGCTTAGAATTATTTTTTAAATATTTTTTTAGTTGTAGTTCGATATAATACCTTTATTTTATTTATTTATTTTTATGTGGTGCTGAGGATCGAACCCAGCGCCTTGCACGTGCTAGGTGAATGCTAGGTGAGTTCTGAGCCACAACCCCAGCCCCATACATATAATTTTTATGTTAAAATTTTTATATAGTTTTAAAAAAGAAACATTTTCTATAGAATGAGAAGCATCTACTACACCTAAGCAGATACATAAGGCTATTTACTGAAGAGTAGAACAGGAAGATTAATTACAGTGATGACAGTAGGTATAGGGTTGGTATCACCCAGAGTTAATACTTAAGTGCTTAGGCATTTCTTATACATAACCCTCCAATGTAGGTAATATTATTACACTGTTTTACAAGTTAAAAAGCCTGAAGTTCTTCCTACCAGGTGGTACAGTTGAAAAGAGGTCACCTTAGGACTGCCTTGTCCTTAACTGCCATCAGGGTTTCATGTCCATTGAGACCACAAAGGGCTTGATCTGAATTCAGAAGGTCAAATGGGCTGTACGGGGGTAGGTCCTTCTTGACTCTTCATCCAAACATAGGAATATGAAGCTATTCCCCACAGCCTCTTCCTACCCACAGATACATCTGTTCAATATGCCAGCTCAGAAATATGTGACACAGCAAACACTTAAAAAAAAAAAAAAAAATCACTCCTACCACGTACTGTATGGAGGCTTAGCATCGAGAGTGCAACAGACATGCTGGCCTGGAGATACAGCCTTTCTTCAGAATAAAGGGTGTGAGTGTTAGAAATGCAACATGACTGATGGTTAATTTGTCTTTTAAACACAGAATGGAAGCACAGCTCTAGACTTTAGTTTGAATTGAAATGAAGAAAAGGTTTGATCAATGGTATTGCCTACATAGGAAACTGTCTTTTTATATTTTAATTGTTTTATTTAAAACTTACATGGTGGTAGATATTTTTTCTTAAACCTTACCTTGTTACCTAAGCTTGTCTTGCCTGTACATAAAAAGAGAAAAATGCCTGCAGCAGCAGTGAGCTGGCATTGGCTTGCATGGGGCTCCCCTGAGCCAACTGTACACACTTCTTCCCAACTCCAGGTTCAATGACATCATGTTGGTATCATGAATCACCTATGAGAGGAATGTTCACAGCAGGGAAATAGACAAACACCACAAAGCAGGGGTTTTCTCTTTGTAGATCCAGTTATTAAACATTTATCAGCACACCACTTCCAGGAGAGCAGGGTCTATAGGGCAACCAATCCTGAAGTTCTGAATTTACATGCACCCCTGAAATTAACATGCCTTGGGAGGCCACATGGGTTCTTCAGAAGCTTCCTGATGCTGTCTTGCTTTCTGGTCAAGGGCTAAGGCTTTGGTGTGGGATACCTAGCTAAATGTTTCATAGAACTACTTAAGGACCAGGTAGCCACCAGCTTAACTATAGCAAGGAAACAAGAGACCCTTGAGGCCAAGACATGTTCTTACCACCCAGATGCATGTGCCAGATAAAATACAGAATGCCAAGTTAAATGTGAACTTCCGATCATTTTCTAGCTAAGCATGTCCTGTATAATATTTAGTAGCTATCCTGTATTTTTATTTGTGAAACCTGGCAAACATGCACCCAGAAAATAATCTTCTGCTGAACAACAGGCATATTGCAAAGTGGCTGTATATGCAGACTTCAAAATTGAAATGGCTGAAGTATAAATCTTACTGTGTCACTTACTCACTGTGTGACAGTGGGCAAGTTACTTAACCCTCTTGAACTTCAGTTTTCTTAGCTGTAGGATGAGGATGATTAGTTCCTGTTTCATTTGATTATTATGTTAATTAAATGAGAGAATATGCTCAGGAGTTAAGCAAGTTAAAATGTATAAATCTGCCTGGCATAAAGAAAATAATAAGTATTATATTTGTACAGTCCTATGAATCACCTAGCTCTGTGTCTGGCACATAGAAAGTGCTTAAAAAATTAACACTTTGTGACAATGCTAAATCACATAATTTAGATTTGTTAAGGGTAAATGTCTTTTGTGAGGAGATCTGAGTACTTAATCATTATTTACAATAATTGTTTTAAGCAGAAAAAAATTCACTGAGGCCCAAATATATAAATGCTAACTTTCTCAAAGTTGGAGTTGATGTTATAGTGATATATTAGCTAGATGAAACTTTTCTACATTGTATGCTAAAGTTTGTAATATAACTGGATTGAATATGTCTTTTCCAAAAGCATACAGAATCCATTCAGCTTAAATTATTTTCATTATATAATTTTGAATAATTGCAAAAGAACACCTCAGTGCTATTGAAAACAGAGCTTCCCTCCACCACCTGACATTCCTAGTGTCACAGGCTTATACACCTGGAATTTTCTTGGATGCTCTTTTCTCTTTCCTTCTTTTATGTAATATAAGTATTCCCAGTTTCCCAATTTTTTTTTTTTTTTTTTTTGTACCAGGGATTGAACTCATGGACGCTTAACCACTGAGCCACATCCTCAGCCTTTTTTATTTTTGAGACAGAGTCTTACTAGGTTGCTTACAGCCTCGCTAAGTTGATGAGAGTGGCTTCAAACCTATGATCCTCCTGTCTCAGCTCCCAAGTTGCTAGAATTACAGGCGTGTGCCACCATGCCTGGCGTTCAGTTTCCCAATTGGGATCAAGCAGTTTCCCGAGATTAGTCTGGGTACATTTCCTTGTTTGGATAGTGGTTACACTTTCAAGAGGAACATGATTTTTTTGAACAGAGAAGGATTTTCAAATGAGCCTCTTCTAATTTCCAAGATAGGTGCAACAACCAATGGACATTCCTGGGTAAGAAATTCTGGATATTTAGATTTAAGGAACTAGTACTCTTTCTACCATCTTTACTTCTTTGTCCTTCACAAGATTTTAAAATATCAGAAATAAACAAGGTCAGCATCCATGGCATGGTTTCATGTAGCTAGGAAAATTCTATTCCTCCAACCTGTCACAATGACAGCACCATTCTTTTAAAGTCAAGGTCCTTTTTTTTTTTTTTTTTTTTTTTTTTTTTTGGTATCAGGGATTGAACTCAGGGGCATTTGACCACTGGGCCACATCCCCAGCCCTTTTTTTGTATTTATTAGAGACAGGGTCTCACTGAGTTGCTAAGTGCCTCACCGTTGCTGAGGCTGACTTTGAACTCGCAATCCTCCTGCCTCAGCCTCCCAAGTGTTGGGATTACAGGTGTGCGCCAGCGCACCAGGCTTATGTGATCCTTCTTAAAGAGCAAATATTTTGACATTTTATCAATAGTGATCTCTGAGACCAATTTTTTTTTCCCCCTGAAACACACAGGGACAAATACACTAGCCTGTCTAGTGATAGGCTGGTCTCAGCAGGCTGTGGGCTCAGGGTGTAATAGCATCGTGGCATTCATGGTCACAGGAACCCCAGGCTGGACGATCCACATTGATTCTGTCCAGAGCTAGGCAGAATTCCTTGGTGCCAGACCACAGGCTGGTGACTGTAAATGAGGCATTTGGACCTACCCTGGCCCCAGAGAGAGGCTCATGGGGATGGACTAACTACCATTCCCGCAATTTATGTTGAATAACACACACCAATTGCAGATTTGGGGCAAACCTCACCTTGGATTGCCCTCTAGTGCTAAAACAATGGCAACACACCAACACTGGACTGTGATAAGCCTGGATTTAGAGCACCATCTAGTGCTAAAACAGAGGAAGCGACTGCAGGCTCAGAAAATACGCATCTTGCATGAATTTCTGGAAAGACTGGCTAATCACAAAGTCAGATTATAAAGATTTAAATAAATACCTACTATTTAAGTGTGTAGGCAACATTATATACTAATAAGCATCAAGAACTTTCAGGGGGAAAAATACTTTCTGGGAACCATGACCTCACCTAATGGTCAAAAGGACCATGACCTCACCTAATGGTCAAAAAAGGCTAGGAACTGAACAGGTGGTAACCAGGATAGACAAACTCTTAAATGGGGAATTTAAAACTGCAGTTTTGGCTGGACCAGTGGTGGTGCATGATTATAATCCCAGAGACTCGAGAGGCTGAGTCTGAAGATCTCAAGTTAAAGAACAGTGTCAGCAGTGCTGGCGTTGTGGCTCAGCGGTAGAGCGCTCGCCTAGCACTTGCACGGCCCGGGTTCGATCCTCAGCACCACGTAAAATAAACGCATTGTGTACAACTAAAGGAAATAAATAAATACTTTAAAAGAAAAGAACAGTCTCAGCAATTTAAAAACCCTAAGCAATAGCAAGACCCTATCTCAAAATAAAAAATAAAAAGGGCTTGGAGGTACCTCAGTGGTAAAGCATTCCTGGGTTCAATCCCCCATACCAAAAATAATAATAAATAAAACTGCTATTTTAAGGCAACTCAATGAGCTTCAAGAGAATACAGAAAAATGATTCAATACTTAAAAAAATTTTTTTTACTTATAGATGAACACAATACCTTTATTTTATTTACTTATTTTTATGTGGTGCTGAGGATTGAACCCAGTACCTCATACATGTTAGGCACTCTATCACTGAGCCACAAAACCAGTCCAGATTCAATGCACTTATAGACAAACTTCACAGAGAGATAGAAGCAATTTTAAAAAACTAAACAGAAGGGCTGGGGTTGTGGCTCAGCAGCAGAGTGCTCGCCTCGCATGTGCGTGGCCCGGGTTTGATCCTCAGCACCATGTAAACATAAATGGATTGTATTGTGTAAAACTAAAGTAAATAAATAAATATTTTGAAGAAAAAAAAAACTAAACAGAAATCCTTGAATTGAAAAACACACTAAGAAATTTAAAACAATAGCAGGACAGATCAAACATAAGAATTAGTGACCTTGAAGACAGGCTATTTGAAAAAAGTTGGAGGGGAAAAATTAGAAGAATTCAGAAAGCTTACGGAAATTTGGGACAGCATTAAGAGCAAATATTCAGGTTATTTGGGTTCAAGTGGGACTGGAAAATGTCAAAGGGGTAGAAAGCTTGTTCAAAGATATATAACAGAAAAAATCCTCAAATCTAGAAAAGAATACAAATATCTTAGTATAGGAAAGCCAAAGGTCACCAGTCAGATTCAACTGTACCATATCTACCCCAAGACATATTATAATCAACCTCTCAAAGGTTAAAGGCAAAAAGAAGATTCTCAAGGCAGCAAGAGAAAAGAAATAAGCAACACCTAAGGATTTCCCAATTCACCTGCTTTATAGGTCAAGACGGAGTGGTAAAATTCTTTCACAGATTGAAGGAAAAGTCCTGCCAACCAAGAATTCTGTACCTAGCAAAGATATCCTTTAGAAATGAAGAAGAAATAAAGACATTCCCAGACAAATAAAACTAACTTGTCTCAACAAGAAATGCTAGAGGAAGTTCTTCTAACTGAAAGAGATATTTAATGAGTAAGAAGAAAACACTGGAGGATACAAAACTCACTAGTAAGAATAACTATATAGACAAATTCAGAATGTTCTCATATTGTAAATATGGTGCATAAGCCATATACATTTTAATAATGACATCTAAAAAACAAAATGACTAAAATAACTATAGTAATGTTATGAGATAGGCAAAATAAAAATATATAAAATGGGGCATCAAAAATTCAAAGTGCCGGGTGCGGTGGCACACGCCTGTAATCCCAGCATTTGGGAGGCTGAGGCAGGAGGATCGCGAGTTCAAAGCCAGCCTCAGCAATGGCGAGGCACTTAGCAACTCAGTGAGACCCTGTCTCTAATAAAATACAAAAAAGGGCTGGGGATGTGGCCCAGTGGTCAAGTGCCCCTGAGTTCAATCCCCGGTACCAAAAACAAAAATAAAAAATAAAAAAAAATTTTAAAAAAAAATCAAAGTGTGGGGAAGGATAGAGTGCAAGTACAGAGGATTTTTTAAAAAAATATTTATTTGCTTTAGTTGTGCACAATGCGTTTATTTTTACGTGGTGCTGTTATTTTTACGTGGTGCTGAGGATCGAACCCGGGCCGCAAGCATCCTAGGCGAGGACTCTACAGTTGAGCCACAATTCCAGCCCCTCAGAGGATTTTTTTTTTTTTTTTTTTTTTTTTTTGGTACCGGGGATTGAACTCAGTGGCACTAGACCGCTGGGCCACATCCCCAGCCCTTTTTTGTATTTTATTAGAGACAGGGTCTCACTGAGTTGTTAAGTGCCTCACCATTGCTGAGGCTAGCTTTGAACTCGCGATCCTCCTGCCTCAGCCTCCCAAAGTGCTGGGATTACAGGCGTGCGCCACCGCGCCCCGGCCCAGAGGATTTTTTATTTGTCTTTTAATCTTTATTTCTTTCTTTTCTTTCTTCATCCATGGAAATTAACTTATTCTTGAAAAAATAATGGGTCAAGGAAGAATTCAAGAATTCTCTGATATGCAAATGCTAACTCACAATAAACAGTGTGTGTGTGTGTGTGTGTGTGTAGAAGTTTGTTGGATTAAACAAAGGGGAATAAAGGGAAGGGAGGGGGATAAAAATAGGAAAGACAGTAGAATGAACAAAACATAACTTTCCTATGTTCTTATATGGATACATGACCAGTGTAACCACATCATGTACAACCACAAAAATGGGAAATTATGGGCTGTGGCTGTGGCTCAGTGGTAGAGTGCTTGCCTTATATGCGTGAGGCACTGGGGTTTGATCCTCAGCACCACATAAAAATAAATAAATAAATATATGGTGTCCATCAACAACTAAAAAAATTTTTTTAAAAAGGGAAGTTATACTCCATGTATGTATGATGTGTCAAAATACATTCCACTGTCATGTATAAATAAAAAGAACAAATTAAAAAAAATTTGGTTTGGATGTAGCTCAGAGATACAGTGCTTGCCTAGCATGCTTAAGGCCCTGGATTCAATCCTAGTACTGGAGAAAAGAAAAAGAAAAACAAAAAATCCCCTATCACTGCACCTAAAGGAAATAGAAAAACAGAACCAAACCAGAGCCCAAACTAGTAGAAGAAAAGAAATAATAAAGATCAGAGCTGAAGTAAATGAAATAGAGATAATAATAATAATAATAATAATAATAATAATAATAATAAATTACAAAAGATCAGCAAAACAAAAAGCTGGTTCTTTAGAAACAAAATCAACAAATCCTTAGCTAGATTAAAAAAAAAGTAAGAGAAGACATAAATAAATAAAATCAAGGATGAAAAGGGAGACAATACAACTGACACTACAAAAATGCAAAGGTTCATTACAGTTTATTCTGAGCAACAAATTATAAGCCAACAAATTTTATAATCTAGAAGAAATGGATAAATTCCTGGACACATACACCTTGCTAAGAATGAACCATGGAGGAGGAGGAGGAGGAAGAGGAGGAGGATAAAGAGAAGAAGGAAATGGAGGAGAAGAAGGAGAAAAAAGGAGGTGGAGGACTAGGAGGGGCAGAAGGAAGAGGGGTAGGAGGAGGAGTAGCAGCAGCAACTTGGGAGGATGAGGCAGGAGGATCCAAGTTCAAGGCCAGCCTTAAGCAACTCAGCCAGAACCTGTCTCAAAATAAAAAAAAATAAAAAGGACTACAAATGTGGCTCAGTAGTTAAGTGCCACTAGGTTCAATCCCTGGTACCAAAAAATAAAAAAAAGAAAAGAAAGCTTAACCCAATCAATTAATCAATCACTTGAAGGAAGGTAGGGTGTGGCTGGAGGAGGTGGGCATTGAGGGTGTGGCTTTGGGGTATGTATTTGTATCTGGCAAGTGGAGATCTCTCTCTCTCTCTCTGCGCTTCCTGATCATCATGTGAGCTGCTTCCCTTAACCACACTCTTCCACCATGATGATCAGCCTCACCTTGAGCCTGAGTAATGGAGCCGGTCATCTATAGACTAGGACCTCTGAGCCCCTAAATAAACCTTTCCTCCTCTACATTTGTTCTGGTGAGTCCTTTAGTCACAGCAGTGGAAAAGCTGACTAAAACATCACTCAAAAAGTTTATCTCAGCCAGGTGTAGTAGTATACACCTGTAATCCCAGTGGCTCAGGAGACTGAGGCAGGAGGATCTCGAGTTCAAAGCCAGCCTCAGCAACTTAGTGAGGCACTAAGCAACTCAGTGAGACCCTGTCTCTAAATAAAACATAAAAAAGGTTTAGGGATGTGGCTCAGTGGTTAAAGACTTCTGGGTTCAATCCCTGGTACCCCCCCCAAAAAAAGTTTATCTCATAGAAACTACCAGAGGCTGAGATGAGTAGGGACCAGAGGTTGGGGAGGGTAGGGGAGAGGTTGATCAATAGGTACTAAGTTATAGTTATATAGGAGTAAGAAGTTCTGCTGTGCTATTGCACAGTAGGGTGACTATAGATAATGAGAACATACCACATATTTTGAAAAGCTAGAAAGGAGTTTGAATGTTTTCATCATAGAGAAATGATAAATGTCTAAGGAGACAAATCATGTGCAACCCAATTGAAACATCCATTAATATGCAAAAATTCTGTTTTTGTGTAACACTTAAAAATAAATTTAAATTTAAAAATAATTAATTCAGAACTGGTTAGTGCCATGGATAAAAATAAAGCAGAATGAGAACTGATGAGAAATGGAATGGCACATGGTTGTCTGGTTGCCTAGTGGCCATTCCCAAGTTCTCCCTTGACTGTCTCTCACTCTATAGACTGAAAAGAAAAGATAAAATCTTCTCTACCATCTTTTGCAGCTAGGTATGGTCATATCAACATCAGCCACAGACTAGAGAAAATCTCCTGGAAGGGTCTTGAGAGGCTCTTGGGAAATGTTTTTTCTTTGATGAAAGGAAAGAGGCATGTGGGGAGTGTTCTGGGGCTGGTGGCTCCACTGATGTAAACCTTTGTAAACCATTGTAGGAAGTTGTCAGGGCACTGGGTAGTATCTTATGAGTTCAGTTCCTGAGACTCACAGAAGTATCACACAGTGCCCCGACATTGTGGTGCCTCCAGATATTTTTATTAAATAACCAGTAACATGTCACTATGGCTTAAGAGTTTTCTCTTACTTGCCTCTGAAAGTATCCTGACTAGTACAAGGTTTTATTTTAGATGGGGAAGTCAAAGGAAGGTTCTCTGAATAGGTGACAAGAAGTCAGTCATAGCATTCTAGGCAGAAGGAACAGTGAACGCAAAGCCCTGGTGCACGGCTGACCCTGGACAATTGGTTCCCTGAACCTCCTATCCCATGCCACACTATATCCCCTTTAGGTCACATATGTGAAAGGGAAGAATACCTTAGTTTCTTCTTAGAGGAGGAAAGAAGCAAGAAAAGTGGGGAAGTCTGACTTTCTCACCTGCAGATCACTGCTCAGTGAAGTCAGAGGTTATCTACTAGGTGCACTGTGAGGACTCTGCCATCCTAGAGGATGGATAAGTCTCTGAGATATTGGAGTGTACTGTGTTCCTTGCTGGGATCTCCACCCCCATCCCATTCTGAGAATAAACCTGGATCCTAAGTGCTGCCTCTCCTTACAGGAGAGTTTTATCAATGGGTTTGAGATAAATCAGTTTCCTTGGCTCTTATTTTCTGGAAGCTAAATTCTCTAAGAGTTTTCTTGGAGGAGAGGAGGGGAAATGTGGACCTCTGAATGAGCAATGTGACTGTGCTCCTGGGACGCATAGAAAAGGTAGACTTGAATGGACACAAGGGATCTTTTAGAAATAATGGAAATGTTCTGAAATTGAGTTGGGGTGATGGTTATATAACTCTGCACCATTAGCAAAAATCACTGACTTATAACATTTAAAATAAGTGAATCTTGCCGGGCGCGGTGGTGCACGCCTGTAATTCCAGCACTTGGGAGGCTGAGGCAGGAGGATCGCGAGTTCAAAGCCAGCCTCAGCAACAGCGAGGCACTCAGCAACTTAGTGAGACCCTGTCTCTAAATAAAATACAAAAAAAGGGCTGGGGATGTGACCCAGTGGTTGGGTGCCCCTGAATTCAATCCCCGGTACCACAAAAAAAAAAAAAAATAAATAAATAAATAAATAAGTGAATCTTATCACATGTAAATCATATCTTGCTAAAGCTAATGGTTGTTGTTTTCTAAGGGGAGGCCTGGGACCCATGCTTCACTTTCTTACTGTGTACCAGGTCAGTGCAGGAGATAACGGAGGAGTACAGCTCTGAAGGCTGATCTAAGACATGGAGTTTCCTGGCTGGGAAGAGTCCACCTGCCCCCAAGGGCAATCTTGAAGCAACAGATCCAGGAGTCTTCAAGTTCCCATACTAGCTCAGATTACAACCACTTCTCTATCATAATCAGAGCGTATCCAATGGATACCTTCCATATATTTTGTCCTATGTAGTACTCTAGGACCTAGGAAGAGAAAAGGAATCCAGTAAAGTTCATCACTGACCTTCCTATTAGCCTGGTGGGATGGAGCCTTGTCATTAATTTTAAAGGAAATCGTGTATAGTAGGTTGAAACAGCCCCCTAAAGGTGTCTATGCTCCAATCTCTGGAACATGTGAATTTGTTATGTTAAATAGCAAAAGGGACTCTGCATATATAATTAAGGTTATGGATCTTAAAATTAGGAGATTATTCTAAATTATAATTAATCACATGAGCCCTTAAATGCAGAGAATTTAGTTTCTGACTAGTAGCAGAGAGATGCAGTAGAAGCAGAAGTCAGAAAGAGATTCCAAGCAGGAGAAGGAATTGACATAATGCTGCTGACTCTGAGATGCAGGAGTCCACATGAAAAGACCAGGGGGAGTCTCTAGGAACTGTGGGTGGCTTTCAACTGACAGCCATGGGATGAGGGGTGAGGTGTGAGGGGTGGGGGTTGGGGAAAAGGGCCACAGGTCATTAGATTCGGACAACAACCTGAATGAGCTTGTAAGGGAAGTCATTCCCAGAATGTCTAAAAAGGACCACAATTCTTCTGTCATCTTGATTTCAGTCCTATGAGATTCTAAGCAGAGAAACCAACAAAGCCCACCCAGACTTTGGACCTATGGAACTGAGAAATAAGAAAGAGGCATCATTCTAAACCACCAAATTTGTATTCATTTGTTATAACAGCAATAGAAACTAATTCATAGCATTTCTTTCTTTTCTTTTCTTTTCTTTTTTAACGAGGTGCTGAGGATCGAACCCGGGCCACGTACATGCTAGGTGATCACTCTACCGCTGAGCCACAACCCCAGTCCAGCATTTCTTAATATATAATTAAGTGTAAAAATTAAAGTCCATTCCAGTTATTCTATTACTTTCAATTACCCCACTAGCATCTGGAATGGTTTAGAAACCCAAAAGCATTAAGGAGTATATATAGTGTTTTCTACTTCACCTTACATGTTGGACTGGGTGCTAAGAAACCTGGGTTCTAATTCTGACCACAAGCACTGAACAAGTCAGGAGGCCCTGGTCCTACTTTCATATCAGCATAAGGATCTTAAATAAATCAATCTCTCTAAACCTCCACTGCCGTGTCTAAAATATGAATTGAGTTGGCCTAGATGATTTCTAGGGTCATTTCAGCTCTAGGCACCAAAATTCATGGGTACACAATGCTACCTGGAATAAGCAACATACACTCTTTACTTTATAACCTACCACAAACATCTAGCAGAGAGCTCATTATGAGAGTACAATTTGGTGAGAGGAGAAGGAAGGCTGGGTTCTTTCAACATTCAAGATTGATAGCATGGATCTCAAAGGGAAAGATGACTTCTAGAGGCCAGCCCAGCCTTCCTCAAAAATTATCCTGGATATGTCAATAATCTCTACTGAATGTTCCTGTAAGACATGGTCTGGTCCTAGAAGATCCGTGTTTGCTTTCATTCCATCTAACACCAAACCTCTCAGAGGAGGAAACATATACTGCAATACCTGTCCTTTACCAATACTCCACACTTCTCTTCCCAGCATGGAGTCTTTTAAATTCCAAAGGAAACAATTTGGACAAGGAATTTACACCTTACCAAACATAATTTAATTCATCAAAACATTTTTTGAACAGCTGCTGTGTGCTCATTCAGTTAAGATAGAGGCAACCAGATGCTTTTGGAGGTAATGTTTGGTTTCATTTCCAAACTCTGATTTCAATATCAACACCTCAACTAGTACAACTTAAATGTGAAGAAGACAGGGTCTGTAAAGACCAGAGTCATTACACTCAAAGCAAAGAGCTATCTGGTAGATATGATTTACAGCTATATTTGTTCTTCAATATTAAGGGGAGGGCTGGGTCTGTAGCTCAGTGGCAGAGCACTTGCCTAGCATGTGTGAGGCACTGGGTTTGATCCTCAGCACCACATAAAAATAAAACATATAAAATAAAGGCATTGTGTCCATCTATACTACAAAATATATTTTTTTAAATATTAAGGGGAAAGAATTGGTTCCAGGACCCACTCAGACACCAAAATGTGTGGAAACTCAAATCCATTATACAAAATGATGTAGTATTTAAATATAACCTCCACATATCCTCATGTACTTTAAATCATCTCTAGATTATTTACATGCCTGATACAATGTAAATGCTATGTAAATAGTTGTTATACTGTATTATTTAGGGAATAATGACAATTAAAAGTCTGTATATGTTCATACAGACACAATTTTAGTAAGAGGGGATTATTTTCCTTGTGTTTTTCTTTTCTTGCATTAGTGGGGATTTAATTCTGAGGCACTCTACCACTGAGCACATCCCTAGCCACCCCCCTTTTTAAATTTTTTTAATTTTGAGGCAAGGTCTCACTAAGTTAGTTGCCCAGGCTGGCCTTGAACTTTTGATCCTTTGGAGGAGCTGAGATTACAAGCATGTACCCCCTGGCCTTATTTGGGGGAAGTACTTTCAATCTGCAGTTGGTTGAATCCAAGGATACACAAACTGAGGACATGGAAAGGCAATGGTATTTTGCAAAGAAGGTAAAGGATTCAGTAAGTAGCAAGTATAAGCACTGAACAGCAAGCTACTAAGAACTTGCTTCACATCATATTAATATCAGCACTCTATGTAAATTTTTATCTGTACCACTGTCCTCAATGAGGGTTTTCCAGAAAACTGTCTTCAAGTTCATGAAACTGAAATTCAAGATTTTTTTAAAAAAATTTATTTATTTGCTTTTAGTTGTACACAATGCATTTATTTTTACGTGGTGCTGGGATCGAACCCGGGCCGCACATGTGCTAGGCAAGTGCTCTACCGCTGAGCCACAACCCCCGCTCTGAAGTTCAAGATTTAATTTTGTAGTAAGTATTTTCCATGGACAAATGATGCACCCATATATAATTAGATGTCACTGAAAATTTGCATATATGTCACGCGGACAATATGTATTGTATGCTGTCCACTTTAATACATTGTATAAGTTAATATGTTACTATTATCATCTTTCAGTGCCTATTTCAATTATTTTTGCATATCAGCAATGGTTCACCCAAATCACCCAAATCAGCAATTGCTAACCTTTCTTTTTCAGAAACTCACATGACAAATGTATTCAGAAAGAGGGATACACATTCACAGATATATCCAGAATTATATGCAACTCCAAGAGCTTGACCTATATCTCTGACTTTTAATCTTCTACCTAAGAAATCATGTTAAAAATAAAATTATTGGGATTGGGGGAAATGGTGGAATGAGACGGGCATTATTACCCTCTCTATGGGTATGATTGCATAAATGGTGCGACTCTACATCATGTACAACCAGAAAAATGAAAAACTGTACTCCATTTGTGTACAAAATTAAATTTAAAAATAATATTGTTATGTAGATATCCTTAAATTTATTCTAATTAGTTTAAGAAAAAAAAAATCGTTAGCTGGCCCTGGTGGCACACACCTGTAATCCCAGCTACAAGGGAGGCTGAGAGAGGAGCATTGCAAGTTTAAGACTAGCCTGGACAAGTTAGCAAGACCCTGTCTCAAAATAAAATTTAAAAAGGGCTGAAGGGGGCTTGCCTAGCATGCATAAAGCCCTGGTTTGATCTCTAGTACTGGGGAGAAAAAAAGGAAGACATCATTAATAATCTTTAGTACTTTAGTTATTAGCAAGCAATTATTTGCAATAGATATCTATTGGACACAGCAATGCATTTTGACACCTTGGATGGTAAGCACAGCCCTGGTATAATATAACTATGCTCCTTAAATTTGAATTCTTGAAAGCTAAGATGCTTGGCACAGAACCAGGGAAAGGTGGTAAAAGTAGAAACCTAGCTATTCTCTCCACTGGAAAACTATGGAATAATTCAGACCAGCTTCTGCGGCAGGAGCCTACTAATGAGCTTATCCTAGAGGTAACTGATCTCCCATCTATGATCTATAAAAAGCCATTGACATTCCAACAAGGTTTCATAGCCTGCACCCAAACTGGAGGATTTAGTTTGATGGAGAAGAAAATAAATTTATGTGCACATTAATTATGAAAATGTTGTATAGTACATGGCTGAGAACATGGGATCTACACTAGTGGTTCTTGACTGGAAACAACTGCTTCCCAGGGGACATTTAGCAATGTCTGGATACATTTTTGGTTGGAAGGGGCAAGTTACTGACATCTGTTAGGTAGAGGCCAAGGAAGCTGCTAAAACATTCTACAATGAACAAGACAGACTCCTGATAATAAGAATTACCTTGTCCAAAATGCCAACAGTGCTGAGGATGAGACACTCTGATCGAGAGCCAGCCTGCCTTGGCTTCAAACCACTTATAAACTGGGTAGCGTTTGGTGAGTTACTTAACGTCTTTGCGCTTACTGAGTATCTTCACCAATAAAATTACAGTATCCACCTTATTGATTTTCTGTGAGAATAAAATAAATCAGCAATAAAGGAGCTAAGAAAAAAGTCTGGAACAGGTATTTACCAAATGTTTGGTTTTGTCATCATTACATGCATTGAAAAATGCTGAGAATCGCGAAATACACTAAAGGGGCTGTGGTTGTGGCTCAGTGGTAGAGCGCTTGCCTATCATACGTGAGGCACTGGGTTCAATCCTCAGCACCACATATAAATAAATAAATTAAATAAAGGTATTGTGTCCATCTACAACTAAATAATATCTTTAAAAAAAAAAGAAAGAAATACACTAAAATTTTAACAGTAGTCATTCCTAGGTGGCAAGATAACACAATTTTATTTTCATTATACTTTTATACTGCTCTATGTTTTCCAAAGTTTTGAGAATGATATTTGCATTTGATATAAAAAAAAAATGTATTCTTTCTCTGTTTTTTTCGTACTGGGAATTTGAACCCAGGGTGCTTTGCCACTGAACTACATCCCCAGCACCCCACCTCTCCACTCCCCGGCCTTTTTTAAAAATTTTTTTAGTTGTTGATAGACCTTTATTTTATTTATTTATATGCAGTGCTGAGAATCAAACCCAGTACCTCACACATGCCAGGCTGGTGAGCTACCTCTGAGCCCCAGCCCCAGTCCCAGCCCTTTATATTTTTTATTTTGAAACAGTGTTTCGCTAAATTGCTTACTGAGTCTGGCTTTGAATTTGCAATCCTCCTGCTTCAGCCTCCTGAGCCACTGGGATTACAGGTATGCACCACCTTGCCTGGCTTTTTTAGTTTTTTTGTAGTAAACCCAAGGCCTCATTCATGCTTGGTAAGCACTCCAACACTGAACTACATACCCAGCCCTAAAACATTTTTGTTTTTGTTTTTTTTTTTTGGTACCGGGGATTGAACACAGGGGCACTTGGCCACTGAGCCACTTCCCCAGCCCTATTTTGTATTTTATATAGAGACACAGGGTCTCACTGAGTTGCTTAGCACCTTGCTTTTGCAGAGGCTGGCTTTGAATCCTTGATCCTCCTGCCTTAGCCTCCCATGCTGCTGGATTACAGGCGTGTGCCACTGTGCCCAGTTCCTAAAACATGTATTTTTTTTTCTTAATATTTATTTTTTTGTTGTAGTTGGACACAATATCTTTATTTATTTTATTTATTTATTTTTATATGGTGCTGAGGATCAAATCCAGGGCCGCACACATGCTAGGGGAGTGCTGTACCACTGAGCCACAATCCCAGCCCTAAAACATGTATTCTTAAAAAAAAAAAAAAACCAGAGGAAATAATTTTACTTGTGATATAGTAGGTAGAACATAGACTAAAGGAACTAAATTTAGATCCTGGCTCTCCTACCTGTGTGATTTCAGGCAGGTTAGTTAACCTCTCTGAGATTCAGCTTCCTCATCAGAAATCAGGGCCAAAAACGAATAGACAGAACCTCTGAGCAGGAAACATGATAGACATCAAGTGCTGGGGAGAGTCTGCTGAATGAAAGGCTCCAAGAGATGCTGTTATTGGGGCTGGGGTTGTGGCTCAGTGGTAGAGCGTGTGCACAGCCTGGGTTGGATCCTCAGCACCATGTAAAAATAAAATGTATTGTGTACAACTAAAGCAAATAAATAAATATAAAAAGAGAGAGAGAGAGATGCTGTTATAAAGGGTTAGCCAAGGTAAAATGACCCTACAAATAGGGGGAAAGATTCATCACTGCAACTCCCCTTTTAAGCTGTCCTCTGTGAGAGGACAACTCCCATTTCATTCCATTTTTTGCCATAGTTCACAGAAGAGAAACTACACCCATCCTCTCTCTGGTCCTTTTCTCTACTCCCTCCCCTCCTGACATTTATACTTTAGGAAGGGACCTGAAGGCATTCAGTGGGCAGGTGGTTCTTGCCCAGCTGGTCTGTGCTTCCAGCAGAGGTGATGCTTCTTATGTGCAGCACACTCAGCAGGCAATACTGGAGGTGAGAAGGATGAGTGGTCATACTATCCACATCCCTTGGGGCACCTGATGTCTGTCATGTTTAATCCTTACAGCAACTCTCTCTGATGCATTGTTAGCCCTGATTTCTGAGTTCCAATGAGGAAAGTGAAGGTCAGAGAGATTCACTAAACTGCCTGAAGTCACATACAGACCCTTCTCCTTAAGGATTTAATTAAATGAAAAAAAAAAAAAAAAAATACTAGAACAAAGGCTATTTTTGGTATGTTATCAGAAGGGTGACTATTTTAATCCTAGTTAGCTTGAATTCAAATCCAAAGCAAGCTTTTAGAATGTCCTGAGACAATACCTTCCATTCAGGGCCTAACTGCCACAGTTTGGGAAAGGTGGTGTGGTCCTTCCTAATCCATGCTGACATGCAGGGTCCTAAGGGTCTATAGGGAGGAGTCCTGTAGTTCTGCCATTTCTCTGGGTAGAAATCTGGGGACTGGAAGCCAGACTGTATTAAGAGAGGATGATGTGGGGCGGGATCTCTCACGACATTCACACTCAACCCAAGGTGAACCGTTTCAATGTTGGGAAATTGTGCCAGGCAAAATACATCAGAGGAAAATAGGACTTTGGGAGGGTACCTCAATCTAAATACAAATAAAAATTTAAGGAGAATATCATTCTAAGTGCAAATAAAAATTTCAGGAAGATCAGGATTCCCAGGACAAAATTTATGGAAACATATTGACCTCTAGTTTGCTGCTCCAGAGCCAATAATGTATATAAACTTGAAGCATAATTCTGACTGTTGCCAAGTTCTTTTTCTTCTTCTTCTTCTTCTTCTTTTTTTTTTTTTTTTTGTACCAGGGATTGAACTCAGGGGCACATCCCCAGCCCTTTGTTGTATTTTATTAGAGACAGGGTCTCACTGAGTTGCTAAGTGCCTCACCATTGCTGAGGCTGGCTTTGAACTCGCAATCCTCCTGCCTCAGCCTCCCAAATGCTGGGATTACAGGCTTGAGCCACCATGCCCGGCTATGTTGCCAAGTTCTTAACTATACATTTGCCTGTTCACTGTCCTCCCTATAAACATATGCAAATAGAATAGACACAATCCCCAAACTGGCTCTAGCAGAATGCTGTCAGAGTCTTGAGTCTTCCCATTCTTCTTTTACAAGTTATACTGAAGCTTATCATACTTCAGACTGCACTACCATAGCATAAAAGTGTTACCTAAAAAAAGTTCAGGGACTGGGGTTGTGGCTCAGTGGCAGAGTGCTTGCCTCGCACGTGTGCAGCCCGGGTTAGATCCTCAGCACCACGTAAACATAAATGCATTGCATTGTGTACAACTAAAGTAAATAAATAAATATTTTTAAAAAGGTTCAGTTATCACAGGGGACACAGCCCTGAAGAGAAACACCTCATTCAGTGGAGAATTTTACAAATTTAAGATTCCTGTGCCTTTTCATCCTCTTTGTATCTTAGATGTAGCAACTTTTTTTTAGTTTTCCCATGGCTTACATCCATTGTTATCAAGGGTGAGAAGGAAATTTACATAGATAAAGAAAGGAAATGTTTTTATGTCAGAAATCTACAACATTAAAAAATTTACAAATTTCTTTTTATCCTTAAAAATCTAAAATACTTTCCAAAGAGAGATCTATCCCCTCAAAGTACGCAGTTATTTTTTTAAATATTTATTTATTTACTTTAGTTGTACACAATGCAATGCATTTATGTTTACGTGGTACTGAGGATCGAACCCAGGCCGAGCACATGCAAGGCGAGCGCTCTGCTGCTGAGCCACAGTACACAATTATTTTAAACAAGAAATCCAGTCAGTTTGACATCATAGCTTATGTACATATTTTGGAAGTTTTAATCTGTTTTGAGAACTAGGTAAGTGTTTTTTTTTTTTTTTTTTTTGTGGTACCAGGGATTGAACTCAGGGGCACTCGACCACTGGGTCACATCCCCAGACCTTTTTTGTATTTTATTTAGAGACAGGGTCTCACTGAGTTGCTAAGTGCCTCACCATTGCTGAGGCTGGCTTTGAACTCGCGATCCTCCTGCCTCAGCCTCCCAAAGTGCTGGGATTACAGGCGTGCGCCACCGCGCCCGGCTAGGTAAGTGTTTTAAAGACAATATTCTTAGGCTGGGCTTGTTAATATGTTCTGAGGATGGAAGACTGTTTCTAGGTTCAATTTTTAAAAAATCAACCATGATGTAATTTCAGATTTCTCCCCCCCCCCCCTTAGACATCACTTGGTCACCATAGTAACAGTGTTTTACTACCAGATATCTAAACAACACAAGGGAAAGAACAGGCAATTACTTACTGGGTTATTTGGGGGTATAGAATGTGACTACTGGGATAATTCAAGATAAAATATAAATTTCACTGGGGATCTGTTTTAGCCAGGCAAGATGATTTAATCTTCTAGTAGCGTCAGCTGAACAAAATTTGTAGCCAAATAGACTACTGACATCATTTGAGATATTACAAACAAGCAAGGAACATAACTCAGTGGTTAAGAACATGGGTTCCGTGGTCAAGTTTCTTGAACCCAAATTCTGGTTTTACTATTTGCTAGCTGTGTGACCTTGGGAAAGTTCCCTAACTTTTCTGTGCCTCAGTTTCTTCATCTCTAAAATGTGTGCTGTAAAAATTAAATGATTGATTATGGTGTTTAGAATGGCACTTTGCCCACAGCAAGAAGTTTATAAGTATTTTTAAATAAACAAAATAAAAATTAAATTTACTAGCTTCAGCTCTTTGTGCTGGGTAGAAATAATCAGATGCCAAGATTTGAGTTCATGGCAGATAATTTTAGCCTGTAACTTTGGTAGATTCTTTTGAGAACTTCCTCAGGGCCTTCTTGATATAATTCTATAAGATATAGAATTCTGTCCTCAACCAGAGCTGGGAGCAATCACAAGTTCTCCTGTATCAAGAACATCAGAAAGCAGATGATTGCACAGCACAAAGGAACAGCATGACTGCCCACTCAGGCTCCCTAAGCTACTGCCAATAACCTCTGGGAACATGGGCAGAGAATAAGCAGCTAAAAAGGGGATGAGACAGGATTTTATTGCAGAGGCCATGAAATCTAGTTGGTTTTGATAATATATTTTTTTCTTTCCAGGATTCAAGAGAAAAAAATTCTTTTCATCAATGAATGCTTCGTTTTATTATCAATTACTATACACAATTCCCATCTAATTTTTTCTCAATAGGCACTTACTCTGGAGGATTATTCATTTTACAGAATTAGCTAAGCATCTTTTCTAGACCCGTAATAAATCTAAAGCTCCTAAGGAACATCTAAGCCAGGACAAAATCTCCAAATTGCCTGAAAAAAAAAGAGAAAATATTATGTTCTCTGAGCAAAATTTTAGCTGTGATAACCGAGCGATCTCTATTACATACCTTCATCCGGACTTGATTTCAGAGACGGTCTCCTTGGATCTTCCTGGTCAGGCACAGACCTTACACAGGAGTTTGGAGAATGCCATAAACCACCAGGAAATCTTGGGAACACGCTCATATCTGTCCTCTGCCTTCCCCTTGGCTCACAGCCTGCTTCCTGGTAGGGAGACAAGATGACGCTGTGCTGGGTTGACTGTTAAACCATCTTCCCGCCCCCAGCCCCACTCTCTTGGCGCCCCTCCCTTCTCCTTTCCAAGGCTCTGGAATGTGTCACATGGGAAATGGATCATGTGGCTCATGGGGAGAATGTGGCCATCTTCTCCTTCCCTTCCCCCACTTTTCCTTTCAGGAGAAAAGCAGCAGAAATCTCTAACCTGATTGGCTCCGACCAAAAATCTCCATATGAAAAGGGGAAGATTCAACCACCCAAACCTCCAGCTTTCTCTACTTTCTTTTTTTTTTTTTTTTTTCATCCGACAATTTCATCTTGAGAATACAGAGCTGCTTGGTCTGAGAGGGAAATGATGCTTTCTCGCCAGTCCTTCTTTTTCTCTATCATCATCAGTATCCTGACATGGCAAGGTGTTCCTTAACTTCCCTGTGGAGCCCCCTTAGCACAGCTGGGACAATCGAGTGTTCAGCACCACGGACAGCATTACCACCCCCTCAGCACTTGTTAAAGTCATTTGTCCATTTCTCTCTCAGGTAAATAAAAATATTTCAAAATATTTCCCTGAGGTCTTCTGTCAAAATATAAATCATACCACATATTTGGGGTTCTGACTTCCTCTACTGTCAACTTACTTATAAACTTACCTTATAAACATTTTTATATTTCTTTAAACCCTACCCTTTGGATATGCTGGTTTTGTTCTTTTTTTTGGAGGACGGTGGAGGGTGGATTTTCCTAACAGTTTTACTATATGTCTATATCTCTATGTTTATGGGAAAAACCATAGCAACAGAGGAATTCTTGGGTATAAAGGCCTAAATATCTTTAGCCCCATCCCTAGGCCTCAGGCAGGGTTGAATTAGAGGCAGAATGGGAGCCTGGCTAGAGCTGTTTTGTGTGGGTCTATCCTGCTTTGCTGACGTCCTGGTTGCCATGGTGCTAGGTAACTGCTGAAGGGGATGATTTCTTTCAAAACCAGTCACCATGGGACCCTGATGACTAAAGAAAGGAACAAGGAAAAGGCTGAATTGCTGAGGAGGGCTTTCAATTAGTATTTTCAGAACCAAATTTACCTAATGGGACCTTTCCTTACTGAATTGTTGCTGACCCTAAATACTGAAAGGATTCTGGGAATCAGTATGGACACTGAAATGTTAACTCCTCCCATCCTCCATTGCTTCCATCTAGGTGCAACTGAATGAAAATGCCAGCCTTGTAGAATGATTGTGGAGTGTCATCATAGAGTGGTGGGAAGAACACAAGAGAGGTATTTCTCCCTAGGATGGGACTTCTGACTTTTGGGGAGCCATTCATCTGAGTCCAAACAGTCTTAATTGAGAGATACATTAGAACCAAACCTCCTAATTGTTGATACTAGAAACAGTTTGCAAATGCTTTAGAATTTTAAGGGAAAATGAAAAATAGTTTTGAATATAAATTGTTGCTATTTTAAATAAATATAAATTCAGTAATTAGACAGTATTTGAATGACCCCTAATTAGGAATTCAAACTAGGTAAAAACTTGTTTCATAAGTCTGGCTTTTGTTTCATAAGGCTGCTTCTGAGACTCCAAATGAGGCAATATGACTATTGATGTTTTGGAAGAGAAATGCTAACCTACAATGTGCATAAATGCAAACTTTGTAAGAAGAAAGGTGGCATAGGGGAGCTGGAGTATAATTTGAAGACCCTGACTCAACATCCACGATTTAAGATGGATTTCTTATTTTTATTTTAGAAGAGTCAAGTTAATTCTAGTTTTTCTATATAAGACTCAGAGAAATTTAACTCTTAATTCCGACACTTGCCACTTTCAGAAAATTCACTTATCAAGAAAGCTGGATGCATAGCCTGGCCTGGTGGCATACATCTGCAATCCCAGCTACTCAGGAGCCTAAGGCAGGAGAATTGCTAGTTCAAGGCCAGCCTGGGTAACTTAGTGAAACACTGTTTCAAAATAAAAAATAAAAAGGATGGGGCTTAGTTCAGTGGTAGAACACCCCGGGTTCAATTCCCAGTACAAAAAAAATAAATAAACAAATAAACAAACAAAAACAAGAAAGAAAGCTAGATACAAATGTTTAAGAAATTCTTAGGGCAACCCCTATGGGGTCCCCTCTCACCTTGCCTCTTTTCTTCTCACTTGAATAAATCCTACCCCTTAAAATAGAATCTTAAGAGTCAGCAGGGGGCTGGGGTTGTGGCTCAGCAGTGGAGCGCTATGTGCGCGACCCGGGTTCAATCCTCAGCACCATGTAAAGACAAATGCATTGTGTACAACTAAAGCAAATAAATAAATATTTAAAAAAAAAAAAGAGCAGACTGGTGAGTTGTATATCATCTCACTTGCTCAGATAATAATAAGAACAATTAATACTTTAACACATGCCAGGTATTTACATACATGGTGTCCTAATTGTCCTATCAACTTAATTAGAGGTATTATTACAAATATTTCTGTTTTACAGATGAGGAAACTGAGGCTCAAGAAGGATAAGAAGCTGCATAGCTTTAAGGTGAAAGCTAGGACTTGGAAACATCTCCCCTACTCCAGAGGTGAGATTATGATAGGATATGATAATGATAATTCATTATCATGAATAATGAACTAGGCTAAAATAATGGGTCAAATTAATGCAATGTAATCCACTACTACAGTCCTTTGATAGGAGAAATCTCAAAGATCTTTTTAAATTATTTGAGACCAAAAAAAAAAAAAAAAAAAAAAAAGTAGGAAAAGAAAAAATCCAAATTATTTATCTCTTTTAAGATGATTGCATATATCCATAATGGTTTAATGACAGAATAATAAAAATAATTTACAAGGGATCATAATCTAAAATACTGTAAGGATGGCTATAAAACATGTTATAAAATATGCTAATTCTGTTTTTAAATGTTAAATTTGTAGACAGTTGTCTTCTATCCAAACCCACAAAACCCCACAACACTTGAGTAATTGAAGTATCTTAAAAAAAAAAAAAAAAAAAAAGTGTTTTTTTTCCCCCCCCTCCCTGGCCTAGGGAATCCAGTTGCCTTTGGATAGTATGGCACTGTTTGAAAGTTACAAAAGGAATAGAGGGAAAAGTAATTAATATTTGCCTTTTGAAATTTAAAATAGGAGCAAAATAGGCTTGAAATCTAGTCTTGACAGCCATTCTCTAAATTCCTCTATTCTACCCTTAGCTTGTCATCAATCAAATCTAGATATTGCTCACAGTATTTTGTACAGTAAAGCTACATCTTCATGCAAAACTTTATGAGGGGTCCCAAAGAGTACAGACAGTCTTATGGGAACTAATTTCAAGATCCTCAGTGTCCACAAGCATGCCTTCTGGAACTGCTTTTCCTGAGAACTGATGCAGTCAGGACACCATGCTGCTCTTAGTCTCCACTCAGTAGTTTTTCTTCCATTTTGCCATAGAATGTCAAACCTCAACCCCTACAACCTCAACCCCTCAAGTTCAGAATTCTCTGAACTTGCAAAACTCTTGAGGACCCAACAAAAGAACAACTGGAAATATCGGGGATGGTATTGAGAAAGTGAATGGCTCCAATAATTGGGTAACAAATCCTTTTAGAAGTAAGCAACTTTCCAGTTGCTTTAAACAAAATTGAAAACAAACTTCTATTCAACTGTCCACTGAGAGATTCATTAAAATGGCTTTCTTTTTGAAAAGCTCTTTTTTTTTTTAAGCAGAAGAATGTCAGCTAATAAACGCAGTTTTATAATCAGAACACCATTTTTACAGCCTCCTATAAAATAACTGATTCAGGTAAAGATCATGATGGGTGTTCAAATCATCAGTGAAAAGTAACTGGCTGAAGAAATGATAAATATTTATGGAGATGGAAATGCTAATTATCCTGATGTGATTATTGCACATAGTATACATATATCACATAATCACACTCTACCCCACAAATATGTATAATTATTATATGTCAAAAAAATTTATTGGAGCCAGGCACGGTGGCGCACGCCTGTAATCCCAGCACTTGGAAGGCTGAGGCAGGAGGATCGCGAGTTCAAAGCCAGCCTCAGCAATGGCCAGGCACTTAGCAACTCGGTGAGACCCTGTCTCTAAGAAAATATAAAAAAGGGGCTGAGGATGTGGCCCAGTGGTTGAGTGCCCCTGAGTTCAATCCCAGTACCAAAAAAAAAAAAAAAAAAAAAGAAAGAAAAAAAATAGTTATTGGGGAACAGGTTGTTTACAAATTACTTAGAAACTACAAAGAGAAATGTATTGCTTTCCAGGGAGAGATTGTTGGGTGGGGGGTTACCATCTTAAACAAGTGACCAAATTTCACATCACTAATAATGGAATAATGTAAACTTACACCTGACATGAAATGATCAACATTACTGATGAAGTACTCTTTTAAAATGTTTACCCTGAATCTAATCAGATACTTACATATAATGTCTATCTTTTTTTTTTTTTTTTTTTTTTTTTTTTGTGGTACCGGGGATTGAACTCAGGGGCACTCGACCACTGGGTCACATCCCCAGCCCTTTTTTTTTTTTTGTATTTTTTATTTAGAGACAGGGTCTCACTGAGTTGCTAAGTGCCTCACCATTGCTGAGGCTGGCTTTGAACTCGCGATCCTCCTGCCTCAGCCTCCCAAAGTGCTGGGATTACAGGCGTGCGCCACCGCGCCCGGCTCTATCTCTTTTTTTAAAGGCAAGGAGTGGAAAGACAAGTTAAAAGATACCACAAGGAAATAATTAGTCAAATTGAGAATATAGAATATATAAGAGAACTAGTCTAGACTCATCAAAAAGCCAAAGTCATGAAATAAGAAGGTTGCCTACCACAATGAGTTATCTCCATGTTGAGATGAGTGTTTGAGGCAAGGGATCTCTGACTTTCTCTCCTTTTGGGACCACTGCCCAATTCCCTCATACTTCATCCCTGAAGTTTTTATGGCCGTTTGGGCCAACAGCAAGTTCATAACAGCATGGTCAAAAAGAGATAGGGTAGTCAACTATCCCAAGCCTTTCCTGTTCCTTTGAAACATGGATGCTAAATTAACAGCCAGGAGATAAAACCTAAGTCAAACCTAAGGCTAGGTGACCCTATGTCAGTGGCCAATGGGAAGCAAGTCTGCAGGAGGAGATGGTTAGTACTCCCTGGGAGATTTGCCTGAAACCAGAGACTGGGCTGTGAGTTCACCAGCTGTAGTCTTCAGCATCACAGGCAGCAGATTCCCCAGTGATCAGGAAGATAAGGGCAATCATGCTGGGAACCTGAAGGCACCATTCAGTGCACACTGTAGGCTGAGAATGAGGCCAGGGGGTACCCTCTCTCTCTCATCAGTGACAAAGATTGTGTATGTTACCTCTCAACCTCTGTACAAATGGATGTCATCTTCAGAGAAGATGACAGAATCTCCTTGGGAAGCATTATGAAAGATGAAACATTTTTATCTATAGGAGACTTATTGTCTAAAAAATTGAATGAATTTCTTCTTAGTGCATATTAATTACACAGAATAATGCATTTTTCTTGTAGCATATTCATATAAGCACATGTTTTGATCATTTCCACCCTCATTTAACCCTTTTGTCCTTTCCTCCCCATTTTTTGTTTTGTTTGTTTTTTTCTGGTTCCTAACAGGTTTTGGTGGTATTAAACTATGTCCACAAATTCTCTGATATACCTCCTTTCAAGTGATAAAACCTAGTGTCTAGCTGGGCCCAGTGGTGCACAACTATAATCCCACTAGCTTGGGAGGCTGAGGAAGGAGTATAGCAAGTTCAAGGCTAGCCTCAGCAAATTAGTGAGGCACTAAGCAATTCAGTGAGACCACCCCTGCTAAGTAAAATATTAAAAGGGGCTGTGGATGTGGCTCAGTGGTTAAGTGCCCCTGAGTTCAATCCCAAACCCTGGTACCAAAAAAAAAAAAAAAAAAAAAAAAAAAAAAAAAAAAAAAAGTGAAAAACCTAGTGTCTCACCTTGAATATGGACCAAACTTAGTTACTTGTTTATAATAATAGAATACGCCAGAACTAATTCTATGTAACTTCTGAGGCAAGATCATAATAAGGATAGTTTCCAGTTGACTTTCTTCCTCTTTTCTTTTAATTATTTATTTTTTAGTTGTAGTTGGACACATACCTTTTTAAATTTTATTTATTTTTATGTGGTATTGAGGATCAAACCCAGGGCCATGCATATGCTAGGCCAGCGCTCTACCACTGAGCCACAACCCCAGCCCCGGACTCTCTTCCTCTTGAATTATTCTGGAGCATGTCAGCCATTTTGTTATAAAGGACAATCCTATTTCCTTGTGAAGAGGCCCATATGTAGAAAACGGAGGCTTCTCACAACCAGTACCAACTAGCTAAACATGTTAGTGCGCTTCCTTGGAAGCAGATTCTCCAGCCTGTCATGTGACTGCAGCCTAGCCAACAACTTGACTATGGCTTTGTGAAACCCTAACTTAGAAGGCCCAGCTAAGCTGCTCCCAAATTCCTGATCCACAGAAACTACAAGATATTGTTTACTATTGCTTCAAGATAACTAAATGGTGGGCTATTTTGTTATGTGGTAATAAATGACTAATACAGAGGTGAAAACCTGACAAAATAAGAGACCTAATTTTGTGAGATATCTGAGATGTAATGAGTAAATAAGTATCCTTGCTACACGCATGTGTGTCCCTGATGTGGAAGGCTATCTGGTTTCATTAGTACACGAACATCAAGGGGAGAACACATTAGGTACATACATTATTATCCAATGAAAAAAAGAAGGCCACATAGGTAGAGATGGATTTGTCATAAGGACTCAGGAATTTCGGGGAACTTAATAAGAGGTGGCAGCCAGACCTTAGATGGAATAGAAACAGGGGCCCAGATGGCTGTCAAAACCAAGATAATTATTTCTTTCTCTTTGGGGTCACATGGTCTATTGTCTGATTTTCTCTCTTTATTCATTAGGTGCTCATTTGCTTCTCTTGGGAGATCAGGTAGTTTTGCTTGTTCCACACTGCATTACTGGCCCCTAAATAGTTGCTCACAAAGGGCAGCCTTGGATCTGAAATGTACATGCCTTTACAAAGACAATGTTCCTATCTAAATAACCTAGTCTCTCATGTTCTGATTCCAAATTCTTAGGAGGCAGGGTCTGTTTGATCCAGCTGAAGTCATATATAGAGCTGGGTCCACTCAGTTGTGGTTACCAAGATAGAGAAGAATTCTACTATCTTCTCAGTGCTCCCGCCCTTCTGTGTGTGTATGTGTGTGTGTGTGTGTGTGTGTGTGTGTGTGTGTATGTAAGGGGGATGGATTTAACCAGGGCGATTTATTTCTGAGCTACATCTCCAGTCCTTTTTATTTTGATACAGGTTCTTGCTAAGTTGTTGAGGCTGGCCTCGAATTTGCAATCTTCCTACCTTGGCCTCCTGAGTCACAGGCATGTGCTACCATGCCCGGCACATCTACTACTCTCTCAATCTCTGCTGGGTTTCATCTTCTCTGTGGCTGTGTCTCATTCACTCCCCACCACTCCAAAGTATACTCACATATTTCTTCCTTTATTTTTGGTGTTGAGGATTGAATCAGGATCTTGAACATGCTAAGCATGCACTCTACCACTGAGCTATAACCTCAGCCACATCTTTCTTTTTAATTTTCACACGTTACTTCTATTACTGAATACATCATATTACATTATGTGTACAGATTGTGTAAATAGGAAAATCATCCAATCTATCTTTATACCTCTAGGATTCAAAAAACCAAGTAGCCAATAATAGTTCCTAGCCCACTGAACAGGCATGACTTTTGGAATTAACCTAAAGAAACTTAATTTTTATTTTCCACTGTCTTTGGAAATACAGGCTTGTGCTACCACATTACAGGCGATGACGCACACCTGTGATCACAGTGAGGCAGGAGGATCAAGAGTTCAAAGCCAGCCTCAGCAACGGCAAGGTACTGAGCAACTCAGTGAGACCCTGTCTAGAAATAAAATACAAAATAGGGCTGGGGATGAGGCTCAGTGGTTGAATGCCCCTGAGTTCAATCCCCAGTACAACAACAATAACAACAACAACAAAACCACCTTGTAGGGAAGGACATGGGGCATGCCTGTAATCCCATGACTTGGGAGACTGAGGCAGGAGGATCCCAAGCTTGAGGCCAGCCTCAGCAACTTAGTGAGGCACTATGCAATTTAGTGAAATTAAATTAAATAGTAGTATAAAAGTAAAAAGGGCTGGGAATGCGGTTCAGTGGTAAAGGGCCCTGGGTTAAATTCCTGGTACCAAAAAAAAGAAAGAAAGAAAGAAAACACTTTGTTAGGGGGTTGGTTGCTCCCCCATCCCTGAATTAAAACTTTGGCAGTCCCACTACTATTTTTATTCATCTGTAGTTAAGATATGTTAATACTTAAAAATATCCAGTCTTGTGGAATAGTCAAAATTTGGCAACTTAAAGCTTAAGTTTTTTCCCCCTCTTCCCAGTATGTGTTTGCTGTGCTTTCAAAGTCTTGTATCTGTATCCAAGTCTTGAATTGTATCAATTGTATAGAATTTTATGTCTAACAATCCTCAAAGAGGAACAAAGATGGAATTGGTACCCTTCTATGTAGGACCAGAACACCATATTGGTACAATATGAAACTTTTTTTTTTTTTTTTTTTTTTGATACCAGGGATTGAACTCAGGGACACTCAACCACTGGGCCACATCCCCAGCCCTTTTTTGTATTTTTATTAGAGCAGGGTCTCACTGAGTTGCTAAGTGCCTCGCCATTGCTGAAGCTGGCTTTGAACTCGCAATCCTCCTGCCTTAGCCTCCCCAGTGCTGGGATTACAGGCGTGCGCCACCACGGCCGGCTTGAAACTTTTTTTTTAACAAGGTCAACAGGCATTTGATATCCACAAAGCAGAAAAGACCGACTACAGTTTTCTTCCAGTTGGGCCTAAGTTTCCTGCATGAAAGTACCAGTGGCCTACAGCAGCTGAAAGAGCCCTCAAGAACCTGAAGAATTATTTGTCTTTGGCTCACTCTAACTGATAAAAACCATCTGCAGCCTGGTATAGTGGCACACACTTGTAACCCAGCAACTCTGATGTCTGAGGAGGGAGGATGGCAAGTTCAAGGCCAGTTTGGGCAACTTAGTGAGACCCTGTGTCATAATAAGTAAAAGGGCTGGGGATATTGCTCAGAGATAGAACCTTCCTGGTTTCTAGCTCCAGGAAGAAGGAGGAAGAGGAGGAGAAGGAAGGAGGAGGAGACTGGGAAGAGGAGGAGGAGAAAAAAAAAATCTGAGACAGAGACCTATTTATCTAGCATGCCTGCCAATCCCCAGAAAGACTCTTTCATTAATTCTGTGCTTGTTTCTCAATCAAAGGGACCCACATAAATACAGGTCACCCAACATAGCAAAATATATTCCTGGCCATTACAACACTGGGTCTTGGTATGAAGTACTATGGTGGTTTCAATGTCTGAATTACTCATATCTCTAGAAATCAGAGTTGTCCTACTAGAAAGTAACTTGTCTCTTAGAAGCTGAAATTACTCTCCCAGAAATACCACCTTTCCTAAATGAGTCTCTATTCACTGAAATGTTACAAAGACAGGCTTACATCTTCATTTTCTTGTATGTCAGTACCAACAAAACCACCTGTCTGGTCAGCATAATCACATCAACTCTGACAGGCTATGGCAAGAGTTTCATAATCAAAGGCCTGCTGCACAAGCATTCCCACCTGCCCCTCCCATTGGAGAAGGATACCTACACACATGCACTTTAATCATGCCTTGAGGCCCTTTCCAACCCACGGAGCAGATTGTAGAAAAGCAATGAAGACATCATCATCTGTGTTGCCAGTGCTAGATTAAAGGACCAGCCTCTCTATAACAAATCCTGCATATTCCTGGCATCTATATTAACGACGTCATGACTAATCTTCCCCAAATCAGTATGCTTACTCCTGTCTTATCACAGTGTCTTCTTTCCAGGATATATTTCATGGTATCCTACTCATCCATCCATCTCAAGTGTTAGCCTTTGTTCCTCCAGAAAGTTTTCAAATATACAAGTATTCAGATCAAAAGATCTAAACCAAAGGTCTAATTTCTTTTCTCCTTCTGGAGGAAACTGAGTTTTTGTTTGTTTGATATTGGAGATTGAACCCTGGGGCACTTTACCACTGAGCTTTTTATTTTTTATTTTGAGACAGGGTCTCACTCAGTTGCTTAAGGCCTTGCTAGGTTGCTGAGGAGGGCCTCAAACTTGCAGTTTTCCTCCACAGTCTCCCAAGTCACTCAATTACAGGAGTGCATCACTGTGCCTGGCTCTGAAGGGAACTCTTTTTTTTTTTTTTTTTTTTTTTTTTTTGGTACTGTGATTGAACTCAGGAGCACTCTACCACTGGGCCACATCCCCAGTCCTTTTTTGTATTTTATTAGAGTCAGGATCTCACTGAGTTGCTAAGTGCCTCGCCATTGCTGAGGCTGGCTTTGAACTTGCGATCCTCCTGCCTCAGCCTCCCAAGTGCTGGGATTACAGGCGTGCGCCACTGCGCCTGGCTTGGAGGGAACTCTTAAAGCAATGGTGGTTCTCAGCCTGAGTTCCAAAATGGAGAACTTTTTTAAAAATACTCATGTCCAGGCTCCACTCACAGAGATTCTGATTGAATTGGTCTAGGGGAAAAACAGGGTATTAGGATATTTTAACGCTCCCTGGTAATTTTTTTTTTATTTACCATAAACCATTTATTTCCAAACTGTAAGTAAATCTGTTGAGAAAGATGCTGTCCAGATGATGAGGTCCCAACCTCTTCCTATCACCAACTGCCCTGAAGTCCAAAGTCAGTCCCATCTGGGCGCGGTGGCACATGCCTGTAATCCCAGCACTTGGGAGGCTGAGGTAGGAGGATTGCGAGTTCAAAGCCAGCCTCAGCAATGGTGAGACACTTAGCAACTGAGTGAGACCCTGTCTGTAATAAAATACAAAAAAAGGGCTGGGGATGTGGCTCAGTGGTCCAGAGCCCCCTGAGTTCAATCCCCAGTACCAAAACAAACAAACAAACAAACAAACAAAAAACACACAAAGTCAGTCCCCTTAGAAAGCTGCTATGCCTCTAAAATTAGTCTTGGGCTCAGAGCCTGCCTGGCCAACAGTTGAGAAAGACCCACCCACTTCCTTCTCCACCATGAACCCAGGACAGTGTGGGCCTAGTTCCAACCAGGTCTGAGGCTGACCTGGTGCTCACCCCGTTGACTAAGTTCCAAAGGGAAGGGAAGGGTAGGAGCCACAAGCCCCTGGCTTAGCCCCGCCACAGGTGACTCCCAGCCCACCACTCCCAGTTAGTGTGAAGAGCCACCAGGCCCCCAAGCTGCTGCCAAGTGCTCATAGCAGTGGTCATCACAGAGCAGCCTGCATCCAAGTTGCTCCCCTGGCCGTTCACTGCTGTCCCTGAGCCATAAAGTATTCTGCCTCCTCATTGTCCTCATCCTCCTGCTGGCTGCTCCAGAGCAGCAGCTCCAGGTAAGGGCTGGAGCCCACGCCCTTCAGGGGCAATCCACCATCACCTCTGGAGTGTACTGCTTTGAGGGCAATATGCAGGAATATTCCCAAGGGGCAGAGGGCAAAGCCCAACCAATTCAAGAGGCTGATCTGATCACCCAGCAGCAAAGTGCAGACTTCCTTAAAAATGCCATCAATGGAAAGAGTGAGGCTGGAGGTTCTGGAAGCCAGGGGAACTCAGAGACACAAACTGAAGGTGAGAATCCCGCCAAGGAAGAGATTCCCAAGTACCCATAAGAGCAGCTCTATATCCTTCAGATATGACAAAGAGAGGGAAAAGCCTCAGAAACAGGAGCGGATGCTGGTGGAACATATTATTGATGGGTTCTGGAGGTCCAGCTCAGCCTTCTGTTGGAGCATTTGGGTGAGGGTCCAGTAAATTCCACTGATGAATAAGGCCCCCACTACCAGGATGAAGCTTTCCATGTTGAACTGGGTAGACTTGTAAGTGAACATGAAGAGGGCCCCCAGCAAGGAGAACCACTAGGACCAGTGCCCTACTCAGCTCACTTCTCCATCTTGAAGATTAGAGAGAAGATCAAGATGAATAGCACAGTGGAGAACTTGGTAATGTACAGAAGAGGCTGCAGACTTCTCGGAAAGCTGTTGGGTGTCAGGGAGGAGCTGAGAACAAGGGCTAGTCCTAGAGAGTGAAGGAGTAGTTGGCCCATTGGCCAGGTGCACAGACAGCAGCTGGGCACACAAAGAGCTTGACCTTCAGGGAAGCAGCGGGGTGCAGCCAGTACTCACAGTGAGATGGTGATATAGAGGAAGCTCCAGTAGGACAAGTCCACATCAAGTGCTGTTGCCAGTGCTATGAACGCCACTGTTCTCAGGTGGTCGGTCCAGCTCAGCACTACACAGGTCCTATGGCTGGAGCACTGAACCAGTGCCTGGATAGATGGAGAAGAGGAAGATCATGTCACATTGTCACAAAAAGGGGGAAGTGAAGGCTCTTTGTCAGTCATTTGTTGCGGAAGGTGATGCCGATGGAGAAGCTGCAGTAGAGAAGGACCAGCCCCAGAGTCAACACTGCCTTCTATAAAGGCCACATCAAAGGCCCACCTCCCCATCTGTGGAAGCTGCAATGCCCCAGCTCCTGGGCCACAAGAGAAAGGCACCTCTCTTGAAGACAGCCCTCAGAAAGAGCAGCAGCTGGACCACAACTTTCAACAAGCAGATGCCCTAGCTGGAAGGGTCAATGGAGCCCCAGGTGGAGTCCTAACCTAAGGGGCTGGTGGCCCAAACAAACCTGTTCCATGGTTAGCTGGATGCAGGGCTCAAAAGGACCTCAGTTCTGCTAGTCCACCAGGGTGCTCCCAGCCAGGCTCCCTGGTGATCCTAACATGCAGGAAAGGTAGAGAATCTGCCTTAAGGCTCTCTAAATAAAGATGGACCTATGTTCCATAGGGCATCCACAATTCACTGGGTAGGTGAAGTGCATAAATGTGGCAGAAGGCTGAGGGAAGAAACTTGTTTTTTATCATATACTATATACCAAGTTCTATGTGAGAAACTCATGTACTCTTTCTAATAGTACCTTATTTTAAATGTCATTATAATAATAATATGTGATAAGGACAGTGATCCTTATTTTACAAATAGGGAAACTGAGGCTCTGAGAGGTCACACAGAATGACTAGCTCACTCAAAAATCAAACTCCAGGGTGGGCACAGTGGTGCATGCCTATAATCCCAGTGACTCAGGAGGCTGAGGTAGGAGGATCGCAAGTTTGAAGCCAGCCTCAGTAACTTAGTGAGGCCCTAAGCAACTTAGCAAGACCCTGTCTCAAAATTTAAAATAATAATAATAAAAGGGCTAGGGGTGTGGTTCAGTGGTTAAGTGCCCTGGGTTCAATCCCTGGTACTAAAAATAAAATTAAAAAAAAATAAAACCCAATCTGGTTCCCAGTCTAAATACTTCCTAAGACATCATACTTAGATATCATGCCTCAGAGCTGGATGATCCTAATCAATCAAGTCCAGAAATACTATTCTATTACATCCATGGGTTTTTTTTTTTTCCTGCAGCATTTTCCTATAAATTTCACATATTTAGTTCAGCTACCAGAATATACTTTAAGCTGCCAAAATAAAGTGAAGTGCTCTAGGAGAACTGCTTGGTAGGAAACTACTCTGCTGGCTGCTGTTGCTGCTTCTCCTTCTTTTTAAAATCTTTTGGAGTCTCAATATGCTGCCCAGAATGGCCTCAAATTCCTGGGATAAACAGATCCTCCTATTTCAGCCTCCTGAGTAGCTAGAACTAAAAGCATGCACCACCATGCTTGGATTCTATACCTGGATATTTATTTTTTAAATACTTCCATGCTGTATATTCATACCTACATCCTTCTCCATCATAGTTAGCTTCAGTCCTGTGGTTTACCATATTTAGTGTTCTTACAGATGAAGTCATATTGCTTACCTATCAGCCATTCCTTTGTTGGTCCTAGTAAAATTACAAATTCCATAAGCATTCCTCTGCCTTATACTCCAGACAGTATACAAAGAATCAAAAGATAGGCTGGGTGAGGTGGCACACGTCTGTAATCACAACTACTCAGGAGTCTGAGGCAGAAGCATTGCTTGAGACTAGGATTTTGGGGCCAGCCCGAACAACAACTGAGACCCCCATCTCAATATATATATAGATTTGCAGAGAGATACATGAGTGCATGCATGTGTGCGCGTACGCACACACATAAAGTCAGCTCAATGCATCCATGGATTCCACATCCTCAGACTGAACCAACAGATTGAAAATATTTGAAAAAAATTCGCATCTGTGCTGAACATGTACAGTTTTCTTGTCATTCCCTGAACAATACAGTATAACATCTATTTACATAGCATTTAGGTTGATTTAGTATTATACATAATCTAGAGATGATTTAAAGTTTACATGAAGATGTGCATAGGTTATATGCAAATACTTTGTCATATTATGTGAGGGACTTGAGCAATATGGGTTTTAGCATTCCTGAGTGGTCCTGGAAGCAATACCCTGAGATACTGAGGGATGACTCTCCCTGCTAAGCTGCATAGAATTGCTCCCAATATCAAGGTGGACCTCTGGGAAGTTATTGGCTAGAAGTATATAATTCTGTAATGTGCCAGTGACACATCTGAGTAACTTGGTAGCTAAATTCCACCTTTTTTTTGGGGGGGTGGGGGGCTTACCAGGAGGAGTACCAGGGGTTGAACTCTGGGACACCTGACCACTAAGCTACATCCCCAGCCCTATTTTTTTTTCATTTTATTTAGAGACAGGGTCTCACTGAGTTGCTCAGTGCCTCGCTTTTGCTGAAGCTGGCTTTGAACTCGCAATCCTCCTGCCTCAACCTTCCAAGCCGCTGTGATTACAGGCATGCGCCACTGTGCCAGACTTAAATTTCACCTTTCATTACACGAAATGTACATTTCATTGTGGCTGAAGGGTAGAGTTAGTGGGAGGTAGCAGGGGCTAGGGGAGTCCATTAGAAATAGGAAGGCACTTTGGGTGTTACATAGTACCTTTTAAGATGTCGCTGGGCAAAATCCAGTGCTTGCGCAGGTGTTCCAAGTATCCTGAGAGAGAAAGAGGCCAGATTAGTTAGAAGCCTCAAGACAGTTCCCAAATTCCTACTCCGGTTGATTATCTCAACTGTTCTACTCAGTCCCAACCTCAGTCCTTACTCAGGTCTTAGGGCTTTTAGATTAAATCTCCCTTGCTTCACTCACTTAGGGACATTCCCATTTCTACTTGATACATCATGGACTAAATGTGTAGCATTTCTGCCTTTCTGTTTATAAACATGCATAAACATTTTAAGAAAAACTTCCTCTACTGCCAGCAGTTCTTTCTACCTTCACCTCTCAGGTTTACTCTCATTTACCTAAAAAATTCTCAGGTTCTTCCCACTGTATTACCTTAGTTCACACATCTTATCAAAATCTTCAGGGGAAAAATATTATTTTGTCCCTCGGAATCATTCCTTTATGGCGTTCCCAGAGTTATGTTTCCAAACACATAAAACTCATCGCTCTTATTTAAAAACCTTGATGGGCTCTCTCCCACTCCCGCTCCTTTGCCACTGGGTTTGCTGAAACCTCTGAATTCAAGGCCAATATACAAATAGAAAGAAGGAACCACCATACAACCAAATGGAGTTTTGGCTGAAATTTTCGAAGAATGTGGTGTTGTGTACTTGAATCCACCGTATGAACGTGACGGACATTCTCAAGCGTCCAGGGTGGCTGCCAATTACCACGCAGAAAGTTTCGAAATGTTTGCGCGCTAAAAGTCAAACGCATGCGCGAACATCCACCAGCTGTGTGGGCGGGGGGTACGTCCCGCCTCCCGGCAGCAGATCTCGCGTTGTTTGGGGAAGGCCGACGCGTAGAGAAGTTCTATGTGGCGCTGTGATGCCCGCCCCACCCTCCCCCGCCTACCCACATCCCCAGCACTGTAGTGCTGCTGTCAACAAAGTCGGGACTCTGCGAGGGAACGGAGAAGGCTGCTGTGACTACCTCGAAGGCTAGCGGCACTTCTCAGCGGCTGAGGAATTCTGCGCAGAACCTCTCTGTGAGGCTCTGGAGGCCGCACAACCAGTTTTTCAGAAACAAGAACCCCACCCACCCACCAAAAAAGTGAAAATACAAAAAACTGAATAACTTGTCGTAAGACAATGATTTGTTTAGCTTTTTCTCACTATACCGAAAATCCCTTTAGCTACCCCACATGTACCACCGCGCCTGCGCAGCGATGTGTTTACCAACCAGCGAAGAGCTGGGTCGCGCTTCCCGCTGCCGGGAGCACCTTCATTTGCTGCCATGACGTGTAATTCGTAATGAAAGTCATGTTTTCATCTGGAAACACGGACCGGAGGCTTAAAACAGGACAGCTGAAGTGTAACAGCTCGAAAGCAGTGAAAATAAGAATGATAATGGAAGCTGAACACCCAGAAATTGGTGCCATGTCAGAGCTGTCATGGAAGATGTTTATAATGAATGTAACAAAGATGATAGCCACTTTAACCATAACCAAGAATTAAGCAGTAACAGTAAACCAAATGCATAAGGTAGCATTTAGGTACCTATTTAAAATATGGGCTCTGCAATGGTAAAAATGCAAGTAAGCCTAAAGCTGAGGCCATGTTTTTCAAACAAACCTTAAGCAATTCCAGCATGATTAAGACTGATTCAAGCAAAATCAAGAAAGCAGCCATGCAAATTTTGAAACCAAAAAGAGGCGACTCTAGAAACATTAGCCAAAAAAAGCACAAACCAACAAGCTAATTTTGAAAATGATTTGAAGTTCCCTTCAAAGTTAGTTTCAGAGGGCTTAGAAGACAATGATACTTTTAAAATGAAATCTGGTGAAACTGTTTTAGATGTGACTGGCTGCATTTGAAAACAGAGACAGGAAAGTAGCTTTATGAAAGGATTTGTAATGATGAATTTTAATATGCTCAAAAAATCTTAAATAACTAGTAGGTTCAGCTAAATCTGGATCTTAAGAATCGGATAAAAAACATAGATATTAATAATTTGGCAAGTTTATTAGATTCTGTTATGTTTTGAAAGACAAATTTGAAGATTTTAATTTGTAACAAGACGTTTGCTACAAGGAAAGTCAGTCTTTCAGTAACATGAAAGTAAGTAGAGAAAATGTGTGCACATGTGAGTAGATGGGGACAAATTTAGAAGACTGCATGTTTTCAGGAGCAGTCACAGAGAAGCATGATCTCAAGAAGTTAGTCTCTGGATTTTCTTATTATGTTCGATATGATAGCAAAATTTAGTAAATCTACTAGTTTGAATAGCTAACTCTTAACAAACATTTGTACCCAAATGGAAAGTAACTTTAAAATTCTGATCCATTTTCTAGAATGCTGACTTGGTTGAGGTAAGATGATAACCAGTTTTCCAAGTCAGTGTTGAACTGACATTTTCATCATGAAGGGGAAGTGCAATTAAGGCTAATGAATTTCTTGTTTACTTTCATGATTAAGACTGACTCAGAGGGCTTACTTTGTCAAGACAAACAACTATCTTAAGACAAACTGAATGCTTTTATTGCACATGATGAAATAGTTCTAATGAAAATTAGGTAGGGGGGTTGGATGAAGAATTGATAAAACACTGAGAGTCCTTTGAGACTCCTATTTTGTTTACATGATGAAAATTACAGTGTAAGACTGGTAAGTGGTCAAATGAAGCATATTTCTTTACTGAAAAAAATAATCCTTTGATGAATAAAAGAAGCTAACTAGTTGATTAGTTACCCATTTACTGTAAAACTCAAGAAATATATACCAAAATTTTCACAATTAGTAGCTGAAAATGCTAACCATACCATTTCTTTAGCCAGCATTCTGGGCATAGTCCCTGTGATTATCCTGACATTGTAAAGTAGTGAAAAATGACTCCATATGTATCTGCATATTTAGGTAAATAAATGTGGGTTCTTGAATTATTATGACCCCCAAAACAAATAAGAGAATTGCTGAACAATGAATCTGATATGCACTCTCAATTACCCAAACTTAGTTGAATCAATACAACATAACCTCACTTAATTAACTGAGTAATAGAATATTCTTTTTCATGGCAGATAAAGCATTAAAAAATTTGAAGCACACAGATTAGGACCAAATTGCAGTGCTTGTATAAGTATTAATAAACATAAGACTTCAAAGAAATTTTGCTGTTGCTTTTAGCTCTACCCTCTCTTAAGTATTGGGAGTAATTCAGTACTCTTGTCATACCTAAAGAAAGAATATCAGAGGAAAGAGAATCTTCAGCAAAGGAGGGAAATGGGAGAAAGAAGGGCACACTGGTTGTGCCTACTGAAGCAAAGCCCACTGAGGACAACTCTGCTGACACACTGTCCCTTCTGCTTGGGAACTCTGCCTTTGCCTTCTTCTGCCTCCTGTTTGCATGGCTGGCTTCTTCTTTCCATTTATGTCTCTGATAAGGAAAGATACTTTTCTGTTTTGTTATCTTCAGTGTGTTAAAGAGACTTGTATGGTCCCAGGATGGCTGCCACACCTCTAAACATCATGTTTCCACATGAAATGTTCCAAACAGGAAAGTGCATGGGGTCAGGGAGGATTTCACTTGAGGCATCTCACTTCCTATCAGGACAAAAAATCTCTTCCATAGGACTTAATGGACTTCCTTTTACACCTCACTGCCCAGACCTGCATCATATGACTATCCCCAGCTGCAAGGGAGGCTAAGAAACTATGCACAGGGAAAACAAGTATGTTCTTTAAAGTGATGCACTAAAAATAACAAATATAAAGTTAAGAACAGACCACCAAAACTTTATATAAGGACTATAAAAAATTACTATGTTAAAAAATACTAGAATATTTTCACTGGCATTTGTACTCCATATCACAGTCATCCTTTAAGGCTGTGCTGTCCAAAATGGTGGTGACTAGCCACATGTGGTTATTGAACACTTAAATGTGCTAGTGCAAATTTAGATGTGCTGTAAGTATAAAAGAAACACTAGATTTCAAGAAATTATTTTGAGGGGGCTGGGGTTGTGGCTCAGCGGCAGAGTGCTCACATAGCATGTGTGCGGCCCGGGTTCGATCCTCAGCACCACGTAAAAATAAAAACACATTGTGTACAACTAAAGCAAATTAATAAATATTTTAAAAAATTATTTTGAAAAAAATGAAGAAAAATCTTAATTTTTATATTAATTACATGTTTAAATGTCATTTCATCTGTTTACTTTTACTTTTTAAAAAACATGGCTTCTAGAAAACCTAAATTGTATATGTGTCTCATATTTCTATCAAACAGTGTTGCTTTATAATCTTTAATTATGGTGCTTCTTTCTTGGACATATATGCAATCAAGGACATTTGGTGCAATTAAAAGCAGATTCACAACTTTGACTATGGCAAAGGGGAGGGAGGGGAAGGGAGGAGGGATGGGGGTAGGAAAGATGGTGGAATGAGATGGACATCATTACCCTAGGTACATGTATGAAGACTCGAATGGTATGACTCTGTGTACAACCAGAGATATGAAAAATTGTGCTCCATATGTGTACTATGAATTGAAATGCTTTCTGCTGTCATGTATAACAAATTAAAACAAATTAATTAATTACTCTTAAATAGGCAGATTCACCAAAATTTAAAATCTGACCCAGGATTTATTTTGCTATCTTTCTCAAATAGTCCCTAACCACCATCACTACCCAGAAGAAAATGGTTTCACACCTTCAGTAATACTTTCAGCAGTTGCCACATAACTCAATATTGTGAAAGTGTAAAGGTTTTTGTTGTTGTCCTTTTGGTGCTGTGGATTGAACCCAGGGCCTTGTGAACATGCTCTGCTATTGAGCTACACTCCTAGCCACATGAGTTGGTATTTAAAGCACATCTCCAGTGCTTAAAAAAGTACAACACAACTCTCAGTATAGAATAGTATTAGAATGTTAGACTAAACAAGATAGAGTAGTACTGGTAGACTTTAAAATTTTTATTTTAAGCAATTATGACTAAATCTCTGGTAAATATAGACCTGTAATAAATCTGGATCCAAATAGTGATGACTCATATTTTTAAGACTCTTGTTTTCTAAATCCCTTTCCTTCTTTACTCAGTGCCTTCTCCCTTTCCTCCTCTATTTTAAACTTCTGTTTTCTTTGCTTCTGTGTCTTGATAACCACTCAAAACAGGAAAGCAGTAAGGGATGTTTAACTTTTAAGTCTAAAATATCATAACCACATTTAAAATCCCGAGAAGTCTGTGTCACAATTAAATAATAATATTGAACTTAGTAGTTATTAACCCTGGCCATCCAATTATGCCAACTATACTCCAGTGATCAAGGCGCTGAAGAATGATTTAATTCTGTTCTTGTCTTTTCACTTGGTTAAACAGTATACTGATGTAAATCTCATCAGGTCTGGCAAGCTGGGCTTGGGTAGAAGAGCTGTATTTAGAATGACTTAGATGCAAAAGAGACTCTACCATTTAAGCAATCAGAACTGTATAGAGTTTCTCTAAATTTTCTAAAAATTTTTCCCTTTTTAATATGTGATGTTTCTGTGCCTTTTCCACTGAATTGGAAGCCCCTCAACACAGAGGCTTTGTCTTGTCTTTCTTGCTTGTTTATGTATATGACCCAGCACGGAAAATAATGCCTGACACATTGTAGGTAATCAACAGATGCTTAACAGGTAAATGAAATATACCTTTGATCAAACTACCACATATTCTATGTGAGCTTGGTTGGGGCAAATTGTGTACTTGTATTGGATATGGAAAGTAACTGTTATGTAGTTTGAACCTGCCCCTGTCTATGGAGGGTTTCGTTGTACAGTTTGGACCTGCTGTACATCTGTGAGGTGGTGGTTGGGTAAGTTTTCATTGTGAGGAACAGTCTTACTTGACACCACAAGTAATGCATGAAGTTTGTGTACATGTGTGTTCATTTGTGACAGGAATTTTAACTATCCAACCAAGTCCTCAAAATATGAAAAGCCACACTATGGGGACTTGAAAGGGTAACATGTAAATAGGATTGAAAGTCATTGGAATTTGGGTGTTCTAAATACCTTTGCCATTGAAGTCCCTGGTTAATCATTCCAGTGCATGGTGATTCTGTTGGTCTCTTCACATCTTTACTCTGCGTCTGTCTGTTATCTTCTTATGACAATCTTCTGGTTCTTTCTGTCCTTCCCTGTTCTAATTCTTGAGTGAAAGTGTAAGATTGGCTCAGCTTATAACCGTCTTCCTCTTTTGGCAAAGTAGTCTTTACTAGGCCCCACAGCTCTTGGTCAAGAACCCCATGCCATAACCTGGGGTTGGGGCACTATCTCTTGTTAGGGACTGTGGATGTGCTAGTTGCCATGTTATCATGTCTAGGACTTCTAATAGAATACAGTGGAAGCTGTCTCTGGGATCTTCACTTGTGAATCATATCTACCAGGTCCTAGCTACCAACTCTGAACTTATTTTATTTAGAACATTGGAATTGGCCTCTTTGGAGGATATTAAAAACAATAAGGACTATGGATTTATATTTGAAGTCAAGGTGAATATGTCATGGGAGTAGTGCATGTATCAGAGTAGGGAGCTTTCTGAAGAAAAGAAACTAGGTTTAGTGGAAAAGGATCAGGTTTTAGTTGTTATTTTGACTTTACAACTAGTTGTGTGTGACTATAGACAAGTCACCTTTTATACTTTGTTCTATTTCATTTATTTAGTTTCATAATAACAATTGCACAGATAATTATTAATACACTCCATCATGAAATAAATGTTAAATTCATATAACTATGTGAATAATGTATGAAAATGATCTGAAAATGTTTAATAGGTAGACTCTTTGCAAATTTAGAGTTCAGTTGCATTTTGTGGGGATTAAAGCTTTTGTATATACATTTAGAAAAGTAGATTATAAATATGGTTATGCTTTGGAGTATTTGCAGGATTGGAGCAGAGCTGACAGTCCTAGCATTGCCTTCCTGTGCTGTTTGGATAGTACAGCAGATCAGTTACCTCCCTGCTTTCTGAATGCTATATGGTTGGGTTGGAGGGAATATTCTGTCTTATTACTGACCCTCTTCTGTCCTCATGTAGCCAGAGGGCCTATTTTGGATGTTTCTGTTTTGTCAGTAAAGGAAGAAAACTACTCTGAAGAAGTCTAATTCTGAGTTAAGGAAAAAGACAGTAAACTGTTTTTTATGGGGGGATTGAACCCAGGAGCACTTAACTACTGAGCCACATCCCAAGCCCTTTTTAGATTTTACTTTGAGACAAGGTATTGCTAAGTTGCTTAGGGCCTTGCTAAGTTGCTGAACCTGGCTTTGAACTTGCAATCTTCCTGCCTCAGCCTCCCAGCCACTGGGATTACAGGTGTGCACCACCATGCCAAGCAGTAAACTGCAAATGGCAAAATTGCACTTAACATTGGAGACAATTGATCCACTGAAACAGGGAGATGCTAATCAGATTACTGATATTTGGAGAACCATCATTGTAACACTGGAAAAGGCTTTTGTTAAGAATAAACAGAAGTAAACTTATTGCCTTTCAAATATGCTAATAATTTAAAAAAATTAATTATACATGGATACAATGTCTTTATTTTGTTAATTTATTTTTATGTGGTGCTGAGGATTGAACCCAGTGCTTCACATGTTCGAGGCAAGTGCTCTACCACTAAGCTACAACCCCAGCCCTAAATATGCTAATAATTTATAATAAAGACTTACACGGTTTATTTGATAAACAAGATAGTCTATTATGATGGGTTCAGAAGATACTGTTCTGCAGTGATTTGCTAAGCAGAATATTAGCTGGTTGAAATGTAAGACTCACAAACCAAGTTAATTCTGTACTATTTTTCTTAGCATATTCTCCAAAAGCAGTCACTTGCAAAGAGGCTTAAGGTCATTCGTCAGCCTGATAATTTTTAAATGAAAGTTAAAATATTGAAGGAAGAAGTGTGAAACCAGGGAAATAGAAGAGAGGGCAGTTAATATGTGGCACATTTTTTAAAATATTTTTTTAGCCTTTGTTTCATTTATTTATTTATTTATGGTACTGAGGATCAAACCCAGTGCCTTACACATGCAAGGCAAGCGCTCTACCACTGTGCTACAACCCCAGCCCTGTGGCACATTTTTAATATAAAGCCCATCCATATCTTACCCTAGCCTGTTTTCCTGTTATTAAAACCTAACTATTGTGTGCTCAGACTAGGTACATGTGTACATATTTTATTCATGTGAATATATAGCATGCATACTGTATCAAAACTACTCCCTCCACCACACTCTGGGGACTGGACCCAGATTACTCTACCACTGAGCTACATCCCTGGCCCCTACTTTTTTATTTTTTATTTTAAGACAGTCCCATTAACTTGCTGAAACTAGACTTGAACTTGTGTTCCTCCTGCCTTAGTCTCTCAAATTGCTGAGATTACAGTTGTGTACCACCTCACCCAGCCCCAAAACTACTCTTATCAAGATCAGTAGTGACCCCAGTAGCCAAGTGCAATGGTCAGTTTATAGTCTTTGTTTCACTTGACCTATCGGCTTTGTTCCATCTGTGGATCTCTCTCTCTTCTCCTAGAAAGACTTAAACTTGGTCGATCACTTCTGAAGTTGTAGTGCCCTAAGGCCTAATGCTTAGCTTCTTCTCTGTCTAAACCCACCCCTTTGGTGATTTTTTTCTAGTATCATAGCTTTAATACCACCTAAGTGTTGAAAAATTTCAAATTCATATCTCCAACACGGACCTCTCTCACCTGAATTCCATCAACTCCTTACTTGGCATCTGCATTTGGATGTCCATGGACATCTGAAATTTAAAATGTTCATAGCAAAAAAATTTCATCTTTCCATCAACCCCATCTCAGCAAATAGCTACACATTTCTTTAGTTACTGAGGATAAAAAGCCCTACTCATTATGGTCTCTTCTCTCTCTCATGCACTGTCTGTTTCCAAATCTTTAGCAAGTCCCATTGGCTGTATCTTCAAAAAACACATCTACAAACTCTTCCCTTCTTTTTACCTGCTGCTACACCATGACTTCTTATCTGGATTACTTCAGTCTATAAACTGGTCTCCCTATTTCTCCTTTTCCTTTTTGAAATTCTTTTTACTCAACAGACAAAGTGATTGAAGTTGGCCAAAGTCAGGTCAAACCTCTGCTCAAAGATGACTTACTTCCTTTGGAACAAAATCCAATCTTTAAGCCGGGCGCGGTGGCGCACGCCTGTAATCCCAGCACTTTGGGAGGCTGAGGCAGGAGGATCGCGAGTTCAAAGCCAGCCTCAGCAATGGCAAGGCACTTAGCAACTCAGTGAGACCCTGTCTCTAAATAAAAAAAAATACAAAAAAGGTCTTGGGATGTGACCCAGTGGTCGAGTGCCCCTGAGTTCAATCCCCGGTACCACAAAAAAAAAAAAAAAAAAAAAAAAAAAAAAAAAAAAAAAAATCCAATCTTTACCATGGTATAAAGTTTACACCATCTGGGCCCCCAACTCTTCTCTGATTCCTTCTACTTCCCAGCCACCAATCACTTTGTTTCTGGTTTACTAGTTACTTTATTGTCCCTCAAACATCCCAGGTACATTGTTACCTTTGAGCCTTTGGATTTGCTGTCTGCTCTTCCTTAGACACAGAAAATTACATGGTTCATGCTTTCGTTTCATTCAGGTCTATACTCAAATGTCCCTTTGTTGGAAAGTCCTTTCCTGTTAATATAACATTTTCCTTCATAACTTTCTATACCTTTGACTAGTATGTTTGTCTTTTTTGGCACTTATAACAATATGACATATTATGCTTATTTATTTGTGCATTGTGCACCTTTTGCACTTGAGTGTAAGCTCCATTCCACGACAGCAGGAATTTTGGCTATCTTTGTTCTCTGCTATGTCCCACAGAGAGTCTGGCATCTGCCAAGAGCTCATTAAAAATTTAATGAATGAAGAAATAAACAAATATCCATGTGAATCATGAAAGAGAGAGAGAGAGACATCAAATGCAAAATGTGGGCAGTTTGTTTCTGTTTTTTTAGGTGTAGACTGAGATTAGAATTAAAAAAGAGTTTCTCCTTCATGTTTTCTCAATGTGAAGAACAGAATGTAGTTTAAAATGGTGTATTTGTGGCAAATGTGTTTATTGTTCCAATTTCCATATTTTTGTCACAGAAGTTGTCCACTTACATTTCAGTCATAGAAATTAAATTATGTACATGGTCATGAATTCATGTTTTGTCATTTATTTCCAATTCTTATGACACTGGAAATATTGGTGAACTTACATTTGTTTAGTATAATTTCCTTGAAGATAAAAATTTTTCTTTTGCTAAAAATGGCCAATGTGTTTTCTTTAAATTCTGACCTTACTAGATTTTGGGAAAGGCAGGAGGATCCGAGTTCTTGAATCTATTTTTTTTCTGGTCTTCTTTTTCTTTCTTTTGAACCTTCTTCTTTTTCTTTCTTTTGAACCTGCCAGGGGTAGGGATGGGGTGCTTTACCATGAAGCTACATCCTCAGCCCTTTTTAAAAATTTAAAACAGGATCTTGCTAAATTGTTGAGTCTGGCCAAACTCCTAATCCTCCTTTCTCAGCCTCCCAAGTAGCTAGGATTATAGGCGTGTACCCAAGCACTTGGCTTGAATCTAGGCCCCTACCCCATATGCTACCTTTCTCTTTCCAGAATTTTGAATCAGATTTCCCCCAGAACCTTCTTTTTGTGAATAGTTCATTATAAATAAATTAAGCCAACGAAGAGAGTGATGATTTGCAAACCCACCAAGTCATTGTATCTTCCAAAATGGACTTTGGAAGGGGCTGGGGATGTAGCTCACTGGTAGAGTGCTTGTCTAAAATGTGTGAGGTCCTGGGTACAACCTCCAGCACCCCTTTCTAAAAAAACAAACAAATAAGAACAACAACAAAAAATAAAACAAAATGGACTTTATAAGAGCAGCAACCCTAGTTTTAGGCCACCTCTACTCTTTTGTGGCTTTGGAACACTCAGTGCTCTATCTCAGGGTTTCATCTGCATAAGAAGATAGTAGTCTTTGACTTAGGTCTGGGTTGTTAGGAAGATCAAATGTGATGACGCAAGAGGAAGCTACTTTCAAATATGTAAAGTATTGTGTTAATCAGGGATATCTTGGGTTAAACTAACAGAAACCTATAAACAAACTAGCTTGGAGCAAAGGGGGAAAATTGTTCTCTAAGTACAAGGACAGTTTCCATTAACTTAAATGCAGGGAGTGGGACCTTAAGGGCTGTAGGATTCAGAAACTGAGGAGGCTTTGGTTACTGAAGGTTATCTGCCTTTCTAAAAACTCATCTCTTTTCTCTGACCCTCTTTGCAGGTCCTTTTCTCTCTTCTGACACTCTGCAGACAGACTTTATCTGCATCTCCATCACACATGGGCTGAAGATAATGTTCTTAAAAGGGCACTTCCAATCCCAAGTCTACATTACCTTATTAGTCTCTAACTTGCAACTTACTAATTGAAATTTCTGAGACCTGATTCCAAATTTCCTGGAGGAAGAATTTAGTCAGTCAAGTTTAGGTCAGATAGCCACTCCTCTCTCCCCTTATCTGGTCAATTTCAGGAAAGAAATAGGGTCACAATCTGCTGACTCTGAGAATAGGACACGTGGGACTGTGAGTTAACAATGAGAGTACCCACCTCAAAAGTGACATAAAAGAATTGAGAATACCACAGGTGTCCTTAGTCCCATACCCATGCAATCTTTAATCTACTTAGGATCTGACTTGGCCATATGATTAACAGCACATTTGTAAATATGGGTAGATTTCAGTGAGTGCCATTAACCATGGCATCCTCTCACATTTTGTGTCAGATTCATATTTCAGTATTGTCTCTCTTGTCCCCTTAAGGACATACCCTTTATTCTTTTCTCTGGGAATACAGTTAATTTCAATGCATATATTAACTGTAAATAAAAAAAATTCTTGTATGTGTTGGCAGTGTTTACTGGGGGTTGAACCCAGGGCCTTATGCTCTGCCACTGAGCTAAAGCCTTTTTAAATTTTTAATTTTGAGATAGGGTTTCACTAAATTGCCTAAATTTAATTTTATTTTTTGGTACTGAGGATTGAACCCAGGGATGCTTTACCATTGAGCCACATCCAAGCCTTTTTTATTTTTAATTTTGAGATAGGGTCTTGCTGAGTAACTAAGTGCTAAATTTCTGAGACTGGTCTCAAACTTGTGATTCTCCTGCCTCAATCTTCTGAGTTGCTGGTATTACACAGTGTGCCACTGAACTCAGCTGGTCTTGAATTTTCAACCCTTTTGCTTTAGCTTCCAAAGAAGCCACCGTGCCAGCTATAAATTATTATTGTTATTATTATTATTACTGATACTAGAGATTGAACCCAGAGATGCTTTACCACTGAACCATATCCCCAGCCCTTTTTTTTTTTTTTTTTTTTTTGGTACTGGGGATTGAACTCAGGGGCACTCAACCACTGGGCCACATCCCCAGCCTTTTTTCCTTTTTTTTTTTTATTTTTTTTGTATTTTATTTAGAGACAGGGTCTCCCTGAGTTGCTAAGTGCCTCACCATTGCTGAGGATGGCTTTGAACTCGTGATCCTCCTGTCTCAGCCACCCAAGTGCTGGGATTACAGGCATGCGCCACCAGGCCCGACTGACATCCCCAGTCCTTTTTGTTTTTTATTTTGAGACAGGGTCTTACTAAGTTGCTTAGGACCTTACTAACTTGCTGAGACTGGTTTTGAATTTGAGATCCTCCTGCCTCAGTCTCCTCAGCCACTGGGATTATAGGCGAGCACCACCATTTCTGGCACAAACCAAATTCTTTTTTTAAAACAAAAATATATTTTTTAGTTGTAGATGGTCACAATACCTTTATTTTGTTTATTTTTGTATAGTGCTGAGGTTCGAACCCAGGGCATCGCATGTGCTAGGTGAGTGCTCTACCACTGAGCCACAACCCCAGCCCCACAAACCAAATTCTTAATCTTCCCTATCTTCTACCTCCCAAACTTTCCCCTTTGTATTAGTTAGGATTAACTGGAATATACTAAAAGAAATAAACTAAAAATATAATGATTCAACAAAATAGAAATTAATTTTCTCTTGGATCAGGTTGGGAACCCAGGTTGATGATACTCTATCAGTTTCCAAGGTTGCACTAGTTTTTGCCTTTCTAGCCTATGGGTGGAAGGGTGGGTGAGGAAGAGAGTGGCAGAATCAGAGGACTCATGTGGCAGGTTTTATGTGTTAGGCCTGGAAGACACATTTCATTTTTGCTTGCATTCTATTGGACTATACTTCATTGCAACAAGGCCACACCTTACAGCAAAGAAGACTGGAAATTTCAAGTACCTGGGGAACTGTAAGCCCACTTACAATTCTGATATTAAGGGGAAAAGTGAGAGTGGATTTTGATGAACTGCTAAGAGTCTCTATTACATTCTACCTCTGTATCACATCTTTAGCTAATGGCATTATTATACCCAAGCTTGAGAACTTAAATGAATCCTTCATTTCCCTATCACTCCCAGTCTTCCTGTCCAGTCTTCCTTCATCTACCTAGGTAATCTGCATGTGTTCCTTGCTTTCCATTCCTGCTTCCACAGCACTACTTCAGGCTGTTATATCTGTTGCTTCAGCATGCAGAGGTCTCCCAAATTATCTCCCTGTGTAACCTCTCCAGGCTCATCACACCCATTCTTTACCTTGCTGTCAGACCATTTCCAAACACAATGATCTGATTTTCTGGGGCAGCTTAGGCCCCCTTAACACCTCTGTCAAGGGTGTAAACACCAAAAGGCATCTGCAGCTATGCCTTTGCAAGTCAGGTGATGCCAGATGGCTTCCTACTGTCTGTTTCAAACCTTGTCTCATGGCCTTTCTGCCTCCCACCTGTACTCTGCCCATATCCTAGCTCCTTTCTGGCTAAATCACAGTGGAACTATCTGCCCAGCTTATCATTTAGCTCTGTCCCTAGCCATTGTTTCTCAGATCACCATCAGCCTAACCTTCTTCAGATCATTCCTTCTCACAAATCCAAACCCCAGAACTCCAACCCAGGCCCAGGACCCAGGCTTGCTTCTGTTCAGGAGACAAGTTTGGGCAGTGATCATTTTCTTCACCATAAGCGCCATTGGTTCCCACTGCTGACTAAGTAACATAGACTTTTTTTTTTTTTTTTTTTTTTAATAGTTCCCTTCCTGGGCTATGACTGATCCCATTTCCCCCCATTACTGCCCCTTATGCTTATAATCTTAACATTTCTCTTATTCTTCAAGATGTAACACATAACCTCTTCCATGAAGATTTTCTCATTCTTCTCTTTTGTACTCCATAGCATTATATTCTTCCCTGTATTGCTTTTACCTCTAAGTTTTGTGTACATGATGGTCTCCCTATCTAGGGTATATACTCCCCACAGGCAGGAATCTGACTTATTTATCTTTTTACTCCCCATGCTGAGGAATAATGCTCTGGGAAATACCTTATGTATAGTAAAATCATGTCATTCCCCTATTTAAAATGTCCCAGTGTCTTTATCACTCAGTCAAGGATAAAAGCCCTACAGAGGCCTTTGTGGTCCTAGGGGATCTATGGCCCCTGATACCACTCTCCCCTTGCTCTGCCCTGTGCATCACACAGGCCTCCTGTGAACACATCAGGAAAGGTCCTGTTGGAGTCCAGGCAGAAGCTGCGCCTCCAGGCAGAAGGCCACACCTCCCCAGGTGCCTTGTGAAAAACTACGGCTCCCAGGATCCTCAGGCTCCCAGGATCCTCAGCGTGACCAAAAAAACTGACCAGCAGGTGCCCTGGCCACTACCTCCTGACCTCTGGTAGCCTATAAGGCAAGGACTCACTCCAGGGGGGCTCTCTGACCCCCCACTCTATTTAAGCCACCCCCAGACTGAAATCGCTCTCTGTTTGTGCTTGTTCCTGTCCTTGTCCTCCCTTCCCTTTTCCTTGTCCTTTTGTCCCCTACCACGCCATGTGGTACCCCAAATAAAACCATCCCTTTCTACCATGGCGTTCCGGAGTAACTTCTTGTCCTAATAATTTTCTAACAGGTCCCACCTCAGAGCCATTGCACTTGTTCCCTTTTTGGGGACACTCCCCAGATATCTACTTGGCTGTTTTCTCACATCCTCAGGGCTTTCTCTTGAAGGCCATTTGTCAACGAGGCCTTCCCTGACCACCACAACACTCTTTCTCTCTTCCCTGCTTATTGTTTCTCCACAATGTGTTTCACCTACTTTTATAATATTTCACTTATTTATTATTAATAGGAGGTGCTCAGTAAATATTTGTTAAATTGAATTAAAAGTTTCAGAAACAGATGACACTTTGCCAAACTCTAAAAATATGTCAGTTTAGGGGAATGGTAAATTTATTTAAAGCTGCCTCACTATAAACATCCTTGAGAAATTGTTAAAATTGTGTACTTGAGGTGGGAGACAACAGGCAAGGTAATCTGTATCTTTGTAGGAATAGTTGGGGCTACATAATTTCCCCATGAGAGGATGCATCTTGGAGCTGGACTGACATGCACTGCTTGCCCAACCACCCCATTTGGACACTTGTTTGCTACACTGGTGTTTCTTTTAAGTTTTGTTCTGTCTTTGTCTGTCTCTTTCCTGATCTTGTGAAAGACGCAGAAATCTGGGGTAGCCTTTGTGACACTTCTCATCTCTTAGTAGAAAACCACCAGGAGTGAAAATGACAAGAAAAACATTACAGAAGATTAGGAGTCTTGGGGAAGCAGAGCCCATTTTTAGAACAATGTAGCATGGAACTTTCTTTCTTCTACCCAGGCTGTGCCTTTCCACTGTCTGTGTAAAATTTTTCTCCGTACTTTACTCTTTTGCAGCTGCCAGCTTCCTACAGGAGGATGGCGCTCTGATCTCCGAGTTCCCTTTTGCTTCAGGGACTCCATAGTATTTTTTTCACGCTTCGTCGCTACTACAGCAGACGCCTGCCTTCTCATTATTTGCTGTACAGATCTTGGGTGCCTTGACTGTAAACAAAACACTTTAGATCATAGTGAGGTCGGTGTAAGCACAGCCTTTCTGCTGGCAGCCAGACTTCTTAAGGTGGCATGACCATGACTCGTTTACTTTTAAGATTAACAGAGCAACAAAATGGAGCACCTATATATCAGTTGAAAGATTGAGCTTGGGTAGAGAATGGAAGTACTAATTTTCCTTTTCATATAGATATAAATGTCAAGTAAAATCACAACTGTGGCATGGTGAAGTATTCTGGAAATTCTCCATTTACATATATGAGATAGTTTGTGTACATATGTGTGTCTCTGCAGTCTAGCAATTCTTCTAAAATTTGGATATTATCTAATTTCAGGGCTGGGGTATATTTTTGGTAGTAAGACTTACACTAATTTTCCTGTCCCTTCTCTCCCCACCCCCATCCCCACTCTAATAAATTAAGTGGGAGCATTAAATGTAGAAAAAAATAGTGGGGAAAAAAAAAAAAGAAAAAGAAAAAGAAAAAAAAAAATAGTGGGGATACAATGGTGTGTGGGATTGTAGTCCCAGCTACTTGGGAGGCAGAGTCCAGAAGGTCAAGGCCAGCTTGCATATCAAGACTTCTGTCTCAAAAAAAAAAAAAAAAAAAAAAAAAAAGAAAAAAGAAAAATAAAGAGGATGAAATCTCTTGCTCTGACCGCAGGTGAACTCTTTTCTGTCATTTAGTTAGGAAGTCCTGATTTTGAAGCCAGTTCTGGACACTGCCACCTTCACTCTTCTCTGGGTATCACTCCTGCATTTTGGGAATCTGTATTTCAGTTGAACTAGTGGATAGTGATACCAAAGGCCAAAGACAGCTGCATTTAAATATCAGTGACCACAGCAATATCAGGGAATCATCTCCAGGCTGCCCAGGCTGGGAAGGAGCCATTTTGGATCCCTGTAGGAGAGGAGGACCTGCTGGCTACAGCACAAGCAAATCCAGACAAAACCCTAAACTGGTTGGGATTACCAGAAAGGAAAGAAACAGAAAAAGAACTGCTCAGAAAGTCAGGAGACCTGAGCTAGTCCTGGCTCTCTTACCAACTCTGTGTATGTTCCTGTTAAAAAGAGAGGGTTAAACCACAGGGTCCCAAAGGGTGTCCCAGCTGTAACATTCTAAGTGTATGAGGTGAGAGGCAGGCATACAACATGGACAAATAAGATGTGACTAAGAAAACAAGTTAAAATCAAACACATCTATAGCATAAGTGATAAGAATACATCATTGCTGTGAAAAATTAAAACAGAAGGTTAGTTTCCAATAACATTTATTAACTTTGGCCCAAACCAAATTATCCATATTGGTAATGTTAGTGAGGAGGCAGTTAATGGCCCTGTTGAGCTCTGTCTCAGCTGTGACAGTCCTGCCCATCCTGTTGTAATTTCCATCACCATGTTCAAGCCCACATTGATAGATAAAATCCAAGTTGCAAAGAGGAGCCGAGAAACGTCCGGATAATAATATCGGATATTAGGACAAAGTTATGATGGTTTTGTAAACCATAATCTGGACTTTGATCCTTAGGGATATATTTTCACCACTTAATAGCTTGCAGCCTTATAAAAACATTCTTTTGCATCTGAATTATTGTTCAGTGTGGGTTGGAGCAGCGAATATGAGAGGGAAAAGGGGAGGAAGGAGCTGTTGTATTTGGCGGCTGGACTCAGGTAGAGGAAATGGCCACAACCCGGGAAAGAATTGTAAAGTATAGAGACAGTTCCCACACGCAGCCAATGTCAATGGCCTTAACTGTGCTTGAGAAGCAAGAACCTGAGCCAGGGTGTAACCTTCCTTTTTCAAAACTAAATGTGTCTGAGACCGCTAAAGAGTTTATTAAGAAACTTTTGAGACCAGTCGAATTTTTGATCTTGAGTTTTTATTGAAGGAAAGCGTGGGTTCAGAACGCATTATAAATGCTGAATCTATTCCCTGCTAATTTACAGAAAGACATTCGCTCTGGTTTCTTGCCTAATCTCTTGGCCTCCCCTAGGTTAACAAAAACTCCTGGGTTAAGACTGAGCTAACCACTGCCCACCCTCCACCCCAAGCTAAGGCAGCCAGGCAGGAGGCTCCCAGGCGCTCAGTTGAGGATTCCCGGCCACCGGCACCAATGGGGGTCACCGGGGAGGGCTGAGCTGGGGCTACTACTCCTATCGCCTGCCTCTGTCCCGCAGCCGCCCGCATCCCCAGCACGGCGAGTAAGGGCAAAATGAGCTAGCCACCGAGGCTCAAAAGGGCTGCCAGCGACCTTGGAGATCATACGGTCCAGGCCCCGGTTTCCCGGGCGAGGAGCGGCTAGGAGCGGCCGCGCGCCAGCTAGCGCAGCGCGGAGACCAGAACCCCAGGCCCCGCCGGCCGTGCCTGGCCGCCACCCAGGCCCCTCCCCAGCTTCCCGGCCGTTTGGCTAGTTTGTTTGTCTTATTTGTAATTTCTCCGAGGCCAGCCAGAGCAGGTTTGTTGGCAGCAGTACACCTCCAGCAGTCACGCGACCAGCCAATCTCCTGGCGGCGCTCTGGGAGTCGCGCGCTCGCGAACGCGGAGAGGCGTCGGAACCGCGCCGGGGCCACCTTAAGACCGCGCTTGCCAGCCTCGGCGGGGCGGCTCCCGGCGCCGCGACCAATGGATCTCCTCCTCTGTTTAAATAGACTTGCCGTGTCAATCATTTTCTTCTTCGTCAGCTTCCCTACCACCGCCATATTGGGCAACTAAAAAAGGGGGCTCGTCTTTTCGGGGTGTTTTTCTCCCCCTCCCTTCTCCCCACTTTCTCACGGCTCCGCGACTCCGACCGCGGCAAGGTTTGGAGAGCGGCTGGGTTCGCGGGACCGCGGGGTTGCACCAGCCTGGACTTGGACTGGCTTTGCCACCTCCTCCTTCCTCCTCCCCTCCCTTCCCCGCCCTCCCGCTCGCCCGTACACTTGATCTGCGGAGACTTTACGCTGCCTGTCCGGGGCGGCCCCGCACTCACTCCCCCAGACTCTGCGCGCTCCTGAAGCTTGGGCAGTTAGTCGTTGGGGTTTGTTGCTCTTGGCTCTGAGGGCAGTCGCAGGGCTTATAAGAGGAGGCCAGACTGCGTCGGGGTGTTTTGTTGTGTTGGGTTTTGTTTTTTTGAGAGAGCGAGCTAGGCGGTCAAGATCCGACCGGGAGGAAAATGTCAAACGTGCGAGTGTCTAACGGGAGCCCGAGCCTGGAGCGGATGGACGCCAGACAGGCTGAGCACCCTAAGCCCTCCGCCTGCAGAAACCTCTTCGGTCCCGTGAATCACGAAGAGTTAACCCGGGACTTGGAGAAGCACTGTAGAGACATGGAAGAGGCAAGCCAGCGCAAGTGGAATTTCGATTTTCAGAACCATAAGCCCCTGGAGGGCAAATACGAGTGGCAAGAGGTGGAGAAGGGCAGCTTGCCCGAGTTCTACTACAGACCCCCGCGGCCCCCCAAAGGCGCTTGCAAGGTGCCGGCGCAGGAGAGCCAGGATGTCAGCGGGAACCGCCAGGCGGTGCCTTTAATTGGGTCCCAGGCAAACTCAGAGGACACGCACTTGGTAGACCCAAAGACTGACCCGTCAGACAGCCAGACGGGGGTAGCGGAGCAGTGCGCAGGGATGAGGAAGCGACCCGCAACAGATGGTAATGACCCTTTCAAAAACATAAAATTGTCTTTCTGGAGCGTCTCTTTGCCTGCCTGACCGTATTAACCTCAGCTTGCTTTTCAGCATATTCTGATTTAGCTTTTTTTTTTTTTTTTGTGGGGGGGGGGGCAGGCTTTGTTAATCTTAGTGTTTTAAATGCTACTTGGGTAACTGCTTGTCTGCTAATGATTTTCAAGTAAAAATTCGGAGGTAGTAAGATCCTACCCAACCCTAACTCATCGCATCCCCGCTAGCCAGCTGTAGGTATGTGACAAAGTGAGATGTTTATCCACAGTTTCCCTCTTAGCTATGGGGGAGGGGTAGATAGATATATGTGGGGTGTAGAATGCACTTTCTGTTATGCAGAAACAACCTCATTTTGTGCCCTTAAAGGCCACTGGGGATGACGATTCTAGGATTGTGGGTGGAGGTGGTGGGTTTTTCATTCTCTAAACAACTTCTGTCAGCCATTGTTTTTACTAATAAAGATTGTGTCTGTTCTTTTTAAAAAATTTCCCTCTACCCATAGATTCTACTCCTCAAAACAAAAGAGCCAACAGAACAGAAGAAAATGTTTCAGACGGTTCCCCAAGTGCTGGTTCTGTGGAGCAGACGCCCAAGAAGCCGGGCCTCCGAAGACGTCAAACGTAAACAGCTCGGTGGGTTGATCACTGAAAGAGCTCAGAACTGACACCCAAACTGGGCTGCGCACCCTGCACCCGTGGGTCTGCAAACCGTACAATACCCGATTTTTCTGGTTGCTTAGCAGATTAGTAACTTGAGTTTTTTTTTTGTTTTGTTTTGTTTTGTTTTTAATCAAAAGAGTAGCACTGACCAGGGAAGGTTGGAAAACACTATGTGGGATACTGTAATTCTCTAAAGTATCTACTTCCCAGGATGATTTTCCCTTGAAACATTTAACAGCTACAGTCAGTGTCCCAGGCAAGTGTTTATAACTAAGGAAGGCCCCAAAAGTAGGAAGGTAATATCTCTGAGGTCCACCAAAACATGTTGGGAACTATAGATTCTTTCCCTATCTGATCAAGAACTGGGGTATCCCTCAGTCCCACTTCATGAAAATTCATTTCTTAGAGGTTCAAGTTGAGTCAGTAATAGATTTTGAGCCATACACAGAAAAATGGTAAATAAATGACTACATTTAAATGTTGAGGGGAAAGTTAGGTGCAAATAGCTCACATTTGGTTAGGCAAGGCATTAGGAATGTGAATAGGGTGGTGAGCTGTGTTCTTTTATGCTTATCATTTTTTAAAGTTGTCACTTTCCCTGTTTTCTGGTAAGTTTTGGGGAGAGAGAAGGAAACTTTGTATTTTAAAAAATCAAAATGGAAAGCTCAAAAGTACTACAGTTCCTACAGAATTTCTGATAACACCAAAGTTGCAAAGCTGAAGTTAAAATTAACTTCCAGAATTGTCATCCAGGAACACATCAGCCTGTGTATGCTAATTGTGCTATTAACAGGATGATTTGGATATTTGTAGGGGAAATGGATAGTAGATGTTAGGGCTGGTGAGTTTAAGTCTACCCAGCACAAGGGGAGATTTTTCCATGTACAAAAATCTGATCACCCCAAATAGCTAATTTGAATAATTAAGCCTTCAAATTTATATAGATTGGCTATCCATAATGATCAAAGTGCAAATATTAATAGTTTATAAGCTTCTTGTAAACAAGGACTGTGACCCTTATTTCCCCTAAAGCACACTCATAGCCTGGCATGTAAAAAAAAAATTTAATGAATGTCTAATTTAATTTAGTTTTTTAAATTCTCACAAAAATTTAAAAATGTAGACTATCCCAGTTAAAGTGGGACTCAGGTTTGTTGTGTTTTCAAGTCATAATGTTATAATGTGATTTCTTCACGCGTCTCTGGTATTTTTCAAAACTAATACAAAATGGCTTTACACACCCTTTATATTACACCTTAATATAAAGTGGAAAAGTTGATGAAAATTTTTCTGGAACAGCCTTAACATCTGTAGCTTTTTTGGTTTTTGTGACTTGTCTAACTCATGAGCCCCGTGCATCATAGTTACTGGATTTTGATCTGCCTCCATTCTAACATGCAAAGAGGCATTTGTTAGTAACGCTGCCAATTCAGAGAATATTAGAAATAGTAGTAAGGATCTATTCAGAAGCATTCATATGAATCCAAAAGTAGAATGTTTGGGGGGAAAACCCCAGATGTTAATAGAATTTTCTTCTGGAGGCCTTCACAAGTTACATTTCCAGGTATTTTTCAAATTTAGAAATTTATTTTACTCTTAAGTGTTAACAGTTTCTGAATTTTCCTGTTTCCTTTCTTTTTCACTATCTTTGACCCAGATTCTTGACTAGAATTTCTCAACCTCTGCACTATTGACATCTTGGGCCGAATAATTCTTTGATGCAGGAGGCTGTCCTGTGCGTTTTAAAATGTTTGCAATATTCCTGGCCTTTCCTATTAGATACCAGTCACAATCCTCCTCCCTAGGTTGTGACAATCAAAAATGTCTCAATATTGCCAAATATTCCCAGGGGGTAGGGGAAGCTGGGCAAAATTGCCCACTTATTAAGAACCTCTGTGTTAGAGAGCAAAAATCCAGTTAAGACAATGTTCTGTGGTCGGTGGAGATGACCATAGTCATCAAAGTTTTTAGTACATACTTTTCTTTCTACATCACTCAGGTATTTCCCAAATAAGATAGAGACAGAATATTCCTGTACTTTATTGGTAATGTCAATCTTGTGCTTTCCCCTAATTCTTCTTTCTTGTTTCTTTTGCAGAATTAAGAATGTGTTTCCTTGTTTATCAGATACATCATTGCTTGATGAAGCAAGGAAGATATACATGAAAAAATTTAAATACATATCGCTGACTCCATGGAATGGACATCCTGTATAAGCACTGAAAAGCAACAACACAATAACACTAAAATTTTAGGCACTCTTAAATGACCTGCCTCTAAAAGCGTTGGATGTAGCATTGTGCAATTAGGTTTTTCCTTATTTGCTTCATTGTACTACCTGTGTATATAGTTTTTACCTTTTATGTAGCACATAAACATTGGGGAAGGGAGGGCAGGGTGGGGATGAGGAATTGGCATGGGTGGGGATGAAGAACTTGCTTCTGTTTATAGCAAGGAGAAAAATATTTGACTTGCATAACAGAAGCAATTTTGGGGAAGGGTTGAATTGTTTTCTTTAAAGATGTAATGTCCCTTTCAGTGACACTGATATTTCATTTTTAAAAATCATCAAAATTTGAAAACTGGCTACAAATAGTTGCTATTTATTTTTACACGAAGCTTATTCTTATTTGGGAGTTCTTATGATTCTGTTATGTACTAGCAAATGTCTTTTTTTTTTTTTTTTTTTTTTTTTTTTTTTGTGGTGCCGGGGATTGAACTCAGGGGCACTCGACCACTGGGTCACATCCCCAGACCTTTTTTTGTATTTTATTTAGAGACAGGGTCTCACTGAGTTGCTAAGTGCCTCACCATTGCTGAGGCTGGCTTTGAACTCGCAATCCTCCTGCCTCAGCCTCCCAAAGTGCTGGGATTACAGGCGTGCGCCACCGCGCCCGGCTAGCAAATGTCTTTAAAAACAAAAAAAAAACAGCAACTATTCTTCTCAGTGTCTCCAACCCTGTCCTCCCACCTCCACCCCCCAGTTTCCCTTAAAATTGGAATTTACCAGTTAATTATTCAGCAGTTTGGTAATCACTTCAAGTAATTTTGGGCAAAAAATCTGGGGCATGTGATGGAGATTTCTGAATGCCCCAAACTGACTATCCATATTTACCAAATTTGTTGAGAAAATGTCTTACTTTTCTTTTCTCTTTGAGCTGTGTAGATGCAGTAAAAACAATTTGAAATCCTGAGGTTATTTTTAAATATTGATAAGTAGCTTCACAGACACACACACACACACACACACACACACACACACACACAAAATGAAATAATTTTTAACTTAAAGTTTCTTTAATTGTTAATTTGCCCAAAGGAAAATAGTGTTTTTTAAAGAAAAGCGCTTATAAAGAAAAGCACACTTGTGGAATAATCAAAGTGGATACTACATCTTTAAACAGTATTTCTTCATTGCCTGTGTAAGTGTATGAAACAAAACCATTTGAAGTGTACCTGTGTACATAACTCTGTAAAGACACTGAAAAATTATACTAACTTATTTATGTTAAAAAGAGATTTTTTTTTTTTAATCTAGACAATATACAAGCCAAAGTGGCATGTTTTGTGCATTTGTAAATGCTGTATTGGTAGAATAGATTTTTCCCTTCTTTTGTTAAATAATATGGCTATGCTTAAAAGATTGCATACTGAGCCAAGTATAATTTTTTGTAATGTGTGAAAAAGATGCCAATTATTGTTACACATCAAGCAATCAATAAAGAAAACTTCCATAGCTATTCATTGAGTGCAACTGTATTGTGCTTTATAAAGCTTCAGGTGTTCCATCTGGTATTCTAGTCATATTTATACAAATATAATATGAAGTGGCAAATATCTACATAATTCAGGCCCACAACTCATGATATTTTATGTGGGTCTGAATAGTTAATAGTTACTGTTTTCCACTCTTGTATGGGTGGACAAAGCTTTAGAAGTAGAAAGTGGAAAAGCCACATTTTCAAATAAATAACACTGTCAAAGTCTCTGTTAGTTAAAATATTTATGTCTTCTAGGATATGAATGTGTCAGAACCAAAAACCCTTACCTAACTATAGACTGATTACACATTTGCAGGATTGAAAATGAAAGTAACATGATGACTTCTCTAAATTCTGTATTTACACATTCTAAGTAGGCATTAAAAACAATTGTTCAGACCAGCTAATCGAACAATCTTGTGCAAAATATTCAAAACATATGGGTTCTTAAATTGGTATTTATTCCACACTGTTTGAAGCAGGTATTAACTGGTTATCATACACGAATTCCTCAATTTTTTAATATCCTGGCATAATCTACACATCTGAAAACTAGGTAATCAAAATAACCAAATCTGAGCATTTTGGGTTCTTGGATCCATACAGCAGATATATATATCTCCTAAGAAAAAAAAACATTATGTCAAGGCACTTTAAAGTCACTTAGAAAAAATGATTCCTGTAATTCCACAATCTGAAAAAAAGGTGGTTAAGGTGTAAAACTAAATCATTCCCTATAGTAATCTGCAAATGGATAAATTGTAAAAATCTGAATTTGGGTTAAATTGTGCTACTCAAATACTACGATTTTCATCATTGCACCCCAAAAGAGGCTATAAATAAGATAGATTCAGTATTTTTTAACCAGAAGTTTTTTCTAGTCATTATTTTTTTTAGAAAATAGTTCCTGCTGCCGGGAAGGGGAAAAATAGGTCTCTTGGTGGCTGGTCAATGTACTTCAAGTAGGTATTATTTTAATTAAAGACTAAAGGTGATTTTTGTGACTGTTTAAAACACGCATACAGGGTGTTTTTCAGGAAGAGAGAGAGTAAAGGAAAACAAAATGAGGAGGAAGGAGTGGAAGGTCGGGAAATAATGAAATAAAATTAAAGATCTAAGTTTTAAAAAAAGGTACTTCTGACAGTGTCTTTAATAGAGGAATAAACAGCCTCTTAATTGCTGCATGAATCTAATTTTCCTTTCATAAAGAGGTCTCTCTAATGTGAATTTTTAGAGATTGCGTTTTAGGAATTCTGGGCCGGGAATAAGTGGATGCTCCCAATGCCAGGCACATTCACAGGAACGCAGTCACCTTGTCTTCCGTCCTTTGCACGACAGTGTCAAGCCTGCAAAAGTCGACATCGCGGTTTAGGTTGCCCTCCCCCCGAACCCGGACTGTGGGGCTCGCAGCGAACGTCCCTTTTTGAGGGATGCGGCCGCCGGCGCCAGCCACCCGTTGCCCCACCACTCGGGCCACTGCGCCTTCGTCTCCCTAAACTGTCCAGTAGCCCCGCTCCCGCTATCCCGGCCTCGGCGGTTGCGCGTTCGGGCTGGCCGGTGCCTCGGGACGAAAAGGCCATAAAGTCTCATTCCTGGTCTACAACTTGCAGCTCCAACTCTGGCCCGGTCGCCGCGCGCAGTTCCCGCGCCCGCGGCTCCCGCAGGCCGCGGAAGGCTACCGCGCCTCTGCCCGCGCAGCGGGACTGGGCGGTTTCTTAAGAAACTTTCCTCCCTTATCATCTCTCCTCTGGGTTAAGAAAGAAGTGAAAGCCCCCCACTCCTCTCCACACGAGTACCCAGCCACCTCCTGAGTAGTGGGGGGATTTGAGCAAAGGGGAGAACTTTTTCCAATTCGTGGACCCTCCAGGGCAGCAGCCGGCTCCCACCCCTACCCCAAGGCTCCAATGATCCGCAGCCCCGCGCATTTCGAAAGGCTTCCCGGCTCGCCGGCGGCCAAGGAGGGCCACCTTCGCGCTCAGGACTGGCGGAGAGCCATAGCCTCTTTTGGGGGTCGTCCCTGCTTTGCAAGGTACCCCCCACCATCGCATCCCTGACTGCCCAGCTCGGAGGACCGGGGCCGGATTGCAGAAATGTGGGTCTGGGGCCATGACTGTGGACCTGCGGGACCGTGGACTTCAACGAGTGGGAGGGAGCAGGGCAGGCGGCCTTCCAGGCCACGGTGCGCCCACCGCCCTAGCCGCACCGAGCGACCTTTCCCGGACGTCAGGGAACGCTGCCTTCGCCATTTCATCGTCATCATCGTTAGCGTACACGCTTGCTCTTCTAGCTCTTTGGATTTAAAAGTTGTTTAAAAGCTGGTCTAGGATCACCAATCTGTTTTTCAGAGTATGGATCTCTTTTTAAATTTGCCATGTCTTTCACCTGAGCCACACCCTACGCTTGCCACCCCCTTTCCCGGCCAAAAAAATTCAGGCAAAAATCCTGCACAAGGAGCTGGTGCAATGGGGGCCTACGATTATGCTAGAAAACCTCTGGGGGCACCTCCCGGATCTCATTCTTGTGGGGGTTGGGATAGGGTGGGGTCAGCCATAGGCCAACCTCGTAGAAACGAAAGTGCAATATTTCCACGTAAACTCAAGTTCCTGTGCCGCCGTCTGCGTACCCGACCCGTCACGCGTGGGCACCCAAAAGAGGCAGGAATCATAAAGTGGGAAATATATAAATCACTAAATGCTTTGGGCGCGAAACCTCGACGCACCTCAAAAGGAACGTTAAGAAAATGCACGGCAAAGGGCGCGCAGTCGGGGCGCGGGCCGGGGGATTGCATCATTGCAGCTCCCCCTCCAGAAAATGGGCTCCGAACCGCGGCGACCATCATGGCGCTCGGGTCGGGCCGCGCTTCCCGCGCACAGTACCCTAGCGCTCCGGCCGCGGCCACCGAGCCTCAACTGAGCGTTTGCAAATATTTTCCCCCTTTCTCGAGCGCCTGTCCCCTACCCCTCCTTCCTTTTGTGTGCGTGTGTGCTTGCGTACGTGTGTGTGTGTGTGTGTGTGTGTGTGTGTAGAAGAGAAGTTGAAGATTATTATTTTTTTTTTTTTGCTCTCTTTTTTCCCCTCCCGTGCTGGTGGTTGTAAACTTGATTGGCATTGGCTGCGCCCACTGACCCCTGAGCCGAGTCCACTGAAGATTTAAGGTGGATCCGTGAAGCTGCAACTTCAGGCGGAGTCTCGCGTTTAGGCCGGTTTTGGAGGAGGAAAAAAAAAAAAAAGCCCCAAATCGTGCACCCGGCGCGCTTTACGAATCCCCTGCGGTCCCGGCCTCAGCGCTCACCCGCGTCCCCGCCCCCGCCCTGCCCGCGGCGCACTTCCCCCGCCCACCTCCCTCCGCTTTCCCATTGGCGGGCGCGTGCAATTTGAATTTTTTTTTTTTTTTTTTTTTTTTAATGCTTGTTTTCTTGTGAAAAATACAGTACCAAGGATCATGTGATGAAACCTACTTGGGCTGCTTGAGATGGGGTGTAGTAGCTGGTTTTGTGCTGCGGGAGGGAATAAGATGGGCGGAGCTTCTGTTCCAAAAAATTTTCCCCCAAGTGCGGTTGGTAGTGTGCGGGATGGCTGGGGAACTTGGGGCCGCTGTAAACAATCGGGAGAAGCGTCGGCTGGGGCTGAGATGTAGTATAAAACGTTAATGGATGTCCAGGGCGCGCCGTTTCACCGGCTGCTGGCCAGAGGTAGGAAGGCGCGGGCAGGAGTCTGGCGAGGATGCACCTTCCTCTGTCTTGGAAAGGTAGATTTGGAGAGGGTGGAAGGGTGACGGTGGTCTGGAAAAGAACACCACCTTGCAACCAAGGAATAAAAGAGCGATAGAAATGGAAATAGAGCAAAAATGCATTATTGCAGGAGCCACTCAGAAACCATCATAATTCAGGCAGTCAGAGTCACTTTTTACTTAAAAGTGTTTCCTGTCTCTGATTTCCAGAGTGTTTTTGAGTGAGAAATATGTTAAAACGGAGATAGGAAATAAAAACTCAAATACCTTTGATTTCTGGGTCTAGAAATTCTTTTCATTGAGTACTTTAAGATTTAGGATAATGTTATTTGTATTACAGTCTAATTGAAATTATATCCTTCATTAATTAGAACCCAATTATGTTTTACTTTACTGTGACAATTTTTTAAAGTTTATAATCACTTATTCTCCACGCTATCTCCAAGCGAAGTTAGCATATAAACATACCTTTTTTTTTTTTTTAATTAAATTTTTTTTTCTTGGTTAGTCTTGTTGGTGTAGTGGTGGATTTTAACCAGATGTCATCCTAGCCTTATAACCGTTCCTAACCCATTGGTGACTTTTTAGTTCATAACTATCCCAATCCTTCTTAGTCCAACAAACTCCTAAATTATCCCACCTCGTTAAGCTCCACAAATCACCATAAATCACCCCACTTACGCCTTTAGCACGACTGTATTCCTTTAATCTCTCTGATCCCACCTCATAGGGGTCCACTAGTGAGTTCCGACCTTCAGGGCACCCACCCTGCCAAGGCGAACACTACAAGGAAGCATGTGACTTAATAGAAAGGGGAATTTTTGAGGTAAGGAGAGGCAGGAGCAGCCAGCTCATCCCCCTCCCACCCCCAAAAAATGAATCAAGCACTAGTCTGGATGACACCCTACCACCACCCAATAGGGACATTGTAGAAAAGATTCAAATATCAAATGAGTATTTGAACTAGTTTCCAAACTCTTGAGATACTGTATTTCCAAGTTTGGAATTTTTGAATTTCCACTCAATTAAAACCATTTTTCTTGCTCATTGTCATCTTGAAGAGTTGTACTGTCCAATAGCCAGTAGCCACATATGGCTATTGAGCACTTGAATGTGGTGGGTTGAATTTGTCTGTTGTGTGATACATGTACCAAGTTTCCAAGAATTAGTGTGAAAAAAGAATGTTAAGCATCTCATTAATAATTTTTATATTAATTACATTGAAATGGTAATATTTTTTGGTGTATTGGGTTAAATGTATTATTAAAATAAATTTCATCTTTCCTTTTTACTTAAAAAAATTTTTTTTTAGTTGTAGCTGGACACAATACCTTTATTTTATTTTATTTTTTTTTTCTATGTGGTGCTGAGGATCTAACCCAGGGCCTCACGTATGCTAGGCGAGTGCTCTATTGCTGAGCCACAACCCCAGCCCCATCCTTTTTACTTTTTTAAATGTACCCAAAAAAAGAAAAAAAAAAAAAGGCATGTTTGTATGCTACCTTCCTTTGGACATAGTGTGATTTGGAGAATAAGTGACTATAAACTTTAAAAATTATCACAGTAAAGTAAAACGTGGTTAACAGAAAATTCACAGGTGTGGCTCAAATTGCATTTCTATTGGACATTGCTGTTCTAGACTAACACCTATGATAACTTGAGGCCCCAACTTTAAGAGTTGTCACTAATAACACCGAGGAGTAATGGTAACTTCCAGCTGGCATCCTAACTTCTTAAAAATAGGTATCCTCATTTTATTTATATTATTTTAGAGAAGAGGTCTTCCTGTGTTGCCTAGCATGGCCTTCAACTTCTGGGCTCAGGAAATCCTCCTGTTTCAACCAGTAGGGTAGCTGAGACTATAGGTGCATACTTCAGTACCCAGCCTAACTTCCCAAGTTAAAGTAGGCCCAAACTCAGGCTCTGGAACCATTAGTAGAATTCTACAAATATCTAACACCTAAACTTTGACAAAAATAGTAGGTTTGAGTCCAAATTATGAGAATATAGTACAGATGCAGTTAGGCACCTTGTATATGATGGTGGTCCCATAAGATTAGAATGGAGCTGAAACATTATTATTGCCTAGTTATATCATTAGCTGTCCTAATATCAGAGTGCATTATTCATGTGTTTGTGGTGATGCTGGTGTAAATAAACCTACAGTCCTACAAGTTGTACAAGAATACAGCACAGAGTCAGGCATAGTGATGCACTCCTGTAATCCCAGCGATTTTGGAGGTTAAATCAGGAGGATTACAAGTTTGAGGCCAGCCTTAGCAACTCTGTGAGGCCTAAGCAACTTGGTGAGACTGTCTCAAATTGAAAAAATGAAAATGGAGTTTGGGTTTGTAGCTCAGTGAAAAAAGTGCTTGCCTAGCAAGTGTGAGGTACTGGGTTTTATCTTCAGTACCATGCAAAAATAAATATATGAAATAAAGTTATTGTGTCCATCTACAATTTAAAAAAAAATGAAAAGGGCTGTGAATGTAGCACAGTGGTTAAGTGCTCCTGAATTCTATTCCTGGTACCAGACAAACAAAACAACAACACATACAGTTATGTACAGAACATAATACTTGATAATAAATGGCTATGTTACTGGTTTATGTATTTACTGTACTTTTTATTGTTGTGTGTATGTGTGTGTGTGTGTGTTATGACTAACTGTAAAACAGCTTCAGGGGTCCTTTAGGAGGGGTTCCAGAAGCCACTGTGTCATAGAGCTGACAACTCTAAGCACATTACTGTCCTGGAGACCTGCAAGTGGGACAAGAGGTGGATGTGAAAGACAGTGATAGTGACCATCCTGACCCTGTGTAGGCCTAGGTTAATGTGTTTGTTTATGTCTTTTTAACAAAAAAAAATCTAAAAAGTAAAAAATAATAACTAGAAAAAGCTTATGAAATAATGATATAAAGAAATATTTTTAATTTATATATTTATACTATTTTAAGTTAAATGTTACAAGAGTTAAAAATTTAAAAGTTCATCAAGTAAAAAAGTAAGTTCACATTATTGAAAAAAGAAAATTCTAAAAATAGCTGGGCATGGTTAATTGATTGATTAATGGTTAATTGATTAATCCCAGTGGCTTGAGCAACTGAGGCAATAGGATCCCAAGTTCAAGGCTAGCCTCAGCAACTTAGTGAGACCATGTCTCAAAAAAAAGTGGGGGGGTGGTGCTAGGAATATAATTCAGTGGTAAAGCACCCCTGGGTTCAATCCCCAGTACAAAAAAAAAAAAAAAAAAAAAAAAAAATAGTGTTAGGCTGGGAATGCAATTCAGTGGTATTACACTTGCCTAGCATGTGTGAAGCCCTGGGTTCAATCCCTAGCACCACAACAAACAAAAACGAAAGGAAAATAAAACAAATGTAGTGTAGCCTAGATGTACAGTGTTGATAAACCTTGTAGTGATGTATAGAAATGTTCTAGGCCTCTCACTCCCTACTCATTGACTCACCCAGAGCAATTTCCAATCCTGCACGCTGCACTCATAGTAAATTCCCTATACATGTGTATTTTCTTTTTTAAACCTTCTATACTAAATGTTTATGAAAGCATTTTATATAGTACTTTTTTCCCCTATGCTTAAATATGTTTAGATACACAAATGCTGTTGTGTTGCAATTGCCTATAGTATACAGTACAGTAACACACTGTACAGGGTTGTAGCTTAGGAACAATAGGCTGTACCACACGGCCTAGATGTATAGTAGGCTATACAGTCTAGATGTTTATGTAAGTGCACTGGTGATGTTCACACAATGACAAAGTCACTTAATATATTTACCAGAATGTATCCCGTTATTAGGTAACACATGACTATATATCCAGTGGAATCAAACTCGATTACCACCCATTTCCTCATTCTGTAAATAGAAGACTGGGAAATCCAATATATTAGCAATGACTCTGGGAGAAAAAATTAAACCCCAAACAAAGCTTTAACAGGTAACTATTCACTACCACTCTTCCAAGGACAGGAAGGTGGTGGAAAGAAGGTGCAGTGTTCTAGTTCTAGGGTTTTGATTCTTAACAGATGCCCTGGACAAGTGAAAAGGGTAGATACCATATTCTTGGATAGGAATACCCAATGTGAGAAAGATGGCAATCCTCCCTAATTAATCTATGCCTTTACCCCAAATTCTGATGAGAAATTCTGAACATCCTGCTGTGTTTCATTGTTCTATATAATCAGTATGTGCACTCATGACCACATTATTTTAACTACTATAAATTTATAATATGTTTTAATTTCTGGTGGGTCTAGTCCTCCATGCCCTAGTGAGTCCATTTGTTCTTGTTTTTTTTATTTAAAAATTTTTTTTCCATTTGTTCTTTTGAAAAATTTTCCCAGAATTTTCCTGGCTTCTTTTGCTTGTCCTCCACCCCCCACTCCCCCGACCCCTATTGTGGATTTAAATGAATTTTGTAAAGTTTTAATTCCTGTTGACGTTAAAGAAATAATAGTGGGATCCTTATCTCACATTTTACCAGGATAAATTCCTGAAAAATTAAGAAGTGAAGAACCAAAAATAATACCATAAACATAACAGAAGATTTTTCAATATAAAATCTCATAGTGGGGAAGGTCTTTCTAGGTGTGACACAAAACACAAAATTCATAAGATGAAATAAATAAATTCAATGATGTAAAAATAAAAATTTTGCACTGCAAAATAAGCAAAGTCAAAAGAAAACAACACAATGGTGATAGTTGTACAATAATGTATTTACAGTCATTGAACTGAACATTTGAAAATGGTTTAAAATGGTAAAATTTATGTTGTGTATTTAACCAAAGTAAAAAAAAAATATACAAAAGCTGCTAGGAAATAATTTTTAAAATTTTCAGTTCTAGGGATTGAACCAAGGGGTGCTTTCCCACTGAGCCTACATCCCCAGCCTTTTTTATATTTTGTATTGAAACAAGGTCTCTCTAAATAGCTGAGGCTGGCCTTGAATGATCCTCCTGCCTGAGCATCCTGGGTAGCAGGGATTACAGGTGTATGCTTTTGTGCACAGCTGAAAAATTTAAAAAGTTTCTCCATGTTATCTAAAAAATGTCACACAGTATCCTGGGCCCCCTTATTTGTGAGACACTGGTGGTAGTGGTTTGATTTCAAGCTCTGGAACCCACATGCTTGAGTTTAATCTTTTACTGCTTTTGCAAACTAGTTTGCTTTCTCAAGTTTCTCTATTTCTTAGTTTATGTAATGAGGCTGCTTACAGTATTCTCATAGGGATATTAAGAATATTCAATGGGATAATATATCTGCAGCATTTAACACAATACAATATTTGGTATTTAATAGCTAATAACCTTTGTGTGTATGTGTGTGTGTGTGTGTGTGTGTGTGTGTGTGTGTGTGTTTTAAACCAGGGATTGAACTCAGGGACATTTGACCACTGAGCCACATCCCCAGGCCTATTTTTTCATTTTATTTAGAGGCAGGATCTCATTGAGTTGCTTAGTGCCTTGCTTTTGCTGAGGCTGGTTTTGAACTTCCAATCCTGCCTCAGCCTCCCTAGCTGCTGGGATTACAGGTGTGTGCAATCGTGCCCGGCTACCATTATATATTTTTAAGTAACATAATTAAAAGAGTTATCCAGGGGCTGGGGTTGTGGCTCAGCTGTAGAGTGCTCGCTTAGCACGTGCATGGCCCAGGTTTGATCCTCAGCACCACTTAAAAATAAACGGCATTGTGTACAACTAAAACAAATAAATAAATATTAAAAAAAAAAAAAAAAAAGAGAGAGTTATCCAGAGCTTGGTGCTGTGGCACACACCTGTAATCCCAGTGGCTCAGGAGGCTGAGGCAGGACGATTGATTCAAAGCCAGCCTCAGCAATTTAGCAAGGCCCTAAGTAAATTGGTGAGACCCTGTCTCAAAATAAAATATAAAACTGACTGGGGATGTGGCTCAGTGGTTAAGCACCTTGGGGTTTAATTCCCAGTAAACATTCTCCACCCCCACTCCCCCTCAAAAAAAGAGTCATCCAGGTGTGTGTGGTTTTCATTTGTTTGTTTCTTTTTCTTTTTTTTCTTTCTTTCTTTTTTTTTTTTTTTTTTTTTGTGGTACTTGGGATTAATCCAGGACCTTGCACATGTTAGGCAAGTGTTCTTCCACTGAGCTACATCCCCAGCCCTTTTTAATTTTATTTTGAGACAGTTTGGAGCTAAGTTGCCCAGGCTGGCCCTGAACTTATGATCAACATGCCTCAGTCTCACAAGTAATTGGTATTACAGGTATGTGCCCACCACCCCTGATGAAGTATACAGTTTTTATTTTGTCTTCTTACAGTAACAACAGCCAGTACTGTGCTGACCTCGGAAATATATTTTCTCATTTTTAATGACTGCTGAAGAAAAAACAACTTTTTTTTGGTACCAGGGATTGAACTCAGTGGCACTCCACCACTGGGCCACATCCCCCCAGCCCTTTTTTGTATTTTATTAGAGACAGGGTCTCACTGAATTGCTAAGTGCCTCGCCATTGCTGAGGCTGGCTTTGAACTCGCAATCCTCCTGCCTCAGCCTCCCAAGTGCTGGAATTACAGGCGTGCGCCACCATGCCCGGCAAAAAAACACAACATTTTTAACTGACACGTAATCAACAGAATTAATATGCTGCACAAATGGTTTAAGTGCTATATTTTTATGTTATTCATAATTTGCCAAAATTAAAGTTTTCTAAAAAGGCATTTGTTGAATTTAATACCATCTGTAATGATTTCTGAAAGGACCATTTTTTTTTTTTTGTGGTAATAAAACAATAACATACCCATATACAAAGACAATGGCAAACTGGGAAAATGTTTGCAATCCATAATACGAAAGTATTAATTTCCCTAATAAATAAAGAGTGTCTACAAATCATTATGAAAAATCAAATGAAAAATTTCTACAAATCAATATGAAAAATACAAATAAAAAAAAATGAAAAAAGTTAACCAATAGAAAAACAAGCAAAGGATATGAACACAATTTCAGAAAAGGAAGTACGAAAGACTTGTAAAATATGAAAACATAAGCCAGGTGTAGTGGTACACACCTCTAATCTCAGCTTCTTGACAGGAGGATCACAAATTCAAGACCAGCCTGGGCAATTTAGTGAGATCCTGTCAATAAAAAATAAACAAGTAAAAAGGGGTGAAGATGTAGCTTAGTGATAAAACACTGGGTTCAATTCTCAGTACTGCAAAAACCTAAAAAAAAACAAACAAAACAAAATGTGCTTAATTGTCATTTGAGACTATTGGGACATAAACTATGTATAGAATGCACAAATTTAGGTTAATATGAGGCACACGTAGCACCCCCAGATACAGAAGTGGCCATTATTCTTTCTTGATAGTTTCACCTTTGCCTCCCTCCTTTCTGTCCAAGGCTGAGTGATTTTTTTCCAGCTTCACTGGTGACCAGAGAAGCAAGGAGTTTGCATTGTGGTATCTGTGATCTCCTTTCAGGTTTGGTGTAAAACCCAACCTGGATCATCACCCAAACTATGTAACCCATAGTGCATTGCTTCACTGTGCCCTTAGAAATTCCCTGAATCAGCCTCTGACAGCAGGCACATCTTCATCCATTCCTGCTTTTAATGTCTCTATTTCCTGATAATCTAAGTACCATTTTTTTTTTTGTGGTAATAAAACAATAACATACCCATATACAAAGACAATGGCAAACTGGGAAAATGTTTGCAATCCATAATACGAAAGTATTAATTTCCCTAATAAATAAAGAGTGTCTACAAATCATTATGAAAAATCAAATGAAAAATTTCTACAAATCAATATGAAAAATACAAATAAAAAAATGAAAAAAGTTAACCAATAGAAAAACAAGCAAAGGATATGAACACAATTTCAGAAAAGGAAGTACGAAAGACTTGTAAAATATGAAAACATAAGCCAGGTGTAGTGGTACACACCTCTAATCTCAGCTTCTTGACAGGAGGATCACAAATTCAAGACCAGCCTGGGCAATTTAGTGAGATCCTGTCAATAAAAAAATAAACAAGTAAAAAGGGGTGAAGATGTAGCTTAGTGATAAAACACTGGGTTCAATTCTCAGTACTGCAAAAACCTAAAAAAAACAAACAAAACAAAATGTGCTTAATTGTCATTTGAGACTATTGGGACATAAACTATGTATAGAATGCACAAATTTAGGTTAATATGAGGCACACGTAGCACCCCCAGATACAGAAGTGGCCATTATTCTTTCTTGATAGTTTCACCTTTGCCTCCCTCCTTTCTGTCCAAGGCTGAGTGATTTTTTTCCAGCTTCACTGGTGACCAGAGAAGCAAGGAGTTTGCATTGTGGTATCTGTGATCTCCTTTCAGGTTTGGTGTAAAACCCAACCTGGATCATCACCCAAACTATGTAACCCATAGTGCATTGCTTCACTGTGCCCTTAGAAATTCCCTGAATCAGCCTCTGACAGCAGGCACATCTTCATCCATTCCTGCTTTTAATGTCTCTATTTCCTGATAATCTAAGTTGTTCCAATATCATCACCTTATTTTGGCTGTTCGTAAACTCTTCTCCTTTAAGCTTCAAGTGGCATTTACTGCATAAATGTTTAAATGTTATGCATAAATGTTTATTGCATATACATGAAATGTCTAATCAGTAGAGAGAGAATACATTTTGTAATGGTGTTAGGTTCTAGCTGATGATTTGGGAAAAAAATGTTAAATACCCCCTCTCTACTTTGTATTTTACATACTGTGAGTTTTAAATGTATATACAATCCCATTTCTATAAATTTACTTTTGGGAAAGTATGTGATTTGTGACTAAAGACATTTTACCAGAATGATCATTGTAATGTTATGTTAGGTTATTTTTTTTTAATATTTATTTATTTACTTTAGTTGTACAAATGCAATGCATTTATGTTTACGTGGTGCTGAGGATCGAACCCGGGCCACGCACGTGCGAGGCGAGCGCTCTGCCGCTGAGCCGCAACCCCAGCCCCTTTGTTAGGTTATTTATTTATTTATTTTTGTCACTGGGGATTGAACCCAGGGGTGCTTAACCACTGAACAACATTCCCATCCCTTCTTATTTTTTATATATTTTTAGTTGTAGATGGACACAATTTCTTTATTTTTCTTTATTCATTTTTATGTGGTGCTGAGGATCAAACCCAGGGCCACATGTTTGCAAAGCAAGTGCCCTACCACTGAGCTACAACCCCAGCCCTTATTTTTTATTTTGAGACAGGGTCTTTCTAAGCTGCTGTGGCTGGCTTTGAATTTGCTATCCTCCTGCCTCAGCTTCCCAAGTTGCTGGGAGTATAGGTGTGCACCACTGTGCTTGGCATGTATTAGATTTTAGAAATAAACAAAAAAGCAAACAACTAAACAAAACTCTCTTTAGTATAACATTATGGGATTTAATTTTTTTTTTTTTTTTTTTTTTTGTACCAGGGATTGAATTTAGGCACTCAACCACTGAGCTACATCCCCAGCCCTATTTTGTATTTTATTTAGAGACAGTGCCTCACTGAGTTGCTTAACACCTTGCAGTTGCTGAGGCTGGCTTTTTTTTTTTTTTTAATTTTTATTTATAGTAGTAGTATGTATTACAATTCATACTGCACATATAGAGCATCTTTTTACACAAAACAATTTGTATACAAAGTATATTTGTAGCATTCAAGTCTTCAATCATGCATTTAGAACAATGATATCCATCTTATTCAACCACTTTTTCTTTTTTTTCTCCCCCTTCCCGCCTTGCTCCCTCCCTTCCCCTCCCTTTCCTTTGACCATTGTAGTGTTCCTCTAATCCTCCTATGTACCCCGACCCAACAATACTGTGAACCGGCCTCCTTATATCAGAGGAAACATTCGGTATTTGGATTTTTGAGATTGACTGATTTCACTTAGCATTATATTCTCCAACTTCATCCATTTACCAGCGAATGCCATATTTTATTCTCTTTTATTGCTGAGTAAAATTCCATTGTGTATATATACCACATTTTCTTTATCCACTCACCTACTGAGGGACATCTAGGTTGGTTCCACAACCTAGCTATTGTGAATTGTGCTGCTATAAACATTGAAGTGGCTGTGTCACTGTAATATGCTGTTTTTAAGTCCTTTGGGAATAGACCCAGGAGTGGGATGGCTGGGTCATAGGGTGGTTCCATTCCCCTTTTCCCAAGAAATCTCCATACTGCTTTCCATAACGGTTGTACCATTTTGCAGTCCCACCAGCAATGTATGAGTGTGCCTTTTCCCCCACATCCTCTCCAACATTTATTGTTGTTTGTTTTTTTTTTTTTTTTTTTTTTTTTTTTTTTCCTTTGGTACCAGGGATTGAACTCAGGGGCACTGGACCACTGGGCCACATCCCTAGCCCTTTTTTGTATTTTATTAAAGACAGGGTCTCACTGAGTTGCTAAGTGCCTCGCCATTGCTGAAGCTGGCTTTGAACTCGCGATCCTCCTGCCTCGGTCTCCCAAGTGCTGGGATTACAGGCGTGCTGTTTGTGTTCTTGATAGCTGCCATTCTGACTGGAGTGAAATGAAATCTTAGAGTAGTTTTTTTATTTGCATTTCTCTAATTGCCAGCGATGTTGAGCATTTTTTCATGTATTTGTTGATTAATCGTGTATCTTCTTCTGAGAAGTGTCTTTTCAATTGTTAGCCCATTTTTTGATTGGATTATTTGTTTTTTTGGTGTCAAGTTTTTTGAGTTCTTTATATATTCTAGAAATTAGTGCTCTATCCGATGTGCATATATTAAATATTTGTTCCCTCTTAGTTGGCTCTCTATTCACCTCACTGATTGTTTCTTTTGCTGAGAAGAAGCTTTTTTAGCTTAAATCTATCCCATTCATTGATTCTTGGTATTAATTCTTGCGCTACCGGATTCTTATTAAGGAACTTGGAGCCTAATCCGATGTTGGAAATTGTAGCTTACTTTTTCTTCTATTAGGTGTATTGTCTCTGGTCTAATTCCTAAGTCCTTGATCCACTTTGAATTGAATTTTGCGCATGGTGAGAGATACGGGTTTAATTTCATTTTGTTGCATATGGATTTCCAGTTTTCCCAGCGCCATTTGTTGAAGAGGCTATCCTTTCTCCACTGTACATTTTTGGCATCTTTGTCTAATATAAGATAACTGAAATTATATGTATTAGTCTCTGTGTCCTCAATTCTGTACCATTGGTCTACTAGTCTGTTTTGGTGCCAATACCATGCTGTTTTTGTTACTATTGCTCTATAGTATAATTTAAAGTCTGGTATGGTGATGCCACCTGCTTCACTTTTTTTGCTTAGGATTGCTTTAGCTATTCTGGGTCTCTTATTTTTCCAGAAGAATTTCATGACTGCTTTTTCTATTTCTTTAAGAAATGTCATTGGAATTTTGATTGGAATTGCATTAAATCTGTATAATGCTTTTGGTAGTATGGACATTTTGACAATATTAATTCTACCTATCCAAGAACAAGGTAGGTCTTTCCATCTTCTGAGATCTTCTATGATTTCTTTCTTTAGTGTTCTATAGTTTTTGTTATAGAGGTCCTTCACCTCTTTCGTTAAGTTGATTTCCAGGTATTTTATTTTTCTTGATGCTATTGTAAATGGAGTAGTTTTCATCATTTCCCTTTCAGAAGCTTTGTCACTGATGTACAAAAATGCTGAGGCTGGCTTTGAAGGCGAGATATTCCTGCCTCAGCCTCCTGAGCTGCTGCGATTACAGGCCCGGCTGGGATTGAATATTTGATGAACTATTATAGTTCATACAAGAATGACACACAATACAACCATTGAAACACCCCAGGAAGGGCTGGGGGTGTTGTTCAGTGGTGGAGCACTGGCTTAGTATGCAAGGGCCTGGGTAATCCTCAGCACAGGAAACAAACAAACAAAACTAAAAACAACAACAAAAAAAAATCGAAACCCTAGGTGGCTTTATATGTATTAATAAAAGTTGTAAGGTGGCTTTATATAGATTAATAGGTAAAGTTGTCTATAATAGGGCAAAAAGCAGACATAGAGCAATATTTATGACATGAAAGCATTTTTGTGAAAAAATTTAAAGTTTATGTGAATAGAATTGCATAAAATTGGCATAGAAGTTTATTCCCTTACATTAGTAGTGATTATGGGATGTTGAAGAAATTCCTTTAAATATTTATGTATTGACTGCATTGTGTGTGTGTGTGTGTGTGTGTGTGGTATTGGAGATTGAACCCAAGGGTGCTTTATTACTGAACTACACCCCCAGCTCTTTTTATTTTGAGACAGAGTTTCACTGAATTGCTGAGACTGGCCTCAAACTTCTGATCCTCTTGCCTTAGCCTCCCACATAGTTGGGATTACAGGCATGCTCCATGGAGCCTGACTAGGCTAAATTTTTTTAAAAAAAATATTTATTTATTTACTTTAGTTGTACACAATGCAATGCATTTATGTTTACGTGGTGCTGAGGATCGAACCCGGGCCGCGCACGTGAGAGGCGAGCGCTCTGCCGCTGAGCCACAACCCCAGCCCTAGGCTAAATTTTTAACAAGAAAAAAAAAAAAAAAACAGATATTTTGAATTTGAAAATTAATTATTACAGCTGGGCGTGGTGGCACATACCTGTAATTCCAGCACTTGGGAGGCTGAGGCAGGAGGATTGCGAGTTCAAAGCCAGCCTCAGCAATGGTGAGGCACTTAGCAACTCGGTGAGACCCTGTCTCTAATAAAATACAAAAAAAGGACTGGGGATGTGGACCAGTGGTTGAGTGCCCCTGAGTTCAATCCCCGGTACAAAAAAAAAAAAAAAAAAAAAAAAAAAAATTAATTAATTATTACAGTTTCTTGAACATGGGATCAGTTTTTCTCATGTCTCATGGTTTGTCTTCTCAGATCATTTTCCCTTTATTTTTATATTTAATTTCAGACATGAAATCCATATATGAGTTATGAGAAGTGTGTGCTAGTGTGTGTATATGGTTTGGCTTCACTTATGGGCACATAAGTGAGGTATAAATATCATCCCCATTAACTCAGGGGCATCTTAACAAACCATGGAAAATTGAACCTGTTTCATCTTTTTGCCACATGGGATCTTACTGGTAACATTATCCCCAAACTCATATTCCTTGATCTTCAGCAGTTGGCACACCCAGTGAAACCACCTGGGAGATCAGCTCTCTTCCTTAGATTAGTTAGGACACAGTGCTGGGAAAATCGCTTCAAATTTCAAGTCAGCAGACCAATCTTTAGCTGTCACTCTGCATGTGACTCACCTGGGACAAATCTCAAAAGCTCCAAATATTAAGTGTGGAAAGTCACTTCATCCCATCTTTGCATTTACCAATGAGACAATTCTAATTCTTGATTTCCTGTCAAGTGGGGACGTTAGACAAGATGACTTATAGGTTCCTTCTGGCTTCAGACCTTATGATTCCTGTTTTCTGCTCAAGATCATGCATTCCATCCCCATGGATCAGGTTATTTTCCAAGGAAGCTAGGTTCCTAATTTTTGGCCACATACCACATATTCACAGGAGTCAAAGAAAGACTTAATGCAATAGTGTAGGCTGAACAGTGAACATTTGTGATCTTACTAGGATAAAAAGCATGTGACCATACAACTTAATGATTGCTTAGGGGTGCTGAGCATTGGGTCATTGTTGTACTCAGAGAGCACCCCTCAGGGCCAGGCTCTGTTGTCTTCAGGGAGACAAATGGGAGCACTGTCATCATGGTGCCAGTCTGTTGGAGGAGATGGATGAGGAATCACAACTGTAACCACTAAATGGAATCACTAAACATGATATGAAGCCACCTCAGAACTTCTATTTGCTGATGGGTGTGGTGATTCACACCTGTAAATCCTAGCGGCTTGGGAGGCTGAGGCAGGAAGACTGGAAGTTTAAGGCCAGCCTCAGCAAATTAGGGAGGACCAAATAATATGTTATTTATTTAGCTTTGGAAAGAGACTTCAGAAGAAGGGTAATTTTTAACAAGAAAATGCACCACCCCAGGGAGGAGGGGTTGTTGTTTTGTTTTGAACATTGAAGACGAGAGAGAGAGAGAGAGAGAGAGAGAGAGAGAGAGAGCGAGAGAGAGAGAGAGAGAGAGAGAGAGAGAGAGAGCTCTTGCTAAGTAATTTAGCAAGATCCTGGCTCAGAATGAAAAAAAGAAAAAGAAAATAATAAAAAGGACTGGGGAGGCAACTCAGTGGTAAATGGCCCCTGAGTTCAATCCCCAGTCCCCAAAACAACAAAAAAGCAAACAAAGGAAAAACTTCAGTTTTCTGCTCCACCAGTTTGAATGACACAAGAAGATGTCCAACTAAGGGAACAAAGCAAGGGCTAAAATCGAAAACTCTCTCCAGGCTAGGCCATGTTCACACACACACACACACACACACACACACACACACATACACCCCATGGGGAGTGGGGCTGTAAAAAGCCACCCCTGCAACAGGTGGTCCCTTCCCCTGTGTGCCAGTAGGATGCTGAGTTCAAAACACCAAACTGGTAGTGGGTGTAGGAAATCCTTCCTAAGAGGATCTTGAAGTTGAGACCCAGAGACTGAGCAGGAATTAACCAGCAGGGAGAGTAGGGGAAGGAGAATGATCTGGGCAAAGCTGTGGTCCAAAGCTGCAAGTCAGAGAGGACTTTGAAAAAAAGGTGCCTATGGCTGGGACTTGGTGAGTCAAGGGCAGAAAGAAATGACTACTGTTATGGTCAGAGTGATGGGCTCTTTAAGTCACATGATTTGGGACTTTACCCTAAAAGCAGTAGGAAGCCTTTTGACTATTTAAGAGAGTAACTGGAGCAGCTTCAATTATATTTGATTATTTCCTCATTTTGTCTAATTCTAGTTAAAACCCCTAGTCTTTTTTTTTTTTTTTTTTTTAGACTATTTACTTATTTGCTTTAGTTGTACACAATGCATTTATTTTTATGTGGTGCTGAGGATTCAACCCGGGCCGCGTATGTGCTAGGCGAGCGCTCTACCGCTGAGCCACAACCCCATCCCCAAAACCCCTCATCTTGTATTGGGATCATTCTGATAGGATGTGGGAAGGAAAGTTCAGGTGTGCACCTTTGTATTTCTCCATAATGCTGCTTAACATACACAATGCAAAATTACGTGCACAACTGCCTCCATTAAGTGAAGAGGATGTAGTACAAAGTGCTTGGAACATCCAAGTGACCAATGTGATCTGTTTCAGTTATGGGAAGGCAGACATCTCAGTGTCCCAGAGGTGAAGATGTAGACCTCACCAGGACTGCTGCTCCACCCAGCCACTGTTTTTAGCTGCATTTTGCTTTTCATAGTTATAATGAGCTGATTGTACTATTTTAGGGTCTAACATGTTTTTTTGTACAATCGATATGAATCTTCCAAGCAAGCAAATAGCTTAGGGGGGAATACTGTATCATTTTCCCAGAATAGCTCAGCATTTTTGTCTTTCGGTTTTACTAGATTCAATGTTCACAGATGCTTGGGCCAAATAATTCCTTATTTATTTAGCTTTGAAAAGAGACTTCAGAAGAGGGGTAATGAAAGTGAACCACCCTGGGGTGGGAGGGTGGTGTTTTGTTTTGAAAAACTGAAGATCAGTAAGAGAGAGACCTCTGCTGGTTAAACTGGTATAATGACCTAGAGTTGCTCACTGAACTGAAGGGCTCTAGTGGCTGTCATCTGTTTGCCAAGCTTCTATAGTTGTTAGCAAACTGTTCCGTATTTGTCCATTTCTTCAGCTTTCAAATCAGGTTGACTCGGAGCTCATCTAAGAGATCCATAAATCGCAGCTCCAATCACATTGTTCCTCTTTCAATCGTTAGGAAAAGTGTTCATCTTGCGTGTTTCTTCAAAGCCACAGCTCTAAATATCAGCCCCAGGCCTGAAATAACTCCTGCATGTCTTCATCTTAGTTTCCTTTTCTATTTTCTACTGCTCCTTTTCTTCTCCTCTAGTAAGATGAATAAAACAAATCTTTGCTCAAAAGAGAGTGAAGCTGGACATGGTGGCATATGGCAGTGATCCCGGCAAACTTGGGAGGCTGAGGCAGGAGGATCTCAAGTTCAAAGCCAGCCTCAGCAACTTAGCAAGGCCCTGTCTCAAAATAAAAAGGGCTGGTGATGTGGCTCAGTGATAAAGTGCCCCTGGATTCAATCCCTAGTGCCACCAAGAAAAAGAGAAGAGAGAGAGAGAGAGAGAGAGAGAGAGAGAGAGAGAGAGAAAGTAGAACTGATGGAAAGTGAGAAGGAGGGAACTAAAGGCTTATCTTGGGTAGACCCTCTACTGAATGCCAGGGCATGGGGCCCAGGGATGGTGTTATGTACCTCAGAAGGCTGTGGTTCCTGTTGATGCCTTCTGATAGGTTGGTTAATTGTGGGAAAGTGGTGCAGAGTGGTGAATGGGGTTCATGCTCAAGAATGTAGAGAATTATTATCTAGAAGGAGCAAGGGGACCGTTTCCTGGAGACCTTTTGATGGGCTGCAACAACAATGAGTTCCTACTATGTGCCAGGCCCTAGACTAAGTACCTCACCTACCTTAATTCTGTTCTTGTTTTGCCTTTCTCTTCACAATCTTAAAAATGTCTTTCCCTGGAAAAAGATTTTTTAATAGATGTGAAGAACTTGGAACAAGGCCTGCATAAAATAATAGCCACATGTGTTCACTATTTCATTATTATGTTTCTCCTCTGGAATATGCCCCTAACTACGAGGGACTCATTCATACTGGCTATAATCCTGCTTTTAAAATGACACCTCTGGCTCTCAGAAGCAGAGCAGCAGGGGTGCCTCTTTGGTTTGCCACCATTTCCCCCCACACAGTTGTACCCATTTCCTGTGTCTTCCCATTGTTGGAACTAACTTTTTTTTTTTTTTTTTTTTTTGGTACTGGGGATTGAACTCAGGGGCACTCGACCACTGGATCACATCCCCAGCCCTTTTTTTTTGTATTTTATTAGAGACAGGGTCTCACTGAGTTACTAAGTGCCTCGCCATTGCTGAGGCTGGCTTTGAACTCGCGATCCTCCTGCCTCAGCCTCCCAAAGTGCTGGGATTACAGGCGTGCGCCACCGCGCCCGGCTTGGAACTAACTTTTCTTCTTTACATATTCATTCTAATGTTCAGCAACCTGTTCAGGAAAGGCCAAAGTTTTGGGTAATTTTAGTGCTATTTAGGGACCTTAGAGCATCTAGTTAAAACCTCTCCTTTGAGAAAACTGAGGTTCAGAGAGTTTTCAGTTGTCCAAGGTTACTCAACTAAGGACCAGCAAAGGCAGGACTGGAATCCAGGACCCCTGGACCCTTGCAAAAGTGCTTTCTATAGGAACCCATACTGTCCTTGGGTTGTACTGTGCAAGAGGTGGTTTTACGTGCACTTTCTGTTCCTCTTCTCAGGATGTCTGACTTTCCTCTCAGGCCTCCATGCCTTTACTCTGCACAGCCAGCCCAGAGCCATTAGTGCCTCCACCAGACAGCCTCTGTGACCAGCTTGGGTAGCTTTTCCTTTCTCCCCTAAACTTAATCTTTGGGACTTGATAGGGCACTAACAAATCACTCCACTCACAGATTTACCAAAAGCAGTACCCAAAACTTCTAGCCTCTTCTAAAGTGCCTGGTTTTTTTTTTTTTTTTTCTGTGTGTGTGTGGTACCAGGGATTGAACTCAGGGGCGCTTGACCACTGGGCCACATCCCCAGCCCTTTTTTATATTTTATTTAGAGACAGGGTCTCACTGAGTTGCTTAGTGCCTCGCCATTGCTGAGGCTGGCTTTGAACTCACGATCCTCCTGCCTCAGCCTCCCAAAGAGCTGGGATTACAGGCGTGCGCCACCGTGCCCGGCTTCTAAAGTGCCTGTTGATATTGGCATTTCTGTGCCTCTTGATGTCACCATGTATTTTTTTGTGTATGCCTTAAGTTTGTATGCCTTGCTGGGTGTGCTGGCATATCTCTGTAATCCCAGCGACCCCGACTCTGGAGGCTGAGGCAGAGGATTGCAAGTTCAAGGCCATCCTGGCAACTTAGTGAGACCCTTTCTTAAAATAAAAATTTAAAAAGCTGGGGATGTAGGGGCTGGGGTTGTGGCTCAGCGGCAGAGCGCTCGCCTCTCACGTGCGCGGCCTGGGTTTGATCCTCAGCACCATGTAAACATAAATGCATTGCATTGTGTACAACTAAAGTAAATAAATAAATATTTAAAAAAAAAAAAAGCTGGGGATGTAGCTAAGTGGTAAAGCACCTCTGGGTTCAATCTTCAGTACCAAGAAAAAAAGAAGTTTGTATGTGTCAAAAGTTGCCTTCTACTTATTTGTAACTCTGCCTACTTTCTCAGAACAATATCGTGCCTTTTACCAGAGATGCAAGCTCTTAATCTAGCAGAACAAACCTTTACTCCTAGGAATTTCAGGCACTGTGGTGAGCCAGTTACCTAGATATTCTATTATTATTATTATTTGTGTGTGGCATTGTGAATTGAACCCAAGGCCTTGTGCACGATAGGCAAGCACTCAACCAGTGAGCTGCACCCCAAGCCCCTAATTATGCAGATATTTTAAAGTAGGGTTCTCGTTAAGTGTTTCAAATTATACCCTGTAGTTTCTAATATGGTGTCCTGGTATATTCTTGGTATTTATTAAGGTTTTGTGAGTGATTATCTTACTTGTGTTGCCACAGAATTACTTTGTTGTATCTGTGATTATTTATGGAGTGCTCATGAAGCATGCTGGACTATGTTAGGCCCTGAAGGCATTTGTGAAGAAGTTTGACAGCTGTCTGTCTCCCCCAGCTGCCCACAAGGTGGATAAGATGGTGCAACCCGAGGAGGCCTTCTTTGTTCCCGAGGATAGAAGGTGCATTGTGGAGTAGAGAGATACAGGAACTATATTCGATGCCATACCAGCTCTCCATTGCTTATCTCCAGAATTCCTATACAGAAAAGAAAAATAAACTTTTATCTTATTCAAGCCACTATTATTTCTGGGCTCTGTTACTAGCTGCCAAATGCAAATCTTAACTGATATAGAAGTCCTTGAGGATTTTTGAGCAAGGGGCTGATTCTGTACTATTGGTGGCTCTGCAAGGACAGATTTGAGGAGGGGAGTGTTCTGGGGAGTACTAGGAGATAAAGTTAGCTTGGCAGGTGGGGACAGGAGAATCCACATCTTACACAGGGTCACTGGTTTTGATTTTTTTCCCAGGACACCTTTGCTAAATTCCCATTGTACTGTAGCTATTTAAATCTGTAGTTATTGAGTAATTTGCATTCTGCTATTGTCAACTGAACTGGCCTGAAAGCTAGGGCGATTGAGAAGATGGCTGTTCTTTGTGCCTTAAAAAGAAACAGGCAAAAGCTGGAGCAGGAATAGCATATCAGTGTTACAGTAAAGTGAAGTTATTATGTTTTCTGAACTCCTGCAGGCATTTTCAAGAAAAGGAACTTTTGTTACTTGTGATTGTCTAATCAAGATACATTTGAAATGTATCCTTTACTGGATAGCAACAGTAAATAGCATTAAAAAAATAAATCTGGGAGTAACTTGCAAAGGTAATTTTATCTTCTAAGAATTTATAAAAGAGAAAAATCTATTTTATCAACTTACTCTAAGGTTCATGTAATTACATTGAGTAATGGCTGTCTGTCTCTTCATAATGAACTTTTTTCTTTTGCAGTGCTGGGCGTAGTGAATTTTTTTTTTTTTTTTTTTTTTTTGTACTGTAGAATTGACCCAGGGGTTCTTAACCACATCCTCAGCCCTTTTTTAAAAATTATTTATTTTGAGACAGGGTCTCCCTAAATTGCTTAGGGACTCTCTAAGTTGCTGAGGCTGGCTTTGAACCTGTGATCCTCCTGCCTCATGAGGCCTCTGGAGCCACTGGGATTACAGGCATGCATCACTGCATCCGGCCATAGTGAACTTTTCCTTTTGAGGTTGGGCAGGTAATTTCAGACCTTTTGTATTAGAAGAAATTTAATTATTATTTATTGTTTACATGGGTTATGAAAAATATGATGGTATAGCTATGCTATAATTAAATATTACAAACTCAGTTACTTTAACTCTCACTGTTCATTAAGGAGGGTATTTCTCAGATCCCATTGTTTATGGACACTCTGGTCTTAGCCATGAGGTCCTAGCTGCCCCCGGTCAACATTTTTACCTTCCTTTTCTGCAGTCCTTACAGTGAAGAAACCTTAGTCAGGCATAGTGGCACATGCCTGTAATCCCAGCAATTTGGGAGGCTGAGACAGAAGGATTAAAAATTTGAGGAGAGCCTCAGCAATTTAAAAATTCCCTAAACAACTTAGTGGGCGGGTTCGATCCTCAGCACCAAGTAAACATAAATGCATTGCATTGTGTACAACTAAAGTAAATAAATAAATATTTTTAAAAAAAAGGTGGGGGGGCTGGGATGTAGCTTAGTGGTTAAGTGTCCCTGGGTAAAATCTGCAGTACCAAAAAAGAAAGGAAGAAACCTTGACTCCAGGGCATAGCTCTCCTCTGAAACTAGTTATGCTAACAGTGTTCTATCTTTCTGTTTCCTTAAAAATGATTTGGCAACTCTAAAATTCTTTCCAAACCTGCCTTAGTAATTAGAAGCCTCAATGCAACCACAAATTTCAAGGTTCCTTAATGCAGTGGCCTTCAGCCTTTCCCCGCTGCCCACATATGGAAGATGGAAGGGCAGATATGACCAGTGTTATCTGAAATTCGTGCTCATTAGTTATGTCTTTTCATTCTTTCCTCAATTTGGGAAAATATACAAGAATGCAAATTACTGCTGGGAGTGGTAGTGCACACCTATAACCCCTTGTCTTGGAAACCTGGGGCAGGAGGATCGCAAGTTTGAGGCCAGCCTCAGCAATTTAATGAGATCCTCAGCAATTTAGCGAGAACCTGTCTTAAAATAAAAAATAAAAAGGCCTGGAGATACGGTGCAGAGGTAAAGCAACCCTGGGTTCAACTCCCAGTTTCAAAAAAATGACCGAATATTAGGTTGTAAACTGGACCTTCTGTTGCAAACTTCCATACTTTTTCTACTAGCTCAAATTTTAAAAAATATTCTTAGTTGTAAGTGGACACAATACCTTTATTTTATTTATTTATATGTGGTGCCAAGGATGGAACCAAGTACCTCAAATGTGTTAGGCAAGCCTTCTACCACTGAGCTACAGACCCAGCCCCCACCTCTGCTCCTCCCCCGCCCCCCGCCCCCCCCCCCCAACCAGGGATTGAACCCTGGGGCGCTTAACCACTCACTGAGCCACATCCCTAACCCTTTTTATATTTTATTTAGAGACAGTCTCACTAAGTTACTTAGGGCCTTGCTAAATCTCTGAGGCTGGTTTTGAACTTTCAATCTCCTGCCTCAGCCTCCTGAGCTGCTGGGATTAGAAGCCTATTCCTGTACTCCTGCTGGGATTATTTGGCCAGCAATATTTCACCATTTATTGAAAAATCATACCTCAATATCTTCAATAATTGTTTCATTAAAAAGCAAAACAGAGCCCCAGCGATGTTAGGAATAATTGTAGGAACATTCTCTTTCTTTCACTCTGCCTTAGTTTCCTGGGGCAAGATGGAAAGAACAATATCACTTTTTTTGTACCAACTCAATTTTAATAATGACATGTGGATTATGCCCAGTTATATGATTCCAAGTGTTAGGATTTGAGTTATATCTCCCTGGAGTTCCTGGGTTGTGTTTTGCTAGAGTCTGCACAAAGAAAAAACAAAACAAGGCATACAGTCTGATAAACAGATGTTCTCTCTCTTGGGATCAATAAATCATAATAGCCAACATTTATGCAGCAATAGTGTGGCTAAGCTACTTACCTACATTATTCTTTTAATCCTGATGAAGACTCTGGGAAGTAGCTATATGGATGAGGAAACAGCTTTGGTACTGTTGCTCAAGGTCACACTAGCCAGCTGAACAAGGGCATAGGTTTATGTCTTGCTGACTCCCGGCCTGGGTTTAGAGGCTCTCCTGTCATTCTTTTAAATAATCTCAACCAGAGCAAGGCCAACTGGCTTAGTGTGACACTCGATCCCACATTTATCCTTTCACTCTCTGCCAGATTGAAAGACCTTACGGGGATTAAATATTTTTGGCCAGCAATGTTTCACCATTTATTGAAAAATGATACCTCAATATCTTCAATAATTGTTTCATTAAAAAGCAAAACAGAGCCCCAGCTATGTTAGGAATAATTGTAGGAACATAATCTTTCTTTCACTATGCCTCAGTCTCCTGGGGCAAGATGGAAAGAACAATATCACTTTTTCTTTTTCATTTTTTTTTTTTTACCAGGGATTGTACCAGGGATCGAGCCTAGGGGTACTTAACCATTGAGCCACATCCTCAGCTCTTTTTTAAAAAAATGTTTATTTTTTAGTTGTAGATGGACACATACCTTTATTTTATTTTTATGTGGTGCTGAGGATCGAACCCTGTACCCAACGCATGCCAAGACAAGTACTCTACCTCTGAGCCACAACCCTAGCCTTCAGCTATTTTCTTTTCTTTCTTTCTTTCTTTTTAATACTTATTTATTTGTTTTAATTGTACACAATGCCTTTATCTTTACGTGGTGCTGAGGATGAAACCAGGCCGCGCACATGCTAGGTGAGCGCTCTATGGCTGAGCCACAACCCCAGACCCCTTCAGCTCTTTTTTTAATATTTTATTTTTAAAAATTTTTTAGGGGCTGGGGCTATGGCTCAGCAGTAGAGCACTCATCTCGCATGTGTGAGGCCCTGAGTTCGATCCTCAGCACCACATAAATAAAAAATAAAGGTATTGTGTCCACCTACAACTAAAAAAATTTTTTTAAATAATTAAAAAATATTTTTTAAAATATTTTTTAATTGTCAATGGGCCTTTATTTTATTTATTTATATGTGGTGCTGAGAATCGAACCCAGTGCCTTATACATGGTAGGCAAGTGATCTACCACTGAGCCACCACCCCAGCCCCTTATTTTTTATTTTGAGACAGGGTCTCTCTAAGTTGCTCAGGCTGGATTTGAACTTGTGATCCTCTTATCTCAGCCTCCTGAGTCACTGTGATTACAGGAATGCACCACTATGCCCGGCACAGTATCGCCTTTTGAGGTTATTCTGGGAAGAGAGAAACAGTGGATGCCACTTTATTGTGATAGGCAGCCACATTTGGGGGACAGGCAACAACTGCCACAGGACTTTTAATGTTGGGAAATCTTCTTACAGGATGAAGGTCATTTTATGGTAAGAGAAGCATGGTTGCCCTGAGGAATAAGTTTTACTCTGAACCTCCTTCTGTTTTTTTTTTTTTTTTTTTTTAATATTTATTTATTTATTTATTTGCTTTAGCTGAACACAATGGGTTTATTTGTACGTGGTGCTGAGGATCAAACCCGGGCCGCGCACGTGCCAGGTGAGCACTCTACTACTGAGCCACAACCCCAGCCCTCCTTCTGTTTTTTTAAGTCCATTTGGATTCAGGTGTTCCTCAGAGTCCTCCTTCTTTCAAGGTAGGTAAGAGGGCCCAGATCAGAAGCCTTATATCTAAGCTTGACTTATTGGATTCCCACCAGAGATCATTTGCTTGAGATGATGGACCTAGCTTACTTTGGGGATAGATACAGGTGGATAAGAGCCAACGGTTGTTTGCTAATTTGTTTATTTTGCAAAGATATTATTAAAAATGTCATTTGCTTTGTGTGATTAAAGAACCCCTAGAGTGCCTATAGTTTCCATTGCTGAGGAGGCTGAGGCAGGAGGATCAGTTCAGGAGTTTGGGGCAGTGGGGAGGAACACCTCCCAAGAGCTGTAGATATATATTTTTTTTCAGCTTTTATTTAGGCCCCAGGGTTTAGACTCTGGAAAGACCATTTTTGCTTTTCTAATGGGGGCAGGTAGAAAAAACATGGATCTGGTTAATTGAAATCTAAGGCAGTTTTCTTCTATGGGACATCTTCCTCTGCTAGGCCAGGACAAAGGTGAAGAGAAGGTTGGGTCATTATTTTTGTGTCTAATCTCACAAAATTTATGAGGGAAACTAATAACCTCCTCACAAAGTTGTTGCCATATCAACTAAAATAATGTACCTGGAAGTGTTTTACAAATTTATTATTATCTTGTGTGAAAATGGTGATTAGTAGCCAGGAGCAATGGCATGCTATAATTTCAGCTGCTCTGGAGGCCTAAGCAGGAAGATCACAAGTTCAAGGATAGCCTTGGCAACTTAGTGAAACCCTATCTCAAAAAGTAAAACAGGGCTGGGAATGTAGCTCTGGGGTATAAGTGACCTGAGTGTTCAATCCATAATACAAAAAAAAAAAAAAAAAGAAGAAGAAGAAGAAGAAGGAGGAGGAGGAGGAGGAGGAGGAGGAGAAAGTCTGTACCCGGGGAACATTGAGAACAATTCAAAGCCAAGTGCATGTAACACTGCTTAATAATCTGATGTAACATGGGCCATACTTTGAATAATAGGTGTGTTTTCTTCAGGGACCAATGTTAGACTTGCTTCCTAGAGCCAGGGCCTCACTCCTAAATACAAACATGCTTAATCAAATGAGGATCAGGCCATATTGGTATGATATAACTACATCATTGCTCAGCATAATTCATTCTGCAGTCACCTGGTTGAGCCATTCAGAGAGGTAAAATAGCTGGGGCATGTGGTGTGCACATATAGTGCCAGCTACTCTGAGGCTGAGGTAGTAGGATCCCTTGAGCCCAGGAGTTTGAGGTCAGCCTTGTAACACAATGAGACTCTTGTTTCCAAAAAAAAAAGGTAAAATAAAAATTATAATTATGATTCTTAAAACTGGCATGAGGATACACAGATTTGAGGATGCACATTTGTACAGAGTTCAGGGAAACGTCTTCCTTTTTTTTTTTTTTTTTTAAGGGATTTAGAAATTTTTAGTTGTAGGTAGACACAATACCTTTATTTTATTTACATGGTGCTGAGGATTGAACCCAGGGTCTCACACATGGGAGACGAGCACTCTACTGCTGAGCCCCAGCCCCAGCCCTGGGGGAAATGTCTTCTTGAAAGGAGTTCTATATCAGTTCAGTTTTTTTCTTCTTTTCTCTCCTTCCATTTTTTCTTTTTCTTTCTTTTCCTTTTTTGGGGGACTGGGGATAAAGCCCAAGACCTTGTGTATGCTAGTCAAGTACTCTATCCTTCCAATAAATACTCATTGAATGCTTACTATATGCTAGACATTAACTATATAAAACATTAGCCTGGTCCTCAAGCCTTCAAGGAGCTCAGTGGTGTGTGTGTGTGTGTATGTGGTGGTGAGGGGGGAGGGTTGGAGCAAGCACATGTACATTTTCATATGTGAAATCATAGTACAGAGGTGTGTGTGTGTGTGTGTGTGTGTGTGTGTGTGTTACTGGGGATTGAACACAGGGATGCTTTACCACTGAGCTATACCCCTTTTTATTTTTTATTTTGAGGCAGATTCCTGCTAAATTGCTGAGGTTCTCCCTAAGTTACTGAGACTGGCTTTGAATTTGTAATCCCCCTGCTTCAGCCTCCCAAGGTACTGGGATTATAGGCCTGTGCTACTGTGAGCTTTGAACAGTAAAATAGATTTGAACAACCTTCTGTGAGAGTACACAAGGGAGAGGACAACTCTGGGAAGACTTTGCTGAGGAGATGAAATTTTAAATTAGATGTTGTTTTCTGAATTTTTTTTTGTTTGTTTGTTTGTTTTGTACCAGGGATTGAACTCAGGGGTACTCGACCACTGGGCCACATCCCCAGCCCTTTTTTGTATTTTATTAGAGACAGGGTCTCACTGAGTTGCTAAGTGCCTCGCCATTGCTGAGGCTGGCTTTGAACTCGCGATCCTCCTGCCTCAGCCTCCCAAGTGCTAGGATTACAGGCGTGCGCCACCGCGCCCGGCTGTCTGAATGTTTATGTCCCACCAAAATGCATATATTGAAACCTAATTACCAATGTGATGACCTCTGGGAGGTGATTATGTCACCAGGTGCAAGACCACAACAATGAAAGTGTGCCCTTATGAAAAAGAGCTTGCAAGCTCCTTCCACCATGAGAAGACATGGTGAGGAGATGCCATCTGTGAACTAGAAAACAGACCTTCACCAGACACTGAAATTGCTGTAGCATTGATTTTGGAGTTCCCAGCTCTGGAACTGAGAAATTTCTATTGTTATAAACCACCCAGTTTACAGTGTAGCCATAGGTTCCAAATCCATGGTTTTAACCAACCATGTATCAGATTTGTGTGTGTATATATAGATATATGTATATATATATGTAAATATTTTAATTGCACCTGTTCTGAACATGTACAGACTTTCTTTTTGTGTTGCTATTCCCTGAATAATATGGCATAAAAACCATTTGTATAGCATTTACATTGTATTAGATATTATGAATAACCTAGAGATGATTTAAAGTTCACAGGAAGCCAAGGATTTATATGCAAAATATGTAAGAACTTTCAAAACTCAACAATAATGCAACAAGTAACTCAATTAAAAATGAGAAAAAAAAATGGGCACGGTGGCGCACATCTGTATCTCAGGGACAAGACACTGAGGCAGGAGAATGGCAAATTTCAGGCCAGCCTGAACAACTGAACGAGATCCTATCAAGAATAAAAAGGGGGGGCTGGGGTTGTGGCTCAGCGGCAGAGCGCTCGCCTCGCACGTGTGCGGCCCGGGTTCGATCCTCAGCACCACGTAAACATAAATGCATTGCATTGTGTACAACCAAAGTAAATAAATAAATATTAAAAAAAAAAAAAAAAAAAAAAGAATAAAAAGGGCTAGGGTAGCCAGGCGTGGTGGCGCACGCCTGTAATCCCAGCACTTTGGGAGGCTGAGGCAGAAGGATCACGAGTTCAAAGCCAGCCTCAGCAATAGCGAGGCACTTAGCAACTCAGTGAGACCCTGTCTCTAAATAAAATACTAAAAAAGTCTGGGGATGTGACCCAGTAGTCAAGTGCCCCTGAGTTCAATCCCCGATACCACATTAAAAAAAAAAAAAAAAAAAAAAAAAAAAAAGGGATAGGGTATACACAGTGGGAGAACACCCCTGATTTTGAACAAATAGTTCATGAAAGAAGATATATGGATGGCAAATAAATACACGAAAATACACACATTGTCATCAATAATTAAGGAATTGCAAAGGAAAACTAGATAGGATAATACCATAAATCTATTAAAATAGCTAAAAACCCCAAACAAAACAAAATAAACAGACAATACCAAATGCTATCAAGGATGTAGAGCAACAGAAACTCTCAAACATTACTGATAGAAATGTAAAATGGTACAGCTGCTTTGCAAAGCAGTTTGGCACTTTTTTATTAAGATAAACATGCTTGAGTAACAACAAATCCCATTATTATGTACAACTATAATGGATCAATAAAAAATGAGGGAAAAAAATAAACATGCTTGAGAAGTAAAAACTTAAGGTAACACAATCTATACACAAATGCTTAATGCAGCATTATTTCTATCATCAAAAATTGGATACCCAAATGTCCTTCAACAATTGAGTGGGAAAAAAAACTGTGGTACATCCATGCAGTTGAATACTACTGGGCAATAAAAAGGGAAGAACTATTGATACAAGGAACATGGGCGAATCTCAAGTGCATTTTCTATATGAAAAAAAGCTAGATCAAAATGACTATATATTGCAGGGCAAGGTGGCACACACCTATTATCCCAGTGGCTTGTGAAGCTGAAGCAAGAGGATCTCAAGTTCAAGGCCAGCTTCAGCAACTAAGCAAAGCCCTAAGCAACTTAGCGAGACCCTGTCTCAAAATTAAAAAACAAAACAAAACAAAATAAAAAGGACTAGGGATGTGGCTCAGGGGTTAAGTGCCTCTAGGTTCAATCTTTAGTACAAAAAGGAAAAGAAGACTATATACCATATGATTCTACTTACAGATGGCAAAAGTAGAATCCATTTTATAGATTTATACAAGCATGGAATATATCTTATTCTAATTAGGACCCTATTCTTTTTTTTTTTTTTTTTTTTTTTTTTTTTTTTTTTTTTTGTGGTACCAGGGATTGAACTCAGGGGCACTTGACCACTGGGCCACATCCCCAGCCCTTTTTTGTGTTTTTATTAGAGACAGGGTCTCACTGAGTTGCTAAGTGCCTCGCCATTGCTGAGGCTGGCTTTGAACTCGCGATCCTCCTGCCTCAGCCTCCCAAAGTGCTGGGATTACAGGCGTGCGCCACCGCGCCCGCAGTAGCATTGATTTTGGAGTTCCCAGCTCTGGAACTGAGAAATTTCTATTGTTATAAACCACCCAGTTTACAGTGTAGCCATAGGTTCCAAATCCATGGTTTTAACCAACCATGTATCAGATTTGTGTGTGTATATATAGATATATGTATATATATATGTAAATATTTTAATTGCACCTGTTCTGAACATGTACAGACTTTCTTTTTGTGTTGCTATTCCCTGAATAATATGGCATAAAAACCATTTGTATAGCATTTACATTGTATTAGATATTATGAATAACCTAGAGATGATTTAAAGTTCACAGGAAGCCAAGGATTTTATATGCAAAATATGTAAGAACTTTCAAAACTCAACAATAATGCAACAAGTAACTCAATTAAAAATGAGAAAAAAAAATGGGCACGGTGGCGCACATCTGTATCTCAGGGACAAGACACTGAGGCAGGAGAATGGCAAATTTCAGGCCAGCCTGAACAACTGAACGAGATCCTATCAAGAATAAAAAGGGGGGGCTGGGGGTTGTGGCTCAGCGGCAGAGCGCTCGCCTCGCACGTGTTGCGGCCCGGGTTCGATCCTCAGCACCACGTAAACATAAATGCATTGCATTGTGTACAACCAAAGTAAATAAATAAATATTAAAAAAAAAAAAAAAAAAAAAAAGAATAAAAAGGGCTAGGGTAGCCAGGCGTGGTGGCGCACGCCTGTAATCCCAGCACTTTGGGAGGCTGAGGCAGAAGGATCACGAGTTCAAAGCCAGCCTCAGCAATTAGCGAGGCACTTAGCAACTCAGTGAGACCCTGTCTCTAAATAAAATACTAAAAAAGTCTGGGGATGTGACCCAGTAGTCAAGTGCCCCTGAGTTCAATCCCCGATACCACATTAAAAAAAAAAAAAAAAAAAAAAAAAAAAAAAAGGATAGGGTATAACACAGTGGGAGAACACCCCTGATTTTGAACAAATAGTTCATGAAAGAAGATATATGGATGGCAAATAAATACACGAAAATACACACATTGTCATCAATAATTAAGAATTGCAAAGGAAAACTAGATAGGATAATACCATAAATCTATTAAAATAGCTAAAAACCCCAAACAAAACAAAAATAAACAGACAATACCAAATGCTATCAAGGATGTAGAGCAACAGAAACTCTCAAACATTACTGATAGAAATGTAAAATGGTACAGCTGCTTTGCAAAGCAGTTTGGCACTTTTTTTATTAAGATAAACATGCTTGAGTAACAACAAATCCCATTATTATGTACAACTATAATGGATCAATAAAAAAATGAGGGAAAAAAAATAAACATGCTTGAGAAGTAAAAACTTAAGGTAACACAATCTATACACAAATGCTTAATGCAGCATTATTTCTATCATCAAAAATTGGATACCCAAATGTCCTTCAACAATTGAGTGGGAAAAAAAAACTGTGGTACATCCATGCAGTTGAATACTACTGGGCAATAAAAAGGGAAGAACTATTGATACAAGGAACATGGGCGAATCTCAAGTGCATTTTCTATATGAAAAAAAGCTAGATCAAAATGACTATATATTGCAGGGCAAGGTGGCACACACCTATTATCCCAGTGGCTTGTGAAGCTGAAGCAAGAGGATCTCAAGTTCAAGGCCAGCTTCAGCAACTAAGCAAAGCCCTAAGCAACTTAGCGAGACCCTGTCTCAAAATTAAAAAACAAAACAAAACAAAATAAAAAGGACTAGGGATGTGGCTCAGGGGTTAAGTGCCTCTAGGTTCAATCTTTAGTACAAAAAGGAAAAGAAGACTATATACCATATGATTCTACTTACAGATGGCAAAAGTAGAATCCATTTTATAGATTTATACAAGCATGGAATATATCTTATTCTAATTAGGACCCTATTCTTTTTTTTTTTTTTTTTTTTTTTTTTTTTTTTTTTTTTTTTGTGGTACCAGGGATTGAACTCAGGGGCACTTGACCACTGGGCCACATCCCCAGCCCTTTTTTGTGTTTTTATTAGAGACAGGGTCTCACTGAGTTGCTAAGTGCCTCGCCATTGCTGAGGCTGGCTTTGAACTCGCGATTCCTCCTGCCTCAGCCTCCCAAAGTGCTGGGATTACAGGCGTGCGCCACCGCGCCCGGCAGGACCCTATTCTTGTGGCTAGACATCATGATGGGATTCACTTAGGTATTTGTACATATGGCAAAAGTAAAGGAATGGAAACCAGATCAGGGGTTGCCACAGGCCTGGTGTTAGGAGAGGTATCAATTACAGACATCACCAGAGAATGATCTGGGCTGATATAACCCTCCTATGTCTTGGTGGTGATGCATTATACTGCTGCTTCACTTCCAAGTCAAGAGAAAAGATGAAAACTTTTCTCTTGTCTAGGGATCTTCTAGTGAGAAATCTTGTTTTCTGACTAAATAGAAGCAATCAGATCCAAATGAATTCTATGCAAAGCTTTTTGACTTAGCACCAGTAAAAATTTCAGGGTCAACTGGGCATAGTGGCACAGACTTGTTATCCCAGCAATTCAAAAGGCTAAGGCAGGAGGATTGCAAGTTTGAGGCTAGCCTCTACAATTTAGCCATACCTAGTCTCAAGATTAAAAATAAATAAATAGAAAGGACTGGGGACTGTAGCTCAGTGGTAAAATGCCTCTGGTTCTATCCCCAGTAGCCCCTACTCCCAAATTTAAGAGTTAATGACAAGTCCAGATGCCTAGAAAATTCCTCATATTTAAGATGTGGCTGAGAATAATGGCCTTCAGAGATACCCATACTCTAATTTCCAGAATGTGTGAACATGTGACCTTAAATTGCAAAAAGTATTTGTATATATGTTTAATAGTAAGGACCTTGAAATGCAGAGGGTATCTTAGATTATCCATGTGGACCTAATCTAATCAAATGAATCCTTAAATGCAAAAAGCACATCACCTAGCTGGGCATGGTGGTGCACTCCTGTAATCCCAGCAATTTGGGAGGTTGAGGCAGGAGGATCACAAGTTCAAGGTCAGCCTGGGCAACTTTGAAACCCTGTCTCAGAATAAAAGATAAAAAGAGGTGAGGAGGCTGGGCGTGGTGGCACATGCCTATAATCCCAGCACTTAGGGAGGCTGAGGCAGGAGGATCACGAGTTCAAAGCAACCTCAGCAATGGCGAGGCACTTAGCAACACCGTGAGGCCCTGTCTCAAATAAAATACAAAAAAGGGCTGGGGATGTGACCCAGTGTTCGAGTGCCGCTGAGTTCAATCCCGCTACCACACACACACACACACACACACACACACACACACACACACAAAAGAGAGGTGAGGACATAGGTCACTGGTAGGGCACCCCTGGATTCAGCCCCTAGTACCAGGGGTTGGATACACACACACACACACACACATATGCACACGCACACACACACACACACACACACACACACACACACACAGAACAATCTTTCCAGCTGTGGTCAGAGGAAGAGGTGAGGAGAGAAGAATATCTCACAGTCACTCCCTCTCCCTTCTTTGCTTTTCTCCTCAGCATTTATCACTAAGTGGCAGCAGAATAATGCCCAGTTTATGAATATGTTATATGGAAAAGGGAAATTACAGATAGAATTCAGTTTGCTAAATTGCTGACCTTAAATAGGGTGATCAACTTGGATCATCCAGGGGACTCAGTGGAATCACAAAGTCCTGACATGAGAGAGGGGAAAGCAGAAGAGGAGGTCAGAGTGATGGGCTGTGAGGACTCAACCTGCTGTTGATGGTTTTGCAGACGGACAAAGGTCACTGTGAGCCATGGAATGCAGCTAGCAGTCCCAGAAACTGGAAGAGGCAAGAAGTGGATTGTCCTCCACTGAATCCAGAAAGAAATGCAGCCCTGCCCCTGCCTTGGTTTTAGCCCAGTGGGATCCATACAGAATTTCCAGCCACAGTACTGCAAGATAATAAATTTGTGTGGTTTCAAGCCACCAAGTTGGTGGTTATTTGTTACAGCAGCATAGAAGACATACATAAGGAGGATGGCTTTCAGTCATCCCTTGATATACCAAGGAGGACTGTTCCTTGGACCACCTTTGGATACCAAATTCCATAGATGCTGAAGTCTCATATGAAATGGCATAGTATTTGCCTATAACCTGCATCCTTCCATTCTCCCCATGTTTAAATCATCACTAGGCTACATACAATATCTACTACAATGTAAATAGTTGTTATGCTGTATTGTATAAAGAAATAAGGACCAAAAAACCAATCTGTTCACATTTGGTTCAGATGCAATTTTTTTCAAAATGTTTTCAATCTACACTGATGCAGTGGCTTCAGCATGGATATGGAGGGTTGACTGTATTCTTGAGTGTGAATGGAAAATATTAAGAGTAGAGAACTGCTTGGTTTCCTGATTCCTCAGCTCCCAACTCTAGGCCTGTGACTCTAGAATTGACTGTTTTTAGAATCAATGTTATTGCCACCCGGATTAATTCCTGTGATTGTAGTGAGTTTCTGGGGTGCTCTGTACTAGAACTAGGTTTATTGACCTACTTCTGTTGCCCATGCCCAGTTTTCCTGAAAACTCTTTCCCAACTGTGCACAGGTGATCTGGCCCCATTCTGAACCCGGTTTTATGTAGAGTATCTATCCTTTACTCAAGATCATGTTCCTGATCTCCTTTCCCTCTGCCAAATGTCATGACTGTGCCTGCCTAGCTCCCATATTTAATTCACTCTGATATTGTTTTCTCTTCCCTATACTTCTGGTCTGCTTGGAATTTTGTTTATATCTGTTTGACAGAGGGAAATATATATTAAAGTGATGTACTAGCAGGGCATGGTGGTGCACACCTGTAATCCCAACTACTGGGGAGGCTGAGGCAGAAAGATTGCAAGTTCAAGGCCAGCTTCAGCAATTTAGCAAGACCCTGTTAAAACAAAAAACAAAAACAAAAACAAACAAAAAACCCAGTCAGGCAAGGTGGCACATACTTGTGATCCCAGTGACTTGGGAGTCTAAGGCAGGAGGATTGCAAGCTCAAGTCCAGCCTCAGCAATTTATTAAGACACTATCTCAAAATAAAAATTAAAAGGACTAGGGATGTAGCTCAGTGGTAGAGTGCCCCTGGGTTCAATCCCCAGTAATGAAAAAAAAAAAAAAAAAAAAAAAAAAAAAAAAAAAAGATGTACTGCCAACACCTCCCTTCTTGTCTACAAAGAAGAATGAATGCTTTGTATACTTAACTCACTAGAGGGCCTTTGTTGAATCAAGCAGGGTGATTTGCAGAGAGGAGAATTTAAATGCTGAGAGACCAAGTAGCTCTGCCCAACATAAAATGAGGGCGCTTGGTACTCATCCCTGATGCCAATTCAATAACTAAGGCAAGGTTTTGGGAAAAAGGAAAAAGAAAGTTTTATTGCTTTGCTGGCAAAGGAGAGACACAAGGAACTTCTGTCCCAGAGTCTGTGAAACTCCCCATTAGAGGGAGCAGAGGGATTTAAAAGAGGTGATCCAAAAGAATCCCTGAGATTAGGGAGGTGAGATCAGGGAGGAGAAGACCAGGGAGGAGATGATTAGGGAGGAGAGGTCAGGGAGGAGAGAAAAGCCATGGTCATTTTAGAGCAGCAAGGCTATATTCAAAGCATGAAGTGGACTTCTGTTGGGAGAATATTTTGAGAAAATAGAGGAGGAAAAAAGAGAAAAAGAGTGTAAAGGAGGAAGCAGAGATGGGTGAACTGTACAATTTTGAAGAAAGAGAAGGGAAATCAAGGATATTTTTAGCTGGGTGCAATAGTGCATACCTGTAATCCCAGCTACTCGGGAGGCTGAGGCAAGAGGATCACAAGTTTGAGGCCAGCCTGGGCAATTTAGCAAGAGCCTGTCTTGAAATACAAAATAAAAGGGGTTGAGGATATTGCTCAGTGGTAGAGTGCTCCTGGATTCAATTCCCAGTAACTGCCTCCCCAAAAATCTATTTGAGAACGTAAGAAAACATTCTTTTTAAAAAAATATTTATTTGAGCCAGGTGTGGTGGCGCACGCCTGTAATCCCAGTACTTGGGAGGCTGAGGCAGGAGGATCACGAGTTCAAAGCCAGCCTCAGCAATGGCGAGGCACTTAGCAACTCAGTGAGACCCTGTCTCTAGTAAAATACAAAAAAGGGCTGGGGATGTGGCCCAGTGGTCAAGTGCCCCTGAGTTCAATCCCTGGTACCAAAAACAAACAAACAAACAAACAAAAATATTTATTTGTTTTAGTTGTACACAATGCCTTTATTTTTACGTGGTGCTGAGGATCAAACCTGGGCCACACACATGCTAGGCGAGTGCTCTACCGCTGAGCCACAACCCCAGCCCCAAGAAAACATTCTTTAATGTTAATTGATAATAATAGAGACATCTTAAGACTTCCAGATTATAACCATGGCAATGAGTAGCAGCTTCTACCATCTTGGCTTTAAAAATAATCAAGTTATTTAATTACCCAAGTAATGCGGACGTGTTTTTACTAGTACAATCACGTCAGGGCTGGGATGTAGTACAATAGTTAGAGCACTTTGCCTACCATGTGTGGTACTACCTGGGTTCAATCTCCAGAACAAAAACTGTGCTTTCATATGATAGGAGTTACAATAGAAAGGTCTAACTCTGCCCCTGGGACGGTGATTTCATTGGCAAATCTGGGATTCCCCCTCTAGGGGGTAAAATCTACTTTGCAACAGAACTGCTGGATCTTAGTCTGCAGATTAGTGTTGGGATGCTCCTCTCTCATGTTAAACTGCATCCTGCCACCCAGCTTCACCAGGAATAAGGCTATAATTGGCGCTTTTCCTTTTATTCCCTTATCTTATTTCTGAATTTGTTTTGAACTCTGAGAAGGAGGAGGGGTGTGATTTATTGGGTACTCCTTCAACATTCCAGCATTTGGTGCATTGGCCAGAAAATTGATAAGTAAAAGGATCAGAGTTAGGGAGAAGCAAGTGAATAAACATGGAGAGCTTGAGACTCCTGGAGTTGCAAGGGCCTGGCCTTGGCTGAGGGCCTTGTTCTTTCATGTGTGTGCGGGACATTTTGATCTTGGCAGTTTGTATAGGCTTATCTTGGGCCAGGTAGGTTTTAGGGTGGTGCAGTTGGCTCTTAACAGCTGTGGCCTGGGGAAAAGACCTTGGAAAAGCCACTTAGAAGCTGTAAGAGGGCCTTGGCAAGGGCATGCGGGCTATGAGAAGCCTGAGCAGGCCCCACAGGCTGAAGAGCCTTTAATAAGCAGTCACAGCCTGGGCAAGGATTCAGTTATGGGGGCAGGACGGTCTTTTCACATACCGCCCTTTTAGGTATGAAGGGAGAAGAAAATACTTGCTGGCTGTTTTTAAATTGTGAGACAGCTGGGTTTTCTATGGACCAAAGAGCATTAGAGAGAGCTTCATTTTCAATGTGTTAGGGCTAGGTCTAGGCAGATAATGTAAACAAACTGCCCTAATTTTAATTCCTCTTTTATATTGTTCTGAGCTATCCTCAAAGGCAAAAGAGGGCAGGATGAACTGTGTTTGAATTCATGTGGCTCAAGGGTCACTCCCTCAGCCTATTCTCAAGGTTTCTAGAAACTGATTGGATAGATAAGATGGAGAAACCTCTCCAGGTGGTAGGTTTTTTGTTTGTTTGTTTGTTTGTTTGTTTAATGGTATCAGGTATTGAGCCCAAGGGGTTTTAACCACTGAGCTACATTCCCAGCCCTTTTTATTTTTTTATTTTGAGACAGGGTTTCACTAAGTTGTTTACGGCCTTGCTAAGTTCCTGAGGCTGGCTTTGAACTCGAGATCCTCCCGCCTCAGCCTCTTGAGTCACTGGGGTGATGGTTTTCTTAGGCCTAAGTCTACATACAGAAAGAGGCTGAAACAAAGGCAATAAGCACAGGAATAAGGCTCACTATGATGGGGGCAGGGAAGCTCTATTACCAAGCAGAGTTCATTTTCATTGAATGCTGCAATGCAGGCTCCTAAAGGCTAATGGGGACATGGAAATGGAAAGGTTTCGAATATGTGGGTGGGAAAGAGCAGCTCCTCAAATAAGATGTGATGACTGAGGGTGTTGCATAATCTCCCCCTCCCTCTCTCCCTCCCTCCCTCCCTTCCTTCCTTCTTTCCTCACCCCAGGGGCAGATGTTCTGTCTCTAAGCTGTACCACAGCTCCAGCCACTGGACATTTCTAAACTTTGCAAGAAGGCAACATCCTCTCAAATGCTCTGTTTGAAAAAGAAGATGGTACCCAGAGGTGGATCTTCTCAGATGCTTGTCAAGGTGCCATAGTACTGAAATTAAACTATTGGCTAGGATATTTCTACTAATTGAGATTAAATTAACAGTCAATAGATTCTGGACGTTGATCCACTGGCATCTTGGTGAGGATACAATCTGTGCCACACATTTAGCAACCCAAAGTATTAATTCTCGGCATGCAAGTTTGTTTGAGATACCTGCTAAAAATTGACTTGTTTTCCAAATATGGCAGGGATAGATACAGTGCTGTGATCCTTTTGCATGTTCAACTACGTCTACTGACTCTTTTTTGGGGAAAAAAAAAAGATAAAAATCACTCTTGAATTTTTTTTTTTTTTTTTTTTTTTTTTTTTTTTTTGGTACCGGGAAACTCAGGGGCACTCAACCACTGGGCCACATCCCCAGCCCTTTTTTGTATTTTATTAAACAGGGTCTCACAGTTACTAAGTACCTCGCCATTGCTGAGGCTGGCTTTGAACTCGCGATCCTTGCCTCAGCCTCCCAAAGTGCTGGGATTACAGGCGTGCGCCAACGCCCGGCTGGGATTTTTTTTTTTAAATATTTTTATTTATTTGCTTTAGTTGTACACAATGCGTTTTATTTGTACGTGGTGCTGAGGATTGAGCCCCGGGTCACCCACGTGCTAGGTGAGCACTCAACCGCTGAGCCACAATCCCAGCCCTGAATGGGATATTTTGAAACTTGGAGGCCCTGAGGGAACTTCCTCCATTCCAGTGAGATACAGTTTAAGAGGCAGCTGCCAAAGGATCTCTGGCCCTACCCAAGCATTGGAAGTCCTCCAGCTGAGATGGAACAGAATGAGAAGTTGGGGGAGACAAGTTTTAGATTTTTAACTTCTTTGTATTTTAATCCATAAAAACAAGATAATTTTATTTGGGACTTTAGTTTCTTATGATTTTGACTATAAGGGGATGGATTTCATTTTTTGGACCTTTTTTTTCTGTGGATACCTGATAAAAGGAGGACATATATGTTAAAATTTGTTTCTTTCCTCTCAGCATGATCAACACTTTGTTATTGAAGTTTCTTTGTGCATATTATTATTGAAGTAGTGTTCTGTGTCACTTGATCTCTTTTTAAAAATTTATTCTAATTTGTTTATTTATGACAGCAAAATGCATTTCAATTCATATTACACGCATAGAGCACAATTTTTCATATCTCTGTATACAAAGTAAAGTCATACCATTTGTGTCTTCATACACGTACTTAGGGTAATGATGTCCATCTCATTCCACTGCCTTTCCCACCCCCATGCCCCCTACCTTCCCCTCCCTCCCCTTCGCCCTATCTAGAATTCATCTATTCCTCCCATGCTCCCCCACCCAATCCCATTATGAATTAGCATCCTTATATCAGAGAAAACATTTGGCTTTTGTTTTCTTGGGATTAGCTTGCTTGTGTTCTGTGTCATTTGATCTTATTGCTGATCCTGATATGTCATGTGAACAATATGGATAAGCATAATAATAATGGATACTAGAGGCCAGGTACGGTGGCACATGCCTATAGTCTCAGTGACTTGGGAGGCTGAGGCCGGAGGATTGCAAATTTGAGACCAGCCTCATCAAATTAGTGAGAACCACAGCAACTTAACTATACTCTGCCTCAAAATAAAATAAATGAAAAAGATTGGAAATATAGCTCTGTGGTAAAGTGCCCTTGGGTTCAGCCCCTAGTACCCCCAATCTAATAACAACAAAATAAAAATGGGTACTAGAAAATCAAATTAAATTTAAGTCTTGGATACAGAATGACATTAAACTATTTAATTAATACATTATAAGGAACTATTTTGGAAGCATTCATGAACAAGTCTCTATTGCCTACTAGTATTCCTGGGAGGGTACAAAGTTGGTGAGGTAAGCAGGAAGGGTAATGTCATGAGGATGGGCGGACTGTCCTGGCAGGCTACTGAGAGCCTCTCCTGAGGTCAGCTACACCTTGGGTTGGCACAGGCTGGATGGTCAAACCAATGGCTTCAGAGGACAAGAATCAAGAATAATAGTGGAAAATGACTCTTTTTTTTTTCCTTTCTTTTTCTTTTTCTTTTTGATACCAGGGATTGAACCCAGAGGTGCTTACCACTGAGCTTATCCCCAGCCCCTTCTGTATTTTGAGACAGGGGCTCACTGAATTGCTTAGAGCCTCACTCAGTTGCTGAGGCTGGCTTTGAACTTACAATCCTCCTGCCTCAGCTTCCTGAGCCCCTGGGATTACAGGTGTGTACCACCATGCTGGCAGAAATTATTCTTACCAATTCTTTGCCTCTTCCTCTTCCTGCTTCTCCTCCTCCTCCACCTCCTCCTCCTCCTTCTACTTCTTCATTTTTTTCGTATTAGAGATTAAACCCAGGAGTACTCTACCATTGAGCCACATCCCCAGTCTTATTTTTTTTAAATTTTGAGATAGGGTCTTACTATGTTGCTGAGGGTCTCAGTTAAATTGCTGAGGCTGGCTTTGAACTTGTGATCCTTCTGCCTCAGCCTTCTGAGTTGCTGGGATTATAAGCATGTGTCACCAGGCCCAATTTCTTGATATTATGTTCTGTGACAGCTGAATACTAATGGTTCCCCAAATCTTTCCACATCCTAATCCTCTGTTTTCACCTGAACATGTTATCATACCTGAGATGGGAGCCGGGCGCGTGGCAACGCCTGTAAACATTGTGACTGAGGCAGGAGGATGATTCAGCAATGGCGAGGCACTTAGCAACTCCGTGAGACCCTGTCTCTAAATAAAATACAAAAAAGGGGTGACCCAAGTGGTTCGAGTGCCCCTGAGTTCAATCCCCGGTACCACAAAAAAAAAAAAAAAAAAAAAAAAAAAAAAAGAATCCTGAGATGGAGGCCATCCTGGGTTATCTAGTTGGTCTGGTATAATCACAGGCACCCTATGAGAAGGCCACAGAGGAGTCAGTATAAGAGTAGGTGATGTCGGGCTGGGATTGTGGCTCAGCGGTAGAACCGTTCGTCTAGCATGTGGGCGACCCGGGTTCAATCCTCAGCACCACGTACAAATAAAGCACATTGAATAAAATGTATTGTGTGCAACTAAAAGCACATAAATAAAAAATATTTTAAAAAAAGAGTAGGTAAGCCGGGCGCGGTGGCGCACGCCTGTAATCCCAGCACTTTGGGAGGCTGAGGCAGGAGGATCGTGAGTTCAAAGCCAGCCTCAGCAATGGCGAGGCAAGCAACTCAGTGAGACCCTGTAAAATAAAATGCAAAAAAGGGCTGGGGGGATGTGACCCAGTGGTCGAGTGCCCCTGGGTTCAATCCCTGGTACCACAAAAAAAAAAAAAAAAAAAAAAAAAGAGTAGGTGATGTGATAAAAAGGCAGAGACTGGAATGAGCTTTGGAGTCGGAGGATAGAGCTGCAAGTCAAGAAATATAGGTACCCACTAGAAGCTGAAAAAAGCCAGAAAATATATTCTTCCCTTAGCCTCTAGAAGGAACCAGCCCTGCTGATACTTTGACTTCACCCCTGTGAAATGGATTCTAGACTTCTGATATAGCTCAATGGTAGAACACTTGCCTAGCATGTGCAAGGCCCTGGGCTCAATCTCCAGTACTGCCAACAAATAAACAAAAATAACAGGTCACTTTTTGTACCTGGGATTGGATCCAAGAGTACTCAACCACTGAGCCACATCCCTAGCCCTTTTTATTTTTTATTTTGAGAGAGGGTCTCACTAAGTTGTTTAGAGCCTCACCAAATTGCTGAGGCTGTTCTTGAACTTGAGATCCTCCTGTCTCAGCCTCCAGAGTTGCTAGGATGACAGGCATGTGCCATTGTGCCCAGCTTGTGAAGGACTTGATTTAATGTATTTCCAGTGTTCTTGGAGAGAGTAATTTGATCCGATTGGTAACTTCTGGAATAATAAACTGAGCATGATTGGCTTAGTTTCACTCTCTTTCTTCTGTGGGAGCCAGTCAGATGAAGAGAACACAAGTTTTCATTCTTGCAGGGCAGGATGGGCCCCAACCATGTTCTGAGACCTGCCTTATCTGTTGCTGGGTAGTTTAGTTTATGTCACTCTGTGGTTCAATATTAGTAAGCACAATTGGCTTTCATGCTAGTTACATTAGTTACATTCTCCAGTAGGTTTTTTTTTTTAATATTTATTTATTTGCTTTAGTTGTACACAATGCCTTTATTTTTACGTGGTACTGGGGATCGAACCCGGGCTGCGCACGTGCTAGGTGAGCACTCTACCACTGAGCCACAACCCCAGCCTCTCCATTAGTTTTTATCAGAATAAAGTGATATTTTGGCCTTCATAGACCACTATTGTGTCATTTCTTTTGTCATTTGTAAATCAAACATGGCAAAAAGGTGAATTTGAGGACAATAGATAGGACAAAAATAATACAATTTCCTCTTCTACCTCCCAATTTCTATTGTGATGGAAATAAATAAATGAATAAAATCACTTCTACACTGGAAACCAGAGGGAGAAATTTCCAGGGACCAGAGACTGTGACAAATCCCTGAGTGACTTGGAATCAGGAGAAGGAGATGAAGAACACTTCTTGTTCTTTTCCTGTTAAAGAGCAAAGACAGTGAAACTAAGCCAATCATGCTCCATTCATTATTCCAGGACTTGCCCATCAGATCAAATCACTCCCTCCAATAAAAAACATGTATTACTCTCCTGTTGCCACTAACAAGTTACTGTAGAAACTAGAAAGATAGCCTGTAATTGCAAAATGTAAGACAGACACTAAAAATGCTCCTTGCCTCACAGTGGGGATGGCAGGAGTTCAAAGGTAACCACAGGTTAATTCAGGAACCACAGTAAGAATATCTACATGGTCTGAACCCTGCTTAACCACCCTTTTTCTATGCCTCCAGTCAGGTCATAGTGATGGGTAGTGTCTGTCTCCAGTAAAGAGACTGGGACGGGCGAACTTTCAAATGCCTATTGTAATCCCAGCTCAGGAGGCTGAGACAGGAGTATTGCAAGTTCAAGGCTAGCCTCAGCAATTTAGCAAGACCCTAAGGTTGGCTTTGGATTTGTGATCTTTGTCTATGGCCATACCACCCTGAGCACGCCCAATCTCGTTTGAAGTTTTGATCTTCCAGCATCAGTCTCTGGAGTCAGTGGGATTACAGAAATGTGCCACTGTGCCGGATGTTAATTTTTGTTTTGAGATAGGGTTTCCCTAAGTTGCCCAGGCTGGCCTTGAACTTGTGATCCTCCTGCCTTAGCCTACCAAGTTGCAGCGCTTACAGACATGCGTGGTTACACCTGGCTTTAAATTTCAAAAATTTAATCCACAAGAAGTAGAAAACCTCTAGACCAATAATCACAAAAGAAATTGCAATGGTTATTAAAGAAACGCCCACCAAAAAGGCACATGGCCCAGGTGTTTACAACGAGTTTCCATAGTAGCCAAAGAACAGATAATTCTCATCCTATTTAACATTTTCCAGAGCACAAAATAAAATGGAAAGCATGTGATTCATTTTATAGGCCTGTTTTAACTCTAAAACCAATGACACACAGACAATGCAATCACAAGGAAAAAGAAACCAACCAAAGGGTCTCACTGAGTTGCTAAGTGCTTTGCCTTTGCTGAGGCTGACTTTGAACTCGTGATCCTCTTGCCTCAGCCTCCCAAGTGCTGGGATTACAGGCGTGCGCCACCACGCCCGGCTAACATTTAATTTTTAAATGTTTGTGGAGTTCCTAATACATGCCAGGTACTGTTCTGGGATCTTTGCAAAGCAACAGTGAACCAACAATTAAAAATATTTTATAATCAACTTTACAAAACACCATCATAAAATAATAATTCTCCTGTAAGAATTATCCTATAAATTTTCCATATTTATAGAAGAATAATAATATAATCCATTTGAGGAATAGTATTATTCTTGAGTAATAATTTTCCATTTGAATGATATCACTTAATTAACAGCAATTTCCTAAACTACAAATGAGCAACAATTCAAAAACGAATTTTTAAAAAATTTTTATTTATTTGCTTTTAGTTGTACACAATGCATTTATTTTTATGTGGTGCTGAGGACTGAACCCGGGCTGCGCATGTGCTAGGTGAGCGCTCTACCGCTGAGCCACATCCCTAGCCCGAATTTTGGGTTTAAAAAAAATTTTTTAATTTGTTCTTTTTAGTTATACATGACATTAGAATGTATTTTGACATGTTATACATACGTGAAGGATAACTTCCCATTCTTGTGATTGTACATGATATGGCGTTTCACTGGTTGTGTATTCCTACATGAACGTAGGCAAGTTATGTCCGATTCATTCTACTATTTTTCCCATTTCATCCCCTCATTTCCCCCCATTCCCCTGTCCAATCCGGTGAACCTCCACTCCTCTCTTTCCCCTGTTTATTGTAAGTCAGCATTCAAATATCAGAGAGAACATTTGGCCTTTGGTTTTTTGGGATTGGCTTATTTCACATAGCATGATAGTCTCCAGATCCATCCATTTACTGGCAAATGCCATAGTTTGATTCTTTAAAAAAAAATTTTTTTTAGTTGTCGATGGAATTTTAATTAATTAATTAATTAATTAATTAATATGTGGTGCTGAGAATTGAACCCAGTGCCTCACACATGCTAGGTGAGTGCTCTACCACTGAGCCACAACGCCAGCCACATACTTTGGTTCTCAATGGCTGACTAATATTCCATTGTGTATATGTACCACGTTTTCTTTATCCATTCATCTGTTGAAAGGCACCTAGGTTAGTTCCATAACTTAGCTACTGTGAATTGAGCTGCTGTAAACATTGATGTGGCTGCGTTACTATAGTATGATGATTTTAAGTTCTTTGGGTATATACCAAGGAGTGGGATAACTGGGTCAAATATTGGTTCCATTCCAAGTTTTTTGAGGAATCTCTATACTGCTTTCCAGAGTGGTTGTACCAATTTGCAGTTCCACCAGCAATGTGTGAGTTTATCTTTTTCCTCACATCCTTGCCAACATTTGTTGTTACTTGTATTGTTAATAATTGCCATTCTGATTGGAGTGAGATGGAATTTCAGTATAGTTTTAATTTGCATTTCTCTAATTGCTAGAGATGTTGAACATTTTTTTTTTTTTTCATATATTTATTGGCTAATTGTATTTCTTCTGTGAAGTGCCTGTTCAGTTCCTTTGTCCATTTATTGATTGGGTTATTTGTGTGTGTGTGTGTGTGTGTTTTAAGTTTTTTTGAGTTCTTTGTATGTCCTGGGGATTAATGCTCTATCTGAGGTGCAGGTAAAAAAGATTTTCTACCATTCTGTAGGCTCTCTCTTTACGTCTAAACTAATTTTTTTTTTCAGTGTTGGGGTCAGAACCCAGGGCCTATTGCATGGTAGGTAGGTGCTACATTCACAGTCCTGTTTATTTAAATTTTATTTTGAGACTGAGTCTCCTTAAGTTGCCCAGACTGACTTTGAACATGGGATCCTCCCACTTCAGCCTCCCAAGTAGCTAGGTGTGTACCATTGCATCCAGCCTCAAAACTGATTTTGAAAAGATTCTAAAAAAAATGTTTCTGAATCAACCCTGAAGAGAGCAACTATTTCAGGATATAGGGAGTGTAGAATGAAATAGTACACAGAGGGGGAAACGGAGGTGAACATTTTGGTGGATAGGCACTTCTCATGGTTGCCAATGGATGTGGTAGGCCAGGAAAAAAGAATTGTGGGGTGACCCATACATGCTTCCTGGGGATGCAGGAAATTCCCTTGGGGAATGAGTGTGTAATGGTTAATTTTATGTTCCAATCTGGCTGCCAGGTATCTGGTCAAAACCAGCATAGATATTGCAGTGAAAGCTTTTTTTTTGGTATTGGGGATTTAACCACTGAGCCACATCCTGGCCCTGTTTAAATTTCATTTTTAGAGAGGGTATTTCTAAGTTACTTAGGGCCTTGCTAAGTTGCTGAGGCTGGCTTTAAACTGCGATCCTTCCGCCTCAGCCTTCTGAATCACTGGGATTACAGGTGTGCTTACCTTTTTACTGAAAAAAAAAAAAAAAAAAAAAAAAAAAAAAAAACCCCCAAAAGCATATTCATAAAACTGCATGAAACAAATTATTATAAAGAGAACATTTTGTAACCTTAACCAGATCAATAAATAGAAACTTATCAGTCCCTCTGTGAGTCTCATCTGATTTCTCAACCCTCTTCCACCTCCAAAGAGTAACCACTTTTTTGATTTTTTACATTATTATTATTATTATTATTATTATCATCATCATCATTATTATTATTATTTTTAGTAGTAGTAGTACTAGTAGTCCTGGGTACCAAATCAAGGGCATTCTACCACTGAACTACATCTCAGATTTTTTTTTTTTCTTTTGAGACAAGATCTTGCTAAATTGCCCAGGTTGGCCCCCAATTAGCAATCTTCCTGCCTCAGTCTTCCAAGTAGCTGGGATTACAGACTTTTTTTTTTTTTTTTTTTTTTCTATATTTATTTTATTTACTTTAGTGCACATTGTACCTGGCTCACTTGACTTTTTTTTAAAAAACACTGTACTGAGATATAGTTCACCTATCACGTAGTTCATATACTTAAAGGGTACAATTCAATGGTTTTTGGTACATTCACAGAGTTGTCAACCATATCATGACATATATGGTGCTGCCTTGTACTCAGTAGTAGAGTTCATATAGAAGAGCCAGGATGAATGCTCATTATGTTCCTTTATTTACCACTTTTCAGGATATTTTTTTTTTAACTAGGGATTAAATCCAGGGGTGCTTAACCATTGAGCGATATTCCCAGCTCTTTTTTGTATTTTATTTAGAGATAGGGTCTCACAAAGTTGCTTTAGGGCCTCACTAAGTTGCTGAGACTGGCTTTGAACTTGCAATTCTCCTATCTCAGGCTCCTGAGCTGCTGGGATTACAGGCCTGTGCCACCATGCCTGGCTTACTTTTCAGAATATTAATTAGATTCTTTCCATTCTTCAAAGGTAACCAGTTGTATATTTGTTTTTAAACTATTGTGAATACATAGATTAAAATATATTTGATGGGTTTCAATCTATTGTAATTGTTAGCCTTACTCAAGCTTCGATTGTCCCGTCTTGGCCAGACTGCCTCCTGAGTTCTCTGGCACAACTCCAGTTGTCGCTGTTAGTTTCCTTGCTATCTGATATGACAAGATGTTATAAAGCATATTACTGACTCTGATAAATTAAACTGTGGAAGAGTGATGTAAGAACAGACAAATAAGTTAATAGAAAGGAGGAAAGAATAACTTAGAAAGTTGTGCCATGATTATCATTGTTTTGATGTTGGCATTTATTGTGTTTTCTATAAATTTTCCCAAATTTATTTTGGATATTTCCCTACATTCATTGAGCCTTATTCAACTGTGTTAAGAGGGAGAGAGCCCATCTTCTCCAATTGCTGCATTGATTCACTATCTAGTCACCCTATCTTATTTTTTTCTTATTTTTATTTTTTTCCTATTTGGCTCCTTTTTTTAAATTTTTTTTATTTTTTTATTTTCTTATTTGTAGTAGTATGTATTACAATTCATAATGCACATATATAGCATCTTTTTACATACAACTATTTGTATACAAAGTATATAAGTACCATTCAGCCTATCTTATTTTTTTAAAAATATTTATTTATTTGCTTTAGTTGTACCCAATGCGTTTATTTGTATGTGGTGCTGAGGATCGAACCCAGGCCGCACACGTGCTAGGTGAGCGCTCTACCGCTGAGCCACAACCCCAGCCCCTCACTTGACTTTTTAAAAAAAAACACTGTACTGAGATATAGTTCACCTATCACGTAGTTCATATACTTAAAGGGTACAATTCAATGGTTTTTGGTACATTCACAGAGTTGTCAACCATATCATGACATATATGGTGCTGCCTTGTACTCAGTAGTAGAGTTCATATAGAAGAGCCAGGATGAATGCTCATTATGTTCCTTTATTTACCACTTTTCAGGATATTTTTTTTTTTAACTAGGGATTAAATCCAGGGGTGCTTAACCATTGAGCGATATTCCCAGCTCTTTTTTGTATTTTATTTAGAGATAGGGTCTCACAAAGTTGCTTAGGGCCTCACTAAGTTGCTGAGACTGGCTTTGAACTTGCAATTCTCCTATCTCAGGCTCCTGAGCTGCTGGGATTACAGGCCTGTGCCACCATGCCTGGCTTACTTTTCAGAATATTAATTAGATTCTTTCCATTCTTCAAAGGTAACCAGTTGTATATTTGTTTTTAAACTATTGTGAATACATAGATTAAAATATATTTGATGGGTTTCAATCTATTGTAATTGTTAGCCTTACTCAAGCTTCGATTGTCCCGTCTTGGCCAGACTGCCTCCTGAGTTCTCTGGCACAACTCCAGTTGTCGCTGTTAGTTTCCTTGCTATCTGATATGACAAGATGTTATAAAGCATATTACTGACTCTGATAAATTAAACTGTGGAAGAGTGATGTAAGAACAGACAAATAAGTTAATAGAAAGGAGGAAAGAATAACTTAGAAAGTTGTGCCATGATTATCATTGTTTTGATGTTGGCATTTATTGTGTTTTCTATAAATTTTCCCAAATTTATTTTGGATATTTCCCTACATTCATTGAGCCTTATTCAACTGTGTTAAGAGGGAGAGAGCCCATCTTCTCCAATTGCTGCATTGATTCACTATCTAGTCACCCTATCTTATTTTTTTCTTATTTTTATTTTTTTCCTATTTGGCTCCTTTTTTAATTTATTTTTATTTTTTTATTTTCTTATTTGTAGTAGTATGTATTACAATTCATAATGCACATATATAGCATCTTTTTACATACAACTATTTGTATACAAAGTATATAAGTACCATTCAGCCTATCTTATTTTTTAAAAATATTTATTTATTTGCTTTAGTTGTACCCAATGCGTTTATTTGTATGTGGTGCTGAGGATCGAACCCAGGCCGCACACGTGCTAGGTGAGCGCTCTACCGCTGAGCCACAACCCCAGCCCCCGTCACCGTATCTTATGACTGGTTTAGAGATGGGTACAGCCAGGTGTGATGACTGTAAACCTGGGCAATTTAGTGACATCCTGTCTCAAAAAAAAAAAAAAAAAAAAAAAAAAAAACAATTAAAAATTTAAAAATGGCTGGGGATGTAGCTCAGTGGTGAAATCCCTATCCTAAGAATAGAGATGGACATGACCAGAGTTGAGGAAAGACAGAAGACATTCACTGGGCTTCTGGGAAGACATTAGGACAATTGGCTGTCCATTTGGGAGGAGATGTTAAACCTCTACTTACCATTCACAAATATTATTAATAGTAGTATTAGAAACAGAAGAGTCTATTATTACTAGAAGACACAAAAGCAAAAAGCCATATATAGATTGATAAATTGATTATATGATATCAGGACTGTACAACATAATAGATAAAATTGAAGGACAAGGAATGGAATAGAATTAAATGTTTAATATGTATATAATAAAGAATCAGTACACTTATCAAGATAAAGCTTCTCATGTGGTAAGTAAATAAACAAACAGAAATATGGGCAAATGATATAAACAGATAATTCACATATGAGGAGATAGAAGGACAAAAACACCCCAACACATGAGAAGTGCTCATCCTCAATAATAATCAAAGAAGTACATTTTAGAACAGCATGAGAGAATTTCTACAGAGGGAGACTTCCTACATAAAATACCCAGTGAACACATCTGTCTTTTTCTTTGGAACCTATTTCTGCTTTTGAGATATTGAACTTGTAAACCTAAATGTAGAATATGATGAGAGAAAGGGGGAAAGAAAAAAAAATGATGGCAAACATCTTGATATCTGGGTCCCAAATAGAAGTTGTGTATTATATGAACATACTCTCAAACTTATCATCAGAATGTTCTTTGAATTTTATGCTTAATCATGTGCTTGATCTAATACACTTAGAGACTACTGAAACTTTTCTGGTCAGATTAGTTCAAACACTTAGCAATTGTTCTCTTTCCTTGAAATAAAGCTGATTGAAGGATTACATTGTCTGAATAGCTGTAGAATTCAGAAACTCCTTTATAAAGACTTACTTCATTTTCAGGTTTAAAAACATCCATGATTTCTTTTGGATTAATGGTCTAAACATGCATATTTGGCTATAGCTATAGTTTGTTTATTGTTCATTAGTTGTGTGTTCCAGGGAGAGGAAATTGTTGAATGTCTATTCAGTAAGGCGAGAAAATAAATATCAAAATAAAAATAGGTAGGCCTTTTGTTCATGTAATTTCAATTTTAAGAATCACTGTTATGGAAATCCTTATAAGAGTATATATATGCATATTCAAGAATGCTCACTGTACTATTATATGTAATAATCAATTTAAAATATGGCAAATGTTTAACGTTAAAGAAATAGATAAATGAACCAAGACCTGTTCCTACAATGAGTGACAATTACATGTATCACTTTGGAGAAATATCCTAATAATATCGGGTTCTGGTAGGAAACAGAATTCATCCCAAATGGTTCAAATGACCAGATTTTTATTTACTTATAGAAGTTGGGCAATTCTAAGCAAATGAACAAGAGATGGTGAAGTGGCTAAGGGCTAGAAAATATGAAAAACTATACCATTCTTAGGGCCAAAGGTGCAAGGGAGAGGAAATGTTATACCACGAGTCCAGAGAAGTTTGGAATCATGGAGGCAGAGCCACCCAGGGGAACTTACAGTCAAATAGGGGCACAACTATTGCAAAAGACAGAGCTGAAGCAGGGAGGAACCAGAGGAAGAATATTATGACTTCCTCCTGATTGTGCTCTGATAGCTTTTTGGTACCTCCAAGAGGCTGAACCCAAGTCAGGAGCTTTTGACCTGGGAGCCTGAGGGAGGTGGTCCTCAAGAGTGAGGCTGCCAGAGGCCCAGAGTGGGCAGAGAGAAAAGGCAAAAGTAGACTAACACAATGTTTGAGGATTTGGGTGCGTGGGGCTGGGGTTGTGGGTTAAATTAATTATTTTTTCCTTGACGATATAAATGGTATATACTTAGAATACACACATGGTGTTTTAATGTATCTATACATTGCAGAATGTATAGATGCAAATCAAGCTAATTAACATGTCTGTTTCTTCACAGGCTTATATATTATTTTCATATTCTAGCAATTTTCAAGTATATAATACTTGATTGTTAACTACAGTCACTGTGTTATACAGTAGCTCTGAACTTATTCCTCCTGAATAAAAAGAAAAATTTCTTTTTGCTGTGGATGAAACTCAGGGCTTCATATGTGCTAGGCTAGTGCTATACCACTGAGCTACTCTCCCAACCCCTAACTGAAATTTTGTATGTTTTGACCAACATTTCCCACCCCACCCACATTGTTCATGTTTTATATATATGTATATGTATACATATATATATGCATATATGTATATAAACATATATATTTTATTTTTAAAGTGGTAGATGTACACAATACCTTTATTTTTTATATGGTGCTCTAATCCATTGCCTCACACAGGCTAGGCAAGCGCTCTACTACTGAGCTACAACCCCAGCTCCTCGTGTTACATTTTTAAGAGGAAAAAAATTTGCATAGCAGTATACAATATGTTATTTTTTCAAAGAAAATATATTTTAGTTGTCAATGGACCTTTATTTAATTTATTTATTTATATGTTGTGCTGAGAATTGAACCCTATGCCTCACATATGCCAGGCAAGTGCCCTGCCATTGAGCCACAACCCCAGCCTACAATATGTTATTTTTATAAAAGAAAATCACAGCCACACATTTGAAATACACATGAACATATTTATGCTGAGCATGGCAGTGCACACTTGTAGTGTCATCTACTTAAGAGGCTGACAGGAGGATTGCTTGAACCCAGGAGTTTGAGGGCAGCCTGGGAAATGTAACAAGACCCCATCTAAAATAAAATTTTAAAAAAGAAATATGCGCGCGCGCACACACACACACACACACACACACACGCCTGTATAATCATAGACCTTATAAAAGAACATAGGTAGCTGGGTGTGGTGGAGCACACCTATAATCCCAGTGACTCTGGAGGCTGAGGCAGGAGGATTGCAAGTTCAAGGTCAGCCTCAACAATTTAGCAAGGCCCTAAGCAACTTAGATACTATCTCCAAATAAAAAATAAAAAGGATCCTGGGCACAGTGGTGCATGCCTGTAATCCCAGCACTTGGGAGGCTGAGGCAGGAGGATCGTGAGTTCAAAGCCAGCCTCAGCAATGGCAAGGCACTTAGCAACTCAGTGAGACCCTGTCTCTAATAAAATACAAAAAAGGACTGGGAATGTGGCTTAGTGTTAGAGTGTCCCTGGGTTCAATCTCCAGTGCCAACAAAACAAAACAACGACCAACTGAACTGTAAACCTCAGTAGAGGCTGAAAAGTGATGGAAAGGGAAAACTTTATTTCTACATTTTATATTGTAGAAATTTGTTGAAAAATGTATGTATTTCATTTGCTATTAGAAAATTAAAGGTAAATAATATTTTCCATGAAAAGAAAGCCCTGTTAAAGTGAAAACAGAAGTCAGAGGAATCCCTAAATGCTTATGAAAAAATTACTTCACTTAAAAGCATACTTAGAGAAATAGCTCTAAAAGTCTATGTTAATTCTTTTAATGTTAAGGAGCAGATCTTATATATTATAGTGTTGGATAAGATTCTCTGCTGCAAAGATCATAAATCAAATCAAGATAATTTAAGGAATAAAAGTGGGAGTTACAAAGTAAGGACATACATGTGATTCATGTAATGAACAATGGAAAGAAATAAAAATTCAGACTGTCTCTCATGTCCTTGTCATTTTTTTGGACCTAGTTATTAAGGAATGTTTTCTGCAACCTAGATGCCCATCAACAGAAGAATGGATAAAGAAACTGTGGTATATATATACAATGGGATATTATATTACTCAGCAATAAAAGAGAACAAAATTATGGCATTTGCAGGTAAATGGATGGAGTTGGAGAATATCATGCTAAGCAAAGCAAGCCAATCCCCAAAAACCAAAACCTGAATGTTTTCTCTGATTAGTGGATGCTGATCCATACTGAGGGGGCATGGGGATGAGTGGATGAACTTTGGATGGGGCAAAGTGGGGGGACATGGGAAGAAAGGAGGACTTTGGAGAGTGGGGAGGGGAGGGGGAATGGGGCAGGAAAGATGGTGGACTGAGATGGACATCATCATCATAGGTACATATGATTGCACGAATGGTGTGACTCTATATCATATACAATCAGAAAATTGAAATGTTGTGCTCTGTGTACAATGAATTGAAATGCATTCTGCTGTTATGTACAACTAAGTAGAACAAATAAAAAAAAGAAAGAAAAAATGTTTTCTGATCTTTGGGGCACACAATGAGCAAAACATGGCTGCCCACAGGTCTCACGTTCCATATTTCAGTTCCAGCAACTGAGAAGCGTGATGAGTGACTCACCTCTCTTTAGGCCCAAATCAAATTTCAAAATCCCAGAGAAAGCGCTTAAAGGGAATTTATGGCATTGAATGGATATAATAGAAAAGAAGGGCTGGGTACAATAGTGCATGCCTGAATTCCAGTAATTCTGGAGGCAGAGTTAGGAGGCTTGCAAGTTTGAGGCCAGTTTGGGCAATTTAGGAGGCTCTGTTTCAAAAAAGAAAAAAAGAAAGAGAGCTGGAGATATGGCTCAGGGGTCAAGTGCCCCTGAGTTCAATCCCTAGTACAAAACAAAACAAAGAAAAACAATAACAACATCTAAACTTCCAACTTAGAGAACTAGAGAAAGAGGAGCAAATTAAATCCAAAGTGAGCAAAAGAAAATAAATAATAAAAATTAGAGCAGAAATCAACAAAATTGAAAATAGGAAATCAATAGAGAAAAATCAATGACACTAAAAGCTGGTTCTTTAAAGACATCAATAAAATCAATAAGTCTGTACCAGACTGAGGAAAATAAGAGAGAGAGAGAGAGAGAGAGAGAGAGAGAGAGAGAAACACATCAGATACAAAAGGGAACACATCACTATAGTTTTCCCTGGACAGTTTTTGTTTTCTTTTTTGTGGTACTGGGGATTGAACCCAGGGGTAATTTACCACTGAGCTACACCTTCAGCCCTATTTATTTATTTATTTATTGGGTACCAGGGATTGAACCAGGGACCACATCCACTCAACCACTGAGCCACATTCCCAGCCCTATTTTGTATTTTATTTAGATACAGGATCTCACTGAGTTGCTTAGCACCTTGCTCTTTGCTGAGGCTAGCTTTGAACTTGCAGTCCTCCTGCCTGAACTGCTGGGATTACAGGCGTCACTGTACCCGGCCTATTTATTTATTTTTATTTTGAGTCAGGGTTTCACCAAATTGCCCAGGCTGGCCTTGAACTCGCAATTCTAATGCTTCAGCCTCCTGGGTTGCTGGTATTATAGGTGTGAACTACCATGCCTAGCATAGATATCCTGAACAGTTAAAGAATAATAAAAGCATGCTATGAAAAAGATTATCCCCACAAATTTGATAAACTAGGTGATACAGATCAATTTCCTGAAACACAGCCGGGCGCAGTGGCGCATGCCTGTAATCCCAGCACTTGGGAGGCTGAGGCAGGAGGATCATGAGTTCAAAGCCAGCCTCAGCAATGGCGAGGCACTTAGCAACTCAGTGAGACCCTGTCTCTAATAAAATACAAAAAAGGGCTGGGGATGTGACCCAGTGGTCCAGTGCCCTGAGTTCAATCCCCGGTACCAAAAAAAAAAAAAAAAAAAAAGAACTCCCAATTTCCTGAAAGTCATAATCTACCAAAATTCATACAAGAAGCAATAGTTTATCTGACCAGGGCTGTATCTACTAAATAAATATAATTAGTAATTAATAATCTTCCAAAATAGAAAGCACCTGGTCCAGATGGATTCACTGGTGCATTTTATCAAACTTCAAAAAGTTATTTTTCTTGGTGCTGGGAATTAAACCCAGGCCCTCATGCATGCTAGGTGTGCACTCTATCACTGAGGTACATACCCAGCCTCTACCAAACATTTAAGGAAGGAATTATACCAATTTCCTACAATTTTTTTCAGAAGAAATTCATTCTATGAAGCCAACCTTACCCTAATACCAAAACCAGTCAAAGATGTACAGGAAAAGAAACTATAGACCAATATCTCTCAACAACATAGATGCAAAATTCCTCAACAATATATTAGCAAATTGAAGGACTGGGGACATAATCAGTTGTAGAGTGCTTGCCTAGCATTCATGAGGCCCTGGGTTTGATCCTTACACACACACACACACACACACACACACACACACTATATATATATATATATAATCCAAATCCACACACTATATATAAATCCACACTATATATATATATATATATATATATATATATATATATATAATCCAAAATGTATTGAAAGAATTACACACCATCACCAAATGATTTCTTCGAGATATGCAAGGTTTATTTCAACATGCAAAAATTAATTACTGTAACTTATCACATCAACAGGATAAAAAATAAAAATCTTATCCTGATATGACCAGAGGTAGAAAAAGTACCTGACAAAATCCAATATCCAGTCATGATAAAAACTCTCAGGAAACTAGGAGTAGAGACAAACTTGCTCAATTTAAGACTATCTACGAAAATCCTACAGCCAACATCATACTTAAGTATAAGGTAATTGAGGCCTTCCCACTAAGATGAGGGGGAACCCAGAGGATTTTTAGGGCAGTGAAACTACCTTGTATGATACTAGAATGGTGGTTACATCTCATTAAACATTTTTCCAGACCCACAGAATATATAACACTGAGGGGGAACCCTCATTAAATTGGGGACATTGGGTCAATATAGGCACACCACTAATATAGGCACCACTCTGTGGGGAATGCTGGTAATGGGGAGGCTGGTCATGTGTGCAGGGAGGGTGCATGGAAGTTATCTCTGTATCCACTTATTTTTGCTGTGAACATAATACTGCTCTAAAAAAATAAAAATAGAGCAAGATGTGGGGAAAGGTGGGGAGTACATTACATAAAGTTCTTTTATCATCTAATTCAGAAGATTTGAAAACCCACTATATAAACCATTTGTTTTCTAAGAAAGGCAGTTGGGGTAGGGATGTAGTTTCGGGGTAGAGTGCTTGCCTGGCATTGCTGAGCATGTGTGAGGCCCTGGGTTTGAGCCCTAGCACTGTTAAAAAATAAATCAATAAATGAATGAATAAATAAAATCAATCAAGTAACTAGAACAATCATGATCAATTTTTAAAGTGTTAGAAGTTCATTATATTGTTTGTGAATTGACTGAATTCTTCTACTAAAAAATAGGCTTCTAGCAAAGTTAAAAAAGAAAACCAATATCCAACATTCTTTTGCCTAGAAGAGATATGCCAAAAGTCAAACCATTTAAATAGTCTTAAAGTTGAGGGAGAGCTTAAGATTTATTATGCCTCTGTAGATAGAAAACAAGCAGGTGTTAGAATACAGGTTGTCTGAGAACTTCGAAGATAATGACTAAGCTTGGGAAAGGGAAAGACAAAGGTAATTGTTTCCCAGTGTTTCTGGAGATAAGGGGATCTTTATGGCTACTGGAGGGATGTGGACTCAGCTGCAGTCTTTCTGGCACCAAAGGAAAAGGCCTGTGGTAAAGCAGATATGCTGCAATAGGACCCCTTGGGGCAAACACTTCTCTATTAAAGATATAATGTATGTTTCACCCACAGGATCCCAGGTGTTCTGTGCAGGTGTGCACACCTGGGGAGGAGGAAGTGGAACAAATTTAAATTGCCTTCCCTTGATTGCATTAGGGAGCCTGGGACAATTGAAGGGCTCCCGGCATCAAATTTGCCCAAGAGAATAAGCAAGTAAAAACCACCGTGTGTATATATACATATATATATATACACACACACACACGCATACATACATACACATATATATATATTTTTTCCCAGCAAAAGGCAATGATGATAGATTTTTCCTTTAAAAGTAATTCTGAGCCGGGCGTGGTGGCGCACGCCTGTAATCCCAGCACTTTGGGAGGCTGAGACAGGAGGATCGCGAGTTCAAAGCCAGCCTCAGCAATGGCGAGGCACTTAGCAACTCAGTGAGACCCTGTCTCTAAATAAAATACAAAAAAGGGCTGGGGATGTGGCCCAGTGGTTAAGTGCCCCTGAGTTCAATCCCCGGTGCCACAAAAAAAAAAAAAAAAAAAAAAAAAAAAAAGTAATTCTGAGCCGGGTGTGGTGGCGCTCGCCTGTAATCCCAGCACTTGGGAGGCTGAGGCAGGAGGATTGCGAGTTCAAAGCAGCCTCAGCAATGGCGAGGCACTTAGCAACTCAATGAGACCCTGTCTCCTCTAATAAAACACAAAAAAGGGCTGGGGATGTGGCCCAGTGGTCGAGTGCCTCTGTGTTCAATCCCTGGTACCAAAATAATAATAATAATAATAATAACAACAATAATTCTTCTGGGTGTGAGCATAAATGCCTGTAATCCCAGCAATTCAGACTCCCAAATTGAGGCAAAAGGATCACAAGTCCAAGGCCAGCCTCAGTAACTTAGTGAAACTCTCAATAACTGAGTAAGACCTTGTCTAGAAATAAATAAAAAAGGAATGGGGATGCAGATTGATGGTAAAGTGCCCCTGGGTTGAATCCTCAGTACTAAAATAAATAAATAAATAAATAAGTCCTTTGACAAAGCAGTGATTTTCACAACCATCTTATACTGAATTTAAAATAGGTTAACTGATCAGCAAACTAGAATAGATTAATAACAATCAAGATATAACCAATCAAAATAGTAACAGATCAACATGCTAAACCAGCAATAAATAACATGTCCATAGAAGAGCATTTTTTAAAAATAAAAAGAGTTGGGAGGCTGAGGCAGGAGGATCGCTAGTTCAAAGCCAGCCTCAGCAATGGTGAGGCACTCAGCAACTCAGTGAGACCCTGTCTCTAATAAAATACATAAAAGGGCTGGGGATGTGGCCCAGTGGTTGAATGCCTCTGAGTTCAATCCCCGGTACCAAAATAAAATAAATAAATAAATAAATAAGTAAATAAATAGTGATCAAATGATCAGTCTGGAGAAGAATTATTACCATGCATTGTAATAAACTCCACATGGGTAAAAGTAAGTTAAACTATTTGTCCTGGATATTTTCTCTTTTTTATTCTTTAAAGATCAGTTTAGGGAAAATATACCACTAATATATACCACTCCCACCGTATTTTCCTAGTTTGAACTTCCTTCTCCCTGGCTATTTGTAGTGTTGGTGGAAGGGTGAGTTCTGCTACCGTCTTCCAGGTGGAAGCTGAAAGTGACTCACTTTTCCTCTCTCTGTCCAGAACATCCAAGGGATGTGCACTTGACCTGAACTCTGCCAACCCGGTGCTCCTTCCTAGAACTTTGATTCTTAAGATGATATATGGACAAAAGGGAACAGTAATTGGTCAGTGGCACCCAAACAGGCTATCCCAACTACGAAGCAGATGCTGTCCTAATTTCTGCATTCTCCAGAGCTCCTTAGCTTTTCCCCACTCTCAGGCATGTTCTCTCAGACTCCTAGTAATAGTTTGCTTATTATTATCATTATTTTTATTTATTGGTGTTCCGAGGAAGCCAGAGCCTGGGCTGGCGGGGCTGGCGACATGGAGCCGCTGTACCAACAAACGCACAATAGTAGAAAATGAAATCCAAGCAAGCATAGATCAGATATTCAGCCATCTAGGATGTGTGGAGATTTCGTCCACAAGGAACCCCCTAACAAAAGACAGAATGCCAAACTTCGAGTTGACCAGTTAAAGTATGATGTCCAGCACCTGCAGACTGCTCTCAGAAACTTCCAGCATCGGCGCTGTGCCAGGGAGCAACAGGAGAGACAGCGAGAGGAGCTTCTGTCTCGTACCTTCACCACTAATGATTCTGACACCACCATACCAATGGACGAATCACTGCAGTTTAACTCCTCCCTCCACAACATTCACCACGGCATGGATGACCTCAATGGAGGCGGGCACAGTATTCTGGAGGGACTGAGGGCCCAGAGACTGACCTTGAAGGGGACTCAGAAAAAGATCCTGATATTGCCAACATTCTGGGCTTATCTAACACGGTGATGCAGCTCATTGAGAAGAGGGCTTTCCAGGACAAGTACTTCATGATCGGTGGGATGCTGCTCACCTGTGTGGTCATGTTCCTTGTGGTGCAGTACCTGACTTGAGCCAGCCCACGCCCAGTGGCTGGACAATGTCCCCACTGCGAGACTGAGTGTGAGTGTGTGCACGTGAGAGAGAGAAGGGCCTAGAGGTACACCTGACTTAACTGTGAAGACCACTTAGGAGTAATTGTGATCAAACTGCTCTGTTTTCTGTGACATCTTGGGGAGCTAATGACACCAAGATGCGTGGTACTTAGAAAGTGGAAGAAGTTCTGATTCTCTCACCCTCACTCTCACTCTCACTTGGGGAGGGAAGGGATGGCTTTAGTGGCTTTGTCCACATGACTGGTGTGCACCTGGAGAAGCCTTCTGCACTGAGCCTCATGCGCAGGACTGTCCACACTGTTCACACCTTGTCATCAGCAGCCTTTGTGGCTCCTGATGAATACGCTGGAGCACTAGCAGAAAGGAGAGGGAAGAGGCCTTTTCCTGCACCCATTGTAGTGGATCAGTTTATATACTCTTGCTCCTGCCACCCTCCCCCAACAAATGACATATTGATGACTAACTGCTAACACTCAATCATCCTTTCCTGGAAGCAGCTACCTAGGAGAAGCAGAGACATTAAAGCTATTGCTGTTAAGGGTAAGCTTTTCCACATTATGGTTGCTGGGCGTTTGTCCTTCCTGGGAGTGTTCAGTCTGGAGACTGAAGACCCAAGTCGCCAATTTTTTTTTCAAGTATTAATAGAATGGTTAGCTCTTCTAAAATTCAGAGACTGCAGCTGAACACCTGTGCCCAGGCTTTGGCAGGGGCCTTTGCCTCTTACAAGGTGGCAATGAGCAAAGGTTATTGATTTGTTGATTATAGTCTCATCTCTAGTTCTAACATCTCTTAATTCTTTGGCCCTCATCTCTTCCTTGAAATACATTAGCACCTGCCTAGCCAGGGTAGGTCACCCTGGAGATGTCTCTGATACATATGTCCTTGTGAGACTTTCCAGGAACCAGAAACTTTCTCTTCTTCCCATCCCTGGATTAAGTCTGTACCAATACCTGGAGTATTGTGGAATTCATTATAAAGCCAGTTTGTCTTGAAGTCTATCTAATGTGATAAATTCCTGAAAGTACCAGAAAGACCTGGTTAGCATAGTTGTTCATCTGTCAGAGGCCCTGCCTGTCTTACCAACCCTAGGCTTAGCCTCATGGCAAGGCAACATAACACTCAGAATTCCCCAGAACTAGAAACCTGTTCAGTATTAACTCTGCCTTTGGTCATCCTACTTACACCCTGTCTATGTTCCTTGTAGCTTGAACTGTCTTCTGTCTTGTTTCCCTTCTACTCTATATGTTCTCTTCCCTCCCTTACTCACCTATTTCAGTAGCAATACTGGTCTCTTCAGGCGTATGTATCTGTGGCAATTCCCTTTGGTGAATTTTCTTAATTGTCACAGATTTTTAACATGAATTTCCTGGGTACTAATTTCAGACTTCTGTTCAGAAGAGATATCCATTACCTCTCCCTACTGCTCTGGGCTAAACAGGGACCCTAGATTTCCAGGAAGGAGGAATCTATGACTCCTTCTGAAAAGGTTTGACAGCCCTGCAGAGCAAAAACGGTGACCTGAAGCAGGGACGGTGGGACTGCAGCATCTTCAACCTGCCTTTGGGAGACATTTTGAAATCTTCACCATACTCGGCACAGAGCTCTTGGGGGTCCATAAAATGGATTATTAGGCTACACAGACATGGCTGTCTTGTCTCCTGGGCACCTGAGGATCCTGCCAGACAGTACACTTTGGAGGAAGGTGTGCAAGTAACAACTGAGCCATTTGGACTTGAACTCTGGGAGACAGACACCCCCAACCCCCAGCCCTGTTGGCTGGTAGGGCATATTTTCGTTATGGATACCAGTTTCCACACCTGCCTTTATAGTGATTGCTGGCCTTGATAAACCTTCATGCCTCACCTTTGCAGCAGGTTCTCCCTACTTGGGAATAAAAGTTGTGAAGGTGGAAAAAAAAAATTTTAATTTATTTGTTTTTAGTTGTACACAATGCCTTTATTTGTACGCGGTGCTGAGCATTGAACCTGGGCTGTGCAAGTACTAGGCAAGTGCTCTACCGCCAAGCCACAACCCCAGCCCCTAGTTTGCTTATTATTAGCCAGAGTGATATTCTTACTACATCTAAATGAAGACTGCAATTATAAAGAAATAACTGACTCTTTTATTTTTTTTTTTCCTTTAAATTCTGGGTATTAAACCGGGGCCTTGTGCATGCTGGGCAGGCACTCTACCACTGAGTTACATCCCCAGCCCTCCAAAGAAATAACTGAAGAGGAAGAGGGCATGTGAAATGGTTGGTGGTGATGCAGTTCATGTTGGACAAGCTCTTCTCTACAAGGCAAGCACTCTGGAAATAGTCCAGTGGTGTACATTTTTCCCTCTTGCCTCTCCCCACAGGAGGAGGACACCTCTCTGCTCCTTTGATGTTGAGCTAGCCAAGTGATCTGACTGACCAATAGAATGTAAGTGGATTTATTTGGTATCATGTCTGAGCAGAAACTGTAGGTATGATCGGCCAATTCTGCTTCTAAAAATATATTCCATACTTTAGCTAATCTACCAGCACTATCCAAATCCATGATCCTCTCTCCCATTTACTTCAGTAACCTTCTACTTTATCTCCTGGCTTTTAGTTCTGTACCTCTGACAACCATTTTTCACACAACTGCTGGCGAAGTCAAACCAACCCCATTAGGTCACAAATGAAATGTCTTCAATGGCTCCTCTCCCTTTATGGTACTTGAGAGCCATCATGACTTGGTTCCCTGCTACCCTTCAGCCTCATCCCTAGACAGTCCCAATTTCCTAATTAATGCTCAGCAGTACTTACTGCCTGCAGCATCCTCATATTCCTCCATGCCTCTGTCCATTCTTTTCCCTCAGCCCACCGTCCCCTCCCTTCTAATATCTGTCAAATAACTTCTGTTTAGCTCTCATGGTTCAGCTTAATACCAGTGCTTCCACAAATCTTCCCTAGTACTTTGTAGGCATGCACTTTCTTTGAGCTTTCTTGATCTCTGCACACATTTCTGGCACTTCCCACATTAAATTAAGATGATTTATTCTATATCCTTCTATTCCATTTGACTGCCATCCCCCCAGGGCAGGGACTGTATCTTATTTGGATTTTATCCCCAGAAACTAGGATGGTGCCTGGTACAGGGTAGGTGTTTAATACACAGTCGTGGAACTGAAATTAACCAAATTAAACATTAATTTTTTTTCTTTTTTTGCAATACTGGGAATTGAACCCAGTGGTGTTTCACCCCTGAGCTACACCCCTAGCCCTTTTTACTTATTTTGAGACAGGGTCTCACCAAGTTGCCCTGGCTGGTCTTGAATGTATAATCCTCCTGCCTCAGCCTCTTGGATTACAGGTGTGAACCACCATGTCTGGCTAAACATTAATGTAAGAAAACAGTTGTCTCAAAGCCTTCTGCTGCTATTCTTACAAAGCTGATAACACCATAGATTGGTTCTTTTTGGAGAGCAACATGCAACAGAAACTATGAAGCTGTTCATTCTCCCTCACTTGGCATTTTTCTGGTTGTGACTACTCCCCCAAAGAAATAACCCAAAGGGGAAAATGTACACAGATGTCTTGGCAACTCTAGTTACGGTAGTGGGGAAAAAAAAACAAACCTGGAAGCAATCCAAATGTCTAACAGGGAAATGACTAAGAAAACAATGGGATTATTACATAGCTATTAAAAATGACAGAGGTGAGGACTATGTCAACATAGAGAAGTGTGTTTCTGCAGGAACTATAAGTGGATGAAAGAACACAGAATAGTGTTTGAACACCAGTGTTTAAAAATGTGTGTATACATTAACAGATCAGAGGCCAATCTGCAGAAATGAAAATGGTTAGAGTTCATTGTTCACCACGTCTTTATTCTCCTGTGCAATTCCATGAATTTATGACAATAGTTGAAATTCCACACAATATAGATATCTTAAAAGCCTTCAGGTTTAATATTCTAAGAGATAATTTAACATTGAATTCTAATAAGATTGTTATGAAAATGACATTTATTCAGTGAACAATACTCTTTTCTTTATTTCATTTTAAAATATTATTTATTTATTTGTTTATTTTTGATACTGGGGATTGAACATAGGGGTGCTTTACCACTGAGCTATATACCCAGCCCTTTTTATTTTTTTTATTTTGAGGCAGGGTCTTACTAAATTGCTTAATGTCTCACAGAATTGTTGAGGCTGGCTTCAAACTTGCCACCTACCTGCCTCAGCTTCCAGAGTCTGGGATTACAGGTGTGCACCATAGTGCCTGGCATAACATATTTTTAAAAATTTTTAATTGACATAGTATGTGTAGTGATCAGATCAGAATAATTAACATATCCACCACCTCACACCAAAATAACTAAATTTATTTAGTTAAATTTATAAAGCCACCATAAGAGTGTCACAATACACTAGAGCTCTAACAGTCTCATGAAATTCACAAAATATGGGCTAACATCCTCAGGTGTACCTGTGTTATTATTTTATGTCTCTCTCTTTCCTTCCTTCTTTATTTGGTACCAGAGATTGAACCCAGGACTGCTTTACCTGTGAGCTACATCCCCAGCACTTTTCTATTTTTGGTCCAGGTATTGAACCCAGGGGTGCTTAACCACTGAGCCACATCCCCAGCCCTTTTATATTTTATTTAGAGACAGGGTCTTGCTGAGTTGCTTAGCACCTCCTTTTGCTGAGGTTGGCTTTGAACTTGCAATCCTACTGCCTCTGCCTCCCTAGCTTCCAGGATTAGAGGCATCTGGCTCTGGGGTAGCTTTTTGAACCAGCACTGCTAACTAAACTTTGTGTGTGTGTGTGTGTGTGTGTGTGTGTGTGTGTGTGTGTGTGTGTGGTGCTAGGGATAGAATTCAAGGGTCTTGCACCTGCTAGGCAAGTGGCTACCACTGAGCTACCTAAACCTTTTTTTTTTTTTTTTAATGCTTCTATCATAGATCAGGTTGCTTCTCGGAACAGAGTACAGGCCTAGAAGTTTTAACATAAAAAAACTTCAAATTTGAGGGGCGAAGTGGTGCACGCCTGTAATCCCAGCAGCTTGGGAGGCTGAGGCAGGAGGATCACAAATTCAAAGCTAGCCTCAGCTATGGTGAGGCACTAAGCAACTCTAAATAAAATGCAAAATAGGGCTGGGAATGTGGCTCAGTGGTTGAATGTCCCTGAGTTTAATTCCTGGTACCAAAAAAAAAAAAACCCACTTCAAATTCTTCCATTTCCTACTTTGGAATGAAGAGAGACGGAAAGCTGCCTTTGAATAAGGAATTAGACCCGGTCTCATGGTTAAGAGGAAGCCACTGACTCCTTCTGCCCTCCTAGTTTGTTCCTCCAATGTGCCTATTATTCAGCTTGTGACCTGCCAAGATGCACCCCTCCCACTTTTTAATGCTGAGACTGGGCCTCACGAAATTGCCCATGCTGGCCCTGAACCTGTGATTCTCCTGCTTCAGCCTCCCTATTCTCTGGGATTACATTTGCCACCATGCCTGGATAATTTTTATTTCTTTATTTGAATGATTGTACTTATTTGAACAGATTACAAAGGAAGGTCTCAAAGACATTTGGTCTAAACCTCATATTCACAAATTGTCTCAATTTTAAACTTTTTTTTGGGGGGGGGTACTGGGGATTGAACTCAGGGTCACTTGACCTTGAGCCACATCCCCAGCCCTAATTTGTATTTTATTTAGAGACAGGGTCTCAGTGAGTGGCTTAGCGCCTTGCTTTTGCTGAAGCTGGCTTTGAACTTGTAGTCCTCCTGCCTCAGCCTCCCAAACTGCTGGGATACAGGTTAAGTGCCACCAGCGCCTGGCTTAAATTTTTGTTTTTATGGTACTGGGAATTGAACCCAAGGGTGCTTTACCACCCAGGTCCATCCCTAGTCTTTTTAATCTTTTTATTTTGAGACAGGGCCTCACTAAATTGCTGAGGCTGGTCTCTGACTTGGATCCTCCTGCCTCAGCCTCCCAAGTCACTGAAATTACAGGTGTGAAACCCCACATCAGGCTCAAATTTAAACTTTTGAGATTGTTTCCAATGATGTTATATATCTAGTCACTGACAAAGATTTATAGGAAGAAATCCATCATGTAACTAAATTTGTGCCAGTTTATCACTGTAGTGTACTATGAATTAATATTTTTATAAATTTAGTAATTACACTGTGAACAGCAAACTATTGACACTGGCCAGGCACAGTGGTGCATGCCTGTAATCCCAGTGGCTCAGGAGGCTGATGCAGGAGGACCGCAAGTTCAAAGCCAGCCTCAGCAATTTAGCAAGGCCCTAAGCAACTTAGTGAGAACCTGTCTCAAAATAAAAAAAATAAAAAGGGGTGGGGATGTGGCTTAGTGGTAAAGCACCCTGGGTTCAATCCCCAGTACCCACCCCTGCCAAAATATTGACATTATAAGACATACTACATTACAATAAAAAAGCCATAAATTTTATATCTTGTTTTAGAATTTCATTGGGGAAGCCCTGAGCAGAATTATCATTTTATCTTTAAAATGGGATAGTTTGGGGCCGGGCGCGGTGGCGCACGCCTGTAATCCCAGCACTTGGGAGGCTGAGGCAGGAGGATCGCGAGTTCAAAGCCAGCCTCAGCAATGGCGAGGCACTTAGCAACTCAGTGAAACCCTGTCTCTCTGCCCCTGAGTTCAATCCCCGGTACCAAAAAAAAAAAAAAAAAAAAAAAAAAAAAAAAAAAAAAAAAAAAAAAAAAGGGATAGTTTGGGGCTGGGAATGTGGCTCAGTGGTAGAGTACCTGCTTGGCATGCATGAGGCCCTGGGTTTGATTTCCAGCACTGAAAAAAAAAAAAAAAAAAAAGTTTTAAGCAGGGACCTAAAACTAATGATTCGTCCACGTCCATAACCAACAGTATAACACTCTACTCTTTACTAGTCTTACTGATTCTGTCATATAATCATCATCAGAAAATCAGCAGCCTCTAGGAGAGTGGAACACAGTCTTAGCTGTAGTCAGAACACTTGGGTTTTCCCAGACACACTCCAGCCCTCCTGACCTAAACTCTCCAGGGTTTGGAAGACTTCTTAAAAAGCTCTTGGCCTCTCTTCCTTCCTGGGCTGTATTTCCTATGATTCTAGGACTTAGAATCCATGTTTCTCCTGATAGTGCTACACATCATGAATTTAATAGATCTGAAGGCTAGTCAGAGGGCCTGCCACCATTTTCTTTTCTTTCATTATTTATTCATTAATTCTAATCAGTTATACATGACTATCACTGAGCCATCCATGGGCTGTGTGTGTGAGCTATGTGCATTTGAGCTATATGAGAAGACAGGTCTGGCATTGCACGCTGAATGGGCTGTGTGACGCAAGTGGGCCTTTCCTCTTGCTCTGCTTGTGATCCCACACAGCACCTGAGATGGGTGTGACTTGCCAAGATGTCAATCAATCTGCTGATCACAAGACATCACAAAGCAAGCCTCCACCTTTCGAAACCCTATTCCCTGCCTTATTTGGTGAACAACATTCCATCGAAGCTCCTTTTGTGTGTCCCCCCCACCCCTACCCCCTAAAATAAAGAGATTCCTGGTGCATGCTCTCTTTCCAGCGCTGTTCACCATGGAGCTGACCCTTAAGGTCGCAGAGCAGTCCCAACCTCCACCTGAGAAACTCATGTTTGTGTATTTCGTGGCTTCTTAGATGTTTTCTTAGTTTATTGCTGCAGCCAGCTCCTTTAAATCCAGTTCATCTTCTCGGGCCCGGCCAGGCTAAGGCTAAAGCTGTGTTCCACTCTCCTAGCGGCTGCTAATTTTCTGATGATGGTTACATGACAGAATCAGTATGACTAGTAAAGAGTAGAGTGTTATGCTGTTGGTTATGGACGAATCATTAGTTTTAGGTCCCTGCTTAAAACTTTTTTTTTTTTTTTTTAGTGCTAGAAATCAAACCCAGGGCCTCATGCATGCCAAGCAGGTACTCTACCACTGAGCCACATTCCCAGCCCCAAACTATCCCATTTTAAAGATAAAGTGATAATTTTGCTCAGGAATTCCCCAATGAAATTCTAAAACAAGATACAAAATTTATGGCTTTTTAAAATTGTAATGTAGTATATCTTATAATGACAGCAGAATGATCTTCGATTCATTGTACACAAATAGAGAAGAATTTTTCACTTCTCTGGTTGTACCCAAAATAAGGTCATACCATTCGTGCCTAGGGTAAAGATGACCATCTTGTTCCAAATCTTTCCTACTCATATGCCACCTTCTCCCATACCCCTCCCCCACTTCACTTTGTCTCATCCAAAGTTCCTCCATTCATCCCATGCCCCCCACCCCATTATGGATCAGCATCCACTAATCAGAGAAAACATCTGACCTTTGGTTTTTTGGAATTGGCTTACTTCGCTTAGCATGATATTCTCTAACTCCATTCATTTACCTGCAAATGCCATTATTTAATTTTCTTTTATTGCTGAGTAATACTCCATTGTGTGCATATACCACAGTTTCTTCATCCATTCATCTATTGACAGGCACCTAAGTTGGTTCTCCAGTTTGGGTATTGTGAATTGTGCTGCTATGAACATTGATGTGGCTGCATTGCTGTAGTATGCTGTTTTTAAGTCCTTTGGGTATAGACAGAGGAGTGGAATAGCTGGGTCAAATAGTGGGTCCATTCCAAGTTTTCCAAGGAGTCTCCATACTGCTTTCCAGAGTGGTTGCACCAATTTGCAGTCCCACCAGCAATGTAAGAGTGTGCCTTTCCCCCCACATCCTCGCTAACACTTAGTATTGTTTGTATTCTTGATAACTGCCATTTTGATTGGAATGAGATGAAATCTTAGACCAGTTTTGATTTGCATTTCTTTAATTACTAGAGATGTTGAACATTTTTTCATATATTTGTTGATTGATTGTATATCTTCTACTGAGAAGTGTCAGAAGACACTTAGCCCATCTATTGATTGGGATGTTTGGTTTTATGGTGTTAAGTTTTTTTTAGTTCTTAATATATCCTGGAGATTAGGACTCTATCTGATGTGCGTGTGGCAAAAATTTGCTCCCAAAATGTAGGCTCTCTGTTCACCTCATTGATTGTTTCTTTTTCTGAGAAGAAGCTTTTTAGTTTGAATCCATCCAATTTATTGAGTTTTGATTTTATTTCTTATGCTCTAGGAGTCTTATTAAGGAAGTGGGGGCCTAATCCAACATGAAGAAGATTTGGGCCTACTTTTCTTCTATTAGGCATGAGGTCTGTGGTCTAATTCCTAGGTCCTTGATCCACTTTGAGTTGAGTTTTGTGCATGATGAGAGATAGGGTTTTAGTTTCATTTTGTTGCATGTGGATTTCCAGTTTTCCCAGCACCATATGTTGAAGAAGCTATCCTTTCTACAATATATGTTTTTGGCACCTTTGTCTAGTATGAGATGATTGTATCTACGTGGGTTTGTCTCTGTGTCTTCTATTCCATCACCATTTGCAACCTTGTCTCTCAAGGGTGGTGTGTTACCAATGCCCAACAAACAGTTTAGTTTGAAGTTTGATGATACAGTCCACAGATTTTTATTTTATTTGAAGTTGCTGTATATGACAATAGAATGCATTACAATTCGTAATATAGAGCACATTTTTACATATCTCTGGTTGTATACAAAATATATTCATACCATTTGTGTCTTCATACATGCATTTAGGGTGATGATATCCATCTCATTCTACCATCTTTATTTTTTCTTTTTCTTTTTTTTCTTTATACCCCTTTCCCCCTCCCCTACCCTACCTCCCCATTGACTTTTCTAGCGTTCCTCTAATCCTCCTACGCTCCCTGTCCCAACCCCACTGTGAGTCAGCCTTCTTATATCAGAGAAAACATTCAGCATTTGGATTTTTGAGATTGGCTAACTTCACTTAGCATTATATTCTCCAATTTCAGCCATTTACCTGTGAATGCCATTATTTTATTCTCTTTTATTGCTGAGTAATATTCCATTGTATATATATACCACATTTTTTTTTTTATTCATTCCTCTACTAAGGGGCATCTAGGTTGGTTCCACAACCTAGCTATTGTGAATTGTGCTGCTATAAACATTGATGTGGCTGTGTCCCTGTAGTATGCTGTTTTTAAGTCCTTTGGGAATAGACCCAATAGTGGGATGCCTGGGTCATAAGGTGGTTCCATTCCCAGTTTTCCAAGGAATCTCCATACTGCTTTCCAGATTGGCTGCACCATTTTGCAGTCCCACCAGCAATGTATGAGTGTGCCCTTTTCTCCACATTCTCTCCAACATTTATTGTTGTTTGTGTTCTTAATAGCTGCCATTCTGACTGGAGTGAAAGTTTTTTTTTTTTTTTTTTTTTTTTTGGTACCGGGGATTGAACTCAGGGGCACTTGACCACTGGGTCACATCCCCAGCCCTTTTTTGTATTTTATTTAGAGACAGGTCTCACTGAGTTGCTAAGTGCTTCCCCATTGCTGAGGCTGGCTTTGAACTCGCGATCCTCCTGCCTCAGCCTCCCAAAGTGCTGGGATTACAGGTGTTCGCCACCGTGCCCGGCTGGAGTGAAAGTTTTGATTTGTATTTTTCCAACTGCCAGAGATGTTGAACTTTTTTTTTTTTTTAAAGAATATTTATTCATTTGCTTTAGTTGTACACAATGCATTTATTTATTTATTTATTTATTTATTTAATTTATTTTTTTGGTACCAGGGATTGAACTCAGGGGCACTCGACCCCTGGGCCACATCCCCAGCCCTTTTTTGTATTTTATTAGAGACAGGGTCTCACTTAGTTGCTAAGTGCCTCACCATTGCTGAGGCTGGCTTTGAACTTGCAATCCTCCTGCCTCAGCCTCCCAAGTGCTAGGATTACAGGCATGCGCCACCACGCCCGGCTACAATGCATTTATTTTTACGTGGTGCTGAGGATCGAACCCGGGCCGCGCACGTGCTAGGCGTGCGCTCCACCTCTGAGCCACAACCTCAACCAAACGTTTTTTCATATATTTGTTGATTGATTGTATATCTTCTTCTGAGAAGTGTCTGTTCAGTTCCTTGGCCCACTGATTGATTGGGTTATTTGTTTTTTTTTTGTTGTTAAGATTTTTAAGTTCTTTATATATTCTAGAGATCAGTGATGTATCTGACATGCGTGTAGTAAAGATTTGTTCCCAATTAGTAGGTTCTCTGCTCACCTCACTGATTGTTTCTTTTGCTGAGAAGAAGCTTTTTAGTTGGAACCCATCCCATTCATTAATTCTAGATTTTAATTCTTGTGCAATAGGAGTCTTATTAAGGAAGTAGGAACCTAATCTGATATGATGGAGGTTTGGGCCTACTTTTTCTTCTAATAGATGCATGGTCTCTGGTTTAATTCCTAGGTTCTTGATCCACTTTGAGTTGATTTTGTGCATGGTGAGAGATAGAGGTTCAGTTTCATTTTTTTTTTTTTTTGCATACATATTTCCAGTTATCCCAGCACTATTTGTTGAAGAGGCTATGTTTTCTCCAATGTATGTTTTTGGTACCTTTATCTAATATAAGATAGCTGTGGTTATGGGAGTTAGTCTCTGTGTCCTCTATTCTGTACCATTGGTCTACATGTCTATTTTGGTGCCAGTACCATGCTGTTTTTGTTACTGTTGCTCTGTAGTATAGTTTAAAAGTCTGGTATTGTGATGCCACCTGCATCACTCTTCTTGCTAAGGATTGCTTTAGCTATTCTGGGTCTCTTATTTTTCCAGATGAATTTCATGACTGACTTTTCTATTTCTATAAGGAATGTCCTTGGGATTTTGATTGGAATTGCATTGAAACTGTATAATGTTTTTGGTAGTATGGTCATTTTGACAATATTGATTCTTCCTATCCAAGAACAAGGTAGATCTTTCCATCTTCTAAGGTCTTCCATAATTTCTTTCTTTAGTATTCTCCACAGATTTTTTTTAGAAACTGACCACATAGAATTTTTGATCAAAATATCTTTAATTTGCCAAGTACAGTGGTACATGCTAGCTACTCTGGAGAACTGAGGCAAGAGGATCACTTGAGTATAGAAGTTCAAGGCCAGCCTGGGCAACAAAGTGAGACTCCCATCTCACCAAAAAAAAAAAAAAAAAAAAAAAAAAAAAAAAAAAGACAAATGCTGGATTGAAAGTGTTAAGTGTCAATTCTTATAAATAATGTGCAATGTAAATAGGTTATTTCAGGCAGTAAAATTTCAAGTAACCCTAGTAATCAAATGATTGGATTCCCTCCCACACCTGCCTCCTTCATAAAGAGGCAGATATGGAGAAATGGGTTTTCAATACAGAGAATAGCAAATTCCAAGACATTGGCTGAGTTCAGTGCACATGCTATTCATTATCATAGATTTTCTACTTCTTCATTCTACTTCTATACTATGATTACTGATACTTTAAAGAAGAGCCTGCATCCCAGAAAGACCCTGCATTCCTCATTCATGAAATAAATATTTGATTGTGTTCATCTAAGCCCCAAACACACAGGACAATGTTCAGGGAAGTTGGAGCATATGGCAACTGAGGTTTCAGAGTACAGTCTCTCCTAGTCCACCTTCTCATTTTACCCTGGCTTGCATCCCATTTGGAAGGCTTATGTGTATGGGGACAGAAGAAGATATTTGCCTACTTCTTACTTCAAAAGCACAGGTGGACACTGAAGGCATCTTGACCAAAGTTATATTTATCCTCAAGGGATAAACATAATAGCTGTAACCAGAATATTTGAACATTGACCAAGTTCAGAATAATCAAGTTCAAAATTGTTAGAAAAGTTGCAGGATAGATGAACGCATGCTGAAACCGCTGTATAGGAAAAGGGAAGGGGGTTTATTGAATTACCAAAAGAAACACGTGGAGGGGATGGGGATGAAGGGGGGGGGGGCAAACGGCAGTTGGAGCACGTGGGAACGGAGAGCAGGAACAGAGAGCGAGCTCAGTCTGGGGCTGGTTTAAATAGAGTAGGGGTCATAAAACCCCCTTGGAGTGAGTCCTTGCCCTATAGGCTAGCAGAGGTGTGGGGGTGGTGGTGGTGGTGGTGGTAGTGGACAGGGCACTTGCTGGTCAGGTTTTTGGTCATGCTGAGGATCTTGGGAGGTGTAGTTTTTAACAAAGCACCTGGGGGAGGTGTGGCCTTCTGCCTGGGAGGCACAGCCTCCTGCCTGGAATCTAACAAAAATGACTGTGGATGTACATAGTAGATGGTGCTATGTTGATAAACACAAATTATAAAATTGTATTGTTGATAAATATAAATTGTAAAAGCTAGTGACTTAATGGTATTCCAGAATGATATGGTTGTTAAGATTTTCCAAATGAATCAAAAAGTGGAGACAATAATCATTAAAGTGAAAAATCAATTTGGTCTTCCTAATCCGAAGGTGAGAATGTTAGAGGTAGGGCCATATGTTTGGGTCCCCGTGGTATGACTGAGTTCACTGGTTGAATCTAAGCACCTCTAAATGCGACATCTATCCTCTGGTATGTGATCTGGTCTGCGCAAGTCTCCAGATGCTGTGTTCATTTTCCCTTCCTGAATCATCCAGATAATTGTCTTTCAGCCCATGCTTCACTAACCTGTAGATAGAATCCATTCGTTTAACTATCACATGAGCCACAAAGGAAAACCAGGGAAGCCATATCTCCTCTGCGGTGGAAAGGGTATAATTAGCTCCGTGTACAGCTTAACCCTATTGATTTTTCTGATTCATTTGGCCTGCAGTGTGCCCTTTCTAAAACCTCCTATGTTCTCCACAGTCGGAGAAGCCCAAAACTACACGCTGCCCTTCCGGTGGGTGCGGCCTTGCTCTCTTAAGACCGGGTAGAGCTGGCTGTACAGCTGAATGATCACATGTTTGGAGCCACTCTCAGATGCACAATACTTTTTGAAATATAGGCGTGGGCTCTGAGTGGCTGTATCAGATCCACCCGTCTCTTTTCTTTTTAAAAATGATTTTGGCCTCTCAAGAAACACTATAATTGGTCAGCCTGGGGTGCGTTTGAAAGTCTCCGGGATGGCGTCATTAGCTATTCTCAGGAGAGGAAAGGCAGGGTATCCCCCCTGGGAGAATGACAACACTTGTTTCAAGTTGGGGAAGAGCCTGTGGTTCTCTTCCTGCGTTTGGGGGAAAGCGAACACACAATGTTCATTTCCTAAATACGGGATGTGCTGTGCTGGCAGGTCATTTTCCACCATGTCACATCCTTCTGGATGAAGGCAGCAGGGGTCAGGGAAGGAAATGGCAAATTCTCAGATGAGACAAAGCTTTCCCAGGGCAGCTATTGGTTCTCTGGAACTATAAAGCACACTCATCCAGAAACAGCCTCTGAATTTTCTTTCCTGGAGGCAGCCAGAAGTGAACGGTAAGTGGAGATTCTAGGATATTGTCTGAAAAATGTCCTTTGGATGGTGATACAGGGGTTGTAGCCTGTCCATGTATTGGGGAAGACTTTTTCTTATTTCCTCTTTTTACCTGGAAACATCGCTTGTGGGTTGACTTATGGAAGCCTGTAAGTAAAATTAAGATTCAGGAGTCAAGAGACAAAGGTGATAAAAACTAGGTTCTGTGAAGAATCAGCTGCATCTAGAACACGTCTCTGGTTTAATTTTCTCATCTCCTAGATCAGAATAATGATTTTTGTCCTGATATCTCACAGTTTTGAAATGCTTTCTTTCTGTGGCTTATTTACCACTAAGAAGTCCCTGATGGTGAAGAGTACAGTGGACATGAAGATGGGAATCTCTGGTAACTAGGAAGGATGTACTTTTACCCCAGGATGTTCAGTTTTCTCTTTATTAGTCACCTTCCACTGGCTTCAATTCAACTTGGTACTAGATAGGTAACCCTCAGTGAGTTGTCGAACAACATTTTTGGCCACTTTATTTTATTCAAAGTTTCCTTGATATTTTTCCTTAATTATATCAAAGTTCCCTTAATTTTTTAAAGGAAGCTTTAAAAACAACAAGACATGGAGATATTAGTTGGATGTAATTTAGTTTTAATTAAGCACTCATCAAAGACAGATTTCTTAAGACCTTTGGACCCTAGTTGGAATAAATAGTGCATAATGCATCTTAGACTTGTTTCAAAGATAAGAGCCTGGAAGATTAGCAAACAGAAGAAAGTTGCTTCAGGCAAGCATCTTACTTAGAAAACAGTTTCTTAAATTTGAAAGACAATATACTTTTTGAGATTGTGGGTGACTTGTCTTTTTTTACTTATCAGAGAAAGAGATGAAAAAATGGTATTGGAAAACTCCTAGGATCCAAGTCTTCATATGATGAAAGGCTAAAACGTTATCTTTCAAACAGCAAAGGCCTCCGTTTTGGAGTAGCCTTTTACCCCCACCCACCCTTATTTAAATATTTAACAGTTGATGCAGTCTATCTTTAGCGTTCCCTGGGAGAGAAGCAGAAGATGCATTATTACTATTTGGGTATGCGGATATGATGTCCTGAGAACTTGTGTGACTTGTTCCAGATCCCTGAACTTTGAGAACTTGACACATGACCCATTGGAAATGGAATGGTTTCACTTAGCGTGGCAATAGCGAGTGTATTTAATTTTTGACTACTCTCTCTTGGGTGAGGGAAGCACAGGGAGAGTAGCGGCAGGCACCGAAGCTCCAGGCTAATTGCTTTTCTGTGTCCCCGCAGGGCATGGAGCGGCCTGCGGCCTGGGAGCCTCAAGGTGCGGATTCGCTGCGTCGCTTCCAAGGGCTGTTGCTGGATCGCCGCGGCCGGCTCCACGGCCAGGTGCTGCGCCTGCGCGAGGTGGCCCGGCGCCTAGAGCGCCTCCGCCGGCGATCCCTGGCTGCCAATGTGGCGGGCAGCTCACTGAGCGCCGCGGGCGCGGTCGCTGCCATCGTGGGGCTTTCGCTCAGCCCTGTCACCCTGGGTGCCTCGCTTCTGGCGTCGGCTGTGGGACTAGGGGTGGCCACCGCTGGAGGGGCAGTCACCATCACGTCCGACCTCTCCCTGATCTTCTGCAACTCCCGGGAGGTGCGGAGGGTGCAGGAGATCGCGGCCACCTGCCAGGACCAGATGCGTGAGATCCTGAGTTGCCTGGAGTTCTTCTGCCGCTGGCAGGGCCGCGGAGACCGCCAGCTGCTGCAGAGCGGGAGGAACGCCTCCATGGCCCTGTACAACTCCGTCTACTTTATCGTCTTCTTTGGCTCACGTGGCTTCCTCATCCCCAGGCGCGCGGAGGGGGCCACCAAGGTTAGCCAGGCGGTTCTGAAGGCCAAGATTCAGAAACTGGCGGAGAGCCTGGAGTCCTGCACTGGGGCTCTGGACGAACTCAGTGAGCAGCTGGAGTCCCGGGTCCAACTCTGCACCAAATCCAACCGTGGCCACGACCTCAGGATCTCTGCTGACCAGCCGGCAGGGTTGTTTTTCTGAGAACATCCTTTCCCCCTAATGACCTCGGCCCGAAACTATTCCCATGAGATGCCCCAGAAAAACACCACGTTGGGTTAAGAACTGAATGCAAACGATGAGAAAGCGGGTGGGTGCTCACAGCCCTTTTTCCATCACTGACATGCAGCGTGGGCTGGCCTGTTAGGGACTTCTCACTCGAATGATTCCAGTGGAATTTGTGACCTGAAAACTCTTTTTCCTTTATCATGAACCTTTTAGACCTCGCATAGCTGGGCAGATACACCTGTTTTAGAGTTATTTCGGGGGGTAGGGGCGGGTCCCTGACTCCATCCTGATGATTTGAGCCGAGGCTGGAGAGGGTGCCACCTTCTGGGTTCTCTTCAAATCCCACTAGGCTTTGAGGTCCTCAAAATGCCTGTGAGAGGAGACACTTATAAAACCTCTCTTCCGGAGTTTCTGATAAAAAGAACTCCAGAATCCTGTTCAGGACCCAGAGAGGGCCTGGAGCTGACATGCCTTCTTCCCTGCCCCGCCCACAAAGTGTGGCCCCAGGTCTGTCTCATTGGTACAACCCAGGAACTTTCTGGGATCAACTAGTAAATTCTTGTACTCGATTCCAGATTTAAGAAAGCAGAAACTCTGAATGTGGGGCTCAGCAACTTGTGTTCAACAAGCCCGTAGACGATCTGATGTACACTAAGGCTTGAAAACCACTGCAACTAGTGTTAATTTATGGTCCTTTCAATGAGACTTCTCAAAGTCTCACGGCCTCTCTAGGAGCTCCTTGGTCTTCAGAGTCATTCACAGAAAAGCAAAGACTGTCTTAGAAGCAAAAGAAAGAATGTACGTGCAAGCAAGCGCGCTGGTCAATCCATCCTGGGGAATTTTTCACAAGAACTAAGGGATGTAGCTCAATAAACCCGTAAGAGGGCAGTGTTTCCCACTCATTGTAGAAACTGGTACAGAAAGGAATGTGAATTTACCAGAAACAGATATTTCCCTATTATTTTCTCTAAAAACTCCAGACTACATATGTTTATTTATTTTAAGTTTGCTATTTAATAACTGTTTATTATTTTCATTTAATTTTATTTAATCACCGAATAGCATGTTTCTGAATGGAAGACTACTGAGGCTTTTTTTTTTTTTTAAAGAAATGATTGGGTTTGATTTTCTAAGGGATCTTTCTTATTCAGAGGGATTTTTTTCCTCTAGTGTTTTAAGTAATTTTTAAAAAATAAGTGTGAGGAGTTCAGAACACAGAGACCAGGAGCTTGTTTTAAGCTTGTAAATGGAGGCTTGAATTGTGGGATATATAAATGATGAAGCATATTTATCCTGAAGGTACTTTGCAGGAGATAACACTTGATATGGAAAAAGAACTTCTATAGTTTAGGAAAGTTTGAAAAAATTCCAGGCAAATGAAGGAAGTACTTAGTCCTTGGAAATGTGATGTCCTATGAAGTTATATCTTACTGGTGATAGACAAAATAGTTTGTGTTAGGCTGTTACCATGATGTGTCACATTTTTACTTTGGGGACTGTAAGAAACCTGTTACTTATGTCTAAGAAAATACTTGTCATCCCTTCAATTTCTATTCCTACAATTGTAATGTTGAAAAATAAGTTGGAAAGTCTTCAGGCTCACATACAAAAAACTTGGCTGTATTATTCAATATGTTATACATTTATCCAACCTATACCCATGCTTCTCAATGATGACAGTGTGTCTGAGGAAGTATAATTTTAGCACTAGGGGGAAGGTTTTGCTTTCCCTCTAAATTGCAATTGGTCTGTGTTCTGGCTTATTATGAAATTAATATTGGCTTTTTAAAAAAATTAGTGTCATTTCCCAGACTGCCTTGCATAGATGCCAGCATTCTAGATCACCAGAATGTACTTCACATTGCTGTTGTGTTAAATCATAAAGGTATAACCATTCCCTAATTCCATTATTTATTGATGCTTAAACTTGAATTATATTCCTTCAGTGTCTGAACTATTTCTTAGAAATAAACTGGGCAATTTTGGAAGTAGCAGCAATAGTAGCAGCAAACTTTTTCTTATAGTTTGGGTATTTTAGTATACCAAAGTTATAAACTTCTGGAGTTATTATTTTATTTTAGTGGACCACTTTACATCTATGGAAATGTGTCTGCTTTTGAACAATAGTTACACATAGTAGTAATTCAATAAATGCATCCGAATAATTTAATTAGCTGTTTGGCTATATTAATAGGAATTTGTTGATAATGAAAGATCATTCATTATTTTATTTGTCTGATATAAAGATTGGAGCCTCTACCAGGATTTAGTCAAATTCAGCTAAATTGATCTTAGAGACAAATATTTCTTTCTTTCTTTCATGGGAATGTGAATAAGGCTTTTCCTTAAGGTCTTCATTCTATAAACAAACAGGTTGCAATGGTATGTTGTAAAGGGAAGGGAAAGGTGTATTTAGATTATAAGGACTACACAAAAATGTCAGGGCTTGAAAATACATGTGTTTGTACTAAATGTTTAAGTGCTTCTCTTTTTTTGTTTCTTGGGTTTACAATCACTTGGATTATTTTGTTTCACAATAAAAGATTCATTTGGTTCTGCATTTCAAAGATTCATATAGTCTGTACCATACCATATTCTGTTCCATTAAAAAATAATCTTTAGCAAATGTTTTGATTCTAATTGCTTTGATGCACTTACCTGAAGATACCTGTTTTTTCCAATATGATAAATGTTGAAGTCAAAAGTATTTACTGGGGCTGAGCGCAGTGGCGCACGTCTGTAATCTCAGCACTTGGGAGGCTGAGGCAGGAGGATTGCAAATTCAAAGCCAGCCTCAGCAATAGTGAGGCACTTAGCAACTCAGTGAGACCCTGTCTCTAATAAAAATACAAAAAAAGGGCTGGGGATGTAGCCCAGTGGTCGAGTGCCCCTGAGTTCAATCCCCGGTACCAAAAAAAAAAAAAAAAAAAAAAAAAGGACTGGAATAAAAACTACTCTAGATCAGCTATGTCAAACAATCAATCAGCTTGATATATTTCTCATTCAATAGCTTAGTGTGAAAAGAAAATAGAGAGAATTGAGACATTGAGATAAAGACATTGTACAGAGATAAATAGGGATTCAGTAAATGCAGGAACTTTGGAATTTTTTTTTTCCCCACTGTAGCAAAATCAGTCTTTTTCTTTCTCTTTTTTAGGTGATGGTAGGATTTATTGGCACTCTCTATTGCTAGAACAGCTAGAATTTTCTTTCTTTCTTTTTTTTTTGTAGTCCTGTTTCTTTATTGAAATAAATTGCTCATGCCTCAAATTTTTGATCTTTCTATAATTACTTAGAGTTCCACATTTTCTTGCGTATGGATTAGTAACTTTGAAAAGGGGAAGATATTCAATCACTTTCATTAGAATATCAAATATTCAGTATGAAATTCTATGAATCATTTTTTTAAATAATCAATTCATATACAGAAATTCTCTGGTTATCTAGAAAGCCAGCTTCCAGCACTCTCAAAGCCTTTGAGCATAATTACAAACTGGGAAGTAAATGAAAAGAAAACTAGTCAACCAAATTAGCTTCACAAACCCAGAACCCTAGAGAGAGGCAGATAGGAAGGGCAAGGCGAACATTTCAAATGTTCAATAACTAAATTCTGCTCTATTAAAAGAAATAATCCTTAGCAAAGCTGGGGGTATGCTCAGTGGTAGAGACCTTGCGTTGAATAAATGAGGCCCTGGATTCAATTCCAAGCACCAGGAAAAAAAAAAAAATCCTTAGGAAACATTCTGATCTTAAATGCTTTGGTTCACTTCCCCTAAGACAACTGTCACTTTCAATATGGTATATGTCAAAGTCAAAAGGCAAAAGTATTATTAGAAAGGCAAAACTTTGCAAGTCACTGTTCTTAATGGTGCGAGGCTGGCTGGGAAATGTAGTATTTTTAGCTGAGAATAGTGCTGTCCCCAATACGCATAGGATTCTGTTGGTAAGGAAGCAAAGGTGTCTAGTTATTCGGGGAGTGGTACAGCATTCCAATCAAAAAGCCTGTTTTGTGTCAGCCGGGCGCAGTGGCCCAATCCTGTAATCCCAGCACTTGGGAGGCTGAGGCAGGAGGATCAGGAGTTCAAAGCCAGCCTCAGCAATGGTGAGGCACTTGGCAACTCAGTGAGACCCTGTCTCTAATAAAATACAAAAAATACAAAAAAGGGCTGGGGATGTGGCCCAGTGGTTGAGTGCCCCTGAGTTCAATCCCCGGTACCAAAAAAAAAAAAAAAAAAAAAAAAAAAAAAGCCTGTTGTGGTTGCTGGTAAGCAGTTGGGGACTCTTCTGGCAGTGACCTCACTCTGACTGCCAGCCTCTGCATCTGCACCTTGGAAACACTCCTGGGTCTGGATGTTGTGTCTTTCTTGATGGTACACAGGAAGAGCAGGACACTGTCTGTTTGCTAAGGTTGTGGCAAGCTAGAATCCTACCTTTGCTAAAACATGGGTAAGAAATGTCCTTTCATTTAATTGCAGTAAGTCTCCTGTTGAGTTGGCAAGAGGTTGAGATGTTAATTTTTGTTCCAAGCAAACTCTTAAGACAGAAAGAAAACTCTGTTGTGCTCTAGATCAGGACAGAGTGATCCTTGAGATGTGGAAACAATCTCTCAGCAACCAAGGAATTGTCAGGAGAAGGGAAATGGTGCTGATAAAGCGAGACACATCTGGGGGCCAGGCACGCACATTAGGGGTCCTCAGCACAACCACAGCTGACTGGCATTAACATTGGGGTGTGGAGAGAATGGCCTTGAGTGTGGTCTTGCCTGCGTGGAAGAAGATTGTCTACACGAAGTACATCTGCAGAATATGATGTTTAATCACATTTTCTATTTTCAATGTGAACCCCCCAACTGGGAATGAAAACAAGCTTAGCCAAGGGTCATGGCCAAGGTTTCTGCCTTCCTTACTCACAGGAGTAGTCAAATCCTGGTTGGATACAGTTGCCAAATTTACGGGAATAGCTGTAAGTCAGAGAAGCTTTTTCTGTAGATGGAGTTGGGAGAAGAGTGATGTCTGTAAGAGCCTTAATGAGGAGGTAGCTAAGATGGCGGCTGGCTGAGAGCCAAAGAGGAGGCGTTTAATTGTTTTCTCCTGACCTTAATGTAATCTACTAAGAATCTTTCTGTTCCCGTGAACACTGTGTGACACACCTGTAAGTTGAGCTTGTGACACGTGTATACTTGTTAAGGTGAAGAGTATTTAATCAGTTAGGGTTGGAGTTGTGTGGGGGTTGTTGTTGGAGTTGGAGAGAGAAGTCAGAAGAGAAAGCAGAATAAAGAACCTACTTGTTTCCAGTCTGCCTCCGAATTCTTTCCCGTGGTATTGTTGCTGCAGGCGACAGCAGCTGCAGGTGGCAACAGATGTCTAAAATCTTTCTTTCAGGTGAAAAACTTATTTTTCTAGGCTCCCTGGTTGACATGGAGGCCTTTGCTTCTGCCCTCACCTTATTATTGAAACTGCACTCTCAACAATATCATTTAAGAATGATTAATTTTTTCAGTGATTAAATAAAATTATATTTAGGTTATATAGAAAATAAATGTGGGTTGTTTAATTATGATAATAATAATAGCTAATTTTTTTAAAAATATTTTTTAGCTGTTGTTGGACCTTTATTTTATTTTATTTATTTATATGGGGTGCCAAGAACTGAACCCAATGCCTCACACATGCTAGGCAAGCACTCCTTCACTGAGCTACAACTCCAGCCCAATAGCTAATCCTTACTGAGAACCCATCAAGTACTGTTCTAAGTATAATTTCACCTGTATCATTTCATTTACCTTACAAAAATTTCACGAGATGACACTCTAATTACTTCATATTATTGAAGTAAAGAACTCAAGAGGCTAGGGTTGTAGCTCAGTGGTTGAGCGCTGGCCTTGCATGCGTGAGGCACTGGGTTCGAGCCTCAGCACCACATAAAAAATAAATAAATAAGACAAAGATAAAAAAAAAAAAAGAACTCAAGAGGTCACACAGTTATTAAGAGTGCCCCAGGATTGAATTCTGACAATCTGCCTCCAGAGATATTCTCTGAGCTATTCTGATAGTAAGTATATTCCTTATACAAAACAAGAGCTCATGACAGTGATAACATTGATATCAGATTGACCCATTTGTTTGGAAAACATTTACTGAGCACTCACCTTGTATCATGTATTGTAATTTTCAAATAATACTGACAGGGTTCTAGATTTCATGAAATGAACAATCTAGTAATCTAGGTAGTATAATTTTATGCCAGCAGGTGAATCAATAAGAAATTACAATGCATTTTTAAAAAATGGCTAGTATTTTGCAATAGACAGTGTGGGCATGATTTCAAAGTCATCAAACTTCAGGTTTGATAACTAAAAGTTATGTACAACCTGTTGTGTGTAACACACCTTTGTTTACAGCTACTAGGGAGCCTGAAGGCAGGAGGATTCAAGTTTACAAGTTCAAGGCCAAACTGGGTAACTTAGTGAGATCATGTCTCAAAAATAAATAAAATAAATAAATAAATAAGGACTGGGGTGTAGCTTAGTGGTAGTACACCCTGGTAGAACATCCCTAGTACTGGTTGTGTGTGTGTATTGTACAGACAGTTATTTTGCAATACTGTCCCAGATCTTCTAAACATGGCAAGATTCTTGTGAACAAAACACCTGGAATAGAATGATGTGAGTAATAAGGACTTTAAAAATTGCCAATGTGGGTTGGAGTTGTGGCTCAGTGGTAGAGCACTCACCAGCCCGTGTGAGGCACTGGGTTTGATCCTCAACGCCACATTAAATAAATAAATAAATAAAAATAAATAAATGTGAAAAAAATTGCCAATATGCTGGAACTGAGGGTATTAACTGAGACAACACAGACATGAATAAAAGAATTACTGGTTCAACAGGTATTTCCAGATCTTTTCAAAAAACTTCTAAAAATAAAACTTCCTGGGGCCAATCCATTAATCCATCACTGACCTGGTTTGTCAATTTCCCTGTTAGGGTGTGCACTTCAGTCTAGTAGTTATGGACTAACCAGCTTGAGGAGAGTAGATAGGTATGAGTTGGAATAAGACTTTGGTTACCATAAAGCTGCACAAAGTAATAATACTTAGTATGTGGATCATTTATTTTTAACATTGTACTCTGAGAGTCTGCATAATAAATACTATTTATTTTTGGAACTTTTATTCTAATTCCTCTGTAGTATTTGACATTGCTGACTACTCAATTCTCTCTTTCTTTTATTTGTTCTTTTTAGAACAAATGACAGTAGAGTGTATTTTGACATATTATACATACATGGAGTATAACTTCCCATTCTTGTGGTTGTACATGATGTGGAGTTTCACCAGTTGTGTATTCCTATGTGAACATAGGGAATTCATGTCTGATTCATTCTGCTGCCTTCCTGATGTCCATACCCCCTTCCTTCCCTTCATTCCCCTTTATCTAATCCAATGAACTTCTTCTATTCTTCCCTCCCACCCTTATTGTGTGTTAGTGTCCGCATATCAGAGAGAACATTTGGCCTTTGTGTTTTGGGGATTGGTTTATTTCACTTGGCAAAATAATCTCCAATGCCATTCATTTACAGGCAAATGCCATAATTTCATTCTTCTTTATGGCTGAGTAATATTCTATTGTGTATATATACCATATTTTCTTTATCCATTCATCTGTTGAGGGTACCTAGGTTGGTTCCATAGCTTAGCTATAGTGAATTGAGCTGCTATAAATATTGATGTGACTATGTCATTATAGTATGCAAATTTTAAGTCCTTTGGGTATATACCAAGGAGTGGGATAACTGGGTCAAATGGAGGTTCCATTCCAAGTTTTCTGAGGCATATTCATACTGTTTTCCATATGGCTGCACCAATTTTCAGTCCCACCAGCAATGTATGATTGTACCTTTTTCCCACATCCTGACCAACATTCATTGTTATTTGTACATATGTATATATACATATATATATATTTATATGTGCATATATATATATGTATATATATATATATATATTTTTTTTTTTTTTTGGCACTGGAGATTGAACTCAGGGCACTCAACCACTGAGGAACATCCCCAGCCCTATTTTGTATTTTATTTAGAGACAGGGTCTCACTGAGTTGCGTAGTGCCTCAGCAACAGCGAGGCGCTGGCTTTGAAACCGAGATCCTCCTGCCTCAGCCTTCTGAGCAGCTGGGATTACAGTTACTTGTATTCTTGATAATTGCCATTCTGACTAGAGTGAGATGGAATCTCAGTATAGTTCTAATTTGCATTTCTCTAATTGTTAGAGATGTTGAACATTTTTTCATGTATTTGTTGATCATTTGTATTTATTCTTCTGTGAAGTACCTGTTCGGTTCCTTTGCCCATTTATTGATTGGGTTACTTGATTTTTTGGTGTTAGGTTTTTTGAGTTCTTTATATATCCTGGAGACTAATGCACTTTCTGAGGTGCAGGTGGAAAAGTCCCATTCTGTAGACTTTTTCTTCATGTTTCTGATTGTTTCCCTTGCTGTGAAGAAGGTTTTTTTGATACCATCCCATTTATTGATTCTTTTTAAAAATTTCTTCTAATTAGTTATACATGACAGTAGAATGCACTTTGACACATCATACATAAATGGAGTATAACTTCTCATTCTTTTGATTGTACATGATGTAGAATTACACTGGTCACGTAATCATATATGCACATAGGGCAATAATGTTAATTCCATCCTGCTATCCTTTCTACCTCCATACCTCCTCCCCTCGCTTCACTCCTCTCTACCTAAAGTAACTCTATTCTTCCCAAACCCCCTCCCTCATTGTGAATTAGCATCCACATATCAGAGAAAACATTCAGCATTTGGTTTCTGGCTTCTTTCGCTTAGCATGCTCCACCCATTTACCAGGAAATGCCATAATTTCTTCTTCTTTAAGGCTGAGTAATATTCTATTGTGTGTGTATCCTATTTTCTTTATCCATTTACCTATTGAAGGACACCTGAATTGGTTCCATGGTTTAACTAAGTTGAGTTTCTATGAACATTGAAGTGGCTGTGTCACTGTTATATGCTGATTTTAAGTCCTTTGAGTATAAACTGAGGAGTGGGATAGCTGCGTCAAATGGTGGTTCTATTCCAAGTCTTCTGAGGAATCTCCATATTGCTTTCCATAATGGTTGCACCAATTTGCAGTCCACCAGCAATGTACGAGTGTACCTTTATTTTTTAGTTGTGGGTGGACACAATACCTTTATTTTATTTATGTGGTGCTGAGGATCAAACCCATGGCCTCACACATGCAAGATGAGCACTCTACCGCTGAGCCATAGCCCCAGCCCATGAGTGTACCTTTCCGCCCACATCCTTGACAACATTTATTGTTGCTTGTATTCTTTTCTCTCAAATTTAGGCTGTAATCTGTTGCTGCCTGAAGCGATTGCTGCTTGGAGCAACAACACCGCGGGAATAAGTTCAGAGGCAGACTGGAAACAAACAGGCTCTTTATTCTGCTAGCTTCTCTGTCCGGCTCCAACAACCCCAACACGCCATCCACACTCCTCCAACCACACCACAAAAAATGGCACCAACCCGATCCACAATGTCCCAGGCCAAGTCCCATGGAAGGTGGCAATGCTTGAACATCTCTATGGCTCACAGCCAACCGCAATCTTAGCCATCTCCTTAATTAGGGCTCCTACAGTAATCCAATTAATTATCAGTTCATTTACACAAATCATAGGTTTTTGTCATATTCCAGTATCATGGAATATAGCCTTATCTAAAACTTAGTTATGAATTTGAGTACACACCCCAAAGCTGTGCTGAGTTCCTGAGGTATTTGTTATATTTCACCAGTGTATTATGGTGGATAATATTGTGTGAAGGGCTAAGATGACTTAACTCTGTGGTTTTAATGAGAAAAAAAAAAAAAAAGATGTAGTCTAGGAGCTGTTAAAGGGCTGAATAATAAAGGAAAGGGGCAAGGGAGATGGTGGGGGAAACTTTGGAAGAGGGAAGAAGGTAGAAAGCAGAAGGAGAAAAGTGGGAATAGGCAGGATCAGGTCATTACTAGCTAAATGTCTCCCAAAGAGAAGAATCAGACTATCACACACCATCAAAGCAAACTGATGGGAAACAAGAGCAGAGGAAGGGCGATTGTATGTTGAACCTGAAATCTTGTCTCTACAGGCTCTGGAATATATGGAGCTGGCATAAAAACCCAAGCAGAACCCTAGACCAGTACTGACTCCTTTGCTAAAGCTATTGTGTTTTGTAGCTGAATCATAAATTTATGGTGTTGACAACGAACTTCCTGATCTCTGAAAGTTTCCCTCCCCGGAGTACCTTCTTTATTAAAGAGGGGGAAGACTTTGGAGTTATCTGGGATACCATTTCCCACCTCTCCAGTCTGGCCTGCTCTGTAAGCTTTCTTATCAAGCTGGTAATCCACATTTACTTGTGAGCATAAGAGGACACCATTTCCCTTGGTGTGCAGGAGATATTAAGAGAGAGACTTTTCCTTTGGTGGTCCACAGTCAAGTTGGACCTTGTCCCCACTATTGCCTTTTTTTATGGAAAACTATTGGACTTCTCTCTTCCTCAGTAATGAGTAATCATGGCCAGGGTAATGAGCTATCTCTAGAAGCTCAGTTTAGTCTTCTTGTTGGTGTTGGGAATTGGTTCCAGGAACTTGCACCTACTAAGCAGCTACTCTACCACTGTGCTACAGCCCCAACCCCAGAGTGCTTCTTTTACACACAGCACATGATCTTTCCACATTACAACTACTGCTTCATCTCTCCTCTTTTTCATCCCTTCTCAATTCACACTACACACCCCATGTATATACAGATAATTCATTCATTTCACAAAAGATTTGTTGAATGCCTATTATATCCTAGGCACTTTTCTAGTTACTGAGCAAAGTGAACAAATGAGTCAAATATCCCTTATATCATGGAGTTTTCATTCCAGTGATGGCAAGGAATGTAAACATAAATAAAGAAGTAAATATTTAGCTTGGGAGCTGGTGTGTATTTGTCTCTTACTGTTGCTATAAAAAGCCACCATGAAGTTAGTGCCTTAAAACAACACAAAAGTAGCTGGGCATGGTGGCGCCCACCTGTAATCCCAGTGGCTTGGGAGGCTGAGTCAGAAGAATCTCAATTTTAAAGCCAGCCTCAGCAAAAGCAAGGCACTAAGCAACTCAGTGAGACCCTGCCTCTAAATAAAGTACAAACTAGAGCTGGGGATGTGGCTCAGTGGTTGAGCATCCCTGAGTTCAACCCCCGGCACCACCCCAAAAAGCAACTACAATAACAACAAAAACCACAAATGCATTATCTTCCAGTCAGAAGTCTGGTGTAATTTTAGCTCTATGGGCCAAAATGAAGTTGTTGACAGGGCTGAGTTCCTTTCTGGAGGCTCCAAGTGAGAATAACTTCTTGCCTTTCTACTTTCTAGAGGTTGCATCCTCCTTGGCTTGAGACCCTCTTGCTCTACCATCAAGGCCTGCAAAGATGGTTGAGTCCTCCTCATATTGCACCACTCTGATATCCTCTTTTGCCTTTCCTTCTGATTTTCAGGGCCCTTGTGCTTACATTAAACTCATCACATTAAACCTCCCTATTTCAAAGTCAACTGATTATCACTTTAATTCCATCTGCAACCTAATTCTCTTTTGCCAAGTAGCATAACATGCTCCATACATTCTAAGGAATTCAAATATGTCCATCTCTAAGGGACCATTATTTTGCTTACCATATGGGGATAAGTGCTAGGCCAGGAGAGAGAGAGAGTACTGGGAGATGGGAATCAAGGAGGGTTTGCCAGTGTTTAATGACAAGATGACCTGAATCTGGTGTTGGAGAGTCACAAGGTTATCTGAGGAAAGAGTACTCCCAGCAAAGGAAACAGACAAATACAAAGATCCTGAGGCAGAAAATGCCCTATGTATTTAAGGAACAGAAGCTCAGCATGGCTAAAATCAAGTGGGTGAGAGGTAGCGAGGTAGAAGATGGGGTCGGAGGTGCTGGGGCCAGACTCTGTAGGGCTTTACTGACTGTTATAAGGACCTTGGCTTGTACTCTGAATGAGATGGGAAATCGTTGGAAGATTTAGCAGAGAATAATATGATCAAACTTCTGTTTCAAAAGTTTTCTTTTAGCCGGGCGCGGTGGCGCACGCCTGTAATCCCAGCACTTTGGGAGGCTGAGGCAGGAGGATCGCGAGTTCAAAGCCAGCCTCAGCAATGGTGAGGCACTTAGCAACTCAGTGAGACCCTGTCTCTAAATAAAATATAAAAAAAGGGCTGGGGATGTGGCCCAATGGTCGAGTGCCCCTGAGTTCAATCCCCGGTACCACAAAAAAAAAAAAAAAAAAAAAAAAAAAAAAGTTTTCTTTTGCTGCTATGTTAAGAATTTGCTGGGGTGGAGAAGAATGGAGGCATGAGAACTACTTAGGAGGCTATTGTAATAATCCAGGTGCAAGTTTTTAGTAGCCAAAGTGGAGAAAAAGTAATCATATTCCAGAGATATGATAAGGGTGCAGATTGGCTACGAGAGGCAAGATAAAGAGGGGAGTTTGGCTTGGGTAATTTGGAAGAATGCTGCTGCTATTTGGGAGAACTGGGGGAAGAGTGCATTGGGGAGAGATGGAAATAGGAGTTCAGTTTTACAGACATTAAGTTTGACGCACCTGATACATCCAAGAAGAAAATCCAGCAAGCAGATGAATACATGCAGCTGGAGCTCAAGGAAGGAGTTAGAAGGGAATGATACCTTTGAGGTCCTGAGGAATGGGTGGTATTGAAAAATCACAACACTTGTTATGATCACTAAAGGATGAGTAGAAATAGACCCAGGACTCAGCCATGGGAACTCCAAGGTTTAGAGTGAGAGGGGGTGGAAATGGGGAAGAACTAGCTAGGAATACCGAGAGGGAGTAGCCAGGAAGGCAGGAGAAAAACCCAGGAGTGTGTGTTGTGTTGGAAGACAAGGGAAATGGATCATTTAAGGAGAAGGCAGTCAGATACTGCTGTAGAATGAGAATCAGACACTGTTTTCAGAGCATAGAGGTCCTTAAAAAACAAACAAACAAACAAACAAAAAACTTCAGGGTAAATAGTGGGGGCAAAGCCTTATAGAAGTACTTTCAAGAGACAGGAATTGGCTGGGCACAGTGGGGCACATCTGTAATCCCAGTGACTTGGGAAGTTTAGGGAGGAAGATTAAGAGTTCAAAGCCACCCTCAGGAATTTAGTGAGATTCTTTCTCAAAATAAAAAATTAAAACAAAAAAAAAAAAATAAAAAGGGCTGAGGATGTGGCTCAGTGGTTAAGCACCACTGGGTTCAATTCCTGATCCAAGAAAAAAAAAAAAAAAAGAGTGGGGGAGGGACACGGAGGAGGAGGATGGAATTGACAGCTCTCATGTAGACAATTCTTTTGAAGAGTTTTGCTGTCAAGGTGAGCAGTGAAGTGAGCAGTAGCTGCAGGGGGATGTGGAGACACTAGTAATGTTTTTTAAGATGGGAAGAAATAAGTGTGTGTGCGCGCGCACGCGTGCTATGGGAATTGATTCAGTAGAGAGGGAAAAACTGAGGATGCAGGAAAGAAAACAGAGGCTTTAGAGGTGTGTCCTGGAGAAGTAGGAGGGGGTGAGATTTTAGCCCAGGCCCCTAAGGGCAGGGGTCAGCATGTAGGTGATAAGATTGATGGTGGGAACTTGTGGAAGTTCTTTTAATTTTACACTAAAAGGGAAATCAAGTTAGTTAACTGAGAGTGACACGGGAGAGGGGGCATTGGATGGGAGTTGTGTAAGGGTTGGGGAGAGGACTGATTAAGCAAATGCGTGGATTCACCAGGCAGCAGGAAGGGCCACATACTGAGCAGCAGTGGTGAGGGAGTTTTAATAACATGTAAGAGGGGAACCGTAGGGTCCCCACCCCCTTTAGGAGCTCTGTTGGGGTTCTTAGAGGCAAACAACAGAAGGTCTTCCAGCTAGTTAAGCAGACAAGGAAGCTTACAGAATCTTTAAGAAGATGAAAATCAGGGGCTGGGGTTGTGGCTCAGCGGCAGAGCGTTCGCCTTGCACATGCGCGGCCCAGGTTCGGTCTTCAGCACCACGTAAACATAAAAGCATTGCATTGTGTACAACTAAAGTAAATAAATAAATATTTTTTAAAAAAGTTGAAAATCAAGCTGGGGGCAATGTAGCCAGGAATAACCCAAACAGTGTCTGAGATCCACCAGAACCCCCATGGCTGCTGTGGTGAGACACCTCATACAGCACATCCGGCACAGGCTCTGGACTCAGGACCTTTGCCATGCTGCCCTTTAAAATGGACACCTCTTCCAGTGCCAGGGTTCCCTCCCTGCATTGTTCTTTTCTGAGCTCAACTGGGGCATGGGTGTGTCTGCTTGGGAGAGATCAAGTCTGGTGTCAGTGATGAGTGCAAGGGAGGAAGGGAGAGTGAGTTTCTGGTTTCTACTTCAAGGGCTTGAACTCATCATGGGAGAATTTTGGCAATAATTGGAAACCTCTTCAAAAGATACTGAGCTCTCACCAAGCATGAGGAATGCCAGCAATAGCGGAGAAAGCAGTTAATGTTGTATTTGTTTAAAACATTTTGACATCAATCTCATTATGCTGAAATTCACAGGCTTCTACTTTAAAGCTGCTGTGTATCACACTTAGTATTTCATGGTGGCAACAATATGTGGGTTGCCAAGGAATTTCATAAACACCTCCATTTCTAGTAATTTGTTTTTTAAAAGATTGTGCATGCCTGAAAGAAAAAAAAAAAAATCCCACTTGTATGCAAGGAATCTGAAACAACCAGGAAATGAGTCAAAGCTGGCTTTTCCTTTATTACTCAGCCCACTGACCTTGAAACACTGCCCTTTATGGCTTTCTACTTAAGGATTATGCCATAAATTTGAGTTTCCTGCTTGTCATTGACTTTAGGTTAAACCCATTCCTTATATATTTTACGTATATCTTAGGACATCATTTGTCCTTTTCACTGTAATTTTCATTCTGGAACACCAGATTTCTGGGGTAGTAGGTACAAAAATATTTCATTCTAAAGACCCAAGGATGGAGCTGGGCATGATGGCACATGCCTGTGATCTCAGAGACTCAGGAGGCTGAGGGAGAAGGACTGCAAGTTTGAGGCCAGCCTTAGCAACTTTGCAAGACCCTTTCTCAAAATAAAAGGGGAGGGGGCTGGGGTTGTGGCTCAGCGGCAGAGCGCTCGCCTCACACGTGTGTGGCCTGGGTTCGATCCTCAGCACCACGTAAACATAAATGCACTGCATTGTGTACAACTAAAGTAAATAAATAAATATTTAAAAAAAAAGGGGGGGGGGAAGCTGGAGATGTGGCTCAGTGGTTAAGCACTCCTGGGTACCCTCCCCCTGCCAAAAAAAAAAAAAAGAAGACCCAAAGATGGAGTGGACTGAGAAGTTCTGGAGGACAAATGGCAGGCTTCAGAGAAGTTGACTTACTGTCACATTCCCACCACAGCCACGCTGAACTGCCCTGAGCCCCACTATGGAACGATGTTACCTACTTGAATGGCTGCAGCCTTGTTCAATAACCACACACACTAGCTTGGTTTTTCCACCCCCCTCCCCAAATTCAGAACCTCCCTATGATCCATATAACTAGTAAACAAATAGGCTATGGGGATTTATTCATGCTAAGTGCACTCACAGTAGACTCATTTACAAACTGGTTCTAATTACCCATTGGGCAAGTATTTACTAAATGCCTACTCTGTGCTAGGCACTGGGGATTGCTCTCATAGTGCTGTCTGGTGGGAAGTCGTACAATAATAAAGTTCACTATGGACTATGGTGGTAGTGATGGAGGAGGAGAAATAGAGGGACTGAATTTTGGCTGAGAAGTCTGTAACACTGATGTGGAGTTTGCAGGAAAGGAAGTGGTGAGAAGAGTGAGAAGCAAATGTTGGGAAGAAATACAAGTGCTAAAGTTATTAGTGTTCATTGGAAGATAAGGCCAAGTGGAGACTCAAAAGAAATTATCCAGAGAGGAGACACCCTCAGAGTGTGCACACTAGGTAAGAGACAACTGGTTGAAGCCAATTAAAATATTTAAGGGATTATTACTAGTATTTCTATTTCCTTTTTCCATACTAGGAACAGCATGGTAACAATGCAGTGCCACCATGCTAGGGCTAGCATAGGACAGTGGTAGGAGAGTGGGCTCTGGAGCCAGATTGCCTGGTTCAAGTTGTGGTTCCCATGATAGTCATTATCCTCTGACCTTGACCTTGCTTTTCCACTCTCTGCTTAGTTTGCCCCTCCTCTATTGTTTTCTAGCTATGTTAATCATTCTATCACTTTTCTACTTGCTCAACCCAGAACCCTAGGAATCATTGACACATTCCTGGCCTTCATCTTCCATGTTAAATCAGTCATGAGGATTTATCTAACATCTGCATTCCCTTTAACTGTCCATTTCTCTCCAATCCCCCTATCCCTACTCTGGCCATCCTTGATTTCCCCGCATCCTGCTCCCCTACCCTATCCATTCTCCACTGCAATTGAGTGTTCTTCCCAAATGCATCTCTGCTGATATCTCTTGAATGGCTTCTCAGTGTCCTTAGAATAAAGTCCTAAATTTCCAGATTCTTAACCTGACCTATAAGGTCCTGGATATTCAGGTCCTTACCTATACAACTTCCAACTTCATTTTAAGTCACCATTTTATTTGTTTATTTGGCACTGGGGATTGAATCCAAGGGTGCTCTACCACTGAGTCACATCCCCAATCCTTTTACTTTTTCTAAATTTTGAGACAGGATCTCACTAAGTTGCCCAGGCTGGCAACCATTATATAATTTCTGTATTCTTCACTTGATTTTTTTTCCAGGCAGGATCTAACCTGGAAGCTTCTTTCTGCATGTAGACACTCCCCCACACCCCATACAGCTTGTAAGAGCTGCCCAACTTTCAGGTCTCCTTTTAGAATCACGGAGAACATGATTGTGACTCACAAAAAAAGGCTAGGTCATCCCATAATGCATTGCTCTAGTACCCTGCTTTCTCCTGGGTTCCAGTCATTTCACTTGTGGTTGCTTTTTCACATCTGCCTGTCCCGCTTGGTTGTGAGGATTTATTTGAACATATTTATTTATTTTCTTATTACTTGTATTTATTTATTTTTAAATAGGCTGCCTACCCCATGGAAGCATAGGTTCCATGTTTACTGCTGTATCCCTAATGTCTGGCCCAGGACCTGACATAGTGTTTAAGAATGTTTGTTGAATAAATAAAGGTTTTCTTTAAAAAACAAACAAACAACCTTTTCAAATGAAAAAGAAATAAATAACCAGGGCTTTTATTTTCTCCCAAAGATTAATAGTTCTATAACTAAACAATTTATAGCCAGCTGTGGTGGCTGATGCCTGTAATTCCAGCAGCTTGGAAGGCTGAGGCAAGAGGATCGCAAATTCAAAGCCAGCCTCAGCAACTTAGTGAGGGCCTAATCAACTTAATGAGAACCTGTCTCAAAATAAAAACATAAAAAGGGCTGGGGATGTGGCTCAGTGTCTCTGGATGCAATCCCTAGGCCTCCCCTGCAACCAAAAACAAACAAACAAACAAACAAACAAACAAACAATTTGTACTTCAACTTTTTCTCTAGATTCCTGTCCTCTCTGTCCCCATGATTACTTCAACTATGTCCTTTCTTCATTTGAACATACATGTTTATAACAGATTATAACCCTTAAGACCAAAGATAATTTCCTGACTGATTACATTTTGCACAAGTTTCTCTTTTTAAAATATTTTTTAGTTGTAGATGGACACAATAACTTTTTTTAATTGATTATTTAATTATTTAATTAATTATTGGGTGCTGAGGATCAAACCCAGTGCCTCACACATGTTAGGTAAGAGCTTTACCACTGAGCCACGACCCCAACCTCTTGCACAGGTTTCTTATTGAATAATGAATACTTTGTTATAAGTGAGCTTTCTCCAAAATAAACTACTAAGTATGAAATTTGTGGGAGAATTTTGTGTAGAAACTAATAATAGTTTTTTTTTTTACAAATATTGTTAATTTTAATGAAGTTGGTACAAACAATGTCCATTTAAAATCCATATCCCAGACCCAAAGTACAAATAAAACCAAAGGAGCAATGTTCTGTTGTATTCACTTCTGCATGAATAATTTTATTAACTGCTAATGAAAATTAGAACTTTTCTGGGATTTTCAAGATTTTTTGTTGTTATTGTTGTTAAATCGTAAAATGCCTTCTCTGCAGTGAAGCCATCTTTGGAGTTAGTTGTTACTCTCATCTTCTCTGTCATCTTGGCTCTAAAGCTGATATTGCTCCTCCTTTGGTCCAGATACTCGGATTTTAGAAGCAGCATCGAATTAAGAAAAGGTCAATTTCCCACAGTTCAGTTCTCTGAAAAGCTCCCATCTCCCACTGAAAGTCACAGTCTGGGAGAAAAGCAATTGCATGCTGGAACTTCAAGGCTTACTGGAAAGTCGTACAGACTTACATTGGTAGATCTGATTTACCATCATGAGCCTGAAAAATGCAGTCCTGAAAAAGGTGGTCTCTCTGTGCACGCCTTAACTTTTAAGAAGGAGACAGAAGGCAATATGAGTTTTTGGTAATCACAACTTAGCTCTGAAAACAAATGATAATGAATAATGAGCACTAGAATTCAAATGACCAGATGTTGTACAGAGATGGGTGTCAGTTTTCAATTCCATTTTGAATACTACATTACAAAAGAACTAAAACAACATTTTTATTTTAAAAATAAAAAAGGGTTGAGGGAAAAGAAAAAAATTAAGATAATCTAAACTGAATGACAACCCTCCCCTATTTGTTCCTGATAAACTTCAATCACGTTTTCCTCCACTTCCAGTTTTTTTGGAGTATGGTTATCAGCAATTCTCTGATCTTCAAAGAGAAACCTGAGTGAATTCATTGGAACCTCCTGTCTTTGATAGTATGATTTCTTGATATTGTTGTCATTTCGCTTTGAAGTGATCTCACTACTATCATGAATATTGACTTTGAGTCTAATATATTCTCCTTCCTTCTTATCCCTCAAATCCTCAGTTGAAGGTTTTGCCCCCTGGTCAGACACAGTGACAGTGGCTTCAGTTGGGGGTCTTGCATAGCAGCAGGCTTCAGGGTTTACAATAATAATGAATTCTTATTTGAATCTATCACAGAACTTTTGTCTATAAGTTGGGAGATCATTTTACTTTTGATCCAGAAGCCACCAGTGGACTCACATGCTCTTACCCGAAAGCAGCCCAGTGCTACTGGTCTGGTCCAGGTTTCACTTACATTTCTCATACCCTTCCTTTCTTCATCAAGCATGGTAAGCCCAATGGCTTGATCCCATGATACAGTAGTCCCTCCTTATCTGTGGTTTTGCTTTTTATGGTTTCAGTTACCAGTGGTCAACTGTGTCCCCAAAACATTAAACAGAACATTCCAGAAATAAGCAATTTATAAATTTTAAATTGTGTGCCATTTTGAGTAGCATGATGAAACTCATGCTGTCCTACTTGGTCCTACCTGGGATGTGAATTGAAGGGCAAAGGAAACCCACGCTGGGACCACTGTGTAGTAAAAGGGATTTATTAATCGGTTGAGGGACACGTGGAGGGGGAAGGGAATGAGGAAAACCGGTGGGAGAGGAGGAAAGGAGACAGGGAGATGAAAAGACAAAGAATGGGTGAGTTTCAGTCCGGAGAAGGCTTAAGTAGCGAACTGGTGGTCTGAGGGACCCCCAGAGAGACCACCAACTCCATAGGCTGCCAGGGGTTGAAAGGGGAACCTGTGTGTCATAATTGGCTCAGTAAGGCACCTGAGGTGTGGCCAGCCTGAAGCGCTTGGGAGGTGTGTCTTAAGGTACCTGGGAAGTGTGGCCTGTTGGCCCAGAATCTAACATGAATTATCCCCTTTTCTGGCATATCCACACTATACATGGTACCTGCATATTTGTCACTTAGCAGCTCACTTGGTTATCAGTACTGTCACAGTATTGCAATGCTGTGTTCAAGTAAACCTTTATTTTATGTTATAATGGCCCCAAAACACAAGAGTTGCGATCCAGCAAGTTGAATATACCACAGAGAAGCTATAATATCCTTCCTTTAATTATCATCTTGCATCATCATGAGATGCAAAAAGATATTTGGGGGGCTGGGGTTGTGGCTCAGCGGTAGAGCACTTGCCTAGCTCCTGCGCGACCTGGGTTCGATCCTCAGCACCACATAAAAATAAAAAAGGCATTGTGTACAACTAAAACAAATAAATAAATATTAAAAAAAGATATTTGGGAGGGGACCCCACATTCACATAACTTTTATTATAGTATATTGTTATAATTGTCATCATTTATTATTAGATTTTTTTCTTATTGTGACAAATTTAAAAATTAAATGTCATCATAGGTATGTACCTGTTTGTAGGTATAGGAGAAAGCATATAGAGGGCTGAGTACTACCCATGGTTTCAGGAATCCACTGGGGGTCTTGGAACATATCCTTCATGGGTAAGGGGGAACTACTGTACTTTAGAGAACTAAAAAAAGAAAGAAAAGATTTAATTTCTTTTTAGAGGTTAAAGAATAAAATGAACCTTTAAGTCAAAGATAGTATTTTAATATAACATTTATCTTTATAGTAATACAGTTGTAACATATGTGTGTGTATATGTGTGTGTGTGTGTATATATATGTCAATGTGCACACACGTGTGCGTATAGGAAGAGGCGCATGAAGACAAAGGACCCATGAAACCTTTTTCAGAGCGAGATGGGATCAATGCTTAGATTTCTCCTGGAGCCAGTATATTGTTTCAGGCTTGCTTTTCCTACTTTATCATTTTTAGTGTTTATTTAGATTTCCTTTTTAACCTTCCTCATTGTTCTGAAAGTACAGGATATGACATGGCTCAGTTACTAGAATGGATCTTTATTATTTCCGTGAACAGAATAGAAATATCCAGGCTACTCCAAACCTGATAGAGATAGTTAAAAGCAGACAATGCTCTCAGCTGATGCAGGTTTAATCTTTGGAACCCACCCGGTGGCTTCTGGATCAAAAGTAAAATGAGCTCCCAACTGAGGGACAAGAGTTCAATGGTGGACTCACACAAGACTCTGTTATTATTGTAAAACCTGCTGCTGTGACATGAATCCTGTTACTGGCTGGGCGCTGGTCTGAGGAATGGCTCAATGCTGACGCTGCCCTCATGCACATCCTCTGCATGGCTCTCAAAGCCTTGGGGACACTGGCACCAGAGGAAGTCTTAAAAATAGTCCATGTCGAATTATCCCACAACAGACAAAGAGTCCTGCTGGGCTAAACCGGAGAGGGTTTTATATTATAACAGCATTGAATGGCTAAATCAATTCCCTTAGAACCAACAGTCAATCCTCAGAAATCTTATTGTGTGGTTGTTTTTTCCTTTGCTATAACACTTTTTAAACAAAACTTGGGTGATTATGTTACCCATGTGGAAAATGAAAGGCTTTATTAAAGGACAGGAGAAAAAACTTCCCCTGGAGGGAGAAGGGGACCCAAAAGGCCAGGAATCAGTGGCAAGGGGAGGTCTTCTCCCTTTTGTGTCTAAGGTCTTCTTTTGTTCTCCCTGAGGCCTTCTTTTGTTTCTGTCCTTTAGTTTGCTTATCTCCTTTCTATCCTGCCTGTGAAGGGAAAGCCAAAAGGTGTCAGACAGGTGGGCCCATAGGGTGGGGGAGGAGTGATCTGGGCAGGAAGGGCCTAGGGCAAGTTGATTAGCATCTCCCTGTTTGCTGGGAACTGCTTCATTAACAGTTCTTTTTTTGGTACCAGGGATTGAACTCAGGGGCACTGGACCACTGGGCCACATCCCCAGCCCTTGGGCCACATCCCCAGCCCTTTTTCGTATTTTATTAGAGACAGGGTCTTACTGAGTTGCCAAGTGCCTCGCCACTGCTGAGGCTGGCTTTGAACCCACGATCCTTCTGCCTCAGCCTCCCAATCGCTGGAATTACAGGCAAGCGCCACCGCGCCGGGCAGAAAAGGCTCTTTAGAGGGCACCTAAAGGAAAACATGATCTGCCCTTGGCTTAATTCCGCAAGCCCACATGTTTACACCCACTATATTTCCGCAAACCCGCACCTGCCTGGGGCCTGCTGCAAACCGGGGTCAGCCGGCAGGGGGGCGCCACAACACGCGGTCCAGAGAACACTAAAACTACATTTCCCAGCATTCCGGGCGCCGCTAGCCCACTTCCGGAATCCGAGGGCAACATGGCGGCGTCCGAGGAGCACGATTCTCCTACTGAAGCGCCTCGGTCGGCGGTGGAGGAGGAGGAAACTAAGACATTTAAAGACCTGGTGAGATTGGGAGATGCCGGCATCTCTTTTGTACTGTTGGCGCTAGGTTCAAGCAGGGAACGGTTACCTTAGATTCCGGCCAGTAGCGTACACAAGCATCTCGGGGCCTAGATTAGATTCCCCCCCTAGAATTTCAGAAGCTCGATTTCGGACTATGCTTCCTCGTCTCTCGAGTTTGGGTGGTGGGAGTTTGTCTGCTCTACTTTATCGGGACGAAGTTTGTTGTTTGCCCAGGAGATTGTATCTGAATCGGGAGTTTTTATAGGTGGACTCTGTAGTTAGATGAATCAATCAGGTTTGAATGTTGACCCAGTCACTTACTGTGCCGCACATTACACGGGTAAATTGGGGAAAATATAAGTACTTACCTTGCAGAATTGTGATAATTAAATAAGGAGATACACGTAAAACACTTGGCTTTGTCCTCATTAAGTAGAAAGCATTCGTTAAATCGAGCCCTGAGGTGTGTAATAGATTCTTGTTAACTCAAACGTAAGGGGCTCTACATGTCACCAACAGAATGGCACTGATAAAGTCATTTACATAGAAGGGAGGCCAAGATGTGTTGTTTTTTGCTAAAGTATGTTTTTCTGAATTCTAAGGGTGTGACAGATGTATTGTGTGAAGCTTGTGACCAGTTGGGATGGGCAAAGCCCACTAAGATCCAGGTTGAAGCTATTCCTCTGGCCTTACAAGGTATGTAGAAGTTAAATATGTGTCCTGGAATGATTCAGTGAAGTTATATTCAGTTAAATACCACTGTTGAGAATGATTGCATATTTCAAATGAAATAAAGATGGTCTCTAAAGAAGCAAAGTTGTGCTTTTGAAAAAGTCAGTCATTTTCCAGTTTTGCTGAGTTTTTTTTCTCATTTAATAGTTGAAGGGATTTGTTCTTTGCTTACAGATGTTGACTTTAAGAAAGAACTGGATTAAGCCGGGTGCGGTGGCACACACCTGTAATCCCAGCACTTGGGAGGCTGAGGCAGGAGGGTTGTGAGTTCAAAGCCAGCCTCAGCAATGGCGAGGCACTTAGCAACTCAGTGAGACCCTGTCTCTAATAAAAATACAAAAAAGGGCTGGGGATGTGGCCAAGTGGTCGAGGTTTCCTGAGTTCAATCCCCGGCACCAAAAAAAAAAAAAAGAAAACTGGATTAAACTGTACTAATGAGAAATTTGTTAGAAATCAGGAATCAATATATGCACACTTACATGTAAGAACACCTGAAACATACAGTCATATGTTGCTTAACGAAGGGGATATTTTCTGGAAAATGTGTTGTTAAGTGTTTTTGTCCTTGTGTGAACATCATGCAGTGTACTTATACAAACCAGGGTGATTACATATTACATATCTAGGTAATATAGTATATAAGTCTTATGCAAAGTCCATTGTTTTTTATGTCACATGACTATATCTATGTCTGGAGGAGTTCAGAACTTTTGTGAAATGTGCTTATTACATTTGCAGAAGAATGGGTAAAGTGCTTGTTGATGACTAGTGGAACTGAAATTAACAGGGTGAACTTTAATAGGAACAGAAGTAAAGTCTTAGATTTCTGAAGTGCTAACTTTACAAGGTTAGAGTGGGTGGTAAAAGAAATCTGAGGTGTTGGTTAACTGAAGTTCATTATGATCCTCACAAAAAAGTGAGTGTGATTTTAGCAATATTACCTTAAGGAGAGGGCAATGTTTTGAGGGTCCCTTATCCCTTTGAGAATCAAATAAAAAGGAAAGATTTCTTCCCAATTAAAAAAAAAAATCAAATGTGTCCTCAAAAAATATCAAATATAAAGTTTTGTAAAAAATTGCTGGGCATTGGCCGGGTGTGGTGGCTCACGCCTGTAATCCCAGCACTTTGGGAGGCCGAGGCAGGAGGATCACGAGTTCAAAGCCAGCCTCAGCAATGGCGAGGCACTTAGCAACTCAGTGAGACCCTGTCTCTAATAAATACAAAAAAAAAAAAAAGGGCTGGGGATGTGGCCCAGTGGTCAGGTGCCCCTGAGTTTAATCCCTGGTACCACAAAAAAAAAAAAAAAAAAAAAAAAAAAAAAAAATGCTGGGCATGATAGGGTAATCCCAGTGATTTGGAAGACTCAGGTAGGAGGATAGCCTCACTGGTTTGAGACCAGCAATTAGTGAGACCAGTAATTAATGGCAATTTAATGAGGACCATCCCCCCCCACCTCCTCCCCACTCTATAGTAAAATGGGCTGAGGATGTATCTCAGTGGTAAAGGGACCCTGGGTTCAATCCCCAGTACTGAAAAACAAAAAACAATTTTTTTTTTGCATATAATTTCAGCAAGTTCAAGGTTTTTCCTCCCTCATCCCCAATTTCTCTTTTACAAGTTCCAGATTAAGAACTCCTGGTTAGCTCTAGAGAGAATAGTGCTTTATGCTAGTGAGAATATACATGATACTGTTTTTCTTAGGTTTGAAGACCACAGTTTTCAGGAATCAACTGAGGGGCAATGAGTGTGGTATAGTATCAAGAATAGTCACAAATAGTTAAAGGAACTGAGTGCATTTGGTCTGAAGAAGAGTAATGTTTTGAAGAGCTGTCATGTAGAAAAGGGGTTAGACTTATTCTGCATAATTTCATTTGTTTCTTCCATAAGTAGTCTCTGTGGGGTATTTGATGTAAATGTAAAGCACTGGAGGTTAAGAATTTGCTTTTTCCAGGGGTCTAATAAGGAGTTAATTACAGATTTATTACAGGGTGAACAGGAACTTTAAAAAGGTACATTCAGAATACACTGGGGTGCTGGATACAGTTGTGCATACCTGTAATCCCAGCTACTCAGGAGGCTTAGGTGGGAAGATCACAACTTTGAGACCAGCATGGGCAACTTGGGGAGAAAGAGAACGAGAGGGAGAGAGAAGTAGAGACAGATAGACAGACAATGACTGACTAGGGAGGCTGTAGCTCAGTGGTAAAGCTTGTCTTCATGCACAAGGCCCTGGGCCTAGATTCAGTTTCAGTACTGGGGTTGGTGGGGGGAAACCCTGGGGGAGTAGTTCAATTTAACTGGAATGGATTAGAGAAAATTTATTTCATTTTAGTTTTTGTCTGGGGAGATTGGGAAGACCTTTGAGTTGAACCTTAAAGACCGAATTTAGAAGGATTTAGACATTTAGATATGATGGGAGTGGACTTTCTAGTCATGGGGAATAGCAAGAAAAAAGCTAAGGAGGCTAGAAAACATTGGCATTTATGGAGGTTTGTAAGCACTTTCACTATAGAGTGGTGAAAAAGTTTAGTAATTCATAATCTGGGGCCAGATTATGAAAGACTTGAGTGCTGGATAAAGAATTTGATCTTTGTTCCGTAGGCAGTGGAGTTCCTTTGGAGGTTGTTTTTAGCAGAATGAAATCCTTAGAGTTGTACTTTTAGAAAATTGATCTTATAGCTGTGTAAAATAATTTAGAAACAAGAAACTAGAGATTGGGAGACCAATAAAGAGGTCATTGCAATAATTTTGACAATAAATAATGGGTAGGTTTGTGGTAGTGAAAATGAAAAAGAGAAAATGATAGAAAAAGAATCCTCGTGATTTTATAGCCTTAGCAAATGGAAGGAAAGGGTTGGGAAATTGAAGATTATTGCAAAGTGTTTGGGCAGTGGGTTTAGGACATATGTGTACCATTAATGTAGAAAAGAACATAGGAGGAAAAATAATTTTAGCAAAGATGAGTTCAATTGGAAATAATTGATCTCAGGTATCAGTGAAATAGAGTGATACACAATTGTAAAGAACAGAGTCAAATTTAGGTTGCCTAAGAAAAAGGGGTTTACACGGGCTGTGATGTAGCTCAGTGGCAAAGCGTCTGCCTTGCATTCGCAAAGCCCTGAGTTCGACCCAGTTCCAAAAAAGACAAAAAAAAAAAAAAAACCCCACCAAAAAAAAAAAAAAAAAAAAAAAAAAAAAAAAAAAAAAAGATTAAAAAAAAAAAACTTAAAAAAAAGGGGGGGTTTACATACAACAGGTGTATAGATAGATAACTGCTTTCTTAACAGTTATACAATCACAAAACAACATGAACAACTGGGTAGGGGGCCATTGCTCAATGGAAATGTTCCCATTAGGCATTGTTTTTGTGCAGAGCTACCTCAGTGGGCTGCAGCCAGCCTAGAGGTAGTGGTCTTGACTTGGGAGTTAATGTCTGAAGTTATGGCTTAAATGGTGATAACAAACCATGGTGACCCATTCTTAAGGAATTACTTGTGACATTTTCAAAATGAGCAGTGTATGGTGTATATTGTTAAGCTCCTTGGCTCATCCTTATGCCATCAGGCCTAGAGTTTATCTTCCTGTAGAATAACATTGTCAAAACTTACAGATGGCTTATGAATTTCCTTTTCAGTCTCATTCTTCCTTTCCCCATAATCCTCTGTGCTCAGCCGCAGTGTACTTCTCACTCTTCCTTTGTATGCTATGTTCTTTAAAACCCCATCTTTTCTCATGCAGGATTATCCTTCCTTTCCTTTATTGCTCACTTCCAGATTTAACTCACTTATCACTTCTTTTAGCCTGGCTCTTCCAGGCATTGAATTACTTCTTCCTTTGCATTCTCACTGTATTTTGTAGGGGCTTATATTAAAACTTTTATCACATTATGATGCATTTGTTTGTTTGTCTGTCTCACTTTTGGATTTTGAGCTTGTCTAGGACAAGGACCATGTCTTTTCTGTTAAGTCACTCTCCTTTGCTCTATAATTAATCATGTAATTATAAATTGCGTGACTACTTTGTGCCCAGCATTATGTCATTATAGAAAACATGGAAAGAAAGAGCACAGAGGGGATGTCCTTATATTAGGTTTTTTTTTTTTTTCTTCTAGGTCGTGATATCATTGGGCTGGCAGAAACTGGCTCTGGGAAAACAGGGGCCTTTGCTTTGCCCATCCTGAATGCTCTGCTAGAGACACCCCAGCGTTTGTTTGCCCTTGTGCTCACCCCCACTCGGGAGTTGGCCTTTCAGATCTCAGAGCAGTTTGAAGCTCTGGGGTCCTCTATTGGAGTGCAGAGTGGTAAGTATCTATGAGGAAAGTAGAACTGCAGTGTTATTACAAAGTTATTGACCTAAGGAGCTGATTTGTATTTTAGCTTTGGGAAAAATATTAGTAATGAGGGAAGAACAAATATAAGTAGAAATCTAGCATTGGCTTTAAAAGATGCTTAGTAGACTATGGAAGAAACCAAGGATCTCTTTTCTAAGTTCTTTTTATTTCTGTAGCTGTGATTGTAGGTGGAATTGATTCAATGTCCCAGTCTTTGGCCCTGGCAAAAAAACCACATATAGTAATAGGTGAGTAATTGGCAAAGGTAAAAGACACTGGCAGTGATAAATTTTGGGAAAAAAAAATCTACAATGTTCGATGGAAAGACAATTTCTTACTTTTTTGGTGGTTGTGGTAAGGGGAGATCACTTCTTTTTGTCCTTGTTTGAAAACATTGCCCTTTTCCTCAACCTTTCTTGGTAGCAACTCCTGGCCGACTGATTGACCATTTGGAAAATACTAAAGGTTTCAATTTAAGAGCTCTCAAATACCTGGTCATGGATGAAGCAGACCGAATATTGAATATGGATTTTGAGACAGAGGTGAATTTTCAGTTGTTTTCTTCCTCTTAGGAGCATCTCAAGCTTTCGGTTTCAAAATTTGGCTCCTTGCCCCACCAGCTTGTGTAGAGTGCCATGGCAGCCTCAATTAACTTCAGCATCCCTCGGCCCTTTTTCCATTCTTGGTGTTCTTCACGTTCTTACTGCCTTAGTACCTGCTTAATTTTAGAACATGGACAAGTTTGAAATGTCTTAATTTTCTTTAATGACCCAACATAGTGAGTCATCGAATCTACCAACTTAAAAACTCTTCTTTTTTCTCTGAATAGCATTATTTTTTTTGATAACATCTGTTATGCCATGAAAATATCAAATATTCAATAAATTCTAGCTGGATTGAATGCTGAGTCCCAGATCTCCACAGTGATGTATTTGGTTTCTTAGTCTCCACCTCCTTTACTATCTGGAGGATTTGCCCGTGTCCAATCTAAATGTCAGTTTGGCAACCTTTCCTCTTTGTGCTTCAGGTTGACAAGATCCTCAAAGTGATCCCCCGTGATCGGAAAACATTTCTCTTCTCTGCTACCATGACCAAAAAGGTAGAATTTGCTTGGACATATGTTTTCTTCTTTATAAGAATTTACACATTAAAAACAATTATCACAGCAATAGTAAAAATATATAAGAGCAAAAATAGAGTATTTAGGAATTAGCATACTATCGCAGGGCGGCCAGCACCCTGCCGGGCAGTTTTCTGGTCAGGACGGGATGAACCACCTAAGAAAATGAAAGTCTGAAATAGTGAAGAATTAAGAATCAGAGCCAGAAAATAGTTTTAAAAAAGCAGAGCTCCTGATAGTTTCCTCCAGTCCACGTAGGAGCTGGAAAATGCTAGCAGTTAGAATACAGGGATAAGCTTTCAGCGGGAGGAGTCTTGCTTCTTAGTATGGCAGGGGGCATGCAGCCAGCAGGTTGATTGGTATCTTGGCAGGCCACACGCATCTGAGAGGCTGCGCATCTGTGTGGCTCCAGCAGGTCATCCCAACTCCAGTGCAGTGCTGAACCTGGGGCAGAGCTGGATAGGAATTCACATGTATTTGGGCAATCTCACCAGCAGGAGTGCTGCTGGGAGTTCCCAGATACCAGATTTTCCTATTTAATGGCTTCCATGCTGATTTGATTCATGCACAGTTCACAGATGGCTTCTGACAGTGTACATTCTAGATTTCCTTTTTCTAGGTGCAGAAACTTCAGCGAGCAGCTCTGAAGAATCCTGTGAAATGCGCTGTTTCCTCTAAATACCAGACGGTTGAAAAATTACAGCAATATTACCTTTTTATTCCCTCTAAATTCAAGGTAAAATGTTTACTTTGATCATTCCTGCCTTGCCCTCTCCTCACAAAGGCATCTGAAAATACGCCAGCTCTTGATAAGCTGAGAGCTGTGGTACAGGTTGGAGTCCCCTCTGTTTGTCTTAGAGTGCATGTTGTATTTATCACAGATAAGTCAAACATTTCAGGAATTTACACTATACTAAATCACAACAATGAATTCCTGGTGTAATGAGATAATTCCTTTCCAGCTCCATACTTGAGGTAATTTTTACTGTGTGCCTTTTCCCAATTTTTGTGCTTTAATATAAGAACTTTCCTGGTTGCTGAGTATAGTTCTCCTTGTGCTTGACCTCAGGCTGTATTGGGGATGCATGGTTGACAAAGATCATAGTACTGATTAAAAAGTGCAAAGCTCGGGCTGGGATTGTGGCTCAGCGGTAGAGCGCTCGCCTAGCACATGCGCAGCCCGGGTTCGATCCTCAGCACCACGTACAAATAAACGCATTGTGTACAACTAAAAGCAAATAAATAAATATTAAAAAAAAAAAAAGTGCAAAGCTTGCAACTGGTGGTCTGGATAATTGAGAAACACTTATAGGCTTAGTCTTAATGAATATCCCAGGTATCCAACCTTTCTTCCAGATTTAATTACATATATTGTTTTGGGTTTGTAACTTAGGATACCTACCTGGTTTATATTCTAAATGAGTTGGCTGGAAACTCCTTTATGATATTCTGCAGCACATGTAATAACACTCAGAGAACAGCTTTGCTACTCCGAAATCTTGGATTTACTGCTATCCCCCTCCATGGACAGATGAGTCAGGTAAGGATTCTTTGCCTTCGCTGGAGGCATGAAAAGGATAAACTTTATAATAATAGATTTATATGATAAGGATATACAGCATTAATGCTTGTGTCACAATTATTGTAATTTTATGGGCTTTGAAGTGTTGCTCTGTATGTTTACTTTCCTCTTTCAAGATAATGGAAGGCTCAAATTAGAATATTTTATAGGTAGTTGTCTGGTTTGGAAGCTATTTGAGTTGATTTATTCAGCCATAGTGGTAATAGTGATTCTCTGGTCTCTAAAGACATTTAATAAATTGTTTTCCAATTATCTTTCTGTCATGTTAAACAATCTCTATCTTGTATTGTTGTTTGTAGCCTACATCTTAAATATTTTTTGTTGCTTCTGTATTTCTCTTTTAATCTGCAAAGCCTCATTCTGGACTTAGCAGGGAAAAACTTTAAAAAAATTTTATTGCTTAGTTCTTGTATTTAGTGTGTCTATTTTGTATGACTTATATATGTTATATTCTAAGATTCCTTTGTTTTCTCAGATTAAAATTCTGCTCTTTTCTTTTTCATCATCTCAGAGCAAGCGCCTAGGATCCCTTAATAAGTTTAAGGCTAAGGCTCGTTCCATTCTTCTGGCAACTGATGTTGCAAGTAGAGGTTTGGACATACCTCATGTGGATGTAGTGGTCAACTTTGACATTCCAACTCATTCCAAGGTGAGTCCTATTGCTGAGTTGACTTTCTCAAAATTTATTTCTGTTTTTGTTTTTTCCTTTCCATTTTTTTGAAAAAATAATTTTTAGTCACAGATGGAAACAGTATTTTGTCTGTTTATTTTTATGTGGTTCTAAGCATCGATCCCAGTGCCTCACTTATGTGGTTCTAAGCATCGATCCCAGTGCCTCACATGTGAGAGGCAAGCTCTCCACCACTGAGCGACAACCCTAGCCCCTTTCTACATTTTTTATTGGTGCATTATAGCTGTACATATTGATAGGATTTGTTGTTACATATTTGTACATGCACACAATATAATAATATTATTAGGCCAGTACACTCCTCAGCACCTCTCTCTCCATTCCCTCCTCCCACCCCCTGGTCCTTTTCCTTTACTGATCTTCCTTTGATTTTCATGAGATCCAAAGTTTATTTCTATGTTTTTTAAAATATATTTTTAGTTGTTGATGGACCTTTATTGTATTCATTTATTTATATATGGTGTTAAGAATCAAATCCAGTGCCTCACACATGTGAGTTAAGCACTCTACCATTGAGCCACAACCCAGCCCCCAAAGTTTATTTCTTACATAATAATTTATGTTTTTCCTTAGTTATAATGTAGGTTTTTCTTTTTCTTTTTCTTTTTTTTTGTCCTGGAATAGTTAAATATCAAAAACTGAGAAAGTGGGCTGGGGATATAGCTCAGTTGGTAGAGAATGCTTGCCTCGCATGCACAAGGCCCTGGGTTTAATACCTAGCACATCCCCCCCCAAAACAAAACAAAACAAAACTGAGAAAGCTCTAGATTTTTTTCTTTTTGGTATTGGGATCCAGGAGCACTTTGCCACTGAGCTATATACCCCCAACAGTTTTTGATTTTAATTTTGAGACAGGGTCTTGCTGAGTTCCTTAGGGCCTTGCTGAGTTGCTGAGGCTAGGCTTGAACTTGCGAATCTCCTGCGCCAGCCTTCCAAGTTGCTAGGATTATAGTGGTGCACCATTGCACCTGGCCAAAAGCTCTTGATATATTAATTCTCATCATCTTGCACATGCCTGTGAATGTAATATTAATAAATGTGAATGAAGGTGGCCAAGGAGAGTTCTTAGATGTTAATGGGTGGGGGGCAGATGCAGCATATGCTGATCTATGTCAATCTCATTTCTTTTGTTTTTTAAAAAATATTTATTTGTTTTAGTTGTACACAATGCCTTTATTTTTACATGGTGCTGAGGATTGAACCTGGGCCATGCACATGCTAGGCGAGCACTCTACTGCTGAGCCACAACCCTAGCCCTCAATCTCATTTCTTTCTTTTTTTGGGGGGCAGGGGCGGGGGTGTGTGTGTATGTATGTGTTACTGAGGATCGAACTTGTTCTACTACTGAGTTGCACCCTAGCTCTCAATCTCATTTCTTTGGAAATGACAGCTTCTCATTTTGGGTCAGTGAATTCTTTGTTGTGGGGCTTGTTCTTTGCTTGCAATATGCCTAACATTCCTGGTCTTTATTTGCTGGATAGCAATATTGCACAGTCTTCCAGTTAAGACAATCAGAAATGTTTCCAGACATTACCAAATGTTCTCTGGGAATGTTAGAATCACTCCAGGTTGAACTTTTTTTTTTTTTTTTCTTCTTTTTTTAATCTCTTGGCTTTGTATTTAACTGATGTAGATAAGATGCTGTCTCATTTGATTTTCACAGTACAAGTTTGGACATGCATTTCTTTTCCTGTTGTATAGATAGAAACCAAGCTTCAGACAGGTAGGTGATTTGCAGAGCAGCTGGAGGGTGGTAAAACCTCTAGATCCAGTGTTGCTTTTCTTTGTACTACATCCCTATAACCATTCAGATGTTCTTTGTAGACTTATCTTTCTTTGAAAGGAAGGAAAGCATTGGATCAATTTTGCACTTCAAAAAGAATGAAAAAAAATATGTAATATGAAATGAAATGTACTTTGCAAACGTGTATAACAAATTAGAATAAAAAAAAATTAAAAAAAGAATGAAAAAAGATAAAGTAGATTTGTTTCAACTAATTGTCCAAACCATTTTCTTCATGTTCTAATATGAATCTGTTTTCTTCCAAAGGTTTGCAAGGAGACTGTATATATGCAGCTTATTACTCATAATCCATATAATTTCAATTTATTTACTCTTTTTGTTCCAGGATTACATCCATCGTGTAGGTCGAACAGCTAGAGCTGGGCGCTCTGGAAAGGCAATTACTTTTGTCACACAGTAAGTAAATCACCTTTGGAGCAGAGCAAAAGAAAAAGTGCAGAGACGAGAGCAGAATGCCAAAAGAGCTTCAAAGAGCCAGCCTGACTTGGAACCTGGCTCTATCATTTATGGTACTAATTAAACTTCCTCCTCGTGGTTTTCATATTTCTAAAATGGAAATAATAATACCAATCTAGCAGGGTTTTGGTGAAAAGTGGCTATGATATATGTAAAAGATCTAGTATAGTATTTGGTTTATGGAAGTACAATAAGTGGCAAGTATTATTTCTTTCAACAGCTAGAACTGGGGAACGATGATTTTTCCCTGTATTAAGAAAGTATTAAAATTGTGGCTCAGCGGCAGAGCGCTACGTGTGCGGCCCGGGTTCGATCCTCAGCACCACATAAACATAAATTTGCAACAACTAAAAGTAAATAAATAAATATTTTATTAAAATAACTATGTCTGATCTTTTTGAAAAAGGAACAAATTTTTATCTACTCAAGTCTATTCTGTGGGTAAAGAATACCTTGGGTGATTTTCTCATGGACCAGGCATAAAGATTGCACTTAACCAGTACATAGAAAGAGGAAAAAAATATATTCAATAGTGTTTAAAACTTAAATGTGACTCATTGTATCCTCATAATATCATATTTTTTGGGAAATAGACAAGATATTTGCATTATCAGCCAACAAAAGCCATGCCAATTTTCCTTCCTCAGGTATGATGTGGAACTCTTTCAGCGCATAGAACACTTAATTGGGAAGAAACTGCCTGTCTTTCCAACACAGGATGATGAGGTTATGATGCTGACAGAACGAGTGACTGAAGCCCAAAGATTTGCTCGAATGGTGTGCATCCTACTCTCTTTTTCACCAGCCTCTCTGCAAATGATAGTAACTATGTCAGATGTTTTATTATATTAATCCTAGTAATATTCTGCAGGAGTTGGGCATTAATTTTATTCCAAATTTTAGATGAGCAAGCACAGAGATGGTAGAAGATTGGTGTTAGACCACACCATTGAATCAGGATTTGTTTGGACTTAATCTGACCAGGGTGACACATTCCCAGTCACTGTTCATGTTTCACGTGTGGCAAAAAACCCATCAGACGTGGGGGTCAGAAGACCTAGGTGTTAACTGTGAACTTAGACATTTTGTTTAGCCTCTCAGAATCAGTTCCTCACCTATAAATTTGAACATAATACTTGCCTTGAACACTTATGGTGTTTTATGAGCACCAGATAAGCTACTATAAACTAAATAAATACTAGGAGTTGTAGTAGCAGTAGCATAGTGGTAGTTAGAAGGTTATAGAAGATTCTAGAGCTATCTGTTTATTGGAGTTCTAGTTTGAGGCATGGAGAAACTTTCCCCACTGATTGCTTTCTGAGTAGCTGGGGTACAGATTTGTTTTTCTGCCCACATGAAGATTTTTGTTTGGTATTTTGTTTATAAAAGTGCTGTTTGAGCCAAGTATGGTGGCAAACTCCTGTAATCCCAGCATTTGGAGACTGAGGTAGGAGGATCACAAGTTTGAGGTCAGCCTGGACAATTTAGTGAGACCCTGTTTCAAAAAATAAAAGGGACTGGGGATGTAGCTCAGTGGTAGAGTGCCCCTGGGTTCAATCCCTAGTTACCCATCTCTGCATCTTTTGCTCACTGCAAAAGTGCTATCTGTGCACTGGGAAAAAAATTCAGAAAATACAGAAAGGATTAGTCATAAATGAAATTGTAAACTATCCTCCATGGAGAATCATTGATAACATCCAGCTCTTTTTGTTTTTTCAACCATGATTAGAATTTATCTATTTATATATGATTAGCATTTTTCTGTGTCAACAAGTATAGATCCATGTGATCATCTTGTTTTTTTAAAGATGGACCTAATATATTTATTTATTTTTATGTGGTACTAAGGATCAAACTCAGTGCCTCACATGTGTGAGGCAAGTGCTCTACCACTAAGCTATAACCCCAGCCCCTCCATGTGATCATCTTTTTGTCCCTACTTCCACCTTCCTGCCCCCCATGTGATCACTTCTTAATGGCTGCAAAGAATTCCATCACACATTATGTATGTAACATGATTTACATTGATGGATGTTTCTTTTTTGTTTCTATTTCATCCAGTTTTTTCTATTTTAACTAGTACTATATTGCATGTCCTAGTATGTATAGCATTGCATACTTGTTCTGTTTGTTGAGAATAAATTCCTAGAAGTGGAATTCTTGGGTTCAGGAGTACATGCTGCTAAAATTTGAATTCATGTGGGATGCCAGATTGCCCCCAAAAAAGCTGCATCAGGTTTTGTGATGAGTGATGGTATTTGTCAGTACTAGTTATTACCCTTCTTAAAAATCTGTCAGTCTGCTGTGTGAAAACAGCAGCTTATTATTTTAATTTTTGTGGTTTGATTACTAATAAGATTAAAATTTTGGCATATTTGGAGTTGAGTCTTAATCTTTGCTAGTATCAGGTTTGGGGAGTTACTCAATATTTGAAGAATGGGACTAGTGACAGTTATTCATTTTTGGTTGCATCCTTTCTGTTTTCCTGTAGGAGTTAAGGGAACATGGAGAAAAGAAGAAACGCAAGCGAGAAGATGCTGGAGATAATGATGATACAGAGGGTGCTATTGGTGTCAGGAACAAGGTGGCTGGAGGGAAAATGAAGAAACGGAAAGGCCGTTAACCACTTTTATAAAGACTTGAGTTCTGCTCTCTATAAAATGGGATCGTAGAAAAGAATGAAACCACTCCTTAGAGTTCCTCAGACTGAGATCTGTCCAAATTATGTCCAGAAGCTGCTCAGCTAATGGAGTGCTTATTCCCCTCTGAGTATTGGGGTGTCATTGCTACAGGATAATTTTTACAGTGCTGGTGGCAAGATTGTTGGCAAGACTTTCTGCTTTTCAGCTTTGATTCCCTGCTCACTATATGAGAGGATGTGCTCTTCTGTCACTTCACACAGACTTTTCGCCTTTTCAGGGGCAAGTCAAGGACTGGGTTAATGAAGTACACAACCTATAACTGTAAAGGGAGGAGGCTGGGACATCCATAAGTGAGATTAAGACATTGGAGTTTGTGCTTCCTTACACCCAATGTGAAACAATAAATTTAAATGTTATTTTTTAAATTTAATTTTATATTTTTGGTTCTGGGGATTGAACCCAGGGGCGCTTTACCTTTTAGCTACATCTCCAGTCCTTTTTATTTATTTATTCACTCTTTAAAATTTTGAGACAGGGTCTTACTAATTGCTTAGGGCCTAAGTTGCTGAGGTTGGCTTTGAACTTGCAATCCTCTTGCCTTAGCCTCTTCAGCCTGTAATTCACTGGGATTACAGGTGTGCACCACCACGCCCAGCTCTGCCTCAGCCTCTGAGTCTCTGAGATTACAGGTGTGCATCACCACACCCAGCTACATATTATTTTTAAAAGATTCAAAATCTTTAAGACCTTGATATTAAAGGGCTTTATAGATTTAAGTAACATCTTGCTAATAGATAAGAATCTGACAGTGGTGGTTATGTAGCAGATTCATTGGTTGTCCTTAATTTAAGGTAAACATTATATTATGACTTTAGGAAAAAAAATCAACAAAGGAAAAAGATGATGGATGGCTTTGAAAGGAAAGAAGCTCCTACTTGAAAGGAGGTTGTTTTATTGGGGGGATGATGGAACAAAGTTCATCAGTAAGACTGCAAAAGTCTTTCGATCCCTAAATAAATTCACTCCCCTGGTTCCCTGAATTAAGCAAGTGGTTAGAAAGACTGGTTTCTTATTTAGATTCACCCTACATGCTGAGAGTAAAATCAGGATGCATCAGAAATGTAGGGTTGGCCAGGCATGGTGGTACACGCCTGTAATCCCAGCAGCTCCGGAGGCTGAGGCAGAAGGATCTCAAGTTTTAGACCAGCCTGGGCAACTTAGTGAGACTGTGTCTCAAAAGGGCTGGGAATACAGATCAGTGGTTCAATCCCCAGTATTTAAAAAAAAAAAAAAAAAAGGTTGGGTAATTCTAAGTGATTTCATTTACTTGTAATTGGTGCCTATTATTCTTTTGTCCCCATCTGCTGGGTGATTGGATTCAGATGTAGAGTTGGGTCATCTGTTCCTGAGAGGAAATAGGCATTGGGACTGGAGGGGCAGCGTGGGAAGAGAGGGCTTCTAGAAATCAGAAACAACTTTGAACTTCCCAGTCATGAAGAGTCTTATGTTCTGAGAGCTATTACATGTCCATGATGCCTTAATAAGTTTTGTTGACTATCAGTTTTATTAGGGGAGTGTATGTGGAGTGGCAGAGCCAGAGCTGAGAGATTCCGGAGAATTGCTGTGATGGATTAAGATTGAAAATGAGATATGGAAGTTGAGAAACTTTCCATGTGCATTTGAAGGAAAGGGTGTACCCCAAAGGTTATATTTCTTGAAGTATCTGGTGAGAAAAGTGGAAGGTCATGGTTGACCAGGGGTATGTTCACTGCAGGAAGATCTTTAGAGATAGGATGCTTTTTACCACAAATGTATCCTAAGAAGGGGTGCCTATGGATAAGGCATTTGTAATGAATGGAAATATAGCATATGCCTTATTTTGTTGTTTGGTTTGTTTTAAAATTTCATTGCTGCTCACTATGGTACATTTGAGTGAAGCATAAGAGTCAAGACATGATAAGAAAAAGGAGAAGGAGAAAAAGGAAAAGGAGGCACAGATAGTTGAGTGGGGCCATCCTTGTGACTCTTATGAGTTGTACCTACCCCTTGACGCTAATTCTCCATTAATATTGAATTTTCCTGCTGGGACTCTTCAGGGTGGCTTTGTATAGCAATTTTATCTCTGAGCCTGTTGATGGTTGATGGTTGCTGTTTCAGCTCGGTGGAGAATTTTTAGATGCATGGTGAAATTGAATTGAGTTAGCACTGGAGGGTAAGGAGAGATTGGAATTACTCTGGAGGGTGTCTGAACTTTCTTAACAGGCAGTGGCTCTAACCTGGGGTCTGTGGAGTCTGAAGATACATATACATTTTGGAGGAAATTGGGCTAAAAACCTTAGCTGTAGGGCTGGGAATTTAGCACAGTGGTAGGCTTGCCTAGCATACTTGAAGCCCTGGGCTCAGTCCCTAGCCCTGCTAAAACAATACTACTTGCTCTAAAACTTAACTGTTGTCTCTAAGTATATGTAATTGTGCTTTGCTTGAATGGGAAGATAGGACATAAATGGAAGAAATGTGGAGCATGTGTCTTCAGGCTTATTAATACATCCAGAACAAAAACTAGAGTCCCAAACAGAAGAAACAAAGATGCCATTGTGAAGGCCAAGAGCCACAGAAATAAATGAGACCCATTAGTGAGAAAGAAGATTGTGGATTACACAACTAATCAGACATTTCTTGTGCTCTTTTGTCCTCTAAGGCAAAGTTGTGAGGTCTTGCCACTTGAGACCCTTATTGAGGCTGCTTAACAAAGTACTACCAACTGAGTAGCTTTAAACAGCAGGAATGAACAGTTCTGGATTCTAGAAATGTAAAGTCAAAATGTTTGTGGGGTCATGCTCCATCTGAAATCTCTAGGGAAGAGTGCTTCCAATTTCTGCCTCTGTCTTCATGTGGCTTTCTGCCCTTTCTGTGTATTTTCACATGGCCTTCTAATGCAAGTACTGATTATTAGATTTAGGGTTAACCTAATCCAGTATGACCTCATCTTTAATCCTGGCTACAAAGATCCTATTTCCAAATAAGCTCAAGAGGTTCTGGATAAACATGAATTTTGTGCGGAACTAAATTAAACCCTTTACAGGGTGTTTTTTATGGACATGTACGTTCTTTGGGGTCTAAGATTGTATCATGGAATAGAAATGGTGGATAGAATTAGTTACAAAGAAAGTGGAGGCCACTGGGTGCAATGGCACACTCCTGTAATCTCAGCTACCTCAAAAGCCAAGGCAGATAAAAAAAAAAAAAAAAAAAAAGCCAAGGCAGGAGAATCACAAGTTTCAGGCCAGCCTGGGTAACTTAGTGAGACCCTGTCTCAAAAAAAAAAAAAAAAAAAAAAAGTAAAAAAAAAAAAGTGGTGGAGTGTTGGGGGAAGGCAGGGATGTAGCTCAGTGGTAGAGTTCCCTAGTACCTCAAACAAATAAACAACAACAAAAATAAAACCAGTCTTCGGAAATGGTAGGATAGGTAGAAACAAGACATGCACAATGACATTCTCTTTGATGAAATGCAAATTGCCTTTGCAGTCAAAATAGCAATGGATCTAGATTTAATAATTTCTTAGTTTTGCATTCCTGATTTAAGAAACAGGAATTCCAAACAACCACCCTGCCCCACCCCACTGTGGACAAACACATCTAACTTGTGATTCAATGAAGGACTAACAATAATGTTCTAATGCCAGCCTAGAGAAAAATTTTCTTTTATTTTTCATCTGAATTTTAAAGCCAGTTTATATTGTATTCATGGTATCCAGTTGACATAAAAGTAGCTTCAGGACATTAGCTTTTACTTCCTATGTGCAGAGCTGAAAGAATGAGGAAAGCATCTCTGTCTTAGGTAGTGTTCCAGGATCCCAGTGACAGGTTCAGTCAGGCTTAGTGCAGGCCCAGAATTCCAGGGTGCTCTGAGGGAATTCTAGATGTTGCTAAGAAGGATCTGTATTCATCTGGATCATATTAGTCTCTCAAAAATGCAGTGAATAACCCAGAACTTGGCTGGCTCTCCAGGCAGGACATCTGGCTTGCAGCCAGATTGTTTTCCAGGTAACTCCCTACCTGCAGAGGTCTCTACCAACCCAAATCACAGAGTCCTTTTATCCCAAGTTCCTCAGGACCCTGGGTAGTGGGACCAGAAAGGGCCATAATCTGTGGTATTGTTAGAGAAGATGAAGGAATCCAAGTTATCAAAAGCAGGTACAAAATATCAAGGAAGTATGACCCTAAAACTCAATGAGAATATACAAGAAGTTCTAATCCACATAGTTCTTAAGGTGAAATCTAGCCCCAGGCAGATAATAAGTCAGGGTGTGAGTCACCCCTGGTATGACAAGAGACCTAGAGCATGGCACTAGAGATTCAAGGGTTACCCACACCTACATTCCTTTTTATGCCTCGCCTGTCTGAGGAATGCTCTAAAACTATAGCTAAAAATAACTGCAGAAACTTGAGGTCTGGGAAATAGCAGCAAACAGTTACACCTTGAATGCAGAGCTAATTTATGCCAAGTGGGAAGGAGACAAGGAAGAGAATGGGCTCAGCTGGAGGCCACAATCTCTAGGCCATAGGTCCTGAGGTCTGATTATATTCTTGGAGTTTTGTCTGCTTATGGCCATCTCTTCACCGGATCCCTTCCAAAAATGAAAGGGTGTCTTGTCACCATGGCCCTCCAAAAACCTGACACTGCCATTAGTTTGTTGGAAGGATTAGGAAGGGTAAAATAATACAACAGTTTGGGAAAAGTATTAGTCATGGTTCCCTCTGTTGCTATGTGACCTTTTTCAAGTTGCTGAACTTATCCTAGCCTTGACTTCTCTCACTTGTTATTCAGGAAATAAGACCATGCATTCCTATCTACCTTGCAGAGCCTTGAACATAGTTTAAAAAAATTTTTTTTCTCCCTCTTTCCCTTTTTTTTTTTTTTTTTTTGTACCGGGGATTGAACTCAGGGGCATTTGACCACTGGGCCACATCCCCAGCCCTTTTTTGTATTTTATTAGAGACAGGGTCTCACTGAGTTACTAAGTGCCTCGCCATTGCTGAGGCTGGCTTTGAACTCGCGAATCCTCCTGCCTCAGCCTCCCAAAGTGCTGGGATTACAGGCATGCGCCACCGCGCCCGGCTTCTCCCTCTTTCCCTATCAGTGCTATATCCCTGCTTCCATGCCAGGTTCTATGAAAAACAGTACTAAAGAAAAAGTCAGGTGTCTTTGCTGAACTCAGTCTTAAGCATTGTATTGTGATTGTGCTTGCTCACAGGCCAGGGATGTGGCTTATTAATGGATGTAACTTCAACATCTTATAGGGTTCAACACATGGATGTTCAGAATCTGTCATTTTCTGAAACCCTCTTCATGTCAGGAGCTTTATATGTACTGACTGTAGTTCTTTGAACAAATCTGAAAGAAGGATATTGTTCCCATTATGCATTGTGGAGCCAAACAGCCACATTGCCCCTTGAGACCCTGGGCAAGTTGTTCAGCTTTTTTGAATTTCAGTCTCCATATCTAAAGAAACCCTATAATAGTATACCTTACAGGGTTGTGAGGTATAAATGAACTCTACTGTGGCTCATTTAATACGTGTTAATAATTTAATATGTGTTAGGTATTATAATTATTACTATTATTGCAGGTGAATAGGAATAAGTGGTTTGGCCAGGTCACACAGCTGGTAATGAGCTAAGTAACAGTTTGCAGCCAAATTTGATTCCATTTCTCAGCTGTTCACACTAAATACACTCTGTAGTGTGTGTGTGTGTGTGTGTGTGTGTGTGTGTGTGTGTGTGTAATTCCATATTATTCACTCTATGAGTGCTTATTGAATAAATGATGAAACCATTATTATAGCATTGTTCTTCCTTTGGAGAAAATGTATTCCACATAATAAATATTATGCAAATGAACTTTCAGACTCCAACCTATTTTCAAATTGGCAACAACCAGCATATGACATTTTCATTTTCACCAGTAGATGGCAGAAGGGAGAAAAGATGACCATCCCACTATGTCATGGGAAAAAGTTAGTTCCCAGCAGAATGATTAATAGTGAGCAGTGACAGAGGCACAGTGGCAGATTAGAAGGGCTCTTAGTGTGGTGTGTAGCCCGCAGTGACTAAAGGTGGTGGTCAGGGTTGGTATGAGAACTTCCCACAGGCATTTGAAGGGTGTCAACCTTGAAGAAGTTCTGCTAGGTTGACCTAGAAGAGAGGGTCTGGGAAAGCTGGAATAAACTAAACTTCAGATATAGTAAGAAGAAAAGTTAGATTTCACTATTATCTTTACTTCCCAGTCGCAGGCTGCATTCCCTCCAACTTATAAGTAGCTTTATTCTTTTCTAAAGCTTGCCCTTCTCTTCTGGGATGTTAAGTCCCAGACTATAGCTGAGGAATACTGATTTACCTCTTCCCTATGCTGATACTTGTTGTTTGTGTTTATGAGTGTAAATTGCTATGTGCCATGAATCCCCTTCCACTGTATCCCTCTCTTGCTTTGTGTCCATTTGGGAGGTTTGGTTCATAGTCCTCACTCCTCCATCAAATATAAGCTTGGTGCTGAATAGCTGGTGAGATACTTGTCTGTTCATTTTGGTTTTGGCTCAGAGTGATGGAGAATTGACCTGTGGGTCAATACAAAAGAGTAGCAGCAGTTAGGTGTGGTGGTCAGAAATACTGGGCTACAGTTTAGGGGTGTAACTCAGAGCTTGTGCTTAGCATGCAGGAGGCCCTGGCCAATTTTCTCCTTTGGGCGAGGAATCTCCCTGGTAACTTCAGCTCAATACCTTGTGTCGTAGGATCTCTCTAAACCAAGCTATTAAATCCAGCACCGACTTTAAACCAACAGTCCAGTTGTGTTTTCTGGGCAGGTCAAGAGAGTGGGGACTCTCATGAGGTTTCTTGCAGGAGCCCTGTTTGGGGATTGGCTTGAATTGCAGTTGACTATGAGCCGTGGAGATTTGGCCTTTGTCGCCACCCGTAGTCTCACGGGATTGTTGCGGGATCTCGAGTGACTTGGCCGAAATTGCTGATCGGGTCAGCGCCATTTTAGGGTGTGTTTTTGGCGTGTGTTAGTCGTTATTAGAACCAGAGAGAAAAGTTATCAGAATAAAAAGTTGTTTGTCTCCAGTTTGCTTCTGAAGTTTTTCCCGCGGCTCCGTTGCTCCAAGCGCTTCAGCCAGCAACAGGTGGTGGCCCGTACGGGGAACTTCGGAGCAGACAGGTAAGAACTGAAAGGTCTCTAAAGATGGGTTCGAATATAACTGAATCCCAAGTGATAGAGGCTATGCAAAGACTCCTTGATATACCTGACTCTGTTCTCAGTGAGGAGTATATAGACAAAAGTGAAAGTGATCAAAAAAGTGTAGATTCCACTGGGCCAACTGAGACCAGTAAAGAGAGTATTAGAAGAGACCCAAAAATGACAAAAATCCAAGCTATTAAAGCTATTCGGGAGTTATTGGCGAAAGCTGAAGGATACTTGCTCTCACTGGAACCTGGGCCTCAGGATATTGCTGTCAGTGAAATTAGCAGTGGTGAGGAATCTAGTAAAAGTGATCCTGAGAAAATGAGGAAAAAGAAATTAAAAAAGACCGAGAAAAAGGTCCGTCAGGCAGGGGCAGAGGAGTCACTTGTGTCCTCTACTCCCCCATGGGTGGAATCCATCACAGAAAATATGAAGGGTATTACTAGGCATTTGCATACCCTAGAAACAGAAATAAAAAGTCTTTCTGATCGCTTATGCGCTCTCGAGGACAACTCACAGATACATTGGGAACCGCCAGCATTTGAAAAGAAAAATGGACAGAGTGTCCATCAGTCAGTAGATTTCAAAACAATAAAAAATCTCAAAGAGGCAGTAATGACTTATGGGCCCCAAGCTCCTTTCACGTTGAGTATGCTGGAGTCCCTTAACACCTTTAGCTTAACCCCCTCAGACTGGAAAAGTCTATGTAAAGCAACATTAAGCGGGGGGCAATTCTTGGTTTGGCGATCGCAATTCCAAGAACTTTGTATAGAAACGGCTAAAAGAAACGCGGCTGCAGGGTTTGAAAACTATAATATAGACATGCTCACAGGAGAAGGGCAATTCGCAGACTTACAGGCTCAAACAGATTATGACTCAGATATATATGCTCAGATAAATGCAGCTGCCTTAGAGGCATGGAAAACTGTACAAGGACCTGGGGATCTACAAGGTAGCTTGTCAAAAGTGATTCAAGGACCAAATGAGCCGTATGCCGACTTTGCTGATCGACTTTTGAGAACTGCAGGTAGTGTGTTTTGCAGATGTTGACCAAGCTATGCCTTTAGTTGTTCAATTAGCTTATGAAAATGCAAATAAATGGTGCCAAGCAGCCATCAGGCCATGGAGAACTAAAAAGGATCTTTCCGTATATATACAACTATGTAAAGATATAAATGGCGCCTTTGTCACAGGAAATGTGATTGCAGCCTCAATGAGAGGTGCTTCCTCTCGAAATTTCACAAAGGCTAAACGTAGATATTATAATCAATCAGGATATTCCAGGCAAAATTATCATAATCAATCAGGCAATTCTAGGCAAAATCCCAAAAGAGAAATAAGATCAAGCTCATACCGTGCCCCAGGCCGCTGCCCCAGGTGTAAAAAGGGAAATCATTGGGCCTATAAATGCTATTCAAAATTTGACATCCATGGAAATCCTTTGTTCAGGAATTCAAAAAACGGGGCACGGGGCCCAATACCCCGGGGCCCACAAATGTACGGGGCATTGCAGAAGGAGTATCCTCAAACATCCACTCAGATGCTTCCCCGACACAATCCCTACTACCCATCCACTCCCTCGCCAGAGGAACAAGAGGAAATGCAGGATTAGACCTCTGTTCCACCGCCCGAATATAGTGTTAACACCTGAAATGGGGGTTCAACTGATTCCCACAGGAGTCAGGGGACCTCTTCCCTCAGGGACTGTAGGACTTATTATCGGGCGTAGTCCTAAAAGCATATTAGGTTTGCAAGTGACCCCAGGTGTAATAAACTCAGACTACAAAGGGGAAATAAAAATAATGCTTAGCTCACCCCAAAGTATAACTTCTGTTAATCAAGGAGATAGAATTGCTCAGTTGCTTCTCCTTCCCAATTTACGTAATTCATTTAAAATGGGTATGCCTCAAGAAGGGAACAATAGAGGATTTTGTTCCACTGACTCAAGTCCCATGGCTTGCTGGGTTCGAGACTGTTCAAGGAGGCCTATGTGTAAAATAAAAATCCAAGGAATAGAAATGGAGGGATTAATAGATACTGGAGCTGACTCTTCCATTATTAATTTACGCCAATGGCCCAAGCACTGGCCTCTGCAAAAAGCTTCAACCAGTTTAAGAGGCTTGGGATATAATAACCTCCCAGATAAAAGTGCAGTAATTTTAAAATGGGAGGATGATGAAGGCCATAAAGGAACATTTCAGCCTTATGTTTTACCTAATCTACCGGTTACTTTATGGGGAAGAGATATTTTGCAACAAATGGGAGTACACCTTGCAACCAAGCCTGCAGATGTTAAATGTGAAAACCTACAGGGTAATCTTAACCATAAAAGAACTCATTATCAAAAAGTACAGAGTAATCTCAACCCTAAAAGTAATCATTGTCATAAAGGAAAAAGATATTTTTTTTTCGGGGCCACTGAGAAAATAATTTTGAAAATACCATGGCTTTCTGATAAGCCAGTGTGGGTCCCTCAGTGGCCCCTATCTAAAGAGAAATTACAAGCGGCCCACCAATTAGTTCAGGAACAATTAGAAGCAGGTCATATAGAACCTTCCACCTCTCCCTGGAATTCCCCCATATTTGTGATCAAGAAAAAGTCAGGAAAATGGCGATTGTTACATGATCTTAGACAAATCAATAAAACCATGCAAGTTATGGGGCCTACTCAACCTGGACTTCCTAGTCCCGTAGCTATTCCAAAAAATTTCCATCTTATTACTCTTGATATAAAGGATTGCTTCTTTTCTATTCCCCTACATCCTCTGGATGCCCCCAGGTTTGCTTTTTCCATTCCTTCTATGAACAATAATGGCCCTGATCAGAGATATCAATGGAAGGTTTTACCACAGGGAATGGCTAATAGCCCCACCATATGCCAAATATATGTGGACAAGGCTATCCAACCCATTAAAAATAAATATCCAAACCTCATGTGTCTACATGGATGATATTTTTTTTTTTTTTTTTTTTTTTGGTACAGGATTGAACTCAGGGGCACTCGACCACTGGGCCACATCCCCAGTCCTTTTTTGTATTTTATTAGAGACAGGGTCTCACTGAGTTGCTAAGTGCCTCGCCATTGCTGAGGCTGGCTTTGAACTCGCGATCCTCCTGCCTCAGCCTCCCAAGTGCTAGGATTACAGGCGTGCGCCACCGCGCCCGGCTACATGGATGATATTTTATTGGCCCACCCTAATCAAAAAATCTTATTTAATATATTCAGTGATGTGGTAGAAAATTTAAAAAAATATGGATTATATATAGCAGAAGAAAAAGTTCAAACCAGATCTCCCATATTATATTTAGGATTTAAAATCATGGATACTTTTGTTAGACCCCCAAAAATTTTAATAAATAAAGAACATTTGACCACCCTCAATGATTTCCAAAAACTACTGGGAGACATTAATTGGCTTCGCCCTACACTAAATCTCACTACTGGCCAACTAAAACCTTTATTTGACATCCTTCGTGGAGATCCTGATCCATCTTCACCACGAACATTGACTCCTGATGCTAGGAAAGCTTTAAAATTAGTAGAAAAAGCCATCGAAGGAGCTCATTGTGATAGATTTGATTTAACTCAACCGCTGATGTTGATTATTATTTCTTCACAATATACACCCACAGGAGTATTTTGGCAACAAGGGCCTTTATTATGGATACATTTGCCCGTCTCTCCTAAAAGTATAATTGAATCTTATACCTCCATGGTGGCTAAACTTATTCTTCAAGGACTTAAGACTTCTACTAAAATATTTGGCATTCACCCTGCTACTATTATTACTCCCTATTCATCATCACAGATTGAATACTTATGCTTCAATGATAATGATTGGGCTATAGCTAAATGCTCTACTTCTGCAAATTTTGATAATCATCTTCCTAAGTCCCCTATATTATCTTTTTGTATTAATCATCCTATTATATTTCCACAGGTAATAAAAAATCAACCTATTCCTAAGGCATTTAATGTATTTACAGATGGGTCCTCAAATGGTACTGCTACAGTAGTCACTAAAAAAGAAAATATGACTTACATAACTGCACACAAATCAGCTCAACTAGTGGAACTGGAAGCTGTGGTAAGAGCTCTGGAAAATTTTAGGGACCAGCCCGTAAACATTTTTTCAGATAGCCACTATATTGTACAAGCCGTCCCAAAATTAGAGTTAGCAGGACCAATAGCACCTCATACTCCAGCCTTTAAATTGTTTTATCAAATACAAAAACTTTTGTGGGCAAGAAAAGAACCTCTATTCGTAGGCCATATTAGAGCACATACTAATTTGCCTGGTCCCCTCCATGAAGGTAATCAAAAGGCTGATGAACTTACAAAAACAGTATTTATACTTTCAGCGCTACAACAAGCTACTTTATTTCATTCCCAGTTTCATGTCAACAGCACCACCTTGCAACGTAGGTTTAAAATCACAAAGGAGCAAGCCAGAACAATTGTAAAAGATTGTAAATCTTGTATGACACATTTGCCCAATCCTCATTTTGGAGTTAACCCTAGAGGATTAATGCCCAATCATTTGTGGCAGATGGATGTTACTCATGAGCCAAGTTTTGGAAAATTGCGATTTATTCATGTGACTATAGATACATGCTCAGGCATGATTTTTGCTTCTTTACATTCTGGAGAAAAAGTTAAAGATGTTACATCTCATTGTTTGCAAGCTTTTGCTGCATTGGGCATCCCCAAAATGCTTAAAACAGATAATGGCCCCGCATATACGTCCTCATCTTTCAAACAGTTTTGCGCAAAATTCAATATATCCCATAAAACAGGCATCCCATACAATCCTCAGGGTCAGGGCATTATTGAAAGAGCAAACCGAACACTGAAAATTATGTTATTAAAACAAAAAGAAGGAAATTGGAAAAGTCCTAAGGACAGATTGGCAGTTGCCCTGTTTACCTTAAATTTTTTAACTTTAGACTCTAATGGTTATTCTGCTGGAGACAGACATTGGAATCCACACCAACAACATAAACCTTTGGTTTACTGGAAGGATGTTCTTTCAGGTACATGGAAGGGTCCAGATCCAGTATTAATTTGGGGAAGAGGATCTGTTTGTGTTTTTCCAAAAGACGAATCCTCTCCAATATGGATACCATCTAGATTAATAAAACAGGTACCACATCAAAATGATCAAGATGAAGTTATTGAAGAATCAAGATTAATAAAAAAGGTACAAAATCAAGAGGACCAAGATGAAGGTACAGAATGATTCCCTCAAAAGAGTCCTTCAAAATATTTCACAACTTAAGTGTCATTTCTCCCGGCCGGGACAAGGAGATCTCTCTTTAGTGTGCACACAATTGTATTTTTTCTTTTCTTTTTATACATGTCTTTATGTCTGTACATTTGTCTACATTTCATGTTAATGTGACGTCACAAATATATGTTTGTATGCTTGTTCGTCTGTCCAGTGTGACGTCACAAAGAACAAAGCGCTTATGAAAAATAAAATATGTATATATATATATATGGATCCAAATAACTTTAATTCATTTTAGGTTAAGAGTATTCAATTTAGGTAAATAATTTTATAAATGAAGGTACTTTCAATTTTGATTTATAGGTGTCCCTGGGACTTCTCTTTAGCAAACAATATGACTAGTGCTATATAACCTGATATTTTGGTGTTTTGACTTAAGATTGTTTATTTGTTATTAACTTCATTTGTTTAATAGCTCATTAATTTCAATTATCTCAACAGGTAAAAAATTGCTCTGTATACAGAGACTCAAGGGTTCCAGCTAACAAATTATTTCTCTAAAGTGACTTTACCTTTTCTTTAATCTATCTTTAATGCAGTAATTTACCTCAGTCTTTCTTTGTTTCGTTCTAAATATGACATTTTTCCAACTTATGTTTGTAAAAGCTCAACCAGCGATGTATGTGAACAAAAATCAACTTTAATTTTCTAATCTAATTATTCTATTTTGTAGTTTGACAACTCGCCTCTTGACTCAGTGCTGCAATAGCACTGCCTTTCCTTTAATAATTGATGCTTGAGTTTCTAGGTAGCGGGCCCTGAAGATTTGCCGGTGGCATTGTCTAAACATAAAAAAGACGTCTGCTGCTCAAACATCAAACAACCTCACCAACAGTGTGGCCTCTGCTCTACATGCATGGGGCCTCCTACATCAACATGTTTATAACAAATGGACATTTTGATCTTTCATTGTTTGGGACTTTACGGGACAATGCCTTGCGGGTATTTGTCTAGAGAATTCAGTGTGTTACTTGATGGAACTTAGGGCAGCTGATTTGTTTAAACAATTTGATATGCTATGCAATTTGGCTCATCACCAAAAGGCTTGTTGCCTTAAAGCCGCAACATCTCCTCACTATTGGACGGCTGTTAGTCATCATATATAGTCGATCCTAAAGGGCTCCATTGGATGGCTGGTTAGCCAATGACGGGTAAGATCCCCAGAGGGGGACAACCTAAGACAGGCACAGTCGCACGGGACAGTCTCATGTGGCCGACATATCAACCTAAGACAGGAGTCAAGGGCACAGCCTTGATTATCCGATGACGGGTAAGAATGTTGGTTGCACATAGACGTCCTAGAGCATTACCTCTTTTAAAACAAAAGGGGGGAAATGCAGGAGCCCTGTTTGGGGATTGGCTTGAATTGCAGTTGACTATGAGCCGTGGAGATTTGGCCTTTGTCGCCACCCGTAGTCTCACGGGATTGTTGCGGGATCTCGAGTGACTTGGCCGAAATTGCTGATCGGGTCAGCGCCATTTTAGGGTGTGTTTTTGGCGTGTGTTAGTCGTTATTAGAACCAGAGAGAAAAGTTATCAGAATAAAAAGCTGTTTGTCTCCAGTTTGCTTCTGAAGTTTTTCCCGCGGCTCCGTTGCTCCAAGCGCTTCAGGCAGCAACAGTTTCTTATTTGCTAAGTTTCTCTTTACCCAATTGTAATGATTGTTTTTAAATAAGCAATGCCGTACCACTAGGCTGTAGAGAGCAGCCATATGCTAGGAATTCCCAGGGTGCGTTGGCATGTATTATTTCATTTACTGGAGGTAATGATTCATTTCTTGAGGAAATCATGGAACAGAAAAGCTTGTTTGTGATATGTAAAAACTGCAAACTGGTAATTTCTTAGGCTGTATCTTCCATAATTTCCTAAATTTACCCGAGGGTGTTCAGGTATTTTGCAGAATAGCTTATGCTGACAAAATGAAGTTGAGATTTGGTCACACTATAGTGACTCTCTGGCTTTTGTTTCCATTTTATTGGTTTTGGTGGGCTGCTGAAGGCTGGGGTGAGGAGAAAGTGGGAAGTTTTATAAGGCTATAGAAAATAAAATAAATAGATTTGACACTTAGATTCTGCCATAATATTCATGAGAAGCCTCACAAAAATCAGAATTTTAGGATTGAGAGGATCTTGGTGATTGGCCAGAATCTGTTCATTATTCTTTGGAGGATACTTTAAGTTTTTAAGTTTGTATATGTTTTATAATATGCCCCCAAGATTGTGACTTTATAGAGAGACACTAAAACAGATTTCTATTGTTATCATCATCATCATCATCATCATCATCATCACCATCGTGGTACTAGGGATTGGATCCAGTGGCAATTTACCACTGAGCTCCATCCCCAGCCCTTTTTATTTTTTGTTTTGTGACAGGGTCTCTCTCACTGACTTGCTCAGGCTGACCTTAAACTTGCAATCCTCCTACCTCACCTCCCAAACCACTGGGATTACAGGTGTGCACCGCTGCACCTGGTTCCTCATATTTAAAAAAGTTTTAATGGAATTTTGTTCAGAATTACTGCATAAGAGGAGGAAGAAGCAATGGCGAGGCACTTAGCAACTCAGTGAGACCCTGTCTCTAATAAAATATAAAAAAGGGCTGGGGATGTGGCCCAGTGGTCGAGCGCCCCTGAGTTCAATCCCCGGTACCAAAAAAAAAAAAAAAAAAACCTTAATACTTTTTAAAATTTTTTTTATTTTGAGATAGGGTCTCGCTAAATTGCTTAAGGTCTTGCTAATTTGCTAAGGATGGCTTTGAACTTGTGATCCTCCTGCCTTAGCATCCAGAGCCTCTGAGATTACAGGCATTATTTCTGTCTTAATGCCATTGTGATCAAAGAACATAATTTGTATGAATTTGATTCTTTGTCTTTTTTTGAGATTTCTTTCATAGCCTAGCTTATGGTCCATCTCAGTGAATATTCCATAAGCAATTAAAAAGAATGTGTACTCTGCAACTGTTGAGTGTGATATTCTATAAGTGACTATTAGGTCAATTAATTGTAATGCTATCAACTTCTTTTTTGTTTTCCTTGAAATAGGGTCTTGCTATACTGCCCAAGCTGGTCTTGAACTGTGTGTGTGTGTGTGTGTGTGTGTGTATGTGTGTGATGGAGATCTAACCCAGGGCCTCACACATGCCAGGTAAGCACTCTACCATTGGGCTATATCCCCAGCCCATCCTCCTTCTTTCTTTCTTTTCTTTTCTTCTTTCCTTTTTTTTTTTTCAGTTCTTGAGCTAAAGTGATCTTCCCACTTCAGCACCCTGAGTGCTAGTACTATAGGTCTGTGCTACAACACCTGGCTAATGCTATTAACTTCTCTTTGTCCTTTCATTTTCCCTAGTTTATTCTAATAGTTATTAATACAGGATATCAAAATCTCCTAGTATGTTTTTGGATTTGCCTATTTTTTCCTTTTAGTCTGTTAGTTTGTTTTATGTATTTGAAGTCCTCTTTTTAGGTGTATACAGATTTAGGATTGTTACCTTATTGATGAGTTAATTCTTATAACATTAAGAAATATTCTTGGGGCTGGAGTCGTGGCTCAGCGGTAGAGCGCTCACCTAGCACGTGCGTGGCCGGGTTTGATTCTCAGCACCACTTAGCAACTTAGTGAGACCCTTGTCTCTAAATAAAATACAAAAAAAGGGCTGGGGATGTGGCCCAGTGGTTGAGTGCCCCTGAGTTCAATCCCTGGTACCACAAAAAAAAAAAAAAAAAAAACCCTGCCCTTGCGAGGAGGGGTTAATTTCAAAATATTTGTGGGTTTTTTAAACATCTTATTATTATTATTTTGTATCAGATATTGAATGCAGGGGTGCTTAGCCACTGAGCCACATCCCTGGCTTCCCTCTGCTTTTTAATACTTTTTTTTAAAAAAAAATATTTATTTATTTGCTTTAGTTGTACACAATGCGTTTATTTGTACGTGGTGCTGAGGATCGAACCTGGGCCGCGCACGTGCTAGGTGAGCGCTCTACCGATGAGCCACAACCCCCAGCCCTTAATACTTTTTAAAATTTTTTTATTTTGAGATAGGGTCTCGCTAAATTGCTTAAGGTCTTGCTAATTTGCTAAGGATGGCTTTGAACTTGTGATCCTCCTGCCTTAGCATCCAGAGCCTCTGAGATTACAGGCATTATTTCTGTCTTAATGCCATTGTGATCAAAGAACATAATTTGTATGAATTTGATTCTTTGTCTTTTTTTGAGATTTCTTTCATAGCCTAGCTTATGGTCCATCTCAGTGAATATTCCATAAGCAATTAAAAAGAATGTGTACTCTGCAACTGTTGAGTGTGATATTCTATAAGTGACTATTAGGTCAATTAATTGTAATGCTATCAACTTCTTTTTTGTTTTCCTTGAAATAGGGTCTTGCTATACTGCCCAAGCTGGTCTTGAACTGTGTGTGTGTGTGTGTGTGTGTGTGTATGTGTGTGATGGAGATCTAACCCAGGGCCTCACACATGCCAGGTAAGCACTCTACCATTGGGCTATATCCCCAGCCCATCCTCCTTCTTTCTTTCTTTTCTTTTCTTCTTTCCTTTTTTTTTTTTTTTCAGTTCTTGAGCTAAAGTGATCTTCCCACTTCAGCACCCTGAGTGCTAGTACTATAGGTCTGTGCTACAACACCTGGCTAATGCTATTAACTTCTCTTTGTCCTTTCATTTTCCCTAGTTTATTCTAATAGTTATTAATACAGGATATCAAAATCTCCTAGTATGTTTTTGGATTTGCCTATTTTTCCTTTTAGTCTGTTAGTTTGTTTTATGTATTTTGAAGTCCTCTTTTTAGGTGTATACAGATTTAGGATTGTTACCTTATTGATGAGTTAATTCTTATAACATTAAGAAATATTCTTGGGGCTGGAGTCGTGGCTCAGCGGTAGAGCGCTCACCTAGCACGTGCGTGGCCCGGGTTTGATTCTCAGCACCACTTAGCAACTTAGTGAGACCTTGTCTCTAAATAAAGTACAAAAAAAGGGCTGGGGATGTGGCCCAGTGGTTGAGTGCCCCTGAGTTCAATCCCTGGTACCACACAAAATAAATAAATAAATAAAAAGAACCAAATTTTAACTTATTTGGAGTCTCCTTTGTTGTCTTTTTTCTGTCTCAATGATTTTTGGCTATAATTTCTATTCTTTCTTCTCTTACTCGTTCTTTTTCCTAGTTTTTAAGATTGAAGTGTAAGATTGATTTTTACACTGTTTATTTTTCCCTAACAGGTATTTAAACTATACATTTTCTCTAAACATTGTATTTTCATTATCATTTTGATTAAAAACTTTATAATGCTTCCTGTGATATGTTTTGACTTAGAATTATTTTGAAGAATTGCCTTGGGATTATAAGCATGTGCTATTGTGCCTGGCTAGTATTTTCATTTTTAAGCAACCATCTCTTTGCTAAAGTTCTTCATTTGTTCATACATGATGTTTACTTTTCCACTGATCTTTTATCACATTTATCAGGGTTAGTTCTCTCTCTCTGTCGCTCAGTACTGGGATTTGAACCCAGGAGTGATCTACTACTGAGTTATACCCCTACCCCTCCTTATTATTTTATTTTGAGACAAGTCTGACTACATTGCCTAAGCTGGGCTTGAACTTGTGATTCTCCTGCCTTGGCCTCTAAATGATCCTACTCAGGGCTGCCCTTATTGACTTATTTCCTCTTTTGCTTCTTTAGGTACTTTGTAATTTTAGATTTTGTATTAGTCACCTTCTTATTGCTGGAACAAAATACCTGAGAAAAACAACTTAGAGGAGGACAGATTTATTTTGGCTCCTGGTTTCAGAGGTTTCAGTCCATGGTCAGTTGGCAACATTGCTTTGGGCATAAAATAAGGCAGAGAAGAACATCATGGCAAAAGGGCATGGTGGAGGAAAGCTTCTTATCTCATGGTGGCCAGGAAGCAGAGACAGGAAGGAGCCAGGCACAAGCTTTAGTCCCTAAGACCCATTCCTTCAACTAGATCCTACCTCCTATAGTTTGTACTACCTCCTAATAGTTCATTCAAATTATGAATCCATCAATGGATTAATTTACTGATGAGGATAGAAGCTTTATGATCTGATTAACTTTCCAAAATTTCACCTCTGAACATTGTTGTGGTGGGTACCAAGTCTTTAATATGTGAAACTTTGTGGGAAATTTCATATCCAAATCATAACAGGTTGTATGTTGGATATTGTATATGATGGAAAGTACAGATTAAAGCAATATTTACTTGCAACAAATGACACACCCTATCAAAGGCTAAATCAGCATAATCTGAAGTTAAAATGTGCATGAGCTTTTTGTAGTTTTAGTTAGATTCAGATCATCATTGGCGTCACATGTTTTGAGGGCAGGATCAGGACTTGTCCTTCAGCAAAGCTTTGGATATGACACTAGCAAGGCCACAAAGATCTCTTTAAATTTTTTATCCAGCCACCATATTTTCAAATCATGGAACTCCTGTCATTGGTATTGAGGTGTTACTGCTCCTAGGCCCTTTCAGAAATATATGTATATATTTGCACACATATATTCATATATATGTGTATATATATATATGTACACACACACTTTATACATATATTTACATTAGTCTCTATTTCTATATCTATCTCTCTGTTCATACCAATATTTCAGAATTTATAACCAAGAGTTTATTCTAGTTTTTTCCCTGTTTTTTTCTAACTCCCTTCTCCAACATTTTTTTTGGGGACGTGGGTGGGTACCAGGGATTGAACTCAGGGGCATCTGACCATGGAGCCACATCCCCAGCCCCATTTTGTATTTTATTTAGAGACAGGGTCTCACTGAGTTGCTTAGCACCTAACTTTAAAAAAAAAAGATATATATATATATATATATATATATATATATATATATATATATACATATACACATATGTAGGAGGACACAGTACCTTTATTGTATTTTTATGTGGTGCTGAGGATCGAACCCATTACCTCACATGTGCCAGGCGAGCGTGCTACCACTGAGCCCCAGCCCTAGCCCCTAGCACCTAGCTTTTGCTGAGACTAGCTTTGAACTCTCGATCCTCCTGCCTCAACCTCCCTAGCCACTGGGATTACAGGCATGTGCCTCCAACCCTGCTCCTTCTCCAACATTGATGTCTCTTATTATCCTGCCTATTGATTGCTTATTTGATCAATTGCTCTGTACATAACCAATCTTCTATAGCTGCCACTAGCCCCATTTCTGCCTAAATGACTTCATTCATTATTCCATTCAGGCTCTGACACACCATGCCAGCAGCCTCCCTATTTGGACACCTTACTCACCCCACTTGCTCTATAATTCTCTCCCAAGACACTCAGGTTTAGAAACCCCCTTACCCCGCTCCAGCTCCAGTACTTCCCTCCAGGCTACCTGTCTTGGAAACACCTTGATTTCCCTGCTTAGTCTCTGATATCCTGTGTCAGGCTCCTCTCTTGCTTGGGTGCCAACATTTTATGCTAGTCCACGTTCACACATATGCTCTCCTTATTATGCTGTTGCTCAGACACCTCATACTGTGCTATCCCTCTGTGGGGACACCTTCCTCATCTCTTAAGGCCCCAATAGACTGTATTGGTCCAGTCCTCCATGAGGATGACCTCCTTGCCATCCTTGGGCTCCAACTTCTGAGGTTGGCTCTGTCCCTTCACCTTTCTCTCCACCCCCTATAGATACTTTTCTCATCTTTTAGGCTCAAAATTGCCACTGTGGGTCACCACTGTATAGGGAGATTATTCTAACTAATCCTGCTTAGAATTTAATACCCAATATTTGGGCCTTTCTAGTGGATACACTCCTTGCCCAATATGGATTTAAGAACCAATCATGCCAGTGATGTGTGTGTATATGTATATATATATATATATATATATATATATATATATATATATATATGTATATATATATAGTGTTATATTTGTAATTATCTCTTACAATATTATAGATCAAAGGTAATAATTATGTCATTAAATAAGTTCCTGTTGAGATGAGTTGAGGACAATTATTCATGCATATTTAATTAATTCAAAGTGCCTACTGTATGCCCAAATTGTACTAACCGTTGAGGTTATTAAAATCTCTTGGCCACTACCTCATAAGTTTAGTTAGGGTTTGTTGCAAGTCTGGCTTAGCCTTGTCCATGCTACCCCTCACACAATTCCATTTTCTTTTTTTTTGTAAGATGATCACCTTCAACACAAACCATAATACTGCCTGCTTTACCATCTTGAATCTCCCAGGAGACATATCCTGGCAAGGAGTCTAGAATTAGAAATGATTAACAAGTTTCTCCTGAGACCATTAGGATTAATCCCATTCTACTTTATATCCTTGTTTACTTCAGTTACCACCTGAAGTCCAAGTATTGCATAGAACAGAATGTATTATATGTTCTCATTGTGTTTCAAGAGTGTGTATTTTACACATACACACACACACATTTTCACTTAAATATGAAATACCTAAGAATATACAAGAAATAAGTAACAATACCTCTAGGGAAGGAAAATAGGTGTTTGGGGGGCTTAGGAAGAAGAATTGCTCACTATTTATATCCTTAAGTAACTTGAGATTTTTTTATTTTTTTTGTTATTTATTTATTTATTCATAATGCGCAAGTATATCATCTTTTTACATACAACTGCTTGTATACAAAGTATATAAGTACCACTCAGATCTTTAATCATGCATTTAGGATAGTGATATCCATCTCATTCAACCACCATTTTCCCCCCCTTCTCCCCGCCTGCTCCCTCCTTTGCCCTCCCATTCCTTTGACCATTCTAGTGTTCCTCTAATCATATGTACCCCCATCCAATCACACTGTGAACTAACCTCCTTATATCAGCGAAAACATTTGGTATTTGGATTTTTGAGATTGACTAATTTCACTTAGCATTATATTCTACAACTTCATCCATTTACCTGCAAATGCCATTATTTTATTCTCTCTAGTAACTTGAGATTTTGAACACTGTGAATACATTTACCTGTCAAAAATAAACAAGCACAAAATGCAATGAAAAAAATTTATTGAATAGATATCTTCAGTTGACTAGACATGATAGCAACTGTGAAATATATAAACAGATGGTTGATCATGTTCTGTCTACCCTTTAGGGGATTACAACCTGGTGGGAGTGAAAAATAAGCATGCAAATTACTACAGTGTAATTGCTGCAATGATAACTGCTATGTCAAAGAGAGATGAAAAACTATAGAACCCAATGGCTCACAAATGGCTTGTTATTTAGTTACATGACCCATTTCCTTATGGCTTGGGACATTTAAATTTTTATTGATTGGCAGATTCAGAATATTAGGGCTACACTTGCTCTGTTCCAGACACTTCCTCCTCTTCCCTGCCTCCCGTCCTACCTCATTTTTCCCTTTTCTTAATCTGGGAATCATCAGAATTGTGGTTTTGTTTTTGCTTTTACTTTTAAAAATAGTTAAATAGTTTACTGAAGAATTGTTTAATAGTATAGAATTGGGCTGGGGTTGTGGCTTAGCAGCAGAGCGCTCGCCTCGCCCGTGCGCGGCCCCGGGTTCGATCCTCAGCACCACGTAAACATAAATGCATTGTGTACAACTAAAGTAAATAAATAAATACTTAAAAAAATAGTATAGAATTCACCCATTTTAATTGTATGGGTCAATGAATTTTAACAAACTTAAGTAAAATCATCATAATCTAGCTTTAAAGCACTTCTATCATCCCCCCAGCTGCAGCCCAAATTTTTCTTCTGCCCACTTGTTCTCTACCCTAATGTGTTGACTTTGCTTGATTTTTTTTTAAAGGAAAAAGAACCATGAATTCCTGTTGATATTTTCAGTTCATGTCTTCTGGTAGATAGCATCGTCTTGGCCACCCTTGTAAATCTGAAACAGGCGAGTGTTGAAGCTGAACCTGGGATTTGCCACCATGTTAAATGGTGTGTGACCCTGTCATTCTTTAGAAGAGTTACCTAAGTTAAAGCTAACAAAACTCATTTATCTCATCCTCCAACTCTTGCCAACTCAATTTGGAGTGGTTTGGCTCCATTTCCTTTCCATTTACTGATTTTGAAAATAAAAAACAAAACCCCCTCCATAACAAAACTAAGTCACATAGGTCAAGCCATAAAATGAGGATGGATCCTGCAAGTTAGAAGCCAAAATAAATGCAGTGATGCCATATTCAGGTTTTCTAATTTAACTTTTACCAGATGCCAAAATGCACAAAATACTGTACGGAGCCCAGCATTAAACAGCCACAGGCTCCAGGGTGCAGTGGGAATGTGGAAGCCTGGAAACCACTGGGAAATGGATGGCGCAGAACCCTGTCTGATCTCACCCCTGTGGTTGTGAGGTAAAGAGGGTTAAGATGAAGAACAGCTATATTTGCTATTCTACACCATGGAGATGTAGGTTTCTGGAGATGTCAAATGGACAAGATATCTCACTAGAAAACAGTCTGAGGATATCCTAGAGAGGGGATGGGACACTCACCTCAAGACTGTTGGGGTCCATGGTGTATATGATGGCAAAGAATTTCAGCATTCATCAGTCACAGATATATACAGATACCTATTTAGGAAAACAGGGCCACATTCAAGGGAGAATGTGGGCTATCTCCAGGGAGAGATGCGCATTTTGGGTTCCCAGCTTCTCTTTTAAAGGAACTTGATGAGGAGTGGTTATGGGAATGTAGGTGGTGATGATATCCGTTCAGTGATCCTAAGATGAAAGTCCATTGTTCTCAGGATCCTTAAGCTAATATGGTCTTTAATCACTCTATAGTGTTGTAAAGTCCCTTACACTTTAGGTTTCTTAAAATATCTCTTTGCTTAATTTTTTCATTAATGGGCTAATTAATAGCACACAATGTAATGTTTAGAAGTGAGTGATTTTATGGTAACCCTAAGATTTATAGATTTCCAAGAAATTTGGGAGTGATTGGTCTGTAAGAGAGTCTGGCTTGGCAAGTGACAGGCTTGAAAAAGCAAATAAAACTTTAAAAAACAATTATATTTCCTTGTCCTTTTAAATTCCTTCTTTCTACCTATTTCTTTTATTTATTCTAACCTACCTCAATGAAGGTCCCCCTTTTTCCACCTCTGGTTGTTAAAACCAGGTGACAGCAAATGGAGGGTTCAGATTTGCTTTACATTCCTGAATAGGCGGAGAAGAATATTCCCCTGCTTGAACTGGGCAGCTGTATGAGGTGCAGGACTGATGCCCAAGAGACTTTGAAGGAATTGGGACAAGGCTAAGGGATATCCTGCTCAGAACCACAGGGGATGGTAGATAACAAAAGTCCCCTTTAGACTGATGACATGACTGTGCTACACATGGTGATTATGTCATCCTGGGTATGTAAGCTCTCTATACATAGCTGTACTTGTCCTTTTTTTTTTTTTAAATTTATAATAATTACAATTCATAGTGCCCGTATATAGCATCTTTTTACATATAACTGTTTGTATACAAAGTATATTCGTACAATTCAGGTCTTCAATCATGCATTTAGGAAAATGATATCCGTCTCATTCAACCACCTTTTCTTTTTTTTTTTTTTCCCCCTCCCCCCCCCCCTTGCTCTCTCCCTTCCCCTCCCTTCCCTTTGGCCATTCTAGTGTTCCTCTAATCCTCCTATGTACCCCCATCCAACAATAATGTGAACTAGCCTCCTTATATCAGAGAAAACATTTAGTACTTGGATTTTTGAGACTGACTAACTTCATTTAGCATTATGTCTTCCAACTTCATCCATTTAACCTGCGAATGCCATTATTTTCTTTTCTTTTATTGCTGAGTAAAATTCCATTGTGTGTATATACCACATTTTCTTAATTACTGAGGGACATCTAGGTTGGTTCCACAACCTAGCTATTGTGAATTGTACAGCTACAAACATTGAGATAGCTGTGTCACTGTAATATGCTGATTGGAATTGCATTAAATCTGTATAAGTCCTTTGGGAATAGACCCAGGAGTGGGATGGCTGGGTCATAGGGTGGTTCCATTCCCAGTTTTCCAAGAAATCTCCATACTGCTTTCCATAACGGTTGCACCATTTTGCAGTCCCACCAGCAATGTATGAGTGTGCCTTTTTCCCCACATCCTCTCCAACATTTATTGTTGTTTGTGTTCTTGATAGCTGCCATTCTGACTGGAGTGAAGTGAAATCTTAGAGTAGTTTTGATTTGCATTTCTCTAATTGCTAGTGATGTTGAGCATTTTTTCATGTATTTGTTGATTAATCGTGTATCTTCTTCTGAGAGGTGTCTTCTCAATTCCTTAGCCCATTTATTGATTGGGTTATTTGTTTTTTTTGGTGTTAAGTTTTTTGAGTTCTTTATATATTCTAGAAATTAATGCTCTATCTGATGTGCATGTATTAAATATTTGTTCCCAATTAGTTGGCTCTCTATTCACCTCACTGATTGTTTCTTTTGCTGAGAAGAAGCCTTTTAGTTTAAATCTATCCCATTCATTAATTCTTGGTAGTAATTCTTGTGCTACAGGATTCTTATTAAGGAACTTGGGGCCTAATCCAACATGTTGGAAATTGGAGCTTACTTTTTCTTCTATTAGGCATATTGTCTCTGGTCTAATTCCTAGGTTCTTGATCCACTTTGAATTGAGTTTTGTGCATAGTGAGAGATAAGGGTTTAATTTCAATTTATTGCATATGGATTTCCAGTTTTCTCAGCACCATTTGTTGAAGAGGCTATCCTTTCTCCACTGTACATTTTTTGTGCCTTTGTCTAATATAAGATAACTGAAATTATATGTATTAGCCTCTGTGTCCTCAATTCTGTACCATTGGTCCACCAGTCTGTTTTGGTGCCAATACCATGCTGTTTTTGTTACTATTGCTCTATAGTATAATTTAAAGTCTGGTATGGTAATGCCCCCTGCTTCACTTTTCTTTCTCAGGATTGCTTTGGCTATTCTGGGTCTCTTATTTTTCCAGATGAATTTCATGACTGCTTTTTCTATTTCTTTGAAGAATGAAATTGGGATTTTGATTGGAATTGCATTGAATCTGTATAATGCTTTTGGTAGTATGGACATTTTGACAATATTAATTCTACCTATCCAAGAGCAAGGTAGGTCTTTCCATCTTCTGAGTTCTTCTATGATTTCTTTCTTTAGTGTTCTATAATTTTCGTTATAGAGGTCTTTCACCTCTTTTGTTAAGTTGATTCCCAGGTATTTTATTTTTTTTGATGCTATTGTAAATGGGATAGTTTTCATCATTTCCCTTTCAGAGGCTTTGTCGCTGATGTACAAAAATGCCTTTGACTTATGTGTATTGATTTTGTATCCTGCAACTTTGCCAAATTCATTTACTAGTTGTAAAAGTTTTCTGGTAGAGTTTTTTGGGTCTTCTAGGTATATTATCATGTCATCAGCAAATAGTGCTAATTTGAGGTCTTCTTTTCCTATCTGGATCCCTTTAATTTCTTTTGTCTGTCTAATTGCTCTGGCCAGAGTTTCCAGTACTATATTAAATAGCAGTGGTGAAAGGGCGCATCCCTGTCTTGTTCCAGTTTTTAGAGGGAATGCTTTCAATTTTTCTCCATTTAAGATAATGTTAGCTCACGGCCTTGCATAAATAGCTTTTATAATGTTGAGATATGTTCCTGATATTCTTAGTTTTTCCAGTGTTTTGAACATAAAGTGGTGTTGTATTTTGTCAAATGCTTTTTCTGCGTCTATTGAGATGATCATATGATTTTTATCTTTAAGTCTATTGATGTGATGTATTATGTATATTGATTTCCAAATGTTGAACCAGCCTTGCATCCCTGGAATAAACCCCACTTGATCATGGTGCACTATCTTTTTGATATGTTTTTGTATCCGATTTGCCAGGATTTTGTTGAGGATTTTTGCATCTATGTTCATTAAAGATATTGGCCTGAAGTTTTCTTTTTTGGATGTGTCTTTGCCTGGCTTTGGAATTAATGTAATATTGGCCTCATAGAGTCTGGAAGAGCTCCCTCTTTTTCTATTTCTTGAAATAGTTTGAAGAGCATTGGTATTAGTTCTTCTTTGAAAGTCTTGTAGAACTCGGCTGTAAACCCATCAGGTCCTGGACTTTTCCTTGTTGGTAGCTTTTTGATGACGTCTTCTATTTCTTCGCTTGTAATCGATCTGTTTAAGTTGTATATAGCCTCCAGTTCCAGTTTAGGCAAATCATACGACTCTAGAAATCTGTCAATGTTTTCAATATTTTCTGTTTTATTAGAATACAAGTTTTCAAAGTAATTTCTAATTATCTTCTGTATATCTGAGATGTTTGTTGTGATATTCCCTTTTTCATCACGAATGTTAGTAATTTGAGTTTTTTCTCTTCTTTTTGTTAGCATCGCTAAGGGTCTGTCAATTTTGTTTATTTTTTCAAAGAACCAACTTTTAGTTTTGTCAATTCTTTGAATGGTTTCCTTAGTCTCAATTTCATTAATTTCTTCTCTGATTTTAATTATTTCCTGTCTTCTACTGCTCTTGGTGTTGGTCTGTTCTTCTTTTTCTAGTGCTTTGAGGTGTGATGTTAAGTCATTTATTTGTTGGGTTTTTTTTCTTTTAAGAAATGAACTCAGTGCAATGAATTTTCCTCTTACTACTGCGTTCATAGTGTCCCAGAGATTTCTATACGATGTATCTGTATTCTCATTTACCTCTAGGAATTTTTTTAATTCCTCTTTGATGTCTTCTTCCACCCCTTATTCATTCAGTAGCATGTTGTTTAGCTTCCAGTTGTTGGAGTAGTTTTTCTTATTCCTTGTTTTGTCATTGATTTCCAATTTCATCCCTTTATGGTCTGATAGAATGCAGGGTAGTATCTCTATTTTTTTATATTTGCTGAGAGTTGCCTTGTGACATAATATATGGTCTGTTTTGGAGAAGGAGCCATGTGCTGCTGAGAAAAAAGTGTATTCGTTTACTGAGGGATGAAATATTCTATATATGTCTGTTAGGTCTAAATTAATTGTTTTAGGGAAGCTTAAAGTTTCTTTGTTTAGCTTTTGTTTGGATGATCTATCCATTGGTGAGAGAGGTGTGTTGAAGTCCCCTAGAATAACTGTGTTGTGGTCTATTTTACTCTTGAACTTAAGAAGCGTTTGTTTGATGAATGTAAGTGCTCCATTATTTGGGGCATATAGATTTATGATTGTTATGAATGGTTCCCTTAAGTAGTAAGAAATATCCATCTTTGTCCGTCTTGATTAGTTTTGGTTTGAAGTCTACCTTATTTGATATGAGAATGGAAACCCCTGCTTGCTTCCGCAGGCCATGTGAGTGATAAGACTTTTCTCAGCCTTTCACTCTCAGTCTATTGATGTCTTTTTCTACAAGGTGTGTTTCTTGGAGACAGCAAATTGTTGGGTCATTTCTTTTAATCCATTCTGATAATCTGTGTCTTTTGAATGGCGAGTTTAGGCCATTAACAGGGTTACTATTGAGATGTGATTTTTATTCCCATCCATTTTTATTTGTATTATGATCTTTAGCTTGATTTGGTTTCTCTTCTGGTTGGTATTTCCCTTAGTTTAATATCTCCCTTTGATTTCCGTTGTTATTTTTCTCTTCTTCTTCATGAAAAATGTTGCCCAGGATGTTCAGAAGTGCTGGCTTTCGAGTTGTGAAATCTTTTAACTTTTGCTTGTCGTGGAAGGATTTTATTTCACCTTAGAATCTAAAGCTCAATTTTGCTGAATATAAGATTCTTTGTTGACATCCCTTTTCTTTCAGAGCTTGAAATATGCTATTCCAGGATCTTCTTGCTTTTAAGGTCTGGGTTGAAAAATCTGAACATAGTCTGATTGGTTTCCCCCTATATGTAATCTGCTTCCTTTCTCTTGTGGCTTTTAGTATTCTCTCCTTGCTCAGTATATTAGGCATTTTCATTATAATGTGTCTTGGTGTGGATCTGTTGTGATTTTGTTTGTTTGGTGTTTGGTAAGCCTCTTGAACTTGGTTTTCCCACTCATTCCTCAAGTTTGGAAAATTTTCTGTAATTATTTTGTTAAATAAATTACTCATTCCTTTGGCTTGAAACTCTGCCCCTTCTTCTACGCCAATCACTCTTAAGTTTGGTCTTTTTATGTTGTCCCATTATTCTTGGATGATATGTTCTTGATTTCCTACATGTTTTGCTGTGTAACCTAAATTTTTTTCTAGGATATATATTTTGTCTTCATTGTCTGAGGTTCTTTCTTCCAAGTGGTCTACTCTGTTGGTGATGCTTTCAATTGAGCTTTTATTTTGGTTTATTGCTTCTTTCATTTCCAGAATTTCTGTTTGGTTTCTCTTTAGAGCCTCTATTTCCCTATTGAAGTAATCTTTTACTTCCTGTATCTGTTTTTGGAGTTCTTTATCAAAATGATCTTTTGCCACCTGTATTTGCTCCCTCATCTCATTTTTGAGTTCATTCTTAAATTCCATAAACATTTGGAATATGTAATTTCTAAATTCCATCTCTGGCATTTCACCAACTGTGCTTGCCATAGAATCTACTTATGAGGTATATTGATTTGTTTGTGTCACTTTCTTCCCTTGTTTCTTCATGTTGCTTGTGTGTCTTTTCTTCCTGCACTGTGGGACCTTGACTATTTCGATTTTACCTTAAAGCCTTATGTTGCTCCTGTAGTACAATGCTATCAGATCCCCTTATAATTCCTTTACACTTTAAAATCTAACACTTTCAATTCAGAAAATCCAAGTTTGATCACAATGTACAGATTTATTTAACCTAGATATTGTTTCCAATTTACTCTGTACGCTTCTGATGGGGTTTTATAGCTTCAAGTATTGGACACAGAGGTGATATGTTTAGGAAGAAGGAAGTGAGTGTATTGAATTGTTCTTCCTTAGAAAGTATGAAAGGAGAGTTCTATGTAAGTGGTTTAGTGGAAATGGTTTAGTATCAGTAGACAAAGGAGAAAAGAGAATAGAGTGAACAATTAGGTGGAAAGACCAATTTATATATAAACCTAACTTATGCAGCCATTGAAAGAAGAAATAAAGTAAGATGGAAAAGAAAAAAAAAAAAATCGACAAAAGAGTAGGAATTGGTGTAAGAGAGAGGAGAGAGAGAGTCAAGAAAATAGAGAGTAAACTATATATAACACCGCTTTGCTATATAGTTCAATTGCACCCGTTCTAGAAATCCCAAATTCTGCGTATAACTTGTTTTTGCGTCTGTTGAGTATGCACTGGCAGGGTGTAAATAGGAAAGATGAAGGAAGAGGAAAAGATGCAAAAGTGAGAAGGAAGAAAATAAAGAAAGAAAAGAGGAGCAGAAGCAAACACACTGACAATCAATGCAAAAAAAAAAAAAGCAAAACAAATCAAAACAAAACAAAACAAACAAAAAAAACCACCAAAAAACCAACAAAACAAACAAACTAACAAAAAAAAGTTGAACCCAGGAACAAGTCTCAAACAACATGGACCCTGGGAAGCCCTCCTTTTTTCCTTTCCAGTTTAAGTCAATTGTATCGGATCACTTCCAGACAGTCAGGATCCTGTTAGTAGAGTCAAGGCTGCACCTTTGGCCAGTGGCAGAATGGCACAGCAGCGGAAGAGTGGCTCAGGGGGGTTGTGTGTCAGCAGATGAATGGCACCGGGAAGGGGACCCTCCAGAAGGCACCCTTTCCCCACGCCCACCCACAGTTGTAGCTTCTTGGGGCCACTGTGCCGGCCTCAGACATGCCCTCCCCTGCTGGTTGCCCGAGCCTCACCCAGGTGTGCGCTGTTCTCAGAGCGTTGGCGGCTCCCTGGATGTCTGCAGCTGTTCTTCCTTTCTGCCTTGTTCCTTTGTCCGGGTCAGCCACTGTTTCCCTCAAAGATGGCGGTGCTCTCCTCCCACTCAACAGCAGTTCCACAGAACTTTGTGTCACTGCGTGCAGGATTGGCTTGGCAAGTTGTGTGAAAGAGCTCTACGTGGACACCGCTCGCGCTTCTAGGCTTCTTTCTATCCTTCCTCACTGATTGGTTTCAAAGCCGCTGTGTGGATCATCCCTTTACCACAATGTTATCGGGCGGCTGCGCCGACAGCGCTGCTTTGGACTATGGACCACTCCAACTCTGTCCCTGCCTGTCGTGGTCCGGAGATCATTGTATTTCACCGTCCAGAGGTGCACGAATGTCTCAGCTCCCTTTCAGTTGCAAGAGAATTGCTAGTAACGCGCTCAAACTTCCCACTAAGCGTCTTTTAGTAACTATGTCCAGAGAGCACCTCCCTCCTGTCTGCCATCTTCCCTGCCTCCAGGGTCAACCCTTCTATTTGTCCTTATTGTAAGGATTAAATGAATAGTTAATTGATTTACTAATAGTAGGCAGTAAGTGCCAACTATGAAGATGAAGTAAATGATGATGATGAAGAAGATGATTTCTTTTTCTGGATCCTGAGATGGTTCTCAAGTGCTCCTTGACATCTGCTCTTTGGACCACTCAACCCTGAAGATCAATGCTCATAATCAGAACCAAATTTCCATCTCCTATTTCTTTTCATCTGCTCATATCATTTTCCCATCTCTCTATGCTGCTTCGATTATTCCAAATAAATAGCTGCAGACCAACCCCCGAGGAATTAATCAGTCAACACATATTTAGATTAGCAGCATGTTAGATGATGAGAGATCTAACCATTTTTGTCTTTAAGGAGAGTTCAGTCTTTAAAGCTACAAATTAAGAAGTGCACAATTAAAGAATAATTCAAGAAAATTAAAATGAAGTGTTGATTATATGGTATAAATAATTAAAGAATAAATTGATGGATAATGTAATGCTGAATATATAATTATAAAATAGTAACAGTTAATATTTCTGAGCCTGTTCTGTGTATCAAATACTTTGCTCAATGTTTTATATCTATGATTTATTAAATTTAATCTGCATTAAAATTCTCTAATAAAAATTCTCTAAAGTACCTATTGTAAATATCTCCCTTTTCTGAAGAGGAAGCTAAGGGAGTTGGGAATATAGCTCAGTGGTAGAGTGCTTTCCTACAATGCACAAGGCCCTGGCTTTGATTCTTGGTACACATGTGTGTGCGTGCAAGTGCACACACACACACACACACGCATGTGCACACACACACACAATCCAGAAGAAAGCTAAAGGAAGCTAAAACTTGGATAGTTCTCTTGTTCAAGGTACACTGATTTATAGCTGGTAAATCAAAGAAGGAGAGACACAAGGTAATACAGAGTAAATGAGTTCAGAAAAGACAGATGTTAACATCGATCTAAGTAGAATTTTACTACCAATTCTTGTCTTTTTTAAGTAGAACAAACCTTGTCATGTTACCTCCTTTCAAAGACAAACCAACCACCAATTTAATACCCACTTATACTTTAGTATCTTCCCATTGCTTTTTGGAGGAAGGATGAAGACAAAAGTCCTTAGCCTGGCCTAGAAAACTCCCCATGGCACCACTGGCCTCTCTAGCTCAGTCTCACCTGCCTTTCCTTTCCATTTGTCTGCTTTCAGACTCTTAGCTTCTGTCTTCCACAGGACTTTTTCACATGCTGTTTTTTTCTACCTCACCTAGGCAACTTCTACTCATCTTTCAGCTCCAGTATACTCTTTTCCAAGGAAACTTTGCCTGACATCCCTGAGTAGGTCAAATCCTCCTATCAGAAGATATCAGTATATCCTGCATCTCTACTTTATCACACTTTCCACAGTATTACATTTTTCTGGGTATTTGATTTATATCTATTTCTCTCACCAGATTATAAGCCCCGTGAAGAGTAAGACTGAATGTTTTTATTCAACTTTGTATTTTAAGCACCAAGCAAAGTACCTAGCACAGAATAAGCACTAAAATGAAAATCAGTGCCAGGCATGGTAGTGCACATCTGTAATCCCAGCAACTAGGGAAGTTGAGGCAGGAGGATCACAAGTTTGAGGACAGCCTGGGCAACTTAGACCCTGTCTCCAAAATAAAATAAAGAGCATTAAGGATATAGCTCAGTGGTAGATTTCCCCTAGGTTCAATCCCCAGTACTGAAAAAAAAATTGGGAATGACTTGGATAATAAGTAAAGACAACCCTACAGAGATCAAGGACATGGAGGGACCCAAAGATAGGAAAGATGTAGAGTTGAGAAGAATATTCAAGGGAGGGAAACTAATGAGGCAACTTGCAAGTGATCTTGAAATGTTAATGAGCTGAAAACAAACAAAACCCTTAAGTGGTGGTCCAAAGACCCATAGAATTGGTATGGATGCCTATTGGGTTGCTGTTCCCATCCCACAATGTTGGAGTGACATTCATAACTAAAAGAACCACACATAGAAAACCATTCATTAAATTAGCCTTTGCTCAGTTTTGCTCAAATTCTTTTCTCCCTACCTCTTCTGAAATGTATGGTCAACTCCTCAACCAAAACCTGGAGGCTAGTTTCAACATTCAAAATGTTCTGGTTCCATTTCTCATTATTATTTCTTCTTCTCCCACTCCCCCCCCTCCTCTCCTCCTCCTCCTCTTCCTCCTCCTCCTCCTCATCCCCTCTTGATTTTAGGTACTGGGAACTGAATCCAGGGCCTTACAAATGCTAAACACATGATCTACCCCTGAGCTATACCCCCAGCTTCAACTTAATCATACACATAGAAAATAGAAGGACAATCTAGTGTTCTGAGGTGGGTAGAATTGTGCTCCTGCAAAAGAAATATACAAGTCCTAACCCCTAGTACCTGTGAATGTGACCTTATTTGGAAATAGAACTCTGCAAATTTAACTATGATAGAATCATATTGGAGTAGTCTGGGCCTTAATCCAATGACTGCTGTTCTTAGAAGAGGGAAATTTGGACACAGAGACAGAAGACACATAGGGAGAAAGCCATGCTATGATAGGGAGAGAGGAATGGTGGCTCTACAAGCCAGTAAGCACCTAGGCTTGTGGCAATCACAGAAGCTAGGAAGAGAGGAGAAAAATTCCTCCCATAGAGGCTTCAGAGAGACCTTAGTCCTGCTGACAACTTGATTTCTGACTTTTAACCTCTGAAAGAGGAAGTTTCTGTCTTTTAAGCCATCTAAATCTATGGTAATTTATTATGGCAAACCCAGGAAACTAATAAAATGCTCTCTGAAGGCAAAGATGCCCTTGAAGCTCAGATATGAAAGATCATTTAGGATACCAATTAGGAGGTCAAGACTTCATTCATCAATTTTGTACCAGAACACAGCAAACAAACCTTTTTAAATGCAGTGACAAGCAGAACTCTAGAAATTAGAAGACACTCTTGACATTGGAGTCATTATAAGGCACATCACTACATACAGATACTGAGACATTTAGATTAAATAAGATATACTCAAGGACAAGTAGGAGAGTTTTAGGTTGATTGTATCTAGCTTGATAAACATGCAGGTGGAATTGTAATGATGAAACCACTTGGAATCACAGAGGAGAACGAGGACATTCAGGCATCTGTCTTCAGACTTTAAGGTTGCTGTCAGGTAGGGTGAACTTAGGTATCTAAATCCCTACCCACTTCTTTGTACCATGGTCAAAGACAGAACCCTGATACAAAGGTCTTCCCAAGAATAATCTTAATTTTGTTTTTGGAGTAGGAAGAAAAAGAGTACATGTTTATTCTTTGCTCCATATAGAGTATTTTAAAATATACATGGGCACTATGATAGTTATCAATTTATGACTTCTAGCTCCAAATTCATCCTTCATTACCTGCTCTGTGATAATGGACTGGATACAAAGCATTTCTTTTCTATGGTGAGAATGATGGTATGCTGTTTTAGTAGAGGCCAATGGAAAGAAATTGCAGGCGTTTCTTCCTAGTTCTCATGCATTGTAGGAACCCCCCCCCTTTTTATTACTCAGTGGTGCAGGTCTGTGAGGATATCTAATGGTGCTCTAACTCCATTGTGCACCCCAAATTTGCAGTCTCTAAGTAACCATGCAGCCCCCAGCCAGGCCTTTCCCATGTGGATTGCTCTAGGCTCCAGACTTTGTACCTGCAATAGTATCCTGACTCCTTGGCTCACCTGCCCACCAGTGTCAGCTCACCTGCACCCTGCAAGGTTGTTCCCTTCAGGACCAGCTTTCTGCCATCCAGTGGGTTGCAACTATACCTTCTCCATTGAAATTTGACTCCTAGGGCCTTCCCAAGCTTGCTCTTGGATACTGTCCCTTGATCCTAGAGTTCTCTCTATAGCTCACAGTAACTCACCTATTATAGCTTCATAATTCTTTGTATTAAGCTTCCCTTGTTTAAATTACTATGTGGGTTCTACCTCCTGATTGTACACAGACTAATGTAAGGTTTATTCCCTCTTCAACTGGAAGCAAAAATTTAGACACTTCTTTTTTCTGAAAAAGTGGTCTTTTGAGTAATTCTCCTGATATCTGGCTTGATCTCCCTGATAGAGATTCCTGTCATTCGTGAATTGCAAACATTCAGCAATGGGTTTGAAGGGATCTACTCGTGTGGCCCTCATTCTGCTCCAGTTACTAGACAGTTATCTTAACTGTATTCCTTCCACTAGTTTATCTAAACTTTCAAAGGTTGTTCACATATTTATGTAATGATTGGAAGATAAACTTTGTGTGGCAAGCAAGTCTTCCCTCTGGCTGTAAGTCAAGACATACTTTTTTTTTTTTCCTTTTTGAAAAAAGTATGTCTGTTTACCAAGGTGCTGAATATTGGAGAATGATTTCAGTTGAAAAGAACCATATTGCCTACATAATAGAGTGATTATGAGAAGTAAAGGAGAAATTCTGGGTGAATTCTGAGCCTTGTACTGGCATAGCCTATGTGCTCAGCAATTGTGAGTTCTTCATTCATTCACCTCAAATTTCTTAAGTAGCCACCACATACCAGGAACTATCAGCATGGGGATATGAGGATGAACAAGACTCATTTCCTGTTCTTAAACAGTGGCTAGTCCAGTGTCTTGTTTAGTAAAAGCCAACCTCCCCCTTCATTCTCTTCCAAAGATGTGGACTTTCAATAATTAATGACAGTCATAAAATTTACTGCAAAGAGATAAGTTCACTATCAGGAATGTTTTCATTGTGTAAGTTTGATGTGAGTTTAATAGGCCCAGCTTATTGTTGGACCAGATTCTTTTTCTATAATTAGTTATAAATATGTTTATTTTAATGTTATGTGATAAACATTACAAACAATATTTCATTTAATCCTTTAACTACCTTCAAAACTAATCATTATTTTATTTTAAATTTTTTGTAGTGCTGGGAATCAATCCCAAATCCTGGCCATACGAGGCAAGCACTGAGTTATACCCCACCCCAAACTAAGCATTATGGTCCTAATTTTATAGATGATGAAGGTTATGCTCTCAGAATTTGAGAAAACTTCCTTCAGTCACTCAATAAGTAAGAACAGGGAATCCAAACATGCGACTCAGAAGCCTTTGCTTTTATTAAGGAAGCAAAGCTTCGTGAAAGCTCCTTTTGTGAAGGAACTTTATTTGGTTGATTTTCAGTTCAGTTGTGCTAAGGGCTGCACTGTCATTCCCTAACCCTTCCCTCGCCTCACTCATTCCACTATGCTGTACTTGTCTGTTTGCTTGACCATCTTTGATGTAAGTCTTCCTTGACAGATATAATTTACTGTTCACCACTGTATCCTCCATTGTTCTGGTAATCCATCTTACTGCAGAATCACCCACCCTAAAGACTAGAGGCATAAAATGTCCATTATTAGGAAATATCACAGTTCTGTGGGTTGACTGGGCTCAGTCAGCTATGTGACTCTCTTTTTTGTGTTCTCTCAGATGGTTCCCTCAGTCAGGTGGTGGCTGGTGCTGGTGTTATCTGAAGGTTCACCCAAGCTGGACATCCCCATATGCCTTCTTAATCACATATATAGTGCTTGGCCTTGGACAGCTGGGACAGCTGAGGACTGCCTGGGCGTCTCTCCAGCTCCACGTAGCTGGCTTGGCTTCCTCACAAGGTGAACTACTTACATAGTGTCTGATTTGCCCCAGAGTGACTGTCCCAGGAGACTTGGGTGGAAGCTGCAAGACTTTATGACCTAGCCCAGAAGTTACTCAGCATCATGTCCACCTTACTTCACTGTGAGTCACAGGGTCAAAGGAGATGAAATATGTGAAGTCATTGCATAGGGCATAGAGATTAGCCTCACTTGGGGAGGCATCTTTGGGGACTAACTGCTGTTTAGGGGAAGCAGGGGAAAGAAAACTTCTCAGAGGAGGAGATATATACACAGGGATATAGTAGTGAACCTAGCCAAAAAAACAAAAACAAAAACAAAAACAAACAAACAAAAAAAGGTGGGGAAGAAAAAGGAGAAGAGAGGGAAGGGTCTTTCAGCCAGAGGAAAGCCTGTACAAAGACTCAGAGAGGAGGAATGAGGGGTTGATAAGCATGATGTATTCAGGTATTAGCACATGCTTGCTGGGTGAGGTTGATGGTAATCTACCCTTTCTGTGTCTCAGTTTCCTCACGTAAAATGGAGATAATCCTAGTTGCTATGTTTGGACCTTAAGTATCCCCCTAAAGGCTGAGGTGCTATTGGGAGGTTGTGGAAACTTTAAGAGTAGGGCCTCGAGGGAAGTCTTGCCACCATTGGGGGTGTACCCTTGAAGGACAAAATTGTGAGCCCAAATAAACCTATTCTTTTCATAAATTGATTATTTCATGCATTTATGTAGTGGCAAAAAGATGATGACCGTGGTAGTTATTACCTAATATAGTTATAAAGTTGATTGCATGAAGAGTTCAGGGTCTCCTATAGGCTAAGCATGCATTCTACCACTGAGCTACTCCTCCAGCCATATTTTTTTTCTTTTTCTTTGTATTTTAGGTACTAGAGATTGAATCTACCACTGAGCTACATCCCTAGACCTTTTAATGTTTTGTTTTAAGATAGAATCTCACTAAGTTTCCCAAGCTGGCCTCAAACTTGTTATCCTTCTGCCTCAGCCTCCTGAATTGCTGGGATTATAGGCATGCGCCACTGCACCTGTCAAAAGAGTTCTTTAAACCAACGCCTGATACATAGAAAACAACAATGCTGGTGTTGTTGGTGTTACTAGTATTATACAAGGATCCATGGGCATATGTAAATATGGCTGTTACACAGAACTCCAGGTGGGGAATGGTGAGATATGAGTGTGGAGGGGTGAGCAGGGACCAGAACATGAATGACTTTGTAAGTTATCCATATCCACAGGTGTTTGAATTTTATCCTAGTGTAAATGAAAAGAAGTTAGGGATTTTAAACAGGGAGAGTTTATTAGATTTGGGGTTTTAGGAGGATCTTCATACTGAGGATCTCTAGAGCAAGGATGCTCAGAGGAAGTGGGGTAGGGACTAGAGACAGAGAGATCAGTTAGAAGTTGTGATGGTGGTCCAGGAAAGACAGGTAGTGGCCTGGTGTAAGGTCATGTTAATGCAGATGGAGAGAGGTGGACCTGCTAAAGGTTACAGTGCTGGTTAGCGATGGAGCAGGGACTGGAGCTGCTGATTAATTACACAGGAATTTCCTGCCAGGAAATTAACCTTTTTTACTTGTTTATTTAGGCATGGGTTTAATATGTGTTATTTGATAGAGAAAGATAAGTAGCCACGAGTAACTGGGCAGAGATGGTTTAGCTGGGAGGTATGGTTTTCATTTCCATTGCTTATGCCTGCAATGCTGATAATAGATGTGATTGGGAGTCACTGTACCTAAAAGAAAGTTGAACAAGGTGAGCCATTCTCTTCAAAGGGAGAGGTTTTTTTTCCCCCCAATTTTCCTGGTTTTTGTTTATGGGGTCACACCCCATCATCTAACTGCCTCATCTGTTCTCCTTTGGGTCAGACTGGGAGTGTTTATTTGCTTTTTCTGGCTTAATTGGCAATAAAACACTGTAAGATGTGATTGGCTACTCTGTTGATGACAACATTGGCCTTTTAAGCTGTGTTTCTCAAACAATCTCTGTGGACACAGGTTGGCCATGAGACCCATGTTCTTAGAAGGTCCAAGCCTGGATTCAGGCTGATGGGTAAAAGAGAACTGAGAGGAGCCTGATGAGATGAGGGCACCAGGCATCAGGTGACCCCAGTGGCTACTGCTTTGTAGGGGGAGACTTCTGAGAAAAGATATCTGAGTCAGCAAGATGGTGGCTGGGACTGTGGGCAAAGAATGAGCCTGGCAGTATTCTCCACCACTGAATTAGGTGACCCTGAAGGTCTAAGATTATATTCCAAATGATCCCTTCCCTTGACCATGTACACCTCATTCCATATGGGGATTTAGTTGATAGAATCCCACATATTCTTGAAGGCACAGCTCTGTAGGAAGCCTCCTCTCACTGCTAATGGGTCTTGCAGGCCACCTCTCTACTCACCTTCTTTCATATTTAAGGAACCACAGAGGAAGAACAGGTACCGTATGACTCAACAGTTATATGCTCCCCTTAGTATGGCCCAACTTTATTGCATACTCTCTGAAAGCTTTTGTTACTTCTGTGTCCCTGCAACACCTCTCTGAATTTTCAGGAAAGCTCTGTTGATTGACAGACCCAGAAGCTTAGAAGATGTATTAGCCCTCATGTTCAGGTTGAGAAGTTGAAGAGGAAGGGTTAAGTCCCCAGCCCAAGACTGTGAAGGCTGGCATTTACTCAGGAGTTAGCCAAGGACACTCCCAGAGTCAAATATTTTACATACATTTGTTGCTTAATCAAACCCTAAGAGCAGGTATGGTGGTGTATGTCTATAATCCCAGCAACTCTAGAGGCTGTGGCAGGAGGATTGCAAATTTAAGGCTGGCTGGGGCAACTTAATGAGTCCCTATCATAAAATAAAATAAAAAGGGTCAAGGATATAGCTCAGTGGTAGTTCGCCCCCGGGTTCAATCCCCAGCACCAAAACCAATACAAACTAAAAAACAAAACAAAACAAAACAAAAAACTAAAAACAAACTTAGGGTTGTACCCCTAAGAGATCTGTCCTATTCCCATTTTGTGGTTGAGTAAACTGAAACTTACAGTTTTAAAATGACCCCATCACACTTATATGCCAAACCCAGAATTAAAACCTAGATGATCTTATTCATTGCTGCTGCTTATTTTCAGCACTTCCTACATGATATTACAGGTTCACTTTCCCGTCCTCTCTACAAACTTGACTGTTGCCTTTCCTAAGGGAAGGAGCTATGCTTCTGTTTTTATTTTCATCAAGACCTAGCACAGAGCCTCATGTATGGTTGCTGTTTGATAAACTCTACCTAAACCACATGCTAAAATGAATGAAGAGCCAACAATAAAGCTTGTTTCCAGTCCAGATAAGTGCTGCCTCCCTGTGAAGACTAGGTTGGCCTGTCCTCTTTAAGGGTGGGCTCTTGCAGAAGCCTCTTCTTCCCTCAGAGTGGCACCAGCAGACACCATGTGTGGGGAGCAATTTCACTTCCTGGGTTCCTTTAAAAGTTGCTGTGGTTAGCGAGGAGCTCCTTTGGGGACCCCTTCAGGCCTTCATGGTGGGCCCCCTCTGGTTTACCTCAATGACACAGAGATCTAGATTGAATCCACAGAAACTCTCAGAGAGAGTGACCATGGGCCTTCACCTACAGTGTGGCCACAGGCTCAATCTTTGGCCAGTGGGATATGGGGTTGACCTTAGCGTGCGCTCGCTCTGTTTCTCTCTCTCTCTCTCTCTCTCTCTGGCTGGATTTGTGACCTTGGGCCAATTACTTAACTTTAGTAAGCCTCAGATTCCCTCCTGTAAAGTGGGGATACAGATAATGCCTACTTCATCTGGTTGTAGGACCGAATGAGAAAATGTGGTGTGGCCTTCATCACAGTGCATAGTGACTGGCAGCTGTGGCTACTGGATGTTTAAGGGCCCAAGACAGGAATCTGGCAGAGGAACAGTAGTACTATGAGATACACCAGGTACTTTGCCAGTCCCTCTTCACATGCTGCATCTCAAAGCAACACTAACAGTTGGAGTTTATTTTCTAGGCTGTTTGGTCTTCCTTCCCCTGCTTACCTGTGCAGTGTCCCCTCCATTCACTTATACCTGTGTGATATCTGGCTTCCCAACAGAGTGTAGGAAGCTGGACCAGGAAGAGAAAAAGCCAGGTCAGAGTGCCCAGGCCAAGCCCCTCAGAGGACAGCTCCACTTGATCTCCTGGAGTGGGAGTTGGGGGAAGCAGAGCTGTCCTCACCTGGAACCTTCCATGATTCTGCCCCTGGGCAAGCCAGTGTTCTGTTAATGACCTTGGAGGGGCAAAAATTCCAGAAACTGCTGGCTTTCACAGATAAGGCAAAGGGGCCTCAATGGAGGGTGATATCTAGCAATTATTAGAAGAGAATTGGATTATAATTTATACAAAGTTGAATAACTAATAACCTAGTGACCAGATTAATAGTCAGGGAGTTAGTATTTCAAAACAAGTCTCTCTTATTAATGCTCATGGTTGACTTTCAGGCTGACGACTGGATTCTGGCACGAGATTTAGGGTTTGGAGGGGCCTTGCCTACATAGCTCATGCCAAAGGTTGGCTTTTGCTACAGATGGGAGTAAGCTAACTTTTCTTATAAAGTGCCTGAACTCATGAACGCCAGTTCTGTAAGTGTCCTTCATCCCAGCCAGGATGTTTGCAAGACAAATGACCTTTCTGAATTCTGAAGAAAGGAGCAGAGGCACACCCAGGGGTGATTTGACTGTGTATTATGACAATCACAGTGTGGAAGGCTGGGAAGTCAGTGTTGAGCTGCACAGGTGCTGGATTGGCATTTGTTGAGTGAATGCATTCATGATGAAAGGCAGCCCTTATAGAGGAAAAAAATCTAAAAAGTGTCCCTATTATCTCTGGCTTAATGTACTCATCAGCTCATGGAACCCTTTCTACTGTCAAGTCACTCCTGCCTTCTGTTTCCCTCTAGGAGCAATTGTCCCCTTTCTTTTGAATTCCCAATTGTTTTACTTCTCTGCACTTAACTCACTGTAATCATGTGCTTATGTGTCTATCCCAGTAGATTGAGGGCCTTAAAGTTAGGGGACACTTGTGTCCTTAGCTCCAGAGCATAGCTCCTGGTAGGATAATGAATGTTGACTGAGTGTATGCATGAATGAGCCAGGTGGTTAAGCCAGAAGTCTGTTATCCTAAATTACATATGTGCATTTATGCATGTGTGTGTATTTAAAATGGTTTATCTTGATAATTTCCTTCACTTAAGGCAAAGCCAGCCAAGGAAACAACTACATTGACTTATAAGGAGTAACACTAAGTGAACACCAAATGGAGAAGGTGAAATCGGAGATTGGTTACTTCCTGGGCCTTTTTATTTGGCCAAATGGTTTAGTGCAGCCAACCACTCCAAGGGGGATGGCCAGATGGGACCAGAGGAGAAAGTAAAGGTGGCAGGGGGCCCTTCCTTTCCAAACCAACTTACTATGCCTCTCTGGTGGATGGTAACAGAAAGACAGTACTTTTTTATTTTATTTTATTTTTTGCATGTGTTTATAAATTAGTTTTTTATGTTCATTTGTTTTTTCTTTTTTTGGTACCAGGGATTGAACCCAGGGGTACTTAACCACTGAGCCATATCCTAGTTCCTTTTATTTATTTTTTAAATATTTTTTTTTTTTTTAGTTAAAATATCTTTATTTTATTTTTATGTAGTGCTGAGGATTGAACCCAGTGCCTCACACATGCTAGGTGAGTGCTCTACCTCTGAGCCACAACTCCAGCCCTTATTTTTTATTTTGGGACAGGTTCTTGCTAAGTTGCTTAGGGCCTCACTAAGTTGCTGAGGCTGGCTTTGAACTTTTCATCCTCCTTCCTAAGCCTTCTGAGTTGCTGGGATTATAGGCGTATACCACCATGCCGGGTTCATGTTCATTATTTTTCAAAGTGTCTTTAACATCTGTGGACTTAAAACTTAAATTTTTAAAGTGATCATTCTGAACCTCTAGTCAGTTGAAGTAACATTGAACATCTAAGATATGAAGCTTCTTTTCTGAAAAATGTCAAGACATTAACTTTGCATGGTTTCAGGAGTTCAGGAGGCTCTGTGGTGCAGAGATCTTTGCATTGCCAGATTAGCACAATTCCCTGCACACACAGCTGCTTCATACACATCACTGCATGGAATGAAACCGAGTAATGAGACTTTTGAAACAGAAAAGTCTTGTAGGAGTAGAACAGGTGAACACCTGACAGCATAATTCAAGTTCCCACAGGAAGACACCTTCAGTGCACCTGAACTAAGCCAAACCACACCTTTTCTTCCACCATCTGTCTTTCTAATACTTTTATATTGACAGTGAAGTAGGTCTTTGGTTTCCACGAGCGTTTCTGGGGTGAAGCTATTAAGCCTTATCTGTCCTATAAACCTTGCCAAGGTCTCAGTGCTTGCCTACCATGTGTGAAGCTCTGGGTCTAATCCTCAGTGCCACAAAGGAAGACAAAGGAACAAACAAAACCTTGCCATGAATGTGTCTATCACCTTTTTCCTACCAGGGGAAGATTTATTCAGATAATGAATCTAAAGCAAGTAACACAGCTGGGCACTGTGGCACATGCCTGTAATCCCAGTGACTTGGGAGGCTGAGGCAGGAGGATGGCAAGTTAGCAAGACCTTTAGCAATTTAGTGAGACCCTGTCTCGAAACAAAACAAAACAAAAATTAAAAGATCTGGGATGTAGCTAAATGGTGAAGCACCCCTGGGTTTAATCCCCAGTACTCAAAAAAAAAAAAAAAAAAAAGTAGCTCTGTGCTGGGATTTGAAGGTGCTCAACAGGAGTTGTTAGCATGACAAAGAAAATCACAAAGGAGCAGATTATAAATGTGAAGGTGTTCAGAAAACAGAGGAGGTATGGGGAAGGACAGACATGGAGTTAGTGTAGCAGGAGTGGGGAGGGGGCCAGAGGTCCAGCACCCAGAGATGCTCCTTCCCAGCTTGTTCTAGACTACAGAGGTCTTGCCTGCTAGAGGCCCTTGAGAATTACATGTGAGCTGGAACCCCAGAAATGAGACCAAGTCATTGATCAATATCCAATAAAGATGCACCATTTGGGGCTGGGGTTGTGGCTCAGTGGTAGAGCGCTCGCCTAGCACATGTGCGACCCGGGTTCGATCCTCAGCACCACATATACATAAAATGGCATTGTGTACAACTAAAATAAATAAATATTTTTTAAAAAAGATACACAGAACTTAAAAAAATGCACTTTTTTTATTAGAGCTTTATGATTATACATAGTAGTTGGGTTCATCCTGATAAACCCATATATGCATGGAAATTGATTTCAGTTTTCTTCTCCCCTTTCCCTCCCATCCTCCCTCTACTCTCGCATTCTCCTTCCTCTATTTGACTTCCTTTTACTTGTCTATTAATATATATTTAATTGGTTCTTTATATTAGTCTATCCTTCCCTTCCCGTTTCCTTTATTTTACTCTAGCTTCTGCATAGGAGAGAAAACATTTGATCTTTGAGTTTCTGAGTTTGGCTTATTTCACTTAGCATGATGGTCTCCATTTAACAAAGACTTAAAAAAAAAAAGATGTGCTATTTGATAATTTTGTTCTGCATGTTAGCATGTGCAAAAATACAATAATAGCACCAAACTCCAATGATGGAAAACAAGCCATGAGTGGAGACATTCCCTAAGAGATGCCAGCCTGGCACCAGTGAAGTCAATTTGGCAATAATTTTCACTTGAGAAAGAGAAATGAAGGGAGGAGCTGCAGCCTCTGCCAAACCTAACAGTCGAAAAGCAGACAGTGTGTCTAGAGAGGCCTCAGGGCAACACCAGCTGCAGATGAGCTCAGCAGGGTGAGTCCTGAAGGGAGGCTACAGAATCCTCTGGGGAAAAGGTGGCAGAGGGCACATCCTCTAATGTCACTGCATAGTCAGCCACATGCACAGCCAGAGGACCTCAAAGGGGGCAGAGGATGGATCAGGTTTGGGTCTGGAGATAGGGGCTGGGCTGCGCTGGGCTGTTCTGTGTTGCGCTGGGCTGTGCTGCACCACTTTCCAATGGTTATTTACCTCTTAACATCTCAGTTTCCTTATCTGTAAAAATAAATAGAGTAACAACTACTTCTCTAAAGATGAAAAATAAAAAAATGAGCTAAAGTGGTTAAAAAGAAACCATTCCTTCTGATGATTAATCCATGATGTATTTTAGTGTGAGAAAAAAAAAAAAAAACCCTACCATCTAAATGTGTAGATTTATTTTTGTGTAGTAAGCAAAGAGGATTCAAATAAAATACCACAATCAGGAACTATTTATTCCCCTGGACCACCCTGTTTTTCTTAGCCCTTTGTTGGTGTATGATGACCATACCCTTTTTGTCACTCGTGGGGCATCCTTTTAACGTTAGGAGTCAGGTGTGCCTCTTAAGGGAAACCTCAGCTACTCCCAGCAAATACAGATGTAAAGGGAGATAGGTTAATAGTGGTTCTAACCTTTGTACCCTCCATGGATTCCTTTGAGAACATGATGAAAGCTGAGGACATTTTTTTCTCAAGAAAATTACACCCACATTCCTGAAAGCAATGGAGAGGGTTTCTCAACTTGAGGTTCATCTTTGAATTCTAGTTTTTGTGTGTGTGTTTGGGGTGGTGGACTCCAGGTGTCTTAGTCTGCTGAAGCTGCAATAACAAAATACCATGAGTTGAGTGAGACTTATTTTCTCACTGTTCTGAGGGCTAGAAGTCCTAGATCAGGGTGCCAGTGTGGTCGGGTTCTGGAGAGAATGCTTCCTGGCCTGTAGACAGCTGCCACTCTGCTGTATATGCACATGGCCTCTTCCTTTTTGTGAGAGAGAAGACATAAGGGGCAAGTTCCCTGGGGCATCTTCTTATAAGGACACTAATGCCAAGGTGAGGATCCTGCTCTTGTGACCTGGTCTGACCCTCATCACCTCCCAGAGGCCCCACCTCCCAATACCATCACAGGGAGACTTGGGGCTTCAACATATGAATTTTTGTAGGGACAAAGTCGAGCTCATAGCCCCAGATTAGGAGACCCTCCACTACAGGGTCTCTGAGAACATCCACAAAGATTTTTTTTCTTTTTTTTCTATTTTGTTGGGCAGGAGTAAACAATACAGAATAAAATAAAAAGGATGAGTTTGCAATGCCAAATGTGATCCTTAGGTAGTGAAGTGAGGATTAGGATGGTATAGTGGCTGGATGCCTGGAACAGGAATCTGGAGACCTGGGTTCTAGTATTGGCTTCCTAGTCAAGCAGAACTGAAACTTAAGACATGTTACTTGGTCTTTTTGAACTTCAGTTCTCCCACTGGTTAGATTATTCCTGCCTGATGCTACTGTTCATTGATATGTGGGTCAGACCCTATGCTAAGTGTTCCCTTCAGCCCCTTCCCCTCAATATATTTTACCAATCTGTTTAAAAAGCAAGGCAGGAATTATTGTTTCCATTTTATAGATAAAGAAACTGAGTCATAGGAGGTTAAATAGGTGGTCTAAGGTCACCTAGCTAGCTAAAGAATGCACAGTGATTGCTATACATGCTATGTGTATAGCAGGGTTTTGCTATACACAGTTATATTGACATTGTAGTTGTTGTGAGAATTACACAGGATAAAATGTAGAAAAGTCTTTTGAATACCATGAAGCATTTCTTTCTTTCTACACACACACACACACACACACACACACACACACACACACACACACAGAGTGTTGTTATTATTTTGTGGGAAGACAGCCATCCTTCTCCATAATGGGAAAATAAAATTCTCACAGGTCTCAATTCTGAAGTTCTTTCTCAAGAGGTTGTAGGACATTCCTTGGTTATGGGAAACCAAATAATCATGCCTGGAAATACTTGGGGCCTTCATCTTTAGCAAGAGAAGGCAGCTTGGTCTCCTGCTTCCCCTCCCGATGTCTTCTTTTTTCAATACTCACCTTTGTTGGTGCCTATTTACACTGAGCACTCCCAAGGCCACACCTATCGGCTTCTTGAAAAGATGTTTCCAGCAGTTGTGGTTTAGAGTAGTATAAAAGAAACAAGGAAATGACTAGCAGGTGAGTGAGAGCCCAATAGCAGTCTTGTTCTGCTGCCTGCCTGCCACAGGCTGTGGGGGTTTAGGCACTGCCCCCTTGGCAGGGTGTCCCTGATGGACAGGGCCTTGGGCCCTAGCTCAGTCTCCACAGGAGTTTCACTTTGGTTTGGGTCTGTGTTTTCCATGAAATTATCCAGTCAATCTGACAGTATCCAGTGTCTTTTGGTGCCACTGGGCCATCTCTGGGACAAGGACAGAACCAGACTCAAATGTGGCCTAAGGACTGGAAAACAGACTAAAGACTCTCATCCCACACCCTGTGGGAGCCAGCACAGAGTAGGCCTTCAGTTGATATTTGGTTCTCATCTCTTTCTTTTTCTGGTGCCTTTTTCTTATTTCTTCTGATAACTCAAGAAATCATGATTTATATTAAAGATTTATGTTATTTATATTAAATCATATATTAAAGAATATGTTAGGGCTGGGGTTGTGGCTCAGTGGTAGAATGCTCGCCTATCACGTGTGCGGCTCGGGTTCTATCCTCAGCACCATGTAAGAATAAAGGCATTGTGTACAACTAAAACAAACAAACAAACAAACAAATAAAAATGGTTTTAAAAAAAAATAATATGTTAGGCCGGGCGCGGTGGCGCACGCCTGTAATCCCAGCACTTTGGGAGGCTGAGGCAGGAGGATCGCGAGTTCAAAGCCAGCCTCAGCAATGGCGAGGCACTTAGCAACTCAGTGAGACCCTGTCTCTAAATAAAATACAAAAAAAAGGGCTGGGGATGTGACGCAGTGGTCGAGTGCCCCTGAGTTCAATCCCCGGTACCACAAAAAAAAAAAAAAAAAAAAAAAAGTTATATTTTAAAAACCTCAGGACAGTCTGTGTTGGGAAGCCAAATATTTCAGGAGATAACTTCTTACAGTAGGAATGATTCTCTTGGTTCTACTATATTTCTTCCAAAGATTGGCATTCACCCCTTTAGGGGCCTGGGGAGATCTGGGTGCTTGGGATGCAGGTTTACTGGAAAACAGTTTTAGAAATAAAGGTGTTCTGTGACTTTTTGAGACTCTGAAGCTCACTAGTCTGTGTGAGGAGAAATGTCCCATTCTGCTCACCTTATTTTATTTGCTGGGGGATAAGTGTTGGGGCTTGAAGGTAGAGGAAGGAATTTATAATTCTAGATGGGGATCTAAATGTGAATAGTTGTGGGGAAAAAAAACTCTTTATTTGAACATGTAGAAGATGGTGCTGCAGAGAATAAAAACTGATAGAGAACATTATTTGGGCTGCTGTGGAATTTTTCCTCTTTGAATAAATGATGATTTATTCTAAACTTCTCTAGTGACTGGCATATTCACATTCATTTTTACACCTTAGCCTGGCGTATTGGTGCATACCGTAATCCCAGCAACACAGGAGGCTGAGACAGGAGGATCATAAGTTTGAGGCCAGGCTGGGCAACTTAGAGAGACCCTCACTCAAAATTTAAAAAAATAAATAAATAAACAAAAAATAAAAAAAAAAGAAAGAAAAAAGAAAAACAATTTCTACACCTTAATATATGATGTGCCACCAAACTTCTGCTTCACCAAGAAAGGATTCCAATTCACCAGTGCAGTCATGCTGGTACCAGTGACTTGACTCTAAATAAGAAGGAAAACCTGGGCTGGGGCTGTGGCTCAGCGGCAGAGTGTTCGCCTTGCACGTGCGTGGCCTGGGTTCGATCCTCAGCACCACGTAAACATAAATGCATTGCATTGTGTACAACTAAAGTAAATAAATAAACATAAAAAAAAAGGAAAACCTGTGATTAAAACACTTCTATGATTCTTTTGGAAAAGTAGCAAGTGATAATATTTTATGAGATCATCCCAGTTTCAAACAGTCTCCCCACAACAAATTCCCATAGCCTTTAATATGTCCCAGAAATTTTATATTTAGGTCTTTCTATCTTCAAAACTGTGTTGGTGGGATCAAACCTGGTAGTCCATATCTCATTTTTTTTAATTTAAAAAAGTAGGGTAATTTAAAGAAGAATTTGTAGAGTTTTGACAAATGCAAACAGCTGTGTAACAGCCGCCACAATGAAGGTATAGAATGTGTCCATCACCCTGAGGAGGTTCCTTGTATCTCTTTGCAGGAAACCCTCAGCCTCCACTGCTGGCCCCAGACAACCACTGACCTGCTTTCTGTCATCATAGATTAGTTTTGCCTGTTCAATAACTGGAAGCCTACAGTATGTACTTTTGTATTCTGTTGCCCAGTCCTTTTTGAGAGTCATCCCTATTGCTGTGTGCATCTATAGTTCATTGCTATAATATTGCTCAGTAGGATCAATTGGCTCTTTATTTTTTGTACTGAGAATTGAACGCAGGGGCACTTAATCACTGAGCCACATCCCCAGTTTTTTAATTTATTTTTTATTTTGAGACAGTGTCTCGCTAAGTTGTTGAGGTTGGTTTTGAACTTGCGATCCTTCTGCCTAAGTCTCCTGAGTTGCTGGGATTATAGGTGCGTGCCACCAGTCTGGCTCTTCTTTTAATAGACAATAGAAAACATTCCCAGGATTGCAAGCAGTAATTATTTCAATCCTTTAATGCTTCAGTATTTAGTGTGAATGAGATGAATAGGTTTGTTTATTTATTTATTTTTTAGCTGAGCCACATGTCATGGTCTAGAGGTGTTTGGGTATAGAAGTGAGGGAGAGGCCTTGACAAAGGTAGGGCACTGAAAGGCAATTTTTCCAGCTCCATTGCTTGTCTTTTGCAAACAGACTCAAAAAACTACCTTCCTTAGTGAGACCCTGTCTAAAAAAAGAAAAGAAAAGAAAAAAAAAAAAAAAAAAGGCTGGGAATGTGGCTCAGTGGTTAAGCACCTGGGTTCAATCCCCAGTTACCCACCCCACACCCCACATAAAGCTACCTTCCTGCCTTCAGTTCCAGAAATTTGAGAGTAAGCAAATGAATATTCCTGAAGATCCCCTATGTGCTAGATGTAATTGTACTTGATACCCCACAACCCTGTAAATTCAGTATTATGAATGCCCCCCTTTTTTTGGATAAAGAAACAGGCCATTGACTGAGCCGTTAAGTAGGATCCAGGCCAGTTCTTCCTAACCCCAACTGACCAGGAATGAGGCAGAGATGAGCACAGCCTCAGAGAGATGGAGAGAGAAGTCAGGTTGGTAACTGGGTGCATTATTTTGTCTGAGGAGCGGGAAGAGGAGAATCCTGCAGCTGCATTGGGTTTCATGTCACCGAACCAGTCAGAGCACTTTATGGGATTCTCTGACCCAGGCTTGGGCTGGCTGGAGCTCCTCTTGGAACCAAAACCATGGAGGTTTTGGTTCATCACTTTCCTTGGAATGAAAACCCTGGGAATAAGTACATCTTAAAGTCAGTCCCAGAAAAGGCAAGAAAGTCCCAGTTGTAACCAGAGCATTTTTAAAATAGCTGATAAGGGAAGGCTTGAGAGAGGCAAAAAAAGTTGGTGGCTGGCCAGCATGCTGACCGCAAATGCTTGTTCCCTGTAGACCGCATTCCGGAGCTTCAAGTGTCATCTCTCACTCTGCGCCTGTTTGTCCCCTGTATACTCTACTCCTCTCCCACCTGGTAGAGGTGGGGAGCCGAAACCAAGGCCACTTGGAGATTAAACCCTGGAGACTCCTGCTCTGCTAGGTGGGCTCTTTTTAGCATTTTACATAACCTGCCAGTATATACAATCATTGCCCACATTTCAGAGGTGCCTAGGTTGGCTTGGTAGGACTACTACAACAAAGCATCGTCCAACAAACTGAATCCTTAAGGCAACAGAAATATATTCTCTCAGTTCTTGAGGCTGGAAGTCTGCATATAAAGGGTCTGCTTCTGGTGGTTGCCCTCAGTCCTTTGGTGTTCCTTGGCTTTTGGCAGTGAAACTCCAGCTTCTGCCTCTGTACAGGGTCTTCTTCTCTATGTGTTGGTCTCTTCTGCATCTGTGTATCTCTGTGTCCTCTTCTTTTAAGTACTGGGGATTGAACCCAGGGATGCTCTACCATTGAACTATATTTCCAGCCTCTCTCCCCACCACTTTTTTAAAATCATTTTTTTATTTTGAGATAGGGCCTCGCTAAGTTGCTAAGGCTGGCCTTGAACTTGCAAACTTCCTGCATCAGCCTCCTGAGTAACTGGAATTACGCATGTGCACCACTATAGCTGGCTGTGTCCTCTTTTTATAAAGCCACCAGTTATTGGATTTAGGGCCACTGGAGTGGCTCATCATCTTGCATACCATATCACGGTAGTCCCCTGCTTCAGGCCTTGAATGCCCATCTGCCTGTAAGATGAGTCTGGGACTACAAAGTTGGCCACTATCTACTCATCGAGCATCATCTCCTATGGTCCACATTTAACTCTCACACTTTATCAATGGCCAGGGCTGTTCCCTGCATCTGTGCCTTTGCACATTCTGCTCCCTCTGCTTGAAATTCCTTTTTTGTGGGGCTTACCCTGAATTTTGCAATGAATCTTTACTGTGGCCTTTGGTGCCTGGCTGTGGTCTTTATGTGTTCCTTTAAAACAACATGTTGGCTTCTCCTTGATTACTGGCCCTCTCTCTGCCAGACTGAGCTCCTTAAAGGCAATTTCTTTTGATATTCAATTACATAGAAGATCATCCATAGATGCAGATGACTGAATAAACATAAAAATTTCTTTCAGGGAATGGAGACCAAGTAGGGTGTTTCTCATTCTTCTGTGACATTTCCTATAATGCTTGGTGCATAGGTGGCTCTCAAATACTTCTTGTATTGTTTAGTATGGAAGAGCCACATTAGCAGGAACCTAGTGGGGGCTGTGGTTCCCTGACATTGGCAGTTCCAAAAGAGTAAAAACCTGAGGAGACAATTCCTTTGTATTTTTCTTCTGCTGACTCAGGTACTTCTTAAATGAGAGTTCATTGAAGTCAGGGAGAGAGATAGGTGGCACCTTCCATCTTGCTAGTGAAAAAGTAAAGGGAGAGAAAGGAGAGCCCAAGGCCTGAAGTTCTATGGCCCCCAATCCTAGGGTAGCATTGGTAAAGGGGTCAGGTGAAGACATTGGTAGAGCTGTCTGAGTTCCTGAGCTTGAGTGGGGCCATGATGGCCATGTTTGGTGGGACATTGGTAAGGGAGGTGTCAGCAGGGACTGAGTTCTGGTGTCCCCAGATTGGGGCAGAGCCAGGACCATCCTCATAGAATCTGAGAATCCCTAGCTGGCCTTGCAGCAGAGGGAAGAGCCACTCCAGTGTGTCAAACCAGCCTCTCTGTTAGGGGGAACAAGGTACCTTTGTTGTGGGCTCTCTCTTCTCCCCTCCACATTTCCAGTCAGGTGAGCTTCCCTTCTGTGTTGCTCAACCATGCTACCCATCACCAGGTAACACTCAAGGGACTACTAGAGTTGGATGAAGCCTGGGTCTCCAGACTCCCTTCATAATATTTCTTTCATTGATTTCCAAGGATCCTGTATTAGCTTTTTGTCACTATAACCAAATACCTGATACAGGTATTTTATATATGTGTACATACATATGTACAATTGTATACATATAATTATTATTTTTTAGTTTTGGTACTAGGATTGAACCTAAGGGTGCTTTACCACTGAGCTATATCCCCAGCTTTATTTATTTTTATTTTGAGACAGGCTTCATCAAGTTGCCCTGCCAGGTCTCTAACTTGTGATCCTCCTGCTTTAGCCTTTCTAGTAGCTGGGATTATAGGTGTGCATCACCACTACTGGCTATAGGCTAACATTATAAAGAAAAGAAGTTTATTTAGCTCCCAGTTCTAGAGGTTTAAAGTCCAAACAGCATACGCAGACTCTGATGAGGGCCTCATGCCCTGGGCTATATCACCTCATGGCTAATTGCAATAGTGTGAGCACCTGTGCAGGAGCAAGCCATCTCACCTGGAGTCAGGAAGCAGAGAAAGGGAAGGGCCAGGCTCATTCCTTTCATAATAACCCTTAATCCTTTCCAAGAGCAGGATCCCCAGTGACTTCCCACTAGGCCCTACCTCTCTCTCTCTCTCTTTCTGTGTGTGTGTGTGTGTGTGTGTGTGTGTGTTACTGGGGATTGAACCCAGGGGTATTCTGCCACATAGCCTAGCAGCCCTACCTATTAAAGGTCCCATCATCTCCCAACACATCACACTGGAGATGAGGTTTCCAAAACAAAGACCCTTATGGGATAAACTCAAACCGTTTGCAAACCAGAGCAGGCCCTCAACTTTTAGCAGACAAGAAACCCAGGAAATGCATTATCCCATGTACTGACTCCTTCCCTTTTCCCCTCAGAAGCATCTCAAAATCACTCAGTTATTCCACCCTCCCTTTATCCTTCTTAACTCCCAGACATCCAGATCAATGAATTCAGGTATGAGGAGAGGCAGGCAAGGAACCCAGGCCTGGGAATGGAAGGAGTTACCCACTCACAGGGGTGTGAAGAGCCTCTCCTAAACTCTGTGTTCTGGATGCTCACTGGTCTGATTCGCATCCAGGCTTTGAGCTGGGCTGATGAACCTGTAAAGGGAAGCAAAGAGAAAATGAAGTTCAAAGGAGGGTAGGAGAGAGAGTGCTAAAAGAACAAGGTGAACATTCAAAGTCAACAGCAAAGTGAAGGATGGTGACAGCAGATGGTACTTAAGAACAAGTACCCCGGGGGCTGGGGGCTGGGGTTGTGGCTCAGTGCACGGCCTGGGTTCGATCCTCAGCACCACGTAAACATAAATGCGTTGCATTATGTACAACTAAAGTAAATAAATAAATATTTAAAAAAAAAAAGAACAAGCATCCCCATACCACCTCTCTCTCAAAACCTTAGACCAGCCAGCGAGACATCATCCAGAGAATAATGAACAGGAAAAAGAAAATACACTCACTGTAAGCTGCCTGGTACCGTAAACCGGGATAAAAACTCTCGGGGGCAGAGTTAAGCTTTTACTACTTTTACTTCTACTTTCTTAGAGCTTAGAGAGAGGGAAAGAAAGATTTTTAAAGAGAAAGATTAAAGCGAGCTTTTCTTCTTGTCTTCTTAGCTTAGAGTTAGAGAGAAAGATAGAAAGATAGAGCTTAGCTTAGAGAAAGATTAGAGCTTCTTTCTTCTCTCTTCTTTCTTCCTTCTTCTTTCTTCTGTCTTCTGTCTTCCTCGGGAGCCTCGGCCTTACTCTGACCAGTCCTCTGGAGCCTCGGCCTAACTCTGGCCAGTCATTACTTCTTCTATCTGGTTTCTCTTCTGTAACCGCTCTGCCTACGTTCTGGCCGCTCTGATTCTTCTGACCGACCGAGTGACTGCCCGGCTGACTGAATTCTCCGTTCTCCTAACTCGGACCGCTTTCACCCGGTTATATACCTTCAGGTTTGCGGGTGCCTACAGGTGCGTCACATACATATCAGGTGGAACCCATGGCTTCCAGCTAGCTACAACAGCCCTTCCTAATTAGGGCTCCTTCATATTCCTTCCCTTTAGTTTAAAAAGGTGCTTTCTATTTTCTCTATTTTATTTTCTCTATTTTCTTTTATTTTCCCTACCTAGCTTTTCACCTTTTATTTTTGAAAGGGTGGATATTTGAGCCCTTTTTGAGGAGGTGCTGCGGCTTTTAAGGAAGCCTACTGCTGAGGAGCAGCTAACGCACTTAGTTAAGCACAATTGCATAAGCGGCTTTGACTTTTTTTTTTTTTTTTCCTCTTCTTTATTTTTCTTTATGGCTTTCTTGCCAAAGCTCAATGGCTTTTTTTCTGCATGGTTTTTTACCATGCTATTTAATTCTCTATTTTCTTTTAAGCTCATGGCTTTTTTCTTTATACTAAAGCTCAAGGCTTTTTCTCTATATTTTTTATGGCTTTTGGCCGGCTCGCTTCGGCTTTTCGCTGGCTACTCTGCTTCAGCTTAATTCTTAACTGGCCTCAACTGAGTCAGAGGCTATGCTCTCTTGTTTCTACTCTTTTTGCTGGTCTCAACTGAGTCTGAGGCTATGCTTTTTCATTGCTCTTATTTCTTAGCTTTTCTTCTCTGCCTGCCGAGCCCCGGACGGACCACCATTTGTAAGCTACCCGTCACGGCCAGCCACGGCGCCGCCACGGGAGGAAAATTCTCGGAGGCAGAGTATAGCTTTTGCTACTTTTACTTCTACTTTCTTAGAGCTTAGAGAGAGGGAAAGAAAGATTTTTAAAGAGAAAGATTAAAGCGAGCTTTTCTTCTTGTCTTCTTAGCTTAGAGTTAGAGAGAAAGATAGAAAGATAGAGCTTAGCTTAGAGAAAGATTAGAGCTTCTTTCTTCTCTCTTCTTTCTTCCTTCTTCTTTCTTCTGTCTTCTGTCTTCCTCGGGAGCCTCGGCCTTACTCTGACCAGTCCTCTGGAGCCTCGGCCTAACTCTGGCCAGTCATTACTTCTTCTATCTGGTTTCTCTTCTGTAACCGCTCTGCCTACGTTCTGGCCGCTCTGATTCTTCTGACCGACCGAGTGACTGCCCGGCTGACTGAATTCTCCGTTCTCCTAACTCGGACCGCTTTCACCCAGTTATATACCTTCAGGTTTGCGGGTGCCTACAGGTGCGTCACATACATATCAGGTGGAACCCATGGCTTCCAGCTAGCTACAACAGCCCTTCCTAATTAGGGCTCCTTCAACTCACCACACTCTCAATAGCAAGATTCTTGTCCTGAGAAGGCGGTATGTGGAGGGAGAAGAAATCCCCAAACTCATGTCCCCTCTGCTTTTGCTTCCTCTTCAGACTTGATGTCTTCTGCTTGATATCCTGAACCTCACCCTGGATGTGGTGATTCAGATCCTAGAAGGCCGGCTCTGTGCTGATCAGAGTGGTAGCCACTAGCCAGCCACATATGGCTTTTAAGCCCTTGACATGTGCTGGTCCCAAGTGACAATGTGCTGTAGGTATAAAATACTCACTGGGTTCTTGAGGATGTAGTTTGAAAAAATAATGTAAAATAGCTTAATAATATTTAAAAAGTTGATTATGTGTTGAAACAATCCTATTTGTGGTCTACTGGGTTAAATAAAATGTATAATTAAAATTAATTCCCTTTTTAAAAAAAAACTTCTTTTAATATGGCTGCTGAAAAAGTAACATTAAATGTGTGGCTTGGATTTGTGGCTTGAATTATAGTTCTATTGTACAATAGTGATCTAGTTCAACTTTCTCCTCCAACAGATGAGAAAGCTGAGGTCTAGAGAGAAGCCCTGACTTCACGGATGGCACACACTAAAATGCACTGTCCTTTCTAGTCCCACCAACATCTCAGTGCCCCCTCTACCATTTGCATCCCTGGGAGCCCTAGCAGTGGAACTGGTGAGCTTGGAGATCCCTGGCCTGCAGCCTCAAGGGAAGTGTTCCAAGACCCAAGGTATTGGCTGTGGTTTCTTGGGAGTGAAATAAAACTTAACAAAGGTGGAATCATGGTCTCCAAAGAGTCACATTTTTTTGTTTTGTTTTGGTGCTGGGGATTGAACCCAGGACCTTGTACCCACTAAGCTTGTAGTCACTTTAGATTTAGGAAATTTAGGGAGGGGGGCAGAAGTGAGGAGAAATCTGGGTAGCCCTAGGCCTTCCCCCAGTAATTCATATGCAGATTAATACAGGTTAGTTTACTAGATCTACTGACTACCACCTTAAAAGCACAGTCTCAGGCCTCCTTCCGCCAAAGCAGTGGTGTAGAACCTTGCCCTGCCCTGACACGGAGGGGCAGCTATTCCAGGATTGTTTGACAAATCAACAAAGGCAAGTTTCAGTAGGGATTGGCTTGATAGTAAAAGAGGAGTGGGCAGCGGAGGGAGGGGGAACCAGGCAACAAAGACAAATTCCTTTATTCCATAATTCTATCAGGTGTCCCCATTCCCATCAGCCTGCATTGTCAAGCTGTAGGGGAGGTAGCAAGGAAAGTTTTAAAGAGATAATGATCTCTCAGTTCCAGGCACTAACCCAGGTTGTCTGACCACAGTTTCTTTTCTCTTTGTTTTGGTACTGGGGATTGAACCCAGAGGTGCTCAACCAATGAGCCACTTCCCCAACACCTCTTACCCCTTTTAAAATTTTTATGTTTTGAGACAGGGTCGCGCTAAGTTGCCGGGGCTGCCCTTTTGCGATCCTCGGGCTTCAGTCTCCCGGATGCTGGATTTACAGGTGTGTGTGGCATGGCGCCCAGCATCTGGTCACAAGTTTTGACAAGTGTCCTTGCTGAACTGGATCCAGTGAAGAAGTTTTCCTTGACCTTTATCTCGCTTTGGCTGGAGTCCCTAGAGAGTGGCCATCTCCTTTTCTTTCAGGTTGGCTTCCCATCCCGTACTGGTGGGGTGAGAGTGCTGGAGGGAAAAGCTAAGCGAAGTGAAAGTGCAGAAAGACTGGCTTCTTCCACTGAAATTAACAAGGGAGCGGTTAGGATCTAGCCTGCAGGTCCTTGCCCTTGCGGGGCAGGAGTGCCAGCGGGGAGGGCGGGTGTGGTTTCCTCCAGGAGATGACAACCTGTAGGGCCTATAAGGAGCAGTCCTCTGAGGCCGCTTTTTCATCTGGTGCTCTGGGAGTAGCCTGAGCGCACGCCTTGGAGGAGTCAGATGCGCTGCGCGGGGCGAGGTGGGTCCCGCCGTGTTTCACCCACCCCGCCCCCAACCATTTCAGGAGTGACTGTGCTTCTGACGTCAGAAGTCTTTCGGTTCATTCCCTGGCGCGGTGACTTTATTTTCATAACAGCACCAAGTGCCGTGGAACTGGAATAGGCGTGTCCTTTCCCCCAGCCCCTCCCCGCCCCTGCCCTGTGCTCACCCCCTTGCTCACCGCTCCCTCCCTCTGGCGACGGCCGCCTTTATAACTGCTCAGCTAGCTGAGGGCGGGATCACTGCCCAAAGACTCGTTCATCGCCGAGGGGCCTCGTGCTGCTCTCTTAACGCGCGAGGAGTGCGCCAAGTTCACCGCCAAAACCCAGACACTAGGGTAAGTGAGGCGCGTGGAGCTCAGCGCGCGGGACCTCCAAATTTAAATCATTACGGGAGAGTAGGCATTGGGAGGGGTGGCATGGATGAGGCCAGGAATCCTGGTGATGGACTACAGCTAAGGATATAACATACTATATGAGGATATAACTAATCCAAAGAAAGGGATTCCTCTAGTTTAACTCAGAATTTGTTTTCTGGGTTTCCCATGCTAAGATAGAGGCGGAGAGCCAAAAGATCATCAGGATAATAGTTTCTGCTTAGACACATTCTACAAACTTCGAATAGGTTGAATTCTTGTTGGGAAGGAGGTGAGCAATCCTGGGATCACTTTGGGGCAAGAGAAGAAAGAGAACAATGTCAAAGGTAGGGAAGGGACTAAGGTGGAGAGGGTCTAGGAAAATTGGGGGAGGGTGCAGGAAAGAGGAGATGATGACAGCTGCTACTTTATTCACATACTGAAAAGTTTCCGTTAATTTTGTTCTTCCACTACAACGTACTCTTCTGAACTTTGGGAAATAGATCTAAAAGCCACCCCTTTTCTCTATACTGGGCTCCACAGCATACCCTTTCTTTGGGGAGGAATCAGCTGTCACCATCTCCCTCTTCCTGCCCTGCCTACCCCCAACCCGCCCCGCCTCCTTCCTAGTCCCTCTCCACCTCTAGTCCCTTGAGTGGCTCCGGAATAGCCAACAGATGGAAATCAAAAAGGCAGTAACCACCCACCTTCCAACAACTAAGTAGCCCTTGGGAATGGCTTAAATGTGGTTCAAGATGTCTCATATATCCATGGGAAGGGCTAGCAAATAGCCAACGTCTGCTCAGGATCAAGGAAGTTGAAGGATTTTCTTTCCATGTCTTCCTTTCCAGGCTGATTTCTCTGAAGAGGCTTTTGTAAATGATGCACATGTTGAAAGGTTCATCTCAATCAGCCACTGCAGTGGGTTCATTCCTGAGGGGCAATTCTTTTAGCCACTTCAGAGGGATGGCCTGGGGACCTTGGGAGGGGTGAGGGTGAGGTCAGCACCTTACCAGAGGGCTTTGTATGCTGGCTACTACTAGGAGATGTAAGAATGAAGGGGAGAGAGAGTGGGGAGAGAGGGTGGCCGAGAGGTGCTGAGAATTTGCTCCCTCAAAAGTATGGAGAGGGGAGGGCTCCAAAGGCGGAATAGAATGAGCAGAACTGTTTGGTTTCCCAGTCAGGGAGCTTGATTTCTTCTTTCTGCTCAGCAGGATCATGTAACTGTCATCAGACAACCTCCTGGGGGTTGGGGGGAGGTCTCAGGGAGGCCCCAAGTGCCTTTCCTGCATTAAGATTCTAGCCCCTCTATGTCTGCACATGTCCCCTTGGAAATTTTATTTGGAATCTGCTTTTTAATATTTTGTTCCTTAGTGGTAATTAAAAAAATTTTTAAGTTGTCAATGGACCTTTATTTTATTTATTTTTATGTGGTGCTGAGAATTGAACCCAGTGCTCACACATGCTAGCAAGTGCTCTACCACTGAGCCACAACCTCAGCCCTCCTTAGTGGTAATTGAAGGTAAGAGTTCAAAGAAGCATTTTGACTGCAGTTTTTATTCTTCTCATTCTGGGTCTACTGCTATGTAAAATTCACAGATTGTGCTGAGGAAATGATGTGGAGGCATAATACACAGTAAACTGGATAGTAGTTTTGCTTGAGGGAGTCTTTTACTTTCAGAGTAGTTCAGTGCATTTGTTTCTACTTTTAGTCCTATTTCTATGGCATTGTGGACAGAATATATAGTCTATACTTTTATTATTTTAGAATTTCAGATCTTTCTTTGTGTTCTAAAATATGCTTTGTTTTTGGGGGAGGGGGAGGGTAAACATTCACCCCAAATGACGACTTAAATAGATGTGATCATATAGAGCAGGGGAGGCAAAGTATAGTCCATGGACCAAATATAGCCCACAGCTTCTTTTTGTAAATAAAATTTTATGGGAAAACATTAATGCTCATATGTTTATGGCTGTTTTCATGCTACAAATATATGGCTTACAAAGCCTGAACGACTTACTAGCCCTTTACAGAAAATGCTTGCTCATTACTGATACAGAGGATCTGAATTATATGATTAATAATGGAAATCTAACACACCTAGAATTGCAGCTACTTGGGAGGCTGAATCAGGAAGATCGCAAGTTTGAGAATAGCTGGAGCAACTTAGTGAGACCCTGTGTCAGAATAACAAATAAAAAGGATCAGGGTTATTGCACAGTGGTATAAATGCCCCTGGGTTCAGTCCCCAGTATGGAAAAAAAAAATCCATTTTGTGTATTTAATCCACCAAAGACTGACAAAGAAGTATTTTATAATTAAGTATTTCTTCTGGTTTCTCTTTCTATATCAGTAGTCCTTGTTTTAAGTATTTTGGTGCTGTATTTGGTGCATGAAAGTTTATGACAGTTTAATCTTCAAAGTGGAGTATCAGTAATTATTTTGAAGCAAGCTTTTGGGTACATATAATGCCTTTTTTGCCTTGACTACAACTTTGTGTGATATTACAATCTCAACTCCTGCTTAATTCTTTTACCATAAGCAAACTATTTAACTATGTTCAACTCATAATACCTCTTAAATAAACATTATCTATTAGTAATCCTTTTTCATTTTTTTCCTTATTTTTACTTTCAACCTTTCTCAATTGCTTTGCTTTAGGTGATGTTCTTGTAGGAATAATAGCTTAATTTAATCTTTTCAAAATAAGTTACCATTTCATTATTGCAATAATGCTTGCTTTCTGTGGTCACTTAATTTTAGGCCATATAGTCTGTTCTTCCCCATTTTCTCCCCCATTAGACAGTATATATTGTATTTTTAGATCTACTAGGCAACAAGTAGAAGATGGTAGTGCCATTCAAAAGGCTTAGAAGTCAGGCTGGTAGGGAGATTTGAAAAGCTTAACTTTGGACTTCTTGAATCCAGCATGAATATTTTATCCTTATATATCAAAGTAAAACTATTTGGAGAAAGAAATCTTTGAAAATTTTGAGATATTATATCAGTAGAGAACTTTATTTTATTCTCTTTCTGTTTTTTGGAAATTTGATTTCTCAGAATTCTGGGCCTAAGAGATTTGCAAGCTTCACTCAGCATCTTAACTTAAAAAAAAAAAAAAAAAAAAAAGATTTACGGAATTTATTTTATATTCCCATTAATCTAAAATTTACATGTGCTTCTTAGAATAGAAGGAAAAGTGCAGAAAAGAGTACAAACATTGTTGTTACATTTGTTTTGATCTATGGTGCTGTGATGATTTTTTTCTCCCAGTAACTACCTACAAACTCAAGTCATGATGTTAGTAAGATGCTATTCATGAGATGTTGCTATGATGCCTCATTTTTACATCATCAGACTTGGGCTGGCTACCCGTAACAGGGAAGCCTAGAGATTTTCCTATGAATACTTTCCTTTTCCTGTAATTCTGCTAAGGGCAGAGAAATTTCTTGTGGGACTCCTCCCTTAGAAGAACTCAACCTGAATGAAAAGATGAGGATTTGCATCAGCATATATTCATCTTCAAAAAATTTTCCTCCCCATTACTCACACTTGCTAATAAATAACTTGCTTTGGGTAAATATTCAGCGGTCAGTCTTAGTCCAAAATATTTTCTCAGCAACTGCCGTGTAGAGCACATGGTGAGAGTGATACCAACAAATAGAAGATCTGCTTGATTTCCTTGTGAAGCTTGTTATGTTAATATATACCATATATATGAAAAAACTTCAGGGCCTAAAAGCACTTAGTTATAAAAACTATGACAAGACCTACAAATTTAGAACGAGATGGGATTAATATTAACAATTCAAAAACCTCATTATAGAGGTTAGATTTTGGGTCAGATTCTGAAGAAATATGGCAAATGGACTGTGAACAGGAGGGAAAGGGTCTTTCTGGTTAAGAGAATAATTCATGGTCAGAGGCAAGAGCAAGACCTTGTAGGAGAAGGCTGTAGATAATCCCAGATTCCTGTCCAGGGAGAAAAGAATCTTAGGATTTTTTTTTTTATTAAAATATTTATTTATTTACTTTAGTTGTACACAATGCAATAGCATTTATGTTTACGTGGTGCTGAGGATCAAACCCGGGCTGCGCACGTGCGAGGCGAGCGCTCTGCCGCTGAGCCACAACCCCAGCCCAAATCTTAGGATATTTGCTTTGTTTTAAGAGCCACGCCGGGCGCGGTGGCACAAGCCTGTAATCCCAGCACTTTGGGAGGCTGAGGCAGGAGGATCGCGAGTTCAAAGCCAGCCTCAGCAATGGCGAGGCACTTAGCAACTCAGTGAGACCCTGTCTCTAAATAAAATACAAAAAAGGGCTGGGGATGTGACCCAGTGGTCAAGTGCCCCTGAGTTCAATCCCTGGTACCACAAAAAAAAAAAAAAAAAAAAAAAAAAAAAAAAGAGCCACATAATTTCTTTTCTTTTCTTTTCTTTTTTTTTTTGTACCGGGATTCAACCCATGGGTGCTTAACCTCTGAGTCACATCCCCAACCCTTTTTAAATATTTTATTTAGAGACAGTGTCTTGCTGAGTTGCTTAGGGCCTTGCTAAGTTGCTGAGGCTGGCTTTGAACTCGAGATCCTCCTGCTTCAGCTTCTGGAGCCACTGAGATTACAGGTGTGCACCATTGTACCCAGCAAGAGCCACATAATCTTGTGCAAATTATTTAATTTCTTTGTGCCTCAGTTTCCTCAACTGTAAAATGGGGGCATGATAGTAGTGCTATTGTGAGGACTGAATGAAGCAGCGTATGACTCTGAGTAAATTTAGCTCTTCTTATTCCTGGATAGCTCCACTTCCTTTCCCATATTAATCTTAGATCCAGCAAAGCTAAATTCAGCAGTTGCCTAAGCCAGACGTCTAGGAGTTATCCTGGATTCCTCCATTCCTCAAGCTCTTTCTCTTCTACCTTCATGAACACCTCCTGCCATTCTCTGTTCATCTTTAATGTCTTTTCTTCCAGTCTCTCCTCTCAAACCTCCTGCCACTCCTATCCTTCCCCCAATTAGGTAGACGGGGTCACTATTTTTCATGTATGTTCAGCGTTCTCTGCACCCCATAACTCCTGAGTTGTGCGCTAGTGCAATTGACTGTATTAGCTTTCCAAGGGCAGTGGCCATACTCTGTGATTTGTACACTTAGTATGGTATCTGACACAAACTACACACTTAAATGTTTGTTGATTGAGCAGGGTGTGGTGGTACATGCATGTGATCCCAGCTACTGGGGAGGCTGAAGCAGGAGGATCACAAGTTTGAGGCCAGCTGGGTAACTTAGACCTTGTCTTAAAATAAAAAAAGGGCTGGGGATGTAGCTGAGTCAGAGGAAAATACAACTCTTCAGGGTCATTAACAAGCAAGTCTGTATTGCAAGGGTTTTGTGTCCCCAGAGGATGGTCCAGATGAGGGAGAGACACCAGGAAGGTACCAGAGGAGGAACACAGGGTACTGATCAATTCATGCTGCCTTAAGCCCTTTTGGAATGAGTCAGTGGGGTGAAAGAAAGGTTAAAAAAAAATCAGGGAAAAAGGAGGGAAAAGGAGGAAAAAGAATAGGAGGAGGAAGAGAAGGAGGAGGAGGGAAGGAAGGGAGTCACATATTAGGTAGAGTACCCCTGGGGTCAGTCTCCAGTATCACAAAGAAAAGAAAAAGTTAATTGTGTGGAAGACTAAGTATAGAATCGCTAGGTTTGGAGACTTCTCAGTAAGCCAGTGCTGAGAGAGAGAGAGAGAGAGGATGAGAGAGGAGAGAGGCTGTAGGAAAGAAGAAAAGCTTTACAGATCATGACAGTGATTTAGAGATAAAGTGAAGGATGGAGTTATGATCATGACTACTCTAAGGAATGTCCTTCTCATGTGACACTGGACACATGACTGCACCTCTCGAAAAGTTAAATATAAATAGATTGTGGTAATATTAAATGAGATCATATGTGTAAAAATTTATAAATGAGAGAATACATGTTAAAACCTTCAGATTCAGCATAGTGACTGGCTCATGTGGCAGTTGTTGTCATTTTTTAATTCATAATTATTTTGCCACTGTTGTTATGATTTATTTATTGAAATACTGGAGATTGAATGCAGGGGCACTCTGCCACTGAGCTACATCCCCAGCCCTTTTTATTTTGAGACGGGTTTTCACTCACTGAGTTGCCCAGCTGGCTTCAAACTTTCAATCCTCCTGCCTTAGCCCCAGAGTCGCTGGGATCATAGGCTGCCCCAGTACACCTGGCTCCTTCCATTATCTTACAGAGCAGTGGCAGAGGCTCTGAGGGGTTAGGTGACTTGGTACACACACACTGTGGTGCCGGAGACCCATTCTTCCTAAAGGGGAGGAGTGACAGAAGTCTTTAGGATTGAGCCTAATATGTGACTCCCTTCCTTCCCCCCTCCTCCTCTTCTTCCTCCTCCTATTCTTTTTCCTTCTGTTCCCTCTTTTTCCCTGATTGTTTTTTAACCTTTCTTTCATGCTCTGACTCATTCCGAAAGGGCTTAGGCAGCACGAAGTGATCTGTACCCTGTGCTGCTCCTCTGGTACCTTCCTGGTGTCTCTCCCTCATCTGGACAATCCTCTGGGGACACAAAGCCCTTGCAATACAGACTTGCTTGCTAATGACCCTGGACAATTTTATTTTCCTCTGACTAAATGCAAAGTATTTATGACGTTTTCAACTGTTGAGCAATTCCTTAAGGCTGGGGAAGGGGTGGAGGAACATTAATGGAGGTAAATTACAATGGTAATGCCAAAAAATTAGTCACTTGGGTTAACAATATTTACCAAGACATTTTTAAGAAGACGTTTGTGGGGCTGGGGTTGTGGCTCAGCGGCAGAGCGCTCACCTCGCACGTGCGAGGCCCGGGTTTGATCCTCAGCACCACATAAACATAAATGCATTGCATTGTGTACAACTAAAGTAAATAAATAAATACTTTAAACAATAAAAAAAAAAAAGAAGACATTTGTGGGTCTGGAGGTGTGGTTGGTGGTAGAGCTTTGTACCTAGCATGCATGAGGACCTGGTTTCCATCCCCAATACCAAGAAAAAAAAAATCTAACTGGCTATTTGATATTAAAAAAAAACATTGCTGGGCTGGGGTTGTGGCTCAGCTGTAGAGCGCTCACCTAGTACATGCTAGGTTCGATCCTTAGCACCACATAACAATGAAGAAATAAAATAAAGGTATTGTGTCCAACTACAACTAAAAAAAATATTAAAAAACATTGCTGATTTTTAAAAGTGTGGTTAAGGACTTTTATTTTTTAGAAAGACATACTAGAGTATTTGTGAATAAAATTATATAATATCTGGGATTTGCTTAAAATTAATTTAGTGAGTGGGTTGGGGCATTAGTTGAAGCAAAATTGGTCATATACTGATAATTGTTGAAAGTGATGGACACAAGGGCCTCTATTATACAAATTTCAATAATAAAAACCTTAAAAAGCTTTTTTGTTTTTGCACTGGTTTGGTACTGGGAATTGAACCCAGGGGTGCTTTACCACTGAGTTGTTATCTTCAGTCCTTTTTGTTTTATCTTTTGAGACAGGCTCTCATTAGGTTGCTGAGGCTGGCCTGGAACTTGGAATCCTCCTGCCTCCACCTCTCCAATGGCTGGGATAACAGGCATGTGCCAAAGTGATTTATTATTTTACTTAATGTCTTCCAGGCATTTCAGGACTGTTTGTCTATCCTCCTTACTTGATTGGGAAGGTGGAGATGAATTAGGGGAAATCAGTTTTCTCTTCTCTCCACACCCACTGCCCATTGCTTTTGTTGGGCTCTGGTCTGTGGAACTTGGAAGCTCCAAGACACACCTCCCTCCTCACAACTGAATGAGGGGCCTGTAGGTCCAAGCTGGGGGCTGGGATCTCTGCCTTACTGCCTTTTTTTTGTTGTTGTTTAAATTCAATGTTGTTGTATTTATAATAGTAGTATGCATTACAATTCATAATACACATATAGAGCATCTTTTTACATAACACTGTTTGTATACAAAGTATATTTGTACTATTCAAGTCTTCAATCATGCATTTAGTATAATGATATCCATCTTATTCTACCACCTTTTCTTTTTTTCCCCTCCACCCCCCCCTTGCTCCCTCCCTTCCCCTCCCTCCCCTTTGACCATTCTATTATTCCTCTAATCCTCCTATGTACCCCAACCCAACACCACTGTGAATCAGCCTCCTTATATCAGAGAAAACATTCGGTATTTGGATTTTTGAGATTGACTAACTTCACTTAGCATTATATTCTCCAACTTCATCCATTTACCTGCAAATGCCATTATTTTATTCTCTTTTATTGCTGAGTAATATTCCATTGTGTATATATACCACATTTTCTTTATCCACTCATCTACCTAGGGACATCTAGGTTGGTTCCACAACCTAGCTATTGTGAATTGTGCTGCTATAAACACTGTTTTGTCTTCATCAGTCTCTGTCAAGGTTTAGAGTCATGAGGTTCAAAGTCCTTAGTAATTGTCAGGTAATTATGATAATAACTACTTGTCCACAGACAGCAAATACCTTGAAGGGTGGGGAAGTGGCAATTGGCAGGGAGCTCAGGGAGGTGAAGGAACAAAGGAAAGAGGGAAATGCCTTTCCTGCTAGATTATCACCCTTAAGATTATTCTCAGAGGGTGTGGAGAGATGAAATGAGATGCCAGGGCCTGTGTTGCTGCCCTCAAAGGGTTCTTCCTCTCATGCATTCATAGTAGACAAGGGAGATGCTCTCACTGTGCTTTTCCATGGAAGGCCTCTGCAAGTCCTCTCTTCCTGGCCCTGTGCCCCTTTTCCATGAGCCCCCACTTCTCTCCTGGTCCATTCAGAGCTTCTCACCAATGAGTGAGCAATCCCACACTAGAAAAAGAAAAGCTAAGGGAAAGGATTCCACTCACAAATAGCATACAACAAAATAATTCAGATAAAATTTATAGTATATGTAGAAATTGTTGGGGTTATAGCTATGTCTAGCAATGTTGAATTGGCTGATATTGTCTGAAATTTGAGAGCCACCAACTTTGAGGAAATGTGGAAACTCCTTTCTCTTTTCCAGTTTCCTAATTTAGCTTCCTATTGTTCCCCCCAATCCCAGGGATTTAGATGTCCTGGGGGTACCTGGGTGTCAAATTCACAAGGAGGTTGTGGGGCAGAGAAAAAAGGCTTTTTCCTGAGAGATTAAGGGCAGGTATATGGGATGTAAGCTGTGGCATACCCAGTCAATTCCTGATTATCCCAAGTGGGTGAGCAGATTACCTGATTGTGAATCATCTATAATCGGAGGGCTCTCAGCCTTCTTGGGGCTGGTCTAAGAGCAAAATCAGGGCCATAATGGGGCATCTAATGAAAGAAGGATGGTGTGGGTTGGGGAGAGAAGCTCAGATTGCATTTTAAGACCCCCTAGAACTCATCAGAGAGAGAGAGAGAGAGAGAGAGAGAGAGAGAGAGCACCTACAATAGTTAAGAGCATGGATCCTGGAGCCAAGGAACTTGGATTCAAACCTATCTCTGGGGCCAAGGATATAGCTCAGTGGTAGAGTATTTGCTTAGCATGCAAAAGGCCCTGGGTTTGATCCCCAGCACTGGGAAAAAAATTCATCTAATATATATATATATATATATCTGATGTTCAGCAAGTAACTTGACCTCTTCCAGTTTCAGTTTCCTCATCTGTGTGTGTGTGTGTGTGTGTGTGTGTGTGTGTGTGTGTTACTGGGGATTGAACCCAGAGGTACTTTATTGCTGAGTTACATTCCCAGCCCTTTTTATTTTCTTTTGAAACAGGTTCTAAGTTGCTGAGGCTGGCCTTGGATTTGATTGTCCTGCCTCAGCCTCCCAAATTGCTGGGTGTACAGGTGTGAACCACCATGCCTGGCCCTCAGTTTCCTCATCTATAAAATAGATATAATAATTTGTACCTCATAGGGTTGACATCAAATTAAACTAATATTTATGTAAGGTGATCAGAAGTCAAATTCTGACTAATAGTAGAAATGAGTGTTAGGTATTAGCAATAGTTTTGTTGTTGTTGGGTTACCCTCTGTTTTTGTGTCATCCAGGACTTCCATCCTTACAGGTAGCTAGTTTATAGCTGGTTATGGTAAGGAAGTTTCCTTCCACATTCTTTGGGAATCGGTCAACCATCCTTAAGTCTTAAGGCTGGGGAGAAACTCTTCCAATACGAGACAGCAGAGCCAAAGAAGAGGAATCAGGGACTCAGAAGTGAGGGTTAGATCTCTGCAGAAAAATCTGCAGTTCTGGTAACTCCTCTGATCCATGAGAAAATGGGTTGCTTATAAGTGGTATCTGAAATAGGGCCAAAGATGGAAAAAGACTTGAGACTGTATTCACTTTATGCTTAGATAGTTCTGTGTTCATGAATTCCTAAGAAAACACTAGCCAAAAATATTAAGAACCCTGACAGGTCATGTGTGATGTGCTTTTTGACACTAGGCTCTGAAATACCCCTTTGTGGGGCGGGGGGAGGGAGAGAAAAAAGAAATACCTCTTTGGCACATTGGGTCCTCTAGCTTCAGGGTAAAGGAAAAGTTGGTAGCTTTATCTAATGTAGCAAGTTCAAGGGCAAAATTGGCTAAACATATATTTTTTCCTAGTCCTTTTTCAGTCCTGTGTCTGAGTTTGTTGAAACTCACCCCCAACCCTAACTTTGCTTTTATGTAGGGTCAGAATGAACACAAAATCCCCCAATGGCTGCCGCTCAGACCTGGACTCCAGGTACCACAGACTTTGTGACATGGCTGAAGGATGGGGCATCGTCCTAGAAACAATAGCCGCATCAGGGGCTGTGACCTCGGTGGCCTTCATGCTCGCTCTCCTGATCCTCATCTGCAGGGTGCAGGACTCCAACAGACGGAAAATGCTCCCGACCCAGTTTTTCTTCCTCCTGGGAGTATTGGGGGTCTTTGGCCTCACCTTCGCCTTCATCATCAAACTGGATGGGGGCACGGGGCCCACACGCTTCTTCCTCTTTGGTGTCCTCTTTTCTATCTGCTTCTCTTGCCTCCTGGCTCATGCTTTCAACTTGACGAAGCTAGTCCGCGGGAGGCAGCCCCTGTCCTGGATGGTGATCCTGGGCCTGGCCGTGGGCTTCAGCCTGGTACAGGACGTCGTCGCCATTGAATATGTCGTCCTCACCATGAACAGGACCAACGTTGACATCTTTTCTGAGCTTTCTGTTGCTCGTCGCAATGAAGATTTTATCATGCTGCTTATCTACGTCCTTTTCTTGATGGCGCTGACCTTCCTCACGTCCTTCTTCACCTTCTGTGGATCCTTCGGTGGCTGGAAGAGACATGGGGCCCACATCTGCCTCACCATGTTCTTCTCCATTGTCATCTGGGTGGCATGGATCACTCTGCTCTTGATTCCTACCCCTGGCTCCATGTGGGACGACACCATCCTGAGCACAGCCTTGGCTGCCAATGGCTGGGTCTTCCTCTTGGTTTATGCTGCCCCCGAGTTTTACCTGCTGACAAAGCAACGGAACCCCATGGATTACCCGGTGGAAGATGCTTTTTGTCAACCTCAGCTCATGAAGCAGAGCTATGGTGTGGAGAACCGAGCCTATTCTCAAGAGGAAATCACTCAAGGTGCGATTGAGAATCCTTGGGTGGGAAGGTGGGGGAGGATCAGAGGATATTATAACTGTAAGGATTTTTCCAGATTATGCCCTAATAGAATAAATAAATTCCCCAAAGCTCAGATCTTGTTTAAAATCATCCAGCTACTTAGAGACAAGTAGACCCAGAAGCTAGTTTTTGGAGTCTTTTTTTTTTTTTTTTTTTTTGTGGTACCGGGGATTGAACTCAGGGGCACTTGACCACTGGGTCACATCCCCAGACCTTATTTTTGTATTTTATTTAGAGACAGGGTCTCACTGAGTTGCTAAGTGCCTCGCCATTGCTGAGGCTGGCTTTGAACTTGCGATCCTCCTGCCTCAGTCTCCCAAAGTGCTGGGATTACAGGCGTGCGCCACCGTGCCCGGCTTAGTTTTTGGAGTCTTTATCTAGTACTTTCTACACAATACCAGGTAGGTTTCTCTGAATCAAAATAAGATGGGGCAAAGAAAAGGAAAAGGAATGACTGGGAGAGTTCCTAGTGGTACGTGGGTGAGATTGTGCTTTTTGTAAAAGATAAGTGGACATTTCTTCCAGCCTTTGTGGATTAGAGTGCAGGAAGCCAAGCCATGATTTCCTGCATTGACATGGGGTGCAAGTCCTTTTATTATAAACTAGTAGGAATCTCCATAAAGTTACCAAGGGTTTTTTGATTTTAGCACAAGCAGCCTCATTTGATTGTGTATCTGTGGGCCCCAGGGGAGGAAGAGATGATATGTGACCAAAAAAAAAAAAAAAAAAAAAAAAAAAAAACAGCCAATTGTGCTCCTTGGGAGGTGTGAGTAGCCAGGTGCTCTGCAGATGTTCTCCTAAGAGAAAGAAAAAAAAAAAAAAAAAATCAGCCAATTGTGCTCCTTGGGAGGTGTGAGTAGCCAGGTGCTCTGCAGATGTTCTCCTAAGAGAAAGAGGGCACACTGATAGCCAGAAGCTGCGTTGCCAGTGGGGGTCTATTCATTGGTTTCTAGGTTCACATTGACCTTGAAGTCTATCACAGGATAGAAATGGTTTCTGAACAGGAGTGAGGGGACTTCAAGCCTGGGTTCTCAGCATCACTTAAAAGAAGTCTTTTCTGCTGGGTACAGTGGAACACACTTGTAATCCCAGTGGCTTGGGAGGCTGAAGCAGGAGGATCACAAGTTCAAAGCCAGCCTCAGCAACTTAGTGAGGCCCTAAGCAACTTAGTGAGACCCTGTCTCAAAATAAAAAGGGCTGGGATTATGGCTCAGTGGTTAAGTGCCCCTGGGTTCAATCTCTAGTACAAAAAAAAAAAAAAAAAAAAAAAAAAAAAAAAAAAAAAAAAAAAAAAAAAAGAGGTCTTTTCTTTGGAAGCTGTAGCCTGGTCTCTCTCTTGGGTGTGTGGGAGGGTAGGAACAGAATTTCTACCATCCCAACCCCTCCTTTGCATTCCCAGGGCTTCACTCTGTCACCTACTCCTGGATTCCCTGTTATGGTTCCCTTTTGACTTCTCCTTTATGCTTTTTGTGTGTGGGACACTGTCAGCTTGCTTTCCTCAAGTGCTTCTCCAGCCACCACACTGGGCTCCTCACAATCCTCACTATCATCCGTCCTGTTATGTCAGATCTGTGAGGCCTCAAGCTCCACTGAAGCCTCGCCCTCAGCCCACACAGACCAAGTCCCTGCATCTTCCTGCCACAGTGGCTGGGCTGCAGGCGTACCTGTCCTCTGCCTGATGAGGCCTTCTCCCTCTCTTCTGACCCTTTTGCAGAGTCAGGCATTCCCCGGTCTCCCTCAGTCATTGCTCCGCCCTGTGCATCTGTAGAACTTTGAAATGCTCTTATCAGAGTCTGTCTCATTCAATAGTTATTTGTGTGTTCATCATGAGTTCCCTACTCTCCAGGGTCAGCTGCAGGGCAGGAATCATTCTGGTTGATGCTTGTACTCTGAATTGTATAAAATTGGGCAGGTAAATTTGGTAGGAGATAATTGAATTGCTCTAAATGGCATTAATAGTGATTATATATGTTTACTCTTCTGTTCCCAAGTTCAAAACTCTCTGATTTTCCATAAAAACACATACAAAACAATTGCTCATAAATCCTTTCCTTTCTTGCCTCGTCAGGCAGTTAAGGAAGTGAGTAACTCACTAGTGAGATTCACTCTAGGGACACCTCTGGTCAGATCTTTATCTGAAAAGACTTTTTAATGACTTTTCAAAGGTGCTTTTGCAGTGGAGGAGAACATTTTGGAAAGGGTTTTCCCTAGGGACCATGTGATTCTTTTGTCCAATCAGTGTACTCCTGGGTATCTGGTGTGGGGCTTGAGAATATGTTCTCTCTCTGCAAGAAACTTAAAGTTTACTGGAGAAACAAAGAGACAAGCTGTCACACATACTATGGCCAATGATGCAGTGGGACAGATGGAGCCCTAATGCTTCAAGTTCTCCTCTTTCTGTGTTTCAGGTTTGGAAGAGGCTGGGGATACCTGCTATGCCCCTTATTCCACCCACTTGCAGCTTCAGGTAAATGATCTTTCTTCTTCTTTATTGGTAGTGTTTGGGCCCAGGGACATTTTTTTTTTTTTTTTTTTATAACATTATTTTCCCTGTTTAGAAAGAAAACAAAAAACATTCCAGTAGTATTAAAGTCCAAAGATGAAATAATTTCATTTTCTTCTCTAAAGGTTTATAAAAGGCCCCCTGCCTATTGATTCTACCCCTCTTTTGTGTCCAGTGGAGCCATGTTACTCTTTAGTGGCCCAGGGGTTCATTATTGTAGAAAGGTCAGCCTTGGGATTCTGGGCACATGGCCTAAACAGAAAGATAGAAGCATCGGAGGATTAAAAACCTTTCCCCACAGAAATGTGGGCAAGAAAACACTTCCCTGAGCCAGCAGAAGGGACAGGTGGAGCAGCATTTCACCCCCCCAGAGCAGAGGACCTTAGAGCCCTCAGTGTCCCACTTCTGCTTCCATTCCCTTTCCAGAAGATTTGGGGGTGGGGAGTCAAAACCAATATGCCTATGAAGAAAAGTGCAACATATGTTTACAATACTGGTAGAGAGAAACAAGAATAAAAACAGCTTTGCCAGCTTTTACTACAATAGGAGAAAGCTGTCATGGAGATCCAAGCATAAGGTAAACATACTTGCAGATTCAATTTGTCTTTCCAATGGACTGGATTGCTGGATTAGGCATTTTGGCCAAACATGGATTGATAAGGGCCCAGGGACATTTATCCTTTGGGAATGATGTTGTCTGATGGCTCCTGGGAGGCCATCTTGAGAGGATGACGTGTCTTTTTTTTTCCCTACAGTCTGCCACATGGGGTCAGGTGGGATGCTGGGCACAGGGGTTGCCTGGGAGGAGACTAGGTAGAAGGGAAAGATTAAATCCCTGCCCAGCTTGGAAGATCTCTTGAAATGACTGGAGTAGATTTAACAATATGATCACTTCCTTTTCAGAATCGGACTCCCAAAAAGGATTTCTCCATCCCCCGGGCCCAGGCTCGGACCAGCCCTTACAATGACTACGAAGGAAGGAAAGAGGGCAGTTAGCTCTGTTCTAAAGAGTGGAGTGACTGCGACCAGGCAGCAGACCCAGCTAGCAGTCCAAAGAGATGTGGGCTAAATCCTGTCTTCCAAGAGAACTGTATGAAACACTGTGGGGACAGCTGCCTACCCTCAGCCTCAGCCACTGTGCCACGGGGGCTAGTAAGGCTACAGTTCTTCTTAGCATTGTGGCCTTTCCCTTTGTCCCATACTTAGGGTACTTTATTGAAGTGGGAGTCCTGGGCAACTCGGGGTGACTCTTACTATTTTCTTATGTGTGACTAAAAGTCTGGGCATCTGACCGCATGCTGGCTCGTTCAACTCCCGAGGCGATTCCTTAGGTGAGTTTTGTGGAAATCACTTGGCCCAGAGTAGAACTGCAAATCTGAGCAAAACCAGCAAGGGTCTGTGTTTCAGCCCCATCTTGTCAAAATCTACACTGGAAGCCAACCTCCTGGCAGTCCCCTCCTGGTCTTCTTGCCTGGACAGGAGAGGTCAAGGTCACCCAAATCTGTGCATTTAGATGACGCTCCATCTCATAGGCCTCTACAGCTCCCCAGCACCAATTCACTGGGCACCCCTCTCTTCTTGCACCACCTCCAAACTTGCTGTTGGCCCCCAGACCTAATCTTCCATGTATACTTTGCCAGGAGTTCTCCGGACCTCACTAGCCTGCATAAGCCCAGTTTCTCTTGGCCAGGAAAATTTATGCACTGTTCTTCCTATAAATTCTTGGCACTGATTCTTTTCCAGTCCGTTTGCTCCTCGGCCTCTGTTAATAGATTTACACTGTATTTATCTCCTGAGTTCTGTAAGTGGGCATTGTCTACTCTTGGGGGAGTTGTGTGGTAAGTTATTCACTTGTATATGCAATAAAGATGTGGTGGCGACTCTTTTTTCTTTTGGTTCTGTGGTCCTGGGGATGGAGCCCAGGTGCTTGCCTAGCACTGAGCACATTCCCCCCTCTGGTGTTGACTCTTCCTCCAGTAGCAGTGGTACAGGTGGTGGATATTTTGACACTGAGGGAGAGACAGCAGGCTCCCTTGTTAGGTTTCCTGTTGGAGCTGAGTTCAGGCTCTGTTCTACTGGGTTTGTACTTGACCCTTTTCCTGTGTCTTTCCTCCTCATTATGTCTGAAACGAGTGTGTTTTTCCCAAGTTTTAAGGCTATCAGATGTGAGAAAGCCAGGAAGCACCACAGGTCCTGAGGTTTTGCTCCAGGAAGGCAGAGGTAGGACTGCTTTGGAATGGAAAGACAGGCCTCAAAGCCAGTGTCACATTTTAGCTGAGGTTTGATTGTAGAAGAGAAAAGACCTAGACCCCTGTTTGACTACATTGGTTCACAATATATCTTGGCAAAGACGTGGTATCTAAAAATTGTTATTAATTCAAGAAGCAGCTCTGTGGGGCAGAGGAATAGGAAATCCCTCTTTGGTGAAGGAAACAAAAAGTCCCCACATATGAATGACATTAAAAAATTTTGTAGGTAAGTTAGGGAGTTACCCCTAAGGGCTTGCCATTCTGCTTTGCATCAAAAGAAGAGAAAACCAGTGTGGGCCAGAGATGAGGAAAGGGTGGAGGTGAATGACATGCTGAATTAGGGGTATTTTATATCCTACAAAGATTGAGTAGTAGACTTTGTGCTAATATTCAAGCCTCATTTGGTATTGAAAAGGGGAATGACCATTAATGATATGAATCCTTCTAGACTATTCTAGTTCTACCCAAGAGGCCATGACCCAGTGAGGTTTGTTGTGAGCAAAATACGATACAGTTTCACAGTTACTTGTCTGTCCTAGGATGGGGCTGAAGAAGTGTATATTCCCTGCTGTTAGGAAAAATGAAGTTCTCCTGCTCTCACACCACAACCATCACCCCTGCAGACTTTTGTGACCCCAAAAGGTGTGGGCACTTCTCACCAACAAGCAAACAGTGCTGCTGCTGCAGTGGACCCTGCTGGGTGTCAACTCAACTCCGTCCGTCCTGTCTTGAGGCAGCATCAGATCCCACAGGCTGAGGGCTCTGTTCCCAAGGTGATACCTTCCCTTACCTCAGGTGTAGGTTGCAAGCAAGACCCCGCTTGTTTTACCTGTGCTTATGGCCCATCTGCTTTAAATTGGGGTCCCACAACCCCCTCCTCAGGTTTAATTTGTTCAAGTGGCTCCCAGAACACAGGGAAACATGTTTACTGGTTTACTATAAAAGATACTACAAAGGATACAGTTAAAGAAATGCAGAGGGCAAGGTATGGGGGAAGGAAACCTGGGGCTTCCCTGCCCTCTCCAGGTGTGTCACACTCCAGAAACTTCCATGTGTTTAGCTGCCTGGAAGCTTCCTGCACCCTGACCTTTTGGGTTTCTGTGGAGGCTTCCCTGAATAGGCAGGATTGCTAGTAGACTGGGGTGGGAGGGACCCGTAAGGCATGTCTATTCGGGTTCTTCTTGACCTCTGTACAGCACTCTTTCCTCCAGGGTATGGGACAGGATTCCTCTGAAATAAGGAAGATTTTAGGGCTTAATAACAGACAAGGCAAGTCAGCAGATTTCTAAGGACCAGCTAAAGACAGGGGAAGATTAGGTTTCTATGACCCACCTTGGTGAGAAACTTACAAGCCTGGAATCATGGGGAAAACCCAACTAAATACATCTCATACTATCACATCATTCCTTCTTCCTAACCAAGCAAAGGCGGATGAGTGGAGGGTAAGCTGTACAATGCTCTAGTCTCCTTTCTTACTAGGGAAGAGGATTTGTTGGCCCTGTGTGTCCCTGTGGTCAACCTCCTCAAACATGAGAGGACCTGGGGATGGCACCTGTCTCCAGCTCTGGAAATCTGTTTTGCCCTATGAGGTAACGTGGTCCCGAGCTTGAACCAGTAGGTCGTTGCCTCACTAGATTCTTGTTCTTGCTTGGCAGGAGAATGTCCCCTTTTGAGCAGCGCGTACCCCCCAGAGCTATTAACTCCTTTTCAGGTCTCATGTCTTCTGCATATCAATAAGCTCTTTTGTTCAAGTAGGATATCTCAGGGGCTGGGAGTTTGGCAATGGAGAACCACTATATTGGAGCTCTCTACCTGGATGGAAATTGTACTTGAAGATTTAGCCCAGCCTGGCCCTTGGGTGATGGCCATTGATTGATGGCTGGGAACCAAAGTGGAATCTCCTTTGAACTAAATGGGTGATAATGTAATAAGGCTCAACCGCCTTTATCTCATCTTTCATTGTCAGATGAGAAATAGATGGGAGACCTCTGCCTCTCTGCAAGCTGAGGCGGTCCAAAGCTGCCACACGCCATGGTGCCACTGGATGGCGGTAAAACCTCAGGCTTGTACCCTCTGGGACTTGGTACCTCTCAAAAGCAGACATCTAAGGTTGCTTTCCTGTGAAGGGCGCGAAGCAGAGCTGGAGAAATTCAGCTGCCCTGAGACAAACATGTCTCATTTTAAAAGGTTTGCATATATGAGCTGTTTGCCACCCGCCACCCATCTTTAAAGAATTTGCTTTCAATCTCCACTGGCAGAGTTTCTTTGCCCTTTGTTTTATTTTTGTGAGACTCTCCAAGGTATTTCCAGTCCATTTGCATGCAATCTGGCATCTTTACAGATAATGGTCTCATATGCTGCTGTTATTAATGTCGACCAGTATTTATGTGGTGAGAATATTGGCTTTTGTTCAGGAAAAGCGTGCCAAAACAAAGAGTACAGCCCGGCCCTGGAAACGCAGCAGTAAGTCCCATTTTCTCCCATGCATTCTGAGTTTCCTTCCTCCGTTTCTCCACTTTTCATTACTGCTGAGAACTGAATCATGCCCTGCTGGTCTTTTCCTTCCGTGCCCACTTCCTTCTGTTGCTATCAGGGTTTACAGATTTGCCAATGTCTCAGCTCTAACTTAAAACCTGGGATTATTTCACAATTGGAGATGACAGCTTCAGAAAAAAGTGTTCTCAAGTGTTGGTCACTGAGCCGGGATCTGGGAGTCCGTCTCCTGCTCTTAGGTTGCTGCCTTTGGAACCCCCATAGTATGTCCTCATGGTGGCTGTCCAGAGTTCCTTCTGTGCAGGGCAGATGCTGCTGCTTCAGAAGGGTCTGCATGGCAGCGGGATTGGTGCCTGACCCCGGTTTCTGCCATCTCTAGTTTTGTACAATTTTCTCGACCCTTCGAAGTGGAACATTCCAGTGCCTAAAATTGTAGAGTTTGAGGAAGTCAGAGAGATCCTTAAGTTGGTGCCTCTCAGCCCCCCTTTTGGAGGCCTAATGGAATTAATTCAACCTGGACCAAATTTCCAGTTTTCTGTTCTTTCTATTGTCAAGCTTAGACATGTTTCCCCAGGAGTCTTTGAGCAAATAATCCAATGAACTGACCATGGTCATCAGAGGTTTTAAGCATTCTCTCATTTTCCTTTGTTCCCCCAGGTGCCCTCCCTTAGTTTCTCCTCTGGTCATTGGCTCCCCCTCTTCTTGTAAGCCACGGGGAGAGAGACTGGGTGGGGGCTGGGATTTTCTGGTATACCACCCCTCAGTCCCCTGCAGTACTCAAGTCCTATAGATGTTCACTTCTTGGGAAAAGTAGGCTGTCAAGGGAGGGCTTGCAAACCATTAGGCAAAGGGTTTGTCTTTATTTTGCCCAGCCATGGTGTTGATCCTTCAACTTCCCTGAGTTCCATATTAAATCAAAACCCAAACCCAGTATCTCTTCTTTTCCTTTGTGTGAAGTTACAGGGGAGCACACTCCTGTGACCCCTCACTCGCTGTGCGGCTAGTGACAGCAGAGGTAGTCCTTGGGAAACCCTTGCATGTAACCGTAGGGCTTGCAACAAGCTCTCCCAAGGTGTTGCCCTGAGCCATGTATCTCCAGCACCAACACCAGCAAGGATCTTTGAAGGGCAAGAAGATGGAACTTCAGTGGAATTTGGTTATCACATGTATAGCACCAAACTCCCTGGTCCCCGTTGCTTCTCACTTGGGACTTCTTCCACATTATCAGTCCTGTTGGCTTTCTTTCTACTCAATTAAAAAACCTCCAGTGACGGCTCCACATAGCTGTGCCTGGAGCTCTGGGATGCAATGGTGGGGCCCAGCACCATATCCTGTGGTTTTGTAAAGTTACTACCTTTCTCTAAGAAAAAAATAATTCCAGATCAACTTTTTTTTTTTTTTTTTTTTTTTTTTTTTTTACTCAAAACAAATTGAAATAGAAAAAAACATATATTGATTGGATCATGATATCTTTATTAGCAAGATAGAAGAAGGCAGGGATAATAATAAATAGAGTTAGATGGAGTCATGAGTCAAACATTCAAGAAGAGATCCTTAATTGGGTGGAGGTCTCTAGTGGCATGCCATAGGGCTCTATCTTTGGGTGTATTTGGATAACACATTTATCAATCACTTGGATAAAAATAAAGCATATTTGTCACATTTGGACATGATGCAAAATTAGGAGAGACTGACTAATAAAAACCAGAACACAACGTGTTTCTATAAGTTAGAATGAAGATTACCAAACCCAGAATCTAGTTTAATATATGTAAATGTATTCATACCCTCCAAATAGTTACATAAATATAGGTTGGAAAGGCTTGGTTTGACAGCAGCTTTTATGAAAAAGACCTGGCAATTTCAGATGCCTGTGAGACTGATGACAACCAACGTTGAGGCTCGGCAGCCGAAAAGTCTAGGCTTCCTTGGCTGTACTGATACGATTGTGAAGTAGAGGTCAAGGCAGGTGTGGTTCCCACTGAATTGGGGGCACACATGTTACACATCAGAATATTGAATCCATTTATCTGCCTCCACTTTCTTGGAAGAGCATCTAGGAGAGGGGCTATTTTTAGAACTTTGCGATACACAGAATGGCTGCTGGGGCTGGAGATAGTTAATCGCACACTGTGTGCTCGCTCCGTGCAGGCTGTTTAAAGTGCTTTAGCAGTATGATATAATTTAATATGTAGAAAAACCTTATGAGTTATCACTGTCATCCCCCTCTCATTTAACACCTGCAGACACCCAAGCATCGAGAGGCCAAGTATGCTCAAGGTGACATCTCACCAAGAGGTAGAGCTGGGAGTCAAAGCCGGGAGGGCTGCCTCCTGACCTCTGAGTCACATCTCGCTGCCTCCCAGCTGTCTCTAATTACCACAGCATAGCAGGTGGCTTGGTGGTCAGACATTTTAGGGAGGCAGATTCAAGAAGAGCTTCCCGCGGAGTAATGGTTCTCTCCTGCTAGAGAAGTCAGGCTCAGGGATGCTGTGTTGGGGAGGATGTGGAAAATTCTGTGTTTGGAGTGAGGCTGAACTAGATAAATTTCAAAAGTTCTCATAACTCTGAGGATTCAGGACTTTTAACATCCGAGTTTTTATTTCTTATTGGTATTTGAGTCTAAGAGATGTGTGTTACTGAACTAGATTCTTTTTGCCTGCTGTGTAGTATGCAAATCACTGAACCCATGAGTTTTGCAAGTTTATTAATGAGGTGGTCAAGCCTGGTGGGAGAGCAGGACTCAAATCTGCCTCCCAAGAGTAGGCTTTGAGGGCATTTATGGGATAAAAAAGCACGGTGGTGTGAAGTGAAGAAATCAGTGGTCTGCATACATGTAATCAATCTTCATAGCTCTTCACGGGATGTGGGTTCAGAAAATGAAGGTGCTGTGGTTGGAGTTTTTTGGCCCTCTGATGCCACCCAACTGGATACCTGCAGAGGCCCAAGTGAAGGGTGGGTGGTTTCAACAAAAGTGACCTTCAAGTCCCTGAAAAGCAACCAAGGCAACTGCTAACCTCATGACCCATGAATTGAGGGGTTATCTACAGCGAAGCTGGCAGGAGACCAAGAGTACATTGTTTAGCCACGTGACCTCCAAAATCAGTGAGTTTTAAAGACAACTAAGAGCGAGAGACTAAAAGCAAGTGCTTGGAATTCCCCTTGGTTTTGTATGGAGGGATTATGGGTTTTACGGCACAGTTTTCTTCCCCTCTACCTCCAACTCAAACACTTCCTTTGCCCCTTGGGTGTGAAGAAAAATGCTCCTCACTGTTTGGAAGAGTCCTCATCTGTTAGTAAGTGCCATTATTGGATGTCATGAATCCTCTGACTGGCAGCGGTGTTTTACAGAACAATTCTCTTCTTCCCAACCTTGCTTTACAAAGAAACGAAGGCACCATGTGAATAGGGTATGTCATACTTAATATTATGTCATTATTGGCACAATGATAATGTGTAGAGTACTTCATAAAGCTACTTTGATTTTGTAAAAATCAGTGTGCTCACCTTCAGGTACATAATCAATGCCTAAAATATTGCCTAATTTAGTTCTTTAGGCAAAAGCTGCTATATACATACACACATATATATATATGTATACACACACACAAACACACACATACATATAAAGAATAACAATAAAATTAGTCCATGTTGTTCTTTGAGGATGATTAATTACATAAGAAAGAACCCTATGATTTGTGTTACTCAGCAAAATCAAAAAGGTTTATAGTTGAACTTGTATAGCATGAGTTTAGTCATCTGAGTCATAAGCCCATGAACTCTGCATATTTGGGAACTGGGGTGAAGGTCAAGGAGCATGGACAGCACTTACCCAGTGACAGGGGAGGGGAGCCAGGCCCTGCCTGAGCAGATAGTGTGGGAGTGGGAGTGGGGTGGGGGTGGAAGAGAGCCTGTAAGTAGGAGGAAAAATTGTAAAACCAGAGAGCCAGCAAAACAATCAAGAGAAAAGTATGTTAAGAGGAATTAAAGATTTACAAAGCTCGGGAAAATATTAAGTTACAATTCTCTGAGTGCGATGACCTGTCTGAAAGGGGGCGGGTAGTTTGACCTGGTCATGGAAGCTTTTTCCAGTTAGAGCGACTGTTTTTTCATTTAAGTTCCCAGAAGGCCCCTGATTCTGAAAGAGGGAGGACAGCATGATAAGAAGCAGCCTCCAGAAGACGCAGACCCTGGCACGGCAGAGGGAGGGTCTTCTGAGTGTGTTGATCACCTCTGGCCCCCAAAGGCACCAGCCCAGCTCTCTGTTCCCTCTTTTCTGAGGAACCTGGTGGCTGTGTAAAATGCACCAAATAGGCATCTGACCTCAGTCACCAGGGTGTGTGTGTGTGTGTGTGTGTGCACTTAATTTTGCGTGGTTTGCATTTAAGAGAAAATTAAAGGGTGTAAAGAAAAGTGGTTATCGATTTTACATAAAGAGCAATGGAGAACTTTTCATGCTCTGGAGAAATCTTTTCCAGTGTTCTGTGAGAATCTCAGCAATTCCTGGTGTGTGCGTGGGCTGTCTGCTGATGGCTGTGTGTGCACCACATCCCCATACACACAGATAGATGTAATTGTAATGTACAGTCCTTTCTGCAAGTAGCGAAACCAGTTCCTTTGCAGTATATTCACTGTATGTGAACATACATATTATCATGCCAAATAAAAGACATTTCTATTCAAATTAGAAGCAAAACAGCACTGTCAATTGTGTAGCTGAAAAGGAATGCAAGTCACCAACTATTCCTGACTTAGGGTGAATGACCTGTCCTAGAGACCGTAGTTCTGGTGATCTTCCTCATGTACTCTGTGAGCTATATTATCATCAAATGGCATGACCTCAGTTTTTATAGTTTCCAACATTCCCACCCCGCACTTTTTCTCAAGTTGTTTCTTCCTTCAGCCAGGAATGCAGTGCAGTGTAAAACATCTTCCTGTATACGGTGAGGATTTTGTGTGTGTGTGTCGGGGGGGGGGGTACTGGGGAAACTCAGGCGTGCTCTACCATTGAGCTACACACACCCCAGCCCTTTTTATTGTGAGATATGCTGTCCTCGAACCTGTGATCCTCCTGGCTCAGCCTCCTGAATGGCTGGCATTATAGACCTGTGCCACCATGCCTGGCTTGAATGAGGAAATTTGATGTCACAACATATATATACATATTTGGGGTTATTCCCAAGTAGATTTTCCCAACACTCAGTTAACCTAAAGGTTTAAGCAGGGCCTCCCAGTGATTTTCATTTTATGGGACACTTAGAAAATAATGCAAATGTTTTAAGGCACATGGGGCAAATGGATGATCTTATTCATTGCCAGACATGACCACTTCCCACCCTGCCCAGCCACTCCAGGAACATCATCCTGCCTCCATAGTAACCCACGTGAGGAGCTCGTTGCCTCTCTCCCCTCTGTTTGTCAGTCCTTCTTGGTTTTGATCCTTCAAGTTAGATTTCTTAATGGTCCTTGCTTTCAGTTATTGTCTTCAGAGCCAATTCGATCCCTAAGCCTTCCCTACAAGGGCCTCAGCTCTGACTGCTCCCCCCTGGAATCTTCCCCAAATGCTTCTTCTGACCTCAGCTCACATGTTGCTCACTCAGTGAGGCCTACAACCAGTGAGTTTAGTGCTAGTGGTATGGTTAGATCTTAAAATGTCTCCCACAGGACCATATATTGAGGGCTTGCTTCCCAGCCTGTAGCGCTATTGGGAGGTGGTTGAACCTTTAGGAGGTGTGGCCTAATGGAGGGAAGTTAGGTCACTGGAGGCATGACTTTGAAGGGGCTATGGGGACACTGGCCACTTCCTCTTTCTGTCTTTGCCTCACATCTGCCAAGAATCGAGGAGACCTCCACCACATGCTCCCTGCTGTGATGTGCTGCCTTACCACAGGCCCAAAGCGACAAGGCCAGGTGAGCATGCACTGAAATCTTCGAAATCATGAGCCTTTCCTCCTTGTGAGTTGATTTTCTCAGTTGTCAAGCAATGGGAAGCTGAGTAACACAGCTGGGCTCCTGTAGTAGATTTTCAGAGCACTAAAAATGTGCATTTTTTTGTTGGTTTACTTGTTTTTCTCCTACCATTCTGTAGGTCCCAGGAAGATGGGAAATTGTTCCTCCCCCTCTGCATTCCCTGGGCCTAGTTAAGTGCATGTACACATAGGTTGGATGTGAACTTTTTGGGTCTATGGCTATACCACTTTGAAGTGCCCGATCTCGTCTGAATGTGAACTTTTTGGGAGAAGTTTTTTTTTTTTTTTTTTTTTTTTTTTTGTCACAGGCTAATTAGATTTATGGGTCCCACTCAGAGACCGTAATGCTCAGATTTCCCTCCTGTCTGCCCTGGTGTCTCCAATGTCATTTGTTCTCAAATAATTTTGATGAATTTCAGCAGATCAGCCATCAGATTTTTGTTCTGTTTTGTTGTTTTGTTCTAAACAAGAATGCTTAAATCTAATGTGATAAAAGCAACTTGCAAGCCTGAGGCTTGGAGCAAAGAAAGGAAATTCTTTACTTCTTGGGCTGAGTACATTCCATCATGTCCCAGTTTATTTCCCTAAGGCTTTTCTTTGTCAAGCTTGGGAAAGTGCTGTTTCCTAGGAAAGCTGCACAAGAACAAACTTCAAATAGGAAAGAAAAAAAAAAAAAAAAAGGGGGGGGGGAGCATCCCCCGAAGCAAAACAAAAAAATAGGGGAAGCATTTTAGATTGATCCCTCCAAAGATCAATTGCATTTTTTCCTAAGCACATAAATTTTCTAAACTGACTTGAACCAAAATGGGTGAACAACAACCCTTCCGATGCTATAAACCAAACTGGAAACGGAGGAAAGTGCCACGACATAGGCTTAGAGAGGATTTATCTTCCTGAATTTTCAAGGCATAAGCTGCTTCTGACATTTCCCCTTTCCAACACGGGGCAAGTGTGTTCTGGATGGTGATTGGGTAGGAGCACCGGGTCAGAGCAGGCAGTAGTGGGGTAGGGTGGGCTGAGCACTAAACCTATGGGGGAGAAGAAGATGCAAGTTGAAAGCTGAATATCTCCAGGGACAAGACTGATTCATAAACCCTTTCCATGGATTATGCCATATGAAGCCAATCATTTCCCACCTTCCCAGGGTCAAATCAGGAAAGCTTGGATGGGCACTCTTTGCTATAAACCAGACCAGAAGTCTTTCCTTGTCAACACAGAATTTTTCTTGAACCTACATGCTCTTAAAAATGCAGAGTCTTGGGGCTGGGGCTATGGCTCAGCGGTGGAGAGCTTGTCTTGCATGTGTAAGGCCCTGGGTTCTATCCTCAACACCACATAAATAAAATAAAGGTATTATGTCCACATACAACTAAAAAAAATATTTTAAAAAATGCAGAGTCTCAGGGCCTTCTCCTGGAAGTTCTGATTGGTAGTCTGGGTCAGGGTATGAGTATTACAGATGATGCTTCTGATTAGGCAGGCTGAGGAAAGGCATTGGCCAATTAGCCACATCGGTCTTCTTTGGCGGATCTGAAGCTGAGCGTGAGACCACATCTCATGCCTGACTGTCTATTTAACCTCATCTGATCCTTGTCTTCCACAAAATCCAGTGAGGTAGTTTTTCTTTCATTGCTGTGAATTTGGTGGTCGGCAAGGGTCTTGGGGTAGCTATCCCCACTAGCCAGTCCATTGTGTACTGGGTTAGAAACTGCATGGTGGGCTAATGAATCAATGACAAGAACAGTACAAGGAAATAAAGATCTTTACTCTTAAAATCTGCAGAACTGAGAAGCATCTTTTGACTGGGTGATTAGGATCAGATGTGTGTCACTTGGCCACAAACCTCCTCTTGTGAGAATGTTCCCACCAGTCTGCCATCACCCATCTCCTGTATAAAATAGCCCTAAGTTTATACAGGAGAAGACAGTCCTGTAGGATGAGAGGGGCCTCCATCTTCCCATCAATAACTCATCATAATGAAGTTCTTTCTTTGTCATCACCTTGCCTTGTCTCTTGAGTAATTGGCTTCCATTATGTCAGGGGCAGACTCAGCCTGTTTGCATGGTAGCAGATCCACCAATCTTCATGGCAAGCCCCAGTAGCCAACCTTTGAACCAAATCCTTAGGTATGTTCTCTTGGCTAATTCATTCAGAATTAGTATGTGACTCTGCAAACAGTACTCAGGCTCCCTGTCTATAGGGATCCTGTTGATGACCCCCCGGGTCCTGGAGGCAGAGGCATGAGGAGGGAGCCTCTTTGTGATGTGGCAGCCTGCTGCACCACTAGGCATCCCTGGGGCCCTCTTCTTATGCTTTCTCTACAGTTTAACCTCTCTGTGCAAGCTCCCCCTGGACCTCTTTATTCACTGATCTGTCCCTCCTGGTACTCCACAGCATTATAGTCATCTGTGTATATGCATTTTTTCTCCAAACAGCGTGTTCAAGACTATACTCATTTGCTGTCCTCCCCAGGATCTGTTTCTCCTCAGGATCCTCTTCTTGAGTTCCTTCTTTTGGAAAGTGCATTTAGATAACTAAGCAGAGAGGATGACTTGCCCATTTCCCTTGTTCCTTACATCAAATTCTAAATATTTCTTTAAGGCAGTGATTTGAAACCCCAGTTGCAAAACCGAATCACCTGGAAAGATTTTTAAACATATCCATACCTGGGCTCCACTCCCAGAAATTCTGATTTAACTGGTCTCTGGTGAGCCAGGCCAGGGACAGCATTTAGCGCTTTCCAAATGATTCTAACGTGTGGCCAGGGCTTCCTCAGCATCCCCAGTTATACCCTTTCCCATGAGGCAAATCTGATCAGTGGGGCTGGAGCCAGGGGAAGACATTACTTTGGGCACAGAATTCAGGGAGTGTCAGAAAATCATTTTTTCAAGAGACAAGATATATTAAAAAATCAAAATCAATGCCAAAAATGTTCATAAATAACATCAACATTTCATGGAAACAGACCATTGTGGCTTGTCTGCTTTAAGACTTTGTGTTATTGTGTAAGAGGAATAATTGATTCCAATCAGGCTGCAGTTCCCAGGCTTGTGTGGCTGTCACCTCCCTCCCTGGGGTATGAGAGTTAACACTGGTGTGCAAAGTGATTGCACAATGAAGGACTTTTTATTTTTTGATTGGAGACTTCATTAACTCCACTTTCCAAACCAGGGAGGGTATTTTGGTAAGTGGACAGTGGGATCACATTTTCCTTTGCCTTGGGCTCTCTGGGGCTCAGAGCAGCGCTGACCACTGATGATGTGGTTCCTCCTTCCAGGGCTCTTCACTCACATGCCATGTCTCAGGGCCTCCTCTTGGGATAGAAGCCCACACTCAGCCAAGCTCTCCAGCCCTTTCTCCTATTGCTTCACCCTTTGTGCATTCCTGCTCCAGCATAACAAAGGCCCCACAGTTCTCTGAATGTATCTAGATTTTATTTGGGCCATTGCAGTCACTAGACTAGCCTTTTAAAAAAATAAACAAAGATACCCATCTGGGATGGTGAGGAGGGGTTGGAATCAAGCCTCATTCTACTTGGCAAGCCCTGTGCCCTGGCCTGAGGCTGCATGCTTCCAGGGCTGGGGGCAAAATTTCAAATTCATCCAGAGGGCCACATTTTACTAAGTCACACAAAGACTTCTGTTAGTGGCTGCTCGGTCCCTACTTTATCTGCCTAGTGAATTCCTATCCACCCTAGAAGACAGAGCTCCAGTTTTTGACCTCCTCTCTGAAGTCTTTCTTGCCTTGGGTCTCCCAGACAGAGCTGCTCTTTGTTCTGAGTTACCACCTCACCTTCTAAATGCTTTTATGATGGTGGCTCTCGCAGTGAATTGTAATTATGTGGACAACTGTGGAGCCACATGGCTGGCAGATCGGTCTGGCGTGTATCAGTCAAGGACAGAGTGGTTCTTCTTAAGAACGACTTTGAAGAACACTGCAATAACAGGCAGCAAACTAAAATATTCTGGCAAGTAACTCCTTGTTTTACTTCAGGATACCAAACAACTGGTTCAGTGGCTATGCTAGTCAGGATAGGCAGGTTAACTGAGGTAATAAGCAGCCCCGTGTCTCAGTGGTTAGAATAACCAAGCTTTAGTTCTTGCTCACCCTGCACGTTCAACACGGAACTAAAATGGATGGAGCAGCCACCGTTTGGAATTACCAAAGAAGCTCATGAGGATCTTGTATCAACAATCAATTGCTTTGGCTTGCATGGGATTTAGAAGTGACATCACTTTTGCTCACAGGCTATTGGCCAGAATTAGTGTCATGGTCCTACTCAACCACAAAATGGACAAAAACTGTAATCCTACCATGTACCAGAAGAAGCTTTGGAAATATTAGGAGAACAGCATTTGGACTACCACAATGATACTTTCCACAAAATTGAATTATTTTTCCTAATTTTGAAAATAACCATTTCTATCAGTTGTTTTGGTGTTTAGAAAAATCAGTTGTCCATAGCAGGAAACAGCAATAATAACTATAGCTTAAATCCAAGAATGCAACCTTAAAAAAAATCTTACAGTGACATCTCTGCCCATAAATAAATAAGGATTCTCATGGGGGTATGTGTCTGTTTTACTTTAGAGGTAGATCAGATTATGCTGTAAACAAAAGAAAAGAAAAGAAAACAAAACAAACCCAAACCAGCAGCATAATAATGGTCCAAACAGTTTGTTAGGTGAGATTCTTAGTATCTTAGTGAGATTAGGTATGTTTTATAATTGAAAGGCATTGGTGTGGCAGGGTGCGGTGGTGTAGGCCTGTAATCCCAGTGACTCCAGAGGCTGAGGCAAGAGGATCGAAAGTTCTAGGTCAGCCTGTGAAACTTGGTGAGACCCTATCTCAGGATGAAAAATAAAAGAGGACTGGAGATGTAGCTCATTGGCCGAGCATTCCTGGGTTCAATCCCCAGTACTGAATAGAAAAAGAAAGCATTGGCTAATCCACCCAGTGGATCCCTTGAGATGATGAACATGAAAATCATTTGTAAGTTGTAAAGTTCAATAAACTGCAAAGTGCTATTTAAAAAAAATTATTGTTAGCCTAAAGGACTAGGCATTTTGAAGATCCTTATGATCTAAGATTTTATTTTGCTATAGGTACATCCTCATTTCTTTTCATTTGCTTTTAAACAAAACCCTAATAATAACAGACACAGCAAACATTCTTTTAATCTGAACCAGCCACATATTCAAGACAGAAATTGAGAAGCTAAGTTTTTCTAGAAATAAATTGCCCTAGGCATATTGCTGCTGAATTAAACATTGAGGAATTTAAAAATTCATTGCAGATGAAGTCTACACAAATTCTACACAAATTCTCCTACATAACAAATACATCCAGGTGGGGGCAACAATAAAACATTCTATTTATAGCATATAATTTAAAAAGTCCAGCCCCCTCAAGATATGCAATTGGGTCCCATTTAGAAAGATGTGAATCCTCAAACTCTTAAAGCAGAATAATTAAGGGGTGAATTACATATTTAAAAGGAATTTTCAAGGCACAATGTGCTTAGAAATTTATATAATGTAAAGAATATGTTAGTAAGTTAAAAATTGTCAGTTTCACAAATTGAAATCTACATTGAACACTATAATTCATATATTTTCTTGTTTTATACCTCTTTCATGGATAGCTTCCTTTGTATTTACTTTGCAGCATATATACCATCATCTTACAATTAGTGGGCAGTAACAGATACAACTGGAATTCCTACCAGCTTAGTTTATCTTGAATCCTATGGAGACACATTTTAAGACTCATACAATTTGCAAACTTAGACTTGATTTAATCAGATTCTAAATATGTTTCAAGTTCTAATAGTTCCACCGTTTTAAGAAAAATCCGGAAAGATATTCAAAGGGATTTCCAAAGTGCACTTGGAAGATATTTGAGGGGTGAATCAGATCAGTGTTAGAAATTCATAGCTAGCCGGACGCGGTGGCACACGCCTGTAATCCCAGCACTTGGGAGGCTGAGACAGGAGGATCACGAGTTCAAAGCCAGCCTCAGCAATGGCGAGGCACTTAGCAACTCAGAGAGACCCTGTCTCTAATAAAATACAAAAAAGGGCTGGGGATGTGGCCCAGTGGTCGAGTGCCCCTGAGTTCAATCCCTGGTACCAAAAAAAAAAAAAAAAAAAAAAAAAAAAAAAAGAAAGAAATTCATAGCTGTGCTCACTTGAAAAGCATTGGCATAGCAGGGTGCGGTGGTGCAGGCCATGTTAGTAATCCCATCACACCTATTTCCTTGAGACATTCTGGAAGGCAGTTTGAGGAAGGGCACTCAAATACTTGTTTCAAAAGTAGTACATGTTTTAAGCAATGCAATATCTTTGTGCCCCCTAAGATAATTATCTTGAATAAATAAGTTCTGATATATGTTAAAAACACAAACTTAATTTAAAACACTGTTTGAACAGTGGCAAACATGATTCTCACAAGAGACCTGTGCTTAAAATTGACCTGGCCCATTATGACATTTTGAACAGACCCCCAAAAAAGTCTTTATTCGGATGATAGCTGCATCCTCTTAGAAGCTCAGGTCTGTGCAATTACCGATGGTTTGGAAACATTTCCCCCAGTTGCAAAATATAGAGGCTTTGTGTCAAGGAAGCAAATGGAAACTTTCTAGTTTAGTTTTTATTAATTGTGTTCTTTTAAAGTAGATGATTAGGCTTATTCTGAGGAGAATGTCCCAGAAGTATTTGCCTCCTTCATTCTACCAGAACTGGAGTTTGGTGTGTGCCAACCCTGTCTCCCCACGTCATCAGAGAAAGTTTCTAGGAAAAGTCGATTCCAAATTGATAATGGAAGGACAAGATGGCATGGATTTGGCCAATATAAAATAGGTATTACTCAGTTGTGTGCGGTGGCGCATGCCCGTAATCCTAGTGGCTGGGAGGCTGAGGCAGGAGGATCATGAGATCATAGCCAGTCTCCACAACTTATCGAGGCCCTAAGCAACTCAGTGAGGCCCTAAGAAACTCAGTGAGACCCTGTCTCTAAATAAAATACAAAAACGAGCTGGGGATGTGGCTCAGTTTTTAAGTGCCCTGGGTTCAATTCCTGGTACCAAAAAAAAAAAAAAAAAAAAAAAAAAAAGTTATTACCTATTATTCTAGAAAAAGGAAAATTTTAGCAGGACAGAAGGAATAATGAATAGAAAGAATGAAAAAATTTTAGCTTGACCCAAACATAGGTTGAAATAAAGCATAATTAGAAATCCCTGTAAGCTTAAGGGGAGATCATGAAATTTAACATGGAGGGAGACAAATCTTGATGTTTTTCAAATCAGGAAAAAAAAAATCAGAGTGAAGGAAATATTAACTGTATTTGGGCAGATGTTTTATAGAACTAAATTCTAACTACCTGAGCTAACTGGCTGTGTTACATCAGGCTGGTATTTAAAAATGAAGTTTCTCATTTATATCTTTTATTTTTTGGGGGGGGGGCGGAGATAAAATAAGTGAAATCAGAAGGGAGTTATATTTAATATGTTTAAGAGAATAAACATCTTTTGAATTACGTAACTCATTATGTGTAAGAAATGAGTTTAGTTCTTCAAATAATATTTGTTGAATTTGGTACAATATGTTATTCATAAATAGTTTTATCTATTTTTCTAAAGCAGATTCCTCATAGATCTCCATTTAAAGGAACTACAAGGGGCTGGATTTGTGGCTCAGTGGTAGTACACTTGCCTGGCATGTATGAGGCCCTGGGTTTGATCCTCAGCACTGAATATAAATAAAATAAATAATAAAATATAAAATATAAATAAAATAAAAGATCCATTGACAACTGAAAAATACTTAAAGGAACTGAGACTCATAGCTTTATATTAATTGCTGCTCAAACTCGAAAGAAATTAAATAGTATTTTCATAAAAATGTTCTATAATTTCATAAAATCATATTTTCCTGGATTAGTCTCTCCTTGTTTTGGTCAAAGTGCATGCTGTGCTTTCCTCCACTGCCCAGAGGACATTTGACTGCCCAGCACTTCCCACAGAAAGCAGACACACATGACCAAGTCTGTAGGTTCACATGACCAAGCCAGACACAGCCGAATTTACCGAAGGTGGGTGCCAGACCTAAGGGCAGCCAGTCCACAGGCTGGTTGTCAGTTGAGGGGTGGGCTGATGCAAAAGAGCTCCCAATCAGGGACAATGATCAGCTGGACCAATCCAAGTCCCTCTCAGGAATCTGACATCTAGGGAGAGAATCAGTCTGCAGGTAGTGAGTGTGTTGTAGGGACAGAAGAGGCAAGGCACTGAAGATAACAGGAAACAGTTTTATTTAGCTGCAGCCAGGTTCAGAGGGTATAGCTCTCTCTGTAATCAATCCCCTGAGCCCCGAGTTCAGGTAGTTTCAGAATTTTATACATAGCAAGTAAGGGGAGGGGTTCAAAAATTCACAGTTTACAGATGTTCACATAAAAGCAGCTTTTTTTTTCTTTCACTGTTCTGGGCAAGTTAACCCTTCAAGGACAACACCTGAGAAGGGAAGAGCTTCTTCTCCCCTTTCTTTCCTCCCCATCCCAGCTGTTACCATGGAGCCCAATTGGTAACTTTTCTTATCTTAGAAATGTAGACATCTCTGTGAAGCTCTAGCTCAAGGCCAGAGGTCTTGTTAAAGAATTTGTCCTAGCTGGGCGCGGTGGTGCACGCCTGTAATCCCAGCACTTTGGGAGGCTGAGGCAGGAGGATCGTGAGTTCAAAGCCAGCCTCAGCAATGGCGAGGCACTTAGCAACTCAGTGAGACCCTGTCTCTAAATAAAATACAAAAAAGGTCTGGGGATGTGACCGAGTGGTCGAGTGCCCCTGAGTTCAATCCCTGGTACCACACACACACAAAAAGAATTTGTCCTTTTTATTATCACACTTTGCACTTGGAAACACTTCTACAAACTACTATACTGGATACATGTTTGTGAAAAACAAGTAAAGGGGTGTCCCGTACCTGGAGTGCTGATTTCTTCCAGGCCAGTGGCCAAGTAATAGAGCAACAGGAAAATAGGAAGTTTATCTACACTGAACTTTTTTGTAGAGACTCTTTTGCTGACAGTCCTGAAATCAGTCATAGTGAAGATTTCTGGAGAAGGGCTGGGATTGTAGCTCAGGGGTAGAGCGCTTGCCTAGCACGTGCGCGGCCCGGGTTCGATTCTCAGCACCATGTAAAACTAAAACCACATTATATATAACTAAAGCAAATAAATAAATATTTAAAAAAGAGAAAGATTTCTGGAGAAGCTTAGTTAAAATTTTCTGTGGAGGAGGGGGAGCCACTACAATGTTGTCGCCGGAAAAGGATTGCAGCCTGGAACGGCAGCGCCGCGGGAAGGAGTCCGGAGACAGGATGGAGACGAAAATATTCTTTAATCTTACAAGAAACTACAATATATCTATACAATAGCGATAACCCTGTCTTTTCTCCCTCTGGTCTCTTCCCATGCGCCCGAGCAGCAATGGCGCTCGCTCGATCTGCTGAGTCACCGTTCAAATCTCTCGAGAGCCTCGACCAAGTCCCGCGAGATCCCGTCAGACTACGGAAAGCGGAAATGCCCAAAAATGTCTATGGCCCAATAGTCAACCGCAATCTTAGCTATCTCCCCAAACAGGGCTCCTGCATTTCCCCCTTTTGTTTTAAAAGAGGGGATGCTCTAGGACGTCTATGTGCAACCAACATTCTTACCCGTCATCGGATAATCAAGGCTGTGCCCTTGACTCCTGTCTTAGGTTGATATGTCGGCCACATGAGACTATCCCGTGCGACTGTGCCTGTCTTAGGTTGTCCCCCTCTGGGGATCTTACCCGTCATTGGCTAACCAGCCATCCAATGGAGCCCTTTAGGATCGACTGTGTAAGATGACTAACAGCCGTCCAATTGTGGGGAGATGCTGCGGCTTTAAGGCAACAAGCCTTTTGGTGACGAGCCAAATTGCATGGCATACCAAATTCTTTAAACAAATCAGCTGCCCTAAGTTCTATCAAGTAACACACTGAGTTCTCTAAACAAATACCCCCAAGGTACTGTCCCATGAAGTCCCAAACAATGAAAGATCAAAATGTCCACTTGTTATAACACGTAGATCTAGGAGGCCCCATGCATGCAGAGCAGAGGCCACACTGCTGGTGAGGTTGTTTGACATTTGAGCAGCAGGGATGCTTGCAGCGACCGCGATCCCTGCATCTGTAGCAGCAGCCGTCTTTTTTTTATGTCTAGACAATGCCACCGGCAAATCTTCAGGGCCCGCTCCCTAGAGACTCAAGCATCAATTATTAAAGGAAAGGCAGTGCTATTCCAGCACTGAGTCAAGAGGCGAGTTTTCAAACTAAAAAATAGAATTATTAGATTAGAAAATTAAAGTTGATTTCTGCTCACACACATTGCAGCCTGAGCTCCCACAAACATAAGCTGGCAAAACATCATATTTAGAACAAAACAAAGAAAGACTGAGGGTATTTACTGTATTAAAGATAGATTAAAGAAAAACTAAAAGCACTTTGGAGAAATAATTTGTTAGCTGGAACTCTCGAGTTTCTGCATACACAGCAGTCCTTTACCTGTTGAAATGATTGAAATTAATCATTTATTAAACAAATGAAGTTAATAACAAATAAGCAACCTTATGTCAAAACACCAAAATATCAGGTTATACAGCCCTAGTCATATTTTTCTCTAAAGAGAAATCCTTGGGACACCTGTAAAACAAAATTGAAGGTACCTTCACTTATAAAATTATTTACTCAATTTGAATACTCTTAAACTTAAATGAATTAGAGTTATTTGGATCCATATATATATATATATATATATATATATATATATATTCACAAGCGCTTTGTTATTTTTGATGTCACACTGGACAGACAGACGCACATACAAACATATATTTGTGACGTCACATTAACATGAAATTTAGACAAATACACAGACATAAACACATATATAAAAAGAAAAAAAAAATACAATTGTGTGCACACTAAAGAGAGATCTCTTAGTCCCAGCCGGGAGGAATGATACTTAAGTTGTGACGTATTTTGAAGGACTCTTTTAAGGGAATCATTCCATATCTTCATCATGGTCCTCTTGATTTTGTACCTTTTTTATTAATCTTGATTCCTCAACAACTTCATCTTGATCCTTTTGATTTGGTACTTGCTTTATTAATCTAGATGGTATCCATATTGGAGAGGATTCATGCTTTGGAAAAACACAAACAGATCCTCTCCCCCAAATTAACACTGGATCTGGACCCTTCCATGTACCTGAAAGAACATCCTTCCAGTAAACCAAAGGTTTATGTTGTTGATGTGGGTTCCAATGTCTGTCTCCAGCAGAATAACCATCAGAGTCTAAAGTTAAAAAATTTAAGGTAAACAGGGCAACTGCCAATCTGTCCTTAGGATTTTTCCAGTTTCCTTCTTTCTGTTTTAACAACATAACTTTTAGTGTGCGGTTTGCTCTTTCAATAATGCCCTGACCCTGAGGATTGTATGGGATGCCTGTTTTATGGGATATGTTGAATTTTGCACAAAACTCTTTGAAAGATGAGGACGTATATGCGGGGCCATTATCTGTTTTAAGCATTTTGGGGATGCCCAATGCAGCAAAAGCTTGTAAACAATGAGATGTGACATCTTTAACTTTTTCTCCAGAATGTAAGGAAGCAAAAATCATGCCTGAGCATGTATCTATGGTCACATGAATAAATCGCAATTTTCCAAAACTTGGCTCATGAGTAACATCCATCTGCCACAAATGATTGGGCATTAATCCTCTAGGGTTAACACCAAAATGAGGATTGGGCAAATGTGTCATACAAGATTTACAATCTTTTACAATTGTTCTGGCTTGCTCCTTTGTGATTTTAAACCTATGTTGCAAGGTGGTGCTGTTGACGTGAAACTGGGAATGAAATAAAGTAGCTTGTTGTAGCGCTGAAAGTATAAATATTGTTTTTGTAAGTTCATCAGCCTTTTGATTACTTTCATGGAGGGGGCCAGGCAAATTAGTATGTGCTCTAATATGGCCTATGAATAGAGGTTCTTTTCTTGCCCACAAAAGTTTTTGTATTTGATAAAACAATTTAAAAGCTGGAGTATGAGGTGCTATTGGTCCTGCTAACTCTAATTTTGGGACGGCTTGTACAATATAGTGGCTATCTGAAAAAATGTTTATGGGCTGGTCTCTAAAATTTTCCAGAGCTCTTACCACAGCTTCCAATTCCACTAGTTGAGCTGATTTGTGTGCAGTTATGTAAGTCATATTTTCTTTTGTAGTGACTACTGCAGCAGTACCATTTGAGGACCCATCTGTAAATACATTAAGTGCCTTAGGAATAGGTTGATTTTTTTATTACCTGTGGAAATATAATAGGATGATTAATACAAAAAGATAATATAGGAGACTTAGGAAGGTGATTATCAAAATTTGCAGAGGTAGAGCATCTAGCTATAGCCCAGTCATTATCGTTGAAGCATAAATATTCAATCTGTGACGATGAGTAGGGAGTAATAATAGTAGCAGGGTGAATGCCAAATATTTTAGTAGAAGTTTAAAGTCCTTGAAGAATAAGTTTAGCCACCATGGAGGTATAAGACTCAATTATGCTTTTAGGAGAGACAGGCAAATGTATCCATAATAAAGGCCCTTGTTGCCAAAATACTCCTGTGGGTGTATATTGTGAAGAAATAATAATCAATATCAGCGGTTGAGTTAAATCAAATCTGTCACAATGAGCTCCTTCGATGGCTTTTTCTACTACCTTTAAAGCTTTCCTAGCATCAGGAGTCAATGTTCGCGGTGAGGATGGATCAGGGTCCCCTCGAAGGATATCAAATAAAGGTTTTAATTGGCCAGTAGTGAGGTTTAGTGTAGGGCGAAGCCAATTAATGTCTCCCAGTAGTTTTTGGAAATCATTGAGGGTGGTTAAATGTTCTTTATTTATTAAAATTTTTTGGGGTCTAACAAAAGTATCCATGATTTTTAAATCCTAAATATAATATGGGAGATCTGGTTTGAACTTTTTCTTCTGCTATATATAATCCGTATTTTTTTTAAATTTCTACCACGTCACTGAATATATTAAATAAGATTTTTTGATTAGGGTGGGCCAGTAAAATATCATCCATGTAATGTAGACACATGAGGTTTGGATATTTATTTTTAATGGATTGGATGGCCTTGTCCACATATATTTGGCATATGGTGGGGCTATTAGCCATTCCCTGTGGCAAAACCTTCCATTGATATCTCTGATCAGGGCCATTATTGTTAATAGAAGGAACTGAAAAGGCAAACCTGGGGGCATCCAGAGGATGTAGGGGAATAGAAAAGAAGCAATCCTTTATATCAAGACTAATAACATGGAAATTTTTTGGAATATCTATAGGATTCGGAAGTCCAGGTTGAGTAGGGCCCATGACTTGCATGGTTTTATTAATTTGTCTAAGATCATGTAATAATCGCCATTTTCCTGATTTTTTCTTGATCACAAATATGGGGGAATTCCAGGGAGAGGTGGAAGGTTCTATATGTCCTGCTTCTAACTGTTCCTGAACTAGTAGGTGGGCCGCTTGTAATTTCTCTTTAGATAGGGGCCACTGAGGGACCCACACTGGCTTATCAGAAAGCCATGGTATTTTCAAAATTATTTTCTCAGTGGCCCCGAAGAAAAATGTCTTTTTCCTATATGATAATGATTTCTTTTAGGGTTAAGCTTACCCTGTACTTTTTGATGATTTCTGATAGGGTTAAGATTACTCTGTAGATTTTTACATTTAACACCTGCAGGTTTGGTTGCAAGGTGTACTCCCATTTGTTGTAAAATATCTCTTCCCCATAAAGTAACCGGTAGATTAGGTAAAACATAAGGCTGAAACGTGCCTTTATGTCCTTCATCATCCTCCCATTTTAAAATTACCGCACTTTTTTCTGGGAGGTTATTATATCCCAAGCCTCTTAAACTGGTTGAAGCTTTTTGCAGAGGCCAGTGTTTGGGCCATTGACATAAATTAATGATGGAAGAATCAGCTCCAGTATCTATTAGACCCTCCATTTCTATTCCTTGGATTCTTATTTTACACATAGGCCTCCTTGTACAGTCCCGAACCCAGCAAACCATGGGTTTCGAATCAGTGGAACAAAATCCTCTATTGTTCCTATTTAGAGGCATATTCATTTTAAATGACTTATGTAAATTTGGAAGGAGGAGCAGCTGAGCAATTCTATCTCCCTGATTAATAGAACTTATACTTTGGGGTGAGCTAAGCATTATTTTTATTTCCCCTTTATAGTCTGAGTTTATTACGCCTGGGGTCACTTGCAAACCTAATAAGCTCTCAGGACTTCGCCCGATAATAAGTCCTACAGTCCCTGAGGGAAGAGGTCCCCTGACTCCTGTGGGAATCAGTTGAACCCCATTTCAGGTGTTAACACTATTCGGGCGGTGGAACAGAGGTCTAATCCTGCATTTCCTCCTGTTCCTCTGGCGAGGGAGTGGATGGGTAATAGGGATTGTGTCGGGGAAGCATCTGAGTGGATGCTTGAGGATACTCCTCCTCCAATGCCTCGTACATTTGTGGGCCCCGGGGCATTGGGCCCCTTGCCCCGTTTTTTTGAATTCCTGAACAAAGGATTTCCATGGATGTCAAATTTTGAATAGCATTTATTGGCCCAATGATTTCCTTTCTTACACCTGGGGCAGCAACCTGGAGCACGGTATGAATTTGGTCTTATTTCTCTTTTAGGATTTTGCCTAGAATAGCCTGATTGATTATGATAATTTTGCCTAGAATATCCTGATTGATTATAATGTTTATGTTGAGCTCTTATAAAATTTTGAGGGGCAGCATCTCTCACAGCTGCTGCAATCATATTCCCTGTGACAAAGGCATCATTTATATCTTTACATAATTGTATATATATGGAAAGATCCTTTTTATTTTTCCATGGCCTGATGGCTTCCTGGCAATACTTATTAGCATTTTCGTACGCTAATTGGACAACTAATGGCATAACTTGATCAATGTCTCCAAAAACTCTACCTGCAGTTCTCAAAAGTCGATCAGCAAATTCAGCATATGGTTCATTAGGTCCTTGAATTACTTTGGACAAGCTACCTTGTAGATCCCCAGGTCCTTGTACAGTTTTCCATGCCTTTAAGGCAGCTGCGTTTATCTGAGCATATACTCCTGGGGTATAATATTTTTGATCCTGTACGTCTGCAAATTGCCCTTCTCCTGTGAGCATTTCTATATTATGGTCTCCAAACCCCGCATCTGCATTTCTTTTAGCTGTTTCTATACAAAGTTCTTGAAATTGCGATCGCCAAACCAAGTATTGTCCCCCACTTAATGTTGCTTTACATAGACGTTTCCAGTCTGCGGGGGTTAAGCTAAAGGTGTTAAGGGACTCCAGTATACTCAACGTGAAAGGAGCTTGGGGTCCATAAGTCATTACTGCCTCTTTGAGATTTTTTATTGTTTTGAAATCTACTGGCTGGTGGTCCCTCCGTCCATTTCCATATTCAAATACTGGCAGTTCCCAACGTATCTGTGAGTTACCCTCGAGAGCACATAAGCGCTCAGAAAGACTTTTTATTTCTGTTTCTAGGGTATGCAAACGCCTAGTGATACCCTTCATATTTTCTGTAATCGATTTCACCCATGGGGGAGTAGAGGACACAAGTTCCTCCACTTGATGATCCCTTATCTTGGTCTTCCTTAATTTCCTTTTGTTCATTTTCTCAAAATCACCTTTAGTTAATTCCTCCTCACTACTACTACTCTCATTGGTCCTAACTGACTCAGTAACATCCTGAGTCCCAGGTTCAATTGAGACCATGTATCCTTGAAGTATCTCTAATAAATCTTGAATAGCTTTAGCAGCTCGGATCTTTGTCATTTTGGGGACGCTTCTAATACTCTCCTTACTGGTCTTAGTTGACTCAGCAGAATCTACGCTTTCATGATCGCCTTCACTGTTTTCTAAATCCTCCTCGCTAACGACAGACTCATCTATATCAAAGAATTCATCAAGAGCCTCATACACTTGGGTCTTAGATATTTTCGAACCCATTTTAACCGCTCTGACTAGAGACTCCTGCGAGGTTTCTCAGTTCTTACCTGCCGTGCTGAATTCCCCGTACAGGCCACCAACTGTTGTCGCCGGAAAAGGATTGCAGCCTGGAACGGCAGCGCCGCGGGAAGGAGTCCGGAGACAGGATGGAGACGAAAATATTCTTTAATCTTACAAGAAACTACAATATATCTATACAATAGCGATAACCCTGTCTTTTCTCCCTCTGGTCTCTTCCCATGCGCCCGAGCAGCAATGGCGCTCGCTCGATCTGCTGAGTCACCGTTCAAATCTCTCGAGAGCCTCGACCAAGTCCCGCGAGATCCCGTCAGACTACGGAAAGCGGAAATGCCCAAAAATGTCTATGGCCCAATAGTCAACCGCAATCTTAGCTATCTCCCCAAACAGGGCTCCTGCACTACAAGTGAAAACACCCACAAAGGAAAGCAGAGACAGTGCAGAGCATGTCAAAGTGGCTGAGGGGGCCTGTGGGGCAGGGGAGGGGGACAGCAAATTCCTCCTATATGAATGCCTGACAGTAGTCATCTCTGCTAGGCCAGTTGAGTGGCAGTGCTGGGTGCCCTGAGAGTTTTTTCTCCTCCCTGTAGGTAACCTTACAGTAAAGCTCCATTTGTGAAACAGTCTGAACAAGACACTTGCAAACTAAAATCTCCTAAATCTAATTAATACAAAGCCAAAAATTAGGTAAAATTGTGCTGTGAACTTCAGAGGCAATTTGGTTCAATTTTACCTTCACTAATCTGGAAAAACATTTTGGAAGATAATATTAGGCCATTATATATGCTTCAGTGGGTTTTAAAACATTGTCAGCCAACTGTACAGAGACATCTCCTGTCTGAAAAACAAAATAAAATTTGCTGAAGGTGTCATGGTCATCATTACTGGAATAAAACTCAAGAGGATCAATGATACTGGTTTTATCCCTTATATCTATAAGGTTGTGTGGTTTGTTTCTAAATTAGGCTGCTTATGTGGATACCACTTAATCTATAAAGGTCAGGGTTTTACTTAACCCATTAAATCCCAGGTTTTCAGTTCTGCTAATATTGCAGTAAAATTGTCACAGGTGGGGGCTGGGGTTGTGGCTCAGTGGTAGAGTGCTCGCCTAGCACATGCACGGCCCGGGTTCTATCCTCAGCACCATGTAAAAACACATTGTGTACAACTAAAAGCAAATAAATAAATATTTTAAAAAAATTGTCACAGGTGTATTCAAATAGACATTATAACCTAGAGCTTATAATAATTATTATAACTAGTATTAATGATATTAATGAATATTGTCACACTACTTTTCTTGAAAGACTAGAACTCTAAAAACATTTATTTCAAAATTACCATAAATGATATATGCGTTGCTTAATGTAAGTTTTTAGATGTTCCAAGGTACTGTCTTCTCTGCAAAGTAAGAAGGCTAAATTGGACCCCCAAGAATCTTTCTGGAGGTGCACCTCTGACTTTGGTCCTGTTATGCCAAATGGGATGATGGAACATAATGGATTAATGCTTAAACATTTTTTTTCAGTTTTTCATTACCCACAAAAGCAGAGGGTCAAGAGCTTTGGTTATCTGCCTAGGTCCTGGGTTGTGCTGGTAACATTACTTAGGGCACTTTTTTTTTTTTTTAAGAGCAGCTAATTAATGTAGCAGAAAAATATACGAAAATGTTGTACTGTTGTGTAGAGGATGAGCATTTGAACAGGAATTGAGAACGTAGATTCTGGCTTTGTTTGTTGACTAAGAAGACATATTATCCCCTTTTCACATCTGCAAGACAAGGAAGCTGTGTTCCTCAAAGTGTCTCCATTGTGTTATCTCTGCCACAGACACAAGAGCTTGGCTCAGGTAGTGCTGTCTGCCTTGTCTAGGGATGAGTCCTACAGTGACTCCTGGAACCTTGCCAATGCTCAGGAAATATTTGTGGCTATTGAATAATCCATGCCGTCTACTGTTCTTTAAAAACACTGTTACACATATGGAGCCTTAGTTATTTCACAATGCCTTCACGTAGCCGGCACTCAACAATCACTATCTCACTATCTCATTTGGTTCCCAAGGGGGGCATACCTAAGTTGCTTAATACAGAGATGTAGGAAAAGAGAAACCTCGCAGAGGGAGATGAATACTGGCCTGGGGGGGAGGGGGGTCGGAAAACTTGGCCCATCACTAACTGCTGTGTGGCTTGGGTAAGTCATTCCATTTTTCCAAGGTTCTGTCTTCTCTGCAAAGTAAGAAGGCTAAATTGGACCCCCAAGAATCTTTCTGGAGGTGCACCTCTGACTTTGGTCCTGTTATGCCTGTTATAAATAACAAATGAGTACTTGAGGACAGATGAAACCTGGGAAGGATGTGGGGCTGCGTGAGGAATGAAGGCTAGACAATTAGTGGAGAGGCACCAGCTCATTAGAAACATCAAGACAGGCAGATTTTGCTTTTTATGTTCACCACTTAACATCCTTTATGAGCATCACATGCAGTGGCTATTCCTTTGCTATTACTGGTTCATCAAAGCAGGTCACTCTCTGCTGCCATATGAGCTGTCTCAGGGTGGTAACACCATGAGAGAAGTCTGTCCCCTACAGTCCATGGGAATGTCTATGTTATTTACATTGTCCAGGTGTGGTGATCCTGAGGATTCTGCTATAACTTTTATAGAAAATTCTGGGTCAATCATATTTTGTGTTTCTCATTCAGGGCCTAGTGTTCCAACTCAGGGCCTAGTGCATGCTAAACTAATGCTCTGCCACTGAGCTACACCCCTCAGCCCTTTTGGGTTTCTTTATGAAAAATGACTAACTGCCTCATACTCATTAGGATGGCCACTATAGAAACAAAAACAAAACACCTAGGAAATAAAGATTGTAGGTGAGTATGTGGAGAGATGGAACTCTGTTCACTACTAGTGGGAATATACATTAGTGTAGCCACAATTATAAACAGTATGGAGGTTCCTCAAAAAATTAAAAATAAAATTACCATATGATCTGGCAATCCCATTTCTGGGTATATGTCCAAAAAAATTGAAAGGAGGATTTCAAAGATATATTTGAACACTCATGTTCACTGCAACATTATTCAAAGTAGCCATGAGGTGGAAGCAACCCAATGTCCATCAACATAAAAATAAAGAAAATGTGGTATCCACATACAGTGGAATACTATGTAGCCTTAAAAAAGAAGGAAATCCTGTTATACACTACATCATCCATGAACTTTAAGGAACTTATGGTAAGTGAAATAAACCAGTCACAAAAAGACAAATACTGATCTTCCCTGTGATCCCTTTCCCTCTCCTCTCTCTCTGCATCCTGACTGCCATGTCCTGAGCTGCTTTCCTCTGCCACAATCTTTTGCCATGATGCTGTGCCTCACCTCCAGGCCCAGAGCAAAGAAGTTGGCTGACCATGGGCTGAAAACTGGGAAAATGAGACAGCAAGGAAACAAGTTGCTTGCCCAAGGTGAAGTCAGGATTTGGACCCAACCAGTATGACTTCACCTCCTGAACTCTTAACAGTAACGCTAATTTCTGAGTTGAATGATTTTTAGATCAAAGTAATAGAATAATCACCAGTAGTTAGTAGGAAATTCTTGCAAATGTTAATGTTTACTTCTGAGAAATAGGAGCATAAGTTATATATTTTTTACTTATCTGTATTTTCTAAATTTTCTGTAAGAAATATGTAAGCTTTCATAGAGAAAGCAGAATTTTTTAAAAAAGACAAATACTATATGATTCTATCAGGTGAGACATCTAAATCAAACTCACAGAAACAGAAAGCAGATGGTAGTGACCAGGGCCTGGGGCTATAGAATTTCATTTTGCTAAATGAAAAAATTCTAAAGACCTTTTATACAACCATGTGAATGTAGTTAATGCCACTGAACTGAACACCTAAATGTGGTTAAGATGGTAAATTTTGTCATGTGTTTTTTTTATCATGATTAAAAATTATTAACTAGAGGACTAATCCAGCAGCAAGTTGCTATTAACACCTATACTTTGTTGCATTAGAATGACCCTAATTTCTTTAGATCAGGGGTATTTCATTCCCATTAATAAGGCACCACTTCTTTCCAGCATTGCTAAGAAAGGGATGTTTTCAGTTTCACGAATGAAAAAAGAGACACACAGCTGAGGTAGAGTGGCCAGCAAGATTATAATTTTGCTTGAAAGGGCAGTCTTCTGATGAAGGGTCCTCATGGATGGAAAGGACTAGGAAACAGAGAAGGAAGGACAGGCCGATCCTTCTTGGGCTACGTGAATCTGTGAGCTCTCCAGTGCGCTGCCAGGGCTACGTTAACCAGGATGGTCTTCTGGGTTTTCACTGCTCATGTTTCCTGTAGACTTTATAATCCTGCATCTTGCTGGGGGCTTAGAGTAGCCCGTGGGATTAAATACTCCTGTGTGGGATCAACAGTCTGGAAAGGAAGAAACACCATTGTCAAATTTCTGAGCCAACATAGGGGATGAAAATGTGAACCATGTCTGAAATATTATCATCTCGCCATCACGTAATTCTTTGTTAATAAAAAGAGAGAGAAATAAATACTGAGCCTACTTGTATCAGGCTACCCTCTCAGCCACTAGTAAGAATCTCTTTGTAAGGTTCTTGAATAGCTGATTACTGGAAATTGAAACTCATCCAATAAACTCTTACAGGGGATAATAAAGATTTTCTCATTGTGTAAATGCCCTCCTGAGGGTTAATTACAGCAAATGACAGATAGCTGTGTCCTGCTCCACGTGTCCTTGTACGAAACGGCAAAGCCTCAGATAACAGACTGGAGGCATTAGCTTAGCTGGTTGCCTGGTCAAGTTCATTGAACAAGCATGACTTTCACTCTTGGATTTTTGTTGCCTCTGATCCCCATAATGCAAGAATTGTGTGCCAATGCAGTATTTTTGGCTGTCTGCCTTTGAATGTCTTCGAGCCATCACAGCACAAATCTGAGTTACATCCAATCTACTCAGCAATGCTCCCTCTGTTTTCGCCTGAAAGGATTAAAATTGGTTCATCCATCTGGGCATCCAGATGATGGTGACAGACCTAGCCCAGTTCTTGGGGGCAGCCTGGGCTGCCAGAGCTAGACAGTGATTCAGAGAGGCAGTTGGTGGGATTCAGGGGATAGATTTAGACAACTGATACTAATAACGGACCCAACGCTCATGCATATTTACAATCCTCTACTGACCCCAACACCAAACTCAGCCAGCCTGTTCCTCTTCATCCCATACAAGCCCTTTAAGTCCCTTGTTCTCCCGGGGACATCCCCCTGCCTCAGAATATGCCTTGTCTCTTGATGGCTGTGGTGGAGGCTTGCAGAGGCTTGAGAACGGGTTAAAAGGGTGCCTTGCCTCTCTCGTGCCACCCTTGAATCCAGATGGCTCAAGCTCCATGTACCTTTGGGGATGATCCTGCCCTGCCTTTCCTCTCTCAGGTCAGCACAGCCATTGGAGGTGAAGCCTGAAGGCTCTCCCAAGGAAGGAGTGCTTATTGTGTCCCTCTAGGTGAGTGAGACGAGCACATTTACCTGCCTCGGGACGGGAGTACCACATGAAGTTAATGCTATATCCTCCTCAGCTCCGTCACTGTCTCGGGCTGAAAGCCAAAGGAGGGAAGGGCTGGGTTAGTGTCAGGGATTCATGTGGAAACAGCACGTGGGGGCTGTGAGAAGCCCCGATGGCTTGCAAAGAGGCTCCTGACCCTTTAAAAGGAATACTCCACTGAGGCTGTGATTGGAAAAAATTGATGATTTAAAAGAATGATTTTGAAGTTTATGAGGAAGGTCGTATGCAGATAGCATATGTGTGTTCATCAGAGTCTAGAAACTGAAGGGGCTGAAGGATTCTCTCACTTTTTAGAGAAAGCACTAGCCCTGGTCAGAGTGCTTGCTCTCTTAGCATTAACTGCATAACCATGGGCACCTCACTCTTTGAATAGAACCTTTAGGCTCGATTTGCTTCCAGCTTAGATTCATTTCTTAAAGCTGGACATAATAAGAGAGATCCCTAAAGACAATTCCATATGGTCACAGAATAACCACACACACAGTTGTTTGCTTAATGTCTGTCTCAACCAGACTGTAAGCTCTGTGAAGACAAAACTGTGTCTCTCCAAGCCAGGCACTTGCTCCAGACACATTTGTGTCTGTTTTTTTTTTTCTTTTTTTTTCTTTAAAATTTTTTCTTGTAGATGGACAGCATGCCCTTATTTTATTTTTATGTGGTGCTAAGGCTTGAACCTAGTGCCTCACACATATGCGGGGCAAGTGCTCTGCCACTGAGCTACAGCCCCACCCCCACATTTGTATCTTTTTTTTTTTTTTTTTTGGTACCAGGGATTGAACTCAGTGGAACTCCACCACTGGGCCACATCTCCAGCCCCTTTTTGTATTTTATTAGAGACAGGATCTCACTGAGTTGCTAAGTGCATCGCCATTGCTGAGGCTGGCTTTGAACTCGCTATCCTCCTGCCTCAGCCTCCCAAGTGCTGGGATTACAGGCATGCACCACTGCGCCCGGCTCACATTTGTGTCTTGATGGTCACACACGTGACTGTGTCATTGTGACCACACTCAGGAGCTGTCGTGCAGAGTGGATTGACCCTGGAGCAGGACTGCTTTGGTCCCTCACCTCTGTCACCTAGGACAAATTCCTTAACCTTTTGTTGGAAATAATGACAATCATAAGGGTAAATCATAGGGTTGTTTTGAGGATTCAACCAATTAACATATGTATAGAGCCCTTGGATCAGGGCACTATACAAAGAAATCACTGTCTGGGCCATCCTTTGTATATTACTATAGGTGCTGGTGCTGCTGGTGTAGTTATGGCTGACGCTCTGACAGCCTTCTTCTACTGACATATTTTTTTTTGGAGGACTGGGTGCTGTGAAGGATGAAATGCTTATGTTTCCTCCAATGCAGAACAAACTAGATCCTTGGTTTAACTTTGTTCCTTGTGGTATAACAATACTCCTTCAAATTCATTCACTTGGTGACCAACTTTAACTCAACATTCTCATCAGACCAGATCATAAATTAGAAAAGCTTAATTCTTTCAGCCAGTTATTATTCATGAATTGAACGAAAGCCTGAGTATTTATATCAAACCTACAACTCTTTAATGGTGGCAAACACAAGTTCAGTAAGACCTGACGTTTACATGTGGGGGAGGCAGGGAGGGACATTATAACCATCATTAAGGGGGAAAAAAAAAAAAAAACAGTCTGGGTCTCCTAGAGGCTAAGGACCTTGTATGATCTCTAAGAAGCAGACTGAGTCTGAAAGCCAGGGTGTGTGAAGTTTGATTCTGTGCTCTTTCTGCTGCCCCCTGCTGCCCAGGTATTAGGAATGTCATCATCCTCACCTTACCTGTCCATGACCCACTGTCTTCTTCCCTAATGTATGCTAGTTTTCTCTCTCTGCAACCTGTAACTTTTTAAAAAATTCATTTCATTGACATGTGAGACTTGTGCATATTGGGGATGCCATGTGATGCTCCCTTGCATTGCACACACGGCATAGTGTTCAAACCCAGGGAAAGATGTGTCTCCTCAAACATTAATCCTTTTTTTATGTAAAAATATTTAAGTCCTCTCTTTCTTTCCTTCTTTCCTTCCTTCCTTCCTTTCTTTTTTCTTTCTTTCTTCTCTCCCTCCTTCCCTCCTTTCCTTCCTTTCCTTCCTTCTTTCCTTCCTTCCTTCCTTCCAACTGGGAATTGAACCCAGGTGTACGTAACCACTGACCCATGTCCCCAGCCCTTTTTGTACTTTATTTAGAGACAGGGTCTCACTAAGTTGTGTAGGGCCTCGCTAAGTTGCCAAGGCTATCTTTAAACTCTTGATCCTCCTGCCTCAGCCTCTGCAGCCACTGGGATTACAGGCATGCGCCACCAAGCCTGACTTCTTCTAATGTTTTAAAAGAATGCAGTATGCAGTACCCCTCACCATGCAACAGCACGCCAGAGCTCCTTGCTCCTGTCTAACTGCAGCTTAGAATGCACCGATCAACCTCCTTCCACCTGTCCCTCTCCTCTCTCTCCAGCCTTTGGTGAGCACCATTCTACTCTCAGCTTCTAACAAATCAACTTTTAAAGATTCCTGTAACTCCTGAGAAAGAAATACCTGTCAAAGAACAAACAAAAATGGTACTACATGGGACCATTCGAATTGGGTCATTTTTAGTAAGGTGGGTGTGCCTTGAAAATAGTGTTGAGAACTGTCCAAAAGGACTACATCCAACAAAAGTCAATATTTTCTAGGGAAAAAGGACCAGAAAGGTTCTGTTTTTCAGGAATTTTTTTTCTTGGTTCACCTCATTTTATACTCATTGAATCATTTTTACATTATGTAAACTCATTATTTTTTTGTTGTTGTTGCAGTGTCTTCAAAAAGAACCATACTATGTTTGTCTGTATACACTCAAACACTGCATAGAAAAATGCCCATGTGGCTGGGTGTAGTGGTGCACACCTGTAATTCAAGTAGCTTGGGAGGCTGAGGCAGAAGGAACACAAGTTCAAGGCCAGCTGAGGCAAGTTAGCAAGGCCCTGAGCAACTTAGAAAGACCCTGTCTCAAAATAAAAAATAAAAAGGCTGGTCATGTGGCTCAGTGGTTAAGTACCCCTGGGTTCAATCCCTGCTATAAATAAATGAATGATATAAAAAATAAAATAAATAAAAAAATGCCCACATGTAATTCCTTTGCCTATGGATGGTCTTGCTTTTAGCAAGCTTGATATGACAATATTCTAATTGATCTAAAACAGAAAAAAGCAGGCAATAATTAGAAGAGAAGCTTTCTTTCCACAAAAAAAAATTTGATATCTTGTATTTAAGATCTTTGCAACTCAGTGAAGAGAGCAACAGATTTAGTTAATCAAGTAATCTGTTCATTTATTTTTGGAGGTTAGCTCTGTTTTATTCAGGATCAGAACTACTCCAAAATTCACCAACTCCAAATACAAAACAAGTAACATATCCATTAACTAATGTAATTAATCAAAAATATGTTAAAAAGTGCATAATCCCACATTCATTTAGTTCGTAAATGAACTAATTAAACATTAACATAATTTTGAAATGACTTATTCATTTTTTATTTTGCACTTTAAATACTTCATTTATACACACACAAACTCTTTGCCTTACTCTCAGGTATCTTCATGTTGAAGCTTCCCATTTTTAACAATATGTTGAGCTTGTGAAATGCTAGTCCAATGCTGTAAGAGCATGTATTTATATTTTTGGCTCAAGATTCTGATGAAGAGCAACTGATCTGAAAGTTCAATCAATGCACAGTTTTTAGGAAGGCGTTTATAATGTAGGGCAAGGAATACTTAGGTCCATTTGTTGGTGTTCTGTGGTGACATGCCTGATTGCATTGCCATTCACCAGCCAGATGTTTTTCTATCTATGTCCATAAGCCACTTCAGAGAGATAAAGTCTAATCTTTTGGAAGACTTCCAGGGAAATGGAGTCCTTAATCCCCTGTGCTGATGTGTTTCAGCGAAGTATTTACCATCTCGTATTCTCATAAGGCCTTGGTCAAGCCCATTTCCACCCATCTTTTTAAGTGGAGATGGAAAACAACAGACAATGGCCTCTTGGAGAGCGGTCTTTGTATTTGGGAAATTCTCTGCTGATCACCCCTTGACTTACTTTTCTTTCAGCTGAATAATTCTGGTCTCATAAACCCAGAGGTAAATCAAATAATTATGCAGCTGCAGCCACAGCTACAAACAGCATTAGTCAGAAGAGTCAAATGACAACTGCACGCCCCCTGGGCCATAGCAGAATGTTGTGCTTTAGTACAGAAGGGGGTGGGGGACTTGGGTAGTCCATGAAAGAAGACACATAAAGCTCAACACTGCCCTGTCAGTTTCCTCCTCTTAACCCTTCCACACAGTCTGATGCTGTAACCCTTTAATCATTCTTGTGGTTTTCCATAGAACCTCCCTAAGTTCCCCACACTCTCATTAGTGGATCCCAGACCTGAAATGGGTATTCTTGCTGACCAGTGCTGTGGACGAGGGCACTTTGTTCTTGCCAGCTGCGTATCTGTTTATATAGACCTGCCATTGTTTCTTTAGCAAACACAAACAGAGGCAGTTGGAGGGCTGCTTTCCCACAGTGGGTTCATGACCTTAGGATAACACTCAGGATTTTTCAAGTTACTATTACTATGATCTTAATTAGTCTGTTTGTATGTATTCCTAGCCAGGTGTAATCCTGCACTTTTGATTTTTAATTATTCTTTGAAATTTTGATATTTGCATTTTTTCCAGGTGACCCTGAAGTCTTGGAGATATATATATATATATATATATATATATATATATATATATATATATATACATATATATATATTTAACATATACATATATATATATATTTAAACTATTGATTGATATACACTCCTCTCTGCACCCAGCCCAAATATCAGACTACTTTGGCAATAACTATAATGGGAAGGCTATTTCCTGGTTTTCTAACTTTGTTGGGGAATAGAATAGTCCTGGTCAAATCAGGAAACGTACTTTTGCAAGCCCTCACTCTTCAACCAAGACACTCCTTAGAACACTTTAAGCATGTGCCCAGTATTTTTTTTGGGATGGAATATTAAACATTAAGAGGGTGTTTTTGGGTTATTGTGAAACTCTAGGTAATTTCTCTCCAACTTTTGTTTCCTGGAAACACATAACAACAAAAGCAAACACAACAACTTTTATCTTCTGATAATAACTATGAAAAGAATTTTCAAGAAAGCTGGGCTCTGCAATTCTGCCACAAACCCCAGTGATCTGATTATGCATCATCAGCAAGCAATGAAAAAATTTATAGGAAGGATGTATAGTGTCCGTTTCCGACTCTTGGTCAATTGAACAGAAAAGAATTAATGGATGCATTTATCTAAACAGGATTTAGTTTGAATATGCAATTAGCCATAGATTACAGCTCAAAAAAGTATATGCACTTAAAAGGAAAGTGAATGTTGATTTTTTTGAGCCTGGAGAACATTATGTATGCTATATATATGTGTATATAAAATAACATCATTATACATTAGAAATAAAATGTGAGAAATCAGTTGCCTATTAAGACACAAAATTATGCAAGACTATGATGTTGGATTATGAAAAATAGGCCAGATTTTTCAGAAAAGGAATTGATGAGTTTTGATATATTTCCAGATAATTAAATTTAGTCACTATTTCCCTCATGTTGCTAGGGACCGAGCATCTTTGTTGTCATGGATAATAAATTTTATTCCTTAACAAAACATTCAGATGTCTTGGTATTACATAACCATAAAAATATGACTATAAAATTGTTATGAAAATGTCACATAAGCAAGCTGCTTTATGTCTACTAATGATCATACATCTGAACCTTTTTTCAGAATTTAGATTAAACGGCCCTTCCTGCTGCTTTCTGTGAACCTTGTAAGATTGTGAACAGCGAATGTTTTGAAAAGTAGAAATCCATAAGCTACAGGGTTTTGTGACTTTTATTAGTGGTGAGTCCAACAAGTCAGTTTAAGATTACGTTTGGGCAAAGTACCTTTGAGACTCAAATTTTAAAAATGTAAATCACTCTTGCCAGGATTGATTTTTATCCTTTGCAGCCAACACATCTGGACTTAGCATTTGATGTTATACCATTGCATGGTCCAAGCCTCATTTGGAGCTGGTTAACTCATTTTATAGTGGGTGCCTTGCTTTTACCCAGCTTGAGCACTCAGAGTCACACCTTCTTTATTTAGGGCCTTTGCTTTGTCTTGTTTCTCTCCTCATGAAGTTCTAAGTTTTGGAAGAACTAATTTTTTTTTTTTTTTTTTTTTTTTTTTTTTTTTTTTTTTTTTTTTTTTTTTTAATTGGTACTGGGGATTGAATTCAGGGGCACTCGACCACTGGGCCACATCCCCAGCCCTTTTTAAAATTTTATTAGCGACAGGGTCTCACTGAGTTGCTAAGTGCCTCGCCATTGCTGAGGCTGGCTTTGAACTCGCGATCCTCCTGCCTCAGTCTCCCAAGGCTGGGATTACAGGCGCGTGCCACCGCGCGCGGCAGAACTAATTTTTCATAAAAATTTAACCATGATTCTGGTAGTCTTCATCTCCATATTTGAACTATGAAATCACCCACCAAAATGCTAACCATTCCCTATGGGATCCCTCTGGGTTCATCCTGTTGTTCTGTTTCTCCCAAAGACCCTCCCTGCCCCCAAGACCGCGGGAAGTACCTCTGGAGAGCTCCTGGGTCTCCACTCGGAAGTTGCGCTGGTAGACTGGGACTGCGCAGGCGTTGCCTTGTGAAGGGCAGTCCTGCTTACAGGACCGGCAGAGAATGCAGAGCTCAGGTATGATGTACAGCAGCAGGAAAACCCACGCATTGGTGACCAGGCCAATGCAGATGACTGGGTCGTCCCACTGGGGCTGTCGCTGGAGCTGTGGGTTGCCTTTCAAGAGCATGGAGATCCACACCACCCAGATAATGATGGAGATGAGCACAGTGACGAAGATAAACTTTCCATGCTCCTTCCAGTTCTCACATGGGCCACAGAAGGTGGCTTTGGAGACAAAAAATGTGAGGGCTATCAGGAAGAGGACATAGACCAGGAGGACAACAAAGTCCACGTTGAGCTGACAGGGTGTCATGTGCAAAAACATCATGCATCGGCTTGTCATGAGAGTCACATACTCAATGGCAATAATTACCTGCAAGAGACTGAGAGCAATAGCAATGCCCAGAATCGTTGTCCAACAGAAGGAAACTCTACCCCGGACCAGCTTCACCAGGTTGGAGGCATGAGCCAAGAGGCATGAGAAACAAAGGGCAAAGAGAACCCCAAAGAAAAAAAAGCGTACAGGAGCAGTTTTTTCATTGAGCTGGATGATGAAGGCGAAAGCAAGTCCAAAGAGTCCCAGCACACCCAGGAGGAAGAGGATCTGGGTGGGGAGAACATTCCACTGGCTGCAATCTTGGACTTTTTTCAGGAGGAAGAGAAATACCAAGAGTAGAATTAACGTAACTATTATGCCAATTATTGCCAAGGACTCCAGAACAATGCCCCATGGCCCCTCATTGTCACAGAGGAAATAATAGTCTCCACTGGAGTCCATGCAGTCCTGATACATGGTGACTTATATGCGGACCTCAAAGGAATGGTCTTTTGGTCCCCTGAAAAAAAAAAAAAAAAAAAAAGATGATGAGACAAACTTAAGACTTCACATGTATTTATATTGGGGGTTCTATACAGGGCACCATAGGGTCTCACATTCCAAATGAATGCATCTGGGCATATGAAAGAAATGGCTTTACCAAATTGTCATGCAGACACTGGAGAGGACTCCAGTTACATTTTGTTTGACTCCTGGTACTTTTCTAAATGTTGAGCTTCCTTGGTGGTGGATGGTGGTGAGTGGGAATGGGCAGTAGGAATCAGATACACACAAATATGGTCCATGGGGATGGGAAATGCAGTCACACATATTACCCCCTAAATTTGTGACAGTTGTTTAGAGGATGTTAAGAAAGGAGATGAGAAAGCCAATCTAAAACCCTCAAAACTATCTCAGCTTCATCCTTCTCTGGGAAAAGCAGAACAGACTTCACTTGGAGGCTCCAGATAATTCATCATTTTTACATCACAATTTCTAACACTTTTTGAAGGTAAATATGGGGTCTTTTTCATGAAGTGGGGTATGTGACAATCTGCATGACTGATGGGATTCATGCAGACACTGGAGAGGACTCCAGTTACATTTTGTTTGACTCCTGGTACTTTTCTAAATGCTAAGCTTCCTTGGCAGAACAAAGACTGCCAACACAAACCCTAGTAAGACCCAAGTTTTTTTTTTTTTTTTTTTTTTTTTTTTTGTGTGGTACCAGGGATTGAACTCAGGGGCACTCGACCACTGGGTCACATCCCCAGCCCTTTTTTGTATTTTTATTTAGAGACAGGGTCTCATTGAGTTGCTAAGTGCCTCGCCATTGCTGAGGCTGGCTTTGAACTCACGATCCTCCTGCCTCAGCCTCCCAAAGTGCTGGGATTACAGTCATGCGCCACCGCGCCCGGCAAGACCCAAGTTTTTAATTGTGCAAATAGTTCAACAGCACAGGTGCATTAAAATAGGTTAATATTTGTTGCTCAATTTTAGTTTTTATTGGTGTTCCACATCTGGAACGATGGGACAGAATGGGCTTAATGCATCATTGGGTTATTCTAAACACTGATGCACTGCTTGAAAGAGACAGGTGGATGATTTCCCTCAGTAATTTTAATGACTGTTTCTTCTTTCAGTTCAATTCAAGTCAATCCAAGGCACCAGATTATTATTAAACACCTGCTATATGTTCATCAAAGAATTACACAAAATTGTCCCTTCTTTCAAATAACTTTTTGGACAGTTTAGTACCAAAGCCATGACTGAGGCGACCTAGAAAAAAAAAAAAAACAACAACAATAACCCTGCATATTCATTTGAGGGAAAAACAAAGCAGAAGACACACTGCAATCAAATACTGCTAGCCCTATTCTTCAGTTATTCCCAAACCAGATTGCCAGAGTGATCCTGGTTTATAGCTGATGGCACGGCCCCTTAATTCTGACTTACCTCCTCTGTGTCCCCTCTGGAAGCTGAGGCTGTAGTGGTGGCGAGGTTGTAACTGCAAATGAGTAAGAAGGAGACAACCTCAGCTTCTTTAATCTCTTCCCAAATGGGCGGAAGGACTGTAGGCCCTCACTCAGGTTCCTGCAGTGCCTATAAAAAGAACCGGAAGGACAGAAAGACACACCTATTCCAGTTTCACAGCAACTTTTCTACACAGATTTCTTTGGTGAGAATAATTATTTTTCATTCTACTGTTGACCAGGGGCAACTTGGCCTCAGAGAGGTCCTGAAGGGGGTGTGATTTTAGGAAAAGGCTTCTTCCACATATATTCCAGTGTATTCAGGAAGCCACAGGAGGCCCTCAACTGGCCTCATATGAGGACACTTTCTTCTTCTTCTGATCTATTCTCTAGAGCCATTTTCGGAAATTTCCCTACCTCTTGATTTTAATTATAAGATTCAAAAGAGCATCCATTCAACAGTAACAAAAGTATTACTGGACATAGGAAAGAGTAACTTTTTCTACCTCTGGCATGCAAATGGCCAATGATAGGTAAATTTGTGAATTAGGGGAAATTTATTTTCTCTATACTCTACTACTCTCTATTCCACTCTTGGAAACTCTTCCTATGGCTGTGACTGTCCATCAAGGGTGGGCCCTTACCTGGACCAACCATTCTTTTTTTTTTTTTTTTTTTTTTAATATTTTTTATTTGCTTTTAGTTGTACACAATGTGTTTTTACGTGGTGCTGAGGATCGAACCCGGGCCGCGCACGTGCTAGGCGAGTGCTCTACCGCTGAGCCAAAACCCCAGTCCCCCAACCATTTTTAATACTGCTCAAGGCTTTGGCTATAATTTCCCTCTATCCTTCCCTCCTTACCTCCATCAGTCTGCCTTGCTCTGGGTCTCACTCCATGGGGACATTCTTAGGTCCTGAGATAAAAGAATTCACAGTTAAAGGTCACCAGCCGATGCTGAAATTACGTATTTCTTTTTTTTTTTTTTTTTTTTTCAGGTGGTGACATATGATAAAGCACATAGTGTAGTATCTAGCCTGTATCAAATGTACCTTCCTAAATTTAGAAGGAAGCATGCTTCTTTTCCTGAATATCTGCATTTTGACAGAGGACTTCTGAAGACTGCAAGTCAGTGCTTGTTTCATTTGGTTTCAAGGTACTTTGTGACCTGGCTCTACCTTTCACATCTGTTTCAGGTCTCCAGATCTGAGGAGTTAGCCAGGTTGGTTTTCCCAAAGCATCATGAAGAAATAAGCTCCCATCCACTCAACTCCACTTGGATGTCCCTGTCTTCTTCCCATTGGTCCTGATTCTGATCAAAATGCTTTCCTGACTTCTAAAGTCTGGTTCATCTTACCTCCTAGGTTCTTCCTTCCTTCCCTGATCACCTTCCAGCAAGACTGTACAAGACTTGGGGTCTATACCAATCCTGTTTTCTGTTGTCAATTTATCAATAACATATTAATTAGGAAATAATAAATAGAAATAAATGAATAATTATAAATAAGAAATTTAGCAACTTATTTTATTTGTAAGAATCTCATTTAGTTGGTTAGATTTATAGCTGCTTTGGAGATGGTCAGTTTTTGCATCTTTTGCACCTGTAGCACCTAGCCCCATGCAAAGAACCTCCTAGGTGACTAACCATTCTAACTGAATGGTTAACTAAATTATTCTAATGATAAAAGTAACTGCCAGAAGGTACTTTTTAGCAGTGTGGTTTTTCAATAGATGATTTTTAGTGGAAACCACCTGTAAAGAAGTCAGGACCTTAAAACCTTGACCAATTCATTCCAAAGTGCTATTCTATCTTTAGAGACTCCTTAACTTGAAAAAGCTTTTTTTTTTTTTTTTTTTTTTTTTTTTTTCCTCCTTTGAGAGAAGAAAATGTTAAATTTGGGAGTGCTTCTCCTTCTTTGCTTTGGGCACCACTATTGTCTGTCTGAAGCTATAAGGCTAAGTTTACACGAAGAGTCAGGGGATTTCTCAGAGGATGAGAAGTGACATCCACGAGAATTCATGTCAAGAGCCTAGTGAGTGGCTAAATTTCTGTCAGTAGACCAACAGGAGAATTTTCCATCTAGTTCTTCCAAGAGAACTATTTTAGTGACCCCCTTCAACTCCCACCCCCTTCCTGCTTGTTAGTCAGGTCTTCCCTCTTTGTTGTAAGAGATTCTTCCTTGACCTCCAGATGGCTTGAGGCAGGTGAATTAGTGGGTTAATGACCACAAAGCCCTTTGAGCACCTTAGATAAAAGGACCTGGCTCAGGTATTAATTACTGTTGTTTTATAATCTAGGGTGATAGAATTAACCCATCTGCTGCTAGACCTGAAGGATATGAAGGCCCATTTTGCCTACACACATCCAAGTTACTCACACCTCCTTTCTTTTTGCTTCTATGCAGCAACATCAGAACCAACAGCTCAGATATGGCTTTGATGAATCAAAATACATTGATTACAATGAGTCCATTAAAAATGGAGGTAAAAGCCGGGCGCGGTGGCGCACGCCTGTAATCCCAGCACTTTGGGAGGCTGAGTCAGGTGGATCGCGAGTTCAAAGCCAGCCTCAGCAATGGCGAGGCACTTAGCAACTCAGTGAGACCCTGTCTCTAAATAAAATACAAAAAAGGGCTGGGGATGTGGCCCAGAGGTCGAGTGCCCCTGAGTTCAATCCCCAGTACCACCAAAAAAAAAAAAAAAAAAAAAAATGGAGGTAAAACATCAAGAGGCCAAACGCCTTTTGCCAAACACCTATTTGCATTGTTTCTCTCTCACAGAAATAGAACTGGAGGGAATGTTAGATGCCGTCTAGCCTAACTCTTTCATTAATAATGAGGAAGCCAACATTATAATGAGGAATTTCATCATAATGAAGCAGAGGCCTGGAGAGTTGGAGGCATGGACCCAAGGGAAGGGATTTTTGAGAGAATAGCCAGGGTTGTCTGACTCCTGGCCACATTCTTGCCTCTGTACCAGGCTGCCTCTCCTGACACATTTACCTCATATAGACAAGCCCTTAGAGAGACATGAGCCCTTAGATCTGACTCATGAGTTATGATCAGAAAGAAAGAAGAAAGTTCTAAAATATGAGATTACATTGTATCCTTCATCCTGCAGCTATGCCTGGCTGTGTGGGGACAGGCTAGGATGAAGGAGACATTGGCCAGGAAGGGACCTCTGTTCTTTCGCTCACTGATATCCCTAAGGCTGGCTCCATGGGTGCGACCAGTGTAGTTGTACAGGGCCTCCAATCAGTAGGGCCCTGAGCTTGGAGTTCAGTGGTGTTCACCATCTTGAAATTCTTAGTAATTTTATCTTTGATCTTGTGTTTAGTAAATGAAGTGGGATGGACCAAAGCATTAAGCATGTCTTAGAGCCTTCACTCAAACACAGTCCTCCTGCCTCCCACGGTCTCCTTGCCTCTCAAAGACAGGCTGTTGACCATCCAATCTATGCCACCACTTGGTGCCCTGGGTCACCTGGCCTCCCCATTTCTGCCACTGTTCATGACTGTTGCTGCCCCTCACCAGACTCATCTGTGTGTCATGGGTTAAGTCTGTGGGCCCTTGGAAAGGGGCATTGATTTACCTACCTTCAGGCAGGGTTTCACATTTTTATTTAACATTGGGCCCCAGAAATTATGATGCTCTGGACATCTCATTCAATTTTTTTTTGTATATGGCAGACAATTTGAACAATTGTATAAAGGTTGCATATGTTGCACAGTCCAATTTTATTAATTATATAATGTGCAGTTAGCAGTGAAGTCCCAGAGCAACTGAACTGAACTAGCAAATTGTCAAGACTCTCAAATGAGTGTCACTTATGAATGTCAGGGTATTGTTTTTGGAAAAGAAGTTATTCTGCATTTTCTCCTATGGTTTGTGACTATTATACCATTTCAAGTGAACTGGTATACATTTTCTTATACGAATTTTTTTTTATTATTGGAAGAAAGCAGGTTAATTAAATATATAAAGGTATGTTCAGATTCAACTGTTGCAATTGGAGGTATACATCTGACACTGCTGAAAAAAATGTTGACTCTGGTAAAATTTTAAATTTTATTTGAGTTGCATTCTAAAAAGGAAAAATTAGATATAGCACCTTATAGTGAAGATTATTTAGGTGTGACTTTATAAAATATGCAAGGCTTAACAAAAATGACAGACTCAATGTCATTTATTATAAAATTCTTGAAAGCTTAAAACCTCCAAAATAAAAAACACACCTGGGGAAAAGTATGATGTTCTGTCAATGAGTATCTCAATATTTCCAAAGAAAAAATACTTACATTTATTAATAATTTCTAAGTTGGCTGATCATGGTGGCACATGCCTGTAATCCCTGCACTTGGGAGACTGAGGCAGGAGGATCACGAGTTCAAAGCCAGCCTCAGCAATGGTGAGGCACTTAGCAACTCGGTGAGACCCTGTCTCTAAAAAAAAAAAAAAAAAAAAAAGGGCTGGGGATATGGCCCAGTGGCCCAGTGGTCGAGTGCCCCTGAGTTCAATCCCTGGTGCCCCCCCCCCCAAAAAAATGTCTAAGTTGTCAGCCACTATTTATGTAAGAGCATTATAATTATCTATTTAGTTGCATATCAGGTGGCAAAAATGAAAACAGGTCAGTCACATAGCTGCCAAAAATTATTCTTCCAGGATGTATAAAATGGTACATATAAATTTTGATGATAAAATAATAAATCTTCTGACAAATTAAATAGTATACCATAATATCTTAGCAAATCCATATTATGGTTGGTCAAAAGAGACAATGTTTTTAATACAGTTACAGTCTGGAATAGATTTCATGGTTAAGTTTGGAGAAAGCACTGATATCAGACCTTAGTTTGTTGCATTGTTTAAATTTAATTTTATACACAACTGGATTAGCTATACTTTCCTAGCTATAAAAATATATTATTGACAGGCGTGGTGGTGCACGGCTGTAATCCCAGCAGCTCAGGAGGCTGAGACAGGAGGATTGCAAATTCAAAGCCAGCCTCAGCAAAAAACGAGGTGCTCAGCAAATCAGCGAGACCCTATCTCTAAATAAAATACAAAATAGGGCTGGGGAGGTGGCTCAGTGGTCGAATGCCCCTGAATTCAATCTCTGGTATAAATAAATAGATAAATAAATTATATACACACATATTATATATTATATATATATATTATATTATATATAATATATATAAAATCGACTCGGAATTTAAAAATGTAAGGAAACTTCAAGTGTGGATAACAAATATGACCAAAAACATGGCAGAGTATTAAAAACTATTTAAAAATCCCTAAAACTTATGGTTTATTTGTCATCAGACTTTGACATCAAAATAAATTCTATTGAATTTCATGGATTTATTGAAATCAAGTAAGATTCTAGTAAACAAAACTTGCAGAAATCTTTTGTTCATATGTCAGAGCTGACCACATTCACTTACCATAATACTCAAATTTCTGGTTGCCATGAGGGAAAATACTAAGCTAGGAAAAGTACACAAACTCAGATTTACATTTTTTTGAACTGAAGAATGATCTCACTTGGCAAATATTTTTGGACAAGCTATCTGGATAATAAAATTGCATATTTAGCTGATTTGGGGGCATTCTTCATCAAAATTTAAGTTAGGGGAGGAAAGTATGATACGTTTTTTTTTTTTTTTTTTTTTTTTTTTTTTTTTTTTTTTTTTTTTGTGGTACCGGGGATTGAACTCAGGGCACTCGACCACTGGGTCACATCCCCAGACCTTTTTTGTATTTTATTTAGAGACAGGGTCTCACTGAGTTGCTAAGTGCCTTGCCATTGCTGAGGCTGGCTTTGAACTCGCGATCCTCCTGCCTCAGCCTCCCAAAGTGCTGGGATTACAGGCGTGCGCCACCGCGCCCGGCTAAAAGTATGATACGTTTTAATATGTCAAACACATTTGAGGATTCCAAAAGACATGGCAGTTTTAAAAGATGGCTATAATTATCTGACATTCTTCCCATCAAGAGGTGGGGTCTAATTCCCCTCCACTTGAACCTAGGATGGCTTTAGTGAGTCTCTTGTAGCCAATAAAATGCAGTGGGAGTATGATGTGTGAATTCCAAGGCGAGGTCAAAATTAGCTTTGCAGCATCTGTTTTGGTCTCTTGGAATACTTGGTTACCAAATGCTCTCTCTGGAGACACAGCTGCTGTACCCTGAAAATCCCAAGCCACACAAGAGACCACATGTAGGTTTTCTGGTCAACGTACCAGCTGAGCCTGAAGCCCAGACTTCCAGCTATTGCCACCAAAGCAACAGCCATATGCGTGGAAAACCATGTGGGAATGACCCGCTTGTTCCAGCCGTTCAGTTGAATCTCTGTGGAACAGCATCATGTCCATCTCTATATGCAAGAATTATTTGCATTGCTATCAGTTTTCTACATGCTAACTTTTTATTTCTACAGACTTTGTCAGAGCCAAAAGCCATATCCCTATAGGGTCAGATAAACCCAGAGACACCAGCATTCCTCTGAAAGGATGTGCATTCCAAAGTCTTAAACTTGTCCTTATAAATGTAGTAATTATAGCTTCTCTGTGTTCCCAACACTGTTGCAACATATAGAAGGGAACATAGTAAAATTAGTTTGAAATAAAATTAGAGATATTGTTATATCTTACTTTTCTCTCAAGGTCACGATGATTAGTTTTTAGAAGAAAATCTGAAGCTTGAAAGAAAATATCTTTCCTTTTCAAAACTCTGAATCAGTCACTTAATTAAACTTGGTGAACAAAGAAGAGAATAAGTGACTGTCATTAATTCTTGTACTGAAGAAGGATTAAAAAACATTATGCATATTTTTGAATTAATATTCAAGAAAGACTTCCAGTGCTGCTGTCATTACTAATATATTGCCATTGTTAACAATCACAATGTATGTGTATGAATTTTGGGGTATCAACTTGGATTGGATTTTAAAAAGGAAAGAACTAGGTTGAACAGTGTCCCATACATACATGTATATTGCCTTATCCCCAGGTATTCCATTGGCATGAACTTATAAACAGGTTCATTCTCTAAGTAAAAATTATGCCTAATTTCTGTTTGGTGTTAGAATCTGGAATCACTTAAGCATGGGATACATTTTGAGAAATGCACTAATAGGCACTTTCATCATTGCACAAACATCATACAGCGTACTTACGCAAACTAAAATGGGTAAGACTGTATTTTGGATTTTTATAAAATATATAAATATCTATAAAATAATATGTGATGTTAATTTTGGTATGCATTAATTTTACCATTGGTAGGAATAGTAAATGTTGTTCCGTAAAACTTTTGTCTGAGTGTAAAATGTATTTCTGACTGGACTTGGAACAAAAGAAAATTTTGTAAATACTAGAGTCATCAAATGAGCAGTGGACTCTGACTTGGGTTTGGACCACTACTACTAACTGTCCCTCTGATCTTGGAAAAGTTTCTTCATCTCTTTGAACTTAAATGTTTCTTCTTCCCCATGCTATATTTGCATAAAGGAAAATTATCAATGATTTTAGTGATCATTTGTTCTGAGCTGAGTTACAGGGTTTTGAAAGCAAAGTGATAGCATAAACTGTATCAAAAGTTAAATAAGACTATTTAATTATAGCAATTTTGAAGGTCTTTTATACTGCCATTATCAACATACAAACTATCATATTAAGTTCAAGTATTAGGTTTACATATTAGAGTAGTTAATTTATTTACTCTTAGACCTTCTCCCTAGAAATGTATTGTGAGCATTAATTCATACATTTGCCCATTCATTTTTCTAATGACTTTTTTGAGCATCTATTTTGTGCTGGGTTCTTGCTGCACTTGAGCTATCACAGTGAACAAGACTCAGGGTCCACTACCTGGACTCAAGTTGCTTATCAACTGGGGCAGGGAGGAGGGTAAGCAAGTAATGAAAACATCAGTAGCTATTCAGCAAATGCCCTGTAGGTGCACAAGAGAAGGACTCAGAGAAAGACCTGTCAGAGGAAGAGATGTGTAAGCTATATGAAGTGAAGGGTGAGAGTGATCCAGAGGAGAAAACAGCCTGCACAAAGACCAAGGTGAGGAAGGCCACATGCAGCCTCTTTTCCAAATGCAGGTAGGCAAGTCCTGGGAGCAGGAACGGTGAGAGGGGAGGAGGGTCCCTGTCTGATCACCCAGGGCCTGGTGCGCTATGTTAAGGAATATGAATATCATTCTGAAAGTAATTTAATTTGCTGCATTTATTGCATTATATTTAATATTCATTCATGTATTCAGCAGATCTTTCAGGAGCATCCATAATACTCATTTTACTAAATGTTATAAATACAGTGATGAACATGGGAGAGCAGCTAACAGAACAGCAAACAAAACATACTTATATAATTACTGAAAGTGGAAAGTGCTATAACAGAGAAAAATGGAGTTGGGTCCCTCTGTTAGGGTGGGTTAGGAAGGTCTCCCTGAGAAGGCAGCATTCAAGCTGAGACCCAAAGGATAGGAAAACCCCCACCATGCCCATACAGACAGGGAGGAAGAACATTCCAGTGGGGAGGTCAAGGTAAATGGGAGCGCTAAGATGCCAAAAGGCATAGTGTGTATGAAAAATTAAAAAAAGTCCATTGTACCTGCAGCAAGAAGGGGAACGGCAAAGGACGACAGGGGAGTAGGAAGAGGCCTCAGATGATGCAGGGACTAGAGACCCCAGGAATGGAGTTCGATGCAAAAAAAAACCAAGAAACCAAGAAGTGGCATTAAGCAGAGAAATGACATGATCCAGCTTATGTTGTGAAAGGATTAGTCTGCCTATGGACCGTCAAAGGGACACCAAGTATTGGAAACAGTGTAGAAAAGACCAGGGTAGGAAGCAGGAAGCTCTCTCAAGGGTCCATGTGAATGTGATGGTGGCTGTCAATTCTCCAGGGTTGGGTGGGAGTGGTGGAGAGAGCTGGTGCGATTCAAGAGACACTTTGGAGGTGGAATCTGGGTCTTGCTGGTAATGGGAGATAGAATGAAGGCAAATGGCCCTGATAGCCCCAAACTGGCTCCACCAGGAGCCCTTCACATCTCAGTTGATAGCAAATCCATCCTCTAGTTGCTGAAACCAAAAGTTTTGGAGTCATCTTGACTTCAGAGGTCTTTCACACTCCACGTATAGTCTATCAGGAAATCCTGTTGGTCTACCTTCCAAATATAAACGCATTCTGATCACTTCTCACCACTTCAGAGTCACTATCAGGGTCTGGGTGACCATCATCTTTTGTCATCTCTCATCTGCTTTACTGTACAGCTTGTGAATGCTCATCTGCTTCTGATCTGTCCAATCCTAAACCTGTACCTCTTCAAAAAATGTTTTGTCAGTATTGGGGATTGAACCCAGGGGCTCTCTACCATGGAGCTAGATCCCCAGCCGTTTTATATTTCATTTTGAGACAGGGTTTCCACAGTTGTTCAGGCTGGCCTTGAACTTGCAACCCTCCTGCCTCAGCCTCCTGAGTCTCAGGGATTACAGGAGTGCACCATCACGCCTAGCAAGCCTGTGTACCTCTTTATAGCGAGCCACCAGTACAGTAGCCAAGGGGATTTGTTTTTAAGTGATTTTTATATCACTCCTCTGCTTGAATCCATCAATAGGCTGCTCCATTTTATACAGAAGGAAGACCAAAGGCTTTAAAGTGGCCTTACCTTCTCCATGCTCCCCTCTGCTCACTGTTTCAGCCCCCCCTACCCCCCCCCCCCCCCCCCGGTCTCCCAGATGTCCCTCTGTCACACGGGCCTTAGAACCTGTGCACTGGCTGTTTCCTCTGCCTGGAATGTGCTTCCCTAGATATCTCTGTGGCTAACTCAGGCCCTACCTTCCAGCCTTCCTCATCTATGAGGCCTTCCCTGACCACAATAGCAAAGACTGCACCCCATCCTCTCACACTGCACTCCCCAACACTGTCCATTCTCTTTCTCCTGCTCTGCTTTTAAATTTGTCCTCACAGTTTTTCCTTTCTAAATGTAATATACCATCTATATGCTTATTGTTCACTAGCAATCTCCCCTACTCTATAGGACCGAGGATGTGTATTTTTTTATCTGATGTATCTACTTGCCTGTAACAGTGCTTGGCATGCAGAGGGTCTCCATAAAGGTTTGTGAAGTAAATGAACGATGAGAAGGAATCAAGATTGTATTAAGCCAGAGGAAGGAACCAAATACAACAAACAAGGTACAGGCTAAAGTATGGTTAACAGGGAAGAATTTGCAGGGCATGGTGGAGCATGCCTATAATCCCAGCGACCCGGGAGGCTGAAGCAGGAGGATTGCAAGTTTAAAGCCAGCTCCAGCAATTTAGCAAGGCCCTAAGTAACTTAGTGAGAGCCTGTCTCAAATTAAAACATAAAAAGGGCTGGGGATGTGGCTCAGTGGTTAAGCGCCCCTGGATTCAATTCCTGGTGGCCCCCCCACCAAAAAAAAAAAAAAAAAAAAAAAAAAACAGAAGAATTTTAGGCAGAGGACTGGTCAAATGCATGTGGTTTCCCATATTCTCATTTCTGGCTGGAGGCTCTTTTGGGGTTTGTGTTCCAGAAGGGGGCCCTCACTCTTGCCTGCCACTCATCCTTCCATTTTACATAAGAGAAGTTGGGGAAAGTCAGGAAACTGGCTGGATGATCAAGAAGAAATGGGACTTTCCAAGGGAAAGATGGCCTTGTGACTGGAGGAATATGTGATCTCAGATTATAGGTACCAGGGGAGAAGGATACTGCCACAGGGCATCAGCAAACAAGGGAGATTTATCTTTCTTAGACTGATCTCCATTTTTTTTTTTTTGGTTTGAGCAGTAGGTGAATGATGGTGTGGTTTAGAGACAAGGAAGGTGGAGGGGAGAAAGGTTTTGGGGGATGGGAGGATGTGAACCAAGAGTTCAGTTTTGGACATGGTAAGTTCAAGATATCTGACTTACTTGTGCAAATAAGTCAAAGTAGGTCATTGGACATATGCTTTTGGAGATTTTAGATTTATTTCTGCATTTTAATGCCTTTCTCTTGTAATTCACCGGTATAAAAGGAGGAACACAAGGGAGAATGAGAAATCTGGGTCAAATGATATGGAGTAGCCATCCAACCTGATAAAGACCAGTATGTGCTGGACATTGGAATTATGATTGATTTCAGAAAGTAAATATCAATGAATGGAATGAAAGAAAAGGATACAAGAGCTCTGTATGTAAAGTAATCTGTAAGGTAATTTATGGAGGTAATGAGAGGGCTGGAGTATACTGGAAAGAAAGATCTGCTGGGAGATTTCTCTCTTTCTTTTTTGGTTATAATTGGAGAGACATGAATGTGATTTCTTGTTGAGAGAAAGGAACCAGGGATGGGGGAGAGATTGAAACCTCAAGGACAGAGTAGATCGCAGAGTAGGAGAGAGGGACCTGGTTCCCAGTACAGGTGACAAGATTAACCTTGGATGGGATACCTAATCCCCTGAGAGAGGGAAGGAGTCAAGATGGTGTTCTCCAGTGGCCAACAAGCTTCTCCTGAGGATTAAATCAACCCCACTTCCTCCATGGAGCCTTATGAACACTCCAAGTGCTGCAGGTTTCATTTGATTCTTAGAACAATTGAGAATTTGCTAGACTCCACCTCTAGCATAGTCAGTACCTATCCCCATAAAATACACTCTGTCCACCTGAAAAACACCTGTGTGAGTCCACAATCTGATAGCCCATAAGAAAGGCCTCAAAGGAGGGCAGGGACAACATAATTACCGACATACATTGTCCATTCAGAAGTGTGTCACAGATGTTACTGAAGGACTTTTAGCTGAATTTTAATCAACAGGCAGAGGCAGAGGCAGAGAAGATGAGGCTGCTGACTTGACAAGTGGCAGAGAGGTTGCTCCTGGGTGTCTGTGCTGTTTCTGGAGTCTCAAGCTCATGGAGTTGTTCATCTCCATCCCAGGCAGTGGCATATACCCTAGGGACACAGGGATTATAGTATCGCCACTCTGGCTGAGCCACAGAGTAAATAATACAGGGAGGAAGAAGCATCCACCCAGCACACTCACTTGTAGATGTACACCCTCTGCCTTTCGTGCCAGCCAGGGAAAGCAGACACTGAACCGAGTATTTCGTGTTGCACTGCAGAATGGCCAAGAGCCTGGGCTCTGGAGTTAAAACTGCCACAGTTCAAATTCTGGCTCTGTCACAAATCATCTGGGTAGCCTGGAGCTGCTGCTGAATCTCCCTGAGCTACCCTAGTTAATCTGTGAGCTGGGTAGAGATGATAGAAGTAGTGACTGGTAACATAAGGTAATGCATGTAACTGGTTTGCAGAGTGCCTAGACACGTGAATGTTCAATGTTACCTACCAATAGCTCTTATTTTTAAAAATTCTATCTAATCTACATGAATAAAACCAAGCATCTTCTGTGCACATCTCCTTAGGCAAGGATATGAAGTGGAGATTATAAATCACAGAGAAGAAGGGTATTACTGCAGGGATCAGGGAAGAATTCAAAGATGCTAGCACTGGACTTGAGGAATGGGGAGAAGGTGGAGAGGGGAGTCAGAGGATTCTAGGTATGGGAGCAGTTTGAACAAAGGCATGCAGAAGGGACAGTGGGGGTGCACCCTAGCAATAATCCTAGTGCCACTGGAAGACAAAGACTCTGGAGAGAGGAAGAATCACCATATAGGAAGAAGTTGGGGTCTGAGCAGCTACAAAATGACTTTTTGATGAGAGTCTAGTTGATTGATTGCGAAAAAGAGACATGAGGTGGTTTTACCTGTTGTTTTCACACCTGGAGTCCACTCCGCATTTACCTCACCTGGGTTGATTCTTAATTTTGCATTGGTGGCTATTGTTTTGGTTGGTGCATTAAATGCTGGTAGAATAATGTTGCTATAGAAACAAAAATATTTCTAAGGGAAAAGCCCAGAGCTAGTCAAGAGTATAAATTCAAAGGCAAAATCCATGGCATTCAACCAAATAAATACCTGTCAATATGGCATGCTATGAAACTTTAATTACTGTGCTCAAGATCAAAGTAACATTACTCAAGAGTGGAGAAGCCAAGTATAAATGAAGGAGATCTTCCTGAAACAAGTGATGACCAACCAGCTCCCTGAACTCAGCCTAGGGTTCCCCTGTGTTTATAACAATCATCCTAGGGCCTTAAACACTCACAGAAGCCTAAGAGTGTGGTATTGCACCGTGGTACAGGCAGAACAAATTTTATTGGGTGGAGCTCACAAAAAATGTAAGGAATATCAATGCCATAGGAAGGTGGCTTCCGGCAGGAGGCAAAGCATCCTAACAGAATCAGTTCTGGAGAGGCTTCAGCCTTGAGGCCGTGACCCTGGGCACCAGCCCTAGAGTGCAGATTAGGTATTTGTTGGTATCTGCAGTCTCCTGTTAACTAGTTTCCAACTTAGTTATACAGCATTCTAAAGTATTAGTCATCTGTTCTACTCCAGACCCTAGGGAAGGGGAAGTGAGATGAGGCCTTTATCAGCTTCTATTTTGGGAAAGATACTGATTAGGGAGTGTGGGATGGGGGAATCAGGAAACAAGACTGCTTTCCCAGTCCATAGATTGGCAATTAGAAACTCTGGTCTCTGGTTCTGTTTGTCACTATTAAATTCAGAATAAGGATAAACTTATTTCATCTCCTTAGGTCCTGTCTCTTTCCCCTCAATTTATTGTATCACCACTATCCAGTCACCTGCTATGTCCTCCATGTGGGGCAGGTGGCTGCAACCATTCCTCCCTCTTTCCCTTGGCCATCCTCCACTCTTTTGGCTTTTCAAAGGTGGAGAGAGGAGAGGATGGGGGAGCAGGAGACACTGGGAGGGTAGGTAGGAAAGTGCCTTTGAACCAGTATCCATTGGCTCAGAAGCCAGGAGCAGAATCCAAGTCTGTAGGATCTTCTGCAGTCTGGCCTCACCCCAACTCCCAGTTGTCTCCCACCTCCCACCTTCCCACACTCTTGACCCCAGGCACACACACCTACTCATTGTCCCCTTGCAGAAAAACACTGTATATCAGCTACCCCAAAGCCATTCTAAACATCCTTCTCTGTTGCTGCTCTTGTGATAGAAGTTGGACAGCCACACATACACTTTCCCCACTTTTCTTCTAGCTTTGCTGGCCCTGTGTGTCAGTTCTGGCCCGGGAGATATAGATGGAATGCTGCTTTGGGAACTTTGGGGAAGCTTGTGTTTCCTGGTAAAATGGGATGGATGCAACTGATCCAGCATCTTCTCCTCTTCCCTTTTCTTTCCTTGAACACTGATGTGATAGCAGGTGCAGGAGCCCTGTTTGGGGATTGGCTTGAATTGCAGTTGACTATGAGCCGTGGAGATTTGGCCATTGTCGCCACCCGTAGTCTCACGGGATTTTGTTGCGGGATCTGGAGTGACTTGGCCGAAATTGCTGATCGGGTCAGCGCCATTTTAGTGGTGTGTTTGGCGTGAGTTAGTTGTTAGAACCAGAGAGAAAAGTCATCAGAATAAAAAGCTGTTTGTCTCCAGTTTGCTTCTGAAGTTCTTCCCGCGGCTCCGGTGCTCCGAGCGCTTCAGGCGGCAACAGGTGGCGGCCCGTACGGGGAACTTTGGAGCGGACAGGTAAGAACTGAAAGGTCTCTAAAGATGGGTTCGAATATAACTGAATCCCAAGTGATAGAGGCTATGCAAAGACTCCTTGATATACCTGACTCTGTTCTCAGTGAGGAGTATATAGACAAAAATGAAAGTGATCAAAAAAGTGTAGATTCCACTGGGCCAACTGAGACCAGTAAAGAGAGTATTAGAAGAGACCCAAAAATGACAAAAATCCAAGCTATTAAAGCTATTCGGGAGTTATTGGCGAAAGCTGAAGGATACTTGCTCTCACTGGAACCTGGGCCTCAGGATATTGCTGTCAGTGAAATTAGCAGTGGTGAGGAATCTAGTAAAAGTGATCCTGAGAAAATGAGGAAAAAGAAATTAAAAAAGACCGAGAAAAAGGTCCGTCAGGCAGAGGAGTCACTTGTGGAAGTGACTACTCCCCCATGGGTGGAATCCATTACAGAAAATATGAAGGGTATTACTAGGCATTTGCATACCCTAGAAACAGAAATAAAAAGTCTTTCTGATCGCTTATGCGCTCTCGAGGACAACTCACAGATACATTGGGAACCGCCAGCATTTGAAAAGAAAAATGGACAGAGTGTCCATCAGTCAGTAGATTTCAAAACAATAAAAAAATCTCAAAGAGGCAGTAATGACTTATGGGCCCCAAGCTCCTTTCACGTTGAGTATGCTGGAGTCCCTTAACACCTTTAGCTTAACCCCCTCAGACTGGAAAAGTCTATGTAAAGCAACATTAAGCGGGGGGCAATTCTTGGTTTGGCGATCGCAATTCCAAGAACTTTGTATAGAAACGGCTAAAAGAAACGCGGCTGCAGGGTTTGAAAACTACAATATAGACATGCTCACAGGAGTCAGGGGACCTCTTCCCTCAGGGACTGTAGGACTTATTATCGGGCGTAGTCCTAAAAGCTTATTAGGTTTGCAAGTGACCCCAGGTGTAATAAACTCAGACTACAAAGGGGAAATAAAAATAATGCTTAGCTCACCCCAAAGTGTAAGTTCTGTTAATCAAGGAGATAGAATTGCTCAGTTGCTTCTCCTTCCCAATTTACATAATTCATTTAAAATGGGTATGCCTCAAGAAGGGAACAATAGAGGATTTTGTTCCACTGACTCAAGTCCCATGGCTTGCTGGGTTCGAGACTGTTCAAGGAGGCCTATGTGTAAAATAAAAATCCAAGGAATAGAAATGGAGGGATTAATAGATACTGGAGCTGACTCTTCCATTATTAATTTACGCCAATGGCCCAAGCACTGGCCTCTGCAAAAAGCTTCAACCAGTTTAAGAGGCTTGGGATATAATAACCTCCCAGATAAAAGTGCAGTAATTTTAAAATGGGAGGATGATGAAGGCCATAAAGGAACATTTCAGCCTTATGTTTTACCTAATCTACCGGTTACTTTATGGGGAAGAGATATTTTGCAACAAATGGGAGTACACCTTGCAACCAAGCCTGCAGATGTTAAATGTGAAAACCTACAGGGTAATCTTAACCATAAAAGAACTCATTATCAAAAAGTACAGAGTAATCTTAACCCTAAAAGTAATCATTGTCATAAAGGAAAAAGATATTTTTTTTCGGGGCCACTGAGAAAATAATTTTGAAAATACCATGGCTTTCTGATAAGCCAGTGTGGGTCCCTCAGTGGCCCCTATCTAAAGAGAAATTACAAGCGGCCCACCAATTAGTTCAGGAACAATTAGAAGCAGGTCATATAGAACCTTCCACCTCTCCCTGGAATTCCCCCATATTTGTGATCAAGAAAAAGTCAGGAAAATGGCGATTGTTACATGATCTTAGACAAATCAATAAAACCATGCAAGTTATGGGGCCTACTCAACCTGGACTTCCTAGTCCCGTAGCTATTCCAAAAAATTTCCATCTTATTACTCTTGATATAAAGGATTGCTTCTTTTCTATTCCCCTACATCCTCTGGATGCCCCCAGGTTTGCTTTTTCCGTTCCTTCTATGAACAATAATGGCCCTGATCAGAGATATCAATGGAAGGTTTTACCACAGGGAATGGCTAATAGCCCCACCATATGCCAAATATATGTGGACAAGGCTATCCAACCCATTAAAAATAAATATCCAAACCTCATGTGTCTACATTACATGGATGATATTTTATTGGCCCACCCTAATCAAAAAATCTTATTTAATATATTCAGTGATGTGGTAGAAAATTTAAAAAAATATGGACTATATATAGCAGAAGAAAAAGTTCAAACCAGATCTCCCATATTATATTTAGGATTTAAAATCATGGATACTTTTGTTAGACCCCAAAAAATTTTAATAAATAAAGAACATTTGACCACCCTCAATGATTTCCAAAAACTACTGGGAGACATTAATTGGCTTCGCCCTACACTAAATCTCACTACTGGCCAACTAAAACCTTTATTTGACATCCTTCGTGGAGATCCTGATCCATCTTCACCACGAACATTGACTCCTGATGCTAGGAAAGCTTTAAAGTTAGTAGAAAAAGCCATCGAAGGAGCTCATTGTGATAGATTTGATTTAACTCAACCGCTGATGTTGATTATTATTTCTTCACAATATACACCCACAGGAGTATTTTGGCAACAAGGGCCTTTATTATGGATACATTTGCCCGTCTCTCCTAAAAGTATAATTGAATCTTATACCTCCATGGTGGCTAAACTTATTCTTCAAGGACTTAAGACTTCTACTAAAATATTTGGCATTCACCCTGCTACTATTATTACTCCCTATTCATCATCACAGATTGAATACTTATGCTTCAATGATAATGATTGGGCTATAGCTAAATGCTCTACTTCTGCAAATTTTGATAATCATCTTCCTAAGTCCCCTATATTATCTTTTTGTATTAATCATCCTATTATATTTCCACAGGTAATAAAAAATCAACCTATTCCTAAGGCATTTAATGTATTTACAGATGGGTCCTCAAATGGTACTGCTACCGTAGTCACTAAAAAAGAAAATATGACTTACATAACTGCACACAAATCAGCTCAACTAGTGGAATTGGAAGCTGTGGTAAGAGCTCTGGAAAATTTTAGGGACCAGCCCGTAAACATTTTTTCAGATAGCCACTATATTGTACAAGCCGTCCCAAAATTAGAGTTAGCAGGACCAATAGCACCTCATACTCCAGCCTTTAAATTGTTTTATCAAATACAAAAACTTTTGTGGGCAAGAAAAGAACCCCTATTCGTAGGCCATATTAGAGCACATACTAATTTGCCTGGTCCCCTCCATGAAGGTAATCAAAAGGCTGATGAACTTACAAAAACAGTATTTATACTTTCAGCGCTACAACAAGCTACTTTATTTCACTCCCAGTTTCATGTCAACAGCACCACCTTGCAACGTAGGTTTAAAATCACAAAGGAGCAAGCCAGAACAATTGTAAAAGATTGTAAATCTTGTATGACACATTTGCCCAATCCTCATTTCGGCGTTAACCCTAGAGGATTGATGCCCAATCATTTGTGGCAGATGGATGTTACTCATGAGCCAAGTTTTGGAAAATTGCGATTTATTCATGTGACCATAGATACATGTTCAGGCATGATTTTTGCTTCCTTACATTCTGGAGAAAAAAGTTAAAGATGTTACATCTCATTGCTTGCAAGCTTTTGCTGCATTGGGCATCCCCAAAATGCTTAAAACAGATAATGGCCCCGCATATACGTCCTCATCTTTCAAAGAGTTTTGCGCAAAATTCAATATATCCCATAAAACAGGCATCCCATACAATCCTCAGGGTCAGGGCATTATTGAAAGAGCAAACCGAACACTGAAAATTATGTTATTAAAACAAAAAGAAGGAAATTGGAAAAGTCCTAAGGACAGATTGGCAGTTGCCCTGTTTACCTTAAATTTTTTAACTTTAGACTCTAATGGTTATTCTGCTGGAGACAGACATTGGAATCCACACCAACAACATAAACCTTTGGTTTACTGGAAGGATGTTCTTTCAGGTACATGGAAGGGTCCAGATCCAGTATTAATTTGGGGAAGAGGATCTGTTTGTGTTTTTTTCCAAAAGACGAATCCTCTCCAATATGGATACCATCTAGATTAATAAAACAGGTACCACATCAAAATGATCAAGATGAAGTTATTGAAGAATCAAGATTAATAAAAAAGGTACAAAATCAAGAGGACCAAGATGAAGGTATAGAATGATTCCCTCAAAAGAGTCCTTCAAAATATTTCACAACTTAAGTGTCATTTCTCCCGGCCGGGACGAGGAGATCTCTCTTTAGTGTGCACACAATTGTACTTTTTTTTCTTTTTATACATGTCTTTATGTCTGTACATTTGTCTATATTTCATGTTAATGTGACGTCACAAATATATGTTTGTATGTTTGTTTGTCCAGTGTGACGTCACATAGAACAAAGCGCTTATGAAAAAGAAAATATATATATATATATGGATCCAAATAACTTTAATTCATTTTAGGTTTAGAGTATTCAATTTAGGTAAATAATTTTTTATAAATGAAGGTACTTTCAATTTTGATTTATAGGTGTCCCTGGGACTTCTCTTTAGCAAACAATATGACTAGTGCTATATAACCTGATATTTTGGTGTTTTGACTTAAGATTGTTTATTTGTTATTAACTTCATTTGTTTAATAGCTCATTAATTTCAATTATCTCAACAGGTAAAAGATTGCTCTGTATACAGAGACTCAAGGGTTCCAGCTAACAAATTATTTCTCTAAAGTGCCTTTACCTTTTCTTTAATCTATCTTTAATGCAGTAATTACCCTCAGTCTTTCTTTGTTTTGTTCTAAATATGATATTTTTCCAACTTATGTTTGTAGAAGCTCAACCAGCGATGTGTGTGAACAAAAATCAACTTTAATTTTCTAATCTAATTATTCTATTTCGTAGTTTGACAACTCGCCTCTTGACTCAGTGCTGCAATAGCACTGCCTTTCCTTTAATAATTGATGCTTGAGTTTCTAGGTAGCGGGCCCTGAAGATTTGCCGGTGGCATTGTCTAAACATAAAAAAGACGTCTGCTGCTACAGCTGTAGGGATCAGCTACCCCAAAGCCGCAAGCATCCCTGCTGCTCAAACAAGTCAAACAACCTCACCATACAGTGTGGCCTCTGCTCTACATGCATGGGGCCTCCTACATCAACATGTTACAACAAATGGACTTTTGATCTTTCATTGTTTGGGACTTTACGGGACAATGCCTTGCGGGTATTTGTCTAGTTCAGTGTGTTACTTGTTGGAACTTAGGGCAGCTGATTTGTTTAAACAATATATGCAATTTGGCTCATCACCAAAAGGCTTGTCGCCTTAAAGCCGCAACATTCCTCACAATTGGGGCTGTTAGTCATCATATATATAGTCGATCCTAAAGGGCTCCATTGGATGCTGGTGCCAATTTCCTGGGTACAGGCACAGTAAAGTCTCATGTGGCCGACATATCAACCTAAGACAGGAGTCAAGGGCACAGCCTTGATTATCAACGGGTAAGATCCATAGCGTCCTATCCTCTTTTAAAACTCAGGAGCCCTGTTTGGGGATTGGCTTGAATTGCAGTTGACTATGAGCCGTGGAGATTTGGCCATTTTTTGTTGCGGGATCTGGAGTGACTTGGCCGAAATTGCTGATCGGGTCACGCCATTTTAGTGGTGTGTTTGGCGTGAGTTAGTTGTTAGAACCAGAGAGAAAAGTCATCAGAATAAAAAGCTGTTTGTCTCCAGCAGGAGCTACAAGCCAGCCGTCTTGCAGCCCCAAGGGAAAGAGGAGAACAATTTCAGAGGTGCCAGCATTGAGTCACAGAACCTACCTCTGGATTTTTTGCTATGAGAGGAAAGAGGACATTATTGGTTTAAACTATTGATGTTTAAGTATTCTATTACTTACAGCTTAATTCATTCCTAAATGATAAATCCCTGAGGTAGGTGATGGGCATCTAATGGAGAACAAAGCAGATAGGAATCTCTTTCTCACCAAACTTACTATACGATGTGAGACACACAAAAAAAGGAAGTGAATAAGTTCAAAAATTACAAGTGGTGGTTTGTGTTGTAAAGAAAAACAACAACAAAAAATGCTGATAGAAAAACATTGGAGGGGTGATACTTTAGACAGAGGGGCCATTGCAGGCCTCTTTGAGAAGGGGGTCAAGTTAGGACTGTTAGAGAAGACTCAGCCATGGAAAAGGGGGCAAAAAGGGAACCAGGCAGACATACCAACTGCAGGGTCCCTGGGGTCAAGCAGGGCTCAGTGTGTCCAAGGCTGGAGGATAGGAAGAGAGCCTAGAAACGAAAGGAGTGTGGAGAAGGAGTCCGGGGCCAAATCACACAAGGCCTTACAGGTCACAAAGTGGAGTCTGAATCTTAGTCTAAGTGAAAAAAAGATCTTTCTGGTTGTTGCGTAGAAAACGGACCAAAGGGAGGCAGGAGTGCAAGTGCGCAGGCCAGTGAGGGCTGTAATAGGAGTTCAGGTGAAAATGGAGGTGGTGTGTTCGGGTGGTGCCAGAGGGGTGGGCGGGACTGGGTCAGAGCACTCTCACACAGGCTGGTTTCCGTTTTCATTTTCTGACATTTCTCCTCTACCACTTCTTTATTGTCATTGTCAGGCTCTTTTTCTCTTCAAATGTTCTGTTCCTTCTTCCTCCACAGCCTTTCCCTGGGTCCCTGTTTACCTACTCCATCTCTCTCTACATGGCATCCAAACACAGTAACTGAGGTTCCTTGTCTAGCCGCCAGACTCACACTCCCAGCCATCCCCTAGGCAGCCTCACTTGAATGCTTTGCAAACTAAATATGCCCTTGGGGACACTATTCCCCAGCCAAGCTGCCCCCCACCTGTTTTTGCCTCTGAGTGGTGACACTACCCACTCATGTGCCCAAGCCCAAATCCTGGGCATTGTACTTGATCTTCCTAAATTCTATGGCTGGGACCTCTGAGTTGAACCGACCAAGGAGACTAGCAGGAGAAAAAGCATAAACACTTTATCGGATGTTAATATTTTTATGTGGCATGGGTGGGGGGCTTCCTAGAAGGAAATGAAAACCCCAAAGCAGGAGCTAGACCCAGGGCTTACATACCGTTTTAACAAAGAGCAGCAAATGTGGAGACATGATAGGGCAAAGAAGAAAGGGGCTTGAGCTAGGGGTGGTAAATCGTGGGAAAGTGACTAGGAAGTGTACTGGATAACTTGTGGAAGATAAGGGTTACTTTTTAAGAAATTATCCACCTTATAAAAGTAACCCTTAAGTTCTGTTTGTACAGATTCATCTTGTCATTGACTCCTCCTCATCCCTGGTGACATGAATGTTCTCTTCCTGGTACAAGAAGAGATTTCCCAGGAAAAATGTACTCTGCTTTAGGTAGAAAAGGAGAGGGCAGAGAGACCTTTGGGTCTCTATTTCTCAATTTCCTTCAGCTCAAAATAATCAATGTGACAAAATGACACACTTGGGGGTAATATATTCTGGTCTTCATTAAAAACTTTCTCCCTGATCTCATTCACTCATCATTTACCAAGTCCTGGTGATCTTCTCTCTTGTTCCAAACTGTCCATGTTGCTCCGTCTCCACCACTACCATTCCAGTTTGGCCACTGTCATCTTTTACTTAGCGTTGTGACTGGTCTCCTTGCCTCCTGACACATTCCCTTCCCATCTATTTTCCATGCCAAGGACAGAATTTCCCTTCTAAGACATGGTGGTACCATGTCCTGTTCAAAGTCACTCAGGTACTGTTCATTTTTCTCAGGACAAAATCTAAACTCCTTGACATGTGCTAAGGCCCCTGTGGCTGCCCTTTTGCCTTGGCCCTGAGTTCAGTGTGAAAATCCATGGGCACCCCAGTCTCCCCATCTCTGTGTGGGGATCTAATGGTACCTCCCTTTCCCTACATCTGAGCATGGAACACATTTTGGGGAGGTGTGTGCATGGTGTCTGACAGACAGTCAAGGCTGATTTTCAGGAATGGCCATGGCTTGCCTTCAGAGAGACCCAGGAAGACCTCCAGGAAAAGTGACATGCAGCTCTCGTTCCTCTCCTTAGGAAACCTCACTCATGTCCAGTGAGAGCCTCTGTGGTGAGGATGACAGCTCAGTTTTCTCTTTCCCTACTAAACACTGTCCCCCCAGCCCTACCTCTCAGGTTGTAACCCAGTTGGGCCACAGGTGGATCTGAGGTGGGGGTTCTCCTGGAAAACCTTTCTATCTGTCCTAGATAGGGTGGCGGACAGCTTCAGATGCTGATGTGCCCTAGGAGGATCACAGCACCCTCTACATGCCTTGTGACCCACCAACCTCTTCTGAGCTCACTCACCCACAGCTCTGATCCAGCCTAGCTTCCTCCACTTCCCGCTCACAGCCTCACCTCCTCTCTCCTTCTCTGCAGCCAAACTACATGTCATTTCTATTCCCTTCAGTTAAGGAAAGTGGACCACAGCTTTTTCTGATTTTATCTCATCATCCCAAATAAGTCCTCCTGGAAAATTCCCTGCCTCCAGGGCTGTTGTTTGTGATTGGAATGTGATTTTTCTCCTGGCCTGCTTCTGTGACTTCTGGGACCCTCCATGGGCCACAGTGATGCTCACCTAAGGAGCACATTATGTGCTCTGTAATGGTCCCGGTAAACACCAGTTTAGATAGCCAAGCACATGGTGAACACCCCCTTCCCCAGGGTCTTTGTGTTATTGTTCTGAAGGACTCTGGAACTCCAAACACAGGATTCCTGCTGTGAAAAACACCATCAACAGTACTCATGACTATATTATCTGTAAGACGGTAGAATCTTAGAAATAATTATACTTAAGATTTGTCTCAACTGTTTAAGTCAGAGATCTTGGTTTATTTTTAGACAAGCTGTTATAAAAATCAAGCTGAAAGATTGTGAACAATTCACATATTCCCTCATTAACAGAAATACAAATTCAGTGATGTTTAAAAATCATTTTTTAGTGGCCCATATGGCTGAGAAAGTACTGCTGGAGTTTTTCTGATCTGCCACAGAAATTTCTAAATTAACAAGAACCATATTGCCTATCTTGGCTGTATTATTCCCCACCACGAGAAAAAGAACCTCGGTATATGGACCATGCTTATTTCAGAAAACTGGCAGTGACTCGCTTCGAAGGAGACTTGGAATTTGAGAAGCATTGGCCCCTCCTGACCCCAAGTCAGGGAATGCGGAGGCACACTTCCAGGAAGTTCTCAACTCCGTGAGTCACTCAGGTCTTCACAAGCCAGACCTCATTGCGACGTCCGTAAGGCTTCATGGGAGGGTCATATCCAGTGCAGAAGTAGATGTCACTCCGGTAGGTGGCTGTGCCCTCCAGGGCGGCGCACAGCTGGGTGGCGTGAGCTATGTAGTCAGCTTCCTTGGCATAACCACCAAACTGCCTAAGGATATAAGAGCAAAAACTGGTAAGAAAGGATGTGACCTTAGTGGGGAAAGGGGACCATAGCCAAGGTCATTATGACAAGCATTCAGTGTAGTTAGACTACATCTGTCACTTCCTAGATAGGTGGACTGGACCTCTCTGAGACTCAGCTTCCTCATCTGTAAAATCTCAATATATTTTCTTTTTCCTTCAAAGTCATGAGTATTACATGCAATAACAGAGGTGAAGAACTATAATGCAGGGCCTGAAACATGCTAAATGCCAGCTTCTCTTATCTGTAGTTTCTCAAAGAGATGGTAAGCTAACTGTCCCAGGGCCACTCTTTACCCTTCTCTCTAGCGCCCTCTACTGCTCCAGCTGCTCCTCTTCTGGCCTCTGTCACCAGTAGGAGGGACATCAGGGAGCTAGGGTGGAGCTGCTGTTAAAGGTAGTTGCTACTGTTGCTTCCAAAGCAGAGCAGCTGTAATGACGGGAGCTCATCCAGCAGGGACATGTGACAGCTTCATTAAATCAGGGCTAACGAAGGCAGGGACCCAAGCAAGTTTTGAGAGGGATCTATGTCAGCTTTACACATACCCCAAATAAGAAAATTCCTTTTAATATAATCCCTTCTCAAATCACGAAAGCCTGCTTTTTCTAAGAGGTTGAGACATCTCCCAAATCAGGTATTTTTCTTGATGGCAGAAGCTGGGGACAAAAGCAATAAGGCCTTTCTAGTCAACAGACTATTATGTCCCTGACGTCATTTGCCTCTGCACCAAAATTCATCCTGTAGCCTACCCTAACTATACCACTCTAAATCTGGTTGCACTAAAATCTTTATTAGAGTCAATACACGGCATTTCTAATGAGCTTTATGACTCAAAAGTCTGAATTTGTACCAGGCTAAGACGAGGCCAAATAACGCATTATTTTTGGTGGAGTTCTCTGAATCATGCTTTGCTCTTTTATAAGTGGTTAGTCACGCTCGGCAAGCATTCAGCATGTTGATTACAGGGTCTCTGATGTGAAAAACACCCAGGATTTCATCTGCGAGGGATTGGTTATTATAATGTCTAGACAACAGCTACAGAAGAGGGATGGAGCCGAGACCAATTTCAAGCAGATGAGGCTTGGTTCTTCAAACATATTGAAGAAGGAGTATAAGGCAGACAAAGGAAGTTGAACTCCAGTTTCACTGAGGCTCAAGAAAAGGGAAATTGGATTTGTAGACAGAGAATGAAGATTCAGAAAGGATTTATTTTTCCTAGCAAAGAAGTCTGCAAGATGCCAAAGTTTCTCACTCAAAACACTGTTAGATTGAGAACCACCTTTCTGAAACAAATCAGATGCTGGAGGTGAGAAAAGGTGTTGAAGCTCCCTGAAGGCCCTGCCAGTGAATGATACCCAACTGTTCTCTGTGAAAAGGGATGCTATTGGCTCTTCAAACTACTTATTTTGGAAATGACCAAAAGAGTGATCCTCAAATGTGGCCATTCAGGGGCTGGGGTTGTGGCTCAGCGGCAGAGCGCTCGCCTAGTACGTGCACGGCCCGGGTTCGATCCTCAGCACCACATAAGAATAAAGGCATCGTGTAAACTAAAACAAATAAATAAATATTAAAAAAAATGTGGCCATTCATCAGTTGGAGGCAAAATGGCTAATGTAGATGTTCAAATTCTAGCTCTGCCACTTTCCACTCATGGTCTTGTGAAAATTCTTTAATTTCTTGACCCTTAAGGTCCTTTGTTAAATATGAATAATGATAGCGTCAATTCAGAAGATAAAATGAGAGAAGAGAGCAAACCGCTCAGCCCAGAGCTTATAACATAGTAAACTCACAGTACACTGTAGCTTTTATTGTTAACTGTCTCTCGGTATCCGGGACCCCCTTAGGGTACCAAAATCTGTGGATGCTCAAGTCCCTTATATAAAATGGCACGGTACTTGTATATAACCTATGCACATCCTCCCATATCATCTCTAGACTATTTATAATACCTAATGCATGGTAAGTACTGTAATGTTTAGGGACAAAAGTCTGTGAATATTCAGTACAGATGCAAATTTTCCCCCAAATAGTTTTGATATACAGTTGGTTGAATCTGCAAATGCAGAACCAGCCAATACAGAGGGCCTATTATGCTTTGCAATTCTCTCAGGACAGGCTTTCAACCCTGATTCTGCAGGTGAGGGACATGATGGTAATCTAAAGTAGTATCATGAACTGGCTCAACTAATAATTCTCACTTTCTCAGGCCTATTCTCAAAACCCTATTTAACCTTGTAAATCCTCCCCACCTTCCCAATCTTTTTCATTTTCTCCTTCCCTTGTTTTTCCTCCTTCCATTTTCTTTCCAGTACATATCAAAAAAAATTTACTTACTATGTTCTGTTAGTCAGCTTTTTGTTGCTATAGGAATATACCTGGGAAAATTAACTTAAAATAGAGGTTTATTTGGCTCCTGGTTTTGGGGGGTCTAGTTCACCATCAGGCAGCCAGCCCGTTGCTTTTTAAGTCTCTCTTGGGGTGCTGGATGGTCATGGCAGGGAGAGCAATCTGCTCAACTCATAGCCAGGCAACAAAAGGGAAAAAGAGGAAGGAGTAGGGTCCCACAATCCCCTTTGAGGGGACATCCCCAGTGGCCTGAAGGTCTCCCACCAGGCACCTCCTCCTAAAGATGCTGCCACCCTCCCCACAGCACCAAGCTGGGGACTATATTTTTAACACATGGGCTTCTGGAGGCCATTCAAAATCTAACTGTAGCATGTTCATTGTTTTATGCCCCCTGGTAGACTAGAGGCTCCATGATGGCAGGAATCTTTGTCACTTTCTATCCACTAATGTATCCAGTACATCTACCATAGTGCCCTTGGCAAAATAAACAAATCTGAGAAAACAATAAAAGAGACTGTCTTCAGGTTGACAGACTTAAAGATAGCACTTAAGACCTACTCCTGAGTTAAGTGTTTACATCAGTGTGCTGCCAAATTCACCCACTCATTCACCTAATAACCCTCTGAGCACATACCAAGGGGATAGTGTTGGGAGCTAGAACAGGAAGCATGGGTTGACTAGAGCCATATAGGGACATGAACCTCATGCCACGGAGTCTTCAAATTCCTAATCCCAGATGCCAAGAAGAAACCACAAATGGGTTTTAAGGTAAGGGACCGACATGAGCAGGTTGTGATTTAGAAAGATTCCTCTGGTGGCAGTGAAGAGATGGTGGAAATGGTGGGGGACTGAGAGGGGAGGCCACTGGGGGCCAGGAATAGCCATTATGAGGTGATGAAGACCTGGGTGAGGTGGACATGAGAGGTGACTAGACATGAAGGGGAGGTAAGAGAGGGAGAGGAGAGGGTTCTCCAGGGCTCTAGGTAAGCTCCTGGGTGGAAGTGGATGCCTCTAACTGGAATAGGGATTAAAGGCTGCAGAGTGACCCTGGAAAAGAGCAGTGGTAATGGGGATGCTAATGTGAAATACATTCATGGTACCTCTGTGAAATACATCCATGTGAGTTATTAACTGAGTACTAAATGTGTGTCTAACACTAAAAAATCTCCTCAGACTCGGGAAAGAATTGGAGTCAGAGATATCCATTGGAAAAGTGATGGATCTGGTGAGAGAAATTGGGCATCCTCACCACGTAGGCACTGGCTGCAGTCATGGTGAGCAGTGATGCAGGCACAGATGTTGCAGAGGGTTGGAAGGTTTCTCTTGGGAATCCTAACACCTCAGTGGTGGGTGGAGGAAGAGGATGTGGCAAAGACAGTGAGAAGGGTTGTCTGAGAAGGAGGAAATCCGGCTGAGAGTAATCGGAAGAATATCATCACTCAGGGATTCCTAAAATTCACTACTGGAACCGCCCCTCTTTCTTTCCACTTCTTCCCAGGCAGACCAAGATGCTTGTAATGCAGATTAAAAGTTCCCTATTGCTTCATCATGGAAGCATTTTACTAGAAAGCAAACAAAGCTGGGAGGGTCATGGAAACATCCATGTGTTGTCTTCTCTGATCATTTAACCAACTCGCCCTAACCCCAATCACAGAGCCACACAAACAAACCAGAAAACCAAACCCTGGTACATGAAGGGAGCTGGTATATGGTGACTCAGCTGGTAATCCGGGACAAGCTGCCTCATTCCTCCCTAACTCAGCTTCTAGTCTGTACACGGAGGAAAACATCACAATGCCCACAGCTCCTGAGTTCACAAGCATGCCTGAGTGTGAGTTAAGGAATGCTCATAAAGTGTTTTGAGCTCCTAAAAGGAAATAAACAGAAAGTATGTATATTATTTTTGTAAGCCTGTTAATAAGTTTCTAACTCCCATCTTCAAAGAAGTTCTCTAGGGCACTGCATTTTATCTTACCCAATGTTAGAACAAAGAATTTGGTTACCATGGGAACAAAGGACACACACACACACAAGATTCCAGAAAAACAAAAGGAGCTGACTAAAGGGCTGAGAGAGTTAGAAGGCAGGGAGCAGGGAAATTGGTTGGGTAGTATCAAGGAAGCTGAGGTGCAGGCTTTTGGTCCAAGGCAGCAAAATTCATAATATGTTATCTATCCTTCAGAGAGTGACTGATGCTGATGTGCAGCAAGGAAGAAAGAGGAATGGAGTAGTGACTGTGCTTGGCCATCCACATTATCGAAAATGTCAAAAACAATAAGTCAACACCAATTTGTGTAGGATCTGTGGTGCATGTAGCTGTGTGCTAGGCAAAAGGAGTATCAGAATAGCAGCTGCGAGTCCATCAGCAGGGAAAGAGGCCTAACAGTGCAGAATTTCGTTCAATCAGATCAAACCCGTGCTTACTACATGTCACTGAGCACAAAGCACTAGCCAGACTCCATAAAAGAAAGATGATGAAGGACATTTTTTTTTTTTTTTTTTTTGTACCAGGGATTGAACTCAGGGGCACTAGACCACTGGGCCACATCCCCAGCCCTTTTTTGTATTTTATTAGAGACAGGGTCTCAGTGAGTTGCTAAGTGCCTCGCCACTGCTGAGGCTGGCTTTGAACTCACGATCCTCCTGCCTCAGCCTCCCAAGTGCTAGGATTACAGGCGTGCGCCACCACACCCGGCCATTTTTTTTTTTTTTTAAATTCTGTGAGGTCCAACTATATTGGTTAGGGCAGAAACATGTAGATAACCCTGGGCAGAAAGAAACTCTACCATGGAGGTAGAAGGTACAAACAGAAGACTGTGGAGAGAAGGAGTAGGGAATGGTTGATTCTGAGCTACTAAATAAAAGGGAGTGATTATGGAAGACAAGATAGTAAGCATCTCTTTTTGATGCTGGCAGGGAACATTATGACAAAGTTCCTATTGTCTCAGAACTTAGGCAAAGACTGGGGAGTGGGGTGAGAAAAGATGGATGTGTGAGCAAAGGTCTGGAAGTGGTTGCAGTTGGGTGAAGGATGGGATGTTCAGGGCTCAGGGCTCAGCTGGAGTGGCGCCATGTTATAGAGGGTGGTAAATGCCATGACAAGACACTTTCCCTAGGTGTCACCACCTGGTTATATACGGGGATACCCAAGATTTACCCATACCCCTCCTCCTGGGAATGGAGCAGCTCCCTAATAACTTGGCCTTTGGTCCAATCCCTGACATCTGCCATGGCCAGGGACAGGTCCACAACCAGAGCTGAGCAGCCTTCCATCAGGCTTGGTGTCCAAGCAGGTGGAGGTGATGTGAATGGTCCTGTGCTTTAGGGTGGGTGAATATAAAAGGGTAATTTAGAGGAGGCAGTGGTGGGAAAACCAGAGCCAATCAGGAGGCCATGATAATCATTCAGGCAAGAGGTGAAGGAGATCTGTGACAGTATGGCTGTAAAGGTAAGGCTGGGAGGTAACAGGACTGGGCCAATCAACGGGCATAGAAGGTGAAGGAGTGAGAACATCTGCACCAGGTGGGCAGGGGTGAAGGGGACCATTGGTAGGACAGGGAAGACGGACAGGAAATCAGACTAGGGGAGGAAAGCCAAATTTGGTTGGGGAACTCAGAGTGGGTCGTGGTGGGAAATAAAACGTATCTAAATTTTAGATACGGAATCTTATCATTGGCAAGGCCTTTAGAGGTGAGGTGACTTAAATATTAGAGGTTCTCAATAAACACTTGTCCAGCTGAACTAAGCATCCAATCATCTGGACCATTACACGGCAGAACATCACATGCCCCTCCAGATGGTGTGTGAACCCTTCTAGGGGGGAGGACTTTCGGACCTTGTCATCAGTCCATTTTACTGTCAGGAGCCTTACGCCTTTATCTTTGAGTAAAAATGTTTCCCTATAATGTTGGTCCGTGGATACCAGTTTTTATCTCTGGAAAAATTCAATCCTTCAGTATCTTGAGACATTTGCTTTTTGTCTGCTTTTCCCACGAGACTGTCTCTCCCACTTCCAAGGGCAGATGTTGCTTTTTCTCTAATGGTCCTTCAGCACCTTCTCAAAGTTGTGAAACTAATAAGTAAGAGAGGTGAAGTTTAAACCCCAGTGCCTCTAAAGTAACTTTGATTTTTTTTGTTTTTTTCTAATAAAATTTTTTTAATTCTCAGAGTTAGGTAAAGTCAAGAAGAAGAGAACAGGCTAGGATTTACTAAGTGTCTACCTCATGCCCAGTATTGTGTGGGCATTTACAGACATAGTCATATCTCCTGTTTACAACAACCGTATGAGGTAGGCACTCTTACCCACACCTTACAGATGAGGAAACTGAGGCATAGCAAGGCTTTGTAACTGCCAGTGGTCCTGTGGGTATGGTGAGTGGGATTGGAGCACTGGTCACTCTGACAATGAATTTCTAGTTTCCAGCTCTTTCCTTCATATGCAAATATTTCATTAAAATGATGAAAGTTAGCCGAGCGTGGTGGCGCACGCCTGTTATCCCAGCACTTTGGGAGGCTGAGGCAGGAGGATCGTGAGTTCAAAGGCAGCCTCAGCAATGGTGAGGCACTTAGCAACTCAGTGAGACCCTATCTCTAAATAAAAATATACACACACAAAAAAAAAGGGCCGGGGATGTGACCCAGTGGTCGAGTGCCCCTGAGTTCAATCCCCAGTACCACACAAAAAAAAAAACAAAAACGATGAAAGTTTTAATAAAACTATCCAACCTTTCCCACTGTGGGTCTTGTTGAGAACCCATTACTGGAGGCCAAGCTCTAATATCAGTGGCTTTTGTAGAACACAGAGGAAGGACAGTGGTCTGGAATATTACCCCTGGTCTAAGTGTGAGGATAATTCTATTGCCTCTTAAGAATACTAATATTCTGATAGTGGTCCCTTACTCCCACAGCATTCTATTTATAAAAACAAAACCAAAAACAAACCCCCCAAACCCAAAAACAACAACAACAAAATACTGGTAATTAATACTGCCAATAAGTGTGCAATCCTCTTTGTGGACATTTCTCCAAAGGCCATAAAAAAAAAAAAAGACTTAATTAGGATGCAAAACTTTCATCTTAGAATTAATTTTGTCATGAAACACCTCACTGCCTTATTTGAGAAGTGCTGAAACCTAACCTAACCACTAGATTATCATAGAGCATCATCACTGCATCATTTGAAATTATACTTTTGTATTTGAAATAGTACTGCTGCCTTCTATCATCTCAATGCTCCTTTCAACAGAATCAGAAATAGCACAAATTACCACAGGGTACTTTTAAATGCACATTTGATTGTGCAGCGACACCAAGTGGCTGGTTGAGGAACAGCCATATGCTATTAAAATTAAAAAAAAAAATTCACAGAGCCAGGCTAAACACCATATTTGTAGGTTAAATACCATATTTGATACTTTCATCTGGTTAGATTTCAGAGAACTAAAAGGAAACTGGGGCTGGGGCTATGGCTCAGTGGTAGAGCGCTCATCTCGCATGCTGTGGGGCCCTGGGTTTGATCCTCAGCACCACATAAATAAAATAAAGGTATTGTGTCCACCTACAACTAAATAAATAAATAAATAAATAAAAGGAAACTTATACAAACCTGGCTTTAGTCTATCTTTTCAATTGATATCTTTTCCATCATAGGGAATAGGGTTTCTTAGAGAAATGGCTAATTCTTCCTCTAGAGTAAAAAGTAATGCTTGAAAGCAAGGAAGCTACCAAAGACTATTAGTCATGTTAAAAGCACTGAGAAATCAACTTACAGAGGCTGTGCTGGAGCAAGGAACAATATGAACAATATGAGCATCAATAAAAAATTTTCAAAGAAAGGAAACACATCAGGCATATTTAAATTCATGTGTTTCTGTTGTTACTCAAAAAAACAGAGACAATGACCACCTCACCTTTGGAGTATTATTCCAAAGGCAGGCAAATAAAAGAAGGTATATCAAGCAATGATCTTGCTTTTTCTGTATGACTCTACCTCTGCAGAACCAAACAGGAGATAAGGGAAGCTTCTCATTATTGAAGTATTTCAGCTAATAAATGAAGAACGAAATAGAACATTATCAATTTGCAAGCTCTAATGGAACAAGGCACCTACCTTAACTCTGGTCATTAAATCACAAGAATAGATGTAACCAGACACTGTGACAGTGACGGGAATATACATCACCACCTAGGAAATATTCTTGTCCCAAACCCTAAAACCTGAATCTGAACACATCTCTAGTTTCAGATGCTTTAATTTACAGGCAACAAAGGAGGCAGAGGGACATGTGAAAAAGTGCCACAGAAACAAAATCAGCAAAATCTAGACTGTGGGAAATAGGACAAATGATTCATAAATTGCAAGGAAAAATGAACAAGCATCATGGTGAGAAAAGCCAGGGATTGTAAAAGTTCAAAAACATACAAACAAGGGGCTGGGGGTGTGACTCAGTGGTAGAGTGCTTGCCTAGCATGTGTGAGGCACTGGGTTCGATCCTCAGCACCACATAAAAATGAATAAAATAAAGTTATTTAAAAATACACACACACACACACACACTGATAGGCCAGGTGCAGTGGCACATGCCTGTAATCACAGCTATTCAGGAGGCTGAGGGAGAATGATCACAAATTCAAGGTCAGCCTGGCCAACTTAGCAAGACCCTGTCTCAAAATGAAAACTGAAAAGGGCTGGGATGTAGTTCAGTGGTAAAGTGCCCCTGAGTTCAATCCCCAGAACTGAGAGGGGAAAAATATACCAACCACTTGCAATGGATGGATATTACTTGGATCCAGATTCAAACTGTCAAAACAAACTATAAGATAATGGGAGAAATCTGAATACTGTTTATTTTATGTTATTAGAACATTAACAAATTCCTATTAAAATCTTAGGAGTAGTAAAGGATTGTGATTTTATATATTTAATATTTATTTATTTGCTTTAGTTGTACACAATGCATGTACTAATTTTACGTGGTGCTGAGGATGGAACCCGGGTCGTGCACGTGCTAGGCGAGTGCCCTACTGCTCAGCCACATCCCAGCCCTGTGATTATATTTTTGAAAAAATATCTTCACTAGTCACATTAAAATATTTATGAACGAAATAATACAATGTTTGAGGGCTGGGGTTGTGGCTCAGTGGTAGAGCACTCGCCTAGCACTGTGTGTGGCACTAGGTTCGATCCTCAGCACCACGTAAAAAAAAAATAAATAACACAAAGGTATTGCGTCCAACTACAACTAAAAATTAAAAATAAAAAAAGAAATAATACAATGTTTGAAATTTGCCTAAAATTAATCCAAGGTGGTACCATGTCAACACATGACACAAAACTGTCCTTGAGTTGATCTTCAATGGTGAATGATGGGTACACATGGCTTCATTGTCTTATTTTATGTAAGTTGAAATTATCCATACTGAAAAGTTAAAAGAAAACAATTGTGCCAACTCATCACTGTGGCTCTGGTCTAACAAATAATGAGACATTAGCCCCATCTGCATCAAGTCTTACGTGAACTCATTTGTGTCAACCTCACTCCTAATGAAACAGAGAGGCAATGAGAAAAGAATAATTACTGAAACCTACTACAGGTCATAAAAACTAAGTAATTTATAAATAATATCTTAGTAAACACTGAAATACATTTTAAAACAATAATCCTACAAGGTAGGTTATATTATTAGTGCTTAACAGATGTGAAAACTAAGTCTTAAAGAGGTCTTCCCAAGTGTCATCCTGCTACCAAGAAGCAGAGCTGGGAATCACACTGTAAAATACTAGTTCATTATATTGCACCAGACTGCCTCCCAAAGCACAGGAAAGAGAATGGGAAAGACAGAGTAGGAATAAGGGTAAGATGAGCAGATGTTCAGGGTGCAAGACAAGGAGGTACACACTCTTAGTGCCCACCCTGCACTTGGAAGACTGTGGGAGTGAATGCTTCTTTAAATTTTGTATCCTAGGTGACTTACTTTCCTACCCTAGTCCCTGTCCTGAGAAAAGACACTGCTTAATCAGAGTCTGCTTTCTTTGCAGCCTCTGCACTGAAGGCTGGGAAGTCTGAATGAAGTCTGGATTAGAGGGAAATAGGAGTTGGAGGCTCCAGGCCAGCTGCCCAGTTGCATTACGTCCACTGTCCTCTGGGAGGCTCTGTGGCCTAAGGATGCCACAGCAGGCAAGTTCGACATTCTAAGCGTTGCGCTAGCTCCAGGGAAAGCTGGCCACTGTCAGCTGCGAAGTTGGAGTAGGGAAGCCAAATAACCAAGTTTGGAGGTCCTAGGAGTGGACCAAAACTCTGTCCAGTGCAAGATTATATGTAGTTATTTTTCATGAGGTTGTTGTAGAAAAGAACCAAACCCAACCCATGGTTACCACTGGTCAAAATCCTGTTCTTCTCTTGTACCTGGTCCAGTGCCAGTTACACAGGAAGATTTTAACAAATGGAGAGTCACCAACCATCTAGAAGAGACTTGTTTACTGAGTAAAGATTGGGGCTCAAGGGATAAATACATGCAACAGGGCTGTGGGCATAGCTCAGAGGTACACTGCGTGTTTAGCATGCATCAAGCCTGGAGTTCAATCCCCAGTACCACCAAAAACAATACAGACAAACAACAAATATGCAGCAATTTGTTTCTGCTACATTCTATAGTCAATGCAACATGACTCTGAATGAGGTCCTGGGAATAGGATCAGAATGACAGTAGCATGAATGCATGCCACAGACCATGAACAACTAGAGATGTGGAAGTCCAGCTCTGGCAAATGCTCTTTGCCCTTCTGGCATCAAAGGGAGTGTGGGGTGAAAATCAGGTATTCTCCAGATTTTCATATTTCCCAGGCATACATGACCCCAAACCACAGCTTGACTTAGATATTCTGAGTATCGTAGAACACAACTAGTGTAATTATTCATCTTAAGGTAAAACTAAGGAGATACAGTCTCTATCCACCAATTTGGCAACTGGCCAATGCATGTATTCAGAGAAATTACAAATGTCTGTGTGTTGCAACCTGAAGAAATTAATATGAATAATTGTTAGGATCCAATATTTCTTACTTGAATTAATTCAGAAACAACAAAAAGCCAATACAAGTGCTCACTGGAGATGATCTAAGGAGTGGTGAAGGGAATCAAGTGTTACTCTTGGATGCCCACAGAATAGTTTCCTTACATGGAATAGACAGTGATGCTTTCTCGCTCCTCGATCTTGATGCTTTCATCACTGGGAATTGGCGGGTTGCTTTGAAACTGGTTTGGAATCCGGAACCAGACTTTCAATTTCTTCTGTAAGGAGCCATCTTCATTGGGGAACACAGCAAAGGAAATAGGGACTGTCATCCCCATTCCAATTCCTGAGAACATAAAAACACAGAATGAAGTAGGTAGTAGAGACAGAGCTTGCGCAGGGCAATGGAAAATACACTAGTGTCATTCTTCTTTCATGGCAATAGTTTTTGTTCTTGAAATTAAGAACAGGGCTGGGGTTGTAGCTCAGTGGTAGAGGTTTGCCTTGAATGTGTGAGGCACTGAGTTCGATTCTCAACACTGCATATACATAAAAAATAAAGGTCCTTCAACAACTAAAATAAATTAATTAATTAAATTTAAAAAAAGAACTAAAAAGACTATGATATTTGGAAAAAAAAAGAAATTAGAAAGACGATGGAATGAGATGGACATCATTACCTTAAGTACATGTATAAAGACATGAATGGTGTGACTCTACTTTGTGTATAACCAGATATGAAAAATTGTGCTCTATATGTGTAATATGAATTGTAATGCATTCTGCTGTCCTATATAACAAATTAGAATTAAAAAAAAGAATTAAGAACAAGCAATTCAGGCACTAAAAATACATAGTTAGACAAATGCAAGCAATTTTTATTTTTGTATATTTGGAGGTAGGAATATGGTGGCAAAATTCTTTTTTAAAAAAATTAATTTATTTTTATGTGGTGCTGAGGATTGAGCCCAGTGCCTCACACATGCCAGACAAGTGCGCTACCACTGAACCACAACCCCAGCCCACAATTCTTAAAAAAGATTATTTGGCAATATGTCTCAAGATTGTAGATATATCAATAATTAATTACTTCCTATCTAAACATCACTTTTAAGAAATAATCCAAAGTATGGAAAAGGCTATACATAACAGGATATTCACTGAAGCAAAATTTATAATTCTGTTCAAAAAACCCAAAACCAAAAAAAACAAAACCCTAGGAATCCTAGCAGCTTGGAAGGTTGAGACAGGAAGATTGTGAGTTCAAAGCCAGCCTCAGCAAAAGAGAGGTGCTAAGCAACTCAGCAAGACCCTGTCTCTAAATAAAATACAAAATAGGGCTGGGGATGTGGCTCAGTGCCCCTCAGTTCAATCCCCAGTACCCCTCTCCCCCAAAAGACCCAGGAATATATCTAAGTAAATCATGAGCACATGATACAATGTAATGTAGCTATGAGAAATTATGATTAAGAAAACCATTTAGTAATAGTAGAAAATAATCATGAAATAATAATTAACAGAAGCAAAATATACAATTGTAGGATTATTAATGTTACATTAAGAAGCCCTAAAAATATATTCAACAGACAACAATGATTGCTCTAGAATGTGATCATTAGAGATACTATTTATTTTTAGGATTTTCTTTAATAAGTTTTATAATTTTTGTTAATATTATCTAAGAAGATACTATGAAAATACTAGGAAAAAATATTTTTCTTGACCTCATATCAGTGAACTTATTTTCCAATCCAAAGTCTGATTACTTTGCTCATAGAAAATGTTACTACGGTTAATACCATTTTCTTTCTTTCTAAATTATCAGCTTGAGCAACAATATAAATATTAAACCCAACACCTCTTTTTTCACTTGCTTTCTGACTCATAGTTTGCAGTGATTCCAAAGTGCTGACCAAATTAAAAAGTCTTCTTAGAAGAGTCCAACATTTTAAAATATGGTTTATATTCTAACATGTACACCTTACATGAAACTCAGGCCTATCATTTTGAAAATGGGGAGGCAGCCAGCATGGACTGCCAAGTTTTTTAACAGTGGAATGGCCTAGCTGGGCAGGGTGGCATACTCCTATAATCCCAGAGATTGGGAGGCTGAGACAGGAGAATCCCAACCAAGTTCAAAGCCAGCCTCAACAATTTAGTGAGGTCTTAAGCAACTTAGCAAGATGCTGTCTCTAAATAAAATATAGGGGCTGGGGTTGTGGCTCAGCAGTAGAGCACTTGCCTAGCACGTGGGAGGTCCTGGGTTCGATCCTCAGCACCACATAAAAATATATAAACAAAATAAAGGTATTGTGTCTAAATAAAATATAAAAATAACAGGATGTGGCTCAGTGGTTAAGTGTCCCTGGGTCAGTCCCCAGTATTAAAAAAAAAAAAGTGTGGAATGTCCTAAGAGTTCTCAGACACTTCTTATGCCAAAACAAAGTCTGGAACCTATTACCCTCATATAGCTCACAGGGGTGTCAGTATCTAGCAGGGTCTAAGGTACCAGGAGCTGGTTTGGTATTTCCAGCCTGATAGTGGAGGTCTCAAGTCAGATGCTGGCCTTGCCTTGCACTGGGGCTTGGCTTACCTGGGTATACCTTACTCAGTCAACCATTCCAAAGACACAGTGAACACTGTAGGGTTAAAATAAAAAAGAGAGAGAGCCTATGGCTACACACTAGGGAAAGAATCATGAACAGGGAACCTCATAGTGAGGGATAGCTGGGCTGACATGAGAGTGGTCCTGTTGAACTCCTTGTCAGGCATCAACAGGAAGCTCATGCGATACTGAAATAGTCACGGGAGCCTTGTAAGCCCCCACTTATGTTTTCTCCTGATGAAGTGAGATCATGCAGTGCTTGCCTCTGAGACCAGGGCCACATCCCACAGGGAGACTCACCCTTGTCATTGGTACCTCCCACATACTTCATGACCTTGGGCATTGCTTCCCGTAGAGCCTCATCCACAGGCTTCTCTGTCACTTCCACAGTGGCAAACTTCCCCCCTTCACAGGTTCTTTCCTCATAGGAGACTTCTTCCTAGAGATTTAGGAGACATTGTGATTGAGAGGTATAAAGTAGCAGCCTATGCCATCCCTAGTATAGGAACAGTCCAGCTATAAGAAGCACAAAATTCTAATGAACTTTCCATGATGGGTATGGTGAGAGTACAGAAGAGACAGGTCTAAGCATGAAGGGCCATGAGAAATAGATTATTGGATTCTTTTGAATGTAGAGACACAAGAAGCTGAAAACAAACAAACAAATAAACAAACAAAAACCCCCCAAAACAAAATCAAACAAAAGAAATTCTTAGATTTGATATTCTCAGGAAAATAAAGAGAACATATTGCATCCCAAAACACTGGAATCCTATAAAAATGGAACATTCAAAGATCAAAAGAACTCTTGGAAATAAAAACAATCTGATAAGAGAGATGAAAAATTCCATAGAAACTTTGGAATATAAAATTACAGGAAATCTGCCAGAAAGTAAAGTGAGGAAGTCCAAAATAGAAAAGAAAATTGGAGGATTAAGCCAGGAATCTATCATCTGACTAACAGGAGAGCCAGAAAAAGAAGGAAAACATGGAAGGGAGGAAACAAAAAATAACAATACTAACAATAGTCCCACAGAAGTCAAAGGCCCCAAGGTTAAGCCATTCCATTAGCAGGGCTGCAGTTGAAGAGGAGTCAGAGCTGTTCTGTTCACGCCACACTCCTGGACACGATGTCTTTTTCCTCTTTTTTAAAATAATGCATTATTTTTATTATAAAAATTAACTCATATTAATTAATTGTAAAATTAATGGGTATCACTGTGACTTTTCCATGCTTTAATCATATCCACTCTCCCTATGACCCTATCTTGTCTTCCCCTCTCCCCCCATCTCTTCCCCTTCCCTAATCATCCCTATCTCTCATTCTGTACACACATACATACACAAGGATGAAAGACTTTAAAGTAAGACCTGAAATTTTGAAACTACTTGAAGAAAATATAGGGGAAGCACAGTAAGATACAAGCCCAGGCAACACTATCCTGAATAGAACTCTAAAATTAGCTCAGGAAATAAAACCAAGAATTGACAAATGGGATTACTTCAAATCAAAAAGCAAATAAAACAACAGAATAAATACAACCTACAGAGCCAGCCGCGGTGGCGCACACCTGTAATCCCAGCACTTGGGAGGTTGAGGCAGGAGGATTGTGAGTTCAAAGCCAGCCTCATCAATGGTGAGGCACTTAGCAACTCAGTGAGACCCTGTCTCTAATAAAAATACAAAAAAGGGCTGGGGATGTGGCCCAGTGGTCAAGTGCCCCTGAGTTCAATCCCTGGTACCAAAAAAAAAAAAAAAAAAAAAAAAAAAAAAAGATACAACCTACAGAACGGGAGAAAATTTTTACTAGGTATTCATCTGACACAGGATGGGTATTCAGACTATATAGAGAGCTCAAGTCAGTTATCAACAAAAGAACAAAAAACCTAATCAATTAGGACAAATGATCTGAACAGACACTTCTCTTTTTTCCATATTTTTCTTTGTATTATAATACACATAGGTGGAATTTACTGTTACATATTTGCACATGTACATATTACAATAATATAATTTGGTCAATATCATTCCCCAGTACTTTCCCTTTCCATTCTTTGCTCTCTAAGTCCCCACCAGGTCCCTTTCTTCTACTCCACTGTCTCCCTTAGATTTTCATGAGAGCTCCCATCACCACCTTTTCCTCCCCTTTTTCTGCTCCAGCTTCTATATATGAGAGAAAACATACAAGCCTTGACCTTCTGAATTTGGCTTATTTTGCTTAACTTCAAGTTCCATCCATTTTCCTCAAATGTTACACTTTCAGTCTTCTTGATGCTGAATAAAACTCAATTGTGTATATATACCACATTTTATTCATTCATTCATTCATTGATGGACACCATTACTATAGTATGCTGACTTTGATTCTATAGGTAAATACAAAGGAATAGTATTTCTGGGCCATATGTTCCATTCCTAGTCTTTTGAGGAATCTCCATACTGATTTCCATAGTGGTTGTACTAATTTACAATCCCACCAATAGTGTAAATGTGTTCCCTTTTCTGCATATCCTCTCCAACATTTATTATTGTTTGTATTCTTGATGGCTGTCATCCAAACTGGAGTGGAATGAAATCTCAGTGTAGTTTTCACTTGCATTTCCCTAACTGCTAAAGATGTTGAAAATTTTTTCATGTTTATTGGACATGTGTATTTCTTCTTTTGAGAAATGTGTGTTCAATTCATTTACTAATTGGGTTATTTGTGGGGTTTTGTTTTAAAGTTTTTCAAATTCTTTATGTATTCTGGACATTAATCCTCTGTCAGAAGAATAGCTAGTAAAGATTTTCTCCCATTTTGTAAGTTTTCTGTCACATTTTTATTTGTTTTGCTATGCAGAAACTTTTTAATTTGATGCTGTCCCACTTATTAACCCTTGGTATTATTTCCTGAGCTTTAGGGGTCCTATTGAGAAAGTCATTGCCTGTGTCTATATGCTGCAGTGTTGATTCTATGTTTTTCTCTAGGATTTGCATAGTTTCTGGTCTAATTCCTAGGTCTTTTATCCATATTGAGTTGATTTTTGTGCAGGATGGGAGATAAGAATCTAGTCTCATTCTTCTATATATGGATAATCAGTTTTTTCAGCACTCTTTCTTAAAAAGGCTGCAATTTCTCTAACGTATGTTTTTGGCACCTTTGTCAAGGATTGGATGACTGTTCTGTGTGGATTTGTCCCAGCGTCTTCCGTTCTGTACCATTGGTCTATGTGTCTGTTTTATGCTAGTACCATGCATGTTTTGATACTATACCTCTGTAGTATAATTTGAAGTCAGGGATTGTGATGCCTCTAGCATTGATTCTTTTGGCTGAGTACTGCTTTTATTCTTCCAAGTGAATTTTAGGACCTTTTTTTTTTTTTAAGTTCTGTGAAGAATTTCATTGGTCTTTTGATGGGGATCTCATTGAATCTGTATATTGCTTTTGATAATATCACTTAAACAATATTAATTCTGTCTATCCATGAACAAGGAAGGTCTTTCCTTCTTCAAGTATCTTCTTCAATTTCTTCCTTCAGTATTCTATAGTTTTCATTTTAGAGGTTTTCCACCTCCTTGGTTAGATTTATTCCTAGGTATATATTTTTTTTTTCTGAGGTTACTATGAATTGGATTGTTTTCCTGATTTCTTAGTAGATTCACTATTGGTGTATAGGAAAGCTACTGATTTTTGTATGTTTATTTTGTAACTTGCCACTTTGCTAAATTTGTTCATTAGCTCTAGCAGTCTTCTGGTGGAGTTTTTTGGATCTTCTAAGTATAGGATCATATCATGTGCAAACAATGATAATTTGATTTCTTCCTATTTTTTTAACAATGTTTTCATTTTTTAAATATATCTTTTTATTTTTGATTTATTTATTTTTATGTGGTGCTGAGGATCAAACCCAGGGCCTCATGCATGCGAGGCAAGTGCTCTACCACTGAGCTACCACCCCAGCCCCTTCCTTTCCCATTTTTATTCCTTTAATTTCCTTCTTTTGCCTAATTGTGCTGGCTAGAATTTCTAGTGCCATATTGAACAGGGTTGGTGAGAGTGGACATTATTTTCTTTGAACAGACACTGCTCAAAAGAAATATGATGGCCAATAAATACATAAAAATGCTTAACACCTTTATCTATCAGGGAAATGTAAATCAAAACTACACTGAAATTACCCCTCATACCAGTCTGAATTGCTATTATCAAAAAACAACAAATGCTGGTGAGGATGTGGAGAAAAAGGAATACTTATATACTGTTGGTGGGAATGTTAATCAGTACAGCCACTATAGAAAACAGTATGGAGTTTCCCTCAATAACTAAAAATAGAGCTTCCCTATGACCCAGCTGTACCTATGTGTTTAAAGGAAATGAAGTCAGCATACAGAAGAGATACTGGTACACCTTTATTTATTGCAGCAATCTTCATAATAGCCAAGATATGGAATAAGCCTAGGTGTCGGCCAATGAATGGATAAAGAAATATAATAAGAGTATTATTCAGCCATAAAGAATGAAATCCTGTCATTTGCAGGAAAACGGATGGAACTGGAGGACAAAAGGTTAAACTAAGTAAGCCAGACACAGAAAGATTAGTATCATATGTCTTCTCTCACATATGGAAAAAAAAAATAGATGTCCTTAATCCATTTGCTTTGTAGGGATTGATCCCAGGGCCTTGCACATGTAACTGTATGCTTTACCACCGAGATACACCCCCAGCACCTGTGCTCCCTAACTCTTATCTCAAGTGTGGTAGCCTCCCAAACCCTTAGTGCTCAGCTCTACTCTCTTCCCACACAAATTCCTCCCCAAACCCCCACACCACTACTCTCTATACTGAGTTTCTATCCTAAGTTCACTACCTTCTCCCTGGTATCTAGATTCACAGCAACTCATGCAGCTTTCCTTCAGCACCCCAGCCCCCTTCTCCTTGCCATGTGATGTCTCATAGGATATAATTTTGTATTGCTGGACATTTAGTAAGGTAAACTTAAAAAAAAAAATCACCATCCACACCAGAAAAACATTTCTACATCTTGCCTTATCACGAATATACACACGCTTAAAACAAAGTTTTGCGAAAACAATGCTTTACCCTTAGGGATGGGATGTATTCTGATTCTTTTTCTTTCTGTCCTGTTTTTTTTTTTTGACTCTGCTTGAGTGAATTTTATTCCATGGCACTAAAGAAGAAAAGTTGGTCTATATTGATTTTACAGTCTGGCAATGGAAAACTGTTATAGTTTGACAAATCTACAATGAAGTGTTTGTGGACAGGAACTACACCACAGAGCTTTATATGATAGAAGTTCAATAGGTATTTATTTGATTAAGGAGCTTTCTCTTCTAATGATTAGGAAAAACAGACACGATAGAGCACCTGGCCGCCGTAGGTTGGTCAAATAGGCTTCCTTATGATATCTTAGACTGAAGATTTCAACTAGGTAGGAGAGCTTGTGAGTGGCCTGTGCAATCTGAACAAATGTATTTATTTATTTATTTATTTATTTATTTATTTTTTGTGGTACTGGGGATTGAACTCAGGGGCACTGACCACTGGGTCACATCCCCAGACCTTTTTTGTACTTTATTTAGAGACAGGGTCTTACTGAGTTGCTGAGGTTGGCTTTGAACTCGCAATCCTCCTGCCTCAGCCTCCCAAAGTGGGGATTATAGGCATGCGCCACTGCACCCGGCTTATATTTAATATTATAACTATATTTGGAATGCAAAAACACCTATCATTTTTGTGATATAAAATTAAAGGGGAGTAGTGAGAAAGAGGTCAAGCTCATCTGAAATCAAACCCTGAGTGTCAATTTCATGCTTAAACTCTCCTAGACATGGGTGGGGGGAAGCACTAGATCAAGAATCAAGAGGCAAGCCGGGCGCGGTGGCACACGCCTGTAATCCCAGCACTTGGGAGGCTGAGGCAGGAGGATCACGATTTCAAAGCCAGCCTCAGCAATGGCGAGGCACTTAGCAACTCAGTGAGACCCTGTCTCTAATAAAATACAAAAAAGGGCTAGGAATGTGGCCCAGTGGTCAAGTGCCCCTGAGTTCAATCCCTGGTACCAAAAAAACAAAACAAAACAAAACAAGAGGCAGCAAATTAGCCTTGACTTTGGGGCCTTGTGCCTGGTAATTCCAAGGATGGCTGCAATGCCCTCCACTTGTTGCATCTCACACTTTCAAAGAGCCGTCAGTAGCAAACTGTTGTGTAAGCTTGAGGCCTTTTGCTCTTTTCAGTTCTTTCACAACAGAATTCCAGAACTCCCCCTTTGTTTGAGATCCCACTGATCTTGCCATTCATAGTGTTTTGAATTCCAGAAGTGCTACTCTGTGAATCACATAATTTCAGCAATGCAAGTGGTTTTAAAGTTCACCTCATCTAACTAATTTTACCAAAAAGGAAATGAAGAACCAGACAGACTGAATTGTGCAAGTTGGCTGGGTTACTAAATGGCAAAACTGGAAGTAGAATTGTAGCCCCACACTCCACTAACACTTGTTGAAAGACTCTCCACTGCCCTTGGGTATGAAGTGAGCATTTCACCTCTCTTTAGCCACTGAGTTAGTTGTCTGGGGAGACATTGGTATGCCTGTATCAAACTCAAAATGAACGTTTCAGAAGTCATTTCTTGCAGTTACTTCTTTTACAAACAGGGAAGCAACGACAGGATCTTCCTGGAGGAAAAGCCAGCTGGCTCCTTCCTTGGGCCTTTCTTTCCTTCTTTTATGCATTCAACCAATAGTTATTGAACATTTGCTATGTTCTGAGCATCATGCCAGGTACTACAACACAGAGATGAAAGACAAGTTTCTAACACCAGGGAAAGACTGGTCTAATGAGGAAGGAAGCCAGGGAAACAGAAAGTTACTATCTGAAGAGGCGAGGAGTGCCAAGGCAATGTGGGAACACAGAAGAGGACTACTTAGGCTAGCATGGGGGCATTCATGTGTGTACTTACAAGTATGGGTAGGTCCTGCCGACTCTGAAGTGTTTACAGATCACCCACCTGGGCGTTCAATCATGGCTTCATTAATTCATTGAATAAACATTATTGAAAACCTCTGCCAGATGCTACAGACTTTGGAGATTAACATGATATGGATAATGAAGACAGTGGTGAAAAGAAGTACACAAATGATTATTATACGATGCAGTAAGTGATGAATGCTTAGGGAGGGGATTCCAGGCAGCAGTTTTGTTACAGTTTAGATATGAGATTGCCGGGCGCAGTGGCGCACGCCTGTAATCCCAGCACTTTGGGAGGCTGAGGCAGGAGGATCGCGAGTTCAAAGCCAGCCTCAGCAATGGCGAGGCACTTAGCAACTCAGTGAGACCCTGTCTCTAATAAAATACAAATAAAAGGGCTGGGGATGTGGCCCAGTGGTCAAGTGCCCCTGAGTTCAATCCCCGGTACCACAAAAAAAAAAAAAAATATGAGATATCCCCCAAAAGCTCATGTATGGACAATGCAAAAAATCATAGAGTGAAGTGATTGAGTTATGAGAGCTTTAACCTAATCAGTGCATTAGTCCACTTGAATGGACTAGCTGGGTGGTAACTGAGCAGGTGGGGTGTGGCTGGAGGAGGTGGATCACTGAGGGCATGCATTTGGGGTGTATATTTTGTTCCTGGTAAGTGAAGCTTTCTGATTCTCAGTTGCCACATCCTGAACTGCTTTCCTCTTTCTGTCATGGTGTTCTGCCTCGCGTCAGGCCCAGAGCAACAGAGTCAGATGTCTATAAACAGAGACCTCTGAAACTGTGGGCACCAAATAAACTTTTCCTCCTCTAATATTGTTCTTTCCAGGTCTTTTGGACACAGTGGTGAAAAAGCTGACTAAAACAAGCTACTAAATGAACAAAACAGGCGAGGTCAAGGATAATATGAGGGATGGTGAAGAATACAAGAAGTTCAGCCAGGCATGGTGGTGTGTGCCTGTAATCCCAGCTACTAGGGAGGCTGAGGCAGGAGGATTTAAAGCTCAAGACCAGCCTAGGCAACTTAGCATGCTAAGTTGGCTTAAAATACAAAAGGGCTGTGGATATAGTTCAGTGGTAAAGTGCCCCTGAGTTCAATACCTTGTACCTCAAAAAAGAAAACAAAAACAATGATATAAGAAGTGGCTGGAGCAAAGATTGTTAGGCTGAGGCAGACATGGCAAAGAAAGAAACCCTGAGCAGTGCCCCTGAGGTTCCACAAAAAAAAAAAAAAAAAAAAAGTGGCAGGGTTAAGCCAGACATGGCCAGAACCCAGAAGAACCTACTGGCTATTGTAGAGAGTTATAGCCATTAGTCTAAGGATGATGATCTGATAGTATGCCAGACTCATCTACTCTCAATTAGTTCAACTTTAACCAAAAGAATGGGAAATTATACACCATGTATGTATAATATGTCAAAATACATTCTACTATCATGTATAATTTAAAAAAATTTAAAAAATTAGTTTAACTGACTTTTGTGATATAAACATAGGATTCTGCAAGTATGTGTGAGTCTCAGTGAGTCTCAAAGGGTCAGGAATGAGCTCTAGGGAATGTACCAGTGATCTGGCCCTCAGCCTCTTTCTTAGGCAAAAAATCCATACCAAGGAAAGAAAGGCTACCAGCAAAGGGTCCATCCAGTTCAACACAGAGTGCCAAGGCCCCCACAGTAAGACCACCATCCTTAAAGAGCCCTTCTCAACACCACCTCCTCCTGAGTGACCCCTCCTTTCTATGAATTACAAAAGTCAGATAACTAGTCTAGAGTTGCAAGGGCCTTGATGAATCTGCCCAGTCCTCTGCCTCCTGGTGGATGAGCAAACTGTCCATTGGGAAGCTGCACACTGGGGTCTGGAGCTCGCAGGAGGCTGGCAAAGACAAATAGATGTAACATGGGGAGTCATCAGGATACAGGGAGACTCTAAATGGGGTTGAGACTGCCCACGGACTTATGTAGAACAGTCCATATAAATCAGGTTCACTATTACTTGTCTAAAAGCCTTCATTCACTGAGTTCTTAACCTATCCCAGATAATCCTGACACTACCCAGCTTCTTTCTACCCTTCTAGCCACACCTGGAGTACCTTCTCATCAGCTCCTGCTATTTCTTTTTTTTTTTTTTTTTTTTTTTTTTTGTACTGGGGATTGAACCAGGGACACTCAACCACTGAGCTACATCCCCAGCCCTTTTTATATTTTATTTAGAGACAGGGTCTTGCTGAGTTGCTTAAGGCCTTGCTAAATTGCTGAGGCTGGCTTTGAACTTATGAACCCTCCTGCCTCAGCCTCTAGAGTCACTAGGATTACAGGCAGGTGCCACAGTGCCCAGTTGCTATTTCCTTTAATGCTGAGGTCATTCCCACCTCAGGGCCTCTGCACCCATTGCTTCCTGTGCCTGGACAACTTGGATGAGTCTTTACTCATCCAACAGGTCACAACCTGAAAGTTACTTCCTCAGAGAGGACCCTAATCTAAAACAAGTTCCCTATGATATTTTTATACGTCTTTGTACTTTCACAGCACATTTATTGTAATTAAATAATAACGTGTTTGATCCCCACCCCCAGCCATAAGCCCCATGGGGTCAGAAGTATCCCTATTATTCACCACTGTATGTATCTCTCTGTATCTCGTACCATGTCTTGTGTATTGTAGGTAGTCTGGGGCTGGGATTGTGGCTCAGTGGTTGAGTGCTCACCTAGCACGTGCGCGGCCTGGGTTCGATCCTCAGTACCACATAAAAATAAAAAAACAGCCGGGCGCGGTGGTGCACGCCTGTAATCCCAGCACTTTGGGAGGCTGAGGCAGGAGGATCGCAAGTTCAAAGCCAACCTCAGCAATGGCGAGGCACTTAGCAACTCAGTGAGACCCTGTCTCTAAATAAAATACAAAAAAGGGCTGGGGATGTGACCCAGTGGACGAGTGCCCCTGAGTTCAATCCCCGGTACCACAAAATAAATAAATAAATAAATAAATACATACATACATACACATTGTAGATAGTCTACAAACATTTTTGGGAAAGCAGGGCTGCAGAGTGAAACCTAGTTTTACTCCACTGACAAGGAATACAATAGCCATAGCTAGGTAGAGGGATGAGAATCTAGCCTGATATCTCCTGAGAAAAGCTAGGTCATACTGTCTTAAACTAGATCTGCAGGTATCACCTGTTTTCACAGTCTATATGCATAACCTCGGCTTTGAACCACTGGACTACTGTGAAAATTTTGAGAGAGAAATTTTTTTTTTTTTTTTTTTGTGGTACCGGGGATTGAACTCAGGGGCACTCGACCTCTGGGCCACATCCCCAGCCCTTTTTTGTATTTTATTTAGAGACAGGGTCTCACTGAGTTGCTAAGTGCCTCGCCATTGCTGAGGCTGGCTTTGAACTCGCGATCCTCCTCTCAGCCTCCCAAAGTGCTGGGATTACAGACGTGCGCCACCGCGCCCGGCTGAGAGAGAAATTTTATAAAAACTATCCTAGTTCTCCAGGGAGCTCTATTTGAATTCATTTAACTGGAGTTCTCTATTCTGCAAAGAAGATGATACCTGTGTTAATCTTGGTTCTCAAAATTTGACATCTTTAGTACATCTTCATGTCACATGGAATGTAATGGCACCCACCCCTGCACTCCATCTCCAATTAGCCTATGCATCAAATCAGATAGTAGATGAAGATTTTGATCTGCGGTCACAAATGACTATTTCCAATATTAAGGGAAACTCTGATCATGTTCAAGTTCCAAAGATCTTGCAACAATACTTTTTGCTATAGGAGTTGCAATCATGTGCAAGGTTGGTTTTTTTCTGGAAACCTGATGTGGGGGGTATACATGTTGATTATGTAAGCCTGCCTCCTCATTATAATATTAATAATAGTATCCTTTTTTTTTTTTTTTTTTTGGTACCAGGGATTGAATCAGGGGCACTTCAACACTGAACCACATCCCCAGCCCTATTTTGTATTTTATTTAGAGACAGGGTCTCAAATGAGTTGCTTAGCACCTCACTTTTGCTGAGGCTGAATTTGACCTTGAAATCCTCCTGCCTCAACCTCATGAGCCTCTGGGATTACAGGCGTGTGCCACTGCACCCAATATTAGTATCCTAATGGAGTACTTTCTATGTCTGGCATTGTTTTAAACACTAATTCATTCAAATCTTCCATCAAGTCTGTTAAGAATTTAGTGCTTTAATATTCATTTCTAGAGAAAATTGGAGAGCAAGATGTTAAGTAACCTGCCAAAGTTATAGCAGTCCAGCAGTGGAACCAGGACTGAAACCCAGGCTATCAGGTCCTAACATATTTGCACAGGCTGGGCACATCTGATAAAGACTAAGTTTTTAATTATCAGTCATGCCCTGAATATTAATAAGACCCACCCAATCCAAGCAGAAAGCTATCTACCCTTCTCCCTACCTGTATTAGTCAGCTTGTACATGGCTGTGATCAAAATACCTGACAAGGAGTTAAAGTTTATTTGGGGATCACAGTTTCAGAGGTCTTGGTCCATAGATGGGTGGCCTGATGGAAGTAAGTTGCTCAGCTCATGGCAGGGTGAGGAAGCAGAGAGAGAGGGGTGGTAGTGGGGGAATGTGAAAGAAGGGGGAAGGAAGGGATTGCAGGGAAGAGGCACCTTCAGGTCAAGCTCCCAGTGACCCACATCCTCCAGCCATGCCCCACCTGACAAGAGTTACCAACCAGTCATGGACTGAATAGGATTGCAGATCTCACAATCTAATCATTTCACCTCCAAATATTTCTGCATTAACACAGGAATTTTTGGGGGACACCTTATATTCAAACCATAACATTCCCTAAGCAATGAAGGAGATATATGAAAAGGTCTGCCGGAAGGTGTGCCTGAAGTTGGCCTGAGTATCTGAAGAGTCTGAAGCCCACTCTATACACATTTGCCAGAAAGTGTGGACAACAGTTTCTGACCCAAAGTCTTTCCAGGATAAGGGACATAATTTCAGGCAGAGGCTCTCTTCAGAATAATAACACACAGACTTTGTATATTAAAAGTTTACATGACTTTTTATGGGGTTGGGGTTGTGGCTCAGCGGCAGAGCGCTCGCCTCTCACGTGTGCGGCCCGGGTTCGATCCTCAGCACCACGTAAACATAAATGCATTGCATTGTGTACAACTAAAGTAAATGAATAAATATTAAAAAAAAAAGTTTACATGACTTTTTAATATTTAATTGTCACACCAACACTATCATGCTCATCTTAGAGTTGAGAGATGAAAGGGTTCAGAGAGTTCGAGATGTTAAGTAACTGACCTAAAACTACCTGTAAAACTAGGGGAAGCTAAAGGTTATGGTGCTCAACCAAGGGCCAGGTATGCTGTGGAACAATTTATAATTGGTTATCTCACTGAAACCTTAAAACCATCTATTAAGACAAGAATTATTATTTTCTCTCATGATTAGCGTCAGAGATTAAGTTGCCTGTGACCACACAGCTAATAACAGTGGGGGCACCGGTGAGTTCTGACATAATTGAATTTTTATATACATAGAGAATACTTGCTTATAAAATATTTTCATATATTTTTTTAAATTATAGTAACTCTGGAAGTCGATGGTAAAGCTACTTTTGTACCCATTATACAGCTGCAGAAACTGAGATTCCTTCAAGTTGAATGATTTGCTTCAGTCTGGTAACAAACAGTATGATGGTATATCATATCCCACATGGCCCCATGGTCCCATCAAACATTGAGGAAAATGCTTATTAAGTAGCTGTATTTAACTCTAGAGGTACCAAGTCAGTGGCAGGTGACATTATTAATAAGCCTCTAATAAGAAGAAATAGGAATGACTGGAGTGCTCAGCACAGAGGCATTATAATGCAAGGAATTGGTTAAATAGGTAACAAAAGAACTGAGATGCCAAACAGGACAGAGAGGTAGCCCAAAGGATAGTAAGCATCAGAAGAAAGACCTGTTACCTGGGTTTTGATATGTGGATCACTGAGTTGAAGCTAGAACCACTGCAGCATGTGTATCAGAAGCCAAAGCCATGAGTTACAAGCGCCTAAAGCTAGCATTGGAGACTTTCTGTCTCTCACTACAGCCCCCCACTGGGCGAACCAAGCTGGGAGCCAGCTAACAGCTGAGACTGGGAAATAGCCCACAGGGTTCAGGCTGGAATTCACACTGACAGACAGCAGGGCTGGGAATGGGTGAGAAAGGAATCTAGGGCACAGGCCACAGACCAGCTCAGTCGCTGAACAGGCATCAACATTAAGCCAAAAAGACCAGACGAGCCCCCATTCATTATAGAAAAGAAGGCTCTCTGGGAGCTGTTTGTAAGACATATTCTGACCTATTTGAGCCACAGGAACCTTATCAGGGCCGAGACCACAGACTGGTTTGCACATTGGCATGATCTGATACAGCCAGGATCCTTGCAGTGTTTACAAACATTTTAGCCCCTTATCAATGGTTAAGTCTAACAAAGTTGCCTTACTCAAAGCCATAGCCTCAACCCTAATGCTCCCTATTCCTTACTTCCTTACTCTCCTTCCTGGCTTGCTTTTTTTTGTGTGTGTTTGCTGGGGATGAAACCCAGAGTCTTTCCGCACTCTAAGTGCTCTATCACCAAAGCTACCTCCAAGGGCCCCTGCTTGCTTTTTTTTTTTGTGTGTGTGTGTGGTACCGGGGATTGAACTCAGGGGCACTCGTCCACTGGGCCACATCCCCAGCCCTTTTTTGTATCTTATTAGAGACAGGGTCTCACTGAGTTGCTAAGTGCCTTGACATTGCTGAGGCTGGCTTTGAACTCTCGATCCTCCTGCCTCAGCCTCCCAAAGTGCTGGGATTACAGGCGTGTGCCACCACGCCCGGCTCCCTGCTTGCTTTTCTTCATGGTACAGATTACCACCTGATATGGGATTATAGTTACTTATTTATTTGTTCATTAATCACTAAAACATAAACTCCATTTTGTCTACTCTTTATCCCCATTGCCTAGAAGAGTGACTGGCACATGGCTGGTATTAAAAAAAAAGATTATTTGTTAAATTAATATTATTAATATTAATTGGGAGGTTTCACATAAAGAATTTGGATATCTGATTTTCCTTAAAAATCTGGCAACAAGCCGGGCGTGGTGGCGCACGCCTGTAATCCCTGCACTTGGGAGGCTGAGGCAGGAGGATCGCGAGTTCAAAGCCAGCCTCATCAATGGTGAGGCACTTAGCAACTCAGTGAGACCCTGTCTCTAATAAAATACAAAAAGGGCTGGGGATGTGGCCCAGTGGTCAAGTGCCCCTGAGTTCCATCCCTAGTACCAAAAAAAAAAAAAAATAAATAAATAAATAAAAAATAAATAAAAATAAAAAAATCTGGCAACACTGGGCCTGTAGCTCAGTTGCCTACAATGTATGAGGCCCTGCATTCAATGCCCAATACTTAAAAAAAAAAAAAAAAAAAAGTAACACTTGTTCACATTACTGCATTGCAACAACTGGTTAAAGTCATCTTTTATACATGCAAACCTGAGCTCTCTCTCCAGTATTATGCTTTATAGTAAAAAACAGCTTAATTCATTTCCATTATCTGCCTGGCTGCTGCAGGCATCTGAATGTGTCACCTTGACTGGGGCTTAAACTACTCAGTCTACATATGGGGGGGGGGGGAATTAGATAGGGTGATGAATGACAAGCCTCTGGCTGGCTGAAGAGTCCAGACTAGAATTGAGCGAAGGGCTTTTGTTTGATGACCCTTGTATTGTTTCAGAAGTTGGCCCCCAGGTAACATGGTCCTTTAAAAAAATGAGATGGCGTACTGGGAGGTTACAAAATGCCTGCTGAAAGGATATTATAATAAAGCAACAGACTCCTTGTTTTCAGGGAGGCAGCCTCACTGATATAAATTTGGGGGGAATATGGCAATTTTTCCTCACTCATTTTATTCATCTAATTCTAGCAGTTTTTTTTTTTTTTTTTTTTTTTTTTTTTTTTTTTTTTTGCGGGGGGAATGGGGGATTGAACTCAGGGACACTCAACCACTGAGCCACATCCCCAGCCTTATTTAGTATTTTATTTAGAGCCAGGGTCTCACTGAGTTGCTTAGGGCTTCACTCTTGCTGAGGCTGGCTTTGAATTTGCTATTCTCCTGCCTCAGCCTCCTGAGCCGCTGGGATTTCAGGCGTGCTCCAGCGTGCCCAGCCGATTCTAACAGTTCTGATGGCCAAAAGCAACCGTATGGCTCTGGGCCTTTCCATATTCTCTTCTCTATTTTGTGGGCTCCTAATCATCCCTGAGGTCTAGTTCATGGCACTCCTATGAAGGCCTGAATTAGCCTGTTTCCTTCCCTGTGTTCCCCGCGCCATGCATCAGGTCTATGCACTACAGACCTTACCGGTTCTTTAATACTCAGTTCTCTAGTACTTGGAAGTTTTGTGCCGGCAAGGGCTTTGGTAGCCAACGATGTCTCTCTCAACAACAACAAAAAAAAATGTTCAGAATGTTTTAATGAACAAATGCTTCAACAGGCGGTGTCCAACTCGCCAAGGTGGATCCTCCCCTCAGATCAACCTTTCCCCGGACCCCTGGTCTGGCTGGACGGGACCTTTAGTTCCCCTCCTTCTCCTCTGAGCAGTAGGGGGACCAAACCATGGCAGAGACCAGAACGCACACTCTGGGGCACAGTCCCATTCCACAGTCCTCAGGAACTACTGCAGCCCGGGCCAGGATGGAGAGAAGGCGCAGGCCTCCTTCAAGTTCTCAGCAACCCCACGGGCTTACCTTGCCCCCAGTGCTCACAACTTGCCAAGGCCATGTCTCTACGCTCCCGAACAGCGAGTTCTTGATCATGCCCAACATGTTGCCGTCGCGCCGTTCCGGTCTCAGCAGCTAACGCGGGCAAAGGCGAGCAGCGGCGGCACGGCTGGGTGGTGAGAGGCGGGGCCGCGAGCGCTCCGCCCACCAGGACGACGCTCCGGCAGGCGGCGGGGGCGGGGCGGGGTCCGCTAGCGCTCCGCCTACCAGATCGGCGCTCCAGCCGGAGACGCGGCCCCGCCCACAGCGCTGCCTAGCGGTGGCGGGCCAAGCGGGGAGGGGCGCTTGGTTTCTGCACCTCCACCCACAGATACCACATTGGATACTAATTCCCGCCCCTCACCTCTCATCTAGACGATTGGAAAAGCCGCTGCACTAATTTCCTACCGCATTCTTTCCTACTATCCATTTTAATCACAGATTCTGTTAGTTGTCCACACAGCTTTGCACATTCACTCGTATAATCTCCTAAACAATTTTATTACCAGTTATTGAATCGTCTGCTCCCTGCCCAGTATTTTACAAATATGATCTCAATGCCTCACACTACTTTTAAAAATAACATAGCCATTTTACAAAGGAGGAACAATAACCTTTCCCAGCCAGTGGGCAGTTTGGCCAGGATTTAAACCAAAGCCTCCGGTATCAGTGTCCAAAAATCTTGGATTGCACCCTATAACCCCAGCTTTTTACAGATCTACATCTACCTCTACATTTGTCATTGCTTTCCGATTATTCTTTGAATGTTCCTCCTCTGTGGCACATTGATCCCTCCATCGGACAGTGACCCCTCTGACTCACCCTTGATATTTGGCTTCCGTGTAAGTACACTTCAAACACTGTGTTCCCACGAAAACTATGTAGTCCTGTTTGTTCCAATGTAATGCGTGTATGATGTTTGCTTATGTACTTTTAACTCATTGCTCCAAGTGACATAAAAATCTGTAGTCATTTGAAATTGTTAACTAAATTCTTAGTCTAATTTGTGGAGGCTACTCCGAGCTTAGCTGAGGGACCTTGCCTTATGTATCTGACTCTTGGGAGAGAGCTCAAGTCCAGCTTGAGCCAGCAGAGGCGATCAATAATGGTGAAACTGCTGACCTCTAGCTTTGTGAAAACAGTAACTTTATTAACTGTGTATAAAAAGATTTACTTTTTTTAATATTTATTTTTTAGTTGTAGGTGGACACAATATCTTTACTTCATGTGGTGCTGAGGATTGAACCCAGTGCCTCATGCGTGCTGGGTGAGCACTCTACCACTGAGCCACAACCCCAGCCCAAAAGATTTACTTTTTGACAAATATTTGTTCATTGCTGTAAAATAAATTACTAAGTTAGCATTTAATTATTTAGTGGTTTTTTGGCTCCAAAAAAAGTCATTGATTGTAAAAGGCACTGTTATTTATGTAAAGCCAAGAAAGAAAACAAATGCTACCTGGTAGACAATGACATTCAATTGATTTACAATGCATCCAGAGACATTAAAATTTGAAATGGCACTTAGCTTGCAATTCATGAGAAATTGATATGTTGCTTTGTAAGAGTCTGAGTATTTTTTCTGCTTGCAGCCATGTCTCTCTTCCCCGACCCCTCTTCTCTTTCTCCCTCTCTTGTGTGGATGTATATGTGTGTGCTGGGCAGGCTGGGAATTGAACCCAGGCTCTCTCTTTTTGTGGTGTGTGTGGTGCTGGGGATTGAACCCAGGGCCTTGTGCAGGTAAGGCAAGCATGCTCCCAACCCAGCTATATCTGCAGTCCTCAAGCATACTAGAGATAGGCAAGCACTCTATCACTGAGCTCAGTCCTTGTCCCTAATGCAAATCCAATAACGAGGACACAGTTTTGAAAAAAAGAAAAAAGACAGTGTATTGCTTTGTTAGGACTCCTGTCCCAAAGGCTGTGATTCTGCCCATCAGCAGGAACAGGGGGCTTTTAAAGAGGTGATTCAAAGCTGGGTGCCGTGGCGGCTCCAGAAGCTGAGGCAGGAGGATCGAGAGTTCAAAGCCAGCCTCAGCAATTTAGTGAGACCCTAAGCAACCTAGTGAGACCTTGTTTCAAAATATTAAAAAGTGCTGGGGATGTGACTCAGTGGTTAAGTGCCCCTGAGTTCAATCCTTGGTACTAAAAAAAAAAAAAAAGAGGTGATTCAAAGGCTATGTTCCCTGTGTTCTCTGTTGGGAGTTGGGAGTTGTAATTCACTTGTCTATTTGGGAGATAGTCATTTCTGAGAACCTCTGGTACCAGACTTTGGTAAATCTGGATTACTTCATTCCTATGGTGGGTGTATACAAGGACAGATAAGATATATCTGCCTAAAATGGGGAAGAAAGGTAATCCTGTTTCCCCTGAGATTAGGGAGGGGGAGAGACTAGAAAGGAGCAGGGAGATAGGAAGAGAAAGAAACATGTCCATTTAAAAAATAAGTTGCAGTCAATTCACAATAGCTAAATTGTGGAACCAACCTAGATGCCCTTCAGTAGATGAATAGATAAAGAAAATGTGGTATATATACACAATGGAATATTACTCAGCAATAAAAGAGAATAAAATCATGGCATTTGCAGGTAAATGGATGGAGTTGGAGAATATAATGCTAAGTGAAGTAAGCCAAACCCAAAACAACAAATGCCGAATGTTTACTCTGATATAAGGAGGCTAATTCATAGTGGGATTGGGAGGGGGAGCATGGGAGGAATAGACAAACTCTAGATAGGGCAAAGGGGTGGGAGGGGTAGGGAGGGGGCTTGGGGGTAAAAAGATGGTGGAATGAGATGGACATCATTATCCTAAGTACATGTATGACAACATGAGTGGTGCGAATATACTTTGTATACAACCAAAAAAAAAAAAAAAAAAGAAAAGAAAAAAATTGCTGTGGCAGAGAAGCAAGCATAAAGTGTTACATATCTAAAAAGAGGGAGAGAAGCCGGGCGTGGTGGCACACGCCTGTAATCCCAGCACTTGGGAGGCTGAGGCAGGAGGATCTCCAGTTCAAAGCCAGCCTCAACAGTAAGTGCCTCAACAGTAAGTATAATTTACTGTTACACTATATCCCCACTCCATCTATGTCTTCTTTTTTACAAACTAACCTCTTAAATGATGAAGGTAGGCGGGGTGTTGGTGTATGCCTATAATTCCAGGAGGCTGAGGTAGGAGGATCACAATTTTGAGGCCAGCCTCAGCAACTCAGTGAGTCCCTGTCTCAAAGTAATAAATAGAGGGCTGGGGTTGTGGCTCTGTGGTAGAGCACTTGCTTAGCACATGTGAGGCACTGGGTTCGATCCTCAGCATCACATAAAAATAAATAAATAAAACAAAGGTATTGTGTCTATCTACAACTAAAAGAGTATTTAAAAAAATTCTATTTATTATTTTTGAAAAAAGTAATAAATAGAGCTGGGCGCAGTGGCGCATGCCTGTAATCCCAGCACTTGGGAGGCTGAGGCAGAAAGATCGCGAGTTCAAAGCCAGCCTCAGCAATGGCGAGGCACTTAGCAACTCAGTGAGACCCTGTCTCTAATAAAACACAAAAAAGGGCTGAGGATGTGGCCCAGTGGTCAAGTGCCCCTGAGTTCAATCCTCGGTACCAACAAACAAACAAACAAACAAAAAACGAAAAAGGGCTGGGGATGTGGCTCAGTGGTTGAGTGCCCCTGAGTTCAATTTCTGGTACCAGGTACCAGGGGGGGGGGGGGGGGGGGAATATATATATATATTTTCACACACACACACCAATATATTTTAGCTACAGCACAGTCTAAGTTTCATACTTAGAAAGGGAATATTTTTTTTGCGCAGGAAATGGTCTGCACAGATGACCTTGGCTTGCATGCTGACAAGCCATTTTACTGGTGCTCATCAGAGCCCTTACTTTCTGGTAGTCACAGCTTTCCAAACATTACCACTTCCCACCTGGTTTCTGCTTACACTGGCATAGATTCCTAATCTAGTTGGGCAGTTCTTCTAAATATAACTATCTGTTGCAAAATTACACTCAAGCTCTACCTCTTGCAAAACAAAAAACCAAAAACTCCATTTGCATGTTGAAGAGAATGTTTTTCCAGCTTTTCCATTCATAATAGTGGTATTTAAATATTGTATAGACAAATTTCAGTTGTCATTAAACTTCCTCTCCACCCTAGCTAGCAGTCATTGTAAAGAGCAAGTGTTACCCGGGGGCTGGGCTCTGGCTCAGTGGTAGAGCACTTGCCTAGCATGTGCGAGGTACTGGGTTCGATTCGCAGCACCACATAAAATAAATAAACAAAGATACTGTGTCCATCTACAGCTAAAAATATTTTAAAAGTTAAAAAAAAGCAAGTGTTGGGCTGGGATTGTGGCTCAGCGGTAGAGCGCTCGCCTAGCATGTGTGCTGCCCGGGTTCGATCCTCAGCACCAGGTACAAATAAACGCATTGTGTACAACTAAAGCAAATAAATAAATAAATATTAAAAAAAGCAAGTGTTACCCAGATGCTTGTTTTAACATAATGACAAAGAATGTCTATTTTCCCCATTTTAATCACCTTTGCCTCCTTATTTGGCCACTCTGCTATAACCACGGAACTTTGGCTAGGCTGATGTTTTGCAACTCTGTCCTTACCTAGATTTTAGACCACAGCAAGCCACTACCTGCAGCAGGATGAGACAATGTGTGTTCATGTGAGGAAAGTGAGAACCCAGCAGTTCAAAAATTTATGAGCTGTTTTTGCCAGGTGCTGGAAACAGAACATGGGTGTTGCAGTACATGTCCCCTTGATCAGGTAATTTTACACTTGGGTGAGTTGTTGAGAATATGGTCCCCTGTCACAGATTGAGAAAGACTTGATCTCTTTAGATTTTTTTTTTTTAACAATTATTATTTTGTTTTTTGGTACCGGGGATTGAACTCAGGGGCACCACTGAGCCACATCTCTAGCCCTATTTTGTATTTTATTTAGAGACAGGGACTCACTGAGTTGCTTAGTGCCTTGCTTTCTGCTGAGGCTGGCTTTGAATTCTGGATCCTCCTGCCTCAGCCTCTCCATCCGTTGGGATTACAGGTGTGTGCTACCGTGCCTGGCCAACAATTATTTTTTTTAAGTTTATTTTATTTATTTATTTTTTTATGTGGTGCTGAGGATTGAACCCATTGTCTCACACGTGTTAGATGAGCACTTGACCACTGAACCACAACCCTAGCCAACTTCTTTGGATTTTGATGTAAACAAACTAAAGGGAAAAAAAAATACAGAAAATTGAACCCAGGAGGTATTCCTTGTATGTTTAAAGAATTCCTGGGGCTGAGGATGTGGCTCAGCGGTAGAGCGCTCGCCTAGCACGTGCGCCGCCCGGGTTTGATCTTCAGCACCACGTAAAAATTAACACATTGTGTACAACTAAAGCAAAAAAAAAAAAAAAAAAAAGAATTCATTTGGTGAAGAGTAAGATATTTATATTCTCTCAAAATATCTTCCCACAGAGCCAGGTGTGGTGGCACATGCCTGTAATCCCAGCACTTTGGGAGGCTGAGGCAGGAGGATCGTGAGTTCAAAGCCAGCCTCAGCAATGGTGAGGCACTTAGCAACTCAGTGAGACCCTGTCTCTAAATAAAATACAAAAAAGGGCTGGGGATGTGACCCAGTGGACGAGTGCCCCTGAGTTCAATCCCCAGTACCACACACACACAAAAAATCTTCCCACAAAGAGCAATTATACAGTGGACAAAATGGACAATCCCTAGCCTGGATGATTAAAATAATCAAAATTAACATCACCAATAAGGGTGATGTGTTTCTGAATTGATACTATTAAAAGGACAGAAAATTGCCTAGTTGGTGTGGTGGCTCATGCATGTAATCCCAGCCGCATGGGAGGCTGAGGCAAGAGGATTGCAAATTCAAAGCCAGCATCAGCAACTTAACAAGGCCCTAAGCAACTTAGTAAGACTCTGTCTGTAAATTAAAAAAAAAAAAAAAAAAAAAAAAAAAAAAAAAAAAGAAAGAAAAAGAAAATTGTCTATTTGGCCTCCTAGCCAAAAAAAAAAAAAAAAAAAAAAAAAAAAGAAGAAAAAATGTAATCTGAGTCTAACCATCAAGGCATCAGAAAAAAATAAATTGAAGAAAATTCTATAAAATGAATGATCTGTGTTGTTAAAATATGACAATATCTCAAAAGACAAGACTGTGCTGGGCGTGGTGGCGCACGCCTGTAATCCCAGCACGTGGGAGGCTGAGGCAGGAGGATCGCAAGTTCAAAGCCAGCCTCAGCAGTGGCGAGGCACTTGGCAACTCAGTGAGACGCTGTCTCTAATAAAATACAAAAAAAAAAAAAAAAAAAAAAAAAAAAAAAAAAAAAAGGGCTGGGGATGTAGCCCAGTGGTCGAGTGCCTCTGAGTTCAATCCCTAGTACCAAAAAAAAAAAAAAAAAAAAAAAAAAAAAAAGACAAGACTTGTGACATTGACCCACATTAAAGGAGACTAAAGAGATACTACAATTAAGTGTTGTCTGTGATTATGGACTCGACCCTATATTAGGAAAAAAAAATTGCTAAAACGAACATTGGTGAGCTGGGCACTGTTATTCCTGTAATCCCAGTGGCTCAGAAGGCTGAGGCAGGAAGACTGCAAATTCAAAGCCAACCTCATTAAGGAGGTTCTAAGCAAATTATTGAGGCCCTTTCTCCAAAAAATATATAAAAAGGGCTGGGGATATGGCTCAGTGTTCGATGCCTGGTACCAAAAAAAAAAAAAAAAAAAAAAAAAAAAAAAAAGTGGAACAACTGTCTAAATGTCTATACTGGAAAAAAGACTGTGGATTAGGTGAAAGGATTATATCAGTGTTAAATTTTCGGAAGTTGACAACTGTTTGTAGTTGTGTGAGAAAACATCCTTGTTATTAGGAAATATATATTGAAATGTTAAAAGGCTAAGGGGATATGATATATGCAACCTACTATCAAAATCCATGGAGATAAATTATAACACACACAGCCCACTTCTTTAACTTCATATTTAGTGTCCTCTTCCTTGTTGACTGTACTCCAGCCATACTGGTCTTTGCATTCCTTAAGAATGCAGGTATATTCTAGCACTTTGGGAGGCTTAGGGTGTGCCAGCCTCAGCAATGGCGACACTTAGCAACTCAGTGAGACCCTGTCTAAATAAAATACAAAAAAGGGCTGGGGATGTGACCCAGTGTTCTTTCCCCTGGTACCATGTTAAGGTTATCGATCTACCTGCTTGGAATCATGAGGTTATCGAATCAGAGAGAACTTTTGTGACTACCCAAACTAAAGTGTTTCCTTTCTCCTAGAGCATTTAGCATCATCTGAAAATATTTAATTCGTTCTGATGCTCTTTCCCCTGCTTTTGTCTCTTCCTACCAAGATGCACACATCGTAAGAGGAAGGAGCTCAATTACAACACTGTCCATAGTACCTAGAATAATACCAGAAATATCAGATCTTGATGTTTGTGGAATAGATGATGGTGGGACAGGGTGGGATGGGGCAGGACTCTAGGAGGAAATTGATTATGTGACATGGTCATAGAAGGGAATGTGTGTGCATTAGTGTCTGGTGATCCATTCTACTGCAAGTGCATTATCAAGAAGGGGGACATTTTTAAAGATGCATTTAAAAGGAGGGAGAAGAGAGAGAGGGAGAGAGAGAGAGCGCGCACGCGCAAGCATGACCAAGGGAAAAGTTGTAGACAATGCTTATTGAAACTTAGAGGTTGATCATAATCAGCAAAAATTATGAAAAAGAAGAACCAAAATAGAGGAACATTATCGAATGTGCCCATAATTCAATTCTAAGGTCAGCTATTTCTTTTTGATGACATAGTCTGTATTAAAATTGCAGGGCTGGGCGTGGTGGCACACGCCTGTAATCCCAGCACTTGGGAGGCTGAGGCAGGAGGATTGCGAGTTCAAAGCCAGCCTCAGCAATGGTGAGGCACTTAGCAACTCAGTGAAACCCTGTCTCTAATAAAATACAAAAAGGGCTGGGGATGTGGCCCAGTGGTCGAGTGCCCTTGAGTTCAATCCCTGGTACCAAAAATAAAAAAATAAAATTGCAGGAAGAATAACAAGAGGTACTATTAGCATCTGTATGGGTTTGTTGTCCATTTATCCAATTAATATCTGTTTTCTTTTTTTTGTACCAGGGATTGAACTCAGGGGCACTCAACCACTGGGCTATATCCCTGGCCCTTTTTTATATTTTATTAAAGACAAGGTCTCACTGAGTTGCTAAGTGCCTCGCCATTGCTGAGGCTGGCTTTGAACTCGCGATCCTCCTGCCTCAGCCTCCCATGTGCTGGGATTACAGGCGTGCACCACTGCACCTGGCTTCCAGTTAACATCTGTATGGGTTCATTATCCTTTACTTTGGAAAATTTATTAATTTTAGAAAATTTCCCTTCCATCTTATTTAGGATGTTTACTCTATTAAGATCAGCACCTAGATGTCGTCTTTGGGTTTTCATCCGTGTTTCTTTGTGATACTTCTTTCATAATGCTCTTACCTGTGGGCCTGTGATGTGGGCCACAGTTCCTCAGTGTGCTCCCTGCATTTCCTGCATTGCCTGGACAGCCTTTAATAATGCAGATTCCTTGACCCCAAATCAGAATCATGGGTAACAGGAAAAACTGTTAACTTTTCAAAAATTTCAGGTATTTTTTTGAGTTAAGTATATGTTTCAAAAATTCAAAATATACTAAAGGATATGAAATAAAGAATTTTCCTTCTAGCTTCTGTTTCCCAGCTAACCACTTCCCTTTCTCTGAAGTATGAATTGTTTTATTAACTTCATTTAATTTTTTTCTGGATATATATATATATATATATATTATATTTGTGTGTGTGTGTGTGTGTGTGTGTGTGTGTGTGTACTGGGGATTGAACTCAGGGGCACTCGACCACTGGGCCACATCCCCAGCCCTTTTCTGTATTTTATATTTTATTTAGAGACAGGGTCTCGCTGAGTTGCTAAGTGCCTTGCCATTGCTGAGGCTGGCTTTGAACTCGCGATCCTCCTGCCTCAGCCTCCCAAAGTGCTGGGATTATAGGCGTGCGCCACCGCGCCCAGCTATATATATATATATCTTTTTATATAAATTTTTTATTATTCAAATTTGTTATACATGTTTGCAGAGTACATTTCATTTCATATTACATATAAAGAGCAAAATTTTTAAGTGCTGGTTTTATATAAAGTATTTTTACAACAATTGTGTCTTCATACATGTATTTAGGGTAATCATGGATAACTCAGTCTGCCATTATTCCTATCCCGTTGCCTCCTCCCTCCTCCCCACTCTTTGTTCTATTTAAAGCTCTTTCATTCCTCTCATTCCCACTCTCTTGCCTTTATAAGTTAGTATCTTCATATCAAAGAGATCATTTGACCTTTGGTTTTTTGGGATTGGCTAACTTCACTTAGCATTAGTTTCTCCAACTCCATCCATTTACCTGCTAATGCCATGATTTTATTTTCTTTTAGTGCTGAGTAGTGTTCCATTGTGTACAGATACCAAAGTTTCCCTATCCATTCATCTGCTGTTGGGCATCGGGGTTGGTTCCACAATCTAGCTATTGTGAATTGTGCTGCTCTAAACATTGATGTGGCTGTGTCCCTGTAGTAAGATGTTTTTAAGTCCTTTGGGAATAGGCCAAGGAGTGGGATAGCTGGGTCAAATGGTAGTTCCATTCCAAGTTTTCCTAGGAATCTCCATACTACTTTCCAGATTGGCTTCACCAATTTGCAGTTCCACCAGCAATGTAAGAGTGTGCCTTTTTCCCCCACATCCTCGCCAGCATTTATTGTTGTTTGTTTTTTTGATAGCTGCCATTCTGACTGGAGTAAGATGAAATCTTAGAGTTGTTTTGATTTGCATTTCTCTAATTGCTAGAGATGTTGAACATTTTTTCATATATTTGTTGATTGTTTGCATATATAGCATCTTCTGAGAAGTGTCTGTTTAGTTCCTTGGCCCGTTTATTGATTGGGTTATTTGTTTTTTTGGTGTTAAGGCTTTTAAGAGCTTTATAAATCCTTGAGGTTAGTGCTCTATCAGATGTGCTTGTGGTAAAGATTTGCTCCATTCTGTAGGTCCTCTATTCACCTCACTGATTGTTTCTTTTGCTGAGAAGAAGCTTTTTAGTTTGAATCCATCCCATTTATTGATTCTTGGTTTAGTTCTTGCCCTATAGGGGTCTTATTGAGGAAATTGGGGCATAAACCAACAGGATGGAGATTTGGGCCTACTTTTTCTTCTATTAGGTGCAAGGACTCTGGTCTAATTCCTAGGTCCTTGATCCACTTTGAGTTAAGTTTTGTGCATGGTGAGAGAAAGAGATTTAATTTCATTTTATTACATGAGGATTTCCAGTTTTTTATTATTTATTTATTTATTTTTTTGGTGCTGGGAATTGAACCCAGCAAGGCAAGCATTCTACCAACTAAGCTATATCCCCAGTCCTCTGGAGATATTTTGTATATAGACATGTCAATATATGCATATATTCTTCTCCTCACTCCTGAATTACTCACGTAGTAACATACTATATGCATACTTTTTGTACTTTTTAAAAATGTGGCAATATATTTTGGAAATAATTCCAAAATATCCCAAGGTATATAAGAAGCACCTCATTGTTTTCACAACTGTATAGATTTTCATGTATGTGTGTATGTGCCTAGTTATTTGACAAGTGGTCTATTAGTGGATATTTATATTGTTTTAAATTTTTTTGAAAATAGCAACAGTGTTGCAATGAATAACTGCTTGTATACATCATTTCCCACCTGTGCAAGTATACATGAAGAAAATTTTCCTGGGTCAGAGGATATGTATATTTAAAATTTTGATAGATATTTATGTTAGGATGCTCGGTCACCACAATAAATATCTGAGATAACCAACTTATAAGAGAAGGGTTTATTCTCGGCTGTTTGGGGGGCTTCAGGCCATGACTGGATAGCCCAACTCCTTTGTGCCAGAGAGCACATCGTGATGGAAGCCTGTGGCAAAGGAAAGCCACTCACGTTATGGCCAGGGAGAGAAAGAAGAAGAAAAAAAAAAGAAGAAGAGGGAAGGGTCTGGAACTCACCCTTGCTTTCAGAGACACACCCCCAGTGACCGGAAGACCTCCTACCAGCCCCCACCCTTTAAAGAATCCACCATCTTCTAATAGCGCCAAGCAACAGACTAAGCCTTTAACATGTGGGACTTTGTGTGTGTGTGTGTGGGGGGGGTGACATTTAACACCCGAACTATAGCAACATTGCTAAATATTCTTCCATCCGGGTTGGTAAATTCACCAGTGCAACTGTTCTGGCCTGTGATTTTCTTTTTTGAATGGCTGTTCATAACTGATTCAATTAAGATAGAGCTATTCAGGCTATTTATTTCTCCTTGTTTGAGTTTTGGTATTTGTATCTTTCAAGGAATTGGTCTATTTTATCTAAATTATCAAATTTATGGGCATTCATCATGACCCCATTCCCTTCTACTCGATCGTTGCTATATCAACCTGGAAAGTCCCGTGGGAAATATTATTGTACCCATTGCTTTGTCTTGCTAACTGCCTAGATTCAGCTTCTGTACTATGGCTTGCTTGCATTGGCTGAAACCCTGCAATTGAATATTCCGCCCTCTGTGATTTTGCTCTTTATAAACCCTTGAAAAATCACTGCCTGCGCGCCATCTTGTCACACTATGTGATGTGTGAGGATGGTGGCCGCTGATCAGCTTAATAAAGGCTTTTTATTGGCTCAAAAAAAGTTATGGGCATTAAGTTGTTCATAGTATTCCATTACTGTCCTTTTAATGTCTGTGCGGTCAATAGTGAAGACCTCTCATTTCTGACATTGGTAATCTGCGCCTTCTCTTTCTTTCTTAGTTAGCTTGGCTAGAGGGTTATTAATTTTATTGTGTGATAAGAGAACTAAAGGGACTCTATCTTGTTCTTCAGCAGTCATCTTAGGAGTTCCGAGAAATAGTTCTGTTTCTCAGAAATAATAGAATACAGAAAGTCCTGCCTGTGTACCCATTAATTGTTACCTAGCATAATACGCTTGACAGCATAAAAACAGCAATTCCTATACAATGTAAAATTGATCTCTTTGGTTTCCATTTTTCCAGGGCAAATACCTTGTCAGAGATTGATTGTGTAGATGTTAGTAACCATTTTCTAACATGTACCCAACTAGGGTCATCTTGACCCCATTCCCTTCTACTTGATCGTTGCTATAACCAACCTGGAAAGTCCCATGGAAAATATTATTGTACCCATTGCTTTGTCGCCATTCTTGCCAACTAGGGTCTCTTGACCCCATTCCCTTCTACTTGATCGTTGCTATGCCAACCTGGAAAGTCCCATGGAAAATATTATTGTACCCATTGCTTTGTCTTGCTAACTGCCTAGATTCAGCTTCTGTACTGTGCCTTGCTTGCATTGGCTGAAACCCTGCAATTGAATATCCCGCCCTCTATGATTTTTCTCTTTATAAACCCTTGAAAATCACTGCCTGCGTGCCATCTTGCCACACTGTGTGATGTGTGGGGATGGTGGCCGCTGATCAGCTTAATAAAAGGCTTTTTTTGGCATTAGCGTGACGTGGCTTGGAGTTTTAATTTGCATCTCATTGGTGACAACATTTTTTTTTTTTTTTTGGTATGGGGGATTGAACTCAGGGGCACTTGACCACTGGGCCACATCCCCAGCCCTTTTTTGTACTTTATTAGAGACAGGGTCTCACTGAGTTACTAAGTGCCTCGCCATTGCTGAGGCTGGCTTTGAACTCGCGATCCTCCTGCCTCAGCCTCCCAAAGCACTGGGATTACAGGCGTGCACCACCGCGCCCCGGCTTGGTGACAACATTTTTGATACAACAATTGATACTTCCAAAGAATCAGTGTTTTGCTTTGTGATCCCATGTATTGTTTTTCTGTTTTCAACTTCATTGATTTCTGTTCTGATTTTTTTTATTATTTCTTTTGTTCTTGCTTTAGGATTTGATTGCCTTTCTTTCTCTGGTTTCCTAAGGTAGAGACTTAGGTAAATTGATCTTAGACTTCTCTGCCTAATACATGTATTAAATTTTCCTATAATACTGTTTGTGCTGCATTTCCCACTTTTTTTTTTTTTTTTTGGTACGGGGGATTGAACTCAGCGGCACTCGACCACTTTCCCAGCCCTTTTTTGTATTTTTTAGAGACAGGGTTCACTGAGTTTAATTGCCTCGCCATTGCTGAGGCTGGCTTTGAACTCGCGATCCTCCTGTCTCAGCCTCCCAAAGTGCTGGGATTACAGGCGTGCGCCAGCGCCCGGCTTCCCACATTTTTTTTTTTTTTTTTTTTTTTGGTACCGGGGATTGAACTCAGGGGCACTCGACCACTGGGCCACATCCCCAGCCCTTTTTTTGTATTTTATTTAGAGACAGGGTCTCACTGAGTTGCTAAGTGCCTCGCCATTGCTGAGGCTGGCTTTGAACTCGCGATCCTCCTGTCTCAGCCTCCCAAAGTGCTGGGATTACAGGCGTGAGCCACCGCGCCCGGCTTCCCACATTTTTGTAGTTGTTTAGTTTGTTTGCTTTTTGGTGCTGGGGATTGAGCCTAGGGCTTGTGCCTGCTGAATGTATGTTTTACCATTGAGCCACACACCTCCAGTCCCTTTCACAAATTTTGATAAGTTGTATTTTCATTTAGTTCAAAATACTTAATTTCTCTTGAGACTTATATTTTGACTGTGTTATTGTGTTATTTGGTACGATTTTCCAGCTATCTATCCCTTATCTATTTCTAGTTTAGGTCCATTGTGGTCTGAGAAATTCCTTTGTATGACTTCTATGCTTTTTAATTTGCTAAGGCGTGTTTTGTGGCCAAGAATGTGGTTTATCTTGGTGAATGTTCTGTGTGGGCTTGAGAATAATGTGTATTCTGTTACTGTTAGAAGAAATAATCTACAATGTTAATTAGATCAAGTGATTGATAATGCTATCCAGGTCAGCTATATCCTTACTGATTTTCTGCCTGCTTGATTTATCAATTTCCAGCAGCAAGTTGTTGAAGTCTCTAACAGATGATTTGTTTATTTTCTCCATTCAGTGTGGGCTTTGGCACATTTAGGAGTCTATATCTTCTTGGATAATCGACCCATTTGTCATTATGTAGTGCCCCTCTATCTTTGAAATTTTTTCTTGTTCTAAAGTCCATTTGTCTGAAATAAATATCGCTCCTCCAGCATTCTTTTTTTTTTAATATTTATTTTATTTGTTTTAGTCGAACACAACACCTTTGTTTTCGCATGGTGCTGAGGATGGAACCGGGGCTGCACACGTGCTAGGTGAGCGCTCTACTGCTGAGCCACAACCCCAGTCCCCTCCAGCATTCTTTTGATTAGTGTTAGCATGATCTATCATCTATCTGTTTTTCTCCATCCTTTCATTTTAATCTGTCTTCATAATTAAAGTGGACTTCTAGTTGACAGTACATTGTTGAGTTTTGTTTTTCTTTTCTACTCTGACAGCCTTTCTCTTTTAATTGATATCTTTGTTGTTATATTTTGATAGATATCATCTATGTTTGTAACTGTTTTCTATTTATTGCCAGAGTCTTCTTTTTCTGTCTTCTCTGGTTTAATTGCATAGCATTTTATATGATTCCATTTTACCTGCTCTCTTAGTTGATCAATTATGCCTGTTTGAAAAAATAGTAGTAGTTTTCCTAGAGTTTACAATACATGTCTTTTACTAATTTAAGTCTACTTTCAAATAACACTATGCCACTTCATGTGTAATGCAGGTACTATATATTTTATTCTTCATGGCATGGCTATAGCATTATTTATTCAGTCATTTTTTTCTATTGACAAGGAATTCTTTTTTAATCCTGTTCTTAGCCACTTTGGACGATATTGCAAAAAACATATATTTCCTCATGAATTTGATACATTTGTTTTTAAGCAATAAATTCCTGGAAGTACCATGCTCATTGCTGTGGTTTGGATCAGTGTCCCCCAAAGGTCTAAGTGTGACAGCGTTGGTCCCCTGCTCATGGTGATAATGGAGATGGTGGAACCTTGAGGAGGTAGGTCGGTGGGGCATGCCCTCAAAAGGGATTGTAGTACCATGGTCTTATCTCTTTGCATCCAGACTATTATGAGGTGAGAAGCTTCCTCTGCCACATGCTCCTGCCATGATGTACTGCCTTGCCACAGGCTCAAAAAACAGTGTAACTAACCAACCATGAACTGAAAAATCCAAAACTGTGAGCCAAAATGAATCTTCTCTCTCTCTCTCTTTTTTCCTCATTATAGTTGTATATAATGATGGGGGATTTGTTGTTACATATTTGTACATGTGTACAATATAACCATATAATTTGTCCAATATCACTCTCCAGCACTTCTCCCCTTTCTCTCCTCCCAGGCCTTAGTCTTTTTCCTCTATTGATCTCCCTTTGATTTTCATGAGATTCCCCACCCTCCACCTTTCTTTTTCTTTTTCCTCTCTAGCTTCCACAGGTCAGAGAAACACATGACCCTTGACCTTCTGAGTTTGGTTTATTTCACTTAACATAATGTTCTAAAGTTCCATCTTTTTTCCTGAAAAATGACATGATTTCATTTTTCTTTATGGCCAAATAAAACTCCATTGTGTATATATACCACATTTTCTTTATTCATTCTTCCACTGATAAAACCTAGGCTGGTTCCATAGTTTGGCTATTGTGAATTGTGCTGCTATAAACATGGGTATGTGTCACTATAGTAAGATGACTTCAATTCTTAGAATGAATACCAATGAATGGTATATTTGGGTCATATGGTGGCTCCATTTCTAGTCTTTTGAGGAACCTCCATATTGGTTTTCATAGTGGCTATACTAATTTACAATCACACCAGTAGTGTAAATGTGTTCCCTTTTCTTCATATCCTCTCCAGCAACTATTATTGTTTGTATTCTTGATAGCTGCTCTTCTAACTGGAGTGGGAAGAAATCTCAGTGTAGTTTTGACTTGCATTTCCCTAACTGCTAAAGATGTTAAAAAGTTTTTCATATGTTTATTGGACATTTGTATTTCTTCTTTTGAGAAGTGTCTGTTTAATTCATTTGCTTGCTTATTTGGCTATTTGTGTGTGTGTGTGTGTGTGTGTGTGTGTGTGTGTGTGTGTTTAAGTTTTTGAGTTCTTTATATATTCTAGATATCAATCTTCTGTCAGAGCAGTAGATAGCAAATATTTTCTCCTATTCTGTAGGTTCTCTCTTCATATTCCTTATTGTTTCCTTTGCTGTGCAAAAGCTTTTTAATTTTTTATTTTATTTTTGTACCGGGGATTGAACTCAGGGGCACTGGACCACTGGGCCTTATCCCCATCCCTTTTTTGTAACTTTTTAGAGACAGGTTCTCACTGAGTTGCTAAGTGCCTTGCCATTGCTGAGGCTGGCTTTGAACTGGTGATCCTCATGCCTCAGCCTCCCTAGTGCTGGGATTAAAGGCGTGAGCCACCGAGCCCAGTTGAAGCTTTTTAATTTGATGCCATCCCATTTGGCATTATTTCCAGAACTTTAGGAGTCCTACTGAGAAAGTCGTTGTTGCCTGGGTCTCTATGCTGGAGTGTTGACACTATGTTTTCTTCTATGAGTTGCATAGTTTTCTGGTCTAATTCCTAGGGCTTTTATCTATTTTGAGTCCATTTTTGTGCAGGGTGAGAGATAAAGGTCTAGATTCATTCTTCTATATATGGATAACCAGTTTTCCCAGCACCATTTGCTAAAAAAGGATACTTTTCCCCCAAAGTATGTTTTTGACTCCTTTGTCAAGGATCAAATAAAAGTAATGTCTGGGTTTGTCTGGTGTCTTTCTTTCTGTACTATTGGTATGTGTATCTGCTTTTAGGCTAGTACCATGAGGTTTTTGTTACTATAGCATTTTAGTATAATTTGAAGTCAGTTACTGTGATGCCTCCAGGATTGCTTTTCTTTCTCACCCCCCCCCCTTTTTTTTTTGCTATCCTGGGACTTTTATTCTACCAAATGAATTCTAGGACTGTTTTTTCTAGTTCTGTGAAGAATGTCATTGGTCTTTTTTATGGGGATTTCACTGAATCTGTATATTGTTTTTGGTAGCTTGGCCATTTTGACAATATTAAAGCTGAGCCCTGAGGCACACGCCTGTAATCCCAGTGGCTTGGGAAGCTGAGGCAGGAGGATCCTGAGTTCAAAAGCCAGCCTCAGCAATGGCGAGGCACTAAGTGACTCAGTGAGACCCTGTCTCTAAATAAAATACAAAATAAGGCTGGTGATGTGGCTCAGTGGTTGAGTGCTCCTGAGTTCAATTCCCAGTATCAAAAAACAAAACAAAACAAATAATAAAAACCACCCAAAAAACCCTAACCAATATTAATTCTGCCTATTAATGAACAAGGGAGTTCTTTCCATCTTTTGACATCTTTTTCAATTTCTTCTTTCAGTGTTCTAAAGTTTCCATGTAGAGGTCTTTTACCTCCTTAGTTAGATTTATTCCTAGGTATTTTTTTTAGGCTGTTATGAATGAAATTGTTTTCCTGATTTCTTTCTCAGCAGCAAATTCATTGTTGGTATATAGGAGAGCTATTTATTTATTTATTTATTTATTGGTACCAGGGATTGAACTCAGGGGCACTCAACCACTGGGCCACATCCCCAGCCCTTTTTTTGTAGTTTAATAAACTACAGGGTCTCACTGAGTTGCTAAGTGCCTCACCATTGCTGAGGCTGGCTTTGAACTCGCAATCCTCCAGCCTCAGCCTCCCAACTACTGGGATTATAGGCGTGCACCACCGTGCCTGGCTAAGCTATTGATTTTTGTACATTGATTTTGTAAAGTGCTACTTTGCTGAATTCGTTTATTAGCTCTGTCAGTCTCTTGATGGAGCTTTTTGGATCTTTTAAGTATAGAATCATGTCATGTGCAAACAGTGATAACTTGACTTCTTCCTTTTCTATTTTTATCACTTTTCCCCCTTCTCTTGCCTAATTGCTATGGCTAGAATTTCTAGACTATATTAAATAGGAGTGGTGAGAGTGGACATCTTTGTCTTATTCCAGATTTTAGAGGAAGTGCTTTCAGTTTTTCCCAATTTACCATGAGGTTGACTTTGGGTTTTCCATACATAGCTTTTGAGGTAGATTCTTCCAATCCCTAGTTTCTTCAGTGTTTTTATCATAATTTTGTCTGAGGCCTTTTCTGTACCTATTGAGATAGTTAAGTGATTTTTTCTTAATTCTGTTTATAGGATGAATTACATTTATTTATTTGCATATGCTAAACCATCCTTGCATCTATGGAATAAAACAAACTTTGTTGTGATGTATAATCTTCTTCTTCTTTTTTTTTTTTTGGTACTGGGGATTGAACTCAGGGGTGCTTAACTAACACTGAGCAACATCCTCAGCCTTTTTTATATTTTATTTTATTTTGAGACAGAGTCTCTCTGAGTTGTTTAGGGCCTCGCTAAATTGCTGAAACTGGCTTTGAACTCATGATCCTCTGCCTCAGCCTCCTGAGTTGCTGGGATTACAGGCATGTACCACTGCACCTGGCTACAATCTTCTTAATGTATTGTTGAATATGATTTGTTAATATTTTACTAAGGATTTTTGCATTTAAATTTATCACAAATATTGGTCTATTATTTTCTTTCCTTGATATGTCCTTATCTGCTTTTGGTGTGAGTGTGATACTGGCTTCATAGAATGAATTTGATAGTGTTCCATTGCTTTCTATGTCATAGAATGATTTGTAGAGCATTGGCATTGATTCTTCTTTAAAGGTCTGGTAGAATTTAACTGAGAATCCATCTGATGCTGGGTTTTTCTTTGTTGGAGGGCTTTTAATTACTGTTTCTATCTCATTACAAGTTATTGATCTGTTTAGATTTTCTATGTCCTCTTGATTCAATTTTGGTAGATCATGTATGTGTTTAGAAATGTATCCATTTCTTCTAGGTTTCTAATTTATTGGAGTGTAAGTTTTCAAAATAGTCCCTACTGAACTGCTGAATTTCTATGATGTCTGTGGTGATTTCTCCTTTTCAGCTCTAAATTCATTAATTTGGGTCTTCTTTTTCTTTTGGTTAGTTTGGCTAAGGACTTATTAATCTTGTTAATCTTTTCAAAGAACCAACTCTTGGTTTCATTCATTCTTTGTACTGCTTTCTTATTCTCAGTTTCCTTCTGCTGTTTTTGCAACTGGTTTGTTCTTTTTAAAAGGCCTTGAGATGCATCATTAGGTTGTTTATTTGGGATATTTTCTGATTTTCTTATATAGGCACTCATTGCTATAAACTTTCCTATTAAAATCGCCTTCATAGGGTCCAAGGTTCTGGTATGTTGTATTACTATTCTTGTTTGAATCTAAGAATTTTTAAATTTCTCCTTTAATTTCTTCTATCACTCATTCATCATTAAAAAGTACATTTGTTCAATCTCCATGTATTTATATAGTTCTATAGGGTTTTGTTGTGTTGATTTTTAATTTCATTCTGTTATGATCTGATAAGATACAAGGAATTATATCAATTTTTTTTTTTGTATTTGCTGAGTTGCTTTGTGACCTAAAATATAGTCTATTTTGGTGTAGCTTTCATGGGCCACTGAGAAGAAAATGTATTCAGCTATTGTTAGATAAAATATTCTACAGATGTTTGTTAGGTCCATTTGCTTTATGATGTTTTTTCTAGGTCCAAAAATTCTTTTAATGAGTTTATGTTTGTATGATCTGTCTAATGTGGAGAGAGTTGTGCTTAAATCACCCAATATTATCATATTGGGATCTATCTGAGGCTTTGAGTAGTGTCTCTTTTACACAATTACTTGCACACGTTTGTGGCATAAATATTTATTATTATTTCTTCTTGTTGGATTATTCCCTTTACTAGTATGTAGTGAACTGAAGGAGCTTCTTTGTCTCTTCTGATTAATTTTGGTGTGAAATCTGCTTTTTCAGGCTCCATTCACAGGGTATATCAATTTCCATTGTTTAATTCTAGCCCGTGGCTCTCTTTTTGCCTGTAATGTGAGTCTCTTGTAAAAAAAAATATATAGTTGGGTCTTGTTTTTATAATCCTGTAAGTCTGAATCTTTTAATTGGAGAGTTGAGACCATTTGATGTTATTATAGAGAAATATTTATTAATTCCTACCATTTTGATTTACATATAATGTTTAATTTGGTCCTGTTTCTCATTTGCTTTGATACTTTTCAAATATGATATGTTCATTTATTAGCTCTGGGGTTTGTTTTTTATTTCTTCTGTGTGGAGTATTTCTTCAAGTTACTTCCATAGCATTGGTTGAATAGTCATGAATTCTTTTAGTTTATGCTTATCTTGTAAGGCTTTTATTTCTATTTTGATTTTGAAGGATAACTTTGCTGGATGTAGCAATCTTGGTTGACAGTTATTTTCTTTCAGGACTTTGAACACACCATTCCAAACCCTCCTGGCTTTTAGAGTTTGTGCTGAGAAATTAGAAGTGATTATGATTGACTTGCCTCTAAATGTGACCTGACTTTTTTTTTTTTGATACCGGGGATTGAACTCAGGGGCACTCGACCACTGGGCCACATCCCCAGCCCTTTTTTGTATTTTATTAGAGACAGGGTCTCACTGAGTTGCTAAGTGCCTCGCCATTGCTGAGGCTGGCTTTGAACTCGCGATCCTCCTGTCTCAGCCTCCCAAAGTGCTGGGATTACAGGCGTGCGCCACCATGCCCGGCTATTGTGACCTGACTTTTTATCTTGAGGATTTTAAAATTCTATCCTTATTCTGTGTAATAGGCATTTTAATTATAATGTATCATGGAGAGATTCTTTTTTGATCTTTTCTATTTGGGATCCTGAATTTCTCCTGTTTCTGGATGTCCATCTTTTTTTTTTTTTTTTTTTTTTTTTTCGTGGTGCCGGGGATTGAACCCAGGGCCTTGTGCAGGTGAGGCAAGCACTCTCCCAACTGAGCTGTATCCCCAGCCCAATGTCCATCTCATTCTGAAGGTTTTGAAAATTTTCTGTTATTATTTCCCTGAAGAGGTTACCCATTCCATTAGTTTGCATCTCACAACCCTCCTCAATTCCAACATTCTTAAATTTGATCTCTTACTGTTGTTCCAGAGTTCTTGTATATTCTGATATATTTCTTTCTTTCTCTCTCTCTCTCTCTCTCTCTTTTTTTTTTTTTTTTTTTTGGTACCAGGGATTGAACTCAGAGGCACTCAACCACTGAGTTACATCCCCAGCTCTATTTTGTAATTTTATTTAGAGACAGGGTCTCACTGAGTTGCTTAGTGCCTCATGTTGCCAAGGCTGGCTTTGTCTCACTGTCCTCCTGTCTCAGCCTCCCAAGCTGCTGGAATTACAGGCATGTACCTGACTCTTTTCTTCTTTTTGGTACCAAGGATTGAACTCAGGGGCACTTGACCACTGAGCCACATCCCCAGCCCTTTTTTGGATTTTATTTAGAGACAGGGTCTCACTGAGTTGCTAAGTGCCTCACCATTGCTGAGGCTGGCTTTGAACTCAAGATCCTCCTGCCTCAGCCTCCCAAGTGCTGGGATTACAGGTGTGCTCACTGCGCCTGACTCTCTTTTCTGTAATATTGTATGAATGATCAAGTATGACCATTGTGTCTTCCAGTTCTGAGACTCTGTTTTCAGCATGGTCTATTCTATTAGACTTTCAACTGAATTTTTTTTTTTTTTTTTGTGGTACCAGGGATTGAACTCAGGGGCACTCGACCACTGGGCCACATCCCCAGCCCTTTTTTGTATTTTATTAGAGACAGGGTCTCACTGAGTTGCTAAGTGCCTCGCCATTGCTGAGGCTGGCTTTGAACTCGTGATCCTCCTGCCTCAGCCTCCCAAGTGCTGGGATTACAGGCGTGCGCCACCACGCCCGGCTCAACTGAAAATTTTTATTTATTTTATTGTGTCTTTCATTTCTAAGATTTCTGTTTGGTTCTTTTTCAATAGCTCTATTGCCTTATTGAATTTCTCATTTATATCCTGTACTGACTTCCTTAATTCCTAAAAAAGTTGTTTTTCTGTGTTCTCTTGGAATCCATTGATCATTTTTATAATCATTCTTTTGAATTATTTATCTGGTATTTCACCGACTTCAGTATATTTGGGTCAGTAGCTGGTGAATTATGAACTTTAGGAGGTGTTGTTTTACCTTGTTCCCCCCCACCCCCACATTTATTGTATTCCTGTGTACGCATCTGTTGTAATGTTATTTCTCTTCCACTCTTATGTCTTGGACATTTTAGGCCCGGCCTTCACTTGTGAATTTGTCTTAGAGTGAACTAGATTGCAACCCCCTATTGGTCTTGTATCCACTGCTTTTGTGTTAATCTCTGTTTTTACTGTAGCTGTGGACATTTGTGAATGGGACCTGAGGGCCCATCCCTTGGGGCCTGGTCATTAGTTTGGGTTTTTGTCTCTTCTAGTCTTTGTATTACTTTGTATTAAAGTATAGCTGAAGTTTGAGTGTCATAAATTTGTGTGTGGAGCAAGGTGCTCTGTCTTGGCTGAGTTTAGTTCAGCAGAGAGTTTCTACCCTGTGATCTTGTAGGGTCCCGATAGGTTCTCAGAACTTCGCAGAGGAAATAAACAATAGAAGCAACCAATATACAGCATTAAAATAAATACATGATTTACTATAACATCTACAATGTTTATTATTATTATTATTATTATTATTATTATTATTAGAGAGAGAGAGAAACACATCAGGAATGTCAGGATCAGCAATTGCCATCAGCAAAAACAATAAGTAACCACAAACTATATCTGGCATTAAAGCAAACAGCAGGTGTCAACCATGTCATCTACAGCAGTAATTATTGCAACAGCATGAATGGTGGGGCAGGAATTCATACACCACTTAGATTCTTAATGAAAAATGAAGGAATTATCTCCACTGAGAATGAATGGTCATTGCTTATGTGCAATTTTCCTTCTTTCCATTTCTTCTTGGGCTATATACTGTGTGAGAGAGAGAGAGAGAGAGAGAGAGAGAGAGAGAGACACACACACACACACACACACACACACACACACACACACACACGGGGGGGGGGGGGGGGGCGGAGCACAAGAGTTTTGCTCACTAAGCTATCAGTCGGAGTAGCCTAAGACTGAAGGTGGTTGAAATAGCTCTCAGCTTTCCTTCTCAAAATTATGAGCTAGGATCAAATGGGGAGTTCAGTTGGAGCTTTGTCTGCACAGACCAGAGCCTTGAACTCTCTGGGTGGGGCTCCTGCACAGTTTTCTGAGGGAAATTACAACTGCTGGGGCTTAGGTCTAATCAGGCCTCAGGGACTTTGTTAAGTGGTTTCTGTGCTGGAGAGATTAGATAAACACACCCAATGGGGCCTGGCAGTTGCTGATCTCTGTCAGGAGTATGAATCTCAGGAGCTTCCAAAGAATTCTACTTATGGGGTAGGAGAGCCAGCCCTCACACACTCTGCTGCCCACAAACACAGCCTTCTTAGGCTTAGTCCCTGACTGTATGTATTCACACCCACCTGTTCAGATTCCTGTTCCCCTTCATCTGGTCACATGAGCCACCAGACTCAAAGGAGAAGTGAGTTGGGCCACCCTTTGTTGTGCCCCCTGGGTAGAATATTCTTTGTGTCTGTTTCACTCATGTTCTGCTAGGTACACACTATGCCACATGGTAGGCACTTGCTGGGGCAGTGTGATAGTGTTTGCTATGATCTCCTGGCTCCTGCAGCAGCAATGGGAGTCAAGAAGACTCCCATTTCAGTTCTCTGTGGGCAGTTGAGAAATACAGAGCACTTTTCAAACATCAATTCACAGTGCAGGCTCTGGATCAGCTGAGTTCAGGCTGCTTTTCTGATCTCAGGTTTTTCCAATCCAAATCTGTCCGTGGTGTTTCTGTCTGTCATTCCCCAATTCTGTGGTGAACCAGCATTGCTACTGCTTGCCACTAATGCTGTCACAACTAGCTCGACTCCAATATACTCTTTCTTTTTTGGTCAGTGTATCCAAATTTCTGAGTCTCTATGACACTCTGTCTAGTATTGAAGTTACTCTTTAACCCACCTCTCTTGAGAAGCACTACTCCCCCTGCTTGAACCCTGAGCCACGTAGCAATCTTCCTCTAGTTGGCCATCTTGAATCTCCCCAGGTGCTCTATATTTTATTTATTTATTTATCTATTTTTTGGTACGGGGATTGAACTCAGGGGCATTCTACCACTGGGCCACACCCCCAGTCCTTTTTTTTTTTTTTTTTTTTTTTTTGTATTTTATTAGAGACAGGGTCTCACTGAGTTGCTAAGTGCCTTGCCATTGCTGAGGCTGGCTTTGAACTCGTGATCCTCTTGCCTCAGCCACTCAAGTGCTGGGATTACAGGCATGTGCCACCGTTCCCGGCATTTTTTAAAAAAAATATTTATTTATTTGTTTTAATTGTACACAATGCCTTTTGTTTTTACGTGGTGCTGAGGATCAAACCCAGGCTGCTCATGTGCTGGGTAAGTGCTCTACCGCTGAGCCACAACCCCAGCCCCTCTATATTTTAATCTAAAGCAAACATGTAGTTTTGGAGGTAAAAGTAAGCAATGGAGGATTTACTTTCCTTTTAGTGGGTGAATAAAGGTTAAAGATTTCCATACTATTTCTCTCTCTATCACCTATAGGTTTACTTTATGGTTACTTATGCTAAGTGAGTGTAGATCCTTATAACTGTTACATATTTACTATGAATTATATCCTTTATTATCATAAAATGCATTGAAATCATGTTAATATTTTTTTCTAAATTCAACTTTGATATTAAGCATATAGCTTTTGGGGGCTGGGGTTGTGGCTCAGCGGTAGAGCGCTCGCCTAGAACGTGCATGGCCCGGGTTCGATCCTCAGCACCACGTACAAATAAACGCATTGTGTACAACTAAAGCAAATAAATAAATATTAAAAAAGAAAAAAAAGAACATAGCTTTCGCTGGGCGCAGTGGCGCACGCCTGCAATCCCAGCACTTTGGGAGGCTGAGGCAGGAGGATTGCGAGTTCAAAGCCAGCCTCAGCAACGACCAGGCACTTAGCAATTCAGTGAGACCCTGTCTCTAAATAAAATCCAAAAAAGGGCTGGGGATGTGGCCCCGAGGTCGAGTGCCCCTGAATTCAACCCCTGATACCAAAAAAAAAAAAAAAAAAAAAAAAAAAAAAAAAAAAATCTTTCTATAGCTTTAGCACACATGTTTGAACTATGGACAAAAGTCCTTCCTTCTTTGTGCATTCCACATCTGAAATCACATTTTCCACAATCAGAGATGCAACCATATATGTATTATCTGCACAAGAGATGTTTCCAAATTTATTTGTGATAGATGAGGATGCACATTCAAAGGTAATAGAGCATTATCTTCAGGGGTATCTGACTCCTCTTCACTCAGCTCCTACCTAGCAACTCAAGATTCTTTTTTTTGTTGTTCATAAGATTTTAAGTTTATTTTCTATTTTCACAATTTATATCTTTGCTTTGTGTGTGTATCCTGTTAACACAAAGTATTTTATTTTTATACAAGCAGTTTCCTTTATAACTATGTTTTTCTTAACAGCCTATTCATATATATTTCTTGAGAAAATGCCAATTAATTGCCTCCTGAGGGTTGGGAGGGAAGGCTCCACATCTCACTCCTAACTTCTGGTGGTCTCAGACATTCTGTGGCTTGTAGATGACATTCTCCTCGTGTCTTCACATTATACTCACTCTGTACTTGTCTGTGTCTATATTTTCATAAGGAGGCACTCTATATTGGATTAGGGACCCACTCTATATGACTTCATCTTAACTTTATCATCTTCAAAGACCTTATTTCCAAATAAGGCCATATCCATAGGCACTGTACATCAGAGCTTCAACATTTCAATTGTCAAACTCAATTCAATTAATGATATCCTTCCAGGACTACACTGGTGCTATATTACCCACATCCTATTGAACTGTTAAATGTAAGCTTCTATCTTTCATTTATTATTTTCAAGTTATGTAGTTTATTCTTGGATTTAAATAATGAAGAAATCAAATTACTTATTACTTTCTATCATTTCTTTTATCTCCATTCAATTTTTTCTGAATATATCATTTATATAATACAGGGGTTTATAATATTCACATTTTTGTTAGTACTGGGAATTGAACCTAGGGGCACTTTACCCAACCTACATACCCAGCCCTTTTTATTTTTTGTTTTGAGATAGGGGTCTTGCTAAAGTATTGAGACTGGCCTCCAACTTGCCATCCTACTGCCTCAGCCTCCCCAGTAGCAAGATTATAGGCGTGGGCCACTGTGAATAACATAATATTCACACTTTACTCTGTAATCATTTCTGCTTTTGTTAGATTTTCCTTGCTTTTCTTACTTCTTTGCCATAGTTTTAGCAGTGTCTACTCTTTCTTCTACTCTTCAATTTCTGTGATTTTTAAAAAATATTTATTTATTTGCTTTAGTTGTACACAATACCTTTGTTTTTATGTGGTGCTGAGGATCAAACCCGGGTAGCGCACGTGCTAGGTGAGCGCTCTACCCCTGAGCCACAATCCCAGCCCTGTGATGTTTTTATTTTCTCCTCTTTCTGAGCCTTCTTGTTTTTTATTTTTTTGTATCTCTGCTTTTTATTTTTGTTTTAAAAGTGATAATTGATTCACTAAATTTTTATAATTTATGACAAAATATTTGGTCTAAATTTTCATATGCCCTATAGAAATATTTCTATGGTGAGGTTTTTTTGTTTGTTTGTATTTGACTCTCCTCTTTTTCTCTTTTTCTGTTTCTTTCTCAGTATTTCCTTTCTGTGTTTCTATATAGTTTCTTCATTGTTTCCATTTTGAGTACTCAATTTTTTTTTTTTTTTTTTTTTTTTTTTTTTTTTTTTGGTATTGGGGATTGAACTCAGGGCACTCGACCACTGGGCCATATCCCCAGCCCTTTTTTTATATTTTATTTCGAGATGGGGTCTCACTGAGTTGTTTAGTGCCTCACCATTGCTGAGACTGGCTTTGAACTTGCGATCCTCCTGCTCAGCCTCCTAAGTCGCTGGGATTACAGGTGTGTACCACTGTGCCCCCCTGAGTACTCAATTTTTAATGAGTCTAGTTTTTACTAGATCAGCTGTTTCTGCAAGATCAATGTGAGAAAGAGGCAAGGGCATGATTCAAGATGGAGAAGTAAAAAGAAAAAAAAAACAATTCTGAGATTTACATGGGAATTCATTTGGCTTTTCTCCTTCTCTCTGACTAGATTAAACTCAGTTTACAATGTAAATTGTCTCTTTTCCCACTACTTCATTTACAGCTGCTGATGAGAAGGAAGTGTAGGAGAATATGCTTAGTCTAAAGGATTCTTCTTTTACCTGTTACGTTATTTTTAAATCAACCTGACACCCCAATCCCCACTGATACAAACAAATGATTTTGATTTTTTACTTCAGAGCTGCCTCTAACCTTGGTGAAATGCTTTTGCTAATCTTTTCTGAGATCTGTGACCCTGGGTGATCTCTCCCTCACTGAATTTTCCCGAATTCCAGTTTAATCTTCTCTGCTTTTGGCCTTTTTTTTTCCCCCCTAATTTGAGCAACAGCATTTTAACTAATATTATTCAATATTACTTTTTAAAATTTTTTTGGGGGGGGGCTGGGGATTGAACTCAGGGGTACTTGATCACTGAGCCACATCCCCAGCCCTATTTTGTATTTTATTTAGAGACAGAGTCTCACTGAGTTGCTTAGAGCCTCACTTTTGCTGAGGCTGGCTTTGAACTTGCAATCCTCCTGCCTCAGCCTCCCTAGCTGCTGGATTATAGGCGTGCGTCACCATGCCTGGCTCAATATTATATTTGTGTTTCTGTTTCTCCTTCTCCTTGCTATTATTTGGCAATTTTCTAAGAGATATTGGGTAAATTCTGCTTTTACACCATTGTATTTAATTCAAAAGTTGGGTCCCACATCTTGAAGGCTTCTTCAGTTTAAAAGTGACCTCAAATTCGTTCATATTTTTCTCATTGAGAAGTGGAGTCTACTTCCTCATTCATTTGAATCTAGACTAGCTTTAGTTACCCACTTATAATTAATAGAATATAGCAGAAATGACAGCTCAACTTCTGAGTTAGGTCAGAGAGGCTGCCATGCAGCAACTGTCTTGTTTGCTGGAGCGCTCGCCTTTGTAGCCCTGAACCACCAAGTAACTAGGGGGCTGCCATGTTGTGAGGAAGCTCCAAACACATGGAGAGGCTAAAAGCTTGGTTGAATGATTCCAGTTAAGCCCAGCCTTTGAGTCATCCTAGTCAGGTGCCAGACACATTGGTGAGGAAGACTTCACCCCTCAGCCTCTTTGGGCAACCCCAACTGTTTAAATCTTCCCAATGGAGCTCCCTACTCATTGTGAAGCAGAGACCTGCTATCCTCCTAGTGCTCCATTTGAATTCTTGACTCACAGAAACCCTAATGCAATAAAATAGCTATTGTTTCGTGTGTCTATTTTGGAGGTTTATTTTATTAATTATTATTATTTTTTTGTGGGGGGGGGACTAGTTGAACCCAGGGGAACTTAGCCACTGAGCCACATCCCCAGCCCTTTTTATGTATTTTATTAGAGACAGGTTCTCGCTGAGTTGCTTAGGGCCTTGCTAAGTTGCTGAAGCTGGCTTTGAACTCACGATCCTCCTGCCTCAGCCTCCTGAGCTGCTGAGATTACAGGTGTAAGCCACTGTATCCAGCTGGAGGAGGTTCATTATACAACAAAAGACAATCAGAATGTTTGTTTAATCTTTTGCATAATAAAATTTTGCAAACTATTCTCTGGGATAATTTCTACTGTACTCCAGAAAGTTGATGTGGTAGGTCTGTGCTTTTTTACTAAACTAGAGTATTTCCAAGAATTCCCTTCATTGTGATAAAGGGTTGAGATTAGGCCAAAGAATAAACCTGTGTAAGATTCGAAAGGTGGAAATGAAGGAGTGACTTCTAATGCTCTAAAGGTTAGTGTAGGCCATCAGTTGCTCTTGCAACTCAGATGGGCTGTCAATGATATGCTGAATTGACTTGTCATTTCTACAGAAGCCTGTAGATCTTTCAGCAACTGATGGATCTTATCGTTCAGCTTCTTTGAGTCCTGAGTCAGGTGAAAGTGCAACTCTGTGATGAAATATTCCAGAGACCAGGATAGTTAACACAGTCCTGGAGCAAAACAATGAGTAAGCAATTAGTTAACACAGTCCTGGAGCAAAACAGTGAGTAAGCAATTTTGTCCATCCCACATTAAAAACCAACCAACCAACCCACCCAAAAAATTGGTCTTCTTCATTACTGGGGATCAAAAAGAATACACTTGTTAGCTCAATAATGTATATACCAAGTGGCAGATGCTGTGTTATCTATTTTGGTAAAAAATACCAGATCTGGAACAGCAGCTGTAAGTGAGACTATCACTTGGTTAATTTTTTATGTTTTATTAGCATTCCAGAAGCCAGAGTTGATCTTTTTTCTTTCTCTTTTTTCAGGACTAGGAAAGCAAATTAAATAAATAGCCAAACAATGGGAATCATTGTCACTGCCTTCCTTCTTCGTTGGAAATCAGCATTAATTTCTTCAATTCTTTCTAGGATGTGGTATGGCAGTCCGCTGATATCTGTGGGGGATATGTCCAAGATCCCCAGTGGATATCTGGAAGTATCAAACCCTATATAAACTATGTGTTTTCCTATAATATATACCAATGATAAAGTTCAATTTATAAATTAGGCACAATGGGAGATTAATAATAACTTTCTGTAGATCTTAGCAATCTAAACATGATTTTTTTCTTTCCTTATGAAATCAAGGACTTTTATAATTTTGCTTAAAGGAAGGATTTTTTGGAAGGAAGAGAAACAAATTCTCTTTGGCATATCTGAACTGCCAACATCACTATTCTTGTCATTTTGGGTCAATATTAAGTAAAATAAGGGTTACTTGACTGCAAGCATTTCAATAGTACAGCAGTCAACCTGATAACCAAGAGAAGTACTAAGTGACTAATGGATGGGTAGCACATACAGTATGGATAAACTGGGTAAAAGGATAACTGATGTTCCAAGCAGGCTAGAGAGGGATAGCACAAGCACAAGAATTTTTCATGCTACTCAGGACAGCACACAATTTAAAACTTAGAAATTGTTTATTTCTGGAATTTCCATTTAATATTCCCAACTATGGTTGACCACATATAATTGAAAACAGTATAAAGTGAAACCATAGGTAAGGGGTGACCACTCTTCTTCTTCTGATATATAATCATGGTTGGAAGAGGTAGAAGTTGATTTTAGAGGCTTCCACTTGGCTATTTCTACCATAATAGCTCTACACAATGGGTCAAAGAACAAATCTGAAGGCTTTTCAAATTTTTAAATTTAACCATTCAAAGCAGCAATCAGGAGACTGAAAACCACTGGTAGGTTTTTGTACTGCATGTACCCACTGTGAGAAGGACTTGGGCCAAGAATGCATGTAACTCCTGGCTCTCATAAACTCTCACTCATACTTGGGAAATATGATGGCTTTTCACATCTCCTGGTACCAGTATCAGTTCAGATTGTGTGGTCAATAATCCATATGAGGTCTGGGAATTTCCATTTTCCTGTTACATCTGAAAAAAAGGATACAGGTCCCTTTGAGGAGGGAGGGGGGCGTTTATTGTATGTACTTGCAGTGACTTGCAGGATTCAATGTCAAGGGTTAGACTTCCTCTTTAATCACTTGGCTCTGGGCCTGAGAACTGGCTTAGATATGGAAAATAAAATTTTAATTACCCATCATGACAACTAACATTATCCTTTTGCTTACTAGCTTTCCATTTTTGTGTGTTTATAAAAAGCAGGTAACATTCTAACCTGCTGCCCATCCATGTGTGCCTGGTAACCATGGCCTATTAGTCATTGCTGCAGATCCTGGAAGGTCAAAGAACCTTGACTGTCACTCCAGCTTTGGTGTGCATTACAGTAATTATGTTCACCTTGACTTTTAATATTAGATGCCACCATCTGGGCTCTGCTATTCTGGAATCCTACCACTCCCATAGATAACAGAACCCAATTCTATGATAGAATCTCCTGCTTTCTCCCCATTGGATCATACAGACAACATTACAGCCAAACTTCCTAAAAATGCTAGTGTCTTCTGTACACTGCTATTTCTTATTTATCATATGATAAGCATGCCCCTGGGGCTTTCCTGGGAAACCTAATCAAGTAATAGGGTCTCTGGTTCACATGATGAATGATTCTAAGATTGATACATCCCAGAGCCTACTGATACCTTTCTCAAAACTGTTTAGCATCTCTTTCTAACAGTGGACAGATACTGTATCTAAGTCTCAAGGTGTCATCCCAACAGCATTTAGAACTGACTCCAGGTGGCCTTGTCAGGACACAGAGTCCAAGACAAGAAAGACTCTTTCCTTGTTAACAACTGTTCCTATGTCTTGCCTCATTTTCTGACCCTCTGCAATCTAATCACTTAAACTCCCCCATGCCCTAATTCCTTCTTCTTCATGTTGGCCAGACCTGTTATCTTTAAAATAATTTTAATTGACAAATAATAATTGGGCTGGACAGGGTGGTATACACCTGTAATCCCAGCACTTCAGGAAGCTGAAGTGGGAGGATTGCAAGTTTATAGCCAGCCTAGACAACTTAGTGAGACCCTGTCTGAAAATAAAAATAAAAAGGGCTGGGGATGTAGGTTAGTGGTAAAGTACCTGTGAATTCAAACCCCAGTACTCCAAACAAAACAGACACATAATAATTGTACACATTTATGGGGTACAATGTGCTGTTTTGATACATATGTGTATTATGTAATGATCCCCAAATCTTCTCTTCTGGATATTTTGAAATGTACCAAATGGAATTGTTAACTATAGTCATACTATTGTGTAATAGAATACTAGAGCTTATTCCTATCTAACTGTAGCTTTGTTTTATATTCAAAGTTGTTGTATTTGTAATAGTAGAATGTATTACAATTCATAATACACATATAGAGCCTCTTTTTACATAACACTGTATACAAAGTATATTCGTACTATTCAAGTCTTCAATCATGCATTTAGGATAATAGTATCCATCTTATTATACCATCTTTTCTTTTTTTTTTCCCTCTATCCCCCCTTGCTCCCTTCCTTCCCCTCCCTCCCCTTTGACCATTCTAGTGTTCCTCTAATCCTCCTATGTACCCCGACACCCAACACCACTGTGAATCTGCCTCCTATATCAGAGAAAACATTTGGCATTTGGATTTTTGAGATTGACTAACTTCACTTACGATTATATTCTCCAACTTCATCCATTTACCTGTGAATGCCATTATTTTATTTTCTTTTATTGCTGAGTAATATTCCATTGTGTGTATATACCACATTTTCTTAATCCACTCATCTACTGAGGGACATCTAGGTTGGTTCCACAACCTAGCTATTGTGAGTTGTGCAGCTACAAACATTGAGATAGCTGTGTCACTGTAATATTGCTGTTTTTAAGTCCTTTGGGAATAGACCTAGGAGTGGGATGGCTGGGTCATATGGTGGTTCCATTCCCAGTTTTCCAAGAAATCTCCATACTGCTTTCCATAATGGTTGTACCATTTTGCAGTCCCACCAGCAATGTATGAGTGTGCCTTTTTCCTCACATCCTCTCCAACATTTATTGTTGTTTGTGTGCCATTCTGACTGGAGTGAAATGAAATCTTAGAGTAGTTTTGATTTGCATTTCTCTAATTGCCAGTGATGTTTTCGCTGGTTTCACTGCTGAAGGTCATGGCATGCCGAGTGTGGATTTGATCTGGTGTTGCAGTTGCGTGGTTGGTCTCCTGCCGTCTCCCAGCTCTGGCTTTGTTCCGCACCGCCTGTGCTCCAGGTAGTGCTGCTGAAGTCATGTAGTGCTAGGTGCTACAGACAGCTTGTCTTGCTTTCTCCCTGGTCGCAATATTCTAACCATCCAGGAGTTGAGCATTTTCAGTCTATATATATATAGGTTGAAAAGCTATTTATCTTCTTTGTTGGATTCTTTCCCCGGAACAGCCCTGAAGAGCGGCTTCCTTTAATCCGCCATCTTGGATCCCCCTCCCTAACTGTAGCTTTGACCCATTGATCAACATTTTCCCATCCTCCCCTGAGATATACCCCCATGTCTGGGAATCACTGTTCTATTCTCCACTTTTATGAGGACAACTCTTTTAGATTTCCACATTGCATAAAATCATGCATATGCATTTGTTTGTCTGGCTTATTTCACTTAACATAATGCCTTCCAGGTTCATTGGTGTTGTAGCAAATGATAGTGTTTCATCTTTTTATGGATGAATAGTATTCCTTTGTGTGTATATATACCACATTTTATTTTTTCATTCATATAGGGACAATTAGGTTGGTCAGGTCTTTACATTTCTTTGATGTGTATGTTGATCCAAGACGCAAAGAAAAGACCACCAACTCCAGTTTTAAATTAAAGCAAGCTTATATTGTATACATACAAAGAGAGCTGGCCAGGGCTGCCCCTCCCAAACACTGGGCTTGGGGTCAGCCCCGCTCTCAGGGAAGACAAGATTTTTATAGTTCAAAGAGTTACAAAAAATCTTGGGAACTTACAGCTAACAAGGTCAGACATGTGTAATTTAAAGCAAGTAGCAAACTAATCACCTACATGGCATTGCATTCCAAGGAAAAGGGGGGTGTAGTCAAACCCTATATCAAAAGTTTATGAGGCACCATTAGTTTTAGAGAGAGAGAGAGTTGTTATCTGGTCAAGGAAAGCCAGGCCTGAGTGAGCTCAAGGCCTGGGCATGAATGCCAGACAATAAGCTCAAGCCAAATAAGAATCCTAGCATTTCATAGAAAACTGAAGTGGGCTTTTCATAACTTTTTGACAGGATGGCTCCCAGTCTTAAGATGAAATTAGGCTGGTTTATCATGTACACAATATCTTCCAGAGGAGGAATGTCCTACTTGAAGTATGCTATGATATATCCTGAATCATTGGTTGAGAGATAATTAGGGAAGATAGAACTAGAGGATGACTAACACCATTTTGTGATGCTCAGGTGTGGTCTTTCAGGGTGTCCAATTAAATGAAGGCAGTTCTCCTTTAACAAGGGGTAGGAATCTGCTTTTGCTACCTGGAGAATTAAGAGGTACCTGGTGGTTCGAGGTTGTCAGGCTCATGCACCTAAATATCATCTTAGGTCTCTACTTCTTGCTATTATCACATTAGGCCCTTAGCATCGACATAGGAGACCTGTTTAGGCTGTCATTCAGTATTCTTTGAGCTCAGCTAGCCTGGCAATTAACTCCTGGGCTTGCTTTTCAGTGGATTCTGTCCTGCAGCTACAAAGGGTAAGAACCTATTTAAACATTACCCTGGAAGCTTTCTCACTTCCAGAGTGTGACTTGAATTGTCTGCTTAACCTGAGCCCATCTATTTTTTCTCTTCCTTCCTTCCTTCCTTCCTTCCTTCCTTCCTTCCTTCCTTTCTTTTTTTTTATCAACACTTACAAAGCCATGAGCAAAAGCTAGCCAATGTCATGGTCTTCATAATTATTTCTTCCTGATTATCACTAGTCATGGGATCCTTAGCAATATCTGACCAGTAAGTGACCCAGTCCTAGAATCTCCTTCTGAGGGTATGCTTCTTAGTGCTATTTCTTTTTAAAATTTATTTAAATTAAAAGGCAAAAGAGAGCTGGGGTTGTGGCTCAGAGGTAGAGCACTTGCCTAACATGTGTGAGGCACTGGGTTTGATTTTCAGCACCACATGTATATAAATAAATAAAATAAAGGTCCATCAACAACTAATAAAAATTTTTTTTTAAATAAAAAATGTGGTTGAATAAGATAAATATCATTATTCTAAATGCATGATTGAAGACTTGAATGCTACGAATATACTTTGTATATAAACTGTTTTGTGTTAAAAGATGCTCTATATGTGTAGTATGAACTGTAATACATACTACTACTATAAATAAAAATTAAAAAAATTAAAAAAGTAAAAGATTGTATATATTTATGGTGTGCAGTGTGATGTTTTGAAACATGTATATATTGTAGAATAGCTAAATTGAGCCAATTAACATATGCATTATCTCTCATACTTACTTTTTGTAGTGAGAACACCTAAAATCTACTCTCTCAGCACTTTTCAAGTATACAAACACTGTTATTAAGTACAATTATCATGCTGTACATAGACCTCTTGAAATTTTTCCTCTTGTCTAACCGAAATTTTGTATCCTTTGACCAATATCTCCCCAACCCTGCCCCAACCCAGCAGCCCTTGGTAATCACCTGGCTTATTTCACTTAACATAACATCCTCTACTTTCATTCTTGCAAATGACAGGATTTCCTTTTTTTCAAAGGCTGGACAGTATTCTATTATGTAGTGCCACTCCTATTACCAATGGTTTTATCCTGGGTTCTTCGAAAATGCTGAACTTGAGACAAGTCTTGCATGACGGTCATTATTTTGGAAAATTATCCTCCAAGGAAGAATAAAGGAAAGATAACGAAGGAAAGAATAAAGGAAAGAAGGAAAAGATATTCTAACAGCAGCTCACCGAGTTGATCCCACTGCAGGGAACTAGAGATTAATCTGCCAGGGAGCCTCTGGGAGCCATGCAGAATGCATGAGAGATCATATGTTTTAAAGAGAAGAAGGGAATGTTGATTACTGCCTCCTGTAGACAGTCCCTCCTGTATGCTGTCTGGGAACTGCCACAAGGGATATCAATTTTCTTACATTTATAGTCTTAGAAAAATGATTTGATTCTTTTGTAGCCTCTAAAGATGATTAGTGAGGGTTTTTTAAAGCATTGCTATGAATGTATAGATTTTTTAAAGTTGTAGTTGGACACTATACCATTTAAAAAATTATTTGTATTAATTAGTTATACATGACAGTAGAATGCATTTATGCACCGTGATATATCACACATAGATGGGATATAATTTCTCATTTTTCAAAGTGTACATGTTGCAAAATCATATTGGTCATGTAGTCACATATATACATACAGTAATAATGTCTGCTTCATTCCACTATCTTTCCCATCCCCACATCCCCTCCCTCCTCTCCCTTCACTTTCCTCTGCCTAATCTAAGGTAAAGCTAATTTTCCCTGGTGCCCACTACCTTATTGTGAATTAGCATTCGCATATTAGAGAAAACTGTTGGCCTTTGGTGTTGTAGGGGTAGACGAGGCAAGGCACCGAAGATAACAGGAAACAGTTTTATTTGGCTGCAGCCAGGTACAGAGGGTACGCAGCTCTCGCTGTAATCAATTAATCCCCTGAACTCCAAGTTCAGGTAGTTTCAGAACTTTATACCCAGCATGTAAGGGGAAGGGCTCAGAAGTTCACAGTTTACAGAAGTTCACATAAAAATAGTTTTTTTTTCTTTCACTGTTCTGGGCAAGTTAACCCTTCAAGGACAACACCTGAGAAGGGAGAGCTTCTTCTCCCCTTTCTTTCCTCTCCCTCCCAACTGTTACCATGAAGCCTAAGCATAACTTCTCTTATTTTAGAAATGTAGACATCGCCAGGCGTGGTGGTGCATGCCTGTAATCTCAGCACATGGGAGGCTGAGGCAGGAGGATTGCCAGTTCAAAGCTAGCCTCAACTGGCACTTAGCAACTCAGTGAGACCCTGTCTCTAAATAAAATACAAAAAAAAGGGCTGGGGATGTGGCCCAGTGGTTGAGTGCCCCTGAGTTCAATCCCAGGTACAAAAAAAAAAAAAAAAAAAAAAAAAAAAAATGTAGACATTTTTGTAAAGCTTCAGCTCATGGCCAAAGTCCTTGTTAAAGAATTTGTCTTTTTTATCACACTTTGTATTTGCAAACACATTTCTACAAACTACTATACTGGATAAATGTTTGTGAAAAACAAGTAAGCAGGCCTCTAGCACCTGGAGTGCTAATTTCTTCCAGGCCAGTGGCCAAGTGAAATCGGGCAACAGGAAAATAGAAAGTTTATCTACTTTGAACTCTTTTGTAGAGACTCTTTTGCTGACAGTCCTAAAATCAGCCATGGTGAAGATTTCTGGAGAATCCCAGTTAAATTGTTCTGTAAAGAAAGGGTGTGCTGCCGGGCATGGTAGCACACGCCTGTAATCCCAGCACTTGGGAGGCTGAGGCAGGAGGATCGCGAGTTCAAAGCCAGCCTCTGCAATGGCGAGGCACTAAGCAACTCCGTGGGACCCTGTCTCTAATAAAATACAAAAATGGGCTGGGGATGTGGCCCAGTGGTCAAGTGCCCCTGAGTTCAATCCTCGTTAACCCCCTCCAAAAAAGGGGGTGCTATTACATTGGTTTTGTGGGGTTGGCTTATTTCACTTAGCATGATATTCTCCAACTCCAACAATTTACTGGCAAATGCCATAATTTCACCCTTCTTTAAAGTTGAGTAATATTCCATTGAGTGTGTATACCATATTTTCTTTATCCATTCATCTATTGAGGGACACCTAGGTTGGTTCCATAGTCCAGCTATTGTGAATTGAACTGCTATAAACATTGGTGTGACTGTGTCACTATAGTATGCTAATTTTAAATCCTTTGGGTATAAACTGAGGAGTGGGATAGCTGGGTCAAAAGGTAGTTCCATTCCCAGTTTTCTAAGAAATCTCCACACTGCTTTCCATAGTGGTTGCACCAATTTGCATAGATTTTTTTTTAAATATTTATTTATTTGCTTTAGTTGTACACAATGGGTTTATTTGTACGTGGTTCTGAGGATCGAACCCGGGCTGCACATGTGCTAGGCGAGCGCTCTACCGCTGAGCCACAATCCCAGTCCCAATTTGCATAGATTTTAACATTCATAGCAGAGAAATGTTAAAAGGTGCTTCCATCTATTGCAGTCATTATTCTCCAGGCTAATGTCTCATCTTTGACTACTGAGTGTCCCTCAAATTGGCTCCTGTGACCTTCTGACCTGACCCCTGTGGATTGTAGTAGCTTCCTTATTTTCTAGTATGACTTGGTATTCCAGGCTCATTCCTGCTTCAGTATGAAATCATCCATTTCAGCAGCACTGTTTTCCTTGTAGTGGGAAGTAGTGTTTGAAGCTCACAGTCTGGCACTAGAGGGCCTCATTGCTATTGGGGTTGTTATTGCTCTAAGTCTTTTCCTTGGACAGTGCTAGAAATAAGTATTTGTGAAAAAGAGAAATAAGTCATAAGGTAGTACCTATATTTCTAATTCAACTAAAACATGTTTTTTCTTTACCTTATTTCTTTGATTTTACCTAATTTCTTTGATTTGTATTTCTTTTTTTTTTTCTTTTCTTTTTTTTTTGTACTGGGGATTGAACTCAGGGGCACTCGACCACTGGGCCACATCCCCAGCCCTTTTTTGTATTTTATTAGAGACAGAGTCTCATTGAGTTGCTAAGTGCCTCACCATTGCTGAGGCTGGCTTTGAACTCGCGATCCTCCTGCCTCAGCCTCCCAAGTGCTAGGATTACAGGCGTGCGCCACCACACCTGGCTTGATTTGTATTTTTTTTTTTCAAATATTTATTTATTTCCTTTAGTTGTACACAATGCAATGCATTTATGTTTTACGTGGTGCTGAGGATCGAACCGGGCCGAGCACCTGCTAGGCAAGCGCTCCACCGCTGAGCCACAACCCCAGCCTGATTTGTATTTCTTTACTCTTACTAATTAACATAATTACTCATTTACTTTAACCTACTTATGTTTATGTAATAGTTTCAAATGTCATTATCAAGTTACCTATTTACTATATCCTATTAGTTGCATACTAACAATATTTATATTGTAATTACCAATATAGTTCCTAAATACTATTTAAGATTTTCTAAAAATTCTATTCTTCCTTTATAAAGTATATCCCACTAGAAGGTACACATTTCTGTGTTTTGAAGTTATCAAATTAATTCTTCTCTATGTGGTTAAACCATCAACTTGATATACTTGACATTTTGTTTTCTACTTTTAGGATTGATATTTTCCCATTTTGATTTAATTTTTTTTTTTACAATTATGTGAACGATTTACATGATTCTTAAGTCAAACACTACAACAAAACAAAACAAAACACATTCAGAGGCATCTAGCTTCTAATTTTGTTTCCCTTAACCTGTTTCTTCCTTCCTTCTGAAAGGAAGTTCAGACTTCACCTCTGGAGGTTCAGTATTTGAGTCAGTTGAAATAAATGGGCAATAGACAAATTAATAGGAGAAAAGGGCTAACAAATTCATCTAATCACAATTCTATGTGACATGGGTGACTTTAGGTTAAAGACCCACAGACCCAGGTGAGTAATTCACTTTTATACTTAGTTTGGATGAAACCCAGACAGCCTTTTAGAGCTGTGATTGGATAAAAAGGGTCGGAGCTAATGCAGTGGAGGGGCTGTGGTACCCAGCAACGCCTTCTCTGCAGACTCTTCTTGGCCCTCAGTGGTAGCATTCCCTCCTCCCAGGTATGGGACAGGACCCTTTCTGGAATTGTGAGAAGGAGGTCTTAGGATTTAACGATCAAATCGGGGAGGTCAGAGAATTTATTTATGCCAGTTCTCATAGAAAGATGGGAGAACCTTTGTTTTTATTTTCAGGTTTTATGACTGGCTTTAGAGGAAAAAGAGGAATTCCAGGTTTTATGGCCCATCTCAGGGGAGAATGAGAAGTGTGAGACAGGAGGGTGGGTGAAGGTGGGAGAGAAACTGCTTCTGAGGCTGCCCCGGATGCCTTCACTTTAGGGTATTGTGTTCCGATCCCCAATACTCCTATCTATAAGTAACCATTTTTTAAATTACATTTTAATTGATTCTTCCATTTAAAAAACATACATGTTTTTTAATATTCCCTCCATTTCTTAGTAAAAGATAGACTACTATACGCTCCAATGTGTACTTTGCTTTTTCCACCTAACTATATTTCATGAGATTCACTCCATAGTGGTACATAAAGACTTCATTCCTTCCTGCAGCTTCAATTCACCATTATTTGAATTTATCCAAGTACCAATTGAAGACTGTATTGATAGATTTGGAAAATAACTTTGAATCAATAACGAGGATAGAATTATCACTTATTGTGCTTCAGAAGACTGTGCAATAAGATTTGGGGGCTATATTAGGAATTTAGTTGTGAATGTGTTTTGTTTGAGATATCATTTAGACATGCAAATATTTAGACGTGTATTTTAGACAGTTTGGGATATAGTGTTTAGAGTCCAAGGGTGAGGGTTCAGGCTGGAAATAGAATTTGGAAATTAACAGTCAGGGAGTGTGGGGAAGAAGAGGAAGAAGCAGTGTTCTAGGCTGGTCAGTTTTCCACTTTTTCATTAACTTCTAACTCTAGGAGATTTTGGTTGTCTGGTTTTAGCTCCTGGACTCCTATGGTGAACAAGAAAACAATTACTGTCTCTTAAGCAGAGTAGGGAAGAGAGAAGAGGAGAATGCACAGTTGTTTTCACTAACCTGGCAGGGGGTGCCAGTCTTTGGCCCCAGGGTACAGCCAACCCTCCTCTCCACCCTCTTGAGGTGCACCATTTTCATCTCGAATGGGTTTCTTACTGCTGAAGTAATTAGTTCCTGGAATTTGTGTTTCCCTCTAAGGTTTTCCTTGTTTGATTTTGGGGAAGGGAGCCAGCAACCTGTACCAATTTTCCATCTTTGTGGGGGCCGGAAATCCTATTACATTTTAAATATTAAACAAGGGAAAGGAATATTTTTTCAAGAGAAAAAAGATGGGGAAACTGGTTTACTGTCTTTTTTCAAATATCTTATGAAAACATCCCAAGGAGATTGAACCTGATTAGACTCAATGTGAGGAAAATAGGACTCAACAAAGTTGAAAACTGCATGCTGGGTGAGAAAATAAAGAAATGACTACTCATTAGGAGGAAATATGTATTCTATATGAAGAAATGTTATCATCTAGAAACTTCTAGAACTCCTGAAATTCTACCTTGGATAAGCAAGTGCAGGGTAAGAGCTAATTTCCCTGGTCAACAGTGTGTGTGTGGGGAGATACCAAGGTTCATCACAGACTTTTTCTCTTTAATCATAATGCTTCACCAGGATTTTGTAGAGAATATTTGAATATCAAGTCAAGCATAAAAAAGTTGCAGTCGAGGGGTTGGGATTGTGGCTCAGCGGTAGAGCACTCGCCTAGCACGTGCGCAGCCTGGGTTCGATTCTCAGCACCACATAAAAATAAACACATTGTGTACAACTAAAGCAAATAAATAAATATTTTTTTAAAAAGTTGCAGTCGACATTTAACATGATGAGCATTAAAATAAACAGAACCAATAAATCATAAAATTAAACTAGATGATGTAATATGAGGCTAACAAAATAATAAATAGAAAAGTGGTTTTTTTTTTTTTTTTGTGGTACCAGTGATTGAACTCAGGGGCACTTGACCACTGGGCCACATCCCCAGCCCTTTTTTGTGTTTTTATTAGAGACAGGGTCTCACTGAGTTGCTAAGTGCCTCGCCATTGCTGAGGCTGGCTTTGAACTCGTGATCCTCCTGCCTCAGCCTCCCAAGTGCTGGGATTACAGGCGTGCGCCACCGCGCCCGGCTAGAAAAGGTTTTTGATGGAAATTAGTATCTACATTTTTATATAGAATCGTTAAAGTTTTTGGAATTACATTTTTTGTGCTTTATATTTTTGTGCTAGTGTCATCTTTAAAATATTTTTCTTGAAATATCTTCCTAGTATTAACAAATACAAATAATTATTGAGTCAAAATGAAAGTTCTCTGAGGCAGGAGGATCGCGAGTTCAAAGCTAGCCTCAGCAATGTCGAGGCACTTAGCAACTCAGTGAGACCCTGTCTCTAAATAAAATACAAAAAAGGGCTGGGGGTTTGGCCTCGTGGCCCAGTGCCTCTGAGTTCAATCCCTCGTACCAAAAAAAAAAAAAAGATAAAGAAAGTTCTCTTACAATAGCATCACCTCCTTCATCCCCAGTATCTTCCAGAGATGATCAATTTTCACAGTTTAGTATTTATCTTTCCAGACTGTTAAATACACATTAACATCTTTACATGTACATGCATACACACATGGAGTAATTTTATGTAGATAGATATTATATGTGTGTGTATGTATCCATATATACAGTTGTATATATCTACATGAGTTTTGAAAAAATATATATTTCTTCTAAACTCACGGTGGGTATATGCCTATATAGTACAGTTAGGTCTATGTCATTATTGTAAATAGCTGAAGTTCACTTTGTACATGTTAATAAATTATGTTTTATTTCACTGAGAAGTACACAGAAAAAGATAAATTAAAATGAACCATGTCTTTATTCCATTTAAAAATAAAACACTATAAAAATAATCTGAATAAGTAGTGTAAGCACAAAATGACAGATTCAGGGAAGCTGTTTATTCTCGGACTCGGGCTGTGATAAGAGAACTAAAGGGACTCCATCTTGTTCTTCAGCAGCCATCTTAGGAGTTCCAAGAAATAGTTCTTTTTCTCAGAACTAACAGAACACGGAAAGTCCTACCTTTGTACCCATTAATCGTTACCTAGCATAACATACTTGACAACACAAAAATAGCAATTCTTATACAATGTAAAATTGTTCTCTTTGGTTTCCATTTTTCCTTGGCAACATACCTTGTGAGAGATTGATTGTCTAGACATTAGTAACCATTCTCTAACGTGTACTCAACTAGGGTCATCTTAACCCCATTCCCTTCTACTTGATCGTTGCTGTCAACCTGGAAAGTCCCGTGGGAAATACCATTGTACCCATTGCTTTGTCTCGTTAACTGCCCAAATTCAGCTTCTGTACCGTGGCTTGCTTGCATTGGCTGAAACCCTGCAATCGAATATTCCACCCTCTGTGATTTTTCTCTTTATAAACCCTTGAAAATCACTGCCAGCACGCCATCTTGTCACACTGTGTGATGTGTGCGGATTGTGGCCGCTGATCAGCTTAATAAAGTTTTTTTTTTTTTTTGGCACAAGTGTGATGTGGCTCGGAGTTTTAATCCATATTTCGTCAGTTACAATATTTTTGGTACAACAGGGCACTGTAGGGGCTCGTTTTCTGGATGAGAAAATGGCCATTGGTTACAGAGGGGATTTTAGTTTTATAGGGTACAATTAGGGTGGTTTAATGATTGGAATTTGTGGACCTACCATTTGGATAGTTAGGGGCTAGTTGTGAGAGTTAAAACTTTAACTCAGGAGGGCAGCTGAAACAGGTTGAAACATTGTTACTTGGAGAGATGGGAACCCAGATTTTGAGAGATGAATACTTAAATTTGCCCACTGTTTTTCTTTCTCTGGGATTCATTGTCTGGGTCCCAGAGTTTCAATATTTACTATGTCTCCGTTTAGGACCAATTTGCAATGGGGGAAGTTCAAAGTCCAGAGCCCAACATTCAGCCCCCTTCCTTGGGGCCCATTGTTATTGGGAAAGGATTTATGAGGAGGTTAATGCTTGGCTACTTTCCTCTCCTTACTCCTGAGCTGCATCATCTCTCTGCTTTTCTTCGGGGGGCTGTTATGTACGAATATTATTTTCCATAACTCTTCAAGTAATACCTGGTCTTTGGTCCCAGTTGTATCTCTTTTTGTTGCCAGTATGTATTTTTAACCTGTTCACTAAGAGAGATCTATAAGCTCAGATGAATACATTGTAACAGGAGCAAATTTTTTTTTTAAACTGGTGCACTGTAATTATATATAGTAATGAGATTCCTTATGCCCTATTCATACATGCACATAACATATTTTGATGAATCTCATTCCCCAGGACCCTCCTTTCTTTCTCTTCCTCCTTCCTCTGCAGTCTTTTAAGATGAGGGAGTGGAGGAGAATATATTCAACAAATTTTCAAATAAGAGGTCCAAGATAAGATTTAAAGTTAAAAAAAAAAAAAAGGAATTTGAATGGAATTATACAATTATACAGGTTGGACAGAAAAACTTCATGTGAAAAGCCTTTCTCTAAAGGCATTTACTCTTATTTAAGGTTGGTCTAGTAAAGCAGAAAGGAGATTCATTCTTGGAAATGAGAACAAAACTTCAGGTCTTATAAGCCAACACAGAAAGATTTGAAACAAGGAGAGTTCTGTGAGGGATGGGCCCAAGTGGCTGCAGGGACTTTTCTCTTCTCTAGAAAGAGCCTTTCATGGTCCCTAAGCCTCTACTACAGAAACGGAAATTTTCTCAGCTTCTAGGTACAAATCTAAGGTCTTTAAGGACTTAGAGCTAACCACTGAGAGAAACAGCTTCTAAGAGGAAGGAGGCACTAACCCCTAAGGAACCACCTCTCTAGAGAAGGTGGGGCTTGATTGCAAAAGGAGAAATTAGTCTCAGAGGAAAACCTCACGTTGAAGAGGAGACTTATTGTCCTTGAAGGCAAAGGGAAGGGGAAACTCCACAGCCCCCCCCCCCACCACCAGGAACTGAACCCAGGGACACTTAATCACTGAGCCATATTCCCAGCCCTTTTTATGTTTTATTTAGAGACAGGGTCTTGCTAAGTTGCTGAGGCTGGATTTGAACTCATGATCCTCCTGCTTCAGCCTCTCAAACTGCTGGGATTACAGGCGTGTGCCACCATGCCTGGCTGAAAGGGGAAATTTTAAAATAGAATGAAGCAAATAACTTTAAGCAAAATAGCCTAAGAACCCTGTGTCAGTACTTCAGGCATTTTGAGGGTTGACAGGTGGAATAGGGAGTAGTGTTGGATTCCAGGCAGGAGGCTGCGCCTCCCAGGCAGAAGGCCACACCTCCCCAGGTGCTTTGTTAAAAACTACACCTCCCAAGATCCTCAGCGTGACCAAGAAACCTGACCAGCAAGTGCCCTGTCCACTACCCCCCCTGACCTCTGCTAGCCTATAGGGCAAGGACTCACTCCAAGGGGGTTTTTATGACCCCTACTCTATTTAAACCAGCCCGGACTGAGCTCGCTCTCTGTTCCTGCTCCTCTCTGTTCGTGCTTCTCTCTGTTCCTGCCTCTCTCTGTTCCTGCCTCTCTCTGTTCCTGCTCTCCGTTCCCGCGTACTCCAGCTCCTGTTCGTCCCCCGCGGTTCATCCCCATCTCCTCCACGTGTTTCTTTTGGTAATTCAATAAACCCCCTTCCCTTTTCCTATACAGCGGTTTCAGCATGCGTTCATCCATCCTGCAATTTTTCTAACAAGTAGGCCTTGATCTCTAAGGCTGCAGAAGGGACAACTGATGCTGCTGGGTAAAGGTCATGGTGTTGTACCCAATTTGCAGGAAAAAAGTCTCACAAGCCACTCACGTAACAGCCAAAGAAGGCTTTATTCCAGCTGGGGCCACCAACCACTACCAGCACAAAGCAGGGTGGTAGAAAATGTCGCCCACTCCTCGCAAGGGCAGGGTTTTTTTTTTTTTTTTTTGGTACCGGGGATTGAACTCAGGGGCACTCGACCACTGGGCCACATCCCCAGCCCTTTTTTGTATTTTATTAGAGACAGGGTCTCACTGAGTTGCTAAGTGCCTCGCCATTGCTGAGGCTGGCTTTGAACTCGCGATCCTCCTGCCTCAGCCTCCCAAGTGCTAGGATTACAGGCGTGCGCCACCATGCCCGGCAAGGGCAGGGTTTTTTAAAGCACAGGGTTAATCGGCCCTCAGGTGGAGATGATTTAAGAGTGGGTTACCCCCTCAGGTGGAGATGGGTTTAAGGGTGGGTTAATACAATTATACCCTCAGGTGGAGATGGTTTAAGTCGCCTCTGCTTATTACAATGGGCAGTCACAAAGTTCTATAACAGCAGAACCCTCGGGAGCTGAGCTAGTCCACACAGACAGGTAATGCCTGAGGGGTAAAGAAGCAATCTACAAGCCGGGCGCGTGGCACACGCCTGTAATCCCAGCACTTTGGGAGGCTGAGGCAGGAGGATCGCGAGTTCAAAGCCAGCCTCAGCAATGGCGAGGCACTTAGCAACTCAGTGAGACCCTGTCTCTAATACAATACAAAAAAAAAAGGGCTGGGGATGTGACCCAGTGGTTGAGTGCCCCTGAGTTCAATCCCCGGTACCACAAAAAAAAAAAAAAAAAAAAAAAAAAAAAAAAAAAAAAAAGAAGCAATCTACACATCTAGTTACAGATTAGGTGTGTAGGCCTCTGGGATCCCATCCAACATTAACAATCAATGTTATTAAAAGAAACAAAGACACACAAATCCCCTTCAACAGACTGTGAATAGGGTTGAGGTGGGGTAGATGTGCTGGGTGGGGATAGTTTGCGGGAAACCTAGGGAATTATTTCCTAGCAAGGACTCATCAAAAATAAACAGTTTTGTTTAAAATGAATTGTTAATTTCATGGGGGCATGGTGGGGGCAGGGTGAAAGAGCTCCCCTAAGGATAAAGAAGCTGGCAGGGGCTGCCTTCACTCCAATGGCATTGTATGAGTTGGTCTCTGGTACTAGAAGGGACACAGAATCTTCTAAGGAAGTGTACTGAGTACCAAAGAATAATAATAATTTAATGAATCTGATATTAACTTAGTGTTTGTGTGGAAATAGTGCTTAATGCTATAAGTGTCATGAATATGTCCTGCCTTGTCTTTCCACCTTTCAGCGGGTGCCTTTTGGGGTTTCAGACTCTTCGACCCTTCATCCTTAAGTTAACAATCCTGCCGACTACGCCAACTGTCCCGAGCACATTAAGTAGACAGAGGCAGATATGTCTTTGCAATGCCAAGGTTTATTCACAACCAAATACAAAGCTAGATTCACACAGTCCTAACTTAGCCTCTATCTCCCCGAGTCCCAGGGGGCTCACCAAGGGACGTCTTCTTAGCCGCTCGCTGGATCAGATGAAGTCTGGTCCGGGAACTCAGCAAGCAGCCGGCACCATCAGCAGGTCACTCCGACGGGAAGCGTGACGGGGTCTGGTCGTCTTGAAGGCGCTTCGCTTGAGTGAGCTGGGGACTCGGTTTATATACTATTTCTAGCTAGGCCCTTACGTCACTCATAGTGACATATCAGGGTCATGCACTCTGTTATCAGGGTTACACACGCGGGGGCTCTTTCAGGTGTTGCCATGGATACTCACTGTGCATGTCACAGTGTATGACAAGGCAGGACATATTCATGACACTTATAGCATTAAGCACTATTTCCACACAAACACTAAGTTAATATCAGATTCATTAAATTATTATTATTCTTTGGTACTCAGTACAGGAAGACACCCCAAAGCATGCCCTGAAGCATTTCCACGGTCCCAGTGTGAGAGCTGTACTGCCCTTCAGTGTGAAATTGTCATTCTGTACTTACTGAGAAGCCATGGGATTAAAGCTGGTAGTTGAAAATATCTCGAGCAAATACACAGTGTTTAATTTTTAAAAATATTTATTTACTTTAGTTGTACACAATGCAATGCATTTATGTTTACGTGGTGTTGAGGAGCGAACCTGGGCCGAACACGTGCGAGGTGAGCGCTCTGCTTCTGAGCCACAATCCCAGCCCCCACAGTGTTTAATTAAGATCAAAATATTTTTGTTTATTATTCTATCTTTAAAGTACACATTTGTGGGCTGGGGTTGTGGCTCAGCAGGAGAGCGCTCGCCTAGCATGTGTGCAGACTGTGTTTGATCCTCAGCACCACTTAAAAATAAACGCATTGTGTACAACTAAAAGCAAATAAATAAATATTTTAAAAAGTACACATTTGTCTAATTTTCTCCTTCATTTCTTTTTCTTTTTTTTTTTTTTTTTTAGAAATTTGATTTGGATATTTTAATAGGCTCAAAATAAATGCCATCCATACACAGGGTGTTTATTCACAGGCTTGAATGAGAATGGAAGAAACTCAGACAGTAAGTTTAATACCCATATGTGATAAGTCTGGTAAAATACAGAGATATTGAAACATTTTAGTTGAATGAATTTTATTAAACTATACAAGTTTTCCAAGTAATTGTAAATCAGTTCTCACTACAAATACTCAAAGATCCTTCATTTCTTTCTTTCTTTTTCCTCTTTCCTCCTCTTCTTTTCCTCCTCCTAGTTCTCAGAACCAAGGTCTCTGTGACCTTCTCCTGACCTCCTGTCTTTTGCCCTCATTCTGCCCTGAAGCGAGTCATAGAAAGCAGAATTTCTCTTGTTCAAGGCAGGTTATAGAACCCCATTTCCCCCAAACAAGTCATAAAACACAAATTATGCCAGGCTTGGTGGCCCATGCCTGTAATCCCAGCAGCTTGGGAGGCTGAGACAATAGGATCATGAGTTCAAAGCCAGCCTCAGCACAAGCGAGGTACTAAGAAATTCAGTGAGAGCCTATCTCTAAAATACAAAAAATGAGCTGGGGATGTGGCTTAGTGGTCAAGTGCCCCTGAGTTCAATCCCTGGTAACCCCTAAAATAGATAAATAAATAAATAAGATAAAACTCAAACTATTAGTTGAATCTTCCTCCACCTTTCTGTCTAGGATCTGGTGGTAAAGAATTTCTCTGAGCTACCCTTGTGCCACAGTAGGCCATAATGTTAGAAAAATGCTGAAACATAGTTAACTTAGCCAGGAACACTGTGTTAGTGAAATAAAAGGGTTTATTGGGGTGCCACGTGGGCAAGGGTAGGGAAAGGAAGGGAAGGGGAGTAGGGAAGGGATGTACGGGAATAGGGTCAGGGCAAGCGCGAACAGAGAGCAATTTCAGTCCGGGGCTGGTTTAAATAGAGTAGGGGTCATAAAACCCCCTTGGAGTGAGTCCTTGCCCTATTGGCCAGCAGAGGTCAAGGGGTGGGTAGTGGACAGGGGACTTGCTGGTCAGGTTTCTTGGTCACGCTGAGGATCTTGGGAGGTGTAGTTTTAAACAAAGACCCATAAGATTGTTAGCTAGCAATTGATGGATGGAGTTTCCTTCTTGTACACAGAAGGAACTTTTTGTCCATAGTGTCAACAGCCAATTGTAACCAAAAATTTTGAGTAGTTACAGAATTTAGGGGACTCACAGAAACATCCACCCACCTTTAAAGTAGCTTTTGAATAAACAGTATCTATTGGGGCCCCTTTTTTTTAGCTTAGTACAGGAATACTGTCCTGAATCTTGAGGGTGAGCAGAGTATTTATAGATTCCAAAATTTATATTATCCCCTCGAGATTGGTCTGTAAGATTCTCCATGGTCCCTCCCTGAATATCTGACTAAAAATTTCTTGGTTATCTTTATACCATTTGATAGGGCCAATTACTGGATCTTGACAAGAGTAAGTACAATTTAGTATTAGTGGAGATCCTGCAATAGCAGGTCCTTCTTGGGCTACAGATGGGGTACAAGGTTTGTTGAGGCCAGCATGGCTAAAACCCAAGGATACATGTATACTCAACAGGCAAAAAATTATTAGCATAATGCTTATAATAACAGGGAAAGCAATAAGAATCTAGTGACAAAATATTAAACCTTAGTAATTTTAACTTTTTAAAAAGGCCCACGCTCAGTCACTTTCCACCTCTGGCTGCTGGATTCTCTTCCAGTGGGTTCTTCCTCCGTGGTTTCTGTAGGTGCCTTCTTTAGCTGTGAGTGATGGATCCAGGCAGGAATACCAGCAACTTTGACGGCAGTAGGAGTGCGGAGAATCACGATGTAAGGGCCCTTCCACCTGGGCTCAAGCTGTTAGTTCTCAAACGTCGTATCAGCACAGCATCGCCTGGTTGGAATGAATGATCGGGCAGTCTGTGTCCAACGGGCTGAGCAGCCTGGACCTGGGAAAGATCTTATCTATGATTAGTTGTAGCCCTTTGAGTGTTTTCTGAGATTGGGAATGTCCCTCCCACCAGATCTTGGTGTACTCTGGGAACCAAAGGCGGTGGCCGCCCATAAATTATTTCATAAGGGGTAAATTTTTTCCGGTAAGGAGTGCAACGGGCCCTTAAGAGAGCAAAAGGCAGGAGATCAACCCAGTTACCACCAGTCTCAAGTATTAATTTAGTCAAAGTTTCCTTTAATGTTCTATTCATCCTTTCTACCTTCCCTGAACTTTGAGGATGGTACATACAATGTAATTTCCAATTTATATTCAGGGCTCTTGAAATTAATTGAGATAATTTGGCCGTGAAGGCCGGGCCATTGTCAGACCCCAAAGTTAGAGGAAGGCCAAATCTAGGAACAATCTCAGTTATTAGTTTTTAACTACTATTTGTGCTGTTTCTGTTCGAGTAGGAAAGGCTTCTACCCAGCCTGAGACAGTTTCAACAAAGACTAACAAGTATTTATATCCATATAGTCCTGGTTTAATTTCAGTAAAGTCCAATTCCCAAAATTCACCAGGTACAGTACCTTGACTTCTGTTTCCCTGTGGAAGATGGTTCTTTTTAGCATAAGCACCTGGGTAGGTGTGGCCTCCTGCCTGGGAGGCGTGGCCTCCTGCCTGGAATCCAACACATAAAACCCAGATTCCACAGGGGTCCTGCGCCATACCAAGGAAGAAAGAACACTACAATGGGGAGGCCAAGAGGAATCTGAATAGACAGGCCTTGCCAGGCTTGCCTACTCCGTCTACTACTATTAGCTAATAGCCTTTTATGCGCTCACATTTCTACACAGCTGTTCATGCTTCACTGAATGTAAGCATAAAAAATAGACATTCATTTTCCCCTGTGTCTCTGGGTCTTCAATCTGAAGGCTACCATGTCATATAAATCTTTGTTTAAATGTATTTGTTATGCTTTTCTCTTGTTAACCTGTCATTAGTTATAAGAATGTTGGCCATGACCCTAATGTGAGAAGGAAAGGGGATCATTGCCTTTCAGACCCTACAAAGCTAACGGGCAATAAAATTATTTGGTATCTAATATTTATGGCCCTAGTTTCAAGGTGAAAGAGAAAAGATTTTCTCAATAAGTTAATAAGTATTTCAAGCTGGGAAAAATAAATGTGTAGTCTTGAAGAGCAAGTTAATATTATGTGGAAGTCTTCTATCAGAAATGTTAGAAATGTACTTGTAATAAGCAAAGGCGACTTAAACTGGACTAAAACTGTCTCCACCTGATGGCCCATTAACCCACCCTTGATGGCCCCTTAATCCACCCTTAAACCCTCTCCACCTGAGGGCTTGAGGGCGCATTAACCCTGTGCTTTATAAACCCTGCCTTTGCTATGAGCAGACGCCATATTCTACTATCCTGCTTTGTGCTGGACATAGTTTGTGGCCCCGGCCGGAATAAAGGATTCATTGGCTATTATGTGAGTGGCTTGTGAGACTTTTTTTCCTGAAAATTGGGTACAACGCACTTGTTTTAAACTATCATTTATTAATGAAGGAAAAAGTAGCCACAGAATTTTTTTTTTTTTTGTACCAGACATTGAACCCAGAGTCACTTAACCACTGAGCCACATCCCTAGTCATATATATATATATATATATATATATACATATATATATATATCCCATATTTATATGTCCCATATATATATATGTTTAAAGACAGGGTCTTGCTAAGTTGCTTAGGGCCTCACTAAATTGCTGAGGCTGGCTTTGAACTCGTGCTCCTCCTGCCTCAGTCTCCAAGTGCTGGGATTACCTGCATGTACTACCGCACTTGGCTTTTTTTTTTTTTTTTTTTTTTTTGGTACTGGGGATTGAACTCGGGGACACTCGACCACTGAGACACTTCTTCAGCCCTATTTTGTATTTTATTTAGAGACAAGGTCTCACTGAGTTGCTTAGCGCCTCACTATTGCTGAGGCTGGCTTTGAACTAGTGATCTTCCTGCCTCCGTTTCCTGATCCACTGGGATTATAGGCATGAGCCACGGCACCTGGCCTGGAAAACTTTTCAGAACAAAAATGTTGATTTTTGCCGGGCGCGGTGGCGCACACCTGTAATCCCAGCACTTTGGGAGGCTGAGGCAGGAGGATCGCGAGTTCAAAGCCAGCCTCAGCAATGGCGAGGCACTTAGCAACTCAGTGAGACCCTGTCTCTAAATAAAATACAAAATAGGGCTGAGGATGTGGCTCAGTGGGTGAGTGCCCCTGAGTTCAATCCCCAGTACCCAAAAAAAAAAAAAAAAAAAAATGTTGATTTTACTTATATTTTCTTTTTCTTTCTTTCTTTCTTTCTTTCTCCTCCTCCCCCCCCCCCACGTCAGATGGGTAATGTGCCAAAGTTGTAACAAGGTTTAGAGGGAGGCACATCTTACACAATCTCCTGAACACCCAATCATTACGCTTATGAATCGAAGGATCATGATTTGACTTATATTTTTAAAAGATCCCTTGGGCCAGGTGTGGTGGCGCACGCCTGTAATCCCAGCACTTGGGAGGCTGAGGCAGGAGGATCATGAGTTCAAAGCCCCTTCAGCAATGGCGAGGCACTTAGCAACTCAGTGAGACCCTGTCTCTAATAAAATACCAAAAAAGGGCTGGGGATGTGGCCCAGTGGTGGAGTGCCCCTGAGTTCAATCCCCAGTACCAAAATAAATAAATAAATAAATAAAATAAAAAGATCCCTTGGGATTACTGTGGGGGTAGTGGAGATAATGAATAGATTTTGGCTACTGCAATAATCCAGGTGAGAAATAAACAAAATCTTTGGAATAAGAGAATAAAGTTTCATGACATTAAGGCCAAGATAGAAAACATAATGATAAATATAATCATTTTTCACAGTAATGAAAAATAGCTTCATGCACAATCTCCTGAGACTATATTGCAAAGAGTCACTTTTCTATGAAATTAGGAATATTGTTTTTTATTCTTTCTTTTACACTGGAGTTGAAGATCTCAATTTTTTCTTGTTAATATCTTTAAAGACTCCTCAGTAAGATTCTTAGATTTACATTGTTATTTTCCTATGACTGTCACAAATACTTTATTTTCATTCTGCCCATGCCCACCACCAGACACATCACTTTCCTGACTTCAGATATAGGCTACATGCTATTCATTCCAAAATTTACATCTCCAAGACCTCCAGATCCCTACATCCAAGGGCCCAGCTAATATTCCCCTAAAACCAGGAATCTCAGTGGTTCTCTATCAGGCTAATTCATGCAGCTTCCCTAAGAACTCTGCTTAAATGTCACCCTCTGAGGTCTTCCCTGACCATCCTATTTAAAATTGAACACTATTTCCCCAACTGCCCGTAGCTTCCACAGTTCATTTTCACTTCTCTATTCTATTTTTCTCCATAAAACACATAATCATCTGTTGCAGCATATATTTTATTTCTCTGTTTTTTTTGTCTACCTTCTCCCTTGCCCAGACCCACAGCTTCCATAAACAAATACATCGTGAGAACAAGGATTTTTGGTTTTGTCTGGTTTTAAATCTGCAGAATAGGACTTTTTAGGAATGGTCACTCAAATGTTTGTTGAATAAATAATTTAAAATATGAATGGATTAAAGTCCAAAGGGGAAGCAGCTAGGCTGAGCAGATCCTCCTTCCTTCTTCTGTGAGTTCACTGGTCAAAAAACTGACAAAATACTCTGGTGAAAATGCCTTCACATGGACATCTGAAGATTGAGAATAAGTGTTTTCCCTAAAATGTGATGGGGGAAAATATAAAAACTTATTACAAAACATCACCTTAAGTAAGAACAGTGTTGCTTTATGTAAAATTTCCCAGGAGAAAAAGAAAAATAGAGTCTTTAAGATGAAGTCAGAAAAAGAAATAAAATGAGACAATCTATGCTAGGGAATATTTTTAAGCAAGATCACATCTCTATATAGTTCAATTTTGGTTTTTAAGACCAGGGTAAGTAGTGAGCATATAAAATCAATACACAAAAATCAGTTTCAATAGCCTAACAATGAACTATCTGAAAAACAAAAACAAAAACAAAAACAAAAGAACAATCTCATTTACAGTAACTACAAAAACAAATAAGAAAAAAAAAACTTAGCAATAAATTTAGCTAAGGAGGTGAAAGACTTGTACAACAAAAAACTATAAAAAGTCGATGAAAGCAATTGGAGAAAACACAAGTAAATGGAAGATACCCCATGTTCATGGATTGGTAAAATCATATTGTTAAAATATCCTGCCCCAAAGGATTAACAGATACAATGTGATTATATTAGAATTTCAAAGGTGTTTTTCACAGATGTACAGAAGATGATCCTGCCATTCATATGGAATCACAAAGAACCTTGAAACAGACTGAAGTTGGGGGCCCCTCTAAATTTGAGAGCAATTCCCTCATGCTGAGAGTAAAGACTGAGAAGTTGCTTCCCACTGGCCATTGGGACAGCAAGAAAACTGAATGGAGATTGTCCCCTGCCCTGGTCAGAAGCACAGGCTAATCTGCATATGTAAGTTTTCTGCCTTTGGTCTCACTTTGCCACCCTTCCTTTTATTTTTTAGTTATAGATGGACACACAATGTCTTTATTTTACTTTATGTGGTGCTGAGGATCGAACCGAGTGCCTCGCACATACTAGGTGAGAGCTCTACCCCAAGCCAAGACCCCAGCCCGCGACCCTTCCTTTTTTTTTTTTTTTTGTGGTACTGGGGATTGAACTCAGGGGCACTTAACCACTGGGCCACATCCCCAGCCCTTTTTTGTATTTTATTTAGAGACAGGGTCTCACTGAGTTGCTAAGTGCCTCGCCATTGCTGAGGCTGGCTTTGAACTCGCGATCCTCCTGTCTCAGCCTCCCAAAGTGCTGGGATTACAGGCGTGCACCACCACGCCCAGCTGACCCTTCCTTTTTAAAGGAAAAACTTTCAGGCTCTGCTGCTGAACAGCACATAACTGGCCAGCTCCCCTTTGCCATGTTGAATATTTTTCCAGCATAGGTGGTACTGTTTTCTCCAGATCCACAGGGAGCTGTCTGACTGCAAAAATGTGGTCCCTGGGTGGTACACAGGCCAGTTGTGTGCTGCCCAGTGGCAGAGCCTGAATTCCTTTCCCCACCTCCCTTGCTCAGGTTTATCTAGCTACCTATTCCAACACAATGAACTCAAACAACTCAACAGCAAGAAAATGAAAAACCCAGTTAAAAAATGAACAAGGGGCTTGAATAACCATTTCTTTAAAAAGTCATACAAATGATCAACAAACGATATGAAAAAATGTTCAATATTGCTCTTCATATTAAAACCATGCAAATGAAAACCATGATGAGATATCATCTCATACCTGTCAGAATGACTGTTGTCATGTAACAGGGGTTCACTTGATGCTTTGATCATACTTTGAAACTTACATGTTTTCTTTTTCTCAACTTTCTTTTCCCTGATCTTCTCCTCCCTGATCTTCTTTTCCCTGATATTCTCCCCCATGTTCTTCTTTTCCCAGAACTTCTTTTCTTTTACCTTTATTTATTTGTTTTTTTGTGGTGCTGAGGATCAAACCCAGGGCCTTGCATGTGCTAAGCAAGTGCACTAGAGCAGAGCCTTCCTGATTTTTTTCTCCCTGATCTTTTCCCTGATCTTCTCTTTCTTGATCTCTCCTTCCTAATCTCATTTTCTCTGAATCACCTCTATAAAAGCTCTCTGTTCCTACTGATGGGTAGAATCACAGCCTTTGGAACAGGAGTTCCCTGTGTTTCTCCTTTGCTAGCAAAGCGATAAACCTTCTTTCTCCATTTTCTCAAAACTGTTCCTCGTTATTAGACTGGCACTGGGACAAGGACCGAGCTTTTGGCAACAGTCAAAAACATGAAAGGTAAGCTTTGGGAAGGATTGGAGAAAAGGAATGTTTGTACCCCATTGGTGGGAATGTAAATTAATACAGGCATTTTGGAAAACTGTTTGGGGTTTCGTGAAAAAAATTAAAAATAAATTTAGCATATGATTCCACAATTTCACTTCTGCATGTCTACCTAAAAATTTAAAATTAATATATCAAAGTGGTGTCTCCACGCCTGTGTTCATTGCAACAATATTTATGTCAGACAAGCCATCAACTCAATCTAAGTGTCTCCTGATAGACGGACATATTAAAAAAATGTGGCCTATTTACACAAGGAATACTATTGAGCCTTTTTATTTATTTATTTTTAAAAATATTTATTTATTTACTTTAGTTGTACACAATGCAATGCGTTTATGTTTACGTGGTGCTGAGGATCAACCCAGGCCGCGCAAGTGAGAGGCGAGCTCTCTGCCGCTGAGCCACAACCCCAGCCCCTTATTTTATTTTTTAAAAGGCCCCTTATTTTATTTTTTTAATTAGGTATATATGACTATTCAGTCTTTTAAAATTTTTTTTTTTAGTTGAACATGGACACAAGATCTTTTTATTTTATTTATTTATTTTTATGTGGTGCTGAGAATTGAACTCAGTGACTCACTGGGAGGCAAGTGCTCTACCACTGAGCTAAGGTCTCAGCCCACTATTCAGCTTTTTAAAAGAAGGAAATTCTGTCATTTGCAGTAGCATGGATGGAACTGGAGAACATTTTGCTAGATGAAATAGGCCAGATGCAGAAAGATAAACACCACATGGCCTTACTGATATGTAGAATATAGAACAATAGAACTCATAGATGCAGACAGTAGAATTGTGGCTACAAAAACTAGGGGGAGTACGGAGAAGATGGCCATGGGGAACAAAATCTCAGACCGAAGAAAAGCTTTTCCTTTTTAGCACTATTGTTAAGCATGGTAAATAAAGTTATAATAGTGTATTATACATTTCAAAATTGTTAAGAGAGTATCATATGTTCTCCCCACACAAAAGGGAAGTATTTGAGGTAATGATATATTACTTAGCTTGATTTAGTTATTCCATGCTGTATTCATACATCATAACATTACTTTGTACCACGTTGTTATATACAATTAGAAATTGCCAATTTACAATTTTAAAAAATTGGAGAAGGGAAGAAAAATGACCCCTCAGGTGAAATAATAAAATGCCCAGGTCTTGAAGACTAAGATATAAAAGGAGAATATTTATGTCAAGAAAGAAGAAAAATAAATGAATGAGATTTTTATGAACTGGACAAGTAAAAAGTAGCTTTACATATGTGATTCCTTGAAAAAGTTCCCAGAACTTTTAGTTCTTTAAGGACAACCTCTTGGAAGGAAAGCGTAATAATAAAAGAAAAAAGAATTAAACTATCTTCAGTAACAAAGTTGTAAGCTGCCTGGCACTGTAAACCGGGATAAAAACTCTCGGGGGCAGAGTTAAGCTTTTACTACTTTTACTTCTTAGAGCTTAGAGAGGGAAAGAAAGATTTTTAGAGAGAAAGATTAGAACGAGCTTTTCTTCTTGTCTTCTTAGCTTAAAGAAAGATAAAGAAAGATCTTAGAGAGAAAGAAAGATATAGAGCTTAGCTTAGAGAAAGATTAGAGCTTCTTTCTTCTCTCTTCTTTCTTCCTTCTTCTTTCTTCTGTCTTCTGTCTTCTTAGCTTAGAGTAAAGAAAGATAAAGAAAGATCTTAGAGAGAAAGAAAGATATAGAGCTTAGCTTAGAGAAAGATTAGAGCTTCTTTCTTCTCTCTTCTTTCTTCCTTCTTCTTTCTTCTGTCTTCTGTCTTCCTCAGGAGCCTCGGCCTAACTCTGACCAGTCATTACTTCTTCTATCTGGTTTCTCTTCTGTCTTCTATCTGGTTTCTCTTCTGTAACCGCTCTGCCTACGTTCTGGCCGCTCTGATTCTTCTGACCGACCGAGTGACTGCCCGGCTGACTGAATTCTCCGTTCTCCTAACTCGGACCGCTTTCACCCCGGCTGACTGAATTCTCCGTTCTCCTAACTCGGACCGCTTTCACCCGGTTATATACCTTCAGGTTTGCGGGTGCCTACAGGTGCGTCACATACATATCAGGTGGAACCCATGGCTTCCAGCTAGCTACAACAGCCCTTCCTAATTAGGGCTCCTTCACAAAAAAAACTGTCTCCAGCTCACAGTCTCTGCATGGTTTGCAAGATTATAGTAAAAAAAAATAATTTTGTAGCCATTCATAAAATACATTATAACAATGTGCTTAAAATAAGGAAAGCTAAATGTTAATTGTGTAGGATTGAGAATAATATGATTGTGTTTAATATGATTGTGTGTTAGGGAGAATTTACATAGAGTAGCTCGTATGATGGCTGTTTATTTTCCCCTCAAGGAAGGATCAGTACAGAGGGAAAGAGTTTATTTCCATACATTACTTTATGTGTTAAGCTGTCATCTGAGGTGATGACTCCACATGCCTGTGGGGAGGAGTCAGCCCCGGAGCCTCAGTGTCTGATTTGGTTTAGTTCCCAGGATGCAAGATGATTGAGGCTGCAGGGAGTTTGCCAGCTGCAGTGACAGGAACATGTCAGGCTGGATATGCTAACTGCCTTACTTATAATTAGGCTCACTGGAGAAGAGATTTGAGTTCTGTAAGTTTGGGTAGTTTCTGTCATAAGAGAAAGTAAGCTCTCTCTCTCTACACACACACACACACGTATATATTTCTTTTTTTTTATAATATTTCTGTATATGCTTTAGTTGTACACAATGTGTTTATTTTTACGTGGTGCTGAGGATCCAACCCCGGGCCACGCATGTGCTAGGCGAGCACTCTACCGCTGAGCCACAATCCCAGCCCCATGTATATATTTCTTGCCAGAACAGGAAAGCAGGTAAACAGAATTTGCACATATGTTGTATCTGAGAATTAAAGCATGAGTTAGTTAATACATCATGACCTCTTTCTTGTAACTGGTCTCCTTATCTGCATTCTTATTTTCCTCCAATAGATTCTCTGCTTAGAAGTTAACTGCATCATTCACTTCTCTGATTTAAGTCCTTCAATGTCAAGGCTTTCCAGTCTCCTGCCCACCTCTTGCTTCTCACCATCTGCTCTTAGCAACTGTCCTCCACATGTGCTGGTTTCCTCCACAGACCCTACATCTTTTCTGACTTGGGCCTTCACATGTGCTGCTCTTCACCTTTTACATGGCCACCCTTCCTTCGGGTCTCAACTTATCAGTGTCTTAGAGAGTCATTTTCTTGATCCCCGATCTAATCTGTGTTCTTCTAATCTGTGTTCTCCATACAGTTTTCAGAATTAGTAAGTTCTCCTTCATAGCACTTGCAACAATTATTTGTAATGATGTATGTAGTTACTGCTTGCTTTATGCCTGTCTCCCCCAAGAGATTGTAAGGGCTCTGGAAGTAAGAAACTTGCTGTCTATGTTTACTGTTTTATATCCAGCTCTGTGGAACAATTTAGCCAGGGATGGCCCTGTGAGAAACTGTAGCTAGTGGACTCTGGGAGTGGGGTACTTGATAGCAAGTGTCGACATTCCCTATTCTGTTACAATTCTTTATTAAGATGCAAGGATGAGATCCTAGAGGTAATTATCAGAAAAGGAAGGATATGCCAGAAGTGATAGTCCTGAGGCCCGAATGGAGCCTTTATGCACTGCCCAGAGATTCACATGCAGAGGGACTGGGATTCCTTAGGTCATACAGCCTGGGTGCTTGGACCACAACATTGGCATGAAGAGGAGCGATGAAAGAATTTGAGAAGGTCTTGATTACATGAATCAAGGAATAACAACTTAGAAAAAATAGTTTTGCTATTTATAAAGCCTTTTTCCTTTTTATGATTCTTTTTCTAAATTAATTCTGTTCTTTTCTTGGAATGTGATGATATCTATCACATTTATCCATTAACATCTAGTGTCATATGTTATGCTTTACATAGGACTAAAAAGATACAAAATTTCAGTTTTACATTTTAACAATTGAACATTTAGTATTGAAGTTTTGACATAGCAGAAGTATATTTAAAAAAAATTTTTTTTGGTACCGAGGATTGTACCCAAGGGTACCTTACCACTGAGCTATGTCCCTAGTCCTTTTTTATTTTTTTTATTTTCAGACAGGGTCTTACTAAATTTCTGAGGATCTCACTAAGCTGTCGAGGCTGGCCTTGAATTTGTTATACTCTTGACTCATCCTCTGGTTGCTGGGATTATAGGTATGCTCTACCTTGCCTGGTCATATAGACTGCTACAGTGTCAATCTTGAACATTCCCCAAAGGCCCATGTGTTGAAGGCTTTGTTATAGCCTGTGGGGTTATTGGGAGGTGATGGAAACTTTAAAAGGTGGAGCCTATTAAGAGGAAGTTAGTAGCTGGGCGTGGTGGCGCACGCCTGTAATCCCATCACTTTGGGAGGCTGAGGCAGGAGGATCTCGAGTTCAAAGCCAGCCTCAGCAATGGCGAGGCACTTAGCAACTCAGTGAGACCCTGTCTCTAATAAAATACAAAAAAGGGTTGGGGATGTGGCCCAGTGGTCGAGTGCCCCTGAGTTCAATCCCCGGTACCAAAAAAAAAAAAGAGGAAGTTAGTCTCTGGGGGTATGCCCTTGGAGGGAACATTGGGACACTGGCTCCTTCTTTTTCTCGCCTGCCAACTGCCATGAAGTGAAAAATTTCCTCTGCTAAATGCTTCCACTATAATGTGCAACCTTGCCACAGGCTCAAAAGCAAGGGAGCCACAAACTGTGGCCTGAAATCAATGAAACCATGAGCCAAAATAAACTGTTTCTCCCTTTAAGTTGATTATCTCAGGTATTTTCTCATAGTAACAGAAACCTAACACATGAATACATTCGTATTACAGTGTAACATGCTGCTGATTATAATTAATACTCTTTTTTTTTTTTTTTTTTTTGGTACTGGGGATTGAACTCAGGGCACTCGACCACTGGGCCACATCCCCAGCCCTTTTTTGTATTTTATTAGAGACAGGGTCTCACTGAGTTGCTAAGTGCCTCGCCATTGTTGATGCTGGCTTTGAACTTGCGATCCTCTTGCCTCAGCCTAATAATTAATACTCTTAAGATGGGCAGAAAAATGAAACATTCTAGATTTTGGTTACACAAACAGTTGTGCCCTAATTTATTGACTTTGAGAGCATTACTTAGGACTAGACAGGCAGAACTAAAATAAAAAGATTAAATCAAGCCAGGCATGGTGGCGCATGCCTGTAATCCCAGCACTTGGGAGGCTGAAGCAGGAGGATCAGGAGTTCAAAGCCAGCTTCAGCAATGGTGTGGCACTTAGCAACTCAGTGAGACCTTGTCTCTAAATAAAATACAAAAAAGGGTTGGGATGTGGCCCACTGTTCAAGTGCCCCTGAGTTCAATCCCTGGTACAAAAAAAAAAAAAAAAAAAAAAAAAAAAAAAATTCAATCAAGAGTGTGGTCTTCAAATGAAAAACACAGTTCTGGCTAGTTCTGACCAATTAGACAGGATTCTCAACCAGTTAGAACAAATGTTGTCCAAATATCAGTTACATTCATTGAATACCTAACATGAATCAAATACTGGTTTACCATGCTGTAAGTGAGGCAGGGATTATAAATAAGTTTCAATTTTTAAGTCCAATCAGATGGACAGTAAGTAGCTCCCTGGATGGCCAGGTAAAGATTGTGAAGCTGTGTCTAGGCTGTGGTGATTGATATCTGCCCTAAATAAGGGACAAACTGTAACATGCATACTGTGTATTTGCTGTCTTGGCTTGTGATTAAAAGGCAGAAAAACCTGCATTCAAATTCTCCTAGTACTTGGGAACTGCAACTTTGGGCAAGTAGCTTAATCCAATTGAGCTTATATTTCCTCATTGAAAGATTGTGGTAGCAATACTTACCTTATAGGGTGGTTGAGGGAATTAAACAGGATACTATTAGAGGAACAATGTGGAGAATATTGTTTGAGAGTTCCATTGTATGGAGTGACCACTTCCATGAAAAGATGCTGCCCACTAGGAGGGAGGTGAGAGTCCAGGCTTGTGTCAAAGCTAATGGCCGCTGGTGGCAAGAAAGGAGGGAGGGAGAGAAAGTCTAAGAGCAGAACAGCCTCAGGGGGGTCCAAGAGGAGGGAAAGATGTAGTGATGGTGTTGTACCCAATTCGCAGGAAAAAAAAAAGAAGTCTCACAAGCCACTCGTGTAACAGCCAAAGAAGCCTTTATTCCGGCAGAGGCCACCAACTCCGACCTGCATGAGGCAGAGTGGTAGAAGAGGGCGCCTGCTCATAGCAAGGGCAAGGTTTATAAAGCATAGGGTTAATACACCCTCAGGTGGAGATGGTTTAAGGGTAGGTTAATACACCCTCAGGTGGTGACAGTTTAAGTCGCCTCTGCTTATCACAATGGGGCCAAGAGCAGAGACTAAGGGGGCTTTTGGTGAAAAAATGTGTGTCTCAACCCCTCTCCCTGACTCCCTAAACCATCAGGGAAACTACCCAAGTGACAAAATGCTTGGTCCATTGGACTTCTTTTAGAAGTTTAAAAAGGGGCTGAGTCCTTGATCAAGCCTGGTGAGGGTCCAAAATAGTGTCTTCCCTCTAGCCGGGCGCGGTGGCGCACGCCTGTAATCCCAGCACTTTGGGAGGCTGAGGCAGGAGGATCGTGAGTTCAAAGCCAGCCTCAACAATGGCGAGGCACTTAGTAACTCAGTGAGACCCTGTCTCTAATAAAATACAAAAAAAGGGCTGGGGATGTGGCCCAGTGGTCGAGTGCCCCTGAGTTCAATCCCCGGTACCAAAAAAAAAAAAAAAAAAAAAAAAAAATAGTGTCTTCCCTTGCAGGAGATAAAGGCTCACAAGTGGTAGATCACCACCCACATTGCCACTGTGAGTGCTTCAGTAGAATGTGGAGAAGCTATAAGGAGGGCTGAGAGGCGGGAGAGCTGTGATGGCTTGGGTGGATCTGTCCTTAATTATATTGTTGTGCTCAAAAGTACATTCCAGCCAAAGACTTGTTAAGAAGAAGACTTTGTTTAAATCTCAGGGCCTAGAAAAGATTTTATAGCCTAGATTCTAGAAGGTTCTGTAGGCTGCAAGTCTGTATGGATCTGAGCTGTATTAGCCTTTGTGTTTTATTAAAGACGCTCTGGGAACATAAACCTGTTTGTCTTCATAGCAAGTCATTCTGCTCTTGGTCAGGGTCAAGTTCTCAGAAGTGAATATGCCACTGGCACACGCCTTTATTGAACTTCCTCATGCAAATCGGAGTCTGACTTTACAGGATCCTTGACATTTGCATTTAACCCTCAAATGTTGTTTGCTGCATTTCTCTTTTGCTTTTCTCCACTGCCTGCTCTCACTGTTATTTGTCACAGTATTTTCTTTTTGCTTTTCCAGTCTCCTAAGTCTATCTCTCATATTTGTGTAGCAGAGGCTCATGCTCTGAGCTGGAGATGGGCCTACCAGTGAGTTCAGACATGTCTGCTCTGCTCACAAATGTAGGCATGACCTCTAGAAATGTATTTATGGAGGTAGCAAGTCGCCTGCTGAGAGAGCTTTATCTTAAACACAATGGCAAGTCCATGAGTCAGGACAAGTACAGCTCAGGAACAAAGCTAGAGGAGAAAGGCAATTCTATATAGAGCTATACCTTGAACCTCTCCCCCACTACCAAGAGCCCAGGTCTGTATTTTATGAAGATGTAAAGTAGCAGAGACTGGCTAGATTCTCCCCAAACTCATTTCCTTTCCTTCCTGGGCTTGCCACCTTCCTGGCACACATATTCTGTGTCTGAGTTTTAGCTAAGTAAATGTGGGCAGAAGTCCGCCTAAACCAGCTCCAGGCCCACTTTAACTGGAATGCAAATGATCCAGTGGAGATCTCCAAGTCCCTAAGCACAAAGAAGCACTAGATAGAGGAGCCTGGGTCTCTGAATAGGAAAAATAGGGACCCTGATTCTTTTCCTGCTGTGTACTTTGTGACATAAGTAGAAATGAACGTGTTTTCTCTCAAATGGCTGAAACATTCAGGTTGTTCGTTACAGCAATTACCTTGCCCTAATTGACTCACCAAGTAAAAATGGAAAGTTCTGTCTAATGAAAACAATGCATTTGACCGTGAGGAATAGGCAGCAGAGGGTTGATAATTTTCTAATAAAGTATAACAGAAAGAAGAGAGGCAGTCATCCTTAGTTTGCATTGCACTGCACACAGCTTTGACATTTTAACAGCACCAAACAACCATGACTTGGCATTGACTGGTATGAGCTGCAGTAAGAAGATTTTTTTTTTTTTTTTTTTTTTTTTTGTGGTACCGAGGATTGAACTCAGGGGCACTCAACCACTGGTTCACATCCCCAGCCCTTTTTTTTTTTTTTTTTTTTTTTTGTGGTACCGGGGATTGAACTCAGGGGCACTCGACCACTGGGCCACATCCCCAGCCCTTTTTTGTATTTTATTAGAGACAGGGTCTCACTGAGTTGCTAAGTGCCTCGCCATTGCTGAGGCTGGTTTTGAACTCACGATCCTCCTGCCTCAGCCTCCCAAAGTGCTGGGATTACAGGCGTGCGCCACCGCGCCCAGCTGTATTTTTATTTAGAGACAGGGTCTCACTGTCTCTAAGAGTTGCTAAGTGCCTTGCCATTGTTGAGGCTGGCTTTGAACTCGTGATCCTCCTGCCTCAGCCTCCCAAAGTGCTGGGATTACAGGCATGCGCCACCATGCCCAGCAGTAAGAAGCTTTTTGAGAGGAGACAGAGATGGCCCTGGGCCTGGCAGTCCCACTGGTCCCAGTGTAACAACAGCCTACTTTATGCTTTGAATATAGCCCTTGCTGCTCTGCCACTGAAACTTATTTTTAAAATGGACATGTTTTTTTCTCTTCCTCTCTCCCTGCTCCTCCCTAATCTCCCACCTCCCTAATCTCAGGGGAAACAGGATTACCTTTCTTCCACTTTTAGGCAGATTTATCTGTCCTTGTACACACCCACCATAGAAAGGAAGTAATCCAGACTTTGGAGATGGTACTTGAAGATCTCTGAAACGACTATCTCCCAAATTAACGAGCGAATTACAACTCCAAACTGAGAACACTTGGAATGTAGCCTTTGAACCACCTCTTTAAAAGCCTCCTGTTCCTATTGATGGGCAGGATCTCAGCCTTTGGGACAGAAATCCTCTGTTTATACTTTGCTAGCAAAGCAACAAACCTTCTTCTTTTTCCTTTTTCCAAAACTGTGTTCTTGTTATTGGATTGGCATGGGGGACAAGGACTGAGCTTTTGGCAACACCAAGATGGAGGAGTAGCAGCTGCTGGTAGATACCTGGCTCCAAGAGGAAGTCATTAAACCTAGCAGGGGGGTCAGAACCAGCAGAAATGGCCATGGTGTTCAGGGAATGGCAAGTATTTGATGACCAGATCTGATCATTCTTTGATTAAGTGGAGGACACTTAGAGATTTTAAGCAATACTTGGGATAAGTTCAGGGAACCTGAGAAAGCGGTACAATGTCAATGTAGAAGAAAAGAAAGTGCCCTTTTGTCTTTAGTTGCAGTTTGCAGAAAAGCACTTTCTTCTTTTCTTATTGTTACTGAACCTCGCTCCAAAACAACTTTCAGGCAGGTCAGTTTATTAGGGGCCATCCTTCCCCAGCCACCTTTGTTTTAGCTTTCCTGAAAGCAAGCTAAGTTTAGAAGTCAGGGAACCCCTGGGCATATGCATTCTTCACAGGGACCTCAGTGGGTGTTTTGGCATTAAAGGTAGTCACACTCCACTGGAAAACTAGAGAAGAACTCACAGGTATTCTTTATGCAAAAGGCAAGAATCCTGATTACATTAAAAAAAATTCTTTTAGTTGTAGATGGACACATACCTTTATTTTATTTATTTTTATGTGGTGCTGAGGATTGAACCCAGTGCCTCTCACGTGGCTACCAGCCCAAGAATCCTGTATATTTTTATTGACTGCTTTGAATTTTTTCTTTCTTTCTTTTTTTTTTTTTTTTTTTTTTTTTTTTTGTACTGGGGATTGAACTCAGGGGCACTTGACCACTGGGCCATATCCCCTGTCTTTTTTGGTATTTTACTAGAGACAGGGTCGCACTGAGTTGCTAAGTGCCTCACTATTGCTGAGGCTGGCTATGAACTTGTGATCCTCCTGCCTCAGCCTCCCAAGTGCTGGGATTACAGGCGTACACCACTGTGCCAGGCTGAATTCTTTCTTTAGTGAAAGAAAAGTGCATTACATTTGAGAATACTAGTCTAAGTTGTAGTTCCTATTTTAAAATGGGGGGAAAAAAGAATATATCAGGATAGGAGTGATTTCTGGAATGGGGAAGAGAAACAAAATGGAGACGACCTGAGGGAGATACAGAGGGAGGGACTCCTCAGTATCTGCTTCCCCCTGAAAATCATTTGGACAAAGCTGGGTGATTATAAGGAGAGTGGAAATGCCAGAGAAACTAGGATATAAACCTGAGGGCCTGAAAGGTCACACGTATCGGATGTATATTCACTCACACTTCTATGTGTATTCATAATTGGATACGTACAGGTACTTTGGGTAACCACACCCATTTGAAGCAAAGTTTTTAATCAAACTTTGTTTATTTCCCCCCCACATTCTTTTTTTTTAACTTGTCCAGTATAGTTATATGTAATGATGGGATTTGTTGTTACATATTCATACATGCACACATGATAACAATATTATCTGGCCAATATCACACCTCAGCACTTTCCCATTTCTTCTCTTCCTCCCCATCCCTTTCCTATTCTGATCTCCCTTTAATTTTCATGAGATCCCCAACCCCCCAACCTTTGTTTTCCTTTTTCCTCTCTAGCTTCCACATATTCCAGAAAGCATATGACCCTTGACCCTCTGAGTTTGGCTTAGTCCACTTAACATAATGTTCTCAAGTTCCATCCATTTTCTTGCAAAGAACATCATTTCATTTTTCTACAGTTGAATAAAACTCTTGTGTATATATACCACATTTTCTTTATCCATTCATCCATTGATGGACACCTAGACTGGTTTCATAGTTTGGCTATAGTGAATTGTGCTGCTATAAACATGGGTATGCGTGTATCATTGTAGTAAGATGCTTTTAATTATTCAGGGTAAATACTGAGAAATAATATAGCTGGGTCATATGGTGGTTCCATACCTGGTCTTTTGAGGAACCTCCATGCTGTTAGTCTAATTTTAAACTATAATTTTACTTTATTTGATCACATAAGAAGGGTCACTCCTGGATTATACATTTTTTTTTTTTTTTTTGTACCGGGGATTGAACTCAGGGGCACTCAACCACTGGGCCACATCCCCAGCCCCTATTTTGTATTTTATTAGAGACAGGGTCTCTGAGTTGCTAAGTGCCTCGTCATTGCTGAGGCTGGCTTTGAAGTCGTGGTCCTCCTGCCTCAGTCTCCCAAGTGCTGGGATTACAGGTGTGCCCCATGGCACCTGGCTGGATTATACCTTTGATGAAGAAAACTGGACAGTTTCTTTTCTCTTTTTCTCCTATCCTATGTAACCTGGCTATTCCAGTCCACCTGTACCTTGTTCTAGCAGCTTAAGTTCCTGTTGTTCTGCAACTAAAACAGAATTTTCCTACATCCTTCTCATACTTAAAGTTCATTTTTTCTCTGTCTTCATATCTCCAATTAGCTGCTCTGATATTAGGCAAGCAATATCAGAGCAGATTGTGACTTATAGTGTTTCTTTTCTTAGATGACCTACATCGATGTAAACTATGGAGTTTAATCATACCTCCAGAGAAGTGGCAAACAGTGAAAATTTTGAGTATTGTAGAATGCTGAAAGAATTAACACATAAATAAGTTGAGAAACTATTAAATTATTATTAATCTTATTTCTTATTATGTTAAAATTTTATTTTTATTTAAAAATTTTTTTGGTTGTAGATGGACACAATACCTTTACTTTATTTTTATGTGGTGCTGAGGATTGAACCCAGTGCCTCACATGTGTGAGGTGAGGGCACTACCACTGAGCTACAACCCCAGCCCATATGTTAAAATTTCAATTGTTAAAACATTAATAATTAACTACCAAAAGAATAGTTAACTCTAATAAAACACTAGGTGCCAGGCACTGTTCTAAGTATTTTTCAGGTATACGTTTAATTCTCAGGACAACTCTGTTGAACAGGAACTATTTCATCCCCATTTTGCAGAGGAGGAAATTGAAACAGGAAGAGACAAGCAAATAGTGGTAGGTCTAGTCGGTAGGAAATGATGGAGTTGGGTTTTGACCTTAGGGGGGTTGGTTCCAGAGTGGGTATTGGGTCAGAGTCAGTGGCTTTTTTGTTGTTGTTGTTAAGGAAAAGTTGATGGGGATGGTTGCTAGTTTCTCAGATTACTCTGGTAGAATTGTCCTATCTACAGTTCCTCATGAGGATGAGGCAGCCTCTGAAGTGAGGGGTAGCTTAGAGCTTTTGTTCTGACACTAAGAAGACTAAGAAGCCACATCATGGATTCACAATGGGGTTGGGACGTGGAGCATAGGAGGAGTAGAGGAACACTAGAATGGCCAATGGGGAGGGAGGGAGAGGAAGGGGGCAAAAGGGTGAAGGAAAAAAAAAAAAAAAAGATGGTAGAATGAGATGGATATCATTACCCTAAGTGCATGTATGAAGACACGAATGGTGTGAATATACTTTGTATACAACCAGAGATATGTAAAAATGTACTATATAATATGAAATGTAATGCATTCTGCTGTCATTTATAACAACTTAGAATGATTGAAAAAAAGAAAAAGAAGCCACATCATATTTGCAGTTTTTTTCTCCAATAAAACAAGGTGGTGGGGGTCCAGGGAAATGACTAAGATCGTTCTGGTTCCAAGATAATTTAACATCTTCAGCATTCCTGCACCAAAGTGCTGATCTTTTGGTGTCTCTAGGGGAAAGAAGCAAGTTTGTGCCTGCATCCCAGGTCTTGCAAGGGAGGAGCTGTGGGGTTCGGTGCTGAGTAAATACCTGGAAAGACCTGGGAGCAAGAAATTAAGGGTAGAGTTCCATGAACCTTCAGTTTGTACCCAAGAAACTCAAGAGACACACTTAACTGAGCTGTGTCTTCTAGACAGATCGTACTTTTATATTTTCACCGCAAACTTGTTAAGTAGATAGTATTGTCTCCATTTAAAAAAGGAAGCCAAGGTGGCCCAATCACCAAGTGATACACGTAGGATTCAAGTTCAGTCCGTCGGATTCCAAAGCCCACGCGCATTTCACAACCCGCGCCTCCATAAGTATCGGCTCTCATCCCGGTCTGTTCGCAAGCCTATTGGCTAGTTATTATTTCAACCCCATTAGACTGACAAGGCAAGTGAGACTCGGTGGGGAAGTGACTTGCGCCGTGGCCGGCGCTGCTCAAGGCTGGGCTCCGCAGCGGGTCCCACCTTCCCAGGTCGCAGCCCCACGCGCCGCGCGCTGCGAACTACACTTCCCAGCAGGACGCGGTCGCGCGCACGCGCACCCGGGCCTCCGCCATGGCGACCGTGCTGTCCAGAGCGCTCAAGCTCCCGGGTAAGGAGTCGCAGCCTCGCGACCACCCTGCCCCGCCGGTCCTGGGGAGAGAGAGGCGAGGCTCTGGGGGGGAGGTGGGCCAAGACCTGGTTTCCACCTGGGCGATGCTGTAGGCGTCCAGAGGCAAGGAGGGTGCAGCCCCGGCACCTGGGGTCCCTGCACCACCAGGGGGCGGGAGGGGCGTCTGGACCGGCGGGGGTCGCGGGCGCGGGGCGAGCCTGGGAGTCTCGAAGGGAGGGACCGCTGGAGGCGCTCGGGGCAGGTGGCCCGGAGCCGGCGGGAGCTGCTGAGGCAGGGACTGTCACCGCGCATGTCGCCGCGGTCCCACAGGGAGGGCTGGTGAGGGGAGCATCCTTCCCCGAGCGTGGCGGACGAGGTACTCCAGCTCCTGCCTTGAGTGAACCTAGGCGGATGCAGAGGGCGGCTGGACAGTTAGTGACCCTCAGTGAAACAGCCTCTCCACCTAAAAACAGGCAGTGACCCAGCCAGAAACTAGGTGAGACCGGTATATCCCTTCCTAGTGTGTAGAATAGGAAAATGAGATTAGGAAAATGGCTAATCGAATTGTCTGTGGTCGAATAATAAGTATTGGAAGAGCCTGGCCTTGACCCTCAGGAGCCCTTTTTTGACTGGAGACCCTGAGCTTTTGACTCTACTTGGCTATTGAGCTAAGCATGGATAATGATGGCACCCATAAGTTGCCAATAATGTATGGGATATTCTTTAAGGAAGCACTGGTGGTAATGACAACTTCCAGAGCTGATTCAGGACTTTGGGCAGCAACTTCAAGGTTTTGTTTTGTTTATTCATCTTAAACTTCTGGGATGGGACTGTACTCTTAGAAATTTGCTCTTTTAGTAAAAGTGTATTTATTCTGCCCAGGTAAATTTTAAACATTAAGTCTTTAAAAAATTTATGATTCCTCTCAAGTACATTTTAAACATTACATTTACTTGCTGATAACATCAAAGAGTAAAGGGAAAAGCAGCTGCTTTCACTGGCATCTTGGACAGGTCTACTTGGGTGTCTGTTGTATATCCAGCATCAGGCTGTCAGGGATTGCAGGGCCTTGGTTCTCCAAGAGTTTACAGCTGGTTGCTTTGAAACAAGACTTGTACCTTGGATGAGTCTGGGTTGGATATGAATTTTCATTCCTTTCCCCAGACTCATGACCCGAGAAAGACTTTTTCCCCTCCTGGGCTCATTAGCACATTGGAAGGAACATTGATAATATTTACCTTGGAATGTGTACATAATATTGGAATTAAATGACAGGTATGTCTAATTACTTGCAGGATTACTTGAAGAGTGTAGCCTTAGTGTAGGACCATATCCTCTCAAAGGGGTAATGAAATGTCACACATATTTAGCCTTCTTTTTCCTTTTAAGAGTTCTTTTTTTCCCCCCAGTATAATTGTTATTCTAGGAGGATGAGAATGCAAAAAAAAAAAAAAAAAAAAAAAAAAAAATCACCTCTCCAGCCCTTTTTTTGTATTTTATTTAGAGACAGGGTCTCATTGAGTTGCTTAGGGTCACTAAGTTGCTGAGGCTGGCTTTGAACTCAATCTTCCTGCCTCAGCCTCCCCAGCCACTGGCATGTGTCTTTACACTGGCAAGAAAATCTTTCTTTAGAAACCCCTGAGCTCTTTTGTGGTCTCACATCCTAAAGCTATGGCATTATTATTCCCTAGAGTATTCAATTGTAGTAACTTTTTCAGCTGACAGTGTAGGTGAAGGATTTCTACTGCCCTATCTTTGGACCTGAGATTGGCATAGCTTAACCCTGATATAGTCCAGATAGAGTAACCATATGCTCTTTCATGTGATATGGATTTTTTTTACTTGCACTTTTCCTGGTCTCCCTCTTGCCCTTTCTCCCTCCCACCCAAAATACAGTTTTTGACTATATTAGATGTTGCTTTTTCATAGCTATTTTTTTGAATACACCGTAATTGGGATTGTGAAGCTGCTGTACTATTTGGATTGTTGTCTCATGTTAACCTTAGTTAACATCTTTACTATTTTTCTGAGGAATAGAATAGAATAGTGGCTAAGAGTAGGAGATAGATTCAGGATCATATCAAGTCTTCACCTGCTTAGTTACTTAATCTCTTAGTTTCCTCATCTGTGATAATAATATTTTTATGGAACATTCACTACATGCCACACAATCCACTGCATATTTACCTCATAGGGTTATTTGGAATAGTTAAAGAGATGAATGTTTTAGGACGCATGTATTAACTTTCGACACATTAGCTATTATCATTATCATAATGTCACGAGCCTTATGAATGTGACACCTGAAGGAAGTCCTGATGCAGAAGTGAGCTAGTGACAGATCTCAACAATGTGTTGATGAAAGAGCAGTTGTTGGGAATGTATTTCATCATCTCGTACCCTTTCACTAAGCTCAGCATGAAAGATGTCTGGCTCACATGTATAACATGAGGTTAATTAGTAACAGAAGGATGATATGACATTCATAGGCCTGTGGAACAACTTATCTCTTAAGTATATATTTTTTTAGGCCATTTTAAAGTCTGAAGGTTATATACTGAAGGGAACATCAGAGCATGTTACTTTTGTGGTTTGTTTTATTATGTGTGACTTAGAGTGATTATGTGCTCTAGATAAACTAATCCATGTTATAAAATGTTTACCCTAAGTTGCAGTTATATAGTCCATAGTATACGTGAAGTATAGTGCACACTATAATATAGTATATGTAATGGGATAGTATATGTTTTAGTTTATTTTCCCCAAAACATTTGGGAATGGTATAATTGCATCCCTTCCCATTAATGTTTCCTCTGGACCAATTTGGAAATGCTATGTAGTCAGTATCCTCAGTCTTCCTAGGAGGAAAAGTAATAACCATGGAAAGCTCATTTATATTTATATTGAGTGTTATGAAATCAGTGCCCTCTCCTGTGTTCTTTGCAAATCTTCCATTGATTAAAAATCCGAGTGGTGGCTGAAAGCAACAAAGAGAGTAAGTGTTCAGTTCCCTCACTTTTGATGTGAAGCATGGATTTGATGCCAACTCCTCAGCCTGAGTATGACCTAAGGCAATTAGGGGGACTTCTTTATACTTTATTCTCTCTTGTTTTCTTTCTGTGAGTCAACAGAGAAAAAGTTATTTAGGACTAATATAGTCAAACCTTTCTGTCTGTAATAATTAAGCTGAGGTTTGTTTTTGCATTGCCTGAAAAAAATGTACTAGTATATAAGTAAATATTATGCTCCAAAGATTGGTCAATAACTGGCTGTAGTCTGTGATCTTTTAAAGAAAACACAGGAATAAGGTAGCTGAGTTTTTGTGTTGTTGTCTTTTTGCTGCAGGGATAGCATGGGTCAGAGTTCTTGTACTTCATACTACATATTCTTTCTGTAGGATTTTTTAAGGTATTGCTCCACTCTTTTGTGAGAAGTCAACTTGATTTTTGTTCCTGACATTAGAGACTTGATTGTTTTTTCCCCTGGCCTGGCTGCTCATATCATTCCTTCTTTGCCCTTGAAGTCCAGTGCCTTTACCAAGATATGTTTAAGTATTGGTTAATCGGTATCCATTTTTCTTGGACCTCTGTGTGCCCTTTATTCTTGAGTTTTAGGTCTTGGTTTATGGCAGGAACTTCTTTACATCTCCTTTAAAAATTGCTTTTGATCCTGTTTTCTTCTTTGGTTATGCCTATGTTACCCTTGTTCTCTATCTCTCAGTTTCTTCCTACTGTTTTAGATACCTTGATCTTTTCCATGGGAAGTACATAGGTAGTCAGTAGAAACTCTGAAGATGGTCTGCTGAGGTTTGAATTTATTTGCTGTTTAACTATGGACCAGTTGCTTAAACTTCCAAACCTCAATTTCCTTATCTGGAAAATGAAAGAGTTGTTGTAAAGATTTTCTGAGATGAGACATTAAGAGGGTTTGTAAGTGCTCAGAACAGCCAGCCTTGTTATTTCCATTTCAATGCTTTATTTTCCCTAGACGTTTTAGTCAACTTTTTGCTACTGTGACCAATAAACCTGGCAAGAAAAATGTAGAACAGGAATAATTTATTTGGGGCTCACGGTTTCAGAAGTCTTAGTCCATAGACGTCTGACTCTGTTGCTCTGGACCCCAGAGAGACAAAACATCATGGCAGAAGGGCATGGTGGAGGAAAGTAACTCAGGACATGGCACCAGGAAGCAGAGAGGGCTCTGCTCACAAGGGACAAAATATGAACCCCTAAGGTATACCCCCAGTGACCCACCTCCTCCAGCCATGCCCCACTGCCTACTGTTACTACCCAGTTAGTCCATGCTAGTGGACTAATGCACTGATTAGGTTAAAGCTCTTGTAAACCAATCATTTCACCACTAAACTTTCTTACATTGTCTTGCACATGAGCTTTGGGAGGTGATACCTCATATCTAAACCATAACTCTGGTCTCTCCTTTATGTATGTTATGTATGTTTTCAGCAAGTTTTATTCTTTTTTTTTGGTGTGTGTGTGTGTGTGTGTGTGTGTGTGTGTGTGTGGTACTGGGGATTGAACTCAGGGCTTTGTGCATACAAGGCAAGCATTCTAACAACTGAGCTATATCCCCAGCCCAGCAATGTTTATTTATTTTGGTACCAGGGATTGAACTCAGGGGCACTTGACCACTGAGCCACATCCCCAGCCCTTTTTTGGATTTTTAAATTTAGAGACAGGGTCTCACTGAGTTGCTAAGTACCTCGCCATTGCTGAGGCTGGCTTTGAACTTGTGATCCTCCTGCCTCAGCCTCCCAAGTGCTGGGATTACAGGCGTGCACCACTGTGCCCAGCTCCAATATTTATTCTTTTAATTTTTTTTGTCAGTTGTAGATGGACACAATACCTTAACTAATTAATTTTTATTTAGTTTTGTATGTGTGGTGCTGGGGATTAAACCCAGTGCCTTATGCATGCTAAGCAAGCGCTCTACCACTGAGCTACAACCCCAGCCCCTTAGCAATGTCTATTCTTTTTTGCTGATTCCAATAAGGATTTCTTTTCCAAAATTATGATTTTCTTTCATGATTTTCCTGACAGCTGCTTGTTTACTTTTCATTTTTTTTTTTTACTGAATTGTCATTTCTTCCTAGAAATATTAATTTTCTTTTTTTTTTTTGTAGTTGGTACCAGGGATTGAACTCAGGGGCACTCAATCACCAAGCCACATCCCCAACCCTATTTTGTATTTTATTAGAGACAGGGTCTCACTGAGTTGTTTAGTGCCTTTTTTTTTTTTTGGTACCAGGGATTGAACTCAGGGGCACTGGACTACTGGGCCACATCCCCAGCCCCTTTTTTTGTATTTATTTAGAGACAGGGTCTCACTGAGTTTCTAAGTGCCTCGCCATTGCTGAGGCTGGCTTTGAACTGGTGATCCTCCTGCCTCAGCCTCCCAAGTGCTGGGATTACAGGCGTTATTGCCTTTTTGCTGAAGCTGGCTTTGAACTTGTGATCCTTCTGCTTCAGCCTCCTGAGCCACTGGGATTATAGGCGAGCACCCCTGCGCCCAGCTGAAATGTTAATTTTTTATAAGCCCTGTTATGGCTTGTTTGTCAGGTGTCCCCCAAAAGCTCACATGTGAGACAATGCAAGAAGTTCAGAGAGAAATGATTGGGTCATTAATTAGTGAATTAATTCCCTCATAGGGATTAACTGAGTGGTAACTGAAGTGGTAGGGTGTGGCTAGAGGAGGTGGGAATTGGGTGTGGCTTTTAAAAATTTTTTTTAGTTGTAGGTGGACACAATACCTTTATTTTATTTATGTGGTGCTGAGGATCGAACCCAGGACCTCACACATGCGAGACAAGCGCTCTACCGATGAGCCATAGCCCCTGCCCCTGGGGTATATGTTTGTATCTGGCAAGTGGTGTCTCTCTCTTTTTCCTAATTACCATGTGAGCACCTTCCCTCTGTTACACTCTTCCCCCATGATACTCAGCCTCACCTCGAGCCCTGATGAGGTGAGTGGGCCTTCTATGTACAAAGACCTCTGAAACCCTGAGCCATCAAATAAACTTTTCTTCCTCTACGATTGTACTGGTCAGATCTTTCAGTCACAGCTGCGAAAAAGCTGACTAAAACAAGCCCTTATTTCAGAGACTGTTTTCTTTAATTCCTTGGACTCTGTGGGAGAGCATCTCTTCATTATTTCTTCTACCTTATGGTATAAGTGGGTCAGCATTTGTTCTTTAGCTGATTTTGCTTGCTGAGTTTTGTCTAACCTCTTTAGTGAGTATCTGTAGAACTTTGTAATATTTTGCAGAGTGAGTGTTATGCAAAGTTGGTGCTTTGCTAATTGCTGATATTTAAATGGGGTAGTTGCTTTACATCTAGCTATTGGCTGACAGGCAGGGCCAAGAGAGTGTGTTGGGGCAGTTGGAAGCTAGAATTTAATGTTGGCCTGTTAACTAGGCCCCTTTCCACCAGCTGTCTCCCTCTGTGCATGCCTCTGTCCTGGCTCACTGGAGAATGCAGGCTTATCACAAGACCTTAGAGAATGCTGATATAGCATTTGATTCTTTTTGTGGTGCCAGTTTTCAATCTGTTGCCCTTGTACTTCAAATTCACTTTTGTTGCCTGATCTGTGAAAGCACATCCTGGCTCTTTGAAATACCAAATTCATCATTTGGTTATTATCCTTAAGTTCTAGGGCAACTTTAAGCTCTCTTTCCATCTTTATATTTACTTTCCTATCATGATTTAGTAATTTTTTTATATTGAATTGTTTTCTTTGAATCACTTTCTGTCTCCTGACTGGGTTCAGTCTGTCAAAAAATTGGCCTCTTCAGAACTGATGTTGCTGAGGGTTACTTCTCTAACTTGTATTACCAACAGTTTGCTTTCTGTAAAGATGTCACTTGCACTTTTTCTCATTGTCACTCTTCCCCTTGACTATGTGACATTGAATGGGGCTCATAAGTATTGTAGTTACCTTAGATTTTGTATTTACAAGCAAGAAATTACAGGTTGGGTGAGATACTTGTGAAACAAGGGAAGTAGTAGGTTAGAACAAGTGGGCTTAGCAGCCAAGTGGCTGGATTTGAATCCTTGTTTATCTTCTTGTTAATTTTGTAATCTTAGACAACTTAACCTCTTTATATTTTAGTTTTCTTGTTGATAAAATTGGGATAATAATATCTACCATATATGGCTGCTATGATTATAAAATGAATTAATACATGTAACTTGCTTGGACCAGGGCTCGGGATGGTAGGCACCCAGCAAATGATTTCCAGTTCTCATCATAATTACTGTTATGGTCACGAATTCTGTGAACTAAGCTCCTTGCTGAAGATCTGCAGATGTATGTACTTGATTTTGTTGTACTCACTCAATTGGATACAGTTTCATTGCTTTGTTTTTGGTATCAGGGATTGAACTCAGGGGCACTTGACCACTGGGCCACATTCCCCAGCCCTTTTTTTGTATTTTATTTAGAGACAGGGTCTCTCTGAGTTGCTAAGTGCCTCGCCATTGCTGAGGCTGGCTTTGAACTCGTAATCCTCCTGCCTCAAGCTCCCAAGTGCTGGGATTACAGGCATGTGCCACCGCGCCTGGCCTCTAGTTTCATTGCTTTTGACAACAGTTGTTCATAAATTGTGGTTTGGGAATGTGGACTGTTTCCTACATTTTCTGTTTTTATTTCTCTTTTTTAATTTTTCTCCTGGTTTTAAGGGAAAAGAGTATGACACAAATGCCTTTCTAAGCCATCATTAACTAGAAGCATGTAATCCTGAAAGCACCAATTCAACAACAGCTTTTTTCCAAAGAATGCATGCAGATTATTTTTTATAGACTTATTAACAATTTTCTTCATTTCTCTAGCATATGTACTCAAGTTCTTGTTCTGACTGCCTGTATGATAGTGTATAATAAAAATGAATTTCCTTTAAACTTTTTAAAACTAATAGTTTATTAAGTTTTTCACTTTGGCCAAGATGCTGTTTTGAGCTGTATTGCGAGCTGGAAACTGACAAACAAGATTGAATTAAGTCGATGTTAATGTTAAACTTTTCACATGGTGCTAAAATCCTATTACACAATTAGGATAGGATGGCCTCAGTGTGTGTTCAAAATGCCTGGGAGTTTGAGTTGAATCAGTTGTGTGGTGTGATGCCAAGAAGACTACCAAGAATTTAGATGCAGCAATTGCATTATAGTGTTTTATTTGGCAGGCTCTAGTCTGTCCTCCTGTTCTGTGGTTCTAGGGCCAGACCCTGAGCTGGATCCAGTTCCGGAAACCATACTTTAAAAAGCACTGACACATCACAGTGTGTCCGGAGGAGGGTCACCAGGACGGCGAGGATATCTGAAACAATGCTTCTTCAAGAAATGGGTTGAGCTGGCCATGGTGGTCACGCAAGCCTTTAATCCCAGCTAGCTGGGAGGCCAACCTTGACAATTTAGTGAGACCCTGTCTCAGAATAAAAATAGAAAGGGCCAGGAATGCAGCTCAGGAGTAAAGCCCTTGCTTAGCATGTCTTAGACCCCGGGTTCAATTCCCAGTACTGAAACCAAACCAAACCAAAAACCAAAAATGGGTTGAAAGGGGTTAAGATGTTTAACCTGGAGGTAAGAAGTCTGGGCAAGAAGAGTTGGGAGATATAATAGCAATAGTAACAAAATGAAAATAAAAGAAGATAAAGTTTATTGAGAAGACTATAAGCCAGATACTAAGAACCATCCAAATATTTATTATCTTATTTAATGTTCATAACAATCATGTGAGGTAGGAACAATAATTATTCCATTTCATAAAGGGAAATTGAAGCTCCATAAAGTTAAGAAATTTGAGGTCACACAATGACTAAGAAAGTCACGATTTGTCTTTATGTTTGTCTCTTTGTGAAGGCCTGAGGTCTTAGATCCTGAATTATCTCTTTCGATTGACACCTACAAGTTTTTAAAAGGACTTATATGTGGAAGTGGGGTCCCAGAAATTAAAACTAGGACAGATAATTGGAAGCTCCTTAGAAATAGTTTTAAATCAGTGTAAATAATTGTTTTCTAGATTGGAGGCCAGTGGATTACCCAGTATTGGTTACGTTCAGGCATGTACTGAGTTATTGCTTGGTGGGTGTTCTTGAAGAGTTGTAAGATTGGAATAGGGTTGGGGGTGGATCATGTGAACTTTAAAAAATGCCTTTTGCTTCTGAGATTTGGGGATTCTGTGTATGTTTTCCTCTGTCAGGTACACCCCCTTTTTTTTTTAAAGTGCGTAAAAATACAAATACTACAAAATGTACCATCTTAACCATTTTTAAGTGTACAATTCAATATTAAGTATATTTGCATTATTGTGCAACCAATTTATAGAACTATTTCTGTCTTGCAACACCGAAGCTCTGTGCCCACTAAAAATCTACCCCCAGTTTCTTCCAGAAAACCACAATTCTATTTTCTGGAATTTTGACTACTCTAGATACCTTATGTTAGTAGAGCCCCAGCATTTGTTTTCTCATTGGTGGCTCATTTCACTTAGCATAATGTCCTCAAGGTTCACCCATGTTGTTATGTAAGTATCAGCATTTTCTTCCCCTTTTACAGGCTAAATAATAATCCATGGCATTTATGTATGTGTGTACATATAACACCATATTTTGTTTATCATGTCAGGTGTAGTTTAGTTAAAAACAAATGACCACTTTAAAATAAAGTATTAGAGTCAATATTATTGTAACAACTCATGCCTCTGTGAAATATTATAAACAGAGTTACCTGGGATGGATGAGGAATAGCATGTACTGCTCATTTAAAACAATGAGATGCTTCATATAGTGGAAGTAAATATCACAGGAGTCCATACTCTGAACCTGTGCTGACCCTTTGGCCTGTCCTGGAAGGCCAAATAAGGTTTTGGATAGGTTCCTAATAATTAGTTTATCTTCTTTTAATTTGTGTCAAAATCAGATCCAGTCCTTTTTGAATAAAATGAATAGCTTTGAAAACGAAAATAAAAGAGAAATTTCTAGTTATTAGGATGCCATTATACTCGGTATTGGCTGTGGTTTTTCTGAAAATATTTCATGTTACTGAAATACTTTGCAGAGTGTTCATTTTCTTAAACATTTGTTGTTTTCTGTGTACCAAATATCAATTTTACATTGAAGATTTTTCTCTCCACATCTGGTCATAGAGAGAAAAACCCACCATGTAAGTATTTTATTGCTTCATTTCATGTGTTGAGCAAACTGAAACATAATGTATGAAATGACATCACTAAGACCAAAGGGACCCAGAGGCAGAGATTAGAATCAAAAATTCTTTCTTTCTTCCTGAGTTAGTTGACTTATGTTTTCTCATTTATGTTTCTTCTGAGCAAAATATTTAATGGTAGAATTTACATTACTAACAACTTTCCAGGTTATTTCCCCCAGAGAAACTTTTTATTGATTATGGCATGAAATAAAGGTATGAAATCATTCAGTTGTTGGCAGTGAGGGCCAGGAGTAGGCTTGGGGTATGTGCCAAGTGCTCCTGTAATTTCTGTCTCTCAGCTGCCTCAAGTCAACACAAATTCTAAATAAAAACAGGGAGCTTGCTGTGCAAAGTAGCTTGCAGACAAGTCTTCTACTTCTACTTCCTGCCAGAGTGCCACCTCTCCCAGGACACTTCTCAGAATGGCAGTTGTAGAGGTAAACACTGTTTACTGAAAAATGTACTGAAAGGGCATTCAGATCACAGGGCAGTCCTGAGGAGTGAGCTCCAGTAACACATCTCCAGATGACATTTAGTGTTCAGTTTTCTGAGTTGTCTCCATAGAGACAATTGGGAAGTCATGAATATTGGACTGTGAGAAGTGGCGTACAGAGAAGAAGCATTCTGTTCTGTTCTGTTACCAGGAAAGATGAAGACATCACAGATCTGAGAAAGTCTTAAGTCAATAATGCATAATTGGGTATATGGGAAGTGGACAGATGAGCCATGGTCTGGTCTTTTTTTATTAGCAAGTTTCAAACAAAATTTAAAGAACTTTTTATAGCAGTAAAGATATTTGAAATTTGCCAATTTTTACAAATATTTTTTCTTTTAAAAATTGAATCTTTAATTAACATGTAGTGATTGTACATATTAATGGTGTATAGCATGACATTTTAGTACATCCGAACAATGTGTAATGATCAGATCAGGGTAATTGGCATATCTGTCACCTCAAACCTTTATCATTTCTTTGTGTTAGGAGCATTCAAAATCCTCTCTACTTGCTCTTTTGAAATATCCAATTAATTGTTGTCAACTATAGCATAGAGCATGAGAGGTCATCCCTCCTGTCCAGCTGTACCTCTGTAGCCATTAGCCATCCTCTCTCCAGCCTTCCCTTCCCCACATTCTTCCCAGGCTTGGGTAGCCATTATTCTATTCCCTACTTTTTTTGAGCTCAACTTTTTAGTTTCACATCTAAGTGAAAACAAGTAGTATTTGTCTTCCTGTGCCTGACTTATTTCACTTACATAATGTTCTCTAGTTCCATCTTGTTGCTGCATCCTTTTCAATTTTCTTGACCTGATGAAGGCAATAATTCTAGAGTACTGTGCTTTTCTTTTCCCCTACCCTCTCACCACCCTTTTGCTGGCATCTAATTTTATAGATCCCCATCAGGGTCCAAAGTTGATGTAGATCTAGACTTGTGTGTGTGGTGTTTTTTTCCCTAGGCGTTTACATATTTGGTTAAAGTTTCTCCTTCCTAATTCTCTTTGACTTTCTGTCCTTCTGTCTTTTCAGGGAAGAAGAGTCCAGACCTAGGGGAGTATGATCCCCTAACTCAGGCCGACAGTGATGAGAGCGAAGATGATCTTGTGCTTAACTTGCAGCAAAAGAATGGAGGGGTCAAAAATGGGAAGAGTCCTCTGGGAGAAGCACCAGAGCCTGACTCAGATGCTGAGGTTGCAGGGGCTGCGAAGCCACATCTTTCAGAAGTTACCACGGAGGGGTACCCCTCGGAGCCCCTGGGGGGCCTGGAGCAGAAGACAACCTCCTCCCTTGTGTCCTACGTGCGCACATCTGTCTTCCTGCTAACGTTGGTGATCTCAATGATCTTGGTGCTCCTCTGTGCTTTCCTGATCCCCTGTCCCCCCAGAGATTTGCACAGTACTTGGAGCCGCCACTTGGGCTCCCAAGCAGGTGAGTTGTAGGATTTTCAGCTCTAATTTGTAATATTTCATCATATGTCAGATTATATTGAGTATTTCTCCAAATCTTAACAACTGATGTGTGTCATGTAGCACTTTTTTCCCTGTATGAGGAGATGGTTAGGAGGTTAAGATTTAAAATAAAACAATAGATGGATTGTTATACCTCCAGACACCTGGGAATTAGTGCTTTGTTGTATTGGGTATTGGTCATAATTAGACACAGAGAGGACAGGGCATTGGTTTGCTGGACTTCTGCCATGGAGCCAGCCCTGTGTCAGGGGGATGCAAAACTGTAGAAAGGGCTGTTTACAGAGAAAAGTAAAGCTCAATACCTAGCTATACCAGGGCCAGGTGCTCTTACAGGACCTCTAGGCCTTTCTTGATTATACAAGCCTAACCTAACTTAAATTTTAGATAATTTTATTTCTTTTCTTTCTTGCTCCCATTGGTAGGGTGGTGCTGCCCAGGTAGCTCTAGCCCTTTTGTCTCACGTGGAGCAGGTTTCTTGAAGCCTTTTGCTCTGGAATGGGGATTATATCTCAGCTACACTGAACAGTCTTTTTTTTTTTTTTTATATTTGTTTATTTGTACACAATGCCTTTATTTTTACATGGTGCTGAGGATAGAACCCAGGTCGCGCATGTGCTAGGCGAGTGCTCTACTGCTGAGCAGTCTTATCTCCTATGAACTGGGTGCTGCTGTTCCCAGGCTCCTCATGTCATCTTGACCTAGAAATGCTTCATCTCTGCCACTTCTCTGATTCCATCTGAATTAGCTTCTGATGGATTCTGTGTTCTCATCTTTCGTTCTCTAAAGGCAAATTTAATTTTCATGTGTGGTATTTATACATAAAGACTGGTAATGAGTTGTTGGTGTGTCCACTACCTAGCTCCAGCAATAGAACATTCTTTTTATTTTTGTACTAGGGATTGAACTCATGGCACTTGACCACTGAGCCACATCCCCAGGCCTATTTTGTATTTTTTATTTAGAGACAGGGTCTCACTGAGTTGCTTAGTGCCTCACCATTGCTGAGGCTGGCTTTGAACTCATGATCCTCCTGCCTGAGCCTCCAAGCCGCTGGGATTACAGGCGTGTGCCACTGTGCCCAGCCAGAAATGGAACATTCTTGAGACCTCTGCAGTCTCCCATGTGTTCTTCCTGACCATGTCCACCTCTGCCCACCACAGGGTTCTGCCCTCCTGAATTTTTGGTTGATTTTTTTTCTTGACCTTTCTTTAAAGTTTATCACATTGACATGTACCCCAAAATTATATATTCGTTAATTCTGCCTCTTTTTGAGTTTTACATAAATGTAATCATATTATCTTCTGTGACTTGCTTATTTGTTCATCATAATTTGAAAAAATATTTTTAGGTTAATCCATATTAATTTATGTGGCTGGAGTTTATTCATGTTTACTACTGTCTAGTTTTCCATGATATGAATATTCCATGATTTTTTAAATCCATTTTACTGTTGATGAATTTAAGTGGTTTCCAGTCTTTTTTTCTTTTCTATTTTAATAAAGAATGCTGCTAAGAAACTTTCTGTACCTGTCTCCTGATGCAATGTATAAGGACTTCTCTAGGCACAAACCTAGAATGAAATTGCTGGGTCACAGGGTGTGTGCATGTTCATTCCTAGTGGATTCTGTTAGATTATCTTCCAAAGTGGTTATATCAATTTAGGCTTCCACTTGCAGTATGAGTTCTTTCCAAATTTGGTGGGCATCCTCTGACTCCACACTGTTGGGGTTGGGGCTCCTGTCTTGTCACTGGGGGGTGGGGATGAAGTACAGGCTCCCCACTAGCCTCTCCTGACACCCTCTGGTGGGGAGGAAGCTGCCTCACTAATGCTGGATGGGGTAGAACTGTAGGCTTCCCTTGTGTGTGGAGGGCCTTGGTACTGCTAGGTGGGGATGACAGTGTGCTCCCACATGGCCTGCTGGGCCATGACCCTGGTGGCAGGGAGGGGTGTCAGCAGGGGTAGGCTCCCCAGCCAGCCTTTGTTTTGTGTGCTGTTTGGTTGGAGTAGAGCTTTCCTGCCATGCTAGGCTGCACTTTTCCTGGGCCTTTGGCCAGGGAAGTCAGCTTTTCGTGGGGCTTCTTTGTTTGTACTTTTGGCCTTTCTGGGTTGCTGATGACTTCTGCAGCACCCTGTCTGTTATATGTGATGCCAAAAGAAAACCCAGGGGACTCATCACCTTGTCACTCCTTGGTCTCACAGTCTTTAGCCCATCTGCCTTAATCTCTCTACCTTTCAGGGTTTCTTCTGTTAGTTTTGTGCATAATGCCCAGGGCTTTGAGATAGACTTGTTGGGGTGGGGCTGGGGAGTAGGAAAGGCGTGTCTACATCATCTAGTCTGGGAACTGGAAGTGTGTTTTGTTTCTGTGGAGGTGCTGGCAGCATAGAACTGGTTTGTGGCAACATTCTCAGGACCTCTTTGTTTTTATGTGCACATCAGGTGGGGACCTGTCTCCACTGGAATTGGCTGATGTGAATGGAGACAGCCTGCGGGATGTGCTTCTCTCCTTTGTAACATCAAGGAATGGGAGTGCAGCAGGTAAGAGATGTGGCTTTCCAAGCTGCCTCAGGGTTGCTGTCAGCCAGCAAAATAGCAGCAGATGTCTCCAAGGGGCACTGTAGAAGAGGGTCTGCAGGGAATAGAAAAAGCCACCACGGATCTGTCATACATGATAAGCCGTGTCAGTAGTTTCCCATGTAAATGAAGTTCAGTTCCAGAAATCAGAGAGTTATAGATATAAGGAGCTATTCGTTGTCATCCAGGTCAGTGAAGAAACTAATACAGAGAAGAAGTGACTTGTCCAGACACCAGTAGTGACACTGTTAGTACTTAGGTTTTTCAGTTTCCTCCCAGTGAGTTCTCCATTGTCTCTTTTTTTAGGGGAGGGGTGCCAAGGGGGTACCAAGGCTGATGCTGACCTTGAACCTGTGATCCTCCTGCCTCAGCCTGCCTCACCCTTTTGTGAATGAGGAAACTGAAATATAGTGAACTGAAGGAACTTGGCCAAAATCCAACAGCTGGTCAATGGTAGAGCTGTAATTCAGATTCAAGAGTCAGGCTCTGGAGTTCATATCCTCAACCCTCATGTTGAGCACTTGTGCCCAGCTCTGTGCCACTGACAGAGAGGAATAGAATTTTTATTTGTTTGTTCACTCATTTATTCATTCCTGCAATGGAATTGCATGCTGACGGTGTGGCACATGCTGTGCACCTTCTCCAGAGCTGTGCTGGTTAGAGCTAAACAGAGGAGCACAGCCTGTGCTTCAAGGAACCATGGTTTTATGGGGAAAGGGTAACTCATCATCACCCAGAAAAACAAACGAACAAACAAACAAACAAAAACTGGTCAGTGAATGGATATGGAGTCTGTAGGGCCCTTGCTTAGGATGAACAGCACAGGATATTAACCATAGCATCCCTGAGAAATCTGGAACTGACACCTGTCACCTCTGTTTGTCCTGTGTTTGTGTTTCTAACAATGAGGTCTAAACAGCAAGCCACAGTCTGTCACTATTTTTAGGTCACATATTTGATTAGCAATACTAAGGAATAGGTAGAATGAAGCTCAAAACTTAGCGTTCTTTATCTTAGTTGTTGCTGGAAGTGAAAAGTGTGTGAGATGAGTCAAGCTGTCCCTGTTCTGAAAGTGAAAGTACAACTGGCAAGAGGGTTATTGTGCTGCTGTTAATTAAGTCACATAATGGCTTATTTACTAATGAGGGGAGCTGCTCTAGTTCCCTACCAGCTATCCTAGGCCCTAGGTATTGACTCTTCCCATGTATTATTCTTTCCTGCCCGGGACCAAATCAGCTGCTTCATGGAGCTCTAGACCAGCAAGACCTGATCATTGCTACATGTAATAATCTTCAGGTTTATTTTTCTGAACATTCTTTTTTTGCTCTGAAAGAGCATTTGCTACTGATGATTAGGGTTCAGGTATTTTGCTTCTTACTTTTCATGTATTCTATATCAGCCTCACATTTCTGAACATATACCTTCCCTTTCCCTCCTTTTTTTTTTTTCTCTCAATAACCATCTTTCCATATTCTGGATTTAACTCATGTCTTTTGTTCAGCAAACAGTTGGTTGCTATGTGTACCAGGCATTTTGCAAGGTGCTGAGGATACAGAAACTAAGAGACAGTCCTTGTCCTTAAGGATGTCACTATTTAATGGTGGCCAATGTGACAGATAAGTAAATGGATATGTTGGGAAAACTGAAAGTGGAGATGCAGGGAGGCAGCACAGAGGAGGCCAGTGTCTTATGAGCAGAGAGGACAGGGACTCTGACAAGTACTGTGTAGTCAAAAATATGGGATGGAGCTGAACACACTAGTGTGAGCTTCTGCCTTGGCACCCTTCCCTTTTGGTTTTCAGGCCTCCTTCTCATCTCTATCTCTTATCTCTCCTGCCTCCTTTCCTTTCTTATCTCTCTTGTGTGCTTTTAGGTAGCTTCAGATCAACTGCTAATCTTGTGTGCCTTTCGGGAATGAATGGCAGCACACTGTGGTCTAGTCCCCTCCCAGAGGAGGCCCAAGATATCACATGTTTGGATCTGATGCCAGGAAGAGTGGCTGAAATCATCTGCCTTGTGACAGGGACACGCAAGATGCTCAGCGCATTCAATGCAACATCAGGTAACGATCGTTTGCCCCCAAAGTCTTTTCTCCAGTGAGCCATGATTTTGTGTTAGAACAATCTGGTAGAGAAGGGACTTTTTTTACCCTGACAGAACGGAAAGTTTGATTTGTTGCTCTGGATGTGGTTATTTGAAGGAGCCCCAATTAGGAAGGGTTATTGCGGCTAGCTGGAAGCCATAAGTTCCACCTGATATGTATGTGACGCACCTGTAAATGCACGTGAGGCACCCGCAAAGCTAAAGGTATATAACCGGGTGAAAGCGGTCGGAGTTAGGAGAACAAATTCATTCAGTCAGTCGTGCAGTCGCTCGGTCGGTCAGAAGAAGAGTTTGGGTCGGAGAAGAAGAAAAGAATCAGAGCGGCCAGAACGTAGGCAGAGCGGTTACAGATAGAAGAAGTAATGGCTGGTCAGAGTTAGGCCAAGGCTCCCGAGGAAGAAAGAAGAAAGAAGAAAGAAGCTCTAAAAAAAATCTTTCTCTAAGCTAGCTCTCTCTATCTTTCTTTCTCTCTCTCTAAGCTAAGAAGACAAGAAGAAAAGCTCTCTCTAATCTTTCTCTCTAAAAATCTTTCTTTCCCTCTCTAAGCTCTAAGAAAGTAGAAGTAAAAGTAGTAATAGCTTTACTCTGCCTCCGAGTTTTTCTCCCACGGCGCTGTGGCTGGCCATGACAGGCAGCTTACAGTTATTAAGGCAATAAGATAAGAAGTCTGGGTAGGTTGAGTAAATAGATCCATGTTTCAACCTGTTTGGGATAAGATGGGGCTAAACTCAGTCATCTAAACAGAAACTGCCCCAAGGCCTCTGGTTTGTAAATAGTCTCCCTGCTCAATGGTTGTCTTTGTAAAAAGACAAGAGGTGGTCCCTTCCTATTTGATACCCATGGGGTCCACGTGTAAACTTGGGTGTTAACTACTTAAAATATTGCAGTGAAGAAATGAAAGCTTATTGAAACACGTTCATTTGATCTTTTAGCCTCCTGTTACTTTTAGATACACAAGAAAAAAGAAAGAAAAACAAAAAGAGCTGGGCGCGGTGGTACACGCCTGCAATCCCAGCACTTGGGAGGCTGAGGCAGGAGAATCACAAGTTCAAAGCCAGCCTCAGCAATGGAGAGGCACTTAGCAACTCAGTGAGACCCTGTCTCTAATAAAACACAAAAAAGGGCTGGGGATGTGGCCCAGTGGTCGAGTGCCCCTGAGTTCAATCCCCGGTACCAAAAAAAAAAAAAAGAAAGAAAGAAAAAGTGAAATGTAATGAAGGCTCCTTTCAGAGTCATAAGCTACTGCTAGGATGCTAGCCATCGCCTGGGGTTACACACTCATCCTCCCCAGGTTTAGAGATTGGGGTTTTATAGAGAGATGCTTCTGGGAGAAACAAACAAAACAAAACAAACAAACCACTAGAATACAGTTATATCTAGAACTGAAGTTCTCTTGACTACCACCTGCCATATCCCTGGAGCTTGCTTATGTGACCCTGTGGGAAAAGGCACCAGAGTGGGTCTTCTGGACAGCGCCCCTGGCTGGCTTCTGGTGGTTGTAATACCCTCTAACAGATCCATTTTCCACTCTAGTGGAGTGAGCTCGCCCTTCCTGGAGAGACTATAGTACGTCCATTTGATCTCAAAAATCTGGGTGTGAGGTTATTACACAGATGTATTAGATGCTTGAGGATTTCAGATCACATCTCCTAACCCCTTTGTCCCCAGTAAGATAAAAGCGAAAGGGAAAAAGCAAGGAGTTGCTGTCTGTTGTTGAGCCCTTGGAGTGTCCCTTTTCTGGCCTGGGAACATTGCATCTGCCTTTTCTAGAGGCAGAAACTTGTACTAGTGATCAGCCTGTTTGTCCTTCCCTAGGAAAAGCCATCTGGACTTTAAACCCAAATTACCTGTCCAACGGTACCTTGGCTGCCCCAGCGGTGGTGCTGCCAGACTTGGATGAGGATGGTGTCAGAGATCTAGTAGTTCTGGCTATTGGGGAAATGCAGGTATGTTCTCTATTAATTTTGTTTTTTTCTTACAGGGAATGCTTCAATTTTAGTTATCTCAGTTTCTAATGTTATTATAAATACTGTTTGAATCTTTTTTTTTTTTTTTTTTTTTTGGTACTGGGGATTGAACTCAGGGGTACTCCACCACTGGGCCACATCCCCAGCCCTTTTTTGTGTTTTATTAGAGACAGGGTCTCACTGAGTTGCTAAGTGCCTTGCCATTGCTGAAGCTGGCTTTGAACTCGCGATCCTCCTGCCTCAGCCTCCCAAGTGCTGGGATTACAGGCGTGCGCCACACGCCCGGCTCCTGAAACTTTTTTTTTAATAAGAGGTTTAAAAAAATTCTCTGGGTGAGGTTAAGTGCATAAATGAGCATCTTCTACCACTCTGTAGCTTTGTGGTCTTGGGCAAACCGAGGAACCTATCCAAGTTCTGGATTCTTCTGTAAAAATGGTAATGCTGTATCTGCTCATAAGACTGTTATGAAAAACAGAACTAACATATAAAATGCCTAGAATAGTGTTTATTTATTTTTTTGCCACGTAAAGGTGTTGTTAGTTTTACCATATTTACTACACATATATTTTTTTTTTTTTTTGGTACCGGGGATTGAACTCAGGGGCACTCGACCACTGGGCCACATCCCCAGCCCTTTTTTGTATTTTATTAGAGACAGGGTCTCACTGAGTTGCTAAGTGCCTCGCCATTGCTGAGGCTGGCTTTGAACTCGTGATCCTCCTGCCTCAGCCTCCCAAGTGCTAGGATTACAGGCGTGCGCCACCACGCCCGGCTTACTACACATATTTAAACTTTATTTCAACTACAAAACAGGAGAGACTGATAGAAAATTTATTAAATAGATACATAGAAAAAAAGCTAAGTCAAATGATAAAATCAGTGACCAAAGAAAGAAGAATTATAGTCTATGCTATGATAAGATACACTTTAATTCTACAATAGTGACCTCTAAATTATGGACATATCAATTATGGAGCTAGTTATTCTGTAGGCAGATAAAGTAATAGTATCTTCCCCAAATCACAGGAAAAACTAAATTAATGAACAAAATCATCTCAATTTCAAGTTTTATTCCTGAAGCACTTCTTAGAGCTTTTGTCGGTTTCTCTAACACTTTTCTCAGACTTTCTAATATGAGACTGTCAAGGAAATGCTTGTGAACAAAAGAACTGAACAAATGGCAAGGAATGTTTGTGAGAAAATGTGGATGCAGATAAGTTTGCCTCATTTGATAGCTTGTTTTAATTTTAAACTAAAAGACCTTGTGTGGACTTTCTGTTGGTTTTCTTCAACTGGCAGCTTGGTCTCAAAGTGGACCTAAACCAAGAATTCAGGAATTATTCACATAATCATTATGGATAAAGACACTGTGATCTAGGGAAAATTTTAATTATTACCTCTAGCTGGGAGTGATTTTCTAAAGGTCCCAAAGAGGAAAAATCCTGGGAGTTTCTTTCTAGTAGAATTCAGCACAGGCAGAACAAGGCCCCGAGCATGTTTATAAGCAGAACAAATTCATAAATCTTGTTCTTAGTACCCCATCTGCTTCTTATAGCCATGGTAGCTGAGGGATAGTGGTTCAGGACATTGGGGGAGCCTCCATTAGAGGAGTCAGCTTTTCATCTGCTCTTATTCTCTGCCTTTTCAAAAACTATTATTTTGTCTCTATTTAGTGTATTGCTCGGCTTGGCTCACAAAGTTTACTCATTTGCACAATAGTGCACAGATAAAGAATATGTTATGCCTAAAAAGTGATAGTTCCAGAAAATTCTTGGAGAGGCTATGGATGTAGAGCAGCAGCTCCATTTTTATTCTAATCTCTTTGCCCTCTTTACCAGCAACAGAGAAAGTGAGGAGCCATGTAAGCCATAGACTTGGAAGGCACTGTTTTTGTAAGAATGGAAACTTATTAGGCCAATGCCTTAGTGATTGTATCCTTAGGTCTCAGTTTAGTGTGAACTGAATTTGGGAGAACTGGACCTGGTTTAGGATTAGGGAATGGATCTGGTCTAGAACGTTAGGGGAAGGGACTTTAGAAGCCAGTGGTTACTGCTCTCACACCATGCTGTGATCTCTGGGTCTGATTCCAGACACACTGGCACCTGTGCCCTTCTTACACACTCAGGCTGATGGGAAGAGCACTCATTTGTGGGTGGTCCATTTCATTGTTAGTTAGCTCTAGAAATTATCCTATTAGTGAGAAATGTGCTTTCTCATAGCTTCCATTCATTGTTCTAGCTTTAGCACTAGAGCTACTCTGAATAGTCTAATCCTTGTGTTTGGTTAGCTTGGTCCCTCTAAGCTTGCTGCTCTCAAGGCCAAATATCTTTTTTTTGGGGGTGAGGCTGAGGATTGAACCCAGGGTCTTGTGCATGTGAGGCAGGTACTCTACCAACTGAGGTATATCCCCAGCCCAAATATCTTAGTTTCTTATACTATTCTCCCAGCAGCTGGAAGTCCCAGTCTCTCTTTTTCTTGATTTCTTTCCCTTCACACTTCACAGTTTATCTCTTTTAAATGTGGTACCCATATCTGCAAATGGTATTTTATTTTTAGTTTAATGAGTCATACCATCTTGAGGATACTGTGACTTTTTTTTTATGCAGACTCTATATCTAGTTTTTTTTTTTAAAAAATATTTATTTATTTGCTTTAGATGTACACAATGCGTTTTTTTGTATGTGGTGCTGAGGATTGAACCCGGGCCGCGCACGTGCTAGGCGAGCGCCCCACCGCTGAGCCACAATCCCAGCCCTATATCTAGTTTTTTAAAAATATTTTTTTAGTTGTAGATGGACACAATATCTTTATTTTATTTATTTATTTTTATGTGGTGCTGAGGATTGAACCCAGTGCCTCATGCATGCGAGGCAAGCACTCTACTACTGAGCTACAACCCCAGCCCTTCTGTATCTAGTTTTGCAAAGATTACAATAACCTAAGATTTGCTCTTCGTTTTATTAACAGTGAAGCACCTATATCTTTTAATTAATCATTAATTAATAGACCAATATTTTTTCTTACAGATTTTGATTCATCTTCTAGCCTAAGACCTTTTTGAATTTTGAGTTTGTCATATAGCATGTTAGCTATCCATCTCAGCTTTGTGATAAACTTGAATTCTGTTTAAGTTTTTGATAAGAGTATTTAACAGGAATGAGGCAATAGCAGAGTGGTATGACATTCTAAAAACATCCCTCTGGATTAGTATTGACCCCATAAGTACCATATTTCTTTATCTTGTCCATAAGAATTCATTATGATACACTTTGTCAAAAGCTTTACTGAAATTAAGATATTGGCAGAGTTTCTGTATTTCCTAACTGGTGACTCCTCAAACCAAGAACCCTCTAGAGATAGGGCTGTTAAACTATGCCCTGCAGACCAAATTTGGCCCACTGCTTATTTTCGTGAATAAAGTTTTATTGGAACACAGTCACACCCATTTATTTGTGTGTTTCCTATGACTGTTTGTGCTAGATCAACACGGGAGGGTTGTTGCTATGAAGACCATGTGGCTAACAAAGCCTAAAATATTTACTACCTGGTCTTTCACAGAAAGGTTTGCCTATCTCTAAGGGGGAGGTTGACAGTGGTCAGATATCTGATGTTGTGATGGGAAAGCTCTGCCTGGATTGGTTCTAGCTGGGGCTGAATATAACTGAGGGCTTCAGGGTATGGGAGTAAAGACCTGAGGTTAGCCAATCCCGTATTCAGCTCTAGGTTTGAATTGTGTGTCTCTGGAGACTATGCAGTCAGCAACACCTGTGCTTCAGAGAAATTGTCTGAGGCACTATAAAGGTGCCCTTTGCTTGTACTAATCAAGATGGGCTGTTCACTCATTTCTTACTTTCAGGGAAATAACCAAAGCAGCCTTGGCCTGTGCTTTAGTCTAGCCTTGGGAACTCTGAGCCCTTGCTTGGCTCAACAGGAGGCAATGACTGTCAGGAGAGGCTGTTTGATTAGGAAATGAAGGGCTTCTGTTAACTTAACCCCTTTTTTTCACTTCTTCAGCCAGATCTATGCTTTCTGTTGGTGTCTGGCCGGACAGGGAGTCCAGTGGGCCGACCTGTGAAGTACAACATCATGGGAGTGGGGAATCTGATTGGTCCTCAGGTTTACATCACTGCAAATGGAGCTGTCTACATCCTCTTTGGCTTTGGTAAGAAGTAAGGCTGATTTTCGCTACTGTTCCCCTCTGGTGTATGTAAACAGGCTTTCCTGGGGAGGCGATGAAAGCTCAGGGATTGCAGAGTCAGCCCTTTCATTGCCTCCACTGCAGGGCTCTGCACTCTCCCCTCAATAGATTGTGAGCTGTGCTTTCCCTTGCTGCCTTCTCTAGAGAAGACTCTATCCGGCATTTGCTTAATCACTTCCCCACCCATTCCATGTGGGACCAGCTGAGCAGGGTCTCTTAGACCCATCTAATTGGCTCTGTGTCTCTTGCTCAGATCCCTACCCTGGGATAGTCCTGTTAAATTCAATTCTTAGTGTTGGTTCTTCCTGTGGTGCTAGGAAATATACAAGCTGTCGCCCTGCGGGACATTTTTGTTCAGGCCCAAAATCGAGACAGCTCACCACCTTCTCTGCAGATAGAAGAGCCAGAATGGGAGAAGAGAAGATCCATCAACTTGTCTGAGCTCATTGATGTGTACAGGTAGGGCAGACCATGAACTCACGCACTTTGAGGTCTCCTGAGAACTCGTGTGCTGTGGAATCTCTAAATTTGGTTGGGCTGGTGAATGTGTGGGCAGAGACTAGGGGAAACAGTGCCAGGCTTAATATACCATCTTCTGATGTGGTTAATTTTCTCCTCTTGATCACATAATGTATTAGTATCTATGTGTTGGTGCCCATGATGTATGATCAATTCACACATAGGTTGCAAAAAAGGGTATTTGGTTGAGTCAGAGTAGTGATGCGAAGACAGATTTATATGAAATAACTCTTCATAAAGCTGTGCAGAACTGTCTGGCCTACTCTATCCCGTATTTTTCCTTTAGTTGAAGAATCATTTCAACAGAAGCAAGGATAAGGTCCATGAAATCTTATTTTTTTTTATTCATATCTGTTTCTTAACTAAAAGCATGTAGTTGTCATAGGCAGTGAATTTGTACCCATCTAGTCCCATGCTGGGGTAATAATTGTTTTGTTCTTTTCTACCCAAGTCGCAAATAATTTTCTAGCATTTTATGGGGGTGGGAGTGGGGGGAGTATCATTTTGTTTCAGTGAATTTGTCTGGCCCAGTGGTATAGAGAAATAAATAATTTGATGAAGTAAAAGCCAGGAGTTGCTATCCAACCTCACTGACAATTTCAGGCCTCCTGTCCTGCTTGCCATCTATCTTCTGTGACAGTATCCTTGGGTCTTGTCCTTTCCCAGAGTTTCCAATGTGAGAGATATTGCACCATAGCACTTTTCCTGTGAGTTCCTTTTGGACTCACATGGAATTTTCTAGAGAACCTTGGTTTCTAAGGATCAAGAAATTGAGATTAAGCCGGGCGCGGTGGCGCACGCCTGTAATCCCAGCACTTTGGGAGGCTGAGGCAGGAGGATCGCGAGTTCAAAGCCAGCCTCAGCAATGGTGAGGCACTTAGCAACTCAGTGAGACCCTGTCTCTAAATAAAATACAAAAAAGGGCTGGGGATGTGGCCCAGTGGTCGAGTGCCCCTGAGTTCAATCCCTGGTACCAAAAAAAAAAAAAAAAAAAGAAATTGAGATTAATTGGGAATGACTAAGCACCCCACTTGATAAGGTAATGGTGGGAAATGGATGCAGTCTCTATCCATGGAGTCCACGTTTGTTATGCAACCAGCTGTAGATTGGAAATCTCAGGGAAATTTTCTTATCTGTTTTGAATATGTACAGTCATTTTTTTCCTTGTCCTTATTCCCTCAACAATACAGTATAACAACGATTTACATGGCAATGCAGTATAACAACTATTTACATGGCATTTACATGACACTAGGTTTTATCAGTAATCTAGTGAGACTTTAAAGTCTGCAGGAGGATGTAAGTTGTGTGTAGATGCTACACTGTTTTGTATAAGGACTTGAGTATCTGTGGATTTTGCTATTTGCAGGGGCCTGGCACCAATCCTCCATGATTGCCAAGGGACAACTTTATATGCAAGCATACGTATAATGAGAGAAAAAGCTAAAATAAATGGTTTCAGGAATCTCATTCATTCCAGAGGCTAACTGTTGGGGTCTTATTTAATCCAGTGATGGTGTTGAACTACTCCAGATGGTAAAGGCGCCCGATTCCAACTGCAGCAATCTCTTGGTTACGACCAGACAAGGCCTGGTCTTGCTTCGGGGACAAAACCTTACACCTTACTGGACACTGAGCCTTCAAGGCCTACGCAGGTTTGTAGACTGCTCCTGCTCCTGTTTGCTGGTTCAATCTACTTTTTTTTCCTTTTTTTTTTTTGGTAGCTGTAAGTGGACAGCATGTCTTTATTTTATTTGTTTGTTTTTATGTAGTGCTAAGGATCCAACCAGGTGCCTCACACATGCTAGGCAAGTGCTTTGCCACTGAGCTACAGCCCCAGCTCCTCTTTTCTTTTTATTTATTTTACTTACTTAATTTATTTACTTACTTGCTTTCTGTACTGGGAATTGAACCCAGGGTGCCCTGCCACCGAGTTACACCACCAGCTCTTTTCTTTTCTTTCCTCCCTCCCTCCTTCCCTTTCTTTCTTTCATTTTGAGACAGCATCTTTCTTAAGTTCCTGAATCTGGCCTCAAACTTGAGAACCTCTTGGCTCAGCTTCCTGAGTAGCTGGAATTATAGCTATGTGTCCCATGTCCAGCTATTTTCTTTTTAAATTATTTTGTTTTATTTTGAGACAGGGTCTTGCTAAGTTGTTCCGGCTGCTTTTGAACTTGTGATTCTTCTGCCTCAGCCTCCCATGTAGCTGGGATTACAGGCATGGGCTACCATGTTCAGCTCCACTTTCAAAGTACATGAAACAATTTAAAAATTTACCTAGAATAGTTACTTGATATCTGGCATATGCAAGAGAGGAAGGGAAGGAGTTCCTTTTTTCCTTATTCACTGTTGATTGTTTCCTTGTCTTTACTTGCAGCCAGCCTACACCTGGGTATTTCACTGATGATCAAACATTAGACTTCCTTCTGCAGATACAGGATGGACTTGGGATAAAAAAGGTAAAACACTGGGACTCCAATCCATCAAATCTTTATATAAAGTATATGCTTTGTGTCCATCCCTGTGCTAGACATGGTAAGGAAAGTAAGAATCTAAAAATGGTCTCATCCTTGGAAGAACTCCAAAGTCTAACTAATGAGTAAAATGAGAACTCAAAATTCACTGCTAATATATAAAGCACTGAAAATGTTTCTGGCTAATTTCATTCCTGTACAGAAATTCCTACTAAATCTCCAACTTATAGTTAGGCAGGAGGAGCCTTCTGAAATCTCTTGATAAGGTAAAGGCAGCTATTAAAAAGAATGTAATGGCACCAACCTAGATGCCCTTCAACAGATGAACCAATAAAGAAAATGTGGTGTATATATACACAATGGAATATTACTCAGCAATAAATTTTATTAATCATGGAATTTGCAGGTAATGGATGAAGTTGGAGAATATAATGCTAAGTAAAGTAAGCCAATCCCCAAAAACCAAATGCTGAGTGTTTTCTCTGATAAGGGGATGCTGATCCATAATGGGGGGTTGGGGTGATAGGGAAGAATGAAGGAACTTTGGATTGGGCAGAGGGGAGTAAAGGGAGGGGAAGGGGTGTGAGGGTGGGAAGGATGGTGGAATGAGAGGGACATTATTGCCCCATATACATGTATGATTACACTACTGGTATGACTCTGCATCATGTACAGCCAGAGGACAGAGAAGTTGTGCTCCATTTTTGTACAATATGTCAAAATGTATTCTATTGTCATGTATAACTAATTAGAACAAACTAAAAAATAAAGGAATGTAATGCTTCAGAGCAAGTATGTTTCAGAGAAGGCAGGGTATCTGTGACAGCTGGATTTTTAGTGGAAGACTTTAAATAAAAGATAGAAGTATGATTATGGACTTTAACATTGAATTTATGTGGATGGGACAGCAGGCCAGGTCAGGAACACCATCACCAGAGGCTCAGAGGCAGAAATGGTATGGCATATTCCAGGGACAAGGAATAGACCTTTCTGATTTTAGGGGAGGCTGCATGTTGTGTGGGTTTAATGTTTGGCTAGACCATTGTCATTTCTTTAATATTACAGGCAGAATTGTGGAATTTTAAAAATTTCTTTTTCATAATTGGCTTAGATATCTGGTTTATCTTCACCATAAAAAAATCCATATCGATATGTCGCACAATGTTCCCTGAGAGAAAACAATTGAATAAACACTAAATCATCTCCTCTAGGGTGTGTCAAGTTCTGTGTTGTTAGAGACATAATATTAATGAAGACATGGCTGCTTCTCTTGGGGCACCTAGGCCACATGGCTAGAAAGTGCTGTTTGGGGTGTTTGCTCATGATTCCCACAGGCACCCAGGAGCAGGTGGGGTGCAGGAGAGCTCGAGGGCCACGGAGTCGAGATGCTGCATGTCAGTCAGGGGTTACGTGTGCAGAATCATGGCAGTGGAGACAAGGTTTGCTGGACAGAGAGAGAAGGATGCCTGAGTACATTTCTGTGGGAGAGATCAGAGTGACTCAGCTTGAGTGGGCCCCCAAGGCAGGCTGCGGGATGTGGGCGAGGTATGGAGGCCACAGAGTTATTTGGTCATAGGCAGAGGACAGATGTGAAGATAGAAGGGAGAGTCTTCCAGCAGTGAGAAGTAAAGTCTGATTGTACTCTTAAAAGAATTTCAAATAGGGGCTAGGGCTATGGCTCAGCAGTAGAGCACTTGTCTGTCATGTGTGAGGCCCTGGGTTTGATCCTCAGCACCACATAAATAAAATAAAGGTACTGTGTCCACCTACAACTAATAAAATATTTGGAAAAAAAATAATTTCAAATAAAGATTGCACTTTTCATTGACATTCCCAGGAAGATTAAGGGAGAAGGTTGGTTATGCACTGAGACATGGAAGATTTCAGGCCTGGGTTTTAATCCTGGCTCCACTACTTATTGGTGATGTGTTGGGCAAATTACATAATTTTGCCTCACCGTTTGCATCTGTAAAACAGGCATAGTAATATTGCTTGCCTCTCAGGGGGTGGGAGTTGTCATGCCAGTTGAATACACGTGTGTGACTGGATACAGTTTTCAGTGTGGTGCCTCTAGGCTTCTTTTCTCTCACAACTACCAAAGGGAATCTCTACTGCTCATCTGTTTCTCCTCTCTGCTGCCCTGTGGGCTCCAAAACCGTTTGTGGTGCAGTCTGAGCATGGCCCAAAATGGCAGGACTTAGCGACTGAAGGAGTAGGGAAGTGACTGTCCTGAGGGGGCTGGGTCTTCCACTTACTGAAGAGCAGAGACATGGAGGAGAGGGAGTAAGAATGCTGGATGGGAGATGGTAGGGGAGTTTCTTGGGGATTTGGGCAAATGACAGGCTCTAGATCTATGAGGTTTGAGGTACTGGGGGTTAAAGGAGATGTAAGTGCTGCTGGGGATTGTGAATTTGACTTCTTTTTAGCCTTTGAGAAATGCACCTGTGGAAATATCCCTTGGTTTGTTTATCCTGTTTAGTCTGTGCTCCTTTAAATTTGGGACAATCCTAGGGCTCAAGTACACACGCTGTGACTCAGTTGGGTCAAATTCATAAAGCTCGTAATGCAGTGCCTGGTATTCACCTAGTTGCTTCTTAGTGGTTGCTGTGGCTCTGGGAGGGAAGGAACAGCAATGAGGCTCTGCTGTTGGCAACTAGTTTTCTGTACTGTTATGGTAGAATGGCCCCTCTGAGACTGTCATAAACGTGGGACAATCCCAATCACTCCCTGTTTCTGAGCATCCTGTCCTCACCTGCAAAATGTGGTGGACTTGATGATTTACAATGTCCTCTTGAAAAGAATTATAAAGTTCCTTAAACTCTATTAAGTGGGAACGAGAACTGCAGAAATTTGGATACTGGTCCCTCCTGATGTTCTCTGAACACCCCAGTTTGCTTATATCTCAGAAGTTCAACTTCTGAATGCAGTTAGCTCTCCATATCTTGGGTTTCACATTCAGGCAACTGTGGATCAAAAAATGTTTGGAAAAAAAATGTGCCTGCATTAGACTTAGACTTTTTTTCCATGTCTCTAGTCCCTAAACAAATAGCAAATAGTATAGCAACTATTTCTATGGTATTTACATTGTGTTAGGTATTAAAAGTAATCTAGAGATGATTTAAAGTATACAGGAGGATGTGCATAGGTTATATGCAGATACTACACTATTCTGAGTAAGGAACTTATGCATCCATTGATTTGGGTATTCATGGTGGAGAGGGATTCCTGAGCCAATACCCCACCAACACGGAGGAAGGCCTGATGGGTATTGTTTGAATATCTGCAGGTGTTTGCCTTGTTTCTGTTTGGTGCACTTTCTTGGCCTGCTGATTTCCAAGGACTGGCCGTCTTCACTCTCTTCTCTCTCTTGCAGATGATGGTGGTGGATGGTGACTCTGGCTCCATCACTTGGAGTTACAGTGCTCCATGTCACATGAAAGAAGCACCGACCACCTCAGCAGTGACTTCAGACCAGAAGTCCGTCTTCCTCTTCTGGGCTGAAGGGCTGTCACCGGCTTCTCCCAATTCTGTGAGTGAGCCTGGGGGGTCCCCTTTTTCACTTTGTCACATGGCAGCTGATCTGCAGGGATGACTGGGGTCTCAGGGTGTTATTCGAGTGGTCACCTTCCTAGGGTTAGGGATAGAAACAAATCAGTAAAGGAGCTGTGTTTTCTTGAGCCATGCTTCCTGCCTTTGCCTTTTGGCCAAGAATGTGAACACTGACCAGGGCCCTTAACTACTCGCTGCTCACAGTGAAAGGCTGGGGAAAGAATAGAAAGTCTTTCAAGATTGCAGGTCCAAAGTCATATATGCTGCAGTGGCTTACGAGGAGAAATCATTATGACTGATCTGGAGTGCGCAGGGCAAGTTTCACATGGGAGTCAGGTTGGGATGGCCTTTGAGGTGACTAAACTGAGGCTGCAGATGGGCATGTGAAATGGGCAGAGTAGTTGGAGAGGGCCATTGATTAGGCTAAAGCCGAGAGGTCATTTGGGGGAGTGTTGGGACAGAAAGTCTGACACTTAGTAGGCAGCAGTTAGAAAGTCTTACTTGTTGTACTGCAGTATTTTAGTGGGGTTGATGAGGCCAAGTGCCACCTAGAATAGGTGCCTAGCATCTTAAGTAAGCCTGCCCTGACATCTCAACTTAGCACTTACTGTGTGCCACCCCTGCACTCTCCGTAGGGATCTAAGGATAATGGGAAGCAGCCCTGACCCTCTGCAGGAAGCAGATGGTTCAAGGATGAGTGGGAGCCTGATGGACACAGTGTCCTGAATTCATCAACCATGTGTTCTCTTTATAAGCTACTTAAGTTTTTTGAGCCCATTAATGAAGATGCTAATATATTTTATCAGTTTGAAGATCATATTTGCCTAAAATCTAGATTATAGTGTTAGCCCTATATGTGATCACTGGAAGTTCACTTAACCACTGAGCCACATCTCCAGTGCTTTTTATTTTTTATTTTGAGATAGGGTATCACTAAGTTGCTTAGGGCCTCACTAAGTTGCTAAGGCTAGCTTTGAACTTGGGATCCTTCTGCCTCAGTCTCCCAAGTCTGGAATTACAGGTGTTACCACCACGCTCAGCTCACCTAACATTTTAATTTCCTAGTTTCCTACAAGACAAGAGCATGTTACAAATGCTCCAGTGGAGGTACAAATAAGTGTAGATGGATATATAAAAGAAGGGAGATAATAATTTTGTTTGGGGTTATATAGGGACCTTTTCATGAAAAGGTGGCATTTATGTTGTGTACCTGTGGATGGGAAGTATTTTGATGTATGGATTTGGGGTGGAGAAGGTAGTTTAAGGGGGAAATAATAAGATTGACAATGGTTAGGTAGAGCCAAGGGAAGCATGGATTTAGAATCATTATGAGACATTCTTTTTTTTTGTACCAGGATTGAACCCTGGTTCAATGGCACTTAATCAATGAGCCATATTCCCAGCCATTTTTTAAAAATTTTTAAATTTTTATTTATTTTTTTTTGGTACTGGGGATTGAACTCAGGGGCCCTTGACCACTGGGCCACATCCCCAGCCCTTTTTTGAATTTTATTAGAGAAAGGGTCTCACTGAGTTGCTAAGTGCCTCGCCATTGCTGAGGCTGGCTTTGAACTCGCAATCCTCCTGCCTCAGCCTCCCAAGTGCTGGGATTACAGGCGTGCGCCACCACGCCCGGCTTATTTTTTTATTTTGAGACAGGTTTTCACTAAGTTTCTTAGGGCCTCCCTAAGTTCCTGAGGCTGGTTTTGAATCTGCAACCCTCCTGCTTCAGCCTCCTGAGGTGCTGGGATTACAGGCATGCACCACCACACCTGGCTTTATGGAATTATGAGACACTCTTAAAATATGGGGTGGGCAGTAAATAATTGAAAAGATAGATTTTGGTTAAATAGTGCTAGACTTTAGTTTTCATGTTAAGGAATTTGGGTTTTGTTCTGTAGGCAGTAAGAAAGGCACTTGGCTGTTTTATGGTCATGTGAACTGAGACAGAGCACTGTCCCCTCATACCTGAGTGTGTGGGAAAAGCCTTCTTTTGCTTTGCGAGCCCCTGCCCATGCTTCTCCTGGCCAGGTGGACTTCTTCCCGTGCTGAGCATGTGGAGGTAGAGCTGACATCCTCTGTGCATCAACACCAGCACAGATGCACATGTATCCCCAGCCCTGCACAGAAGTCATACTGACAATGTAGTTCTAGCAGACATTTCTTCCGCTGCAGAGATTTGGAGTCTTGATATATAGGCCTTGGAATTTTTGATTTATCATCAATGATTTGTTTCTGTCTGGTCAACAATCTGCCTATTTCAGGAACTGATAAAATTTCTGAAATTTTTAGCCTGATGCCTGCCATTGTCTTTGATATCCAATGAAAGTAAATGTCTTTGGCTCACCGTGTCTTCAGAAATAGATTTTCTCTCTACAAAGTGAAGGAGCCCCAATTAGGGAGATGGCTATTGCGGTTAGCTGGAAGCCATGAGTTCCACCTGATAATAAGTATGCACGTGACACACCTGTAAATGCACGTGACGCACCCGCAAAGCTAAAGGTATATAACCGGGTGAAAGCGGTCAGAAGCGGGATGAATTCAGTCAGTCGTGCAGTCGCTCAGTCGGTCGAAAGAAGAGTTTGGGTCGGAGAAGAAGAAAAGAGTCAGAGCAGCCAGAATGTAGTCAGAAGAAGAAATAAGAGTCAGAGTGGTTAAGAGTTCGGTCAGAAGAGAAATCAAATAGAAGAAGTAATTGCTGGTCAGAGTCAGGCCGAGGCTGCCAAAGAAGAAAGAAGAAAGAAGAAGCTGAAGAAGAAAGTAATAAGTACTCTCTCTCTCTAAGCTGAAGAAGAAAGAAGAAAGAAGAATCTCTCTCTTTCTCTCTCTAAGAAAGTAAAAGAAAATAAAGTAGTAAAGTAAAGAAGTAAAGAGTCAGTAGTGCCGGGCGCGGTGGCGCACGCCTGTAATCCCAGCACTTTGGGAGGCTGAGTCAGGAGGATCGCGAGTTCAAAGCCAGCCTCAGCAATGGCGAGGCACTTAGCAACTCAGTGAGACCCTGTCTCTAATAAAATACAAGAAAGGGCTGGGGATGTGGCCCAGTGGTCTAGTGCCGCTGAGTTCAATCCCCGGTACCAAAAAAAAGAGTCAGTAGTCAGAAGAAGTAAAGAGTCAGAGAGGTTGGTGAAAGAGCCAGTGTTAGAGTTATGAGAGATAGTTAATAAAAAAACCTTCTTTCATCTTCATTCTGCCTCCGAGTTTTTCTCCCGCGGCGTTGTGGCTGTACGTCAGGCAGCTACAACAAAGACCCATTGGATGCAAGGGATGAACAAATACATCAGTTTCCTCATAGGTAGAAGAAGGGAAGATTCTCTAGAGAAGATTCTTCTTGGGTGTGCCCTTTCCTCCTTCGATCCATTTTTTCCCCCTTACATGAGCATTTTCTAGCTATAGATAGTGGTTTGAAGAAGTTTGAAGAAGAGAGCCAATGTTTTGAGCTCTTTGAAATAACTAATATCCTGTAGGTGGGCATTTCTTTCAAACACATCCTTGTAGTTGGGATCAGGATTTAGCATCTGAGAGCAATGAGTAACCACCACTTTAGCTTCTGTCCCCTCACTTGAGGACCATCTTGTGTGGGGATGTAGTCACCTTTGCTCTTTCTTTCTGTGGCTTGTTGTCAGGATGCCATCGTGGGAGCTGAGCCACCCAGCCTCCACCACCTATACCTCCTGCACCCAGCCTTCCCCTCCATCTTCCTGGACCTGACCAACACCTCGGGCACAGTGACGGCCTCAGAGGGTGAGTTCCAATGATATTGGGGGTCTGTGTACACAGGTGGGGGGAGAATGTGTGCTGACTGTATGTGAAGATGCCCTTGCCCCACCAAGGGAAGGATATGTGCTTTTAAGGCGACAGCAAGCAGCATTTTCCCTGGTGTCCCTGGAGCCAGGGGTGCTGCTGGGGGGCTCCTCTGGCTAGGAGCACCAGGCCACCAGGGCAAGAGCCCAGAGCCTCTGAATGTGCTGAAATGGAGGTGAAAGCACATGTGCACTCCAGAGGGGTTCTGCAGGGATGATGGATGCAGCCCCTCAGCAAAATGTAGTAAGCCTCAGCTATGTGCTAGGTGCTGGCAAGACTAGTTTTTTGACCCTCTGTGAGTATAGGATTTGGAATTAACTGTGAGGGATACAATGGAGGTAGAATATGTTTTTTCAGGGCATTGATTTAGTTGGAGTGATTTTTCTTTTCTTTTGTTTTTGGTACTGGGGATTGAACTCAGGGGCACTTGACCACTGGGCCACATCCCCAGTCCTTTTTTAAATTTTTTTTTTTTTTTTTTTGTACCGGGGATTGAACTCAGGGGCACTTGACCCCTGGGCCACATCCCCAGCCCTTTTTTGTATTTTATTAGAGACAGGGTTTCACTGAGTTGCTAAGTGCCTCGCCATTGCTGAGGCTGGCTTTGAACTCGCGATCCTCCTGCCTCAGCCTCCCAAGTGCTGGGATTACAGGCATGTGCCACTGCACCTGGCTTGGAGTGGGTTTTTTGAATAGCAAATGCGTCTATTGCATAGAAATTGGAGTCAAGAGAAAAATCAAAGAAAAATTACCCATAATCTGACTGCTCATAACCACTGTTAACATTTGGAAATGTTCTTCTACTTTACATATCTATCATAAAATTGGGCTCATATATTGGAGACCCTTAATCCAGGAAACTGAAGCCTGGGGCATTCAGCCCCTCTTGCCTGCTAGTCTGGCTGGCTGCTGGTCTCCTCTCACAGTGCTTCCCCCTCTGGAAGTTGCTCTTCCTGTTGGTGGGGAGGGGAGGGGAAGACCACATCTCCTGGCCACATCTGCTTTTTGTCTTTTGTCCATACTCTTGCCACTTGTAGACTTGCTCTATAATTACAGACTCATTCCTAGAGTTGGATTAGTGCTGTGACTTTCATGTATTGGGATACATTGGGAAGAACAACTGACCTGGTACCCGTAGTCCTGCCTGCTCACTGGTTGTGGGTCATGGTGGGTGGGGGTGAGGTGGGGAGGCTTCTGCTTACAAAATCAATATTAGTTTAAAATTGTATATCGGGAACATTATGTAATGGTAATCAAGAATCTCAAGGCCATTTTTATTGTAACCACTATTTCAGGATGATGTAAAATCAACCCTTGCTAGGAAGTAACAGATGTGACCATGTTCTGACAATCTGGAAATTCTCAGGCTTTCTAGTCTGTGGGCTCACTTTTCTTGACTGCTCACCATAGTGGGTGTGTTCTCTCATTTGCTGAGTTGGGGCTTCCTTGGCCATAGTGTCAGAAAAGTAAAGGCTTAAACACTGAAGAATAAGCTGCTTTGCTGGCATGCAGTCTCTCACTTCTTCCCACTTTCTGTCTGGCTCACTTTCTGGCATTGGCTAGGTGCTCAGGAAATTTTTCATATGAAGTAGTGAGTAAATTAATGACTGAAGGTGTTGAGCCAAGCCACTTTCCTGTTACTAGAAGCTGTCTGTCCTTGTTAACTACACTCATTTTGTCCTTCCTCAGTTGGAATCAACGACCTCTGGAAAGATGCCTTTTATGTCACCAGGACAACAGGGCCAAGCTCTGAAGGGCATCCAGCACCCCTGGTGGTCAGCAAGCTTAGTCTGCGGTGGGCATTGATGGAGGGCCAAATGGTCCAGCTGAAGGAGACCACCCCCAAAATTGGCCGTGGGGAGCTGCGAAGATTCCTTTCTAGGATAAAATTTGTTGATTCTCCCTACCAGGTGAATAACTTGTGAGATATTTAGTTACTCTTTTTTTTTTTTCTTTTTCCTGGGGGGCGGGTGCGGAGTACCGGGGATTGAACTCAGGGGCACTTAACCACTGAGTCACATCCCCAGCCCTATTTTGTATTTTATTTAGAGACAGAGTCTCACTGAGTTGCTTAGAGCCTCACTTTTATTTGGTACTGGGAATTGAACTCGGGGGCACTCGACCACTGGGCCACATCCCCAACCCCTTTTTTTGTATTTTATTAGAGACAGGGTCTCACTGAGTTACTAAGTGCCTCGCCATTGCTGAGACTGGCTTTGAGCTCATGATCCTCCTGCCTCAGCCTCCCAAGTACTGGGATTACAGGCATGCGCCACCACGCCCGGTTAGAGCCTCACTTTTGCTGAGTCTGGCTTTGAACTTGGGATCCTCCTGCCTCAGCCATGAAGATATGGTTCTTAATTGTTCTCAGCTGGAAATGTTTCATCTCCTATGGGAGACATTTGAAAGCGTAGGGCCAGAGTTTTTGTGGTCCCAGTGACTGAGGGGAATGGATCCCACTGGCATTTTTTGGGTAGGAGCCAGTGATGGCGGGCATTATGCAGGGCTGGCAATAGTCACACTGTACACAGAATTATCTTGCTGAACCTCCCTGAGAAATACTCTGCTCTAATTCAAAGCTCAAGAGCTTATCATGCAGAAGGACAAAGTCTCTGGGCCTTTTTGGAGGGAAGAGAGATACTTATAAACTATTGGGACTAAACAAAAGGAAATGGAGGAGTATTCTGACCTTCCATTTCTTTGAGAATTCTTACCATGAAAAAAAGTTACTGATGCTTCTACCTTTTCCTGCAGATCTAGTCTGATGAAATCTTCAGTTTCAGAAGAGATAAACAGGACGGGTTCCTTCTGTCAGTGTAAAAGCAGTTCTTTGGAGAGAAGACGTCTTTGGCCTCATTTTAGCACTTATCTGTGATTGTTGCATTTTGGAAGGCCTGTTGGAGCTCTTTGATAACAGCATGATCTGCTTGGCTGGGGTATCTTGCCACCTTTCCAATCCTTGCATTAATCCCCTCTAGGAACTTGGTGTGGAGGATTTGAAAATGTGAATCTTATAGGTGTATTATTTTGTATGTTTAATTTATAAACTCTTGCTGAGAAATCCAGCGAAGACGATGGCTAGGAAATATTTTGTTTTACATTATGCTATTTGTATTTTTTAGTGTTGTGGTGATGTTATTTTCCAGCCATTCCCTAAGGTTCAGGGATCCTATTTCCTGTCCTCCTGAAATACATCTGGTCTGGTCACTTTGAGACTTCCAGATGACCCACCTCCGATTTTGAGGATCATTCATCTTTCTCTTCTTCCACTTATACCATGGCTACACTTCCCAACTGTAGATAGCAGTGACACAGATTGGTAGTGGAGGACTGTTAGCCATGTAGTGTTTCATCTGTTCCTTTCCTAGATTTTCCATCTACATCAGTAAGTGGCCATAAGAATAAACATGAGCAAGAAAAATATGGTTTCAGTGACCCACCTCTGACCAGGTCCATATGTAGTGTTGTATGGCTCTGCCATTTGTGGTTCTTGTTCCTGCTGTAACGTCAGAGGGTATATGTGTCTGCTGTCTTCACTTCAGAACTGGAAGCCAGGTCCTGGGAGACCTGTGTCCTTGTCCTGCTGCATTTTCACTCTGCTTTCTTAGCATCGTCTCCCTCTAGGGCATCCTCTTCCTCTTCCCTCCCCCTGGCTTTCTCTATTTTATTCAGGGATATGTTTCTGGACTTCCTTTGCTACTTGAGTCCAGTGTGCAACCACTCTGTCCTGCACCTCTCCTTCCTGTACAGCCTTTGAAACATTGTATTTTGAGAAAATTCTTATATAAATACTATAACTTTTGTAAATGGTTAAGTTCTCTAGAATTATCTCCAGTGCTTACTTCCCCTTTCTTCTGTGTAAATTTGTTGCCTCTAAAATTATCTCCTAAGCTTCTAGGTCATTGTCATTATCTGTATAGCAGAAAATTCCATGGTAGTTGATGGAAAAATGCTTTTCTTGAGTAATTTTGATAGGTCTGCTTGGAAAATCAGGTTCTCTCCTTGCTTGGGCTTATGCCTTTCTAGCTTGTGTTAATAAAGGAGCTGCAAGAAATTATGGATTCCATATTTAAAGGGATATCTGTTAATTGTCCAGGGATAGTTGTTATGACATAACTGGAGGTTGGCAGCAAGAAATCCAAGCAGGCACTTCATGTGACCTGTGTACTGTCTGGCCTATAGCTTGGCCTCAGTAGGTTTCTAGGTACCGCTGCCTTAAGACCCAGAAAGCACATTTGATTTCAACCCTTTGGAAGTATACGGGTCCAACTGACTCTTTGGGGGAACAATGAAGAGGATACCTGGGTATGGAGATGATCCCAGATTCAAAATTTAAATCTCCTTGAGTATAAAAGCCTACAAGTAAATTATGGTGGACTGAGCCCCAAAATGATGGTGGCCCTGTGGCTTGCTGAGCCACCCAGACATAACATGTTGAAGCTTTCTGCGAAGCCAGCCAATATAGTAAACAAATGCAAAGTTGTTTATTAGGGGCTTGTTTTGGTGGGATTGTTTCAGCAGAGGACTGTGTTAGTGCAGGATGAGTCTGACACAGATAAGAGGAAGAACAATGTTGCTGAATTCTCCTTAGTGTTTTGGGAGTTAACATAACTTCTCCTTACTACAAGTTTGAATCTCTGCTTGCTAAATGCAATTCAAGTTCCAGATTTACTTCCTCTTACCACTAGTACAGAAGGATATCAGTAGTGGCTGAAGACTGAGGAAGCTTCATCTGACCAATGTGGGCGCTGGTCTCTTGTCAAATGTGTCCCCCTAAACTTCCTTCTTCTGGAAGACAGCCATCCACCCAGAGATCCAAGATAGGAAGTGCCCCTTCCTCTCCATAATCCCAACATGGGGTTGCCGGCAAAGCCAATACAACCACTATATTTAGAAGTAGTAATGACTTCTGCAATGCGAGGGTCTTCCCTGCCTCAGTCTCCCCTTCTCCTTCCCTTTGCAAACCCTCCCCTCTGCCCTAGACAACATCCTCACCCTCTTCCAATGTGTGGTCTGGTGATACCAATTAACCCCATGAATGTGAATTGCTCTCCTTATTGCCCACATCAAAGATAAGCCTGCTGGTCTGTTGTCAGAAAGCACTATTTAAAATGTGAACTGTTTCAGAACAAATAAATACTATGTACAGGAATTATACTCATGTGCCATTCTCATTCTTGCTATCAAGGATGGAAGAGAGAATGGGGAGTGGATGGATGGCATTCTTTGTGGAGGAAATAGCAGAGCAAGTTTCTCAGAAGGGAGGAGCAGATGGGCGTCTAGAGAGGAGCCTCTGCCCCCATCTCAGTCACTGGAGAAGCCCCCACATGATTCTCTTCTGGGAACCATACCCATTGGATTAGCCTTGGTAGGCCATTCTAGAAGTGGGCTGCAGGAGCCTTCTCATATCACACCACCCACCTAATGGCTTCTAGAATAATGTTTAATAACATCTTTATTAGGTTCTACTGTGTGGATGCAGGAAACTGTAATAAGCAGCATGGAGGACACCTGCCTTTTAAATCAAAGTGCTCAGTAGTGCTTCCACCTTGCAGTCTGACTTCTGGGAAAATTTCAGTGGAATATTGAACCAGAAATTACTGTCAATTTGCTCACCTGTATTTCTCTAATTTTCAGACTGATAAACTGGTTTATAAGACCCTTAAAATCAGGAACTGTATTTTACTCCCCCCTTTTCTCACCATTGCTTAGTCCATAACCTGGCACATAAGCAATTGGCAAAAGAGAAGGAAAACATTTGGTGTTTGGATTTTTGAGATTGACTGATTTCACTTAGCATTATATTCTCCAACTTCATCCATTTACCTGCAAATGCCATTATTTTATTCTCTCTTATTGCTGAGTAAAATTCCATTTTGTATATATACCACATTTTCTTTATCCACTCATCTACTGAGGTACATCTACTTGTGCATTATGAATAAGTAAATAAATAATCTAAAAAAAAAAAAAAAAAAGAAGGTATGGAGGATGGAGGACATGGGGCAGAGCTGTGGAGGAGAGGGAGCAGTTGTAGTGTCCTTTTGGACTTTTACTTTAAGATACCCTTATCTTATCCTCTAAAAAAGTAACTCAAGAGGCAGAGTTTGGCTTAATCAGATGTTGATAATGAACACATGTAAGGTAGGGCTCAGCCTGCTCTCCAAACCCACTTAACTACTAGCATTGCTCTTCTATGGATGACCCAACCACTTCTTCCAGCTCCTGGCTGGTCCCTTGTTGAAATCTCTGGTCTTGTAGGGCTGAGTAGAAGTCAGCACCTTCAGAGATGGAGTGGATGGGCTGGTTGTGGTATTGGTGGTAGCTGGTGGGAGGACCTCTGGGGTGGGCTGTACATGACTGCTGCTGAGGGAAACACCGGTGGTGATGGGGCAGGCAACTTGGATTTTCTCTGAAAGTCTTACTATGTCTGCATTTGAACTCCAGAACCATCCTGGTGTATGTGTTGAAAGTGGTGACAGCAGATGCCATGCAGCAGGTGAAGGAAACCCAGGCCGTGCTAGGGATAAACACACAAAAGGGACAGTAAGAATCTGACTTTGCCTAGCACTGCAAAAAAAAAAAAACCAAACAAACAAACAAAAACAAAAAAAAAAAAAAAAAAAAAAAAACCAAAACAAAAAAACCCCACAAAACCTTTCTGGAAAGAAAAATACCATGATCCCTTCCTATTGGCACACTAGGCTGGTGTCTTTTGGGGACTCAGGAGCTTGAGTATGCTGCCTTCCATCATGATTCACATAAACAACTATAGGCAAGAGGACTTAATTTGGTGTGTCTTGGTGGGGTACAGACTGAATGTTTTGTAATGAACGAGAATGACATGTAGTACTGAAATCAGACAAGGAATTTAAAGGATTTATTTTCACTGAAATGATTAGTTGTCAGTGCCATACTCTTATACCTGGTGTGCCTGTGTGTGTGTGTGTGTGTGTGTGTGTGTATGTGTGTAATTTGAACTCTTTGTTTCCAAAGTTGCAGTTACCCTTTTATCTCTCCAAGGTACCATAGAGCTATAGCTCGTCTGGGTATGGTGGCCATGGCCTAATGCCCTTTTTTCTTCTTTTATCATCCCAACACACACATACACACCCTGCCAAGGATTTTTCTTCACTCAGATGCCAGGAGGAATCATCCCTCCCTTCCACCATTTTTTTTTTAAACTTAGTAGTCTTAGGGTCCACAAAGTTACGGAGTCATGTAGGAAAATTTTACTACAAATCTGAAGGTATTGTATGTGGCACTAGGGGGGTCTGCTTATTATGAAACACTGTGGTCCTTGGCTTAAGGTAGTTTGTAATGGATGCTGGATATTAAGAGAAGCTGAATGGATTCAAGAAAGAAAACAAAACAAACAAAAATACCAAAAACCACACCAGAGAATGACATCAAACTCATTCCTAAAAATTTGGAAAGCTATATCTCTGAATCTTCCTGTCATTCTGGGAAGCTCAGAGAACAGGAAGTTTTGCGAGGTTGGGTGAGATTTCATGAGGCTAAGTGATGCTTAAAGCCATGCCACAGCTGGTAGGAAGTAGATTCAGGCTGGGTTGCTTCTGATAGGAGTTTTGCAGTCTGAGCTCCACAATTGTAATGCCAAGAATGGCTTGAAGAGACAAAAAAAGGTGAGAAACGCTGGGTAGAGGAAGTGAAGTAAGCTGATGGTATGGCTGGAAGACTAAGGACTCCTGAATCAAAGGGCACATATTGCACCACAAGAAAAGGGGGTAGGCTCTCATTCCAGACATGGATGGGTTTCCACAGTGCCTTCTTTAGAAGTGCAAACTTGAGCCCAGCTTTATGTCTTTTCTGTGTTATTAATGCATTTAGCACTTGTCTCAGACAGTAATGTGAGTCCAAGTAGGCAGCTTTGCAGTGACTAAAGAATGCTGCTCAAGGGAGAAGGTAGAGAGCTCTTAAATGAAGGTGAGGTTCGGCATGAATGTGTTTGTTTTGTCATGGTTGCCGCTTTCTCTCTTAAAAAGAGAGGTCTAAAGGGTCTAAAATGACCCTTTAATTTTTTTTTTTTTTTTTTTTGTGGTACTGGGGATTGAACTCAGGGGCACTCGACCACTGGGTCACATCCCCAGCCCTTTTTTGTATTTTATTTAGAGACAGGGTCTCACTGAGTTGCTCAGTGCCTCGCCATTGCTGAGGCTGGCTTTGAACTCGCGATCCTCCTGCCTCAGCCTCCCAAAGTGCTGGGATTACAGGCGTGCGCCACCGCGCCCCTGCTGACCCTTTAATATTTTTTAAAGGGTTAGAGAATGACCGTGGAAGGGAAATTTTTTATTTTTAACTCAGTTTGGTAAAGATAAGAATAGAGAAAGGTAGAAGAAGTTACTCTTGGCTTGAGTTTAGAATGGAAGGGGAGAGAATTTGGTTGATGATCCATTGAAAGATTAATCAAATCAAGTTGATTTGATCCATTTGAATTGATGGGATTCAATCCAAATTTCAAAGCAAATTATCCTGCTTCTCTAATACTTTGAATCATGAAATATAAGGAAATGTACGGTATCATTTCTATAAGTGACAAAAATCAGTTTCATTTCACAAGGGCAACAAATGGATCGGGTGAAGAAGAGATTGCTACAGCTAGTAATCAGAAAATGGGAAGAGGCCACATCCTCACAAAGTCAGCCAGAGGAATGTTCTCTGCACACTCTGAGAAGGGGGTAAAGAGTAGACGTTTTGATGATCCAGCCCCACATTTGGCTGGCAGACTTGTGAGATGAGGCATGAAGAGAAAGCAGGAGGACGTGGAATGAGCATCTAGCTGAGGGTAGAAACTAGCAAAGGTTAGCGAGGGAGGGGCTAAAAAGTTTCAGGAAATGACTAGCACTTACTAGAAGGCCCAGCCATAATTCCAAGAATGTGGTCTCCAGTCTTCTGGACCCACGTTGGCAGTTGCCTGAAAGACTTGGGAATACATCATATGGGCCACCATCCCCAGAAGGCCTACAGAGGGGAAGAGGAAGGCAGAGCCCTTGGAGGAGGGGTGCCATTGCCATCCACAGGAAGATGATTTTGGAACCACTTTCTCACTTTGAATCAGGTGTGGCCTATGTTATAGCGTCCATTACTCTTATGCCATCACATTTCCCAGAAGCCTAAGCAGCAATGGGGGCTTCTCTTTGAATGCATAACTTGGCAATGATCACCCCAGACTTCAGGGTGAGCACTATGGAAGAAAGTCTCCGAGTCAGTGCTGCACCTAGGGCCGCTGCATCCTTTTGACTTCTTCCCACCCCACCCTTTGTTCTTCATGTTATATGTGGATCTCTGCTTTATGCAACAATCTTGAAAAGCTGTGTTTATGTCACAGTCCAAGAGTACCAAACCAGAGGTTTCACATGTTGAGAAAACTTTCAAACAAAGGAAGCTAGAAGCAATTCATTTTGTAAATACACACTGATCCAAAGCCAGTTTGAGGCTAGCCTTGAAACCTCATCTCAAAACAAAAAACAAAAGGGGGTGGGGTGTAGCTAGCTCAGTGGTAAGCCCTTGGGTTCAGTACCCAGTACCAGACCAAAAAATAAAAAAAGAAAAAAGAAAAGAAAAAAAAAAAAAAACCTTAGTGACCCAATATACAATTTCATGTGTTATCGTTATTTCAGTTTAAAAATGAAAGATGTCGTTTTAAAGTTACCTTTTACCTCCTTTAGGTTCCTCCTCCTTTCCCTTAAGAACTGAGACCCTAGCCCTCTGGCTAGTGCTTCAAAGCAGATGAAGGACAGCCACCCACCTCCACCGTGGGGGTCACTCACCTGACAAAACCGAGGCAATGGCTGCAAAGGCGCTGAGTTTAAGCCCACAGCCAGGGTTACCCGTGAGCAGCAAGTCCATCAGGAGCAAGAGGAAGCTGATGAACTCAAGTCCGATGTACGAGATTTGGGCTCCCAGTGATAACCAGAGGATGTCTGTTAGAAATCAGAGGAAGGAGGAGGAACCCCAGCCAGACAGTTAAACAACTGAACCAACAGCCATCACAGGACACCCTCTGGAAGTTAGAAGCCCGACAGTATAGAGAAGGGGAGGAGACAAAGCTGGAAACAATTACTTCATTTTGAGGTCTTTGCTCTCACCCTGCTGTTCCCAACATATGTGCAGCACCCAACATATAATCAAGTAAATTTGATGGACAATAGCTGTTTTAGGGAGATTTGTGTGTGTGTGTGTGGGATCATCTAATTTCCATAAATTCAAGGATATAAGTTTGCTAGTTATTACTTTATCTTTTTCTTTATATAAGTTTGGGATAATCAGTTTTGTTTCCTTTCTCCTTTCTTTCTTCCCTCCTCCCATTACTTCCTTTTCATTAAAAAAATAAAAAAAATTAAAATAATTAAAAAGAAAGGAATGGGGGAAAATAAAGGAAAAAAAAAAAAAAAAAAACTTGAGCTTTTCAATGTGGTTTCTTTGGCCACAGCTGGCTGCTGGTTTTCTGTTTCTGAATTTATCCCTCTGTCGTTCCCATTTTGCATTCCTGCATATGAATTGCATATGAATGAAAGTCAGCTCTAGGAGTAATTTATGGTACTCAGTAGGCCTCAGAAGAAGAGAAAAGATCACAGTGTAGTTTTAGATCCAGAGAGGCCCCACTCAATGATAACTAAATTCCTTATCAAACACATACTTGCCACAAGCCCCAAGGGAAGGTGGGGGAGGAAAGCCTTCTCCATCAACCACTCCCCTCCAAATCGGAGAGTGGGGTGACATGGGCCTTGCAACGTGGCAAATTCCAGTAGTCCTTTCTCACCTCTCTCGGCTGGTGGTGTGAGTTCAATGAAACTTCGGCACCTCTCCCCTGAAACAAAAGACACGACCTTCATAGGACTGCTTCCCTGGACAGTTGGGATGAAAGCCTTTCCCACCCCACATCAGCTCTGCTCCATCTGCTCTAACTTGGTGCCTTGCATATAGTAGGCATTTTGAAAGCAGGAAAGAATGCATGGATGAATGAATGACACAGGCAAGAATCATCCAAGCTTAACTTCTCTCTCCTCCCTTCTGATAATGAAGATGAGAGTGCCTACACAGGCTAAGGTTCTCATTTCCTCTCAGGAAGAGTGCATGATCCTACTGTTAACAAATGCCTTTTGAAGCCACTATACCACTGGATCAAATGGCTCTAAATTGTTTCCCGGACTGTGGTTGAAGCAGTGCTAAGTGGCAAAATAATAAAGATAAATGCAAACACATACATTTTTATTCTTCTTCCATCCCCTTTTCTCCTTAGCCCAGTTTGGGAGAAATAGCAGATCTCAAATTGAGCATGATTCTGAATGACACCATCAGGCACTGCCTTCGAGGCCACAAGGTGAACTCATTCCCTCTCAGCTGAGGAGTAATAAGTTGACTAGGACATGTTGACAGTGTGGCAAGAGACCTTGGAGCAACTGTCTAAAGCTTCCCCAGCGGGTTCTTACAAGATCCAGTACCCTCTCTTGAGCCTTGGTTCCCCCAGTCTTTTAAATGTAACAGTAATCCCTTAGAATGAGAAAACACTCTTGTGGGGAGAGGGGAAGGAAGAGGCTTTAGAGATGATCTACTGTGATCCTTTCATCTCACAAATGAGAAAATCAAGGCTTATGGAAATGCAGTTTACTCATATAAGATCACAGTTGGGTAGAGCTTGGGATTTTTCTACAATATTTCTCCTTGTTTTGTTTCTATACAGCAATTCCAGCTTACTAGAATGGAATTTTAACATGAAAGGATTAAATGAAACTCTTAAGGTTAATGTTATTTTAAACATGCTATGTTAAACCAGCAAACAGAGCCAGTTATGGTGGTGCATGCCTGTAATCCCAGTTATTTGGTAGTCTGAGGCAGGAGGATCAGGATTTCAAGGCCAGCCTGGGCAACTTATTAATGAGATTCCCAACTCAAAACTAACGAGCAAACAAAAAATGAAACAACAACAAAAAACAAAACAAAAGCACAAAACAACCTAGTAGGTCTACTAAAGAAAGAGGCAGTGAAAATCTAGAAGGACTTTTGGACTTATTAAAAGGGGCTGTGGAGAAGGGACAACACCCAGGTGGAAGGTGCAGAGCAGGAGTGGGGTGGAGGGAGGAGGCTCATCTGGGTTTGGGAAAGTGCAGTACTTTTCACTGCTGCCTAGCTCTAAGCTGTCCTAAATGGTTTCCTTGCCTCATAAGATACCTTGCTCCCCTGTAAATAAAATAAAATATAAAAATATAAAATAAAATAAATGAAGTCCAAAGTGAGGAGTCTACCTGGTTCTTCCATGGTTTCCTCACAGGATAGCCACATGCCACTCCGGAAGGTAAGGAAGGAGAACCGGTCATCCCCGGTCTCCCAGCTGTATTGAACCACCTCCGGGGTTGATGCGTTGGGGAAGCCGCCCTCCAGGGACATTGGCATGTCAAAGCATTTGGCTGCCAGACTTTTTCCGCACAGGGGCTTAGGCACCTTCTGTGTGCCCACAAACCAGGAGCTGCTGAGCAGGGATGTTGTGGAGAGGCTGAGTGATAGCAGGCCGAGGGCTGCAGATATGAATGTCCGTTGGCCAGAGAAGCCCTTCGGGAGTTCCATCTGTAACACACAGACACAAGTGAAGGGGAGAGGAGCTGGAGAGCCTGATGTCAGAGTCTCCTCTGAGATGTAGACCTGCTTCCTTCTCTGTCAAGCCTGATAGACAGAACCAGTCTGTGGCCCATGTGACTCTGGCTGGAGCACCTGCTTGCCTTGTCACTTTCAGCCTATAAGGAAGGTGACCTAAAATATGACCAATATTAAACTTGTGACCTTGTTGAGTAGTGGTTTGGAGCTAGATTTAAAAAAAAAAATTAATGACAGTTCTTGTGCTTTGTGTTATGCAGCAATGTGTGCTATTACGTCAATGAATACTGAACAGGAAGAAAGCCTGTGCTTAGTTGCCGACAGACGCTTCTTAAAGTAAACCATCTTGAGCTTTCCAAGGGATCTTTCATATCAGAATTAATCAGACCTAAATCTGCTTAGCTGAAGAGATGTAAATAAAACCACAGCTAAATGGACAGGCCCCCAAATCTGCCTATCTCTTTACCCCCAGCTTAACAGCTTTCACATTTAACAGAGAACTTTGACTAAGAACCATAATAGCTTGTTCTTCAGAATTTCCAGGGACTAATACAGAATACACCATAGACAAAGTGTGTATTATTTACAGCAGTAAAAAAAAAAAAAAAAATAAGGTAGACATGTTTATGAAAACAAAAAATACAAAACAGGACAAAAACAGCTTTTGGAAAATAATCTGCTAATGTGATTTATTCCTCCCCTAATTATTACTCAACAAATTAACTACCAAAAATTATCAGTCCTTACAAGACTTTGGGTGACCATGACTGAGGACAAAAAACAAAAACAAAAACAAATCACAGCATCTGGAATGAAGAAAGCTCCTATGTGGCTGATACTGGAAGCACGTGTTGCTCTGTCCCCAAAAAACAACGTTCATCTTTTTAGTTTTGCAAGTATTTTGGCTTTTGTCATTGTTCTGGTACTATGAGTTATCCTTTCTGATTATTCTTATACCCATTGCTCAAATAGGAAATGGACTTCCAGCTAAAATTTTCATGGATCATTCTGTGTAAAGACTGAACTAAGAATTTAGGCAATCCTAAACTTGTAACCTCAGGGTTTGTTTTCAATAGCTATTTTCAGTCTTATTTAGTTTGGAAATTTGTCTACTATCACATCAGATTTTTTAAAAATATTTATTTATTTATTAGTTGTACACAATGCCTTTATTTTTATGTGGTGCTGAGGATCGAACCCCGGGCCGCACATGTGCTAGGCGAGCGCTCTACCGCTGAGCCACAACCCCAGCCTTCACATCAGATTTTTAACTCTACCCTCAATCCATTTTGAGCTACACATATTTGTAAATTATTCTCCAGGTTATTTAGAAATAAGAAAGAATAGAGGTGTACCTACCTTGTGACACTAAGGTGACACCAAGTTAAGAGGCGATTTGAGAAAAGATGAAGAAGAACTTGAATTAGCTCAAAGAGGCTCCTTTCAGAACAAGTGCCCATGGTTTGACACAAGGAGCCCCCTTCCAGAAGCAGCATACACCACAGACAAAACGCACATTATTTATGGCAATAAAAAACACATAAGGTGGACATGTATATAAAACCCAAAATATAAAATGAGATAAAACAGCTTTTTGGAAAGCAATCTGCTAATGTGATTTTTGATGCTTGATGACTGATTGATCATCTCACTCGAAGCTTCTCAAGAATTCTCTTCAATATTATGCTACCAACACCCTTTGTCACATACCTTTTCTCTCTAGGATCCAGATACCTCTCGGAAAGAGCAAATCACATTTTATAGTGGGTTTCTTAAAGTGATCCTGGAGAAATACTGCCATAAGAAAAGCTATATCTTTTCCATATGCTGACAGAGTCCATGCCAAGGGATAGAGTGGCTTCTATCACTAGGTTATGTCAGCAATTCGTCTATCAACATACATTAACAGAAAAAACGGCATTAGCACGAAGGACAACAAACGGATGAGACAATCACACCTTTTAAAGGAACAAACGCAATACAGATGTGGAATGTCTTTCCTGAACAATAAAGGTGGTTACCTTGGCCATGGTCAGCATCTTGCAGCCGGTCTGGATGGATGGAAGGATGCCATCTGGATTGCAAGGCCTTTTGATTTAGTGTTCCAAGAATGAAAACCACCTTCCCACCCCTCCCTTCCTATCCCATAGGTTTTGGAGTGCTTCTTGATTAAATGCTGACTTACAGTGAACATGGGCATTTAATAATTGACAGTGTAGTCACAGCCCAGCTGTTCTGGGTGATTACGCCAGATAGCTTACCAGTGGGGACCTGGGATTAAGCACAAAGAGGAAAGGATCTGTGTTTGCAGAGGGAACTTTATTTATTTTAAGTAGATGATTTAGTTTCCATCTACTTCCCATTCCCTAAATAACTGGTGTGAATGGACTGGGCTTGATTTTATGGAAGCCACAGAAAATATTATAGGGCCACCGTTACTACACAGGTTTCTATTCCCTTGAGTGGAACTTTCCATTCCTTTGAAGGAGCTCTATTATCTGCAATGTTCTTGGGGAAATGTGGACATGGAATAGTTTCCTCTTCCATGTCTCTTTTAGGTAGTGTCATTAGTAAGCATTAAGTACCTTCGTCCACATGGAACCCTCAGAGAAAGGAAGAGTGTGTTAGGTCAAAATGGCAGTAAGGATGAGATTCCATAGTCCTTTGCGGGGAAGGTCCAGTAATTTAGAAAGCTCTTAGTATATGCTCAGGGAACTAATGTAGAATGACAACTGTTCAGCTCATTTTGGGCATAAATTTAACAAAACTCTTTATGTCATGTCCTGTCCTTCCCTAACTCTTCTGGATTAGCCAACTAAGTTATGTTTTTCCGGGGGCTGGGGTTGTGGCTCAGAGGTAGAGCACTTGCCTAGCACTTGCCTACCACGTGCACGGCCCGGGTTCAATCCTCAGCACCACGTAAAAATAAAAAGGCATTGTGTACAACTAAAAACAAATAAATAAATATTTTTTAAAAGTTATGTTTTTCCAATTCTATATTTGTCTTCATAGGTAATCAGAGATAAATAACTTTAAGTTAACTTTAAGCGTTGGAATTTTTCCATGTTCTAAGCAAATAAGTCTCTTTGGATCCTGTTTCCATCACCCGATATATTCTTCTTCCCAGATTGATGTTAACAAGCAAATTTGATACAAATGTGCTTATGTGCAGCCATATTTTATGTTATCACCCAAACAGTCCTTTACTTCTTGTGACAGAACATGCTTGCCTTTGGGAAAAGGGGACAGGAATTTGTGGTAACATTTTGCAGTCCAGTAGGCTGATTCTTTCCTGGAGATATGGCTTCCTCACAACACTGGGTGGCGCTATCCCCTCATATTTTTTCTCTTCTGTCCAGAGCTTCCTCCACCAGTCAGCAAAAATGTGGGTGGAAGTGGCTGCTCTTCCTTATAGGACTGAGTTCTTCATTTGGCCTCCTTCCTGCACACTAATCTGCAGAATGCCATGTGTCAGCCTGATGGAATTCAGGGCTTGGGGTGAACATTGGGGGGCATCCAGTCATACCCTGGAGGACCCTCTTTTTTTATGATTATTTCCTATAGCACATTTTATTGTGGTCAGTTCTAGTTTTCAGTGACTCAATAGACCCTCAAACACTTTCCATGGGAAATACAACTCCACGGTATCAGAAAATACAACTAGCCAATGTTTCCTGATGAGTTTTGTGCACATTTTTCTCTACTTAATTGTATCCTCATTTTCTCCACCCCAGAACAGTGAACAATTCTTTTCCTCTTTCTGTGCTTACACCCTTCAAATACTTGCAGACACTTCTCATATCCAGCTTGAGTCACTGTTTGGCACAGCCTTATGTCTTCAGTTTTTATTGCTTCTGCTCATAAACCGCACCCCCTATGCCTTAATAGCCTGAAGTTTGTCTTCTCCAGGGAAAAGGGGATGGGAGTGGCAGAGTCTTAAGTGTGTTACATGAGGAGGCCCCCAGAGCAGATTCAGACTGAAGCTAATGAAACTTCAGCTCTGTGGTCCCCTACTTACTTGGGCTGCTTCCAAGACTCTGTTACCTAATTCAAACTGGTAATTTTGTATTATTTTTCTTAAAGAGGTCCTCCAAACTGATATTATTTTAGGCTTCCACAAAGCCTGGATCCACCCATTCTGAGGCTGTGCCTTTTGTGTGGGGGCTTGGATGGCTGGCTCTTGGATGTGACCAGTCTTGGCCTCCCCCTCCCTTTTCCCCAAGGACCGTGGACCATAGCTTCTAATTTCCTCTTTTTTTTTTTTTTTTTTTTTTTTTTTTTGTGGTACCGGGGATTGAACTCAGGGGCACTTGACCACTGGGCCATATCCCCAGCCCTTTTTTGTATTTTATTTGGAGACAGGGTCTCACTGAGTTGCTAAGTGCCTCGCCATTGCTGAGGCTGGCTTTGAACTCGTGATCCTCCTGCCTCAGCCTCCCAAAGTGCTGGGATTACAGGCGTGCGCCACCGCGCCCGGCAAATTTCCTCTTTTTGACAAAACATAAAGTTTCTCTGCCTGGTCAGACAAATCAGAGCTATTCACTTCCTTTCATTGTAATTTGGGCATGTTAATATTTTTTTCTTCCATTTCCTTTCTTAGAACAGAAAAAGTAATTGCTAATCAATGTAACATAAATATAATTAGGCTAGGCTCAGAAGCTCATGACTCAGCACAGACCCAAAGATTCCACATTTCAAAACAGTATTTAACTTTAGTGTGTTGGACTGTTACCACTTCAGGATGACTGCCACAGGGACATGTATGCACCTCACCATTTATGACATCACAAAGCCATGGTCTGGCTAATTTGCACTTGCTAAGATCCTTGCTGTTCTCTCCACTGCATAAAACCACATTAACTAGATATACATAAAGAGAAGCCAAGGTCTTGGTACACCTATATATAAGTTGTAGGCAGAAATTCAATTTGTTCATTTTGAATGTGCTATAGATTAGAGGTGAATGAAATGATGGGTAAAAATGCTGAGCCAGAGCAGGTTGTGTACTACACTTCTCTAATGCCCAAGCTGGGGCTAAAGGATCCAGTCTTACCCTGAGTATTCCAGTTATCCTTAGTGGTATCTTCTTGCTTGCCTTTCCTGATAGTGGTTTCTCTGTGCCTTTCCTAGCAGCCAGATTTCTGACCCATGCCCCGTGAACTCCTTTTTGTTATTCAATAGACAAAAGTGGAATTTGGGAGTGGAATTTAAGTGGTTCTGCTGTCACTAGGTCTGATGGACACGGCCCTGTTCTCTGCTCCTGCATGTTCTGATGCACAGGACTCTCATGTAATTTATCACATGGTTTGTCTATTACCCTATTTGACCTTAAAATTGCTTTATACAGTAGCAGTCATGTTTTATTCATTGTTGTTCCGCAGAGCCTAGTACTGTTTTAACACCCTTGAATAAGTGAATGAAGTTTATAATGGCAAGGTATTATAAATAATTAGGAAGCTCATGGGTGAATAAAGAAGCATGTCCAGATATCCTTCTGTTGCTAAAGCAGACAGGATTTTTCTGATTCGCATGCATAAGAGTTAAGGGGAAGCTAAAAAAGGTCCATAGGTCCACAGACACACCCTAAGTCTTTCTACACAGATGTACCAAGAGTTTCATCAAACTGATTCTCTGCCAATACATTTCCTCCCACCTGTGGGAACATTCCTGCTTTTCTACCAGCAGAGCTCAGAAAACAGCAATGATCTCATGAACGAGTATTATCTTTAGTTCACAGAGATCAGGGGACAAAGAGAGTGTTCAAAAGTCAGTGACAAAAAAAAAAAAAAAAAGTGACAGATTGGAAATGTCATGTCCTTTTTCTAAGCTGGGTGATTACCTACTGATTAGAGCCCTCTGGATAATGCATCTAGAACGTTCTGAGATTTTGCTGCTTTAATTACAATTTTTATTTCAGTGTGGGACATTTGACTTCTTCACTGATGAAATAAAGGAAGGTCTTCACACAGGATACTTTCCAGAAGGGAAGGGAAGAGGGACCACCAAAATGCCCTTGCTGAGTATTCCAAATGTTCAGGACAGGATTCAGCTCTGACTTCTTAACTTCAGACTAATTATTCTCAACCGTACCCTAGTGTAAAGGCCCACAAGAACCCCAAGTGTTCAAACAATAAATGACCCTAATCTTCCTAAGGAGGGTGCCCAGTGCTGGGAACACTTCCACTCATGTTCAGTGGGGAGGACCAAAGGAAAGCTTTGCGGGGCCTCTCTCTCTGGCCTTTCCCTTTCCGCTTTTTAATGGAATTGTTTGAGGGCTTTTGCTAATGCAGTCATTTCCAGTAGAGGAAGCCGCCTTTCTTCCATACCCTAGCAGCTGGAGTGAATCAGAGGGGCAGCCACATCTGCACATCCTGTGGGGCAATCGCTCACGCGCGGGTGACGGCGCCAGCAGGGCCGTCTGGGGACTCTTGGGGACCGCGGGGCGGGGATGAGCAAGAGGGGTGCTCAGGGTGCGGCTGCCCACAGCCAGAGCTGAGCGGCCCCGTTTCCATTTCCGCGTGCGCCCCCCTCGTCCCGCCTTTTCCTGTTCTCTCCCCGCTCCCTCCCGCGCCTGTCGTGGTCCCAAGCTCTGCCTGGTCCCAGCGGGTTCCCCTGGCCCACCCGGGAGCCCTAGCGCGGCTCCCGGCGTTTACTACGGCGCCCTGGTTGCCTAGCAGCGGGCGCGCGTTGCCAAGCGACGCGCGGGGACGTGTTTTGAATTGTTCGGCAAGGCCCCGCCCTAGCGGCGTCCGACCGTTTCGGCTCGCAGGCAGCGCGGGGCGGGGAGCCGGGCGGGTTTTCCTCTTTCCTCGGTGGGATGAGAACCTCACCCCGGGGCCACCCCGGGGCCTCCCCGAGGGCAGGGGCCCGGCCGGGCTGCGGGGTGGCGGTGGCGCGGCGCCCTGCGGAGCGAGGGGAGAGCCTGCGTACGGAACTAAAGCCCTGGCACCCAGGCCTGTGGGCCCGCAGTGAGGGTCTGGCCGCGCACCGCACAGCGGGGCGTAGTTCCCTGCCCCTTTCCTTCCTCGCCCCTACAAATGCAGGTCCCCCGCCTGTTTTGCCTCCTTTGGTAGATCCAAGAGGCGAGACTTCGTGACCACCAGCCCCTCAGCAGATGTGAGTTCTAGTCACTACTCCCCCGCCGCCCCAAGACTGTACTGATGATTTCGGCCCAGTGACCTAGCCTTACCCCAACCCCCAGGCGTAAAGGAGGGAAAGCGCTGTCCTCCTCCACAGTTCTGCTGGGAAGATAAGAGAGGTAGAGGGAAACCGAGTAGAGCGGACGTTAGCTGGCACCTAGATTCTTCACAAGCATCTTCAACCCTCACACCCAGCCGCGAAGAGAGGTGGCACCTCCGTACTACTAGCGAGGGCTCAGATTGAGGACGTTTGACTTGCTCAAGGCCACAAAGCTAATAAATGGTGGAGTCAGTATTCAGAACCTCTTAACACTGTACACCTGACTCATCGCCAGCTTAGTCACCTTTAACAAAATTCACAGATTGCAGGCCAGATTGTGGGAACTCCTACAGAATGAGGCTGCGGATTAAGTGTACTATACTTCATAGTTCTAAGGTGTATGTTAGCAAACAGACTCTCCCTTACTGCCTCGGTCTCTCCTAGAAAACCAGTGATGAAAAACAATAAAATCTAAGCCATTACTGGCCTACTTGAGGGTTAGGGTCTGTTCACTTTGGGCTGCTTTTGAACTGGGGAAGCTGTCTAAACTCACTCTCTGATGGCTCTTCAGAACCACTGTCTCTTCCCCGCCGTCCCAGAGACCCAGAAGCGACTCTTACTAGGTTATCCTTTCCTTCTGAGCTCTAGAATTTTTACTACAATACATTGTTTCTTCTCTCTCTCTCTCTCTCTCTCTCTCTCTGGTGTGTGTGTGTGTGTGTGTGTGTGTGTTTCTTGGCTAATCATAAGCTTCATTTTTTTTTTCTTTCATGAGAAAGGCCAGATATAAAAGAATGAACACCTTTTGCTTTTTTAGTAACCCTTTGAGCTGAAAGCTGGCCACCCCAAGTTTGAAGGGAAGCTAGTCATTTCCACAGGTGGCTTCAACCCCCAACAAGGCAAGATCTGTCTGCTGTGAGGGTCTTACTATGTCTGGAAGGATTGTTGATGACTCTCCAGATTCAAGCCCAGAAAGAGCCAGAGGCTATGCTTCCCTTCCCAGTTCCAGACACCAACTGGCTTGGAGATCCTTGCCATCTTGCCATCCTCCGGCATAGAATTTCATGCCTGCTCTTTCAATTCTCTAGGGAGACACATATCTCCATTGTTGCCATGACCACTAGGCCATTACTGGGGCATATATATATATATATATATATATATATATATATATATATATATTTTTTTTTTTTTGTGTGTGTGGTACCAGGGATTGAACTCAGGAGCACTCTACCACTGGGCCACATCCCCAGCCCCAGCCCTTTTTTGTGTTTTATTTAGAGACAGGGTCTCACTGAGTTGCTAAGTGCCTTACCATTGCTGAGGCTGGCTTTGAACTTGCGATCCTCCTGCCTCAGCCTCCCAAAGTGCTGGGATTACAGGTGTGCACCACCAAGCCCTGTGGGGGACTATATTTTTCTAAAAACTTTTTTTTTTAGTTGTTTATGGACCTTTATTTTATTCATTTATTTGTATGTGATGCTGGGAATTGAACCCAGTGCCGAGGCAAGCGCTCCATCACTGATCCATGACCCCAGCCTGGGGAACACATTTTGGCAATTTAAATCATAGATGGAAGGAAAAGAAAGAAGGTATAGCTAAGAACTAAGGAACTCCTGGGAACAGAGAATAAAAGAAGATGAAGAGGTGAAGGAAGAATAAATGGAAGTTTCAACAGAAGGCGATGGAAAACCAAGAGGCCAAGGTATGAATATACCAGACTTACCAATAGAAATTAATTTAAGTAGCACATTTTCATTCTAATTTTTGTAATACTACAATGTGTTTGTAAGCTCCTACTTGGGAACTTGTGAAAATAAATTAAATTAATAAGTTGGTATACGCTATATTATGAATCCAACATTAAGGGTACTGCACATCTGTTTGTGAGATTTCAGAAAGCAATGTACCTACCTCCTGGGTGAGACAAACATTTTGAATCAGATGAGACGGACTGATCATTCACTGTTATAGTTCAGAGGCAGAGAAGTTTCAGTTTCTCTTCTGACGGGTCTTAATCAGTTGGGTAGAATGAGTGTTGAGTGAGAGGATGAATCAGATCCCCTCTTGCCAGCAGAGGGGTGAGGTGGTGTATGGTGGGTTGGAGAGCATGGAAAGGATGTGCTGAAGCTGGGGCACTAGCTTGGGTGGGACTGTGTGACCTATGGTTCATTCTGTGATGTCACAGTGGCAGGCAGGGGCCTCCCTGCTGCCCCCACCGGCCTCCCCTCACCACCAGAAGGACCAGGATGTGGGGGGACACTGGGTACCTATCAAAGGTCTCAGAAGGTCTTCTGAAATCACTAGATCAGTACCTATCTTACTGTGCATAAAGATCGCCTGGAGAGCTTGTTCAAGTATAGATGCCAAAAGGTTGGGAAGTCTCCCAGGTGAGAACATCCAGGCCACATGAATTGTAAGGCTCTAGACTAGTGCTGTCAAAAGATAAATACAGTGTGAACCACATATGCCATTTAGTTTTCTTGTATCCACATTAAAAAAAAAAAATGGACGCACATACGGCAATACAACAATGAAATCTTACACAATGCTGTGGTTAAAGTGGGATAGATCCCTCCCAAAACAATAAAGTAGGGTTCAATGGAAAAATACATGGCTTCCATTTTAAAATTTTAAATTTGGATAATTCTAGTTAAATAAAATTAGAAATTCAGTTCTTCAGTCACACCATCCATGTCATAAGGACTCAGTGGCCACATGTGGCTAGTAGCTACTCTTATTCAAAAGCAGGACTCTAGATCATTCTCTGTGAAGGTAATGATGTACAGAGATTGCCATTCTAAAGGACTTGGATGTGGGAACATAGGAGACATTCACTAGCATAATTTTCATGAGTATATAACTTGCTGAGGTTTCAAGAGAGGGTTTTTGACGTCCCTACTATTCTAGCTGAGGGTCTTTTTTTTTTTTTTTTTTTTTTTTTTTTTGGTACCAGGGATTGAACTCAGGGGCACTCGTCCACTGGGTCACATCCCCAGCCCTTTTTTGTATTTTTATTTAGAGACAGGGTCTCACTGAGTTGCTAAGTGCCTCGCCATTGCTGAGGCTGGCTTTGAACTCGCAATCCTCCTGCCTCAGCCTCCCAAAGTGCTGGGATTACAGGCGTGCGCCACCGCGCCCGGCTTAGCTGAGGGTCTTAATGGGAGCCTTCTGCCCTGTGAAATATTTCACGTTCAGTTTACCTCTGAGTCTTTACTAGGCACTCCTTCCCTCAAGCCCCCATTTGGATTCCTTTCTCCTCTTGCCATCACATCTAAATCTTATACAACCTTCAGGGCACAAAACTCCAGCCTCAATATCCTATTATCCCAGCCCTATCACTGTCTCTTTCCTCTGAGCTCCCATGGCATGTCTGGGATGGCTGTACAAGGGGAGCTTCTTCTTCTTTTTTTTTTAAAAATACTTATTTATTTATTTGCTTTAGTTGTACACAATGCGTCTGTTTCCACATGGTGCTGAGGATCGAACCCAGGCCGCCACGTGCTAGGCGAGCGCTCCGCCACTGAGCCACAACCCCAGCCCCAAGGGGAGCTTCTTTAAGTGGGGTTTTGAACTGTTTGTTTGCTTTGGGTATGTCACTCTGTTTCTCCCACTTAAATTCTAAGCTGCATGAGGACAGAGCCTACTTCACTTCTATGGTGTGTAGTACAGTGTGGAGAGGATGATAGTTGCTTAATAAACATTGATTATTTTATTAAATTACTTAAGATGCCTAAGTAAATGTCTGAGAACATTAGATTTAAAGCGTCGGTAACTTGAATAAAAGAAATAATGTGGCCCATTCTTCGCATATCTCAACTTGATCAAGATGTCAGTTCTTCCTAAATTCATTTATAAATTTAATGTAATCCCAATATGAATACCAAAGAGCATTTTTTTTGTACTAGAGATTGAACCCAGAGGGGCTTAACCACGGAGCCATATCCCCAGCCCTTTTTATTTTCTGAAATAGGGTCTCATTAAGTTGCTTCAGACCTCACTCAGTTGTTGAGGCTGGCTTTGAACCTGTGATCCTTCTGCCTTAGCTCCCAGAGCCACTGTTCCCAGCTCCAAGGAGCATTTTTTAAAGACTATGATTAGTTGATGCTTTTAGTTAATTTTTTGGGAAAAATCCGTGAGATTAGCTAGGAAAATACCAAAAAGGAAGAGCTCTGAGGTAGGACTAGCCCTAAAAATATACTACAAAGCCTATAGGATTAAAACCATGTGACCCTGGAGCATAACTAGACAGACTAGCGGAATAGAAGAAGTGAAGAAATAAACACAGCTATGTATGGACCTCCAGTATAAGATGAAGATGATTCCTGTAATCCTGGGGCAATGATAATCTTTTTAACAAACAGTATTGGGACAAACTGAATAGCCATTTGAGAAAATATAAATCGTTTTCCTTTTTTTTTTTCATATCAGATACAAGGAAACTCCAAATGGACCAGAGAGCTGAACTTAAAAATGAAATTATACAAGTACTCAAAGAAAGCATAGGTAAATTTCTCTACAAGAGAAATTGTAAAGAAAGGCTTTCGAATGAGATGGATATCATTATCCTAAATGCATGATTGAAGATCTGAATGGTACTTATATACTTTGTATACAAGCAGTTGTATGTAAAAAGATACTATACTTGTGCATGATGAATAAGTAAATAAAAAAAAAATCGAAGTACTTTGGGGGTACATAGGAGGATTAGAGGAACACTAGAATGGTCAAGGGAAGGGAGGGTAAGGGAGGGAGCAAGAGGGGAGGGAGGGGGAGAAAAAAAAAAAAGGTGGTTGAATGAGACGGATATCATTTTCCTTAATGCATGATTGAAGACCTGAATTGTACGAATATACTTTGTATACAAACAGTTGTATGTAAAAAGATACTAAATATATGCACTATGAGTTGTACATATTAAAAATTATAAAAATAAAATTATATAAAAAAAATAAATAAAAGGCAGATTCGTGGCCCCCCCAAAAAAAAATCGAAGTACTTGATAAGAAAAGATTTGATGAATTTGACTTCATAAAACAAAAACAAACCCAACCAAACATCTGCATTGCAAAAATCACCATAAATAGGGGCTAGGGTTGTGACTCAGCGGCAGAGAGCTCACCTAGCATGTGTGTGGCCCGGGTTCGATCCTCAGCACCACGTAAAAATAAAGGCATTGTGTACAACTAAAACAAATAAATAAATATTTTTTAAAATCACCATAAATAAAATTAAAAATGACAAGCTTGAAGAAGATATTTATCGTAGATAAAGGCTAATATCCCTATTATATAAAAACTTTAAAAAATTAAGAATATCCCTATTACATAAAGAACTTTAAAAAATTAAGAAAAAAAGATAAAAATTCTTATAAAAATAGGCAAAATTCAGGAACAGACAATTAACAAAAAGAGACATCAGAATGTCCTTAAATATGTAAAAAGCTATTTGAGTTCACTTAATAATAAGTGTAATGCAGATTTAAACTATCATTACTTATCTGTCATATTGGCAAAATTAAACAGCTTGGCAATACACTCTGCTGATGAGACTGTGGGGAATCAGTTGTTCTCACACTTTTGGAAGGAATGCAAAATGGCACAGCCCTGTGAAGGAGAATTTGGCACTATCTAACAAAACTGCATGTGTATTTATCTCTTGACCCAGAAATCACAGTTTTGGGGATTTATCCTGAAAATATACCTCCTATAATATGAAAATGGTGTGCATGAAATCATTCATTACAACATTATATGAAATTGTGTAACATTTAAAACTACCTAAATATCCAAGCAACAAAAGCACCAACCAACAACCAAAAGACAGAGAGAGGGGTTGGGAGGAGATTGCTATGAATTGATAGGGAACAATTTCCAGGAAATATTAAATAAAAAAATTCCAAGGCAGAAAAGGATATAGTATACCATCTTTTGTGAAAGGATTAAGGGGAAACAAAACGTGTCTGTTTATTGTTACCCACAGAATCACGGGAAGGATAAGCCAGAAAATAATGGAGTTGATTATTTATTGCAGGGAGGGAATGGAAATAATTTTGGAGGGAGTGACATTCTTTAATTTTTTTTTTTGGTATAGTTTTGACTTTTAGAAGCATGCTGGTGTTTGACATGTTTGAAAACAAAATTAAAACAAGATGGGAAGGAAAAGGAAAACCTAAAACTGTAAACAAACTAAAACAAATGAATTCAATTGTGTTTCACATGAATACTATAACCACACCAAAGGGGGATGAGCAAAATAAAGCATAAGTCCAAGGAACTCAGGAACATGGTGTTCAACTATCCACAGTCAGTTTAGTGAGGTTGAAGGGGAGTATCGCCACCAACTCCTAAGCTTTTTTTTTTTTTTTTTTGGTACCGGGGATGGAACTCAGGGGCACTCGACCACTGGGCCACATCCCCAGCCCTTTTTTATTAGAGACAGGGTCTCACTGAGTTGCCAAGTGCCTCACCATTGCTGAGGCTGGCTTTGAACTGGCGATCCTCCTGCCTCAGCCTCTCAAGTGTTGGGATTACAGGCGATTACAGGCGTGCGCCACCATCCCCGGCTCCTAAGCTCTTTTTTTTTCTTTAAAATATTTATTTTTTAGTTATAGTTGGACACACACCTTCATTTTGTTCATTTATTTTTATGTGGTGCTGAGGATTGAACCCAGGGCCTCGCATGTGCTAGGCAAATGCTCTACCACTGAGCCCCAGCCCAAGCCTAAGCTCTTTCTAACATAAATACCTTATTCATTTTGTGGTAGATGTGTGTATTATTTAGCTTTTTGTCACTGTGACAAATACCTGAGAAAAATGACTTAAGAGGAGGAAAGATTTATTTATTTATTTTTAAATATTTATTTGTTTTAGTTGTACACAATGCCTTTATTTTTACATGGTGCTGAGGATCGAACCCAGGCCGCGCACGTGCTAGGCAAGCGCTCTACTGCTGAGCCACAACCCCAGCCCGAAAGATTTATTTTTATCCACAACTTCAGAATTTCAGTACAAGGTCAGTCTGATGCTCCATTACTTTGTGTCTGAGGTGAGGCAGAACATCATGACTGAAGGGCATGGTGGAGAAAAGCTGTTCAACTAGCAGCAGCAAAGAATCTGAAGGAGAGGAACGGGCCAAGAACAAGATATAGTTCCCAAGGGCACACCCCCAAGAACCCTTTCCCTCCAACTAGGTTCTACCTCCTACAGTTTCCACACCTCCCAGTAGTCTATTCAGATTATGAATTCATCAATGGATTAATTCACTGATAAGGTTAGCATCCTCATGAACCAATCATTTTCCAAAAGGCCCACTTCTGAACACTGTTGCTTTGGGGACCCAAGCTTCAACACATGAGCCTTGGGGAGACATTCCAGTGCTAGCTATGCTGATGCATGAAGCAATTATGAAACTATCCTAAATGTATCTAAGATTGGGCAAATGAGGAAACATGTTTGTTAATCCTGTTAGGGACAAGTTCTCATTACAGAAAGTTCTCATTCCATCAAAATATTGGAACAGAGGAAGGCAAAAAGGAATCCTATGGGATGAATTGGAACTAGAGGCATCAGTGAGGATTCATGATTACTTTTCTGTATAAATGTGTGTCAGGGTTCTCTAGAGGAACAGAACCAGTAGTGTGCACATATACGTACACATACACACATAATTATAAAAATGATTAATGATTGGCTTACATGAATGGGGGTTGGATAGTCCCACAATAGCAGTCTGCAGGCTGAAGAGCTAGAGAAACCAGTAGCTACTAAGCCCAGGAATCTGAAAGACTCAGAACAAGAGAGACCAGTGATGCAGCCCCAATTTGAGCCTGAAGGCCAGGAAGCTCCTGGAGAGTTGCTGGTGTAAGTCCCCGTTCCTAGGCTGAAGAAGCTGGATTCTCATGTCTATGGGGATAGTAGCAGCCAAAGTGCCCTGCTCAAGAATTGAGCTTGCCTGCCCTGGCAGGCTTCCTCCTCCTCCTCCTTCTTCTCCTTCTCCTTCTTCCACTTTTTTCTCCATTTGGGCTCCCAGTCTATTGAATGTTGCCACCACATTCAGGACAGGTCTTCCGCCATCAGTTTTCTAACCCACATGCCCATCATCTCTGGAAACACTATCATAATCTGTTTTAGTCAGTTTTTTTTTTTTTTTTTTTTTTTTGCTATTGTGACTGAGAGATCTGACCAGAACAATTTTAGGAGAGGAAGAGTTTATTTGGAGGCTCATGGTTTCAGAGGTCTCAGTCCATAGACAGCCAGCTTCATTCCTTGGGGCTCAAGATGAGGCTGAACATCATGGCGGAAGAGTATAGCAGAGGGAGGCAGCTCACATGATGATCAGGAAGCAGAGTGAGAGACTCCACTTGCCAGATACAAAATGAATACCCCAAAGACATGCCCCCAATGCCCATTTCCTCCAGCCACACCCTACCTGCCTTCAGTTACCACTCAATTAATCCCATTAGGGAATTAGTTCACTGATTGGGTTAAGGCTCTCATAAACCAATCATTTCTCTTCTAAATCTTCTTGCATTGTCTTCCACATGAGCTTTTGGGGAACACCTCACATCCAAACCATAACACAATCTTAACTAGAAGTGTGTTTTACTAATTTCCTAAGCATCTCTCAAGCCAAGCAGTTGATAATCAAGAGTAGCCATCACAAGTTCACCCCTGTCAACTTGACACTCAAACCCCTGTCCTTAAACTTTACTTAATCACCATCAGACAATAACAGGATCTTATTTCTGCCTAACCTGATATAACTGTCCTGCAAACAATTGAAAACATATTAATTCCTTCCCCAGAAGAGGGGGGATTTTTGTTTTTAGTGCTGCCTACTCTTTTTTAGTGACATAATACTACAGTGTAATTTTTTTAAAATTATTTTTTAGTTATAGGTGGACACAATGTCTTTATTTTTTATTTTTATGTGGTGCTAAGGATTGAACCCAGTGCCTCATGCATGGTAGGTGAGTGCTCTACCTCTGAGCCACAACCCCAGCCCTACAGTGTAAATTTAATAACACTTAAATACTGATATAAAGTCTATCAACATCATGCAGGAGAAAGGAATAGTAGAGGAGAGAAAACAAAGACAAAGATAGGTGCTTAATATATGTGTAAATGTACACAAATGTATCCTTAAAAAAATAAAAAAGAAATACTCAGCCTGGCGCGGTGGCGCACGCCTGTAATCCCAGCACTTGGGAGGCTGAGACAGGAGGATCACGAGTTCAAAGCCAGCCTCAGCAAAGGTGAGGCACTTAGCAACTCAGTGAGACCCTGTCTCTAAATAAAATACAAAAAAGGTCTGGGGATGTGACCCAGTGGTCGAGTGCCCCTGAGTTCCATCCCCAGTACCACAAAAAAAAAAAAAAAAAAAAAAAAAATACTCATGAAAATTAAAGTCCTCCTCCTTTCTTTCTTTTTTCTTTCTTTCTTTCTTTCTTTCTTTCTTTCTTTTTTTTTGTGGTACTGGGGATTGAACTCAGGGGCACTCGACCACTGGGCCACATCCCCAGCCCTTTTTTGTATTTTACTAGAGACAGGGTCTCACTGAGTTGCTAAGTGCCTCTCCATTGCTGAGGCTGGCTTTGAACTTGTGATTCTCCTGCCTCAGCCTCCCAAGTGCTGGGATTACAGGCGTGCGCCACTGCGCCCGGCTCAGTCCTAATTTCTGTAAGTGGTCACATGGTCATGTTGGTATTTATAACTGCCTTCTTTGACTACCCATTCTTTATTCTCTCTACCTTCAGTAAGCACCTCAACAACTCTTGGTTCTTCTCGGGAGGGGTCACCCGCACCCTCATTCCTAAAGGGTCTAGGCCATATTTTATTCTGCCAGCACTGGATTGTGTAGTTTCCCATTGACCTTAATAATAGGGCATGGTAGTGCTAACAGATTCTCAAGGAATCTCCTGCACTCCAGGCATACTCTTCCTATGGAGTCCAATTTCCCCTTTAGTAGTCTGGATCAATCAACCCAACCAATAATGTAACTCCTGTCTTAGCGCATTGACTCAGAAACATGAAGAACTTAGAATGGCCAAGGGGAAGTCTTAACTAGTTCAAAGGAATTATGCCTCCTGGTAGAAGTACCCTCACATCTCCAACTTTGGAATTGAAACTTCTAGATGAACAGAACATAAGGTTGTGAGAACAGAAAGCAAAAATATTGCTAGTGGGTCATTAAGGGCAATTCCTGGCTATTTCTCTCTATTCCATAAGTATTGGCTATGGAAGAAACAGTACCATATAGTGAATGCTGATTCAGAGCATATACAGCTTTTTGGAGAAGCTTGCCCCAGCCCTGCAAGGTATTGCCACTCTGTGTCTTTGAAAGGTCATTCATTCTTTCTGTCAATCCAACTGCTTCAGGATGGTGGGGAACATAGTAAGACCAGCAGATTCCATGAGCATGAACCTAGTTACCCTTCCTTGGCTGTGAAGTGAGTTTCTTGGTTGGAAGCAATGCTCCATGAAATGCCACGATGGTGATTAAGGCTTCTGTAAGTTCACCAATGATAGTTTTGGCAGAAGCATTACATGTAGGGAAGGAAAATCCATACCTAGGATAAGTGTCTATTCCAGTAAGGACAAAGTGCTGCCTCTTCCCTGATGTTCAATGTAATCAACCCATCCCTAAATTGCTGGCTGATAACCCAAGGGCATGGGGCCATACTAGGGGCTAGGGCTGTTCTCTGCTGCTGGCAGATTGGGTACTCAGCAGTGGCCATAGTCAGATCACACTTGGTGAGTAGAAGTCCATGTTACTGAACCATGCATAACTTTGTTCCTGCCACCATGGTCACTTTGTTCATGAACCCATTGAGCAATGACAGGGTGACTGGGGAATGAGGTTGACTGCTACCCAAAGAAATGCTCATCCTATCCTCTTGGTTATTAATGTCCTTCTCTGTTGACATCATCCATTGGTGAACATTTATGTGGGAAACAAATATCTTCTTGTCCTTTGCCCATTTGGAGAGATCTATCTACATACCTCTTCCCCAAATATCTTTGTCACCAGTTTCCCAGTCATGTTCCTTCTAAGTCCCTGACCATCCAGCTAATACATCGACTATAGCCCATGAATAAGTGTATAGTCACACACTTGGCCATTTTTCCTTCCAAGTAAAATATACAACCAGATGCACTGTCAAAAGTTCTCCCCACTTGACCCACTTAAAGATTTTCACTGAACTGAAGTGCACCATCAATCACCTTGAGATAATTGGTATTTATAGAACACTTCATTCAACAACAGCACTATCCGACATATTTTTCTCAAGTTCACATGGAACATTCACAAAGTAGAGCCTATTCTAGAGCATAAACCACACCTTATATAAAAAGTAGATATTCCCTGATGACAATGAAAATAAATGTAAAATTGAAAGAAAAAAAAAAGAAGAAGAAGATTTTCCTTCATTGCTGTCCTTCAGGGATGTCCCAGAAAGGGACACATGCTGCAGCTGTCCACTTTCAGGTGGTACCTACATAACATGCAGAACCGTCTACAAACCAGGCCTTCTGTTCTTCTCTTGTTCTGCAATCTGATTATAGGGTACTTCCCCTTAGACCATAGGTACAGGTGGAAGGAAAGTTGACCTTAGAGCAGGAGCAGGAACCATGTTCATTTGAGCCACTTTTCCATGTAACTTACTTGTGCTTTCAGATCCTGTTCAGTCCCAATCACATATATCCCACTTCTATTCCATGACGGAGCGCTCCTATGCATACCCATCTATATGGCTTGGTTGGTCAGATAACACCCAGTTCATGATGGGAAGATCAGGTCACATGGTAACTTGGTGGCCCATGGTTAAGTATTTAGTTTTCACTAAGGCCCATTAAGTAGCAGGCCAACTGTTGTTTCTCAAAGGGAGAGTAGTCATCTACAGATGATGGCAGGGCCGGGCGCGGTGGTGCACGCCTGTAATCCCAGCACTTGGGAGGCTGAGGCAGGAGGATCATGAGTTCAAAGCCAGCCTCAGCAATGGCGAGGCACTTAGCAACTCAGTGAGACCCTGTCTCTAATAAAATACAAAAAAGGGCTGGGGATGTGGCTCAGTGGTCAAGTGCCGCTGAGTTCAATCCTCAGTACCAAAAAAAAAAAGATGATGGCAGGGCCTTGCTTCTGAATACCAAGGGCCTCCACTATGACTCACCTATGGGGGCCTGCCAAAGACTCCAGGCAGCATCCCTATCTGCCTCTGACATTTCAGGTACCATTGGGTCTGCTGGATCACATGGCCCAAGTGACAGAACAGTTTGTACAGCAATCCGGACCTGTTCTCTGAAAACTAGCAACTTTTTAGATCATTCAATAAAATGCAGAGGTGGTGATTCCACCACATCCTCAGTTAACTCTGCTATTTGACCTATACATAAGATCCACGGATCAGGGAGAATGCCAGTGGATTATCAGAAGCTTAATCAAGTGGTAATACAAATTGCAGCTGCGGTACCAGAAGTGGTTAGACAATTCTCATTACTGCGTTGCTTCTGCTGTCCATGTCCAGTTAGGGACGCCTACTTTGCATTTGGTGGTGGAATGCTGCCACATGGACTCTGTCACGCTGGTATCCAATTATATCCATTGCATCTGGATTTTCCAAGAGTGTGGCTTCCATGGTAAGGTCCAACATACAGAGAAGAGCACTGCCAGGCCTTTTCAAGGATGAATCCCAAGCCCTGGATCCTACCACTGACAGAAGAAAATCAAGGGATATTAGGCATCTCCAGTTCATTACCATGGGCCATCTTTTGTTCCATATGTAGCCAACCAACCAAATAAACTATTAGCATCTTTTTAACTCTGTAAGCTGCAACTTTATTTTTTAAATTATTATTATTATTATTATTATTTTTTTTTTTTTGGTACCAGGGATTGAACTCAGAGGCACTCGACCACTGGGCCACATCCCCAGCCCTTTTTTTGGTTTTTATTAGAGACAGGGTCTCACTGAGTTGCTAAGTGCCTCACCATGGCTGAGGCTGGCTTTGAACTTGCGATCCTCCTGCCTCAACCTCCCAAAGTGCTGGGATTACAGGCGTGCGCCACCACGCCCGGCTTAAATTATTTTATTTTATTTTATTTTTTACTATTGAGGAATTTGGCTTTTTGAACACTTTTTTTTTTTTTTTTTTTTGGGTACTGGGGATTGAACTCAGGGGCACTTGACCACTGAGCCACATTCCCAGCCCTATTTTTAATTTTATTTAGAGACAGGGTTTCACTGAGTTGCTTAGCACTTCACTTTTGCTGAGGCTGACTTTGAACTTGCAATCTTCCTGTCTCAGCCTCCTGGGCTGCTTGGATTACAGGCATGCACCACTGCACTGGCTGTAAGCTACAACTTTATTTAAATGCATCTCTACTTAATGGACTCATATTAGTAAGCTCAACCCTGGTTTGATTGTATATTCCTTCTACCCACGCTCTTAAAATCCATTCCTAGACCTATGCTTGAGATGATCTGCTGAGACTTGTGCCTGGTTATAGGTTTAAAGGCAAAAGTGGGTGGTGAGAGCAGGTCTTGAGTGTGTTAGTGTTGTCTTGCTTGGCAACTACATCAGGAAAGGGCATTTCAGATTTAGTTCCCTCAGGCAGAGGTGGAGAGAACAATGCTACAAATGGTGAGGGTAGGAATGGGGGTGCCACTGCCACTGGAGTGATGATGCTATAAATTACAGTCACCAGAAGTTGGAATAGGCAAGGAAGGTCCTTTTCTGAGCCTCAAAAGGAAATACAGCCCTGATGACACCTTGATTTTGGTCCAGTGAAACCAATTTCAGACTTTTGTCCTCCAAAACTCTGAGAGAATAAATTTCTGTTTTTTTTTTTTTTTTTTTTTTTTTAAATAAGTTTTTGTTGTTTTAAGCCACTGGGTGTGTGGCAATTTGTTATAGCAGTCTTAGAAAACAGTGTTTGAAATAGAAATACTTCAACTTACATTTCATACCCAGCTTATACATATACCTTCAGGAAAGCACATCCTTTATGAGTTTTACTGCTTTTACTTTGTCCTCTCTGAATCTTATTGCTTTTATTTAAAAAAAATTAACATAGAAAAATTGAACACGTAGGGACACAGTGTGTAAAGGAGCAAAGTCCTGAAAAACATGACTTCCTTATGTAAACCTTTCCTTTCTCATATACATAAAGGTAGGAGGTTGTCACTCTTGCCTTCTATAGCAAGCAACATGATCCAAAATGTCCATATGAATATTTCTACTTCTTGTCTTTCTCTTTAAAAAATCATTGTTAGGCTGAGAAAGGGTATAATGCAGACTTAAAAAAATCCAATTGTGTGTGCGGGTTAGTCATACTCTCCTTAATTAAATTCAATGTACTTAAACTCCATCATCATCATCTTCTTCTTCTTCCTCTTCTTCTTCATCATCACCATCTAAATGTTGGTTAGCTAGTATTTATTGACTATTTACAATGTATCAGGTACCACGCTATGTTCTTAGTTGCTCATTGTTTCTTGCAATGTTCATAGTGCAATAAGTTGGTTCTATTAATATTTTATTGAAGAGAAACCTGATGATGTGATCTTATTGATGGTAATACATGACTTTCTGATAAGATGTGACAAGGATGCAGTTCTTATGGGAATTCTATGCAAGCAGGAGTACTATGGCCTAGATAGACATTCTGCCAACTCACTATGGTGATTAACAAATATGGCAGAGTTTCAGAGCAGTGAATCTCCCTGGAGGTGAACCGAGAGTGGACAGGATGCATGAAGAAGAATTTCAATGGAGTTTGGAGTTGTCTGAGTCATCAGGATCCAGATATAACTGCTATTTTAAAATGGATAAGTGCTCAAGGGAGTCTTTCTCAGAATCCAACGTCCCCTGGCTTTGAGGAGTTTAGGGCAGGAGTTCTCTCAAATATACATCATTTCCATCTTGGCTTTGAAAATTCTAAACCAGCTGCATTCCCTATTGGGTGAAGGGTAGAAGCTTTAACATTTGGATGTGATACTGCCCATGTAGCAAAGAAAAATTTTAAAAAATGTATGGATTGCACTCCTGTTCATACGTTTGTCTCAAGGCTAATTATAATATTCTGGCTTTTCCTCTTGATGCAAGTAGTTGCTGGTATCATAAAAAGATGTTGGGATGGATTGGAAGTAGAATGGAATTGTAGGATTAGTGTCAAACATGTTTAGTCATTGAACCTTTGGATGATACTTAATGGAGTCAATAAAACCTTCCTTGTGTACTTTCGAAGAATGTCATAAAGTTAAAATGAGGAAATACAAACTTCTTAAGAGCTTAAGATTTGGGTACATCTTGACTTAAATCCTCCTTTTCCCACTTATAAGCTATATGACTTTGGGCAAGCATATTCAATAGCTCCTTAAGTCCTCAGTTTTATCAGTTTGTTTTTCAATCTTTAGTATGGAGATAATAAATGCTACTTCATAGAGTCTTGGAGAGAATTAAACGAGATAACAAATAAGAGTACCAGGCACAGAATAAACATTTAATTGATGGAAGCTGTTAGTAGTAGTAATCAATGATTTATATAAAAGGAATTTAAAAGGTGAAAAGAAATTGTGCAGTTTGTTAGTTGTTTCACATGCAAGCCTTGTGAAATTAAAGCATGCATTTAAAAACATGCAAGTCTGTTTTTATTTACTAGTGACAGTAAGGAAGGCCAATGTGCTTGTCCAAGTAATTAGCGCTAGAGGTAGAATTATGGCCAACCTTGATGATTTCCCCCTGTGTTTAGATTTCATGCTCTGGCATTTTGTGAAGCATTGTATTCCTTTTGTAACTCAATATGCATCTTCTTCCTCTTAAGACTGTAAATTCCTTGAGAATAAAGATAGCATTTTGTCTGTGGCCATAACGCCCTGCAGGGTACAATGAGGACTGTGTGGGTGTTCAATATATTAAGTACTAATTGGCGCCTGAGGGAAGCTGGGATTGTTATTAGCTTTTCCACCCAATATGATTCTGTGATCCTGCGAGTTGTGTGTAGTATACACGGGGTGGGAGCAGGGAGAGGCTAAGGATTTGCCAGGGATTTGGAGCCTCTTACAAAGGAATGTATGTGTGTGCACAGCTCTCCTTGGGGTTTTACATGAAAGTAATTCCAGAAAGCAAAGAGGATTTGGAGATGCCTCCTTTTGTTCTCTTTTGAAATGCTACTTTCATAAATTGAGACACCAATGTCCCTGATCTGACCCTCCCTAGCTGTGGGAGCTTGAATATGTCATGAGGTCGCTTTGAGTCTCTGGTCTGGAGACTCAAATGGGGTGATAATATCACTTCTGTTTGCTTCATGGTGTTGCCATCTGAATTCATCGCGTACATAAAAACTATGCACACTGTAAAGCACATTTTAAATACATGGGTGAGGTCTATTATGATGTCACCTGAGACTTGGGTGCTTGTTGGTGGCTTTGTGGCTCAGGGATGACAATCAGTTACGTTCAAAGCCTCACATTTCTGGCTTCCAGAAGGGATGGCTGTACAGATTCCAGTGCACTTTAAGAGATAAGTAAGCCCCCTTGGTGGCCCTAGTTCTCTAGTGCACAGTTTGGCTGTGCTTCAGTTATTCCCAGCCAGCACAGATAAAACCTGGCTGTCCTTCAGAAGCCGAAGGAGATGTGCACAAACACATTCCCCTTGTTCCTCACTCCTGGGTTTGCATTAGCCAGTTTTACCCAGAGCCCCCTGGGACTACCGGCAGGCATTGAGGCACCAACTCTCTGTGAGCTGAGTGCTGTTGAGGAGCCCAGAACAATAGAAATGAAGCTAACCAGCCCCCAACTATTCTGGCTTGCTCATACTTTCTGGGTCTTCCAAGAATATTTCCGCACACAGGCATCTTCCCTGTCCTTTCCACATTTGTCAAATGCCTCCCTCTAGATATTTTGCTTTAACTTATGATATGGGTGATCCATGGTACACCAGGTATCATGGAGCTTTAAGCCTGAACTGGGTAGTGACAAAGTCAGCTGCTAATGCCACAGTTCTCTTATTTGTGCCACCTCAGGCCTGTCAGGGGAAGAAACACGATCAGCTCTCATCATTACACCCAGCACCTCATTTGGGGGGCAAGTTTCATGAAGAGAGGGGTCATCTGAGATTGCTTTTGCCCCTCCCATTGGAAATTATAAGGCACAAGTAGGAGAGAGGTAATTGAATCCCTGGAAAAATCCAAGGGCTTTCCCCGCTACTGTTTCTCATGGCCTCTGTTCCTTTTACAAACACTTCAAGAAGCTCATGAACCAGTTCTCTGCCTGCTACTCGCTTCCTTCCATCACCTTCCCTGGAGGAAAGGTTTTATTTATTTTATTTTATTTTTTGGGGGTACTGGGGATTGAACTCAGGAGCATTCAACCACTGAGCCACATACCCAGCCCTATTTTATATTTTATTTAGAGACAGAATCTCACTGAGTTGCTTAGCACCTCACTGTTGCTGAGGTTGGCTTTGAACTCGTGATCCTCCTGCCTCAGCCACCTGAGCTACTGGGATTACAGGCGTGTGCCTGACCCTAGAGTAAGGTTTTAATCTACCAGGGCAATTACAAGGTCTTTTAAGCTTAAATCACAGAATCATCAGACTCTAGAGTTCTTACTCTGGGCCTTGGAAACATCTGTCCTAAAGGCTTCATGTGAGCACAAGTGGACCCTGAGGCTCAAAGGGGGCAGTGATTTAGTTAAGGTTCCATGGCTGGGCAGGGAGATAAGGGGCTCTGAGCTGAGTGCTCGTCATTCTCTTGCACTGCACTGGACCCAAGTTCCTCTGCACAGAATCACACACTAGAGACTTGACAGAGCTCTATTCCACTCCTCTGATTGGGGCAGCATCAACTTGGCCTGTGGAACATATGAGGATCTATTTAGTTCATCTTATATTACTTTCTGAGAACTCTTACAAGTTTCTTTCTTTTGCTTGCCCTTTCCTTCTTAATTTTTCCCTTCTATAAAGTGTAGTTAAAACTTGCTATTTTAGCTACTGAGCATGTGATGCATTTTGTTGGGGGTTGGTGGAGAAGGAAAAACAAACAGAGCAGTGCTGCAATGTGAAAGGATGACACTGACCCAGATGCTGTTTCCTATCTGGCACTTGGGGACACCAGCTTGGCCTTTCTTGCCCCTCCTGCTCTTGCCGCCCGTTTGTTTTGAATTCAGATCCCTTCAGCATGTTCCCCAGGCTCCAGAGAACACCCTGTTCAGACAGGGCAGTCACTTTCCCACCCTGCTGCCCCTGCTGTGGAATTCCAACTCAAACAGCACTTTCCTGCCTTTTGCATTCAGCACAACATTCCCGGGTTCATTTCCGCTGCTGGCACAGAGCTCACAGATAGAGGAAAATGGAGCAAACTTTTGAAGGAATATGTTCAAGTATCACAATAGAAATGATGGAGAAGTAGATAAAAAGTATAAACCATGTCATTACGAATCATTAAAAGGATTACCATTGCCAAAAATCTTGTATATGCAAGTGTAAAAGCCTACACAAGCTATCTGGGAACCCTGTCTCTAGTGACCAGTCATTTAGAACCAAACTGGAACTATTTGAGAACAAAAGGATGTGTAACTAACAAGGATGCCAGGGGGTCTTCTAGCTTATATGTAAATATATTTTTTTTAAAATTTTATTTTTATAATTTTTAATATGTACAACTCATAGTGCATATATTTAGTATCTTTTTACATACAACTGTTTGTATATATGTAAATATTTTTAAGGAGACTAGGTAGTCCATTTGTCTTTGGATAGCTCTGAGCATTCACTGCAATTAGCTTTTTTTTGTGTTTTTGAGAACTCTACCCCTTGGGATCTTCAGTCCTCCCCCTTTTATTTTTTTTTGTGGCAAACGGGGATTGAACTCAGGGGCACTCAACCACTGGGTCACATCCCCAGCCCTTTTTTGTATTTTATTTAGAGACAGGGTCCCACTGAGTTGCTAAGTGCCTCGCCATTGCTGAGGCTGACTTTGAACTTGCGATCCTCCTGCCTCAGCCTCCCAAAGTGCTGGGATTACAGGCGTGCACCACCGTGCCGGCTCAGTCCTCCCTTTCTCTCTCTCTCTCTCTCTCTCTCTCTCTCTCTCTCTCTCTTTTTAACTGGAGGTTGAACCCAGGGGTGCTTAACCACTGAGCCACATCCCCAACCCTTTATATTTTATTTTTAATATTTATTTTATTTACTTTAGTTGTACACAATGCAATGCATTTATGTTTACGTGGTGCTGAGGATCGAACCTGGGCCGCGCACGTGTGAGGCGCGTGCTCTGCTGCTGAGCCACAACCCCAGCCCTCTATTTTTTATTTTGAAACAGGGTCTTGCTAAATTGCTCATGAAGTTGTTGAGGCTGACTTTGAACTTGCGACCCTTCTGCCTCAGCCTCCCAAGTAGCTGGGATTATAGACCTGCACCACTGAGCCTGGCCTAGGACTTTTAGTTCTTATCTTTCTTCCCAAGAGAACAGATCAGATACGGGAGGACAGTTGTCTTGTCTTCTAAGGCTTTTCTTCTCCAGGCCATATGTCTTTACATCCTTTGGCAAACCTTTCTGGCTTTGCATTGATCTGGTTGCTCTTCTGAGGGAGCCCCACTTGTCTGCATTTTAAATTTGATGTCCAGAGTTTAATGCAGCCCTCCTTCACCTCTAGCTATGTCTCCCAACCTCACCTGACACCACTGTATCTTAGGTAGACTCAAGGAGCAGATGCTCAGCAGACACCCTCTTATTTTCTTGAGCTTCCCTTCACCTTCACATATTTTCTTGGGCACAGTAGATAGGATTGGCATTCATCAGTGACAAGACAAGAATGACAGAGGCAGGAACAATGGCAGCAGTATGGGGGCTTTATTTGTGACTGAGCCAATCAAGTCTTTTATGAAATGGACAGGATTCAATAACTTTATCTCTTTTTCTGTGTCAAATGCTTAATTTTTGGAATCAGACTACATAGATTACAACCCTATTTTGTGCCAGGCGTGGTGGTGCATACCTGTAATCCCAGCAACTCTGGAGGCTGAGGCAGGAAGATGGTAAATTTGAGGCAGCCTGGGTGATGTAGAGAGACCCTGTCTCAAAATTCTTAAAAAAATTTAAAAAGGGACTAGAGATATGACTCTGTGGTGAAGCACTTGCCTGGCATGTGTGAAGTTCTGGGTTCAATCCCTTAGCACCACACACACACACACACACACCAAAAAAAAAAAAAAAAAAAAAAAAAAAAGGGCTGGACTAGGGATATAATTTAGGAGAACTGGTAGAGCACTCCTGGGTTCAATCCTTAGTACCACAAATTGAAACAACAATAGCAGTGACACTCAAACAAACAAACAAAAATCAAATAAACAAAAACCAACCTCTATCTTGTACCATTTTAAATTTGAGCAGGCTACTCTCTCTGCATCTCATTTTCCTCCTTGGGTAAATGTGACATCATACTGTCATTGTCAGGATTAAGTTAAGAGTACATTTGGCCACATGGTAGTCTCACCCCGGGCTCCGATTATTATCATTGTCATCATTCTCCCTGTCTGTCTCTTCTTTTGGTGCTGTTGGTCACTCCCGGGGAAATTTTCTGGTATAGCAAAAACTGCACGTCCCATCGGTGCTTCAGGCTGAAAACTCACCTTCTGCCCTCTGGACTGCAGGTGTCTCTGTGGGAAGATAATAACACCTAAAACCTGTCATTAATCCCTTTCAGCCTCCCAGGGCCTTTCATCCTGAAGCACTTTAAGGCCCTTGAATAAAAGAAGCAAAAACATTCATTAAAGCACTAACATTTGTATAGCAGGTACAACAAGTCTTCCTGCTCCAGCCCATCACCAAACAAGCTCTTTATCTGAACCATTTAAGTCATTTTAAGAGGTTAGCTTATTCCAAGTGATCTCTAGATTTCAGTGACCACAAGAGCTCACCCAGATCCATCTTTCCACTCCTGTTTTCCTTCCTCTCTGGCCAAGTAGAGACAAAAGCTTGGCCTGAGTATTTTCTCCAGCTCTGTTTCCTCAGATGGGGAAAGTGGAGAAAAGCACAGGACCAAAGAGGAAGAGGGTCATAATTCTGGATTCCTGCAAAATAACATCACAACTACAAGGAGAGCTGGGCTTTTCTTCTTAAGATCTTAATACTATTTATACTCGATATATCTGATATCTGTTCTCAGGCATAATTATATTTAATTTATGGAGAGAGTATTTGAACGTGACCAAGCTTAGAGTTTTACCTCACAAGTGTAAACAGCCACAGTAATGTGTTGGCTTGTGAACTGATCAGCCCATTGTTTCTGATTTTTTTAAAACATTTTTATTTGTTCTTTTTAGTTATACATGATAGTAGAATCCATTTTGATATTATTTGCTAGCATGGGATATATATTATTCTAGTTAGGACTCCATTCTTTTTCTTTCTTTCTTTCTTTTTTAAATAAGACTTTCTTCTTCTTCTTCTTCTTCCTCTTCTTCTCCTTCGTTGTAGATGAACACAATACCTTTTTTTTTTTTTTTTTTAAGTTATGTGGTGCTGAGGATCGAAGCTAGTGCCTCACACATGCTAGGCATGCACTCTATCACTGAGCTACAACCTCAACCCTAGGACCCCATTCTTGAGGATGTACATGGTGGTGGGATTCACTGTGATGTCTTCATATATGTACATAGGAAAATTATGTCAGACTCATTCCACCATCTTTGTTTCTGATTTTTAATTAACTCAGAAATGTTTATTAGTCAAGGATGTGTGAAGGCTTTGCTCTGGGTAGCAAGGTTGGCCTGGCCAATTGCACTGGAGGGGTGGCATAGTGAGTCATTTGGAGATTGTCACATGCATAGCCATGAATGCTCAAAGGCTGATTCTCAGTATAATTCACTAGTGCTCAACTGAGTAGAAAATCCCCATGACTTGGTGAAAGCAATGGCAAAATTTCATTTTCTGATCATCCATGTGGATGCTCTCAATAGGGCGTGCCATCTGCCTTGAGATAAGCTGAACCTATCAGAAAGATTAGGATGTGTTAATCCAGCCAGATCTTTTCACAACACAGGCTGTTTAAAGGCATGTGTCCCCATCTCCAGTGGCAGCAGATGCCACTGGATTTTCTTCTTGTCCTCTCCTCTTGTCCTTGGCACAGATGGGTATTTCTCTTGCACTCTACCTAGCAGGTGGCTTGCAGGGGTGGAGAGAGCACCCCATGAAGCTGTTGGCTCCCTGTCACTGCTTTCTTATCCCTAATTTCTGGTTTCCTTAAGGAGCTGGAAAGAGAGAAGTGAATTAACATTCATTGGATACTTGTAATGCATCAAAGGCCTTTCATACATGACTTCACCAGTTGTAAGGTTGCTTGAGAGCCCTGACTCTTTTAGAAATCTAAATTAAGCAACACAGTGGGTAATATGTAGTTTAGACCAGAACATAGGAGATGAGAGGACAGGGAGACTCTGTAGGGCCACCTCTGTTCTTTCTGCTCATAGATGATGACAGTGCTAGCCTGTCAGATTTATATATATATATATATATATATATATATATATATATATATATATATATATATGTTGTCTATGGACTTTTATTTTATTTTATTTATTTGCTTGTATGTGTTGCTGAGAATCGATCTCAGTGCCTCACACATGCCAGCAAGTGTTCTGCCACTGAGCCACAACTTCAGCCCAACTTGTCAAATTTTAACATTTGTATGCTTCTACATTTGGGTGTTTATAGGGGGTGTAAATCTTCATTTGCAGGTGTGTGAAGTGATGGGTTCATTTTATTTTGTGGACTGTCACACCTTATGACAGTAGTACTTGGACTATATCGGTGACTCTAGAGAAAGAAGAGATCTTTGATATAACTAATTGAGAGAGCATTCTCAGTTCTTTGTTAACCATGTGCCTGAGGATCAAAGCTGTTAGATGAGGAGGCCAGGACCAGGACAAATATATTGGAGGAAATAAACTGCTTATCTTCCCGAAACAGCATAACAATCATTTGTTATATCAGCTTTGTTTTGGTTCCTATTGCTTTTGTTTTGGTTTTTCTTGTAAGAGTTATTGCTTACTGACTCTAATAGCTTAGGCCTTAATTCCATTAACATCTTTTTAGAATAAATGACATGCTTATGGCTCAGAGATCCCAGGAACATGGTGAAGATGTGGCTTCTGAGGTTTGACCCTAACTATTTTCTATGGGTGAGCAGATGGCCTGTTCCACATGATGAATTGCTAGAAAGAACTAATATGAATTAGTGCAGTTTACTTTGCATACATAAATACTTAAGTTTGTGCTTAATACACTTGATGCAGTTATTCTCTGAACACACAACAGCTCAGATAAGTTCAATGGGCTTGACATGCCATAATCAGCTACCAGTCTACCCCCTGTCTAGCCTATGAAGCCTGTATTACAGAGGCAGTAAAACTGATTAAAAACAATTCACCTTCTTTCCTATTGACTTTTCTAAAGCTTCCCCTGGCAATAGGTATGTAGGTTGGTGACATGTGAAATGTGATCAATTTACAAGTGTTTAGACCATCTTTTATGTTCTTCCCATAAGCAAAATATAAACACCTGATCCAGAAGAAGCAGGAGACATGAACCCCGTCCTCCCTCAAGTCAGGGAGCTAAAAATAATGCTCAAGAAGTAAGTATACAAAACTTTGACAGCACATATAAATAACATGACTAGCCTCTGCCCTGAAGTATTTCAAAAAGCCATCCTGGAGATAAACAGATGATCAGGGCTTTGAAGAAACTGAAAGCTTGTATTTTAAATAATAATACAGACAATACAATAGCATTTACAGTGAGTTCCATAATCCCCTGAGATAGTCGATGGAAAAAAGAAATAAAATTTGTAGAGAAAATATGTAAAGTGGACCAGCTGACACCTGTACATGAAGTGGGTTTTATTAAAAAAGAGGAACCCTAAGCTTAGGGAACCACCTCTTTTATAAAGGGAAGGAGCCCTGCTTGATTTCTGTTCCAAAGGAAGATACTCTATCTTTCGAGTATACTGTACTATACTCGGAAAAATAATCTGGAACAAAGGGGTAGTTAGTGCCAGACATGGAAAAAAATGTGGGAGACCCTCAGAGAATTGCCTCCCTTGACTTGGTCAAGGTTATCCACCTGGTAAGCATGGGTGAAGATTAGAATCAAACCAAGCTCAAGTATCTTACTGGCTACTTATCCAAGACCTTCAGACTCTGCGTCAATTCTGGGATCATCTTCCTGTTTGTGGCAGACCTGGTTCACATGGGGCATCCGCACATCAGCAATTATGCTCTTTCTGTGTTCCTTGAGTCCAGGCCCCAATCTTGGGTTCCATTCTTATGGTGTTTCTTCCCCTGTTCCCCAGGACAAAGTGGACCTTGACCCTTTCCACAATGTCAAGAACTCAACTGCCATATCCAGCCCAGTCTTAGTCATCATTGAACCTGGATCTTTGTGTTTTCTTTTTTCTTTCCTTTTTAAATATTTATTTTTTAGTTGAACATAATACTTTTTTATTTGTTTATTTATTTTTATGTGGTTCTGAGGATCGAACCCAGGGCCTCACACATGCTAGGCGAGTGCTCTACCGCTGAGCCCCAGCCCCAGCCCCTGATCTTTGTGTTTTCTATCCCAGGTGTACCATTTTACTTGTCACACTTGCAGGAACTCCTTGATATTGACCTTCTCAACATGACCTTTGCTCCCTCTATTGTTCTAAGACTGCTTCATATGCACAGTTGAACTTCAAATATTCTTTCCTATCCCATTTACTCTGTGTGCTTGTCTCACCTTGTACAGTGTGTTTTGTGGCTGGGTTATTGCCTTAGTCCATTTGAGCAGCTATAACAGAGTGCTATTGAGTGAGTGGCTTATGAATAACAGACATTTATTTCTCATACTTCTGGAGGCTAAATGCCAGCAGATTTGGTGTGTGGTAAGGGATTTTTTTTTTTTTTTTTTTTTCTGGTTCAAGATGGCTGTCTTCTCTCTGTGTCCTCACATGGTAATAGAAGCAAGAGAGCTCCCTGGAGTCTCCTATAAAGGCATTAATCCCATTCCTCCACTTTCTAATACCATCACATTGTGAGTTAGGATTTCAGCATATAAATTTTGGGGCTGACACAAACTTTCAGTCTATAGCAGTCATTGTCCATTTGCTTACTTGATTTCACTCCAATAGGGGAGGGAGGCAGAGATGGGCAGAACAAGGATGAATACCATAAGCAAATGCTGTAGATAAATGAGTGTGTATACTGGGCCCTCTGGGAAGCCAGTCTGAACAAAGACAAGGGGAAGAATGGGACAAAAGGGACTTTGAATGCCAAGCTAAAGCATGCTAATAGAACACAATGACTGAACCACATAGCAGCCCAAGGACTTCACAGTAGTGTAGACTGATGGAGACAGCACGAGACTTGGAATTAGATGGAACTTGGTTTGAGTTCTATATCTGCTACATATGAGGTGTGTGACCTTGGATCTTTGACTCTGTGTCTCAGAATTTCTCAGTTAGAACCCTGTGGTCATAATACCTACCTCCTAGGGCTGTTATGAGTACTGTTGATACCCAATCTAGTACAGTGACTTCAAAGTTAACATGCTCAGTAAGTGGTAGCTGTTGTATATTTACCATTATGGAACGCTAGCCTCATGCTATCCTTCTGATTTTAGACATGAGGAAAAAAAAAAATGAAGCATGGGGGCAGTTGGCAAAGTGACCTGCTTATCCAACCTTGCCAGAGGTGACACAATCTTACCCAACACTCATTATTTATCAAACACTGCCTGATAGTGCACAGTCAGGCATGTATTAGTTGGCGACTGCTGCCAGCAATAAGCAGCAGCCTCTGGAGACACAGACTGTATATCTAGTCTGGCTTATGCCATGCCAGGGACTTTTGCCATTGACTATTTAGATGTAATTCAATAAAGTGCTTCAGCACTGCCTTCCTTCAGCTCCTCAAAACTGCCTCACTCTTTGTTGCTACTTAGAGCTGCTTCACTCAGCCAATTCCCACTCATCCTTGAGTTTTAGCTTCTATGCCTAAGGGAAGCCTTCGCAGATACTCCCAGTGAGGCAAGGTTGCTGTGTTATGTGCCCATAATGCCTGCTGCATTTCCTTCACTGCGTTCCTTGTGCTCCTTAAAACATCATCGATACTAGTCTTTCCCATTAGGTGATGATTGTAAGAGCACATTATGGTTGATCTGATCCAGTGGGAGGGACATCCCCAGAGCCTGGCAGAGGGTAGATTAGATGACTAGATAAGGTTTGCTAGCCACAATAATTATTCTGGAATTTTAGAGTTGCTACTTAGGATGTAAAAAATACTCTAAAAATTGGAAGATAATAATCTCAAAATAAAGGAGAGTTGTTCCCAAGAAAGCCCATTAGAGAAGTTATATTGATATGCACATATTTATGTAATACATATTATATCTACCTATAGATAAGCAGGTTGCTTTGACTTTATTTGTCTCATTTCATCTTGCAGTGATACTTCACCAGGGACCTACTTAGTCCAAGGAATGGCATTTGGAAAGTGCTATCCTAAAAGTCACAGCCATTAATTAACTGTAGCAGTTGCCATTGTTCCCCATTGCTGAGGAAAGTAGATTTCAGGGTCCCAAAGGTTTCATGACAAATTTACCAAGTATCCATCCATATTTTATTTCCTCTTGGCTTTAATTTTACTCCTAGTAAAATTTTAATTAATTTAATTTACTTATTTTTCCCCCCTAGTATTTTCTTGAATGAAAACATCACCTTGTTGTGGTGGTTTATTTGGTTCCCAGGGTTCTGCACACTGTCCAGGAAAGAGAAAGAGCAGCACATGCAGATAAGGACTATTTCCTTGGGAAGTGACGTTTAAACCCATGCTGAACTCTCCCTGCCCCCAAAGCCATGGATTTATGATGTCTTTAGATCTGTCCAATCCTGCCTCATGGTGAGAACCAGAGAACCATGCATGACTGTGCTTAGGGAATGGGGCATGAGGACACTGGGACAGCTGTGCAGGCAGCTGAGCAGTGAGTTCTCTCATCAAGTTTCATGTCCAGGATGGGTCCGGATCTGCTGGGAGGACCAGGCCATATGTTTCCAGTGCACACAACGAAGAAAGGGCTGGAGATGGTGGTGGTCTAGTGAGCCAGTAAAGGGTGCTGATTTAGAGGGTGGACTTTGCAGCAGATAGGTTTAGACACCTGCCCCACTGCTGTCTGCATGACTTTTTTTTTTTTTTTTAATAGCTCAATTTTTATTTTTATTTTATTTTTTGTTTTTTTTTTTTATTCAAAGTTGTATTTATAATAGTAGTAGGCATTATAATTCATAATAAACATATAGAGCATCTTTTTACAAAACACTGTTTATATACAATGTATATTCGTACCATTCAAATCTTCAATCATGCATTTAGGATAATGACATCCATCTTATTCAACCACCTTTTCTTTTTTCCCTTCCATCTCCCTTTGCTCCCTTCCTTCCCCTCCCTCCCCTTTGACCTTTCTAGCATTCCTCTAATCCTCCTATGTACCCTGACCCAAAACCACTGTGAATTAGCCTCCTTATATCAGAGAAAACATTCGGTATTTGGATTTTTGAGATTGACTAACTTCACTTAGCATTATATTCTCCAACTTCATCCATTTACCTGCAAATGCCATTATTTTATTTTCTTTTATTGCTGAGTAAAATTCCATTGTGTATATGTACCACATTTTCTTTATCCATTCATCAACTGAGGGACATCTAGGTTGGTTCCACAATCTAGCTATTGTGAATTGTGCTGCTATAAACATTTAAGTGGCTGTGTCACTATAAATATGCTGTTTTTAAGTCCTTTGGGAATAGACCCAGGAGTGGAATGGCTGGGTCATAGGGTGGTTCCATTCCCAGTTTTCCAAGAAATCTCCATACTGCTTTCCATAACAGTTGCACCACTTTGCAGTCCCACCAGCAATGTATGAGTGTGCCTTTTTTCCTACATCCTCTCCAACATTAATTGTTGTTTGTGTTCTTAATGGCTGCCATTCTGATTGGAGTAAAATGAAATCTTAGAGTAGTTTTGATTTGCATTTCTCTAATTGCCAGCAGTGTTGAACATTTTTCAAGTATTTGTTGATTAATTGTGTATCTTCTTCTGAGAAGTGTCTTTTCAATTCCTTAGCCCATTTGTTGATTGGGTTATTTGTTTTTTTGGAATTAAGTTTTTTGAGTTCTTTATAAATTCTAGAAATTAGTGCTCTATCTGATGTGCATGTATTAAATATTTGTTCCCAAATAGTTGGCTCTCTATTCAACTCACTGATTGTTTCTTTTGCTAAGAAGAAGCTTTTTAGTTTGAATCTATCCCATTCGTTGATTCTTGATAATAATTCTTGTGCTACAGGATTCTTATTAAGGAACTTGGGGCCTAATCCAACATGTTGGAAATTGGAGCTTACTTTTTCTTCTATTAAGTATATTGTCTCTGGTCTAATTCCTAGGTCCTTGATCCACTTTGAATTGAGTTTTGTGCATGGTGAGAGATAAAGGTTTAATTTCATTTTGTTGCATATGGATTTCCAGTTTTCCCAGCACCATTTGTTGAAGAGGCTATCCTTTCTCCACTGTACATTTTTGGCACCTTTGTCTAATATAAGATAGCTGAAATTACATGTATTAGTCTCTGTGTCCTCAATTCTGTACCATTGGTCTACCAGTCTGTTTTGGTGCCAATGCCATGCTGTTTTTGTTACTATTGCTCTATAGTATAATTTAAAGTCTGGTATGGTGATGCCCCCTGATTCACTTTTCTTGCTAAGGATTGCTCTTATTTTTCCAGATGAATTTCATGACTGCTTTTTCTATTTCTTTGAGGAATGTCATTGGGATTTTGATTGGAATTGCATTAAATCTGTATAATGCTTTTGGTGGTATGGACATTTTGACAATATTAGTTCTACCTATCCAAGAACAAGGTAGGTCTTTCCATCTTCTGAGGTCTTCTATAATTTCTTTTTTAAGTGTTCTATAGTTTTCGATATAGCGGTCCTTCACCTCTTTTGTTAAGTTGATTCCCAGATATTTTATTTTATTTTTTTTGATGCTATTGTAAATGGGGTAGTTTTCCTCATTTCCCTTTCAGAGGATTTGTCACTGATGTACAAAAATGCCTTTGACTTATGGGTATTGATTTTGTATCCTGCTACTTTGCTGAATTCATTTACTAGTTGTAAAAGTTTTCTGGTAGAGTTTTTTGGGTCTTCTAGGTATATTATCATGTAATCAGCAAATAGTGCTAATTTGAGCTCTTCTTTTCCTATCTGGATCCCTTTAATTTCTTTCATCTGTCAAATTGCTCTAGCCAGAGTTTCAAGTACTATGTTAAATAGCAGTGGTGACAGGGGGCATCCCTGTCTTGTTCCAGTTTTTAGAGGAAATGCTTTCAATTTTTCTCCATTTAAGATAATGTTAGCTTGGGGCTTTGCATAAATAGCTTTTATGATGTTGGGATATGTTCCTGTTATTCCTAGTTTTTCTAGTGTTTTGAACATAAAGGGGTGTTGTATTTTTTTTTTTTTTTGTGGTACTGGGGATTGAATTCAGGGGCACTCAACCACTGGGTCACATCCCTAGCCCTTTTTTTGTACTTTATTTAGAGACAGGGTCTCACTAAGTTGTTAAGTGCCTCACCATTGCTGAGGTTGGCTTTGAACTCGCGATCCTCCTGCCTCAGCCTCCCAAAGTGCTGGGATTACAGGCGTGCGCCACCGCGCCTGGCATGGGGTGTTGTATTTTGTCAAATGCTTTTTCTGCATCTATTGAGATGATCATATGGTTCTTCTCTTTAAGTCTATTGATGTGATGTATTATGTTTATTGATTTCCGAATGTTGAACCTGTAGGAGCCCTAATTAAGGAGATGGCTAAGATTGCGGTTGGCTGTGAGCCATAGAGATGTTCAAGCATTGCCACCTTCCATGGTCTCGCGAGACTTGGCCGGGGACATTGCGGATCGGGTCGGTGCCATTTTGTGTTGGTGGTTGTAGGAGTGTGGATGGTGTTGGAGTTGTTCTTGGAGCCGGAGAGAGAGAAGCTAGCAGAATAAAGAGCCTGTTCGTTTCCAGTCTGCCTCTGAACTTATTCCCGCGGCATCGTTGCTCCAAGCGGCAATTGCTTCAGGCAGCGACATGAACCAAACTTGCATCCCTTGGATAAACCCCACTTGATCGTGGTGCACTATCTTTTTGATATGTTTTTGTATTTGATTTGCCAGAATTTTGTTGAGGATTTTTGTATCTATGTTCATTAAAGATATTGGCCTGAAGTTTTCTTTTTTGGCTGTGTCTTTGCCTGGCTTTGGAATTAATGTAATAATGGCCTCATAGAAAGAGTTTGGGAGGGCTCCCTCTTTTTCTATTTCTTTAAATAAGTTGAAGAGCATTGGTATTAGTTCTTCTTTGAAGGTCTTGTAGAACTCAGCTGTGAACCCATTGGGACCTGGACTTTTTCTTGATGGCAGCTTTTTGATGGTGTCTTCTATTTCCTCGATTGAAATTGATCTGTTTAAATTGTGTATAGCCTCCCGTTCTAGTTTGGGCAATTCGTACGACTCTAGAAATCTGTCGATGCATTCAGTATTTTCTATTTTATTAGAGTAAAAGTTTTCAAAGTAACTTCTAATTATCTTCTGTATATCTGAGGTGTTTGTTGTGATATTTCCTTTTTCATCACAGATGTTAGTAATTTGAGTTTTTTCTCTTCTTCTTTTTGTTAGCATTGCTAAGGGTCTATTTTATTTATTTTTTCAAAGAACCAACTTTTAGTTTTGTCAGTTCTTTGAATTGTTTCTTTAGTGTCAATTTCATGAATTTCAGCTCTGATTTTAATTATTTCCTGTCTTCTACTAATCTTAGTGTTGATTTGTTCCTCTTTTTCTAGTGCTTTAAGGTGTGATGTTAAGTCATTTATTTGTTGGTTTTCTTTTTTTCTCTTAAGGAATGAACTCAGTGCAATGAATTTTCCTCTTACTACTGCCTTCATAGTATCCCAGAGATTTCTGTACGACGTATCTGCATTTTCATTTACCTCTAGGAATTTTTTAATCTCCTCCTTGATATATCTTCTTCAACCCCTTGTTCATTCAGTAGCATGTTGTTTAGCTTCCAGTTGTTAGAATAGTTATTTTTGTTTCTTGTTTTGTCATTGATTTCCAATTTCATCCCATTATGGTCTGATAGAATGCAGGGTAGTATTTCTACTTTTTTATATTTGCTGAGAATTGCCTTATGGCATAATATATGGTCTATTTTGGAGAAGGAGCCAGGTGCTGCTGAGACGAAAGTGTATTCACTCACTGAGGGATGAAATATTCTGTATATGTCCGTTAGGTCTAAGTTATTAATTGTTTTAATGAGACCTACACTTTCTTTATTTAGCTTTTGTTTAGATGATCTATCCATTGGTGAGAGAGATGTGTTGAAGTCCCCTAGAATAATTTTGTTGTGGTCTATTTAACTCTTGAACTTGAGAAGAGTTTGTTTGATGAATGTAGGTACCCCATTATTTGGGGCATATAGATTTATAATTGTTATATCTTATTGATGAATGGTTCCCTTAAGTAGTAAGAAATATCCGTCTTTGTCCCTTATGATTAGCTTTGGCTTGAAGTCTACCTTATTTGATATGAGAATGGAAACCCCTGCTTGCTTCCGCAGCCCATGTGAGTGATAAGACTTTTCCCATCCTTTCACCTTCAGTCTATTGATGTCTTTTTCTATGAGGTGGGTTTCTTGGAGACAGCAAGACAGGTCATTTTTTTTAATCCAGTCTGACAATCTGTGTCCTTTGAATGGTGAGTTTAGGACATTAACATTCAGGGTTATTACTGAGATGTGATTCTTATTCCCATCCATTTTTATTTGTTTATGGTATTTAACTAGATTTGTTTTCTCCTCTGGTTGGTATTTCCTTTAGTTTAATATCTCCCTTTGTTGATTTTCATTGTTATTATTCTTTTCTTCTTCATGGAATATTTTGCCCAGGATGTTCAGAAGTGTTGGCTTTCGAGTTATGAAATTTTTTAACTTTTGTTTGTCGTGGAAGGTTTTTATTTCATATTCAAATCTAACACTCAGTTTTGCTGGGTATAAGGTTTTTGGTTGACATCCCTTTTCTTTCAGAGCTTGAAATATGCTATTCCAGGATCTTCTAGCTTTTAAAGTCTGGGTTGAAAAATCTGAACATAGTCTGATTGGCTTCCCCCTATATGTAATCTGCTTCCTTTCTCTTGTGGCTTTTAATATTCTCTCCTTGGTCAGTATATTAGGCATTTTCATTATAATGTGTCTCGGTGTGGATCTGTTGTGATTTTGTTTGTTTGGTGTTCAGTAAGCCTCTTGCACTTGGTTTTCCCATTCATTCCTCAAGTTTGGAAAATTTTCTGCTATTATTTCATTGAATACATTACTCATTCCTTTGGCTTGGAACTCTGCACCTTCCTCTACCCCAACCACTCTTAAATTTGGTCTTTTTATGTTGTCTCATATTTCTTGAATGTTCTGTTCTTGATTTCTTACAATTTTTGCTGTGTAATCTACATTTTTCTCCAGGGTATATATTTTGTCTTCATTATCTGAGGTCCTTTCTTCCAAGTGGACTAATCTGTTGGCGATGCTTTCAATTGAACATTTAGTTTGGTTTATTGCTTCTTTCATTTCCAGAATTTCTGTTTGGTTTCTCTTTAGAACCTCTATCTCCCTATTGAAGTAATCTTTTGCTTCCTGTATTTATTTTTGGAATTCTTTGTCAAAATGATCTTTTACCACTTGTATTTGCTCCTTTATATCATTTTTGAGTTCATTCTTAAGTTCCATAAACATTTGGAATATGTAATTTCTGAATTCCATCTCTGGCATTTGACCAACTGTGCTTGCCATGCAATCTTCTGAGGAGATATGTTGATTTGTTTGAGTCACTTTCTTCCCTTTTTCTTCATATTGCTTGTGTGATTTTTCTTCTAGCACTGTGGAACCTCGACTATTTTGTTTTTACCTTAAATCCTTATGATGATCCTGTAGTACAATGATATCAGATCCCCTTATAAATACTTTACACTTTAAAACCAAACACTTACTATTCAGATAATCCCAGTTTGATCACAACGTACAGATTTAGTTAACTCAGATATTGTCTTCAATTTACTCTGTATGTTTGTGATGGGTTTTATAGTTTCAAGTGTTGGACACAGAGGTGATAAGTTTAGGAAGAAGGAAGTGAGGGTTGATTTTTCTTAGGAAGTGTGAAAAGAGAATTCTATGGAAGTGGTTTAATATCATCAGACAAGAGAGGAAAGAGAGTGAACAATTTAGTGGAAAGACAGATTTATATATATGCCAAACTTATGCAACCATTGAGAGAAGAAAAAAAGAAAGATGGAAAAGCAAAAAAGAAAAGAAGAAGAAGAAAGAGGAAAAAAAGAGAGAGCTGATAAAGAAGTAGGGATTAGCGTAAAAGAGAGGAAAGAGAAGGTGAGAAAAAAAAAGAGAGAATAAATTATATATAACACCGTTTTGCTGTATAATTTAGTTGCCCCAGTTCTCGAAATCCCAATTTCTGTGTATAACTCGTTTTCGCCTCTGTTGAGAATGCAATGGCAGGGTGTAAATAGGAAAGATGAGGGAAGAAGAAAGGAGGCAAAAGTGAGAAGGAAGAAAAGAAAGAAAGAAAAGAGGAATAAAAGCGAACAAACAAACCTACAATCAAACAACAACAACAAAAAAGAAAACCAAAGTCGAACCCAGGAACAAATCTCAGGAACAGATCTCAGTCAAGCAGCGCCCTGTGAAGTCCTTCTATTTTTTCCCTTCCAGTTTAAGCCAGTTGTTCCGGATCACATCCAGGCAGTTACTGAGAACCTGGGAAGTTTGCAGAACCTGGGGCACATTCTTCTGCTGTGCTGTTGTGGGATCGACTTTCTGTGGTTGGTGGGCTGGGAATGTCTGCCGGTGGGGGCCTACCTGGGAAGCTTTCAGGCCGGGGCTTTTTCAGCTGGGGTCCCGCGCTGGGATTGCGTCCCCACGGTGGGCAGGCTGGGAAAGTCCTTTGTAGGGCCTAGCTGGAAATCTTTCAGGCCGGGACTTTTTCCACTGTCTGTCTGCATGACTTTAAGGGGAGTTTGTAAATCCCAGTTTCCTCATCTGTAACACATGAATTAACAATGGCAACAATAATAATCTCCATTTCATAAGGTTGCCGGAAGGATCAAATGAGATAAAGTACGCAGAAGACAAAGCAGAGTGTCGGGGCTTCCTTAATGCTGACTGTAATGATTTCGCTGGTTCCATGAAGCACATGACCTTCTAGGAAGTACTGTGGACATGGATCTCATTTGCACTTTCTCTCCTCCTCCTCCTTTCCACACTGCCTTGTCCCCTCTAGTGACTCCTCTTAATGTATCCACCATTCTCAGTTACTAAAACCAGAAATCCAAATACCACCCCAGACTTTTCTCTTTCCTTCTCCCTCACCTCCACTATCTAAGTAGTCACTAAAGTCTATGAAGTCTACCTCCTTTCCACCCATCTTACCCCAGCTGCTTGGCCCAGAAGAGCCTCATTCCTTTCATGGGTAAAGCCAGCAGCCTCCAGGATGGCTCCCATTTCTAATCTTTTTTTATTTTTCATTTTGCAGCATGGGGATTAAACCCACGGGTGCCCTACCACTGAGTCACAACTCCAGCCTTTTTTATTTTTTTTACCTTTGAGACAGGGTCTCACTAAATTGCTTAGGGCCTAACTAAGTTGCTGAGGCTTGCTTCTAACTTGTGATCCTCCTGCGTCAGCCTCCAGAGTCCCTAGGATTATAGGCATGTGCCACTGTGTCCAGTTCCCCAACCATTTTTGTATTTTTATTTTGATACAGGGTCTAAGTTGCCCAGGCTGGCCTTGGACTTGCCTCAGTCTCCTGAGTTGCTGGAATTACAGGTGTATACCACCATTTTTGGCACATCCCTGATCTTTCAGAAACACAAATCTGATCTCATGTATTCTCTTGCTTAGGGTTATCCAATGGCGCCCTGTTTAACTACAGGATAAAGCCAAATTCCTTTGGGAGTAATTATGGTTCTGTGACACCTGGTCTGTTCCTTTCTTGCTCTTACCTTGCTTCTGTGTCCCAGCAGAAGGGCATTCCAGGAACTATATAGCTTTGTATGGGGTTTCCTGTGCCCTGGGCATGGTGTTCTCCTTTCCTGAAATGTTATTAATGATGGTGAGGAAAATGATGGTGACAATGATGATGATGATGATGGCTACAATGATGATGATGATGGAGAAGAAGAGGAAGATGATAGCAATAACAGTTACCAAGTATTGGGAATTTTCAATACATCATTTTCTGGCCTTAGTGCTTTCATTCACAATCTGCTTTTGGCCAACTTTGGCCTCCTGGTGAACTCATCAAAAATAACTATGATCTTTAAAAATGTATCATTGTGGGGCTGAGGTTGTGGCTCAGTGGCAGAGCGCTTTCCTAACATATGTGAGGCACTGGGTTTGATTCTCAGCACAACACACATACACACACACACACACATATATATGCGCACACACATATAAAATAAAGGTCCATTGACAACTACTGTATCTGTGTATACATAATAGTGTGTATTTCTGTGAGTGTTTCACTTGTAATCCAGGGGGCTTGACTTTGTGTCCCTTGCCCACAAGAGGAGACCACATTGGTGCATGTGATAATCAATATTGTTGTTCCCACTTGCTTATTTTAAGTAGATTTTAGTTTTTAGAGAAGTTTTAGGTTCACAGCAAAATTGAGCAGCAAGCACACAGTTTCCACATATCCTCCGCCCCTGCCCCAGCCTCCTCCACTCACTGCTAGTACTGCTCATCACAGTGGAATGTTTGTTACAGCTGATGAACCTACCCTGATACATGTTATCACCCAAGACCATAGTTGACATTAATTAGGGTTCACTTTTGGTGTTGTATAGTCTGTGGTTGAGGCAAATGTATATTGAAGTGTATCCATCATTACAGTATCATGCAGAGTGGTTTTACTACCCTAAAAATCCCCTGTGCTCCACCAATCTATTGATTATTTTTTATACTGTCTACAGAGTTTTATCTTTTCCAAAAATTCCATATAATTGATATCATACAACATATAGCCTTTTCAGACTGGCTTCTTTCAGTTAGTAATATGCGTTTAAGTTTCTTCCATATAAGAGCTCATTGTTTTAATGCTGAGTAATAATATCCCATCGTCTGGATACACCAGAATTATTTATCCATTCACCTACCGGAAGACATCTCAGTTGCTTCCAAGTTTTGGCAATTATAAATAAAGCTGCTATAACATCTGTTTTGGTTATAGACAGATGCTTTTAAGTCATTTGAGTAAATACCAGGAGTACAATTGCTAGGTCATTTGGTAAAGTATATTTAGTTTTGTAAGAAATTTCCAGACTGTCTTCAGAAGTAAATGCTCTGCCTTGCGTTCCCTCTAGCAATGAACAAGAGTTCCTGTTGCTCCTCGTACTTGTCAGCACTTTATACAGTTGCTGTTTTGGATTATAGCTATTCTGATGAATGTGTGGTTGTTTTAATTTGCAATTCTCTATTTGATATTCTCTATGATGTGGAATATTTTTTCAAATTCTTTGCCATCTGTACATCTTTAGTGAAAAATATGTTCATACCTTTAGCCCATTTTAAACTTAGATTGCTTTCTTATTGTTGAGTTTTAAAAAAATCTGATATATGCTATTGTTATTTTTATTAGTTCTTTTCAGGTATACATAATACTGGGATTCATTTGACATATAATTATAAAAGCATGGAATATAATTTGCTCTAATTCAATCCCCAATACTTGCTCTTTCCCTTTCCCTCCTCTTTCTCCCTATTCTCTTCTCTGTACTGCTATTTTACTTATAGTTTATTTTTTTTTAGTTAGTGCCTTCTCTCTCTCTCTAACACACACACACACACACACACACACACACACACACACACACACAGGAGAGTTAGGTCAGAACCATTCCACTGAGCTTTCCTTTCCCCATTCCTCCTTCCTTCCCATCAACCACCTTTCTCTACTTCATTGACCTTTCTTCTATTTTAATGAAATTCCAATCCCCCATTTTCTTTTGCCCCCTTATTTTGAACTAGTTTCCACATACCAGAGAAAACATTCAACCTTTGACTTTATGGGTCTTTGACCTAGCATGATGGTCTCCAGTTCCATACATTTACCAGCATGTACCATAATTTCATTCTTTTTTATGGTGGAGTAATACTCCATTACGTACAGATACAACATTTTATTTATCTATCCATTTGTTTATGGGCCCCTAAGTTTGTTCCACAGCTTGGCTATTGTGAATTGTGCTGCTATAAACATCGATGTGACTATATCCCTGTGGGATGCTGATTTTAGATCTTTTGGATATATACTGAAAAATGGAATACCTGGTTCATATTGTGGTTCCATTCCTAGTTTTTTGAGGTGTCTCCATACTGCTTTCTAGAGTGGTTGCACAAATTTGCAGTCTTACCAACAATGTGTAAATCTACCCCCCCACTACCTGCATGCTCACCAACATTTATTATTATTTGTGTTCTTGATAATTTTCATTTTGACTGGAGTGAGATGAAATCTCAATGCAGTTTTGATTTGCATTTGCCTGATTGCTAGAGATGTTGAACATTTTTTTAATGTATATGTTGACCATTTGTATTTCTTTTGAGAAGTGTCTGTTTAGTTTTTATGCCTATGTATTAATTGGATTATTTCATATTTTGGTGTTAAGTTTTTTGAATTCTTTATATATTTTGAATATTAATCCCCTGAAGAGTAGGTGACAAAGATCTTCTCCCATTCTGTAGGCTCTCTCTTCACACTCTTGTTTTCTTTGTTTTGTGCAGAAGATTTTAATTTGATGGCATTCCACTTATTGATTTTTGGTTTTATTTCTTGTGCTTTAGGAGTCTTGTTAAGGAAGTTGATTTCTGTGCCGATATGTTGGAGTGTCAGGCCTACCTTTTATTTTATCAGTTGCAGGGTTTCTGCTCTACTTTCTAAGTGTTTGGTCTACTTTGTGTTGATTTTTGTGCAGGGTGAGAGTTAGTAGTCAAGTTTTATTCTTCTACATATGAATCTACCTTTTCCAGCATCATTTATTTAAAAAGCTATCTTCTCTCCAACATATGCTTTGGCACCTTTGTTTATCAGACGACTATATCTATGTGGGATTGTCTCTGTGTCTTCTATTCTATTCTATTGATCTTCATGCCTGTTTTGTTGTCAGTGCCATGCTGCTTTTGTTCCTGTAGCTCTGTAGTATGATTTGAGATCAGGTATTGTGATCTCAATGTATTCCAGCATTGCTCTTCTTGCTTAGGATTGCTTTGGCTATTCTGGGTTTCTTATTATTTCAAATGAATTTTAGAACTCCTTTTTCTAGGTCTGTAAAGAATGTCATTGGTATTTTGATGGGGATTACATTGTGCAACACTTATAGTGATATGGCCATTTTGACAATATTAATTCTGTCTATCCAAGAATATGGGATGTCTTTCCATCTTCTAAGGTCTTTATTTTTTTTTCTTCAGTGTTATATAGACTTCACTGTAGAGGTCCTATACCTTCTTTGTTAAAGTATATCCCAAGTATTTTATTTTTGAGGTTATTGTGAAGGGATAGTTTTTTAAATTTCTTTTTCAGTAGATTCATTGTTGGAGTAAAGGAAAGTGATCAATTAATGTATGTTGATCCTGTTTCCTGCTTAAGAATTATTTGTATATTTTAGATACAGTCATTTATTCCCATCTTTTGCAAATATTTTCTCCTAGCCTATGCCTTCTCATTATCTCAAGCTCCTGCTGAATTTTAAAGTGCAACTCAGAGGTCTGAGCCTCTGAAATCTGTGGTGCTGGGCCTGCCTTGTCTCCAGCCCAGCAGATGATCACAGCAGATGACCTTGTGCTATTACTGTACCTTAAACAAACCTTAAAGCAGGAGACTTCATACTGCTACTGTACCGTAAATCCATCATATTGTAAATATTTTCCTACCAGACCGAAATTCTTTGGAAAAGGGTCATGCCATTCATTTTTGCAGTTCCAGAGTGAAACACAGAATCTGGAACTCATTATGTACCTAGTACCTGTGTGTTAAGGGAATTAAAAGTGTGAAATGAGGACACACATTACCCCTATTTCCCTCAAAAGCATGGGGTGAATAATTCTTTCAACAGAGAGGTACACAATCTGGGAATACCATTCTTGTCTTGACTACATTACAACCTTACCTGGACACAGGTGTTTTCCACAGATACCAGAGGCAAGCCATCCATCCCCACCTGAGAAACTATAGCTGAGCAAGTGACTGAATGCCCTCTCCAGTCAGGGGAATAATGTTTGTTTGTACAATGCTCTGATGATTTCTGTGGTCAAAAAACATGTTTATCTCCTGCATGTTCATCTTTTAAAGCATGTATTCCTCTTTCCACTTCTCTGTCTCAGCTAGCATCTTCACTTCAGAGGAACTGTTTATCATTCATGTCTGCCTCCACAAAGTCTCTCTCATTTCCTGAATGGAGTTGTACATGCATGGACATGCTCATATGTAGGTGACAAAATTCCTCCTGAATTCTTTCACAGGTTAGAATGTTGCAAACTTAGGTCAAAACTTTGTTTGCTTTCTTCTTCTCTCACCTTGACCAAACTTCTTTTTTTCCCTTTCATCTTTGCTTTCTCTTGCCTTTGGCTTGCATTATTTTTGTAAAATTCTCTCCTCCCTGACCCTGTCTAATCCCTGGCATTTATCTCAAAATGCTTTCCATTATGTTTAAGAATACTTCTCTTTCAATGGGGCTTCTATGGGGACCAGACTGTGCATCCAGAGTTAGGCTAAGCCCTAGGGGGATGAAGTTGGGAGAAGAAAGAACTTTCACATGATTTATAGGCTTGTGACCATTTGCTGAGACATTCACATGAAAAGTAAAGAAAAATCCCATAAAAGATCACCAGATGTTTGTCTGCAAAATTTGAGGCGTTTGACGTTAGGCTGAAAAAAATATGTGGATTCTTGACCGAATTTGGAAATTTTCACAGGGCGTTTTAGGGATATTTAGATATAAGCCATTCTTAGTGTCTTGGGTCAGTTTAAGTAGTTTAAAAGTTATCAAGGTATTGTATGCTTGTTGTAAAACGTCTACAGAGTAGATACACAGAATTCTGCAGAGTAGAAGCTTAGTAGAAGCTTAAGTATCCCCCAGACACTTAAGACTCTTTCTCCCTCAAGTTCACTCTCTCTCTCTTTTTTTTCTCAAATTTTATTTGTTCTGTTTAATTATACATGACAGTAGAATATATTTGGGCATATCATACATACATGGAATGTAACTTCCCATTCTTGTGGTTGTATATGATGTAGAGTTAAAATGGTATGTTATATCCGATTCATTCTACTGTCTTTCTCATTCCCATCTCCCTGCTCCCCAGTTTCACTCTTTCTTGAGATGAATTTGTGGATTGAATATGTGGGTTTTGGGACATTATTTTCTGTGCATTTGCACACACTCATACTCTGTTATCATCTTTGTGTAACCATCATTTCATTCTGTGATTTTATTTTCTCAGTGAACACTGGAGGTTAGCCATCTCTCCTGTCAGTACAGAGCTGCTTCTCAACTGCTGAGGGCCCCAAGCTTGGGCTGCCAGGGCTTATTTAACATCGCACCAGGGGACCTTGCTTGCATTGTTTTGTTTCTTATTTTCCTATTTCAAACAATAAAGCAATAAACATCCTTACACATGTATTTTTGCCCATGTGTGTTTCTATGGATATTATCAAGTTTTACACATTTTTGCTGATGCCAGTTGATATGGAGCGTTTTTCTTCTTTTGGTTTATTTGTTTTTCTTTATTTCAAATTGTCTGCTAATTTGCTTTGTTGACTCTTTTAAGGGGTTACATACATTTTCTTAATAATTTAGGGAGCTTCATTCCCAACTTGTAATTTTAAAATTTTTTTTCAGGATTGAAACCGAGATGTTTTACTACTGAGCTACATCCCCCCATTTTTTTAATATATTTTATTTTGAGACAGGGTCTAACTAAGTTGATAAAGCTGGCTTCTGGAATAACTGGGATTACAGACATAGCCACCATGCTTGGCCTTTATCTACCATCTGGAATCTATAAATAATTTTGCTACTCTGATTTTATCAAATATCTTTCCTTTATTTGTTTATCAATCTACCTTGTTTCTATACATTTTTTTTTAAAAACAGGGATTGAACCAGGGAGGCTTAACCACTGAGCCACATCCCCATCCCTTTTTATTTTATTTTAATTTTGAGACAGGTTCTCCTTAAGTTGCTTAGGGCCTCTATTAGTTGCCAAGGCTGTCCTCAAATTTGTGATCCTCCTACCTCAGCCTCTCCAGCCATTGGGATTATAGGCCTGCATCACTATGCCCAACAATTTTTTTTTTTTTTTTTTTTTTTTTTTCCGACACCCTCAGGTACCGAGGACTTGAACTCAGGGGCACTTGACCACTGGGCCACATCCCCAGCCCTTTTTTGTATTTTATTACAGACAGGGTCTCACTGAGTTGCTAAGTGCCTCGCCATTGCTGAGGCTGGCTTTGAACTTGCAATCCTCCTGCCTCAGCCTCCCAAGTGCTGGGATTACAGGCGTGTGCCACCATGCCTGGCTAAATTGTGCTCTCTATATGTAATATGAAATGAAATGTACTCTGCAAACATGTATAACAAATTAGAATAATAAAAAAAATTTTTTTAAAAAAGAATGTCATTTAGGGAGACAATCAATTGGAGGGAATTAGAGAAAGGGAAAAAATTTCTTGTAAGGATATGTTAAGAAAATAGATGCAAAGCATTTTCTGCAAGACAAAAGCAATTTTTTTTATTATTATCAAAATATAAGGAAGGAAGGAGGAAGAAAGTACAGGTTTTTTGTTTTTTGGTTCCATGATGACTGTATGTAGAGGTCCATATGCTTTTCTATAATACAATATCTATTTATTCAGGATCCACTCAGAAGATGATATCGTATCATATGACTCACACATTCCACATCTTAGGTATTTATCCAAGAGAAATGAAAGAATATATGTGTAGAAAGACTTGTGCAAAATATCTGCAGCAATTATATTTCTAATAGCCCCAAAGTGGAAATGGTCTAAATGTCTATCAATAGATGACTAGATGGATAACAGGGTCACAGCCACACCTGGAATACTGCTCAGCAATAAAAAGGAATTAAGGAGCACGAACTCAATGGTAAACCCAGCAACATGGATGAATTACAAAATAATTATGTCGAGTGAAGGAAATCAGACAAAAGACAGCACATGCTTTTTACTTTAATACAAAATTCTAGAAAATGCCAATTATTGAAGGAGAGTTAATAAAGGATAACAATAAGGCACAAAGTTGCAGGGATGTGGATATGTTCCAGAGCAGGATTGTGGTTGCATTAATGAATTGTGGTTGGATAAATACATGTCAAAACTTTTCAAATTATACAATTTAAACAACAATTTATTGTTTATCAATTACATACCAATGTCTTTTTTTTTTTGTTTTTTGTGGTACCGGGGATTGAACTCAGGGGCACTCGACCACTGGGTCACATCCCCAGCCCTTTTTTTGTATTTTATTTAGAGACAGGGTCTCACTGAGTTGCTAAGTGCCTCGCCATTGCTGAGGCTGGCTTTGAACTCGTGATCCTCCTGCCTCAGCCTCCCAAAGTGCTGGGATTACAGGCGTGCGCCACTGCGCCCGGCTTTTTTTTTTTTTTTTTTTTTTTTTTTTTTAAACAGAACATCATTGACAGGTGTGGTGGTGCACACCTGTTATCCCAGTAATCTGGAAGGCTGAGGCAGGAGAATCATAAATTCAAGGCCAGCCTCAGCAACTTAGTGAGACCCTCAGTGACTTGGCAAGACCCTGACTCAAAATAAAAAATAAAAAGGGCTGGAGTTGTGGCTCAGTGGTAGAGCATCCCTGGGCTTAGTACCCAGTACTAAGAAAAACAACAACAAAAACAAAACCTCTCCAAAGAGATAGCATTGGAAGGTAGCTATATATTTTGAAAAGAACGATCTTTTCTAAAAGATTCAAATTTATATTTTTTTAAGCTAGTAAGAGTAACTACAGCATTCAATCTACAATTTGATTTAGAAAAGTTCATTCTATACCCAATATTCTTAGAATTAAAAATTTTCAAAGAATTTTTCTTAAGAGCTACGTTAATCATCTGTGAAATAGAAAACAAATCAGAAGGGAAGAAAAGAGGCTTGTAAACACGGCTATTCACATGGTATTTGTAGGGTTGGAGAACTGTTTCTCCAAAGGGAAATTGTAGAAGCCCTACTGCAATAGTTAATAAAATCTAACTATACAAAGACCTTAGCTAAGAGCAGAACTCAAAACTTGAAAAGGCTTTCATCCAAAGATACAAGCCTTTCCAAGCACCAATTAACAAAATCTCACACCACACTATGAACTGAAGGGTGTGATCATCAGTTGTTTTATAGTTGGCAAATTGGAATCCCAAAGGCTCAGCCATCCTGCCCAAGGTCACCTGGTGAGGTGGCTGCTGACGCAGGGATGAGGCTTAAGAATTCTGTCTCCTGTCCCTGCCCTGACTTACTCCAACCAATGAAGAGTTGGCTCTCAACCAGACCTCTAAGGGGAAGAAAACTCCTGGTTCAACCAGTTCATTTTGGAACCAAGATGGTATTAGAGGCCACACTGGGAGGTGGGAGGACTAGATCCCATGCTAAACCCATCTCATTTCCTTCCTTCTCTGTCCTTGTGTTGGATTAGTTCATTGCAATCTTCACTAAATTCTTGGTGCCTGATACTAGACATTGTTGAAATCAAAATGATTTCTTGGTAAACTAAAAATCAGAATTTTCATCAGTTTGCTTTTCTTCTGTTTTCAGAGAGCCTTGTAGCATAAAGGGGAGATTCTCATAACTCCATGGGAACTCTGGGAAACTCAATCCTGTTGGATTAATTATGCAACTAATTTGGAGACTCTTGGACCCAGAGTGGGGAAGACTATTAAACCCAAAGTACCAGTGGAACATTTGGCATTTCCTGGGAGAGGCTTAACTTTGAGTCCTGAGGAATGCTGTAGCTTTCAGATTACCAGGGGCCCCCCCTTGTCCTGTTGGCTTTGCCACACAAGTGTGGAGGGAACAGTTAATTTAGATACCAGATTCTGTCATCAGAAGTGATCTTTTTCCTGGATGGCATAGGCGAGATGTTCTAACTGATGTATGATGCATTTAACGAGAGTTTCTATTATGGCTCATATGGTAATATTTGGCTTACCTAGGGGTTATTCATATAGCAGACATAGCTATCTCAAACACTGCTGAGTAGCCAGAAGGAAACAAAAAGGAGTTTGGGTGAACAACAGGGGCGTCAAAAATTCATAGTGCTACTCTGCTTTTCTTAGACACTAAGAGAGGCACTTTTATTTCAGACACCACCTAGAAAATTCGATTCTGATCTCTAGCAGATTAGAATCAGTACATTAAGGGAGGAATTTTCAGAAACAGAAGAAATTATCAGCTTCATAGCAAGGGAGGAGATAAGACAGGAGAATAAAAAAGCACAAATAAAAATGGAGAAAAAAAAACCAGTAAATTGAGGTAAGGGCAAATAGCTCTCCATAATTCCAAAGCCCAAGAGATCATGATTTTTCTTCATCAAAGTTCAATATTGGAGGTTATAATTATTTGTTCTACAAACATATATTGGGAACTTGAGTGCTCCATCAAGGCACTGGGTATATAATGGCAGACATATGGAAGGGTAATAAATTACTTTGGATGAACTAAATTTAGAAAAACAGACAATAGTATAATATAAAAGATTTCCATAAGATTTAAGCATGTTTAAATGATTTGATTCCCAAAATTTTAAGTTCCAGGATTTTATAAGAGTAAATTATGAGGAACAGCTCATTTCCCATAAGATCTAATAAACGAGGCATTAATTATATCAGCATGACATTGTCATTAGTTTTAAATCAAGAGTGGTATGCATGCATACTATTGTCTGAAGACACGGATGTCTGCGCTATCCTTTAATTATTGCCAACTCCTGTGACATTATATATTTCAGCTTAATTAATGCAGCCTACTTCTTCTTGGGGTGGGGAGACTGGGCACAAGTTCAAGAGTGTTTGGTGATGAGAAGTGACACATTTGAGGGAAGAAAAAGTACAGATGCAGAATAAGAATTCAAGGGACCCTCAATTTTGTTTTTAGCTTTTTATGGAGAAACCTCTTTTTTTTTTTTTTTTTTTTTTTTTTTAATGCCAACTTCTCTTCCTACCCACTTTCCCAGTCCTCCTTTCTTATGCATGAAAATGAAGGTCTAAAAGGAATAGATGGAATGGAATTAGAACAGAGGGTGGAGCTGCCTGGGGATGTACTATGCACTTAAAATAAAACAAAACAAAATGCCTCTTGATTGCCAGGGCAGGAAATTTCTGCCCAACTGGAAGAGCTGGTTGTTGGAATGCAGGAGACCTTGAGGGGCCTTTCTGGAAAAGCTGGGGGAGGTGTGGCTAGAAGAGAGCTCCTCCAGGCATCCACACCCTGCTTTGGACTGGCTGAGGGAGTGAGTCAAAGCACATGAGGGGTGTCAGGGCACTGAGAGGAGCCCGACCCAGCTGAGGGATCCGGTTAGAATGTGACCAGTTTTGCAGGGTCATCTCAGTGTCACAGCACACTGTGGGCCCAAATAGGCTGGAGGTGACTGAATTGAACAGCAAGTCCAGAGTCAGAACTGGGTCCAGAGCCAGCATCCATCCATGCATGAGACCTCTTTTCACCAACTTACTGTGGCCACAACCTTTTCTGTGTATTTTTCTCATCATTATACTGCTAGTTCCTAATATAGCTCTTGGCATAAGTTAAATTCTTGGTAATGTTTAATGGGTGTGTGTATGTGTGTGTGCATTTATGTATGTATGTACTGAGGAAAATTCTTTGCTATCCTCTTATAAATAACAACATATGTTTCTGAAACTACTTGCCAATCTTAATTTTAAACCTCCTCACAGCGAGGCGCGGTGGCGCACGACTATAATCCCAGCATTTGGGAGGCTGAGGCAGGAGGATCGCAAGTTCAAAGCCAGCCTCAGCAATGGCAAGGCACTTAGCAACTCAGTGAGACCCTGTCTCTAATAAAATACAAAAAATGACTGGGAATGTGGCCCAGTGGTCAAGTAGTCAAGTGCCCCTGAGTTCAATCCCTGGTACCAAAAAAAACAAACCAAACCAAACCAAAAAAACCTCCTCACACACACATATGCCCCCAGAAATAAAGCAAACAACCCCCCACTGTGACCTAGGATTTCTCACACAGTAGATCCAAGTAAATAAATCAAATGTTAAAATGGAAAGAAATAGAAAATTATACATACATTTGTCCACTAATTCTCAAAAATTTCCACAAAATAAATATTTACTCATTTTCTTAGTAAAGGTTTTGATGGTTTCCTGTTAATACTTTATTTACCCTCAGTAACAAAGTGTACACTCAAAAGTTTATAGTTAGACAGATTTTGCCCTGAGGAATTAGCAGTCTAATTATAATGAAGACAAACAAGCATAAATATACATAAATGCTTCTCTCATTGAAATAACCTCCAGGCAAGGCCTCTGTTCAGGATTTGTCACCTTTTCAATATGGAGTCTGGATTCCAGCTACTTTCAGTGGTGGGAGACTGAATTGGTAGAGGAAGAATATTGACTCTGCCTCCTTGTAGGCCTGACTTTGGCCCACAGATAAGCTGCAGCTGTCTTTCTCCATTGCTGTAGAGAGAGCGCGTTACCTAACATGAGCTGCAGAAACCAGCCCATTCATTGTTACCAGTGAACAACCAATTTAGGAGCTTGCACCAAAATGTAAACCATCTATGCCACTAAACTCACTTCTAGGTTCTATTGACTTTTTAGAATAAGATTTTCTAGTTCAAAGTTGACAATTTTTTTTCTTTAATTACCAGAGAAAAATAAACATTTTAGGCTTTGCAGAACACAGTCTCTGTTCCAAGGATTAGATGTTGTTCAGAAGCACAGAGGCAGCCCCAGACAACACATAAACCAGTGGACATGGCTATGTTCCAATATGTCTCTAGACTCTTTTTTTTTCCCTCTAAAGTCTGACACAGGTAGAATGGGAATTGCAGAAGGGAGGAGGGGATTGTAGTTTAGTGACCTCTGAGGGAGCTGTTTGTTTATTACATTCTGGTGCATGGTGCATGCCTCTTATCTTGTAACAGAAGGCCCCTTGCACACCACTGGACTAGATGACCTATGTATGACAGGCCATGCCAGGCTCCCAAAGCTCACCAATCTGTTGGTGGTGAGACCACCAGGGCAAATGTCTTGGAGGGAATTGTGATTTCTCTGCATGGATAATGTTTTTCAAAAGTAAGCATTTACTCCCCAGCCACCCTGAGATTTCTTTCAAACCAACCTTAGAGTTGCATTTAGTAAATATCCCTCCCAACATTGACTTAGCCCTCTGTAAGCTGCCTGGTACCGAAACCCGGGAAAAAATCTCGGAGGCAGAGTTAAGCTTTTGCTACTTTTACTTCTACTTTCTTAGAGCTTAGAGAGGGAAAGAAAGATCTTCTTGTCTTGTCTTAGAAAGAAAGATAGAAAGAGCTAGAGCTTCTAGAGTAGCTTAGAGAAAGACTAGAGCTTCTTTCTTCTCTCTTCTTTCTTCCTTCTTCTGTCTTCTGTCTTCTGTCTTCCTCGGGAGCCTCGGCCTTACTCTGACCAGTCCTCTGGAGCCTCGGCCTAACTCTGGCCAGTCATTACTTCTTCTATCTGGTTTCTCTTCTGTAACCGCTCTGCCTACGTTCTGGCCGCTCTGATTCTTCTGACCGACCGAGTGACTGCCCGGCTGACTGAATTCTCCGTTCTCCTAACTCGGACCGCTTTCACCCGGTTATATACCTTCAGGTTTGCGGGTGCCTACAGGTGCGTCACATACATATCAGGTGGAACCCATGGCTTCCAGCTAGCTACAACAGCCCTTCCTAATTAGGGCTCCTTCATATTCCTTCCCTTTAGTTTAAAAAGGTGCTTTTGTTCTATTTTCTCTATTTTATTTTCTCTATTTTCTTTTATTTTCTTGTCCCTACCTAGCTTTTCACCTTTTATTTTTGAAAGGGTGGATATTTGAGCCCTTTTGAGAAGGTGCTGTGGCTTTAAGGAAGCCTAATGCTGAGGAGCAGCTAACGCACCTAGTTAAGCACAATTGCATAAGCGGCTTTGACTTTTTTTTTTTTTTTTTTTTTCTTCTCCTCTTCTTTATTTTTCTTTATGGCTTTCTTGCCAAAGCTCAATGGCTTTTTTTTTTTTTCTGCATGGTTTTTACCATGCTATTTAATTCTCTATTTTCTTTTAAGCTCATGGCTTTTTTCTTTATACTAAAGCTCAAGGCTTTTTCTCTATATTTTTTATGGCTTTTGGCTGGCTACTCGGCTTCGGCTTTTGGCCGGCTACTCTGCTTCAGCTTAATTCTTAACTGGCTTCAACTGAGTCAGAGGCTATGCTCTCTTGTTTACTACTCTTTTTGCTGGTCTCAACTGAGTCTGAGGCTATGCTTTTTCATTGCTCTCCTCACTATACTTCTACTTAGCTTCTTGTTCTTATTTCTTAGCTTTTCTTCTCTGCCTGCCGAGCCCCGGACGGACCACCATTTGTAAGCTGCCTGTCACGGCCAGCCACGGCGCCGCCACGGGAGGAAAATTCTCGGAGGCAGAGTGAAGCTTTTGCTACTTTTACTTCTACTTTCTTAGAGCTTAGAGAGGGAAAGAAAGATTTTTCTTAGAGAGGGAAAGAAAGATTTTTCTTCTTAGCTTAGAGTAGCTTAGAGTAAGATAGAGCTTAGCTTAGAGAAAGATTAGAGCTTCTTTCTTCTCTCTTCTTTCTTCCTTCTTCTGTCTTCTGTCTTCTGTCTTCTGTCTTCCTCAGGAGCCTCGGCCTAACTCTGACCAGTCATTTCTCTTCTGTCTGGTTTCTCTTCTGTAACCGCTCTGCCTACGTTCTGGCCGCTCTGATTCTTCTGACCGACCGAGTGACTGCCCGGCTGACTGAATTCTCCGTTCTCCTAACTCGGACCGCTTTCACCCGGTTATATACCTTCAGGTTTGCGGGTGCCTACAGGTGCGTCACATACATATCAGGTGGAACCCATGGCTTCCAGCTAGCTGCAACAGCCCTTCCTAATTAGGGCTCCTTCATATTCCTTCCCTTTAGTTTAAAAAGGTGCTTTTGTTCTATTTTCTCTATTTTATTTTTTCTCTATTTTCTTTTATTTTCTTGTCCCTACCTAGCTTTTCACCTTTTATTTTTGAAAGGGTGGATATTTGAGCCCTTTTTGAGAAGGTGCTGTGGCTTTAAGGAAGCCTAATGCTGAGGAGCAGCTAACGCACCTAGTTAAGCACAATTGCATAAGCGGCTTTGACTTTTTTTTTTTTTTTTTTTTTTTTTTTCTCCTCTATTTTTCTTTATGGCTTTCTTGCCAAAGCTCAGTGGCTTTTTTTTTTTTTTCTGCATGGTTTTTACCATGCTATTTAATTCTCTATTTTCTTTTAAGCTCATGGCTTTTTTCTTTATACTAAAGCTCAAGGCTTTTTTCTCTATATTTTTTATGGCTTTTGGCCGGCTACTCTGCTTCGGCTTTTGGCCGGCTCGCTTCGGCTTTTCGCTGGCTACTCTGCTTCAGCTTAATTCTTAACTGGCCTCAACTGAGTCAGAGGCTATGCTCTCTTGTTTCTACTCTTTTTGCTGGTCTCAACTGAGTCTGAGGCTATGCTTTTTCATTGCTCTTATTTCTTAGCTTTTCTTCTCTGCCTGCCGAGCCCCGGACGGACCACCATTTGTAAGCTGCCTGTCACGGCCAGCCACGGCGCCGCCACGGGAGGAAAATTCTCGGAGGCAGAGTATAGCTTTTGCTACTTTTACTTCTACTTTCTTAGAGAGGGAAAGAAAGATTTTAGCTTAGAGAAAGATTTCTTCTTGTCTTCTTAGCTTAGAGTCTTAGAAAGAAAGATAAAGAAAGATAGAGCTTCTTAGAGAAAGATTTCTTCTTGTCTTCTTAGCTTAGAGTCTTAGAAAGAAAGATAAAGATAGAGCTTAGCTTAGTTAGAAAGATAGAGCTTAGCTTAGAGAAAGATTAGAGCTTCTCTCTTCTTTCTTCCTTCTTCTTTCTTCTGTAGAGAGAAAGATTAAAGAGAGCTTTTCTTCTTGTCTTCTTAGCTTAGAGTTAGAGTAAAGAAAGATAGAGCTTAGCTTAGAAAGATAGAAAGATAGAGCTTAGCTTTTCTTCTTAGCTTAGAGTAGAGTAAAGAAAGATAGAGCTTAGCTTAGAGAAAGACTAGAGCTTCTTTCTTCTCTCTTCTTTCTTCCTTCTTCTGTCTTCTGTCTTCTGTCTTCCTCGGGAGCCTCGGCCTTACTCTGACCAGTCCTCTGGAGCCTCGGCCTAACTCTGGCCAGTCATTACTTCTTCTATCTGGTTTCTCTTCTGTAACCGCTCTGCCTACGTTCTGGCCGCTCTGATTCTTCTGACCGACCGAGTGACTGCCCGGCTGACTGAATTCTCCGTTCTCCTAACTCGGACCGCTTTCACCCGGTTATATACCTTCAGGTTTGCGGGTGCCTACAGGTGCGTCACATACATATCAGGTGGAACCCATGGCTTCCAGCTAGCTACAACAGCCCTTCCTAATTAGGGCCCCTTCAGCCCTCAGTCTTCTTCTACGCTGCTACCTACCTTCTTGCCTCCTTTCATTTCCAGCTCTCTGCTCTGGTTTTCCTTGTTGTGGGCCAGTCACCCCAGCTTCCACTTCCAACCATGCAAGCTGCCTGTACTACTACCATCACCTAAAACAGATACTTCTTTCTGTATGTATGTGTAGTCACAAAAATGGCCAGGGTCACGTGCTTTGTCATCTTTGATTCTGTCTAGGCGTCTGGATCATCTCTCTGAAATTTTATGCTGTTTAGATCTTCCACCTCCTACTCCTCTGGGTCTTGGTTCTTAAAAGACTTCCACACATTTGCCTTCAAGAAGACCCTGATTTCAGCAGAAAGTGTTCTCTTATCGCTGAACGCTCACCTCCCTTTCTATCTACTTCCCATCAAAGCTCACCCAGGCCATTTCCTACGTTGCTCCCCCTGAGCTTCTGATCTTCTCTTCTGGATTGCGATCAAGAAGCACCAATCTGTTCTCTGTTTGGAAAGTTACCCAGTTGATCCTTGTTGTCTCTATCTTTCTTGATGAATTCAGGTTCTTTGACATTGAGCCTTTCGGTTGGTTGGTACTATCACAATTAATATACTGAGCCATAGTTTTTGTAGGAACCAACCTCCCCTGCTGGGTTACAGAGGCTGAAACCTGAGGATATAGCTAGTACCTGGTACCTTAGGCTGAGGACTGTATGGATCCACACTAGCCCTGTTATTTTGCATAACTGGGCAAGGACACTCAGAACTGGCAGTAGTAAGGCTCCAGAGGATTTGTGTGGTTAGCTGATCAGACTCTAGATACAGTCTGTTTTCTGTCTCTGAGTCTCTCCTCCATTGTCACAGTATCTGCCCCATCATCTTTGGGATGACCCTTGACCTTATAGGTCTTACAGGAATCTCCAGAAGAAGTTGGATTGCAGACAGCAGCAGAAAATGGTTCTATGCAACCGAGTGGTGGAGAATTGGAGTGGGAGAGGTGAGAAAGGCTGACTTCCCCCCTTCTCATCTCCATGGTGGGTTGCTCTGGATGGGGCATCAACTCCTCCTTGGGGCAGGTTGTCAGTGATTGGCATTGGCATCCATTTGTCACCCAAGTCAGAAGCCCAGGTGTCCCCTTAAGGAGTCTCCCTCTTCCTCACCTGTTCACACATTTTATCATCATAGGCCTTATTGTGCTCCCTGAGACTGCCAGGACTTAGGTGACTGGCCGCTTTCAGGTAGATGTCCATTACTCTTTCCTCTCTGATCTTCTTGCCTATAGCTTGAACTCAATTTATCTGTTGTCCCTACTTTGGCCCAAGCAAACCCTCTAAAATGCAGACAGGACTCTCCAATGACTCCTTATCTTTGGGAGGATGAAGGCCAGTTTTCTTATTCCTGATCTTCCCCTTGCTTACCTTGCTAGACCTACTCTTCACTACCCTCCAGCTCCTTTCCCACACTTAACCTTTTCTTTTGCCTGTGCAAAGATCTACTTGGACTTTAAGTCCCAGATTAGACACCATATAGCCATCTCCCTTGGAGGATCATCCACTACTCTGTAGAAGACAGAGCAGGGTGGTTGTTAAAAGTACAGTTTCTGAATTCAGATTGACTATATTCAAAGCACAGGTTGGCCAAGAACTAACTGAACTACTTTTGTACATGTCTTTTTTTTTTTTTTTTTTTTTTTTCCAGAATGGAATCAAACCTAGGCCTTTAAGCATGCTAGGCAAGTGCTCTACCACTCAGCTACATCTCCAGTTCCTGGATGCATGGCTTGGATAAAGCATGTATCCTCTTTGAGGCTCAAATTTTGTTTGTTTGTCTTTGTGAAATGAAGGTGATAATAAGCTTACTTTCATCATAAAGTTGTTTGAAAATTGAATAAGTTATATACATAGAGTACATAAAGTAGTATCTGGCATACAGTAAAAGTTGTTTTAGTAATTTTTTAAAGTTATATTTATTGTTTTCCTCATTATTCTGTTATTTCCTTTTCCAGTTCAAGGGTGCCTAACTATTTTACAGATTACATCCTATTTTAGCACTTAACCATGCTCTGTTGAATAATCTCCCACACACTGGTTCTCCCTATGAGATGGTGAGCTTTTTCTTCATTGAAACCAAATGATCAGCACAGTGCCTGGCCCAGAGCATGCAATCAAAATACACTCCCTGAATTAAAGGATGAACACAAAGCAAGGATTTTTTAAAAAAATATTTATTTATTTACTTTTAGTTGTACACAATGCAATGCATTTATGTTTACATGGTGCTGAGGATCGAACCCGGGATGCGCACGTGCGAGGCGAGCGCTCTGCCGCTGAGCCACAACCCCAGCCCAAGGATTTTTTTAAGTATTTTTTTTTGTAGTTATAGATGGACAGCATGTTTTTATTTTATTTGTTTATTTTTATATGGTACTAAGGATCGAACCCAGTGCCTCATGCATGCTAGGCAAGCACTCTGCCACTGGACTACAGTCCCAGCTCCCCAAAGCAAGAATTTTTAATCCCTTTGTAAAATGGATTGGGAGGAGGAGATAAGAGAGAGAAAGAAAAGGAAAACAAAAGCTGTAAGGTGGCCTTGTTGCTCTCCTCACAAAGACACATGGCTGTTCTCTGTGCCACTAACATCAGAGTTCCACTTCTTCCTGGCACTGCTGGGCCATCATCAGCCTGCTGCCTTCGGGTTCTGGTCTCCCCTTGTTCCACTATCATTGGTCACCAAGGTTGATTCACCCACCAAAAGGTTTTTCCTTTTTTATTCTATTGTTAACTTCCGGGTTCTTAGCCATTCAGAGGGTTATGGAAAACTGACCTCTAGAAAACTAGGCGTGAGAAGCAGATGGACTTCTCGGGAGCATGATTGAGAATAGAATGGGCCCTTAATACCCAGCAATATCCCAGCCCTGATTACAGAAAGCGGTGTAATTAATTAAATAGCATAAGGATTCTGATTCTATTAGTGAGTCATCATTGGCAGTGGCAGCCCCAGAAGTCACTTAAGCTCCTTATTGCTCAGGGTGCCATGATGGGCTTTCTGGACGCTCCTCTTTTTCTAACAACAGCACTTACTTACAGTGACCTGCACTGCTTAGAAGAGTGAAGAGCTCATGTTTATTATATGTCTTCAGAGAAGGGATTGGATGACAGTTTGAAACAGCTGAATTGGATGGTACAGTTTCCCTTAAATCCTGACTAGGATGTAGCCAATGGGAAATTGTGGAATCATTCCACTTTCCTTTCAATGAATGTTCAATGGGCCCTAACTATGTAGCAGACACTGTTCTTGGCCCAGCAGATCTCAAAGTGAATAACATGGGTTGCTATTCTTCAGAAGCTCACAGTCAAGAAGGAAGTGTGCGTGTTGGCAGTAGTCAGAGAAATTATCATGTGAATCTGTGTAGCGCGGTCATATCTCATTCAGAGATTTAGTTCAACATCAACTTATAAAGTAAAATGACAAGTAGACCACAAAATTTCTCCCTGTGAATAACTTCTTTTGTTTTTCTTTGTATTCCAGGTACAACTTTCTGTAGAGTGAAACAAATCAGGCTAAGTTATATGTTACTAGGGACGAGAATAAAAGACATCTCTCTTTTCTTTCTTTTTCCCTTCTTTCTGTATACTGAACATGCAGTTAAATTTATGCAAGTTAAATGTGCCTTGGCTATTCCTCAAAGTAGAAGTTTGTTTGAATATGTGAAGTGTTTCAGAAGCCCACAGGAGAAATGTTCTAATTTTGCCTGATGAACCATAGGCAGGCTTTACTGAAGAGGTGTCATTTGAACTGGTGGTTGGTTTAGAACTTTCCAATCACAGGAACAGCTGTAGTGATGGAAGAACAAGGAAGACCACTCAGGGTCTAGAATATGTGTTTTGGGAGGGATGATGGTCGTGGAGGTCATGAAGGGTTTAAAACATACCACATGACTGGCACAGATGGAGAAAGAGTGACCAGGAACACTGTGTCCACTCCCTGCTAGCCCCACAGCCTCCACCCTCCCTTCCCTGCCCTTACCACTTCCCTCCACTGCTTCCTGAAATGTCCGGATATGCCATCCTCCACCTCAGAAGAGTTGTGCTGGTTCTGACTCACGCAGTGTTGTTTTCTAGCCAAAGACAAGGATGTGTTTCTATTTCCTAAGCTTCTTTTCATCTGAAGATCACCAACTAATCTGGAGACATTGAATCCTTATTAATCTCTCTGTTGGCCCTAGATATAGATGGGGCTCATGTTTCTACTTAATAGTTAGATGGTGGCATGGCTGCTGTCAGGAAAATCTCACAAATCTGGATGGGAACTTAGATTAGATTCCACTTTCTACTTTGCCATTCAGACCATGAAATGGACATCTCTGGGGACCATGGGAATATGAACTTCATGTCTTTGGAAAGAAAGGGAAAGTGATTTCTATATTTAGATACCCCTGGAAGAGACAACAGGATTTCTGGACTAAAAATCATTCAGAAATAACTTATGTTGTTATATGTAAAACCTGGAGAGATGCTTTTTCAGTTAGAATCAGATCAGGTCACATATAACAAATAAACAGAAATAATAGTGTTTAAAATAAAATTGAAATTTCCTTTCAAATATATGAAGTCTACAGGAAAAAGTTCAGGGCTGTTATGATCATGCAACTTGTCAGGGACCCAGACTTTAATCATAATACCCTGTTGTCTTTTCCATGCATCTTCCACCCCATGGCCCTAGGTGGTTCCTCCAGCTCCAACCATCACATCTACATTCTAAGCAGCATAAAGAAAGAAGAGACAATTAAAAAGGTAGGAAATGGCATCTGACAATTGTCTTATACAGAGATTTCCTTGAAGCTACTACATATCACTTTTGTTTATTGCATGTTGGTCATAACTTAGTAGAGGCTGGGAAATGTCATTTCTCCAGAAGGCAAGATGAGAATAGATAAATAATGCAGTAGACAACCGACAACCTCTGTTACAATTCCCAAGAGCAAGAGCCCAGCAATGTACCTGGGATCAGAAAGTTGCCTGTCGCCTATCCCTGGTAACAAAGAGGCCTGCATCTCACACAATCGCATGACAGCTGTAAGAGCCCCTCTAGAGTCCTCAGCGGCCATACCCCATACTTAGGAGGCCTGATCCCTATGAGCTGATTCTCACTGGTCCTGTTTAAATGCTAAGGAGGGGTTGCCCCAGTTTGCTCCCATGTTAGCCCTCCAGTCGTCTTGAGAACATCAACATGGACATATCTTGCCTCTTGGAGTTTCATTCCATAACTCACACTCATTCCAAGTGAAGCCGTTAAAACCAGGGCACTTAGGAAACTATGTTCTCAGATTTTCTAATTTCCCCCCAAATCCTCAGGTCTTTGAATGACACACAAGAGGTACATGGAATCTTTTTGGCAGCACTGAACATAAATATTCCTGTATCCTGGGCAGACATACAAGAGTAGTGACCAAGGAAACAGCAGGGAAAACGGAGACAGGAGGAAGAGGAAGAGGAGGCAGCAGTTCGAAGAGGGAAGTAATGGTGGGTTCAAGAGGAGGTGGGAAGAAGGGGTGGGGCCAGACCAGCTTGGAAGTGAATCAGTTTCTTTTCAGGACCCTCTCTATCTTTGGACACAATCCCCTTCTCTTGTTCCCATGTCCCCACACCCTGGTAGTCACCTTGGGGTCATCCTTAGCATTGCAGTGACCAGTTTCTCCCTCTCTTTGTCCAAATCAAAAGTGATATCTGTTGAACTCTTTTTAGGAATTCACATACAAGATAACATTTAAATAATGACTAGTGATTTGTAGATTCTCAAAATATGTTTTATTTACCCACTTTCCCCATTGAGTTTGATAAGCTTATTAGCTTCTGCAATGATCCAGACAAGAACATGCTTCTCCTAGAAGTCATATTTACATTGCAGAGGATATTTCTAAGCATAAACCCAAAGATACATTAGTTGCCTTCAATAGGATCCTAGCAAAAGAATCCTAGTAGGAGGTGCTCCTGTAGGGTGGGGGCTCTAGAGCCCCAGGAGGAAGGACAGAGAGATGACATAGGGCTCACCTGACCATAGAAGGGGTATGTGCCTCGCAGCGTCCGTTCCATAACAAGTGACTAATCCATAATGAATAAACGTGTGACAGGAGGAGTGATGAACGGACACTCGCAAAGCTGAGGGGTAAGGTTGAGAGAACCAGGAAGGGATGATGCAGTAGGAAGGGACTGACCATGGTGAAAAAACTTTACCCCTACCAGCCTGAAGGGGCAAAGGGAAGGCGTGGCTGCAGATCCAGGGGAGCTGTGGCATTCTGTACAACACAGCCATTACCCAACAGGCAGCCACATGGGGAGGAACAAATACCCGAATTTCTTTCTATTCTCACCCTACAGTGTTTCACAGGGACACCCCTTTGGCCACACCCACTGGAAGCCAAAGGTGCAAGGGAGCCTGGGTAACACAATCTGAAGGTCTTAATCTCCCAAGGGTGGGATGGAGAGAGTGGACAGGGGACCTCAAAAGACAAGAAATAAATTAATCACAGTAGCCTTTATTGTTTGTTTTCTGCACTGGGGTTTGAACTCAGGGTCTCACACATGCTAGGTAAGTGCTGGACCACTGAGCTACATCCCCAGCCCCACAGTAGTCTTTAGAAGTTTATAGTTAGTTGTTCCAGAGACAGACTGATTTGCATAAAATTCTAATGAAAGACAGTGATAGGAGACAATGAGAAGGTCAGACAAAGTGACTTCATTGGGGTAGAGGGTCCCCACTGGGAGCTGAGGGAGATAAAGCAGCAAAGTTAGTAGGAACCACTGAGTGGTCCTACTAACTTTAAAAGACTTAGGACTGAAAAAACAAAACAGTGCAGAGCAGCCTTCAAGGTCCTTCACAGAATGTAACATATGACTCACTTTATAAAAAAATATTCAATGACTGCTGGCAGGCCCTGAATGTGGTCTGGAGGTCTCCAAATCCTTAGATCAGATAGAACCATAAACCAAAGTAACTCTCCCTCCTTCCCCCCCTTCCTTCTTTCCTCTCTTCCTTTCAGCAAATATCAGTTGAGTTCTTCACAGTGGCAGGCAGAATGCTAGCCGTGTGCTCCTGCCTCACCTTCTTCACCATCTCTTTCTCTCTGTCCTGTAAGACCAGGCTTCCTGAGTCCTTTTGGAAGAAGAGTGATGTGTCGTTGTTGCTTGGCAGGCAACCATTACAGCTTAAGGAGGAAAGAAGTGAGATGTGAAGTATTTCCAAAGCAGCAGGTCACATGGACAGAGGAGTGGAAGGAAATACTGGGAATTCAGAAATCCTGGACAAGAAGGCAAAGGCTGCGTGCAGGTCAACAGGAAAGAGTAATGTATGGAGATGTGGTCACACGATCTAGGGAGGAAAATATTCAACTACTAGCTCATGCCCCTTGTCCTTCTCCCCTTGCATAAGCACAAATATGGAGGGAAAATTGCTGCAGCAGGTGGAAGCAGAGGTTTCTCTCAGCTCACTTGACCTAGAACTGACCACTTTGTCAGAATTTAGCAGTATACAAGATCAATTCAAATAGTCCTATAACCGTGAAGCAATGCAGACCGACTCTTGGACACTTGGCATGAGTTTCTGGCAGCTCCCTTGCCCACATGCCTCCCTCACCCTGTTTGTAAGGAATTGTCTGTTTATCTTTCCTTCCTGCTGCCAGTGACTGATTTCATCATTTCTTTAGGAGCTATTTTTTAGTCTGTTTCTCCTCTGTCCCTGGGAGCCACTCGGTACGTGTGGCCAGCCTTTGCATGTGTGCCTCAGTATCTCAAGGCATCCCTCTAGCTTCCTGTTCTTACTGAATTACTACCGTATGCTGGGTAATGCATTTAATTGCTTTTATAGCATCTCCTTTTCCTCGTGACTCTTCAGATATCAGATATAAGCCTCCATCTTAATCACAGCATAGTGGTTAAGAGCACAAGGCTGCTTCTGATATTAGCAGCAACATGATTTGGAATAAGCCACTTAACCCTTCTGAGCCTTAGTTTCCTCATCTGTAAAATGGGAATGATAATTGTTCCAATTTCATATGATTATTGGGGGGAAATTAAATGAGTCAATACAAGTAAAATACCCGGCCTCATGTCTGACCCATTGTGAGTGTGTGGTAACTATGTTTTTATTATCACCACTGTTGGCGTTATTATTATGGCTTGGGGCTCAGTGTAGTCCTCTTTGGAGAACATGTGTTGATTTCATCTATGAATTTCTTTCTGAGATTGGTTACAGGGGTCTTTTAAGCATGAAGATGTCTTAACATCTTAGCTTTCTTTCCATATAAACTCCATTTTCCCATGAAGAGAAGATGAGGGTAGGTGCCAAGCTCATTGAAGGCAACTGTAGCTTCCTTTTGAAGCTTCCTCGCAATCAGAGAACAAAATAATGTTGGAACTAGAAGTTCTTAGAATTGTTTAGCTCACATGGGGCATTCATCAGATGAAAAAAATAATAAAGAGAATTTCAGGTTATGATCACATCAGGACTAGTGGTAGTATGAATTAAAAGCCATTTCTTCGACCCCAATGCATTCTTCCTACCCCACTGGAGTGCTTCATGTTTTACATATTTGTCTGCCTATTATCTACCTATCTATCTATCTATCTATCTATCTATCTATCTATCTATCTATCCATCCATCCATCTCCTTCCCTCTCTCTCTCTTTTCTATCCAACATCATTTATCTGTCCATCTGCTCTCTAATCAAGTTCTTCTATTTTTTTTCTCCCTACATTAGATCTTCTACAGATCCTCAGCTTATGGAGAAGGGAAGCTGAGCTGTTGTGGCCGAAGGGCAGGGCCTTGATCCCTGCACTCTGGTCTTTTCTTTGCGCTCTTCAATAGCCCTTGAGACTGCCCACATTATTATCTTATTGGGACATGTGCTTCTATTTCTTGGGCATGGTTTCAAGCTTTTTTTTTTTCTAACCAGTTTTCATGCTTAGAAATTCTGAAGCTATTCTGTCTAACAAGAGAGCTGTCAACTAATACTCACCTTATGATGTGCTATAAATGGTGAGGTTTTTGAACAGATCACCTTGAACTTTGGTCATTCCCAGGAGCCTGAAGCCAGCCTGACCTTGTAACATTAGCCAAGGTTCTGTAGAGAGGGAAGGACCCTAAAGCAAACAAGCCCACACCCCACTTTCTTCAATCCAAGCATTTCTGCCCTCAGCTTGCAGCACATTAGGATGGAGTTCCAAAAACTCCATTTAATTTTCTTGGCTTCTGTATTTAGTCAGTTACAACTGGGCCAGAAGGGTCTTGGCACCAAAAGCCTGCAAAGAAAGGGCTGTTCTGTTGAACTCTGTTGCTCAATTTTGCAGACATTTTAGGTTCACATAAGGTTGTGGGTGGCCAGTCAGTTTTTTCTACATGTTGTTCTGAAATGAACCCAAACCCTACCACCTTCTGAGATTCCCTGGGGAAATTGTGGCAATAAGAAGCAGACATTCCAGATTTTTAAAGCCAAGCATTCCTAAGGGTCATCTCTCCTCAGTGCTCTTTCTCCCAGTCACATCCTCCTCTTTATCTGAAGGTCAGGGGGAACAATGGTCCCAGCCTCTTCGAAGAATCTGGCCCCTAAGTGCTACCCAGAGGCATCTGTGCACATGTTCTGGCACTCACCTGAGAAGGTGAGTAGAATTTCTGCCTTACCTCTCCTGGCTTCTACTTGCTTGTAAACCACCAAGCTCTGCCGGGTCAATGGAACCTGCCACTGTAGGGGTTCTAAGGAGAGATATATGTGTAGTTTCTTTCCACCCCAGGATCCATGTGCTGTGTGTGTGTGTGTGTGTGTGTGTGTGTGTGTGTGTGTGTGTAAAGGGGAGGGGGCAAGTTTAAGGAGCTTTATCACCTTCTAAGCTCCATGAGGCCAGAGAGCACACCTACCATGTTTAATGCTGTGTCCTCTGGGCTTGGCACATACCTGAAACTTAGTAAGCACCCAATAAATACTGCATGGGTTGAAGAGATGAATGAATGTCTGCCTTCCTGTATCAGTACATTGTATTGGTCAGCTTTCCATCACTAAAACTAATACCTGAGATAATCAACTTATAAAGAGAAAAGGTTTATTTTGGCTCACAGTCTTGGAAGTTTCAGTCCATGATTGGTTTTTCCTGTTGCTTTTAGGCTTATGGTGAGGCAGCACGTCATGGTAGAGGCATGTGGGAGATGAAAACTACATGCCTCATGATTAGTGTGTTAGTTTTCTGTCATGTGACAGAAATACCTGAGAGAAATGACTTATATAGAGAAAAGGTTTCCTTTGGCTCACAGTTTCAGAGCCTTCAGTCCATGATCAGTTGGCCCTGTTACATTTGAGCTTGTGGCAAAGTGACACATCCCCGGGGGAACACGTGGTGGAGAAAGCTGTTCATCTTATAGTGTTGGGAAGCAAAAGAGTGAGAGACAGGAAGGGGACCAGGGCTCAATATCTACTTGAGGGCATGTCCTTGATGACTTAACTTCTTCCCACCTCGTAACAGTTCTGCCACCTCCCACTAGCATCACAGGCTGGAGACCATGTAGATACCAATACAATCAATGTAAAATACATTTCCATTACTTTTTAAAAAATTTTAGATCATGCAGACTGTGTTTCCTACGTGACTTATTACATTAGAAATCAGTCACCTTTAGATATATAGAACCCTACCCCCACATGCCAACTATTTCAAAATTAAATGGCACACTCATAAATATCTCAGAAGTCAAGGAAGAAACCACAAGAAAAGTAAATATAAAGTGCTTTGAACTAAGTGATAATAAAAGCTTAAAATATCAGGGTCTCTGGGATGGAACAGTACTCAGATGAACATTTATGACTTAAAGTACTTGTATCAGAAAGAAGCTAGAGTAACAATCAAATTATTTTCCAATTATATAGTAGGAAGGAAAAATAGAGTAGGAGCAGAAATATATGAAATAGAGAAGAAATAGTACAGCTAAAATTTCATAAAAATCAAACAAGTCTAATCAAGAAAAAAGCAAGAACAAAAATTAATATTGATGGAAAGAGAGCTATCAAAATAACCCCACAGATGCTAAAAATATATTAAGGAAATATTACAATTGTATGCCAACATGTGTGACTGCTTACATAACATGGTTAGCAGCATATCTGTTCTTCCATCTCAGAGTTAGAAAGTGATCCAACCTCTCAGATCCAGGACAAGTACTTTAGTAGATTGTCTGACTGTATCCGTGGATAGTCAGTAAGGCTACCCTTAAGTCTAGAAGGTTATTTATATGTGTGTTTTGAAGGCTGTTGGAGGTTCTTATATCCAAGTAATCCTTTGATTCAAGACTTAACAGCTCAACATTTTAGATGAGTTTATTTGGGTCTTGAATGTTCTTTGTATAGCAGGAGTTCGCTGTGAGCATGCCACTGTTCTGGGTCGGGTGAGGGAGGCACCCCCTATGGATTTGTGAGTAAATGGATCAGCAAGGTGCCAAGGGCAGAACATTGGGTCTGGAGTCTGATGAACCTGAGTGCTAACTAACTTCAGTTTCACCATCTGTGGGACGTGGACAAGTTGTTTGACCTCTCTTGGTGGGCTCCTTCTCTGCAAAATAGGTCTAATAATACCTGCCTCTCAAACTTATAAATATTAAATGATACTTAGTATGTAAGGTGGCCTTTCATGAATTAGCACATAGGAGATACTCAAACAGAGGTCTTTCCCATACTTTTCTCCTTCCTGAGAGCAAGATCCTAGTGAACAGGCTATTGGGGATAGGATGGTAGAGAAAATAAAAGTGGTGAGAATGAATCTTGTCATAGTAAAAATCTGTCTGGGACCAGTCCCATTATTACCTGGTTGACACTTTTCTGGTTATATTATTTGTTTGGAACATCCTAATAGGATATTATACAGTGCCTTTATGAAGATTTGAAGACTTACTTCCATTGGGGAGTATCAACCCTCTGGGCATATGGTTTTGGCAATCAGTCTTTCCCATACATTGGGCACATTTGAAAAAGAGCCAAGCTTTTCTTCTTCTTCTTTTTAGTTTTCTGGGAAGATGCATCCCTGAGCCAAGATGCACTGCTTTGTAGGAGAATCACGGGCCAATTTTTTTCCCTGAGCCACTTGCCCCTGTGCAGTGAACCACCTGCCCCATTAACCAAAGAGACTACAATCTGCAGTAAACGTGGACTGCATTATTAAATATAGTAGAAACTGTGGAGAAAATCTTCTCATTAAGTCAGAAAATCTGGTTCAAATCAGTTAAATTATTGACTCTAACCTAAAACAGGCTTAGGAGAGGGGTAAACACTCGAAAGCTGGGTTTCGTCATCTATAAAGCTGTTGACATTACCATATTACATATCTATTGCTATAAAATAAATCACCCTAAAATTCATCAGCTTTAAAAAAAAAAGAACAAGCATGCATTATATCACACAGTTTCTGTAGGTTGGTAATGCAGGAGCAGATTAGCTGGTTGGTTCTAGTTTGGGATCTCTCATAAGGTCATAGTCAAGACGCTAGTCAATTAATGTACTCCACTGTATAAATAAATCAGCTTGTACTGATGTAAATGTTCTCAAGTTCATAAGATATACAAACATTTTTATTTTATTTTGGAGAGAATCAAGTAAAGGTCTTCTTCCTGCTGTGAGTGCACCCTGAGGAACACTGGTGAGATGAGCAAACTTTCGGGTGTCTCTCTGAGCATGTGGCTGATCTGGTTACCTAAAAAGGTAAGGCAATATATCAACACAACAACAACAGCAGCAGCAGCAGCAACAACAACAATAAAAAGCCCATTATCGAGAGGAGATCCAAGATGGCGGATTAGAGGAAGCCGCACTTCAGGGCAGCTCCGTGGAAAGAATCCAACAAAGCAGATAAATTGCCTTTCATCATATATATATAGGCTGAAAATACCGATCTCCTGGATGGTTTGATTACCACTACCAGAGAGAGAAAGAGACAAGCTGTCTGCAGCGGCTGGAGCCGTGAGGCTTCTGCAAAACCGCCTGGGTGGTGCACAGGCCGTGCGAAACAAAGTCAGTGTGGGGAGACCGCGCTGCGACTGCAACCCCAGCCACACTCACGGCACACCAGCGCGAAACCGGCGATAAAAACCAGCGATAACAGCCGGCGGGATTGGTGCTGGGGGACCACGGGAGACCGCGGGTCGACAACACCAGTTCGAATCCACACTCCGCCGGACGCGACCCTCAGCAGTAGGGCCCTGGAGAGAGCGGCGCAGAGATCAGCAATCAGCAAGCAGGGGCAGAGTCGGAGCGGTCCACAGTCCGAAGCAGCGCTGTCTGCGCCGCAGTTACAGTTGTGGCTTCCCGGTGCCACTTCGGCAGGGAGACATCCACCCAACGGCTTTGAAATCGATCGGCGAGGACTCGGGAGTCTGCAGAGCTGCTGTTGACTGGAAGGAGAGCACCGCCATCTTTGAAAGGTGCAGTGGCTGACCCAGACAAAGGGGAGGAGATGGAGAGCAACGGCTGCAGCCATCCAGGGACCCTCCAGCTCTCTGAAGACAACGCACACTTGGGTGAGGCTTGGGTGGCCAGCAGGGGAGGGCGTGTCTGAGGCCAGCGCAGCGGCCACAAGAAGCTGCAACTGTGGGTGGGCGTGGGAAGGGGGTGCCTTCTGGAGGGCCCTCTTCCCGGTGCCATTCATCTGCTGACACACACAAACCCCCTGGGCCACTCCTTCACTGAACTGTTCAGCCACTGGCCTAAGATGCAGCCTTGATTCCACTAACAGGATCGCAGACTGTCTAGACGTGATCCAATAACAATTGGTTTGAACTGGAAAGGAAAAAAGAGGGGGGCTTCCCAGGGCCTGTTTTGTCTGAGACTTGGGGTTCGACTTTTTTTTTTCTTTCTTTTCTTTTTTGTTGGTTTGCTTGTTTTGTTGGATTGTGGGGAGGTTTTTTTGTTTGTTTATTTTTATTTTTCTTTTTTTGGCTTTGTTTTGTTCTGCTTTCTTTTTTTCCTTCTGCATTGATTGTCAGTGTGTTTGTTTGCTTCTGCTCCTTTTTTCTTTCCTTCTTTTCTTCCTTCTAGCTCTTGCATCTTTTCTTCCTCCTTCATCTTTCATGTTTACATCCTGCCAGTGCATACTAAACAGAGGCAAAAACAAGTTATACGCAGAACTTGGGATTTCTAGAACCGGCGCAATTGAACTGGGTAGCAAAGCGGTGTTATATATAGTTTACTCTCTATTTCCTTGATTCTCTCTCTCCTCTCTCTTACACCAATTCCTACTCTTTAATCATTTTTTTCTTTTCCAACTTACTTTATATATAAATTGGTCTTTCCACCTAATTGTCAACTCCATTCTCTTTCTTCCCTCCTCTACTGATACTAAACCACTTCCACTAAACCACTTCAATAGATATCTCTTTTCATACTTTCCAAGAAAGAACAATTCAAGACACTTCCTTCTTCCTAAACATAACACCTCTGTATCCAATACTTGAAGCTATAAAACCCCATCAGAAGCGTACAGAGTAAATTGGAAATAATATCTGGGTTAACCAAATCTGTACATTGTGATCAAACTTGGATTTTCTGAATAGAAAGTGTTAGGTTTTAAAAGTGTAAAGGAATTATAAGGTGATCTGATAGCATTGTACTACAGGAACAACATAAGGCTTTAAGGTAAAATCAAAATAGTCAAGGTCCCACAGTGCAGGAAGAATAGACACACAAGCAACATGAAAAAACAAGGAAAGAAAATGACACAAACAAATCAAGATACCTCATCAGTAGATGTCATGGCAAGCACAGTTGGTCAAATGCCAGAGATGGAATTTAGAAATTACATATGCCAAATGTTTATGGGATTTAAGAATGAACTCAAAAATGAGATGAGGGAGCAAGTACAGGAGGCAAAAGATCATTTTGACAAAGAAATCCAAAAACAAATACAGGAAGTAAAAGATTACTTCAATAGGGAAATAGAGGCTCTAAAGAGAATCCAAACAGAAATTCCAGAAATGAAAGAAGCAATAAGCCAAAATAAAAGCTCAATTGAAAGCATCTCCAACAGAATAGACCACTTGGAAGAAAGAACCTCAGACAATGAAGACAAAATATATATCCTAGAGAAGAATTTAGACTATACAGCAAAACTTGTTAGAAATCAAGAACATAACATCCAAGAATTATGGGACAGCATAAAAAGACCAAACTTAAGAGTGATTGGCATAGAGGAAGGGGCAAAGTTTCAAGCCAAAGGAATGAGTAATCTATTTAACGAAATAATTACAGAAAATTTTCCAAACTTGAGGAATGAATGGGAAAACCAAGTTCAAGAGGCATACTGAACACCAAACAAACAAAATCTCAACAGATCCACACCAAGACACATTATAATGAAAATGCCTAATACACTGAGCAAGGAGAGAATACTAAAAGCCACAAGAGAAAGGAAGCAGATTACATATAGGGGGAAACCAATCAGACTATGTTCAGATTTCTCAACCCAGACCTTAAAAGCAAGAAGATCCTGGAATAGCATATTTCAAGCTCTGAAAGAAAAGGGATGTCAACCAAGAATCTTATATCCAGCAAAATTGAGCGTTAGATTTGAATATGAAAGAAAAACCTTCCACGACAAGCAAAAGTTAAAAGATTTCACAACTCGAAAGCCAGCACTTCTGAGCATCCTGGGCAACATTTTTCATGAAGAAGAAGAGAAAGATGATAATGAAAATCAACAAAGGGAGATATTAAACTACAGGAAATACCAACCAGAAGAGAAACCAAATCAAGCTAAAGACCATAATTCAAATAAAAATGGATGGGAAAAAAAAATCACATCTCAATAATAACCCTGAATGTTAATGGCCTAAACTCGCCAATCAAAAGACACAGATTATTAGAATGGATTAAAAGAAACGACCCAACAATTTGCTGTCTCCAAGAAACACACCTCATAGAAAAAGACATCAACAGACTGAAAGTGAAAGGCTGGGAAAAGTCTTATCACTCACATGGCTGGCGGAAGCAAGCAGGGGTTTCCATTCTCATATCAAATAAGGTAGACTTCAAACCAAAACTAATCAAGAGAGACAAAGATGGATATTTCTTATTACTTAAGGGAGCCATCCATCAACAGGATATAACAATCATAAATCTGTATGCCCCAAATAATGGAGCACCTACATTCATCAAACAAACGCTTCTCAAGTTCAAGAGTAAAATAGACCACAACACAGTTATTCTAGGGGACTTCAACACACCTCTCTCACCAATGGATAGATCATCCAAACAAAAGCTAAACAAAGAAACTTTAAGCCTCCTCAAAACAATTAACAATTTAGACCTAATGGACATATATAGAATATTTCATCCCTCAGTAAACGAATACACATTTTTCTCATCAGCACATGGCTCCTTCTCCAAAATAGACCATATATTATGTCACAAGGCAACTCTCAGCAAATATAAAAAAATAGAGATACTACCCTGCATGCTATTGGACCATAAAGGGATGAAATTGGAAATCAATGACAAAACAAGGAATAAGAAAAACTACTCCATCAACTGGAAGCTAAACAACATGCTACTGAATGAACAAGGGGTTGAAGAAGACATCAAAGAGGAGATCAAAAAAATTCCTAGAGGTAAATGAGAACACAGATACATCATATAGAAATCTCTGGGACACTATGAAGGCAGTAGTAAGAGGAAAATTCATTGCACTGAGTTCATTCCTTAAGAGGAAAAAAAAAAACCAACAAATAAATGACTTAACATCACACCTCAAAGCATTAGAAAAAGAAGAACAGACCAACACCAAGAGCAGTAGAAGACAGGAAATAATTAAAATCAGAGCAGAAATTAATGAAATGGAGACTAAGGAAACCATTCAAAGAATTGACAAGACTAAAAGTTGGTTCTTTGAAAAAATAAACAAAATTGACAGACCCTTAGCGATGCTAACGAAAAGAAGAAGAGAAAAAACTCAAATTACTAACATTCGTGATGAAAAAGGGAATATCACAACAAACACCTCAGATATACAGAATATAATTAGAAATTACTTTGAAAACTTGTACTCTAATAAAATAGACAATACTGAATGCATTGACAGATTTCTAGAGTCATATGATTTGCCTAAACTGGATGTGGAGGCTATACACAATTTAAACAGATCAATTACAAGCGAAGAAATAGAAGATGTCATCAAAAAGCTACCAACAAGGAAAAGTCCAGGACCTGATGGGTTTACAGCCGAGTTCTATAAGACTTTCAAAGAAGAATTAATACCAATGCTCTTCAAACTATTTCAAGAAATAGAAAAAGAGGGAGCTCTTCCAGACTCTTTCTATGAGGCCAATATCACATTAATTCCAAAGCCAGGCAAAGACACATCCAAAAAAGAAAACTTCAGGCCCATATCTTTAATGAACATAGATGCAAAAATCCTCAACAAAATCCTGGCAAATCGGATACAAAAACATATCAAAAAGATAGTGCACCACGATCAAGTGGGGTTTATCCCAGGGATGCAAGGCTGGTTCAACATTCGGAAATCAATAAACATAATACATCACATCAATAGACTTAAAGACAAAAATCATATGATCATCTCAATAGACGCAGAAAAAGAATTTGACAAAATACAACACCCCTTTATGTTCAAAACACTGGAAAAACTAGGAATATCAGGAACATATCTTAACATTATAAAAGCTATTTATGTAAGGCCCCGAGCTAACATTATCTTAAATGGAGAAAAATTGAAAGCATTCCCTCTAAAAACTGGAACAAGACAGGGATGCCCCCTTTCACCACTGCTATTTAACATAGTACTGGAAACTCTGGCCAGAGCAATTAGACAGACGAAAGAAATTAAAGGGATCAAGATAGGAAAAGAAGGGGCTGGGATTGTGGCTCATTGGTAGAGCGCTCGCCTAGCATGTGCATGGCCCGGGTTCAATCCTCAGCACCACATACAAATAAACGCATTGTGTACAACTAAAGCAAATAAATAAATTAAAAAAAAAAAAGATAGGAAAAGAAGAGCTCAAATTAGCACTACTTGCTGATGACATGATAATCTACCTAGAAGACCCAAAAAAACTCTACCAGAAAACTTTTACAACTAGTAAACAAATTTGGCAAAGTTGCAGGATACAAAATCAATACACATAAGTCAAAGGCATTTGTGTACATCAACGACAAAGACTCTGAAAGGGAAATGATGAAAATACCCCATTTACAATAGCATAAAAAAAAAAATACCTGGGAATCAACCTAACGAAAGAGGTGAAAGACCTCTATAACGAAAATTATAGAACACTAAAGAAAGAAATTATCGATGAACTCAGAAGATGGAAAGACCTACCTTGCTCTTGGATAGGTAGAATTAATATTGTCAAAATGTCCATACCACCAAAAGCATTATACAGATTTAATGCAATTCCAATCAAAATCCCAATGTCATTCTTCAAAGAAATAGAAAAAGCAGTCATGAAATTCATCTGGAAAAATAAGAGACCCAGAATAGCCAAAGCAATCCTGAGCAAGAAAAGTGAAGCAGGGGGCATCACCATACTGGACTTTAAATTATACTATAGAGCAATAGTAACAAAAACAGCATGGTATTGGCACCAAAACAGACTGGTGGACCAATGGTACAGAATTGAGGATACAGAGACTAATACATATAATTACAGCTATCTTATATTAGACAAAGGCACAAAAAATGTACAGTGGAGAAAGGATAGCCTCTTCAACAAATGGTGCTGGGAAAACTGGAAATCCATATGCAACAAAATGAAATTAAACCTTTATCTCTCACCATGCACAAAACTCAATTCAAAGTGGATCAAGGACCTAGGAATTAGACCAGAGACAATACACCTAATAGAAGAAAAAGTAAGCTCCAATTTCCAACATGTTGGATTAGGCCCCAAGTTCCTTAATAAGAATCCTGTAGCGCAAGAATTACTACCAAGAATTAATGAATGGGATAGATCTAAACTAAAAAGCTTCTTTTCAGCAAAAGAAACAATCAGTGAGGTGAATAGAGAGCCAACTAATTGGGAACAAATATTTAATACATGCACATCAGATAGAGCACTAATCTCTAGAATATATAAAGAACTCAAAAAACTTTACACTAAAAAAACAAATAACCCAATCAATAAATGGGCTAAGGAATTGAGAAGACACCTCTCAGAAGAAGATACACGATTGATCAACAAATACATGAAAGAATGTTCAACATCGCTGGCAAATGCAAATCAAAACTACTCTAAGATTTCATTTCACTCCAGTCAGAATGGCAGCCATCAAGAACACAAGCAACAATAAATGTTGGAGAGGATGTGGGGAAAAAGGCACACTCATACATTGCTGGTGGGACTGCAAAATGGTGCAACCATTATGGAAAGCAGTATGGAGATTTCTTGGAAAACTGGGAATGGAACCATCCTATGACCCAGCCATCCCACTCCTGTGTCTATTCCCAAAGGACTTAAAAACAGCATATTACAGTGACACAGCTATCTCAATGTTTGTAGCTGCGCAATTCACAATAGCTAGGTTGTGGAACCAACCTAGATGTCCCTCAGTAAATGAGTGGATTAAGAAAATGTGGTATATACGCACAATGGAATTTTACTCAGCAATAAAAGAAAATAAATTAATGGCATTTGCAGGTAAATGGATGAAGTTGGAAGGCATAATGGTAAGTGAAGTTAGTCAGTCTCAAAAATCCAAGTACCAAATGTTCTCTCTTATATAAGGAGGCTATTTCAAAGTATTGTTGGATGGGGGTACATAGGAGGATTAGAGGAACACTAGAATGGTCAAGGGCAGGGAGGGTAATGGAGGGAGCAAGAGGGGAGGGAGGGGGAGAAAAGAAAAAAAAAGGTGGTTGAATGAGACGGATATCATTTTCCTTAATGCATGATTGAAGACCTAAATTGTACGAATATACTTTGTATACAAACAGTTGTATGTAAAAAGATACTAAATATATGCACTATGAGTTGTACATATTAAAAATTATAAAAATAAAATTTAAAAAAAAGCCCATTATCACCTCAACAGATACATAAAAAAAATCAACAAATTCAACACACTTACATGATCAAAACAGAACAAACTAGGAATGGAAGCATGGCAAAGAATATCTATAAGAAAATTCCTACAGCTAACATCATGTTAGTGACAAAAGACTGGATGTTTTTTCCAAAGATCAGAAACTAGACAAGAATGTTGTTCTTGCCTCTTTTATTCAGTATTGTACCAGAAGATCTACCCAGGGTAATTAGGCAAGAGAAAGAAATAAAATCCAGTCAGACTGGAGAAAAAGAAATAAAACCATCTCTATTCAAAGATGACATAGTCTTATATACAGAAAATCTTAAGGAATCCACCAAAAAATTATTGGAACCAATAAATGAGTTCAGCAAGATTTCAGGACACAAAATCAATATACAAAAATTCATTGTACAAAACATACAAAAATACAAAATACAAAATATACAATATATAAGAAAGTACAAAAATTGTTGAAAGAAATCAAAAAAGTTTCAAATAAATGGAAGTTATCCCTCCCCCCATGAGGATCAGAAGGCTTAGTAGTGTTAAGATGTCAGTATTACCAAAGCTAACCTACAGATTCAATTAAATACCTATTAAAATCTTGGCTGGCTCTAAAATTCATATGGAATTGCAAGGGTTCAGAATAGCTAAAACAATCTTAAAAAGCAAGAACAAAGTTGGAGGAGCCACATAATTTCTGATTTCAAAATTTAGTACAAAACAGCAGTATTCAAGACATAATGATTGACATATAGATTGATGAAATAGAATGGAGAGTCCAGAAATAAACCCATTTGTCTATGGTCAATTGAGTTTTAACAAGGGTGCCAGCATATCCAATGGGGGAAATATAGTCTTTTCAGCAAATGGTGCTGGAACCACTGGGCAGTCACATGCAAAAGAATGAAGTCGGAGTCTTACCATGAACAAAAGTTAATGCAAAGTGGATCAAGGGCCTAAATGTAAAGATTAAAACTACAAGACTATTAGAAGAAAATATAAGGGTAAATTTTCATGACCTGAATTTGGCAGGGAATTCTTAAATATAACACCAAAACATGAACCACAAAAGAAAAAAAAAATAGACAAATTGGACTTTCTTAAAATGTTTTTTTTTTCAAATGATATTTTAAAAGTAAAATATCTACAGAATGGAGTAAAGTATTTTCAAATCATACATGTGATAAAAGATATGTATCTTAAATATATAAAGAACACTTAGTAAAAAAATAAATAACTCGTTTAAAAATGGCCAAAGGATCTGAATAGATATTTTTCCAAAGACTATGTACAAATGACCAATAACACTTGAAAAGATGTTCAACCTCATTAATCACCAGGAAAATACAAACCAAAGCCACAATGAGATGCCATTTCACACTCACCCAGGATGGATAGAGTCAAAAAGTCAAACATAACAAGTGTTGTTGGGTGTGTGGAGAAATCAAAACCTTCATATACTCCCAGCTGGGATGTAAAGGAGTGTAGCCACTTTGGAAAAAACGTCTGGAATTTCCACAAATGTTTAAACATAGAATTACTTTATGACCCAGAATTCCAATCTTAGGTATACACTCAAGAGAAATTAAAAGATGTATCTATACAAAAAGTTGTATATGACTGTTTATAGCAGCAGTATTCATAATAGCCCAAAGTTGGAGACAACATTAATGTCCATGAACAGATGAGTGGATTAAAAAAATCAGTACAGTGGAATGTTATTCAGCAAAGTGTAATCAAATTCTGATACATGCTACAACGTGGATGAACTTTGAAAACATATCATAAACTATACAAATCTATATGAAATGTCCATAAAAGGCAAATCTATAAAGACAATATAGAAGTAGTTTAGTGGTTGCTTAGGGCTGGGGGAGCTGGGGAGATAGGAAGTGATATCTACAGAGTATGGGGTCTCCTTTTATCTTGAAGAAAATGTTCTAAATTTGAGTATGGTGATGACTGTACATATCTGTGAATATACTAAAAACCGCTGCATGGCACCCTTTAAATGAGTGAATTATATGGTTTCTGAATTACATTTCAATAAAGCCATTATTTTAAAAAGATGTTGGGTATGACTGCAGTTATCGGAAGGCTTGATCGGGATGGAAGGATCCACTGCCATCAGGAGGCCATGGTTTATCATGCGTCTTTCTCCCCTGGGCTGTTGAACTTCCTTGTAAGATGGCAACTGTCTTCCCAGAGGGTGTGACCCAAGAGAGAATGAGGTTAAGGCCACAATGTTTTTTACAACCTAATATTGGAGGCCACACTCCATCATTTCCAGATTATTCTATTGGCTGCATGAGCCAGCCCTACTCAGTGTGGGAGTGGCTATAGAAGGGCTTAGGTACCAGGAGGTGAGAGTCATTTGGCGTGACTTGGAGGCTGACTACCACATGCTCACAGGGTGGCTTTTAGTAAGGCAATGAGTATAAAACATTTTGTAAACTTAAACTTGTTATATAAATATTCAATATTGTTCATTTTATTGTTGGCCTGGACTAACTTACCAATACTATCTGCAAAACTGAGGTATGATTTTGAATCTCTATGTCTCTAATGGCATTGAGTGGACAGAAAAAAACATAAATATGAGGGATATTTACCAGGAGTGAGATGGAAAGGGCCCATTTTAGCCCAGTTTTGCAGCCCTGCTGGTCAGTTAAGCACCTTATTTATCTCCTCACAGCTTAATTTGTAAGCCTTAAAGAGGCAACAAGGTATGTCACAAAATTAACAAAGGGGAAAAGAAACTCAGGATGTGACCCAAAAAGAAACACTGAATTTCCCCTAGCGAATGTCTAGGGAAAGGCAGCACTTTGCACCCCCATTGTGTGGAATCTGGCTCAGCTTCAGGCCGGCCCCAAGGGTGCGGTTTCAGACAGGATGGAGATGAGGGTGTGGTAGAACTGTGGCCAGATGTCTGTAAGCCGCAGCTCTTTGCCCTTGCAGCCACCTCTCCCTCTCTTGTTTATGACTTCAGAAATGCAGCCACTATAGCCTGGGACAGCCATCATAGATTTCAGGATGTCTCCTGGGGTTCACTGGTTGGGATTCTCTCACAGGTAGCATATAGAATTTAGGTTCAACTTGATTATGAGTTTCACAAGTTAAGGGCAGAATCTGGTTATTTGGGAAGTTTCTTTAATTAGCCTGAATGTTGCCTTCCAACTTTCTGAGTCTAATCCTTTCTTTATCTCTAGAGATCTCTCAGGAAGAGTCCTTATATCTTGCTCAATTAATCTAAACATATTTTCCCAGCTGTCTGAATAATCTGTGCTCTCACCTATCCAGGCATTCTCTTTCATAATTTTGTAAGCATTAGTGAACATGCATTAGATGTTTCCAGAATTTTCAGGGGTCATGTTTCATCATCAATGGCCATTGTAATGTCAGTGGTGCTATCATCCTTTGAAGGCTAAAGAAATGGAGACATGAAAGGTGGACAATTTGACAGCACACAGCTAGGAACAGGCTCCCAAGCCTGGGTTCCCCGGGCTTCCTCCTCACTGCTTCTTTTTTTGTTTGGCCACAGACATGTAAAGTTTCCCTTAACCTATAGCATCTCTGCTCTTTCTTGGGGAAAACAGTGACCTGCTACAAGCAATTCACATAGAAATAGCTGACATTTATTCAGGTGGTGGAGGACATTCTCCTTAAATACGGTTTTCTGGTTTGGGTCATTCCTAACAGCTCTGATATAGTCTAGAAAAGACAGAGCAAATCTTGGGAATAGCCAGAGACTACTGCAGGATGAGTTTATAGGAACTCCAGATGAAAGTCAGCTCTGGAAAGCCGTAGATGAACTCTAGAGTTCACCTCCACCTGCTGAGGCTCCCCCAGTGGTTTGTTCAGAGGGCACTTGTTGGGGTTGGGGCCTCATCCTGGTGTGGACTCTTGCCTCATGATAGGGCAAACAGGCCATCCTCTGTGAGCACATGGAGGGCAGAGCTTTTGCCTTGCAGAGATGGGATCACTGCTGTGGTCTCCTGGCCCTCGTGTGCACCTAGTACAGGCGACCACAGTTATTCACATCCTTTTTTCAGTTTAATTGAATTGTCTCATTTCCCCCAACCTCAGGGAAACCTATTCTACAAATGAAACACACTTTAATAAAATTCCTTCCTCCCTTTCTTCCTTCCCCCTTTTTTCCCTATTTTCCTCCCAGTTCTTTTTTTTCTCCTTTTTCCCCCTCATCTCTTTCTGCACCTCCATAGCAAGTATGTAAATGTCACTGTTCTCAGAGAGCCTTTCAGTTCCTTTCAAGCCTCACACAGAGAAGTGCAGAATATAAATAAGAGCCTCTGTAACTTTCACCACATTTTCCAACAATGCTTATCAAATATAAGTGATCATTAATTCATTGCAACCCCAAATCTTAGTGACTGTTCTATTTTACTTTTCGATTCCGCATTTAAAAACTATTTTCATAGCCCTCCTTTCCCATGAACAACACAGCCTCTAGTTTCCTGTGGGTGGCCTGAGAGGGTTCTTGGGCAGATGTTCAAGGATTACTTTCAGGATCCATAGAGATCCGCTGGACTGGGTCACTTTGGTAAAGTATGAGGACTCAATAATTTGATCCCTGAGCACCCCTGACCACCTCTTAACTTTTTTCCTTTCAGTTCAGTTCCACTGTTTGAGCTCTTCTACTTTCTCAGAATGTAATTCCTTACAGTAATGAGTAGCATTTACCTTCTGTCCAGAGATTTCAAAATTAGATCATATTGTATACTGACAATTCTGTTCTCAACCAACGAAGGGACTTTAAGGATATTAGAAAGGTATAAGTTGGCTATTAGCCTCCAGAAAACGATACACAGTGGATCCCTTGACCAAGCTGCACAGTTTTCTTTGAACAATTTACCCACAGCTCTTAACTACTAGATGCAATAGTGTCAGCCCAACAATTTCTGCTTATATCTGCTTTGAAAGGAGATGACATGGAAGTGTTGTAAAATCAATTTTCAAGCTCTCTTAGGAGAAATAGGCCTTTATGGCAAGTGGTAGAGAAAGCAAACCAGTGCAGTGAAAACATGCTTTTGGTGTGATACTCATCGTGCTCAGGGAGTGAGTGTGTTTTGAGTTTAAACTTGGCAATCTAGTTAAAAGTGGTCATATATTTACATATCATAAAATGTATGGTGCTGATGAATAGAAAGGAGGGAACCTATAGGGGAAAAGGATGACTATCACCAAGTGGTTTCCAGGGGCTTAAAGAGCCCCTAAGAAGGAATATATATATAATCTTTGTCTTTATATATATATATATATATATATATATATATATATATATATATATATATATATATATGAACCGTTTGTTCCATAAGAAAAGACTATGGTGCCAGTAACATGAGTGAAAATGTTTTCAACATCCAGAAAGTAGGGAAGGGTAGAATATTAAGCTAACTTGGCAGGGCTAATAGATACTTTCAGATGATCTCAGAGGTGGAAACTTTGCCAGACTACTACTAGTGCAAAGGGTGGAAAAAATGGAAATAATTTGCTGAGAAAACTGGTAAAGCCCAAGCAGGAAATGAAATGCAACCAGCAAAGGACATAAGAGAAACAGACAAAGCTGGGTGTGCACTGGTAATCCCAGTGACTTGGGAGTCTGAGGCAGGAGGATTGCAAGTTTGAGGCCAGCCTGAGCAATTTAGCAAAGCCTTGTCTCAAAAATATATATTAAAAAAAGAAGCAGAAAAATAATGCAATGTACTATTTAAATACTTAAGACATAAATGATATATAGAACAAATCATGAACCTTTATAAGTAAAAAATGTATACAAACAGTGCACTATGAATTGTAATACATACTACTATTATTATAAATTAAAAAAAACACCAAATAAGTAGGAAAAAAAAAGTAAAAAAAGAAAGCCAAAAATGTGGGCTACTTGAAGGTCAAAGATTGAAATAACTTTAAATTATGAAAATAATTTCTCACACTTAACCCTTCCATTCATACATAACTATTTTTGTATGGATTTTTGAAAAGCATTTTGGTGCATTTTCTTCTAGACCTGAGTTACATGTGGCTCTTGAAATGTGGCTCATACCAATTGAGATGTCCAGGAAGTATAAGATACAGAATGGATTAAGATTTAGTAGAATTTCTCATTAATAATTTTTATATTGATTAAATGTTGAAATTATATTTTGGACAGTTGTGTTAAATATAACACATTATTAAAATTAGTTTCACCTATCTTTTAAAGATTTTTAAAATGTGACTCTTGGAAAATTTTATATTACACAAGTTGATAATATTAAATATCTACTGGACAGTGTTGTTCTATTCTTTACTTTTTATATGTAATAGTCAGCAAGTCATTGTTAATTTAATTGAATAAGGAATTGAAAATGTAATAAAAATTAAGAGCACAATTTTATTTATTATAAGCATAATCTTCCTACAAATCTTTCAAATAAAATTTAAATGATACTTGAAATTTGATACCAATTCCTAGAAAAAAATGTCAAATAGTGATTCAGGGTGGAGTGGGAGGAAAATTTTTCCAAAGAAAATGAAAGCTTCACATTTGATTTTTTTGGTAACACTCATAAAGAGAAACAATTTTGCAAAAAATGTTTGAAGAGTTCATCAATTTCCTCAATGACTACTTGAGTAGTCAGACCATTCTCTTTGCATGGCTCATTCTTTCATCATCTTTGTTGGCTCTCTTGCTCCAATTTTTTACTGATTTTCCTCTCCAGATTCTCATCGGCTAATGGCTTTGAATGTGATTTGGGCAGCTTCCAAAGTCCCTTTATTTATTTCATGAAATCTTGCTACTCTGGAGTCTTACTTAAATAATGAATATGGGTTAAGGAGGGCCCTTGTGTGTATTTCCATGGTGTGTAACACTGTAAAACAGGTCTACAGCCTACTCTGCTACTTAACACTACATCATAGGTGTTTTTCAATAGCTTGAAGAATTCTCTAGAAACATCATCTTAAGTGAATGACTATGCAACAATCTCTCTTATGGATAAATCCTAATCTATAGTTTATGGAATCATTCCCTTGTGATTGGATGAGTATGTAACATCTCTGAACACAAATCTTTATTATATATTCCTGTTTTTGTTTCTGATAGCTAGAGGTTCAATTAGTTACAAGGTAAAAAGTTATGGACATTTTAATACAAACTGCCAAATAGTTTTCCTGAATATTAGTAGCAATTTATGCTCTTATAGTAGCATATGACCTCATGGAATCATATCTTTGTCAATATTGACTATCATCAAGAAAAATAATTTTGATAATCTTATATGCAAAAATGCTATCTATTTATTTTTAAGTTGTGTATATTTGACAATGGGTTAAAGATGTTTACTAACTATTAATATTTAAATTTCTGTGCATTCATTATTCATATTTTTTTATTTATCAATGGTGAATTTTTTGTACTTTATTTGTAAGAGGCTTTGTATTAATTAACCCTTTGTTTAGTGTGTTTGTTAAAACTTAGGCTTTTACTTCTCTTTTGAATTGTTAAATATTTCAAAAATATAAATGAATAGAGAATAGTTATAAGAATTCTTTATATTCACCACTAGGTTTTTTTTTTTTTTTTTAAATATATTGAGGATTGAACAGGGGTTCAATACCCTTTTAATTTTTTTATTTTTAAATTCTAATTTGTTATATATGACAGCAGAATGCATTACAATTCATATTACACATATAGGGCACAACTTTTCATATCTCTGGTTGTATACAAAGTATATTCACTCCATTCATGTCTTTATACATGTACTTTGGATAATGATGTCCATCTCATTCCACCATCATTTCTAGCCCCCTGCCCCTACCCTTCTCACTAAGTTACTGAAGCTGGCCTCAAAGTTGTGATCCTCCTGCCCTAGCCTCCTGAGTTATGTGTGCAGCTTGGCATTTGGCCTAGTCTTAAAATCTTAAATTTTGTTATATTTGGCAAAACATTTTAGAAATAATTGGCTTCTCCAAAGAACTCCCCCTACTTCTGGTCACCATCCTCTACTGGTTTCTTCTCCACCTCCACCAGAAGAGCCACTTTTTTATACTTCTGATTGTCATTTCTATGCACATTTGCATACTTTTGCTACAAACATGTATCTTAAATTATAGTATTTTTTTCATGTTTAGAACTGGCTTTAAACTATGAGTCATTCAGGAGGTGATTTTTTAATATTTTATTTTTTTCCAAATTTTAATAATGATTTATTTTTAGTTGATGAATAACCAAATTGTTTTTGAAATTTATATATTTTAATGCACACCCCCCTTTTTTTTGTACCAGGCTTTGAACTCAGAGGCATTTAACTACTGAGCCACATCCCTGGCCCATTTTTTGTGTTTTATTTAGAGACAGGGTCTCACTGAGTTGCTTAGCATTTCACTACATTGCTGAGGCTGGCTTTGAACTCTTGATCCTCCTGCCTTAGCCTCCAGAACTGCTGGGATTGTAGGTGTGTGCCATGGTGCCCGGCTATTTTAATACACTTTAACTTCTACAGATACTCAATTGTAACTATTCATTCTGCTATCCATTTTTATTTATTTTTGCTATTATAAATGATACAAGTTTTTGTCATAATTCTCATTGGGCATCTGTGCTCTGGTTTTTCTAAGACATATATAGCTAGAAGGAGTATTGCTGGATAGGAAAATGCATGTCCTCAATTTTATTACATGTTGTCATATTTTAATCCATAAAGGGCTGTACCGATTTACATTCTCACCAGCAATTTATGAGAGTTCCTGATCCTTTGCATCTTTGAAAAGGTTTGACATTGACAGGCTTGAACATTTGTCATACGTATATTGATTATTTGTTTTTTTCTTCAGTAAATTTCACATTGTGTCTTTTAATTATTTTTTCTATTAGGTTATTTGGTTTTTCATATTAAATTTTGTAAACATTACATGTTTTCTGGATATTAATCTTTCACTGATTATTTTAAAAAATTAATCAAACTTGTAATTTTTAAGTATAAAGTTAATGCTTTTTTGTCTTGCATAAAGAAAATTTCTATTGTGTGGTCACAAAAATTTCATCCCAATTCTGTTCTAAAATTAATGAAGTTTTCTTTAAAAAATTATGTAATTCATTTGGAATTTTTATGTAATTCATTTATTTGGTAGGAGGGGGAGATATAATTTTGTGAATACTCAATTGTATCATGACCGTTTGTTATATTTGCATTATGACTCTGTAAGGTCATTTCTCTCCTATATTAAGTTTTGGTTTATATGTGAGTTGGTTTCAGAACTCTCTGCTTTGTCCTTTTTGTTTATTTGTCCATCTCTTACTAAAACACTCTGTCTTAATAGGTCTACTTTATAACAAATCTTGACCTCTGGGGGAGCAAGCCTGTCTCTCACTGTATTTTGTTTTTTTGGGGGGCGCACTGGAGATTGAACTCAGGGGCACTCGACCACTGAGCCACATCCCCAGCCCCATTTTGTATTTTATTTAGAGACAGGGTCTCACTGAGTTACTTAGTGCCTCCCTTTTGCTGAGGCTGGCTTTGAACTCATGATCCTCCTGCCTCAGGTGCTCGAGCTGCTGGGATTATAGGTGTGCACCACCGTGCCTGGCTCTCACTATATTTTTCCACTTCAGGAGTACTTGGTTACTTTTAGGCCTTTTCCTGTCCATGTGAATTTTAGGATCAAATAAATCTTTGAATGGAATCATATTCCTTGTACAGATTTATATAGGAAAAATTGATATTTCGATATTCAGTCTTCCATCCATGAACATGTTTTATTTCTACATTTATTGAGATATTTTCTTACTTCATTATCGCTGAAGGTTTTTACACAATATTTATGAGATTTCCAGACATTGTACAGTTTTTGTTGATTTTGTGAATGGAATTTTTGTCATTGTTTTCTAATTATTTATTACTTATTTGTAGGCATAGATTGAGTTTTGACAGTTTAATTCACATATAATTTATCCATCTAAAGTGTATAAAGCAGTGGTTATTAGTTTAGAATATTCAGAAATATGTGCAATAATCTCCACTGGGCCTTTTATTTTTATGTTTATTTTGGTGCTGATGATGGAAGCCAGGCTTTGCACAGGCCAAGCATGCATTCTACCAGTGGGCTACACCCCAATCCCACACAATGAATTTTAGAATAAGTTCATTACCTCAAGAAAAACATCAATATCCTTTAGCTTTTCCTCATCCTCCTGTCCCTCCTTGCCTACTCTAGTCCTAAACACTCACTAATCTAATTTCTGTCTTTATATTTCTTTATTCTAAACTTTCACTTAAATGGAATGATACTGTGTAGCATTTTGTGACTGACTTCTTTCATTTAGTATAATTTTAAAAATGTTTTTCCATGTTATAGAGTGTTATTAGTACATTCTTCTTTAAGGCTGAATAATAACATTTGTGGATGTGCTTGGTTGATTTTTATATATTGCTTTTGCTTCTAATAACAATAATGATTGATTTTATTGATATTAAATTTCAATGTAGATTTTCCATAGATAATCCTATCCTCTGTCAAAAGGGGCAGTTTTATAAATTTCCTTTTCATTTTGCACATTTCTTTTTCTAATCCTTATTTCATTGATTAGGATTTCTAGTACTGAATGAAAATGCTGAAACAAATATCCTTACTTTGATATAATTGCTTTTAAGGTTTTCTGATCAAATATGATATTGCTTCTAATACTATATTTTGGTGAATGTGCTTTTTGGATTAAGAACACAATATTTCATTCTTGATAAAATCTTTTCAAGATAAAATTAAATTCTGTCTATTTTGCATCTATTGAGATGATCAAATTTTTTCCCCTTTTACAAGATTTTTCTGATGTTGAGTTTCACTTGATTAAGTGGTTCTTTAACATTATTCAGCATCCATTCATCATCTTAAATCTTTCACTATTATTGTTTGGATATACATTATATCAGGCACTATGCTAAGTGTAGAAATATAAAGATAAATATTTAGCACATGGTCCCTTTCTTTTAAAAGCCTACCATTTCCTTAGAAAAGTAAGAGAAGGTGAAGGGGGCTGGCGAATAGCAAGTGTTCAGCGTTCACTATGTGTCAGGAACTCTTAGATACTTCAGAAATGTATTTTGGCTTAATTCTCCAACCACTCTGTAAGTGCAGTGATTTAATTCATTTTACAAATTAGATAATGGAATCTTCTAGAATTAAGTGATTCAAGCCAAAATTTCCTAGCTCTAAAGTCAGGCTCTTGCAGTATGTAAATGGCGCCTGTCACTGTTGTTGAGAGCATGGGGAGCCATTTTAAATTAGGGTGGTCAGGAGCTTTATGATCCCAGAAAGTATAGCTGTAAATGATCCCCTCGATGATGAGCAGGCGTGACATCCACAGGGTCAGTGGACTCCAGCTGAAGCAGAAGGAGTGGAACAGAGGCAGTCAGGAAAGCACAAGATGACCCAGGAAACAAAGGGCAGATGAGTGGGTTGTGGTATATAATTGCATAAGATGGTGCTGGAAAGTAAGCCTAGAGAGATGGGTTGCTGGATTAGCCCGGGAAAACTCTTGTGATGATGCTCAGTACTGATTGGAGTAAAGAAAGCCAGAATTCCAGACAGGAAGCCATTGCTTCAATCAATGTGGGCAACATCGAGAATTCTTCATGTGCTCCTCTGATCTTAGGGTGGAGTCTACGATCAGCCAGGCTTAATGCCATCTATCCCTCTTCCTTCTCTAGCTTATCTTGCCCCTCTTCCTCTCAACTCCAGCCTCATTGGCCTCTCCCAGTGTTTTTGAACTTCCTGTGTTCCTTCTGACCAAATAGTCTGAATAAATTCTTGTGCCCAGAGGTGACTGCCTCCTCTGAGTGGGCCCCTCCATTTGTCTAGTCAACTTTCTACTCACACTACCCGTCCCGTCTTAATGGCATTCTCTCTCTCTCTTTTTAATGTTTTTATTTGTTCTTTTTTGTTACACATGACAGTAGAATGTATTTGGGCAACTGATACACGTATAGAGTATAACTTATTCTATTTAGGATCCCACTCTTGTAGTTATACATGATGTGGAGTTACCCTGGTCGTGTATTCAAATACAAGGCTAGGAAAGTTATGTTGGATTAATTCTACTGCCTTTCCTATTCCCCTCCCCCATCCCTCTGTCTTATCCAATGGAATCTATTATTCCTTTCCCCAACCTCCCTAGTTTTGGGTTAGCATACACAAATCGGAGAGAACATTCAGCCTTTCTTTCACAGTACTCATTCCAATTTGTAGTTATGCATTCCTTGGTGTTTTCTTGAGTAATCCTTGTCTCTTCTACCAGACTATAAATAATGCTGGAGCAAGGGCAGTCTGTGTCTGTTTTTGTTTACCTAGTTTGTAGCACAAAGCCCGGCACAGACTAGGCACTCACACATATTCATTAAATGAGTGAATAAAAGGGTGATTTAACGAAACAAGGAAAGGTGACATTAGTGGGAATAAAATAAGCAAAGAGGAAAGGAGAATGTATAAGATTTAGAAAGAAGAACTGTCTTGGAGATTGATTAAACATGGGGGTGAAGGAAGTGGAGGAATTAGGAATGGTTCTCAAACTAGTCCTTAAATGATTTATTAGGAGAGAAGTTGTACTGTTAACAGAAATAGAGAATCCATAAGCATGAGGAATTTAATTTTAGGTATATCAACTCACTATGAAGACCTAGAGGAGGACAATATCCTATAGGAATTTGCTGGTCAGAATATATATATACACACACGCAGAGAGAGAGAGAGAGAGAGAGAGAGAGAGAGAGAGAGAGAGAGAGAGCGAGAGAGCGAGAGATAGATTTTGGACAGATTTTCAAAATGAAGCAACAATCAATTTCAGAAAATGTATGTAATTAACAAAGGAAAAAGAATTAACGGTATAATGAGGCCTTGGGAACTAAATCTTGACATATGTCTATTATGGAGGTGGTGCAAAAAAGGGGAGGGGACAACAGGGACATGGGAACAGACAGAGAGGTGGGGACATGAGGGTTACACACTGCCACAGAAGAGGTGAATCCCATTGAATGGAACATCAATACCACAGGGGAAGAATGAGGACCAAAAATTGGGTATCGACCTTTACATAATTCCTTGGTGACCTTTGGAAGTAAAGCTTCTATAGAACACAAGATGGGTCAAAATTTCAGGAAAAGAAGCAACAGCTGATATTGCCCACTGATGGAAGAAGCATGGCAACGGAAAGGAAATGAAAATAAGACAGTAAGTGAAGTAAAGAGTGGAAAGAACATCATGGAATATTTCTTAAATTATCAGAGCCTGAATGTGCTCAAAAGCAGAGAAAGAGCTGTAGGGAGGAGAAACCAAATGTGCTGTTGGGTGAGGTCAGGGGAGTGGGCAGTGTGAGCAGCACTTATTGGGTGGGGAGGGTTCTGGAGGTAGTGAGGAAATAGGGGTGTGCCTAACTTGAGTAAAAGTGGAGGCTCACTCTCCAACTGCAGGGAGATGGAGAAGGAAGATGGGGGTCAATGTTAGGTAGGAGGTTATCATTTCTTTTCCAGACTGCTGGTGGTGTTTGAGTGGGAGAGGAAAACGGAGTGCTAGAAGGAAGTGTCCCCAGCATTCTCCACTTGCACAAGCTCAGACTGGGAAAAGGATGATTTGTTGCCCTGGAGCCATCTGCCTGTTTGCCAGGCCAATAGTGACGAGGGCTCTTTAAAATTCTCCAGAAGCTGCGAGAACCAAGAAAAAGAAGAGGAAGGAAGAAGGCGGGGGGGGGGGGGGGGGGAAGCAACTTCAGATGCAGAGCAGCAGCATTCTGGGACTGTGTGTGCAGCTGGCCCCAGCCATGACCTACCCCACAGCTGTGCCCCCTCTGAGGGCTGTGAGAAGAGGTGCTTTCCTGTATACACAGGTGGAGGAGACCTGGGTCCAATCTCCAGTCCCGCCTCTGGCCCAGCCCAGCTGCTGGCACCCTTCCTGTGGGTGGTGAACTCTACTGCATGGTGGAGCCTGCAGCACTTGAAGCTGGTAATGAAAATCCCATCATTTGCTCCCATAGTAATCTCAAAAAGGTTTCCCCAAAATATGATCTCGTTTCATTCTCAAAACACCACAGCATTGTTGTCCCCAGTTTAAAGCTGCCAATTAATAAATGTCTTGAGTGAGACCATGCAGCCAAGACACACTTAGATCTTTGATTTGAAAGTCAGGTTCTTTTCAACCAACTCACATTATCTACACCTGTCTGGTCTGCTTTGGTGGTGAGGAGGTATCTACACCTGATGGATCCATTTTGGTAGTGAGAAGATGGGCTCTGGGATTTGGGAGATGAGAATGGAAAAATACCTAGATGGCAAGAAACCTATATTTGCTATCAGTCTGAGCTTGCCAAGGGGAGCCACCTCCTTCTGCAGGTCAGAAAGCAATCCTGTTTCTGCTAGAAGGAATGGATGGTACCTACAAACCTAAAACTCTTCTCATGGAAATAAAAGCAGGGCAGGCAACTTATGCATGTTTGATACTGATGGTGAAGCCTAGGATATGGACAGGAAGAAGAGTGTCTAAAACTGTGCTTGCCTTTTTTTTCCCCCCTCTCTTTTTTCCAATTCTGGCGCTTAAACCCAGAGCACTGTACATGCTAGGCAAGCTCTCTGCCACTGGGCTGCATCCCTAACCCTATTCTTGCCAATCTTAAGCTAACATGGCTAGTACAAAAGGAATACCGTCTACTTCTTCCTCCTTCACTTTGGATGTTATAGGTCCACTCCCAGGTGAAGGGCACAGACCAGATGTGTGACCCTGGGAAGGTCATGTCATCTCTCTGGCCTTGGGCTTCCTTTCCTGGAAAATGATTAGAAGGTTTCTGAGTTGTCACTGACTTAAATGTCTCTGAGTATGTGATTCTTAGGAAATGGAAGTCATTGGAGCGGGAAGAGAAAAGTTTCTTCCCAGGATCGTTTTGTTCCAGAACTTTTCTGCTTTCCCACATGGGTGGTGATGCCATTAATGAATCAACGAAAGAGCATCATTTTCTTTGGGATAGATTACATCCTGGGCTATTTGCAAAACTAGCTAGCTAATGTACCTTGCTGATAATCAACCAGCCAATTCACCAACTAACTATTCTACTAACCAACCAATCAACTATCCAACTAATTGTCTGATTAACTTACACCTGAACAGCCGCTAGAGGAAGGAGCCATTGCCAATACCCTCCTCAGTGGAAAACAGTGAAAGTGGCTAAAGCAAGGCGTGGTGATCCTGGACCCCAGGTGTGAACGCAGTAACTTCCATGGCTGACTGAAATGGTGACAGGCAGGCCATCGTCCCTTGGGATGAATCATTTCCAAGTATGAATTTTTTTCCAGATTGCACGGCTGGACAGCAGCTCTGGGATGTTTTCTGATACAAACCTGCAACTGCTTAGTGCTCCTCAGCATGCCCAGCACAGCGATGTCAGTTTCGTGTGGCAGTGCCAAGTGTGGAGCGAGGCCCCGGGTGCACTTTCAGTCACGTGGCCTGGTGACTCAGGCCCTTTCTGGTTCCTGCTTGTCCGAGTATGGGAACCAGGGAGGCCAGGTGAGAAATGACTTTGCAGTGATTCTCTGGGAGGGCCTGGGTTTGGGTCATAGTTTGTTGTTTTATGGGCTACCCTGACCCTTTTTTTATGTGAGTATAATAAAGTTATCAGATAGTCACAGAAATGCCATTTTCAGATGTCATTTCCGGAGCTCCTGTGTTCCATCTCCTGTCTCTGTCTGAAGTAAGCCAAAACCATCTTAGGAAGGGGAGAAAAAAATCTACATTTTACCACTTCCTTTAATGAAATTGTTTGGTATTGAACCTCCTCATCACAAGAAATATTTTTTGTGCTGTCTAACCTGAATCCACCCTGCCACGTTTCAGCATGATTCCTCTCTGGTAGACAGAGTGGAAAACACATTCCATGGTGGTAGGAATGTCTAAGGAACCTGGAAAGAAGATGATAATTCTGACTTTATTCCTCTTCGCTGCCAGTCTACAGCCTTCTGTTATTTCAAACTGGATTTTGAAAGTATTTCCTTTAGGTATCTTTCTCTGTTGAACTTCTTCTTTTCATAGAAGAGGTGAGAACACTCAGCTCAGTTTTTCTCGTGCGCTTGTTCTTATGAACAAGCTATTTTGAAAGTCCTTTGTATTTCAGGGAGCAGTGCTCTGTATTTCTGGGTGAGACGGATTCTCTTTAATGTAACTAGGGTGTCGTGAAAGGCTGTGGGCTGAGAGTGAGGAGTCTGGATCTGTCGTTCACTAGCTGTTACTTGAGGCACATTCCTCAACCTCTAAGAGGCTCTGTTACTTCTTTGGAAACCAGAGAAACTGGGACTTTAACTCCTGGGTCATGATGGAGTTAAAAAAGGAATGTGCAAAAAAAAAAAAAAAAAAAAGGGTCCCAGGGATAGTGGATGTGCACCTCCTGGCTTTTTTTTTTTTTTTTTTTTTAAGGTACTGATAGAACCCAGGGGTGCTTTACCCTTGCCCTCCATCCCCTGCCCCCACCCTCTTAAAATTTGAGAAAGGTTCTTGCAAAGAGATCAAGGCTGGCCTCGAACTTGTGATCCTCCTGCCCCAGCTCTCAAATTGCTGGGATTACAGGCATATACCACCACCCCAGCTAGTGGTTGTTATTTAACTTATTTCTTTGTCTTTTTGAGTGGGGAGGGGGGCATTGAAGCACCTGTACACTGCTCTGCCCTCAGTGTAAGCTCAATAGCTACTGTGGATTGACCAGAAGTTTGGTAAGAAAGGACAAGGAAGCTGGAAAGCCTTTAGGGTCATTTTGTAGTCCGGATGAAGTCTTGAGTAGTCCATGATTGAATGTCAAATTCCCCAGGCAGTGCGGTGTGTCTGTCCTTGAGCTGAGAAACCAGGCAAATTAGGATCTCTGGACTAAGAATCTAGAGAAAATTAAAAAATGAAGGATTTGGTCCTAAATTATGTCTGGTACAGGCACCAAGAAAAAATGTGCTGGTGATGTTCCTTTAAAAAAAAAAAAATCTGCCCCTTGTGTTTGCACCTGCTCTTAGAGTTCACCTTTGCACTGCTTTTTCTGCGTTACTATGTCACTTAAATCACCACTTCCGGACCTTATCTGTGGGAGGCAAGGTTTCTTTGTCCTGTTGCTCAGTTTGATTACCTAGGAGGGTCAGATGTTATTGACCCTCTTCTAAAATAATTTCTTTTCCCCAGGAAACCCAGGATCTTGCTTCCACCTGGTTCCTTAGCCGCCCTCCCTGCTTGGGTCAGAGGTCCATGAGATGGCTGCAGCTTTGCTCCAGTGAATGCTGGTGACATGCACACAGGGATCCAGTCTGGCTCTGGGGTGAAGTTGACAAGGATAGGTAGGGGCTGAGGAACCTGCTCCTCAGAGAGCTCTGTGGAGGGAAATGATGCTGGGTGGGATACGGGCTCACAATTCTGGCAAAAACTAAGTCTGGAGATGACTGAGGGCTAGGGAGAGGTATGTTTATAGAGTCTAGTATCAGGCCAGGTGAACAGAGAAGTGTGGAGGGACACTGTGGAAGGCCACTTCCACTCCATGGCTTACCTGTTGGGGCAAAGCAAGTGAAGTGGCCAGGCAGAAGTTGCTCATTCATTTTTCTGCTTCCACCCTTGACCCAGGATAGGATACCAGGTTGTAATTAAATGACTTTGTGTGGTGACTTTGTGGAATGGAAACACAGAGGCCAGTGAAACATATCCCTCAGTTTGTGGCATACTGTCCGTAGCAGGCTGTGCAAAGTCATGTCTGGTTTCATTTTGGTTATTTGCCTTCAGCCCTGATCTTCATTGATGTTACCCTTTGTCCCCCTCTCCTGACCCCATCCAACCCTGATGCACATGACACACTTGATGGGACAAGAGCATCCCTGTGTGTGGATCCAGGTGAAGCTGCTCTGGATAGGGGATTTGCAGGGCCACAGGGAATATGAAAAAGTAATTTCTCTGAATACTGCCTGATTGCTTTCCAGAATGGCAGTGCCAGTTTTCTATCACTGCAGCAATGCATGGGTGAGTCAGTTTCCATGAATCTTCTCCAGCACTTAGTATTACCTGCTTTTCCAATCTTTGTATACTGGGTATGTGTAAACCAATATATCATTGTTTTTACATTTTAATTTTTTTCTGATTTCTGATTTCACTTCTTGAGCTTGGTGTTTATTCTCAAAATTGTGTGTTACAAGTTTCACTCATTTTTCTTTGGGTTCCCGATCTTCTTTATTTTGATTTACAGAAGTTTCTCGTATGTGTTAGACATATAATTATCTATGTTTGTAGACAATACAATTTTTTTCTAATATTGTTCTTATCCAATTTTAGAATCAAAGTTATACTTACTAGCTTCGTAAAGTGATTGTTGTTTTAATTTCTATAATGATATTTACTTATGCAAGTTTTTGATTTCTTCTTCTGCCAGTACTTTATAAATTTAGTCACTTTGTAAATTCTCTATAATGTTCTAAGTACAGGACCTTCTCCTTATGTCATACAATACTCCATAAGTCTTTTCAATTGAATGCTTTTATTTTATTTAATTCTGAGGAATAATATTTATTTCTTTAAGTATATCCTCCTTTGTCAATTTGTTGTCTTTTTCTGGGACTCCAATTAGATAGCTAGTGCTTCTCCAGCCCATTAACTGAACTTTCATTTTTTTAAAAAATTAAAATCTATGTGATTTTTTTTTTTTTTTTTTTTGGGTACTGGGGATTGAACTCAGGGGCACTCAACCACTGAGCCACATCCTCAGCCCTATTTTGTATTTTATTTAGAGACAGGGTCTCACTGAGTTGCTAAGTGCCTCGCCATTGCTGAGGCTGGCTTTGAACTCACGATCCTCCTGCCTCAGCCTCCCAAAGTGCTGGGATTACAGGCGTGCGCCACCGCGCCCGGCTTGTGATATTTTTTTAGTCTGAATGAAAACAAGTTTCATGGTGTTGCCTTGTATTTCTTTCTCTTCTTACTGGAGCTAGACTATTAAAGGTGGGTTTACATATGCCTGAGATATCATTAATTTGCCCCCAAATTTAAATATAGTTTAAATGAAGTTAAAATTCTAAGCTGAAGTTCCATTTTTCAGCACTGAAAAAAATTATTATATTGCCTAGCATCCAGAGTTGATATTAAGGATTCCTGTTTCATTCCAAGGGCTCTGTACCTTCTCTCTGGAAACTTTTAGTCTTGTCATTTTTATGTTTGTTTCTTGACACGTGCATTTATTTTCTTTGCCGTCTGAACCCTTTTGTCATGACATCAAAGGAGTAAAAACTGGTATGAATTTCCAACAATTAAAAGAATGTGGGGAGGGTGTCCAGAGGCTGCGTGGTGGTGTGGTATGTGGATTGCAGGGTTGAAGAAACATCGTGAAGAATACACACAGTGGAGCTGCGGTCAAGAGCCTATTTTTCTCACTGAACCCTGGAAAGGTTCAGGACTCCAAATTTGAGGACTATTTGAGGACTCAGATTTAGAGATCTCAAAAACTCTATATTTGATAAAGAGAATGAGACAGGCCCTCATTCTTGACTAAGTTGAGTTCCCCACTTCTTCTCTGAGGTCCTGGGAGGGTTGCCCTTCTCTAAAGACACTAAAGAGCCTGCTTATCCTGAAGGAGCTGAGGCCACATCCGGGCTCATTCCCGCTTCCCATGATGTGGAGCCCAGTAGTGAACAGGGGATGCGGTGTACTCCAAGTTCACAATATGCTTTGTCAATAAAAATATTTTAGCACCCAAGTTGCTGAGGCTGGCTTTGAACTTGAGATCCCCCTGTCTCAGCCTCCCAAGCTGCTGGGATTATAGGGGTTCGCCACTGTGCCCTGTTCAGTAGGGATTTGAGGAGGTTATGATACATGAAAGATTAGAAAGTAGAGAAGTGACAGTATGGGAAAGCAAGCTGTGATTCAGGGTACATAGGAGCTTGAAAGTCTCGTGTATCCTCAGAGACATTTATGAAAATATCACTTCAACAAAAAGAAGGTGCTGATCTGTTATATATCATGGTGAATATGATTAAAACTAATGTATACTATGCTTGAAAACTGCTAAGAGGGTAGATTTTAAGCGTTCTCATCATGCATGTGCAGTAATGCATATGTTAATCAGCTTGATTTAGCCACTCCACATTGTACATATATTTTAAAACATCATGTTTCACATGATAAAAATATACAATTTTCATTTAAAACAAAAGAAATAAAAAGAAGAAGAGGATTCTGTAGAAAATGTTAATTAAAATTTTGGAGGCTAAAATAGAGAAAAAATAAAACAGTATAACAATGAACAAAAAAGGTAATATATGGGTTAACCCGGAGCTCAACATCTAACAGGAGATCCACAGAGACTGAGGAGAAATGATGTGGGAAGGAATTACAAAGAAACGTTGCAGGAGAATTTCCCAGAGTTGAAGGATACAGAATTTAGGATAGAAGTATTCACCTAGTACTCAGTGATAATGAATTAAAGTTGATAAATACAATATTATTCAATTAAGGACACCAATAATAAAAAAGATCTTAAATGTTTTCAGAGGGAGAAAGAAATGGAGAGAAATAAAGCCAACCTACAAATAAATGGGCATCAAAGGTCTCTAGCAGCTAGAGGTTGCTAGAAGGTAGTTTTAACTGCTTGAACGTAAAAGGAAAATGATTTTTCAACTAGAATTCTATTCTCAGAAGAATATCTATGAATATTAAAAGTGAAAGAAAGGACAGTTTGAGACAGACAAGGAGTCAGGTTTAATTCTACATGCCCTTTTTTAGGTTGGAGGTACTAGGGAGTAAATTCAGGGGTGCTTTACCACTGAGCTACATCCCCAGCCCTTTTTATTTTTTATTTTGAGACAGGATCTTACTAAATTGCCTAGGGCTTTGTCAAGTTGCTGAGGCTGGCCTTGAATTTGGGATCTTTCTGTCTCAGCTTCTCCAGTGGCTGAGATTACAGGCACGTGCCACCATGCCCGTCACTTGGGAAGGCATTCCTACAAAACGAGGGATTAAAGCAAGTCGGAGGAACATGGGATTCCGGAAGTAGCACATCCAACCCCGCATAGTAGTGAAGGGAAAAACAGGGTGACCGTTTTGCTGCAGGTCTAGAGAGAAACCAGTATAGATGAAGGAAGCACCAATTATGTCCTTAGACATTTTTGAAGACATGATAAGCACAGAAATGTTAGTTAAATTGACTGACCAAGATCACAGAGGGGGCTGGGGTTGTGGCTCAGCGGTAGAGCGCTCGCCTAGCATGCGCACGGCCAGGTTCGATCCTCAGCACCACGTAAACATAAATGCATTGCATTGTGTACAACTAAAGCAAAAAAAAAAAAAAAAAAAAAAAAAATCACAGAGGTGGTGAGTATAGTTATTCCTCAAGTTCCATAGGGGTTGGTCCCAGAAATATCCTCATATACTAATGTTGCTGTCTGAAGCGATGGCCGCTTGGAGCAACGAAGCCACGGGAAGAAGTTCAGAGGCAAACTGGAGACAAACAGCTTTTTATTCTGATAACTTTTCTCTCTGGCTCTAACAACGACTAACACGCGCAGCACACACCACCAAAATGGCGCTGACCCGATCAGCAATCTCGGCCAAGTCACTCGAGATCCCGGGCCAAGTCCCGTGAGGCTACGGAAGGCGACAATGCCCAAATCTCCGTGGCCCATAGTCAACCGCAATTCAAGCCATCTCCCCAAACAGGGCTCTTGCATACTAAAATCTAAGGATGCTCAATTTCCTTATACAAAATGGTATAGTATTTGCATATAACCTATGCACATCCCTCTGTATACTCTAGTTAATTCCTAGCTTATAATACCTAATATAATGCAAATGATGTGTAAATGATAGTTGGACTACATTGTTTAGGGAATGATAACAAAAAGCAGTTGTATGCATTCAGTACAGATGCAGTTCTCTCCCAGATATTTTCCATCCTTGGTTGATTAAAGTCATGGATGTGGAACCCATGGATGTTGAGGAATGACTACAGTAATTCAGTGATCTGGATCCCCTGGCTGAAAAAGTGAGAGCTTTTACCTCTAAACATATGGTGTTTCTCCTGGTAGTCTATCTTAAAGTCATCAAAGTTTTCCACTAGGAAAATAAAAATAGTGGTATGTTCCATGTGTACTAAACAATCACTTTAAAAATTGGAGTCGGAATGCAAAAGAAGCTATGTAAATTGCTAAATTAAGAAATAGTTGTAGAGAAGTCAAGATATAGTTTCTAGACAAATGAAGGTAACTGCTAGGAGAGAAAATTCAGAAAAAGTGGAATAATGATTTGGTAGAGGGAGTGGGTACAGGGAGGGAGAAATGAAAAGGCAGGCAAAATATTGTTGCTTTGCATTTTTTTTTTTTAAAACCAGGGATTGAATTCAGGGGCACTTAACCATTAAGCCACATCCCTAGCCCTTTAAAAATGTATATGTTTATAAAATATATATAAAAAAATACATATATTTTGGGGGTGTACTGGGGATTGAACTCAGGGTCACTCGACCACTGAGACACATGCCCAGCCCTATTTTGTATTTTATTTAGAGACAGGGTCTCACTGAGTTGCTCAGGGCTTCACTAAATTGCTGAAGCTGGCTTTGAACTGCAATCCTCCTGTCTCAGCCTGGGATTACAGGAGTGCACTACCATGCCTGGTCTTTGCTTTGCATTTTTAATTACCTGCAATTTAAAAATTAGATCATGTGCCTGTATTACTTTGAAAAACTTTAAATTTGTGTATTTTAAAAAGGGTGAATGGGGTTAATTTGGAAGATAAGCCAAATTGGAATTATAGCAATGTGCAAAGGAATAAAAGAGCTAATTTGTGGCTTGGTTTGGAAGAGTGCAGTTTTATGGCTAGACTGTGGGGTGGTTGGTGGGGGCAGGTAGGAGATGACTCTGGAAAAAGTAGGTGAGGGTAAGAGTGTGGGGAGCATTGAATGCCACACTAAGGAGTGTGAAATTCCCTGTTGTTGTTGGGGAGCTGTGAAAAGTTTTGAGCAGCAAAATGTCATCTGTGTTTCAAAAGGACCATTCTTATGGCAGGGCAATGTGGAACAGGTTTTAGAGTGTGGCGATGGCAGGAAGAAGGAGGTCCAGGTCAGAGGCAGGTACTAGGGTCTTCATGGAGAATCTGAGCTTTGACACATATTTTCGACCTGTGTAGAAAATGATGCTATATGACTGTACCTGGAACAGAACTAGTCCCACTCTCTAGCTGCCTGCCTGGACGGTGGTCCTCTGACCAAGGCTCTTGTTGGCCACAGTGACACCTGCCCAGGGAGAACTTCATGGCATAGCAAGCAGATAGTAGTAGGTAGGCCACATGGAATCACCTACAAGACCCCCGCGGGGGCTGCATCTCATTCCAACTTTTAGAGGTTCCTATAATTTGGCCATTTTTTAAGACACGCCTTAATTTTTAGCATAAGATTTTTACCAACCTCTCTCCAACCCCTTCACACTCTTTAATGCTTCCATTGGTTTTTATAAGTAGTTTTTTAGTATTTTCCTCTTGCCTTGCCAACTCATCTAAGAAGGAGGATTTTTTTTCTCCTCCTTTTATTGTTAGCATTTTTAAAATAATAAAATGGAAAAATGAACGCTTTTACACTCTGGCCTCCTGCTTTCTAGGTTCACACCCACTGGCACCCTCCCTTTGAGACTTACAGCATTCACCCCACGGGGTGTGTGCTTGAGTGAGGAGGAGCTTCAGCTCAGTCTCTCCTGTCATCACTATTTCCTCTCTTCCTTCTTCTCCACTTCCACCCTCCCTTTCTCCTGCCCTCAGTTGCCAGGCAACCTAGCTCAGGGGCAAGCAAAGCTGGCTGGTGGTGCCTAGCTGCCAAAGCCGCCCTGTTCCCCTCTCTGGCAGCCTGGTGGGGTGTTGGGCAACTTGCTGAAGGTCAAAGGCAGGCATCCATAGCCGTGGCATTCTCTCTGCTAGGTGTAAACCTGACTCAGGAGGGGAAATACTTGAGGGCAGAAAACGGGGTGAAGTAGGGCAGTTAATTTTCCCTTCACACCCAAGAGGCTGTGTGGTTCCTGCCTTCCGGCAGGAGAGGGTAAAAGTGGAGCTGAATCAGTCTTTGTGCATTTCAGGAATGTGAATGTCATTTCCCTCCATGCCTCACCTTTCCACTGGCCATGCCGGAGAATTAGACTTGACACTGTAGTATGAAGAGTTTACTTATTAGCAGAGGTTGGAATTTTTGAGTTGGTACCTAGTATCAAGATACTCAGATATGAGTGGGACTAGTGGCATGGGCCCCCTCTAGGAGCTTTTTGGAAGTGCAGACCCCTGCCTTATCCCAGACCATGGACCCAGAATCTGCATTTTGTTGGAATGGCCAGATGTTTGTATGCACATTGCATTTGAGAACCACTGATCAAATACCCTGCTGTTCACTTGGTTGGAATGAGAGTGTGTGGCCATCAGTGGGCTTCTGTGTTTCACAGACTTGCATTTCCTCTACTCAGAGATGCATCATAGAACTGTAGCTTTAGGGTCTTTCATGGATTTCCATGTGTATGGGGGGACGGGGAGGGGGAGGTTTGCAAATGCAAAGACAGGCTCAGCCTAACATCAGCCCCTTCCCCTTCTCTCATTCCTCCTTATCTTATGCAGGTATGAGACAAGACATGTTCAGATATGTTATCTCACATTATTTGCACACACTCCTGAAGGGTAATAAAGCAGGGATTATGAATCCTGGAAATGACCTATCTTGTTCAAGGTCACAGATCTAATAACTGGACTCACCCTTGTTATTATTGAACATCACCCCTTGCTTCCTTTTGTATGTGATCTAAGCTAGAACTTCCAGTTCTTTAAAACACGAAAAACTCAAAAAAATAATTATTTTTTAAAAAAGGCAATCAGAAACATAATGTTTGGTTTGGTTTGAGTCATAAATTCCACCACATAGGGCTGAAACTAAGGACTTTTTCCTGAGCCTCTACAAATTATTCCAGTAGTTCAGAGGCCTTTTTAAACGAGAGGGTACATGGATTGAGTTTCAAAGAAAAGAATGTCGAAAGAAATCTTCCAGATGAGAATGGTCTCCAGATGTGAACATTGCTCTTCCAGATGTGTGGATAAGTGTGGTAGGAGAAGCGGGGGGAGTGGTATGCCTTACGTGTCTGCGAAATGAAATGGAAAAACCTCTCTCAGCCACAGAGGAAAGTAGGACAAGAGGAAGAGAAATGGAGTCCAAGTTAAACTCTTCAGTGTGGAGCTGGGCTGACAAGGAGGAATAAAAAGAATGGTTCCTAAGCAGACTGATGCTTTAAATGTGCAGTATGCATGGAGGCCACATTCAGACAGTGCTGCTAGAACACAAACTTGGAGGGTGTTGTGCCTGTGGAAACTCAGCCTTCTTCTTAGACCCAAGTGGACCTGCTTGGGCCCTGGGAGGAGCCAGTCTGGAACTGCCCAGGCTGCAGAGCCAGCAGGACAGGCTTGGGGACTTACTCAGGGGAGAAGCGAACCTATTCTAGAATGCGGAAGGAGAAGGAGCCAGGAATGGCACAGTTCATTCTTTCTTCAGCTTCTGAATCAGCAACGTGTTCTCTCAGGGATCACTGGGTTTATTTCTTACAATGGCTAGGAGATCCCATGTTTCTCAAATGAGTAAATCTGAAACCACAGAAAATGGAGGTTTTGTGGCCAAGTCGACTTGGTTTGTCTCGAAATCTGCAAATCCCAACTATCACCAAACTCCTGGCTGCATGGAATTAAACCCTTTATTTCCTTCTGCCAGTCCCTTCACCTCTAGGAAGATCTTCCAAATTACTGCTCCAGGTGTCCATCTACCCACCTCCCCACTTACCAGACCTGACCTCCCTCTTCTTCCACTTAGAGGCGTCCCTAAGTCCCAATTTCCATGACACCTGGAAGTGTAACTTCTCTGAGTGGGTCCAGCTGGTGGAAAGTGTTCACAGTTTTATTTTCCTCTAAGGGTTTCTAGGATCTAAAGAATATATTCCAGCAAAACAAGTAAGTTGTTAATTACTTACATTATTAAAGATGTGCACACGTAAGAATGCCTATATACCGATTACACACACATACCCACAAACTGGTATAATCTCTGGTTAATATGCTAATAATACCATTTAATAATTGATAAATTGACAAGGTAACTAGCTGTTTTCTGTTTTCCTCTATGGGGTCTTATTCTCCTCTGGGATCTCCAGTGCAATGTATTTCTCAAGTGCCATATCAGCCAGAAGGCAGATTTTCCAGTTGGAAGGCATTGAGACCACTGCGGGGGTAAGCCCAGCACCAGCCCTCTGTGGGTAGATCAGTGTTGCTACCAGGAAGTATAGCATCATCACCATCATTATTATCACATCATCATCAATGGCTAAGAGTTCTTCATTTATTTTTTTCATAGTACGAGTAATGGAATATTGGAACTTTCTATCATCAGTCTACATCCCCATCCTTTTTTAATTTTGAGACAGGGTATTACTAAGTTGCTTAGAGCCTTGCTAAGTTGCCTAGGCTGGCCTCAATCTTGTGATTCTCCTGCCTCATCCTTCCAAATGGCTGGAATTACAGGCATGCACCACTGTTCCCAGCTCTTTTCTCAGTCTAATTGGCATTGAATTTGGAAGCGATTGTTTAAGTTTGGTATTCCAATTAGTATCCAATTCACAGCTTTATGGGGTTGACTCTATCCTGGTTTACTAGGTGAGTATATCTTTAAATTTTATTATACTTAAAACCACTTTGAACTGATTGAAAGCTTAGGAAAATTAGTCTGAATTGATTGAAATCTTGGAAAAATTAATTAGGTTTAGTTCCATAAGTGGTCTAGAAAATGTATACACTTTATCTTGGTTTTAACTATAAATCTGGTATATTTCATGCCTCTGAATTGGATAGATTCCTGTGTTTGGCATGTGTTCTTATATTCATCATTATTTTGAAAAGATTCCTAAAGACTAACACTACAATCAGCCCATCTTGCCCCTAAGTGCTGCACTGTCGACTGTTAATCATTACATTGAGATCAAGCATCAGGCTGATGAAGATTCCCTGCCTTCTGCGCTCTCTTCCACTCCACTGCCCAGAGTCAGGGGAGGGTGTTTTGGTTCATCTGTTTCCCTGGTGTGAACAGGACTGTCCAGACAGAAGGGACGACATGGTCCTCCTCCTCTGGCAACGCAGAACTCTGCCAGACATCACTCCTACTTGAGAGGGGATTCCAGCCACATGCTCTGTAACTCATTAATCCTCAACAGTGACTAACACCTCAAAACCCAGCCCTTGTCTTTGGAGTCCGAGGGTGTGATTTCATTTGGAATGTTTCTGTTGACTTGTTCTCTGCCTTTCTTTTCACTTGTCTGTTATGCTTAGCTCTGCTCTCCTGCACGTGTTCATTCTAATCCTTTGGTGACCCAAACTAAAGAAAATGCCTCAGGACTGGACTCTGCACCTATTCGACTTCTCCTGGTATGCTCTGATACCTCATCCTTTAATATTAATATATTAGATCAAACCTACCATTTTTGGATGCCTTATATATATCACATTTATTGCTACTAATGATCCAACCAGCTAGATGGTATCATTCATTCCCATTTTTTAGATGAAAGTTCAGAGAGGCTGAATCCCTTGCCTTGCAGCTAGAAGTCAGATTAAACCTGGTCTGACCCCAAAGCCTCTGTTTCAAGGACTTGCAGCTCCCATTCAGATTGCCCCAGTCAGACCCTCCAGATGTTAGGAAATTCTCAACTTCCCAAACCAATCTGTTTAAATTCATTTTATTAAAAAGAATAATAATGCCTGTGTGTCTCACAGGTGGTAATGAAGTGAAAGGAAGAAGAGAGTGGATAGCCAGAAAGCTTGGCAATCACCCCAACTACACTAAAGGAACACTTTGAATTCCAAATGAGATGTTTCCCTCAGGATGACTTTTGCCATAAGGGTGTGACCTTGCCACCACCCTTTTCATTTGGTGAATGGATTGAACCCTGTGACTGAACCTGATTGAGGAGATTCCTTCCCGGTTCGTGACCCTCCTCTTGGAGATGAAGAATCTTTAATCATAGTCCCTTGAGTAACTGAAGAGCTGGAGGTATCAGAGAGAGACAACGGGGTTGAGGATTTATCTTCATTTTATCAAACAATTCAAAGAGTAGACCTTCATTCTAGAAGTTGTAATAAGATAGCATTTTTGGTAAAAGAAAATAATTTCCTCTCTAGTCAGTTGTCTTGTGCATACCCCGTATTCCTGATCCTTTGAAAAACAACCTGTCCAGGCCACCAGAGGACAGGCCTATGTCTGTGTACAGTAGAAGCAAGTTCATTCCTCCTCCTTCAGAAAGCCTTTGACACAGTACAAACAATGACAAGAGGCACCCTCAGTGACAATTTTTCCCCTGGCTGGGACAATTGATATCTTCGCTGTGTTGTCCCTGGAACTCTGCAGACAATTCTGAGGGTCTCAAGCAGGTCCTCTCACAGAAGCCGAAAGCCGACAGTCCCAAGTGTAATTCTGAAGTCCTGCCACAAGAAGTGGCATTGCTGGAGGATCCACAGGACACTTTTCATAGGGCATCTAGGAGATGCTGAATATAGGACTGCCAAGAAAGGGGTTTTAATTCTGAGCCTTCCAAGCAAGTTTTAAGGAAAGTGACTTTTCATCCTTTATTGGTTACAAATGAAGGAGACAGAGCCATGCCCTCCTCAGAATCCTCCTCTTGCATTGATTTGTACTTATGGATGAAGGTAGTATTGGGGGAGGGAGACCAAAGCCTCTTGTTTCTTAGTTGTATGTAATGCTTGCTCAGGAAATATGAGCAAATGTCTCGTAATCTTTATCATCGTGTATTAATTGTCTTTCAGGTTGACTGTACAGAGACTATCATATTTACAACAATAAAATGATGCCTCTGTGGAGAGTCTTTCATAATGAGATTTCTGGGCCAAGTCATCTTCCCCCTAATTCATAGAGATGAGAATGAAAACCAAGAGAGGTCACTAGTTGAAGAATAAGTCATCAGCAGAAAGGCTGAGAGCTCAGTCTTCTTCAACCTGGCTTGTAGCCAAAGGATGGGCTTGGTGCAAGAGCCAGGTGTCACTCCCAGCCCTCAGTATGTGTTCTTTACTGCAATGGGCACATGTGGTTAGCACTGAAAACAGGAATGGGACAGAGCAAGTATAGTCACTGAGTTAGTCTCAATTTGAAATCTATTAGTTGCCTTAATGATTAACAAGCATCCACTGAGTATCTATATACCAAATACTGTACCTTACATCAAGGAGGGGATGCAAGGGTTATGACGTTTCAACACAACTAGTGCAGAAGAAAGGACAACATAATCTGTATCTCTGCCTTAGTCAACAAATAAGCATGAAACCACTAAAGAATGGAGCAGAGAATGTCTTCAAAATGGCGAAGAAAGGAGGATGAAGAGAACACTAAAGAGAACGAGTTCTGTTCTCTTGGTTGTGTATTCAGGCTGAGTTCTTTTCTTTTTAAAATTTTATTTGTTCTTTTTAGTTATACATGAGAGTAGAACGTATCTTGACATATCATACATACATGAAGTATAACTTCCCATTCTCGTGGTTGACATGATGGTGGAGTTACACTGGTTGTGTATTCATATATGAACACGGGAAACCTATGTCCAATCTATTCTACTGTCTTTCCTCTTCCCATCCCTCCTACCTTCCCTTCATTCCCCTTTGTCTAATCTTCTATCCCACTACCCCGCCTTTGTTGTGTGTTAGTATCAGCATAACAGAGAGAACATTTGGCCTTTGGTTTTTGGGATTGGCTTCAGGCTGAGTTCTGATGGAGGATGGACAAAGTCTGCTTCAGAGAGAAGGGGAAGCCATATTGAAATGCTATAGTTAAGGCAAAGGGGCAAGGATCTTTAGGTAAGTGAAGGACTAGACAAAGAAGGAGCATAATTAGATCCATAGGGATCTAGGTGCTGTAGCAGGTGGTGAGGTTGAAGGAGAGTTGGAGTGGGATGGTAAGGAGCTACTTACAGGTTCTGAACCAGATATGAAACGGTTCTTGAAGCCAGGTTGTGAGCAGCTGCACGTAGTATCGATCAGCACAGAAACAACTGAAACCAAAGAAACCCATAAGAAGACAGTGCCAGTAGTCTAATATTGAGAAACTTAAAAGCTGAACTAGTGTGGCTACCTTTGGAATGGTGAGAAGGATCCTAAAACAAATAAAGTGGACAAATAATCAACTGGGTTTGGTCAAGAAATGGCTATGGGATTGGAGGAGTGATATTGAATGTATTTTTTGTTGCAACTTGGAAGTTTTTTTTTTTTTTTGTACCAGGGATTGAACACAGGGTCACTCGACCAATGAGCCACATCCCAGCCCTATTTTGTATTTTATTTAGAGACAGGGTCTCACTGAGTTGCTTAGCGCCTCGCTTTTGCTGAGGCTGGCTTTGAACTCTCAATCCTCCTGCCTCAGCCTCCCTAGTGGCTTGGATTATGTGCCAGGTGCAACCTGAAATTTTTGAACTTAGTTCAATATCCTTATTTTATAAATGAGGAAACCAGGACCTGGTGAAAGTGGTGAAGAAGTTGTACCTATAGACATACACAAAGTCTAATGAAGTTCAACTAGTTCTTTATTTTTATCTAGAAAATTAACAAAATTTATTTTAGGTTTCAGACACAGAAACTTCTGCAATATAGTTGGGAGATCAGAGGAAACAGAACACTGGATTTGGGCTTATGATGACTGCATTGATTCCAGAAAACTAACCCCCAATTTTCAGAGAACCTTGGTAGACAATGAGTTACTTACTTTGTGTTGGATTTATTGAAAAGCCAAAAAGATCCAAAAAGCCATCAGGTTCCAAAAAGGTGGAAAACATTTGGGGCTGAGGACTGGAGGGATCCTGGAGCTGCACCCGGTTCCCCACGCTCCAAGATCTGGAAATAGTCAGGCTAGCTGGAGCAGCTGGCTTGTTTTCCAGAATGTTGCATTCTGGTCTGGGTCATCTGGCCTCCGCTCAGATTCACTTCTGCTTCATACACTGTGATTACCCACAATGCTTCAGCCAGCACCATATCTCCACACCACATTTTGTTAAAAAAAAAAAAAAAAAAAAAAAAAAAGTTTAGATCCTTTTTCATGGGTTGGGAATGCATTTCCTTTAGTTTTATTTAAAATACATGTTAGAATTGTGCTCTACAAATCTGCCAAATACTATAAATATGTATGAATTTGCAGTGGCCTCCTACACCCATGGAGAGGCCAGTTTTTGGATGGTTAACAGACACAGAGAATTTTAAGTACATCCTGTTCCACTTTTCCCCCCATTCTGCTCTCCCTCCTTTGCTCTCTCCTCTTCACCACCCTCCTCCCACCCCAGAAGAAAAATAATTGCTATGAGAGCCAAGCCTGGGCATAACTGATTTCTTCTTTCTTTTCCTTTAAGTGTTACAAAAACTTAAAACTGTAAGGGAATAACATCCCTCCCCCAGCATACTAAGACAGCTCTCCCCTGGCAAACAGGAAACTATCCCAGGGCTGTGGGCTCCTGAGCCAGGAAATTGGTCTTTGCTGCTCTGGCTACCTTCCCCACAGGTTCTTCCTGGCCATTCAATACAGTTAAAAATAGTTGCCACCAAAACCAGAAGAAAAGATGATTTCATTGTCTAACCACTGTAGCTTGTGGCCTGATTTGGGTGGTTGCAGATGGGGCTAATCCCCTGACTCAGCACCCTGAGAATTCTTGTAGGGTCAAGGTTGATCAGTCCAGCAGGTTTTCAATACCCGGTATCTCTGTGGAGCCAGCTCATCTCAGGAGGGAGGTGAATCAGGCAGAGCTGGCTCAACACACATGTGCACCCATGTGCATGTACACACTGTCAGGTGTGGCAGTCATGAAAATCTAAGGTCTCCCCTTAGCAGGGCTTGTGTGCAGTACAGATGGCACAATGCCCACCCCGGCTTGGGAAGGTGAGTCTGTGGGCAAAAACCTCCCTGCTGCCTGAGCCAGTCACTCTTAGTATGCCCTGGGGAATGTGCATCCTCACCTCACTCTGTCAGGTACAAGAATTTGTTGAATTTTCTCAATTCTACTCAGCATAGGGTGCTGGCAGAGTGATGGGTATGGAAGGCCCCAATAGGCTTCTAAGGCTAAGAGAAGAGAAAAATAGTTTGAGAAGTTATGGCTTCTCAAAGGGTCATCAACATTAGTCTTGTGAAATGAAAGAGAAATTAATTTTTATTATGAAGTGTTCTTCTCTACTGCTTGTCATGCCAATTAAAATTCTCCAAAGCAGAGGTCAGTTCACAGTGATGAAAGATCCCCATCCCTTGGTATTTGGCTCATGGTCCTTGGTTTTACTTAATTTGCTACTTTATTAGATAAGTGGATTTTAAAATAATTTGTATGCATGTGGCATCTTCCAAAATATTGTGGTGATATAGAAAATATGTAAGATTTGTTTACTGTCTTTGAGGACTATGTCGGTCAGCTTTGCATTACTATAACAAAATGCCAGAGATAATCAACTTACAAAGAGAAAGTTTATTTTTGGCTCACAGTTTTGGAGGTTTTAGCCAATGATTGGTTGGTCCTGTTGCTTTGAGCCTGTGGTGAGACAGTGGGTGCATCATCGAAGAAGTGCATGGCAGAGCAAACTTATTCATTTATGGCTAGGGAGCAAAAAAGTGTGGAAGGGGCAGGGGTCCCGCTAAGCCCCTACAAGAGTGCACCCTCAATTACATAAGAAGCTCTTACTTAAACTCTTAAAGTTTCCACCACCTCTCAGAAGTGCCATTAGGGGAAAAATCCTTAAACATATAGGTCTTTGGGGGACCAGATCTGAACTATAGCAAAGACTTTATGTTTGATTAAGGAGCGGGAACTACTCAGCTAAAGTAAACTGGAGACAAACCACACTGAGCATTCAACCAATGAGTACTAAGCACCTACCATGGTCTGCTCTGGGGAATCGAGCCATGAAGAAAGAATCAAAGAAATGCCTGCACTCCAGGGACTTATGTGGTTATGCGTGAGGTTGGTGATGGCCAGGATAAAGAAGGAAATATGCAGTGTGCTGGGTCATTAAGGAGGAAAAGCAAGCAACAAAAGCATAGAGGGAGTGCTGGGGGGGGGGGGGGGCGACCAGATAAATTCTCACTGAGAAGGTGCTGTGAGGAAAAATGTGTAAGAAGCAAGTGCAGTCGCCTCTCAGCAGCCCAGGAGGAGTAGTGCCAGGCCCTCCTCAAATATTGAAATCTGGGATGTGCAAGTCCCTTATACAAAATGTCATAGTGTTTAAATATAACCCACTCACATCTTCCCGCATACATATTTTTGTTTTTGGCACCATACTGAGGATTGAACCATGGCCTGACACATGCTAGGCAAGCTCTATACCACTAATCTATATCCTTAGACTTTTTAAATTTTATTTTGAGACAGGATCTCCCTAAGTTGCCTAGACGGCCCTCAAACTTGAACTTCTCCTGTCTCAGTCTCTCAAGTAGCTGGGATTACAGGTGTGTGATACGGCACCCAGCTCCCATATATTTTGAATCATCTCTTAGATTACTTACAACATTTAATACAATGTCAATGCTACATAAATAGTTGGTTTACCATGTTGTTCAGGACTAAGAAAAAGTTCTCTGTATATAGGGCGAACACAAATTTTGCCTCCAAATATTTTCAATCTCTATTGGTTAAATCTGCAGATGCAGAGCATGTGGATGTGGAAGGCTGACTGTACTCAAATTGTATAGCCCAGCAGGGATAATGCTCTGACACAGAGGCAGATCAGTGAAGAGGCAGAGGAAATTCATGCAGGAGTGAGGTGAAATCTAAACCTTTGAAAGTGGGAAAAGCCTTATCAAGTTAGAAGAAGGGAATAAGAGAGATAAAATTGATATTACCATGAAATTCTGTACAGTGCAATGAATATTTTCTGTGTCCCATGTGTTACACATTTTTTTTAAATATATTTATTTATTTACTTTAGTTGTACACAATGAAATGCAAAAATCAATTGCGATCTTTTCCCAACCCTAGCCCACCATGTACACATACATTTTTTCCCTAATTATACATTTGGGCAGGTATGTCAGCATCTAGAAATGCCTATGGATGTCCAGTGGTCCCCATCACTGTGCCTGGGCTGCAGGGCAATACAAGTGGGGGCTGCTCCTCTTTCCAGCAGTGCTCATGAGGAGTGGTCAGGATAGAGGGACAGTAGCTTTGCCTTCAGCCAGAGGGATAGGGTTCCAGGCCTGCTTGACCACTTCTTAACCCTGTGAACTGGTACCTACTTACTTCTCTGAGCCTCAGTTTCTGCATTTCTTTTTTTTTTTTTTTTTTTTGTGGTACCGGGGATTGAACTCAGGGGCACTCAACCACTGGGCCACATCCCCAGCCCTTTTTTGTATTTTATTTGGAGACAGGGTCTCACTGAGTTGCTAAGTGCCTCGCCATTGCTGAGGCTGGCTTTGAACTCGCGATCCTCCTGCCTCAGCCTCCCAAAGTGCTGGGATTACAGGCGTGCGCCACCGTGCGCCTGGCTTCAGTTTCTGCATTTCTAAATTGAGAATGTTACCTTTTTGTAAAACATGTTATAGACACATATTAAGTGCTCAGTAAGTCATACACATTATATCATGTAACTGGCTGTTGTGAAATGTCCTACGTAGAGGGGTGCTGACCTCGGTCATCATGGAATCCTCAATCTGGGGTAAGTGACTAAATGGGAGACCGAGAGAGGTTAAGTGACATATCTTGTTCACCTGATACTGGAGATGTGGTTGGATGGAACACTCTGACCTGGGGTCACCCGGGCAGAGCACTTTGAGGGCCTTGTGGTGACTCCCAGGGAAGGGGAGTCTACAAGAGGCAGGAAGAAGGCATGTGGTGCTCACTGAAGAGAAGGTCTGAAGCAGGCATTGGCTAAGGGACCACAAGCTCCTGGAACCCTTTCTTCCAGAATATGCTGGTTCATCATGGAGTCAAAGTGTTACTCAGGATGGGCCTGGGGAGAAGGTATTGGGATTTCTGACCTCCTCATGCTCTTTCTTTCCTTCTTTGTTATTGACCTTGATGGTCACCCATGTGAACACTGAATGTCACATAACAATCTGATAATGCCTACTGTGAAACTGTGAGGAGTTTCAGACATTTAAAACTGGCCTGAACAAGGCCTGAGGGAAGCTACAGTACATGAGTCAAGAAGGCCAGAAACCCCAAGGAAGGTTGGGAAATGAAGCCTGGGGCAGAGCACACTGAGTGTATCAGAGCAAATTAGAAGTCCAGAGAGTGTGACAGAAGCTGAGACCCTCTGGGTGGTGGAAAGGCCAGGGCTTGCTGCAAAGGCCACATTGGTTCTTGAATGTTGATGTCCTTGTCCACTGGGGCTGCCCACCACTGAGCTCTGGTCTCCCTTTCAGCACAGAGTTTGCATGTTTCTGGTTTCCTATGTGGTCCCTCCCATGCACAGTCTAGATTCTCTATCAAGATGGTAGCCCAGGATTCTCTTGTCTTCCTACAGGTTTCATAAACAGGCCTTCAAATATGTGCTGATTAACTGATCAGCAAGGCATTTACTAGGACTTCTTCAATCTGAATCTATTTTTAGTGTTTATTAAACACGAATGACATGCTAGGCACTTGGCTTTACTTGCATCATCTTACCTTTTTCTCAGAAACATTTTATGATGCATGTACTCATATTTATTTTGCAGAGGAGTAGACTTAGCCTTGGGGAAGTTATGTAATATGCCCTTCACATTTAGTAAGGTAGGGCCAAATTTCAGACTCAGGTTCTGCCCAACACCAACATCTGTGCATTTAAACACCATGCCTTATGGCCTTACTGTCCACCACTGTTTAAGTCTTGACTTGTTTATGTCTGTAAAAGTGGGTTTCTAAAGATTGGAGATGAGTGATTTTAGGGGGATGAGGTAAGGAGATCAACCCATTTATAGTACACTCATATAACACACATACATTTTCACAATCTTTCATTCACTTATAAACATATTTCATTCAATACCAGAGCACTAATCCTGCTTAGTTATGCTTAAGCATGGCTGGTAATTGGAATTCAGAGACACACAACCATCCCTGCCTTCCAGGATCTTAACATCTAATGGAAAAGGAGAGACAGACAAGTAAATGAATATTGGCATATTCTTGTGATGAACGTAAAGATACATGTGCTCAGAGGCCATGGGAACCCCCATTGAGGGACACAGAATCCACATGAGACTTAGTGGGGGTTCCTGGGGAAGTTGATGTCCAAGCTGAGTGTTGAAGACCAGGCCAGGCCAGAAGACCACACCAGGGGGAATGGCATTTCACCAGGGCAGGAAATGGAAGACTTGGAGGTTTCAGACTTGGCACAGAGTTCTATATGGCTGGGCTAGAACACATGAACTGGGGATGAGGAAAGGGTAAGAGGTGAGATTGGAGGAGTAGGAAGGTCAGAAAGTGGAAGAGTCTTGCATGCTGGCCTAGTAGGTAGTGATCCATATCCTAAAAACAATGAGGTGCTATTGAATTGCTTCCCATAGCGGAGAGGTGCAGTAGTTTAAGAAAGCTGCTTTGAGAATCTCAGAGAAGAATTAGAACAGGTGACTGGGATGGGGAAACCAGAGGGGAAACAACTACAGAGATCCTGGAGCCACCAAGGGGCAGGACTACAGAGCATTTTGATTTGGGTAGAGGGCTGTCAACACCAAGCCACTCTTCATCCCCAATCAGGAAATACATATTATGCCCTTATCTTATCAATGTGACTTTTAAAATTAATTGATATTCTTTCTTATATCTAATGCCTATTGATGATAACTAATAGAGTCTACAGAGTTACAGGTAGCCTTTAGTGGCAGGGACTGTTCAAGGTCCCTATGGGTGTCATATCATTTCATCTTCCTATCAACCTTCTGGATAGATCTTATTATCTTCCTCTCATAGATAAAGAAGTAGAGGTAGACGGTTCTGGGTGGACAAGGCCGTGGTGCTGCCTGGCCTCAGGCTGGGAGGATGAATGGGCACCGGCAGGGAAACGCCCACCTGTGGCCCAGTGAGAAGGTGAGGCCTAGGTTCCTCCTGCTGGCACACACCTCGAAATTCCAGCCCCTGGACTGCTGGCCTTCACACAGGCCTCTTGGTCGGGTGGTGGCGAAAGCCCATTTGGTTAGAGTCAGCAATCGTGCAGGCAGAGGCTGAGGCCAGGGGAGAGGAGCTGTTCCTGCCCGTGTGTGGGGTGCTGAGAGCTTAAGTGACTGTGGGCATCCCACAGTCTTAGGCTTAGACAAGATCCAAACCACAGCTAGGTCTTCTCGACATTTCACAGCTAGAATCACCTTTGTCTTTACTTTGTGCATTGATGTGGGCTTCTCAGTTCAAAAAACAAGGCACTAGGACCATTTATCAGCTACATTGATGCATTGAAGGTACGTTTATCCTTTCATTAAATATACAGCATTGGAGTACAATATGGTTTTATGCAGATCAGGTTCAAAACACCCAAGGCACACACTTTGTTGTTTTTTCTTTTCTGTATTTATTTGAAGGCTTATATTAAAATTTCAGAATTGCTCTGAACAGAGAGTTCCAGAGTAGAAGCATTGGACAGTGACTGTTATCGTTTTAAAACATCAAACAGTGAGGATTGGGAGATGCAGAACCACGTTACAGGGACCATGAAGGAGGAAGATCACAGACACAGTGGCTTGAGAGGTGAAGTGATCTGATCTGTTGAAGTCCCCACCAAACACAGGCAGCCCCTGAGGGGCCTTTTCCCCACCAGCAGGTGTCCATGATGGCTATAGACACAAGCACATCCAGTTCAGTGGCTACTAAAATGTCTCAAATCAAGTTCAAGCAAAATAAAAAGTCTTCCGATGATTTTTTCCCCCGAACAAGACAAACTAATATTCATCCAGGAAGGAGGCCCAGAAGAAACCTCAGGTCAGTGCCCTTGTGAGGCCCAGGCTCGGGGATCTCTGGGTGAGGAGGGAGGGAAGAGGCAACTACAAAGGCTCATGGATGGACTTGGTGGTTGGAAGTGCTGTGCTGTTCAGATGCAGGTTGAGCCAACATAGGAGCCTTCTAGGAACCAAGGCCAGTTTCCACTGGAGAAGCCAAAGGGGGCTCAGCGCTGAAGTTTAAATCTGCTTTCCTAAAGGAGAATGGATAGCCCAGGTTTCTTGGCTCAGTTCTTCAGGGTGCCTGCTCCCACCCACCCACAAGCAGAGCCCAGGCCTCAACAGCAGGCTCACAGGCATGCTCCGCAGCCAGCTGTGACACTTGGCACAATTCTGAAATGATACACATGTTTCTGTTGAGACACTGAGGATACTTTAGGGAAATGGAACCAAGCCAAATGAGCTCAGTGAAAGGAGCATTTGTCCTCTCTGGTGACAGATATTACCTGGTCCATTTTATAGAGGTAAAGCTGGCTATGGTGTTGTAAATAACCTCCGTTATATTAATTTTTACAACTTCCTGTTTAGTTCACTCAGTTTTCACTGTTTACAATCAGAACCACAAACTTAGTGCAATAGTATGTTTATTTTTTTATAATAATTTTGGTTGCTGCACAAGAGATTGAAGGATGGGTGAAAGTGCATCACAGGAGCTTTTTTGTTTTGTTTTGTTTTTAATAAAGTCTAAAAGGAAAGCACAAAAGTAAGAGCAACATGAAGGATGTGAATGTGTGTGGTCACACAGATGGTAGTGTGAAACATTGTATTTAAAAAACAAAAACAGGTCCTGCTCCGCTTTAATATATTTATAATCCAGTGAATTTTGTGGACTGATCTAGTAACCTACTACAATGTAGAAAATTGCATTCAAAGCTTAGAAAAATGCAGAAAACCTTTAGAACTCAGCTTAGATAAAGTTGGGGGTCTGTATGTTTAGATAAAATATTTTAATTGAATTATAAAAAGTGAAAACTGATTAAAAAGAAAGATATATAAATGTTTTCATATTTTCCATTTTTACCACTATTAGATATTGCCAGTTCAAATGTTACAGGAGATTAAGTATGATCACATTTCTCAGCACCATGCCGATTCCATGAAATAATGGCAGATCTTGTTTGAGTATCAGAAAACTAAAATAGCAAAAATTCAAATAGTATACTTAAAATTATAATCTGGAATTTATAATACAGTCTCCTTAAATCTTACTTGATGTTAACTGTATTGTTCTCATGTTGGGTACTTAAATACTATGAATAAACAATCATCCATTAATCCTATACTTAACAAAACAAAACAAAAATTGCTAATGAGAAAATCGGTATTGGTGACCTAGACACAGAAGAGTCATTGCCAGATCAACTGGATAATGTTTGCTTGTTCACTAACTCAGAAAAAAAGATCACCATTCTATTAATTAAAGTACCACAAATAATTCCTTTTGTGATGTGTAAATTCAGCAAATCAACAATCATATTGAGTTTTTAAAAAATTTTTAAAAAATATTTATTTATTTACTTTAGTGGTACACAATGCAATGCATTTATGTTTACATGGTGCTGAGGATCGAACCCGGCCCGCACAGGTGCGAGGCGAGAGCTCTGCCGCTGAGCCACAACCCCAGCCCTTGAGTTATTTTTATATTTATGTGGATTAACCTAAAATGTGCACAGACACCCTGGAGAAGATATCTTGGCAGGTATACATAATTTCATCTTGAGAGATTTTGGTTTGTATACACAATATTACAGAAACTGTTCATGTAAATGCAGTTTGTTTAAATTACAGTATGTAACAAAAGTTGATCTGAAAACCTGGAGTACTATTAACATAATCATTATATAAGCAGTTTAAGTTTGTCCTGGGATAAGGCATGGTCCTGACCTGTCCCAAAGGGGGAGAGCAGTGGGCTGCAATTTGAAGAAGGGACTATTGCTTTCTGTAGCAAAGTGGTCCCAGAGAGCTCGAGACCAATTCATCTTGGCAACAGGCATTAGTTTTGTGGGTCAGTGCAGTTTTGAGAGGTGCTACTATTTTCTAGGATAAGACAGTGGGAAGGTAAAACTGATCTCTGTCCTCGAAGCTGTCAGGGAACTTGCTTCTGACCAGGGGCACGTGGCTGGAAGCCTCCGAAGTGATCAGCGCTGCTGTCGTCGCCTGCCCGCTGCCACAGACCCAGAGCCAGTAGGCAGCCTGCTTTGCGTTCTGCCTGGCACTGAGCACAGGGGACATGCCATCACAGGTGAGGAACAGCCTGGCGAGGTGGTGTGCTGACATTTCTTCAGCATCACATAAAAATAAAGGCATTGTGTACAACTAAAGCAAATAAATAAATATTAAAAAAAAATCACTGAAAGCAAGACACACACATCCTCTGCAGGCTGGTGTGGGGTCGGGGTTGGAATTTCTCTAAGGCACTGTAGGTCATCTCCGGATGGAAAACCAAGGACGTGAAGTAAAGCGCTTCAGCATCGGGTGCTCCCAATTGGTCAGATCCAAAGATGGATTTAGGAAGGTCTGGGAGCAGATGAGGCCTAGACTGGGCTTCCAAATCAAGGGTGTGTGTGTGCTCACATACGTGTGCGGGAGCATGTTTTGCTGTTGCTTTTGGAGAAAACTGCTTCAGTGTGAATTGTAACCACTTTTGAGGAAATAATCATCCTTCAATGATGAAGTTCTAGCAAAGAGAGAAAATAGAACACAGCTCTGCTGGTTCAGATGCATCCAGATAAGATTGATTTTAAAAGGTCATACTTGTATAATTATTCCACAGAAATAGTATCATTAAATCACAAAAGTGTTTTTTCTTTAACTTTCTAGTACTGAAGTGGCACAAAGGCTGCCTAGTAGACCACCCCCCCCCTTTTTTCTTGAAATATTGTGCTTATAAACTATCTGTACACCTACTTAAACTTGTAGTAAAGAAAGGTCTTAACCTGAAAAAGGAAGAATAAGAAGGAGAAAGAGAAGGAGAAGGAGGAGGAGGAGGAGGAGGAGGAGGAGGAGAGGAGGAAGAAGAAATAGTAGTAGAGGCTCAGAAATGCTAAGCACTTGACCAGAGTTCTTTAAAGTGACAAAACTGGGATTTGAACCAAGGCCAGCATTCCTAGTGATGTCCCATTGTGGTATTTATTTTGGAGAGAGCTAATTCTTTTCTTTACCACCCACGTCCACACCCACGCTTTGTAACTATATGTTGGTAGTCCATATCCTTTAAGAAATGCATTTTATAATCTCCAATTTTTATAATTCCAAGCACTGGAACCAAAGTTTTTTTTAAAAAATATTTATTTATTTACTTTAGTTGTACACAATGCAATGCATTTATGTTTACGTGGTGCTGAGGATTGAACCTGGGCTGCACACGTGTGAGGCGAGTGCTCTGCCGCTGAGCCACAACCCTAGCCCCCCCCTTTTTTTTTTTAGTTTGTAAGATGTTTTCATTGATGTTACCCTCTTTATATCCTCATATATTCCACAAATGGGCACGGAATTATTATCCCTATATTGTAGTTGAGAAAACCATATTCAGAGAAGCTGAAGTCATTCAATGAACTGCCTGGCTTGATCTAAATTCTTTGAATTTATCTTTTGACTTCTTAATTGTCTTTTATTGACATGGCACTCAGGTGGCAAATGACGTCACATGTCAGCATTTGGTGAGTAGAACTCTAGAGAAACAAATTGTTTGACTCCCTGGCTGTTTTTGCTTTGACATGTCAAGGACAACGTGCTTACAGCTCGAGCTTACAGGTGCGTCACGCAGTGTTCACGGGCATACAAAGATTCTTTGAATAATGTATCAACATCAGGTGGAAACTAGAACATCTTTTATGGCTCTCAGCTAACCGCAATCTTTAGCTATCTCCTTGATTATAGGCTCCTTCATTTCCCCCTTTTAGTTTTAAAAGAGGGGATGTTTCTAGGACGTCCATGTGCAACCGACATTCTTACCCGTCATGGGAGTCTAGGCTGTCCTGACTCCTGGCTTAGGTTGACATGCCGGCCACATTAGACTGTCCCGTGCGACTGTGCCGTGTCTTAGGTTGTCCCCCTCTGGGGATCTTACCCGTCATAGGCTAACCAGCCATCCAGTAGAGCCCTTCAGGATCGACTGTGTGTTGACTAACAGCCGTCCAATTTTTAGGAGATGCTGCGGCTTTAAGGCGGCAAGCCTACTGCTGACGAGCCAAGTTTCCATAGCGTATCAAGTTCTTTAAGCCAATCAGCTGCCCTTAGTTTCATCAAGTAACGCACTGAGTTCTCTTAGACAAATACCCGCAAGGCATTGTCCCGCAATGTCCCAAAATAATGGAAAATCAAAATGTCCATAAGTTATAACACATAGATTCAGGAGGCCCCATGCATGCAGAGCAGAGGCCACACTGCTGGTGAGGTTGTTGATGCTTGAGCAGCAGGGATGCTTGCAGCGACCGCGGTCCCTGCAGTTGTAGCAGCAGCCGTCTTTTTTATGTCCAGACATTTCCACCGGCAAATCTTCAGGGCCCGCTACCTAAAAACTCAAGCATCCATTATTAAGGGAAAGGCAGTGCTATTCCAGCACTGAGATCAAAAGGTGAGCTGTCAAACTAAAAAAAAAGAACTATTAGAGTAGAAAATAAAAGTTGATCTCTGCTCACACACATTGCTGCTCAAGCTCCCACAAACATAAGCTGGCAAAATATCACATTCAGAAATAATCAAAGAGAAACTGAGGGTGTTTACTGCATTAAAGATAAAGAAAAGCTAAAGGCATTTTGGAAAAATAATTTGTTAGCTGGAATCCTCGAGTCTCTATATACACAGCAATCCTATACCTGTTGAAATAATTCAAATTAATCAGCTACTAAACAAATGAAGTCAATAACAAATAAATGATCCTCTGTCGGAACACCCAAAATATCAGGTTATATAACATTAAACATATTCACAGCTGAAGAGAAGTCCCGGAGACAAACTATAAATCAAAATTGATTATCATTATAATTGATTATCTAAAAATATTCTGAACTTATATAAATATCTATTTATCTATCTATCTATTGATTATCAAATTAGAATATTCTAAGCTTAAATGAATTAACGTTATTTGTTATTTGGATCTATATCTATCTACCTTTTTTTTTTTTTTTTTTAAAAGCGCTTTTTTATTTGTGACGTCACACTAGACAGACGCACATATAAACATATTTGTGACATCACATTAACATGAAATTTAGACAAATGCACAGACATAAAGACATATATAAAAGAGAAAAAAAAAAAAATTACAATTGTGTATACACTGAAGAGAGATCTTCTTGTCCCGGCCGGGAAGAATAAAATTTAAGTTGTAAATTTAATGGAGAACTCTTTTAAGGGGAATCACTCCATACCTTCATTTTGGTCCTCTTGACCTTGCACTTGTTTATTCAATCTAGACTCCTCAATAACTTCGTCTTGATCTCTTTGACTTTGTACCTGCTTTATCAATCTAGATGGTATCCATATTGGAGAGGATTCGTGCTTTGGAAAAACACAAACAGATCCTCTCCCCCAAATTAATACTGGGTCTGGACCCTTCCATGTACCTGAGAGAACATCCTTCCAGTAAACCAAAGGTTTATGTTGTTGGTGTGGGTTCCAGTGTCTATCTCCAGCCGAATGTCCATTAGAATCTAAAGTTAAGAAATTTAGGGTAAACAGGGCAACTGCCAATCTGTCCTTAGGATTTTTCCAGTTTCCATCTTTTTGCTTTAGTAACATATTTTTTAAGTGTCCGATTTGCTCTTTCAATTATTCCTTGTCCCTGAGGATTATAAGTGATACCTGTTTTGTGGATAATATTGAAACTTTGTACAAAATTGTTTGAAGGATGTGGATGTATATGCAGGGCCATTATCTGTTTTAAGCATTTTGGGGATGCCCAATGCAGCAAAAGCTTGCAGACAATGAGATATAGTATCTTTAACTTTTTCTCCGGAATGTAAAGAAGCAAAAATCATGCCTGAGCATGTATCTATGGTGACATGAATAAATCGTAATTTTCCAAAACTTGGCTCATGTGTGACATCCATCTGCCACAAATGATTGGGCAACAAACCTCGTGGGTTAACCCCATAATGTGGATTGGGCAAGAGTGTTACACAAGATGGACATTCTTTTACAATTCTACGAGCTTGTTCTTTTGTGATTTTAAATTTTTGTCTTAAGGTAGTACTGTTAACGTGGAACTGGGAATGAAATAAAGTAGCTTGTTGTACTGTAGTAAATATAAATATTGTTTTAGTGAGGGCGTCAGCTTTTTGATTACCTTCATGGAGAGGACCAGGCAGATTAGTGTGAGCTCTTATGTGACCTATAAATAAAGGTTCTTTTCGTTGCCATAGGAGATTTTGGATTTGAGAAAACAATTTAAAAGCTGGAGTATGTGGTGCTATTGGACCTGCTAGCTCCAATTTTGGGACAGCATGTACAATATAATGGCTGTCTGAAAAAATATTCATAGGCTGTTCTTTAAAATTTTCCAGAGCTATTATTATAGCTTCGAGTTCCACTAATTGAGCTGATTTTTGATTAGTGATATGAATCATTTTTTCATTTTGAGTGACTACTGCAGCAGTACCGTTAGAGGATCCATCTGTAAATACATTAAATGCTTTAGGAATGGGTTGATTTTTTATTACCTGTGGGAATATGATAGGATGATTGATACAAAAGGACAGTATAGGAGATTTAGGAATATGATTGTCAAAATTTGCAGAAGTAGAGCATCTAGCTACAGCCCAATCATTATCATTGAAGCACAAATATTCAACCTGTGATGATGAATAAGGAGTAATAATAGTAGCGGGAATGAATTCCAAATATTTTAGTAGAGGTTTTTAAGTCCTTGAAGAATAAGTTTAGCCACCATGGAGGTATAAGACTCAATTGTACTTTTAGGAGAGAGACAGGCAAATGTATCCATAATATAGGTCCCTGTTGCCAAAATACTCCTGTTGGAGTATATTGTGAAGGAATAAATAATCAATATTAGTGGTTGTGCAAAATCAAATCTATCGCAATGGGATCTTTCAATGGCCTGTTCTACTAATTTTAGAGCTCTCCTGGCCTCAGGAGTTAATGTTCGAGGTGAGGATGGGTCAGGGTTCCCACGAAGGATGTCAAATAAGGGTTTTAATTGTCCAGTAGTGAGGCTTAGTGTAGGGCGAAGCCAATTAATGTCACCCAGTAATTTTTGGAAATCATTGAGGGTGGTCAAATGTTCTTTACTTATTAGAATTTTTTTGGGGTTTAACAAAAGTATCCATGATTTTAAAGCCTAAATATAGTATAGGTGATCTGCTTTGAACTTTTTCTTCTGCTATATATAATCCATATTTTTTTAGATTTTTTTGTTATTTCACTAAATATATTAAAATAAGATTTGTTGATTAGGGTGAGCTAATAAAACATCGTCCATGTAGTGTAGACACATAAGGTCTTGATATTTGTTTTTAATGGGCTGTATAGCTCTGTCCACATATAGTTGGCACAGTGTAGGGCTATTTGCCATTCCCTGCGGCAATACTTTCCAATGATATCTTTTATCAGGGCCATTATTATTAATAGAAGGAATTTGAAAAAGCAAACCTGGGGGCATCCAGAGGATGTAGGGGAATGGAAAAGAAACAGTCCTTTATATCAAGGGTTATAAAGGTAATAGTTTTTTGGAATAGCTACAGGATTAGGAAGTCCAGGTTGAGTAGGGCCCATAATTTGCATTGTTTTGTTAATTTGTCTTAGATCTTGTAATAGTCTCCATTTACCTGATTTTTTCTTAATTACAAATATGGGAGAATTCCAGGGAGAGGTGGAAGGCTCTATGTGTCCTGCTTCTAATTGTTCTTTAATTAATTGATGGGGCCGCTTGCAATTTTTCTTTTGGATAGGGGCCACTGAGGGACCCAAACTGGCTTATTAGAGAGCCATGGTATTTTTAAAATTGTTTTCTCAGTGGCCCCTAGAAAAAATGTCCTTTGCCTTTTTTATTATGAGTAGGATTTTTATTCTTAACCCATCTGTAAATACATTAAATGCTTTAGGAATGGGTTGATTTTTTATTACCTGTGGGAATATGATAGGATGATTGATACAAAAGGACAGTATAGGAGATTTAGGAATATGATTGTCAAAATTTGCAGAAGTAGAGCATCTAGCTACAGCCCAATCATTATCATTGAAGCACAAATATTCAACCTGTGATGATGAATAAGGAGTAATAATAGTAGCGGGATGAATTCCAAATATTTAGTAGAGGTTTTAAGTCCTTGAAGAATAAGTTTAGCCACCATGGAGGTATAAGACTCAATTGTACTTTTAGGAGAGACAGGCAAATGTATCCATAATATAGGTCCCTGTTGCCAAAATACTCCTGTTGGAGTATATTGTGAAGGAATAATAATCAATATTAGTGGTTGTGCAAAATCAAATCTATCGCAATGGGATCTTTCAATGGCCTGTTTCTACTAATTTTAGAGCTCTCCTGGCCTCAGGAGTTAATGTTCGAGGTGAGGATGGGTCAGGGTTCCCACGAAGGATGTCAAATAAGGGTTTTAATTGTCCAGTAGTGAGGCTTAGTGTAGGGCGAAGCCAATTAATGTCACCCAGTAATTTTTGGAAATCATTGAGGGTGGTCAAATGTTCTTTACTTATTAGAATTTTTTGGGGTTTAACAAAAGTATCCATGATTTTAAAGCCTAAATTATAGTATAGGTGATCTGCTTTGAACTTTTTCTTCTGCTATATATAATCCATATTTTTTTAGATTTTTTGTTATTTCACTAAATATATTAAATAAGATTTGTTGATTAGGGTGAGCTAATAAAACATCGTCCATGTAGTGTAGACACATAAGGTCTTGATATTTGTTTTTAATGGGCTGTATAGCTCTGTCCACATATAGTTGGCACAGTGTAGTAGGGCTATTTGCCATTCCCTGCGGCAATACTTTCCAATGATATCTTTTATCAGGGCCATTATTATTAATAGAAGGAATTGAAAAAGCAAACCTGGGGGCATCCAGAGGATGTAGGGGAATGGAAAAGAAACAGTCCTTTATATCAAGGGTTATAAGGTAATAGTTTTTTGGAATAGCTACAGGATTAGGAAGTCCAGGTTGAGTAGGGCCCATAATTTGCATTGTTTTGTTAATTTGTCTTAGATCTTGTAATAGTCTCCATTTACCTGATTTTTTCTTAATTACAAATATGGGAGAATTCCAGGGAGAGGTGGAAGGCTCTATGTGTCCTGCTTCTAATTGTTCTTTAATTAATTGATGGGCCGCTTGCAATTTTTCTTTGGATAGGGGCCACTGAGGGACCCAAACTGGCTTATTAGAGAGCCATGGTATTTTTAAAATTGTTTTCTCAGTGGCCCCTAGAAAAAATGTCCTTTGCCTTTTTTATTATGAGTAGGATTTTTATTCTTAACACCTGCAGGCTTGGTCGCTAGGTGTAGCCCCATTTGATGTAAAATATCTCTTCCCCATAGGGTAACTGGCAAGCTGTTTAAAACATAGGGTTTGAATGTTCCTGTATGGCCTTCATTGTCTTGCCAATTTAAGATTACAGCACTTTGAGCTGGGGTATTACTGTATCCCAAGCCTCTTAAACTGGTTGAGGCTTTCTGTAGAGGCCAGTGCTTAGGCCATTGTTGTAGATTTATGATGGAAGAGTCAGCTCCTGTATCAATCAGCCCCTCCATCTCTATACCTTGAATTTTTAATTTGCACATAGGCCTCCGTGAACAGTCCTGGACCCAGAAAGCCATAGGTCCTGAACCAGTGGAACCGAATGCTCTGCTATTTCTATTTTGTGGCATGCTTTTAAAAGAATTATGGAGACTGGGAATGAGGAGCAGCTGTGCGATTCTGTCTCCTTGATTTACGGAGATGATGCCCCTGTGTGTACTTAGCATTATTTTAATCTCTCCATTATAATCTGAATCAATAACCCCTGGTATAACATTAAAGCCTAATAAACTTTTGGAACTACGCCCAAGGATTAGTCCCACAGTTCCTGAAGGGAGAGGTCCCCTGATTCCCGTAGGAATCAGCTGAACCCCCATTTCAGGTGTCAGGACCATCCGGGCAGTAGAACAGAGATCTAATCCCTGCACTTCCTCTTGTCCCTCTGATAAGGGAGTTAATGGGTAGGAGGGACTGTGACGAGGAATCATTTGAATCTGAGGGCCTTCCTCCTCTAGTGCCTCGTACATTTGTGGGCCCCGGGGCATTGGGCCCCGTGCCCCGTTTTTTGAAATCCTTGATAAATCATTTCCATATATATCATATCTAGAATGGCATTGATTGGCCCAATGTATACCTTTTTTGCATCTGGGGCATCGGCCTGGAGCACGGTATGAATTTGATTTTATTACCCTTGGGGGATATTGCTTAGCATATCTTGGTTGATTATAATAATTTTGTCTGGAATATCCTGTTCTAGGTTGAAACCTTTGGGAATTTTGAGGGGAGGAATTTTTCATCACTGCAGCAATTACGTTGCCTGTGATAACAGCCTCGTTAATGTCTTTGCACAGTCTGATACAAATTGATAAGTCTTTTTTACTTCTCCATGGCCTTATTGCATCCTGGCAATATTTATTAGCGTTCTCGTATGCTAATTGGATAACTAGGGGCATAGCTTGCTCGACTTCTCCAAAAACTCTAGATGTTGTTTTTAAGAGCCTATCTACAAAATCAGCGTAAGGTTCGTTAGGCCCTTGTATAACTTTTGATAGGCTGCCTTGCAGATCCCCTGTGCCTGAGATTGTCTTCCAGGCTTTCACAGCTGCAGTGTGTACCTGGGCATACACACCTGGATCGTATTGTAGCTGATTTTGTAGTTCGGCGAACTCACCCTCCCCTGTGAGCATATCTATATTGCGTTGAGGGAAACCTGCTGCAGCATTTCTCTTTGCTATTTCTGAACAAAGTTCCTGGAATTGAGTTTTCCAGATTAGGTATTGTCCCCCACTTAGTACCGCTCTGCATAGACTTTTCCAATCTGAAGGGGCTAAGGTTAGGGTGTTAAGTGACTCTATCATACTTAATGTGAACGGAGCTTGAGGCCCATAGGTCATTACCGCCTCTTTAAAATTCTTTATTGTTTTAAAGTCTAGGAACTCATGATATCTTTGTCCCTGTTCATTTTGAAATACTGGCAGTTCTAGGTGCTCCTGCGGTCTATGTTGTTCGAGAGCGTATAAGCGCTCTGAAAGGCCGCCAATTTCTACCTCAAGGGCACGTATATTCTGATCCATACTCTTTATTGTTTCTGTTAGGGATTCTATCCATGAAGGAGCAGAGGGCGCTAGTGGTTCCTCTATTTGACGGCCTTTTCTCTTTTTTAATTTCTTTTTGTTCTTTTTATATTGGAGACTGTGCTCTCCGAATCGCTTTTTGATTCCTCTTCACTACTAGCTTCATAATTCCTAACCGGCTCAGTACAGGAGACTGTACTTTCATGGTTTGGCTCCTTGTTACTATTATTACTTTCACTAGTATCCTGAGTTTCAGTTTCTAAGGAGAGTACATACTCCTCAGCTAATTTTATTAAGCTTCTGATGGCTTTTGCAGATCTTACTTTTGAATTTACATTCCTACTCTCCTTGCTGGTCTCCACTGAGTCAGAGGATATGCTTTCTTGTTCACTTTTCTCACTATCCTCTGAGTTCTCAATATCAAAAATTTCATTCATGGCTTTTATAAACCGACTTTTTGTTATATTTGCTCCCATCTTTTTAAATTTTCTTTTTTCTTACCTTGCCGCCGAATTCCCCGTACGGGCCGCCACCTGTCGCTGCCTGAAGCGGAAGTCGCTTGGAGCAGCGAACGCCACAGGAAAATTCGGAGGCAGGATGAAAATGAAAAAAGGTCTTTTATTCTTCTCCTCTCTCCAGCTCCAGCAATCACTCCAAATGCTCTAACTCCAACCACCACCTTCTTCTTCCCCACACACACTAACGAACCTCACCCAGTTATATACATATAGCTTTAACAAGGACACGTGCTTACAGCTCGAGCTTACAGGTGCGTCACGCAGTGTTCACGGGCATACAAAGATTCTTTGAATAATGTATCAACATCAGGTGGAAACTAGAACATCTTTTATGGCTCTCAGCTAACCGCAATCTTTAGCTATCTCCTTGATTATAGGCTCCTTCATTGACATCCAACCCAACCCATTTAAAAACCATCTGAACACCTACTGGATGTTCCAAGATGCCCATCTGGCCTGTGGAGAGCAAGCGGTGAACCAAAAGATGGGCACAGTGGAGCTGAAGGTGAGATGGTGTGTGTGGGGGGCCATCCTGGAGGTATGGACAGAGCACTCTGGCTCATGGGGAGGGACTACTCATTCTGGGTGGGGGGATGGGGCCAGCTTCACAGAGAACGTGACATTTGAACTGGCTATGGAGGCAGAACTGCATTTCCTCAGGGAGAGAAGGGCAGGGACAATGACAACAGTGTCACTTGTTAAGTCCTTGCTATGTATTATTAATTTGCTCCTCCCCCAAAACCCACGAGGTATCAACAAGTATTATTTCCATTTTATAGATGAGGAAATGAAGCCTTGGAGAGGATTTTCACCTAAGAAGTCTGATTCCAGCTCATTCTCTCGTCCACTGCACAGAACTTGAGCAAGACCTCAGAGATGGGAAGGTGTATGCTTAAGTGGAAGGGCAGGGCGCATAAAAGGAAGGAGGGCAGAGGCATGAAAGGCGGATGGGGCCAGTGAATGATAGGTTTTACGTGATTTTATTTCCTTAGCATAGTTAGATAGCAGTCATGTGATCTGATTTGACCAGATCTGTGTTTCCTGTAAATAACTCTGATGACAGAACAGAACAGGAGCCTCTGTCATCAATGCCTGTGGAGACCAGTCCATAAGGCACAGGAGGGAAGCAGGCCAGCTGAGGCAGAGGGCTATCTCTGCTGAAAGTGCCCAGCTCCCCAGCTCCTCCCAGCAGACTGCAGCCATGTCGGAATGAAGTCCGTTTGTTACTAGTCCTTCTGATTTTTTTGGTGTGTGTGGGGGTACTGGGGATTGAACCCAGGGGTTCTTTCCCACTGAGCTACATTCCAGCCCTTCTTATTTTTTTATTTTGAGACAGAGTCTTGCTAAGTTGCTGAGGGTCTCAAAAAGTTGCCCAGGCTGGCCTCAAACTTGTGATCCTCCTGCTTCAGCCTCCCCGAGTCACTGAAATTACAGGTGTGTGCCACTGTGACTAGCTTTAGTCCCTTTAATTTTTAAAGAAACTTTGGAAAACCAAAATGTAATGCAAAATCTCCTGAATTAAACATGTAAGAAACTAATTAAAAATGTTTATTTTTTCGAGTACTCTCAGGACCAAGCAAGGGATGTGTGTGGACTGCTAGTTGGCCACTTCTGTTAGGGAGGATGGATTGAAATAAAGAGAGCTTAGAGGCAAGGAGACCAGTGTTAGGAGCCCAGTGTGAGAGTGTACACAAAGGAAGAAGATCCCAGCAAACACCATGACAGTAGGGATGAAGAGATAGACTAAATAGTATGTGGTAACTTTGGACATGAGCACGCCAAAGGGAGGAGTCTAGACTTATTGGGTAGATGATGGAACCATTAATTCACTTAATTTTTGGACAGTTATTTATTGAGTACGTACTATATCTAAGATATTGTGTTAGGAACTGAGACCTAGGAAGGAATAAGACACAGAACCTTTCTGGGAAGGAGCTCAGAATTTAGTGAGGATATTTGCTGGAGGAATGCACAGAGAGATTTGCAACCTGCACCCACCCCCTCTTGGGGAGCAGGTGTAGGGAAGGCTCTGCCGATAAGGAATACAGCAGAAGTGAAGGTGTGAAGAGAAGGCCAGGAATTGGGTTTTGGATTTACTGAACAGAGTCTTAGTTTCGGCCCAGCTAGTTCTGTGATCTGATTCCCTCTATGATGCTTTTAAGTCGTGGCATTTGAAAATCCAGACAGCTTGCTTGCTCCCGGGACAGAGTCCTTTCTTGCAGTCAGGTTTTCCCTGTGTCCTCTTAAAATGCTCAGTGTAAGTGTGCATGGCTGAGAGCACAGCAGATGCTGGAGTTCCAGCCATTGTCCACACCCTTCCCAGGTCCTGCCCTCTTGCCATTCATGTTAGGTGTTGCAATATTTGTAAGCTTATTTATTGATATTTTTGGTTTACTTATTGCTCTTGTGGTGAATGATCTGCTTTTTTTCAGGTATTATTGTGTATGGTGGATTAATTATGGGAAGACATTCTGTGTTGTTAATCACTCTATGCTCTTCCTGAGAGTGCCATATGTTCTTATTTTATTTGTTTATTTTTATGTGGTGCTGAGTATCGAACCCAGTGCCTCACGCATGCTAGGCAAGAACTCTGCCGCTGAGCTCCAGCTCCAGCCCATACGTTCTTATTTCAAACCTAGGTGAGGTTTGCTGCAGTCATTCAACATGTATTTTGGGGGCACTTGCCCTGTGCTAGGCTCTGTTCTAGGTGTTTGGGATGCATGACTGAATAAAAAAGGACTCCTGTGCTCAGGAAGCCTTGCTTTCCTGCAGCCTGGATGGTATGGCCTCCCCCCCACACCGGGTTGCTCTTTCAGGGTGTTTACAGATGGCTGTCCCCTTCCATGCAGTCCCCCACTCCTCTGCAAATGTGGGGCTGTGCTCTCTTCATTATTTGAGACCTTCCTTTCCTCTCTCCTGCTACAGATATCCCACAGCATGGCAGCCTCTCGGCAACTGGAGCTCCACTATCTCAAAAGAACCTTAAGTGCTTTGCCCACATTTGAAAAAAGCATCACTTAAATCATTGTTTATGTTTTATTTTGGAGAAGAAAATTTAACTCTATCCTGAAATCAGGTCCTTTATCCACAAAGAAAAGCCTGGGATAAGAAACCCAGGGGCCACTTTCGGGGCATTATTTGGGTGGGGTGAATTCTTTGTTCAGAGAATAAGGGTGCAGAGATCTCTTGGGGTCATAAACCACCCCGTGAGGAGCTAGGAAGCTCTGATTTGGATGGTCCTCAGCTGGAGAAATTCAAGACCACCACATATAGCTGGAAGTCCTCTATCTATTTGGATCATCCTGGGTCTATGGCAGGCCCTTTATTGCTCCCCTGAACCAAAAAAAAAAAAAAAAAAAAAAAAAAAGCAAGCAAAATAGAAGGAAAAGAAAAGTTACAGCAAAGAGTTAAAATTTTTGAGAACCTACATGCTGTTCCTTAATAGTTCTGTGATCTTGGTAAAGTGATCTTTTTTTTTTTTTTTCTGAGTCGCAACCTACCTTCCCAATAAAGTAAAAAAAAAAAAAAAAAAAAAAAAAGGTTGACATACAAGAAATGTGTGTCCATGAGGTGTCATGCAAATGTCAGTTTGTTTTTACTATTGTTGCTCTCATTGTTATTGTTATTTTTAGCAGGCCTCCCTCCTGGAGCTCACACTAATCTGGACCTGAATTCTCAGGGCTGCTCCAAGGGCTGTTCCCTTGAAGAGTAGGGACGGTCCAAGAACCAGTGCCCAGTGAGGCACTCCCTGCCTCACCCATTAATCAGCCAGCATTGGGCTGAGGAATCTGTGCAGCTGTCACATTGCCATCAGCTAGCACGGACTTTGCATATTATTGCTTTTGAGCTAGGGCTGGAAAGTCCTTGGCAAGGACTCCACCAGCTCAGACTTGTCTGTTTCACTACACCCAGGTTGTGGAAGTTACCCCATTGTATCAGGATACTAGGAACTATTCGCTCCATGGGGACAAATCACTAGTATATCTGAGTTTCACTGTGGGCTCCAGCCTGTGGAATGGACTAGGTCACATCCTGAGCCTTGGGGAAATTAAATGAGGATAAAATGATGCCATAAGTCTGGAATTTTGGGAAATGGGTGTGCTCAAATTGTGAACACTAATGGAGCAGTCCAGGAGATTTAGCTAGGACTAAAGGATAATTTAAATCTCAGATTCCTGACAACCACCTGGCCCCAAGTCTTTAGGATTAGGCAGTCCTATGTGGCTTCATGTTCCCAGATGAAAGATTGGAAGGGTAATCATGTGAACTTTCAATCATTGTCCATGAAATAAAAAGGAAGATGTTCAGAGAGAGCTGATTGGCATCCATTTATAATGCTTCCCATGGGTTTTCAGAATAGGAAAAGTGACCATAAAATGTTAATTCTAGAAGGAACACTCAATATAATGAGAAACAACCTGTTGGAAGAAACTGAAATCCAGAGTGTGCAAGTAAATTTTCTAAGATTACACACTATTGAGTGAAGAAATCAGTACCATATGCTTGTCCAATGAATGACAGAACAGTTAATGAGATGATGAACATGCCATTACGTGTACAGATATGTTAGGTACAAAGAGTTTCACCACAGTGTTGTTTATAGTGGTAAAAAACAGAAGCAACCTAAGTACCCATTATCCATTAAATATCCTAGTATCCATAAAATAGAGAATTGTCTAAATACTTTATAGTATATGCACTTAAATTACCTGTAGTCATTACAAATGATGTGGGTCTATATTTATTAGGATATTAAGGAGCTTAACTGTGGGGACACTTGTGACCTTCTGTTGTGTAGTAATAGCCAATGCCAATGCAGCCATATCTTGGTAAACCTTTATATATATATATATATATATACATATATGCACACATACATATGAGAGAATATTTATAATAATCACTTCAGAAATCAGGTCTTGAATGATGGTGATGGTGATGATGATGATTTGGTACCAAGGATTGAACCCAGGGGCTCTTAACCACTGAGCCATCTCCTCAGTTCTTTTTCAAAATATATTTTATTTAGAGACAGGGTCTTGCTAAGTTGCTTAAGGCCTTGCTAAATTGCTGAGGCTGGCTTTGAAGTTGCCATCCTCCTGCCTCAGCCTCCCAAGCTGCTGGGATTACAGGCATCATGCCTGGCAGGTCTTGGATTATTTTAACTTTCTATTTACATTTGCGTACATTGTTAGAGTTTTGTTCAAATAGTTGTCAAATAAAAGTGATATATTTGTGGTGTGTAATGTGACATTTTGATGTATATATGCATTGTTAAATGGTTAAATCAATCTATTAACATGTCCATAACCATATATACTTATTTTTTGTGATAAGAACATTTTTGATCTACTCTCTTAGCAGTTTTCAAGCATATAATACATTATTAACTATAGTGACCATGCTGTACAATAGATCCTTGAGCTTATTCATCCTGTTTAACTGAAACTTTTTCCCTTTTGACCAACATCTCCTCACCCCATCTCTAGGCTCTGGTAGCCACATTCTACTTACTCATTGTTCGCGTTCAATTAGTTCCACACATGAGTGACATCTTGCAATACTGTATTTGTCTTTCTATGTATGGTTTATTTCACACAACATCATGTCCTCCATTCATCCATGTTGTTGCAAATTACAGGACTTCCTTCTTTTTAAAGGCTGAATAGTATTCCTCTCTCTGTGTGTGTGTGTGTGTGTGTGTGTGTGTGTGTGTGTGTGTGTGTTGGACTTTTAAATTTGTTCATCCATTGGCGGACACTTAGATTGATTTTATATCCAGGTATCTGTTTCTATAATCAGAAATGAAATGATAAAAGGGATTTTGTTTTTGTCATGCATCCCAGGTTATAGTTTCAGAGATTTGCAGAATGGTGGGGCTGAACTTCCCATATTCAGTGGGTGTATAGTTGCTTTGTCTCAATAACAGGCAAGTCCTGCCAAGCATACAAACCAAAGGGAGGGTGTTATGGAGGTCAGGATGCCCCGTATCTTCAAATGGAAATGGTCAGTAAAGAGGTAGGTTAAGATGTCCCCGGAACTTCAAGATAAAGAGTAAAGATTGGGAAGGATATAACAGTTGTTTTGAGTCCCTGTGGGTGTGATTACCCTACAAATAGTCACAAATGGGAGGCAGAGGAGATTTAGAAACCCCTGACTCTAATTAAAATGTTGGGCTGTGGTCATGGGCAAGCATGACTAGACTGAAGCTACAACTGGAAAGGTGAAACAGAAACTTGCTGGACAGTGCTGTCATTGGCCAATGGGGGATGATCAGCATGGTCTAGAGAAGGGACCTCTGTGTGCTCACCAGCATTTATCCAGCCCTGTGGGCTGCATGGCTAAGAGTCCTGGCCATGAACTCTGTCAAGCTGCAGAGCACTGAGACACCTCCATGCACATCGCCCTGCCAAGGGCTGGCGGGATTGGGTGCAGGTGTGCATGAAATTGCAAACGCCAACTTATGTGTATGCATGTCTTGAAGGGTTGGAAGAGGCCTTGTTTTGCCCCATAATGCTTAAAAATCAACAAAATATCCTATAATTTATTTATTTATTTATTTGTACCAGGGATTGAACTCAGGGGTACTCGACCACTGGGCCACATCCCCAGCCTTTTTTTTGTATTTTATTAGAGACAGGGTCTCACTGAGTTGCTAAGTGCCTCACCATTGCTGAGGCTGGCTTTGAACTTGTGATCCTCCTGCCTCAGCCTCCCAAGTGCTGGGATTACAGGCGTGCGTCACCACACCCGGCATATCCTATAATTTAGCCAGAAAGAATACCCCCATTTCCTGTGAGGCAGAATAATTAAGTCACTCTACTTAGTGTTTGCTTTTTTTTTCTTTGGTACCGGGGATTGAACTCAGGACCACTGGGCCACATCCCCAGCTGTTTTTTGTATTTTATTAGAGACAGGGTCTCTCTGAGTTGCTAAGTGCCTCGCCATTGAGGCTAGCTTTGAATTCGGGATCCTCCTGCCTCAGCCTCCCAAGTCTGGGATTACAGGCGTGCGCTACCACGCCTGGCTCTTAATGTTTACTTTTGCCAAGAAACAATCTGTCTTTCAAAGCATTAAGTAGGTCGCAGAGATCACATCTAGCAAGGTCCTGGGTCTTGTGTGCTTTGCTGCCCATGTGGTCCCAGTGAGAAATGTTTGTAAGGTCCCTATGCTGGTTTGCTTGGCTTTTTTTTTTTTTTTTTAATATTTATTTATTTGCTTTAGTTGTACACAATGCATTTTATTTTTACGTGGTGCTGAGGATTGAACCCGGGCCGTGCACGTGCTAGGCAAGCGCTCTACCGCTGAGCCACAACCCCAGGCCCCCCTTTTTTAAAAAACTATTTATTTATTTACTTTAGTTGTACACAATGCAATGCATTTGTGTTTACGTGGTGCTGAGGATCGAACCCGGGCCGCGCACGTGTGAGGCAAGTGCTCTGCCGCTGAGCCACAACCCCAGTCCCTTGCTTGGCTTTAAGCTCCCTGGAGCGACAATTTTCCTTGGGCAAATGAAAAAAAAAACATATGCTAACTGCTTTATCCACAGCTTAGTTAAGAGGGGTGTTCTGCCCAACATCTGAGTTTGAGGAAAGATCTTGAAGGAGAACATGAGAATCTTTGACTTGGGTATTAGATATTTTGTTGATTAAACATACTACGTTTTAGTTGAGCACCTGCTGTGTAGCCAGCATCTGCTTCCTGGATCTGCAGCCCACTGCATGCGCAGGGAGAGATGGTCAATCTTTAATCACTTATGAATATCCAGTTGTTTACCTGAAATGGCCCACGAAGCAGTAGGAACAATGCTCTCATTAACATGAGGCGCAAAGTGCAAAAGAAAAGCCATTTATTCAATATTCCGTTAATACCCACCTTCTAGTACTGCAGTTGACATTAGCTGGGGAAAGACCTGATATTTTCACTCTTTATTTTGGTGACAACTATGGCTTCTTTGCGTGCTTGTTGTTCTTCTCTGGCTTTGAAGCTATATCGCCAGTGGACACGGTTCAGAAGTTTTTTTCTTTCAGCCAAGTTAACCATCCATACTCATCCCAACTGCCTGAAGAACTCGATTGCAACACTCAGTATACGTCTGGCAACTGTCCGGGTGGTAGGGTTCTCTCCATCCTGCTGATTTAGGTTGTCATTGTTGACAGTGCCACCTTTCTTTTTTAACTATAGGCAGTACTTCATCAGGGAGACCTTCTCGGCTCAGCTGGAGGGTGTCAGGCCACTGGCCCCGGGGTTCTTGGGTGCTCTTGGAATTTCATCAGTATTTTATTTCCAAAGCAGTTTCAGCACAGACTAGCTCAGAGATAAGAAACGGGGGAATGAAGGGGATTTTAGACAATTGCCATTTTGTGAAACTGTATTAAAATTACATTTATCGAGGGGAGCTTAAGAAAGTAAACAATAAAAGCAGAAAGAAAACAGCCTGAAGGGAAAACAAAGAGAGGTGTGCTGTAGAAAGAAGTGAAAGGAAGGAAAAGGGTGGAAGGAATACAGAATTTCTCCTCAACTCTCAAATTTCAAAGAGGAGTGGCAAGGAACACACATTCATTTGACTTTGGGAGAAACTGTATGAACTTTCTTCTTGCAATCTATTTACCTTTCAAACAGTGTTTGCTAGTACTGATCTGGATATCTCTGCACTAATAATAGCTTTGGGGAACAGGCTGCACTGATTGGGATGCTTTCTGGCTGAGTTTGAACAAAAGCAAATTCAAGCTCTTGCTAGCTTTCTGTGGGTGTTAGGGGGCCAGACCTACCTTAGGAGACTTCTTATATCAAGTCATTAAAAGCCCTCAATTCATATATTCATTAAGAGTGTTTACACTTGTTCAGACTGGAAAATCTACCCCAAATGGCATCTGGCCAGAAGTTGATACCTGTTGCTACAGAAGGAGGGACATATCCCTATGCCAGAGTAACACTGTTTCACTGGGCAAGAGGGGACATTCCTTCCTAAGAATATATGGCTTGACAGGTCGACTGAAACTTTGCTCGGCTCTCTGCCCATGTGGAAAATGAATGCGTGGCATCTACCTTCCAAAGGAGAAAAGCTCAGGAGCAGAACAGAAAGGCAGGTTAGTGGGACTGTGGAGAGGCACAGATGCCAGAGTGAGCTGCACTGCCCAGCCCCGCGGGGCTTTAGACCCCCTGAACACGTTACTGCCCAAAGTCTTAAAACTTGACCGCTCACCACCATGGAAAGAATCAGGCTTAGTGCTTTAATCATATCCAGAGGCAAATAAACTGCAGCTTCAGCCAGAACAGATCCGGTTTCTTTCCCAGACTTGGCAACTTATAAAATAAGCTCAGTGATATTCCAAGAGTTAATTATGAGACTTTAGAAATCCTGGATGGGCATCAATCTTTTGAAAAGATTCACACCAAGTCTCAGCAACTTAGAGAGGGCCTAAGCAACTCAGCAAGACCCTGTCTCAAAATATAAAACTAAAAAGGGCTGAGGATGGGGCTCAGTGGTAAAGTGCCTCTGGGTTCAAAAGAAAGAAAGAAAAAAAAAGAAAACCAAATCACACCAAATATCTGGTGGCTTTATATAGCACCACTGTGTGTGCATTTTAAGAGTTCAACACTTTTAACATTTTTCTCTCCAAACTTAAACATCTCCAAAAGTGCACAGGAAAGTGAGATTTATTAGGTGCATTTGAAGGTAACGACATCTACTCACTTTACGGCGGAAATGCATGAGGGCAGATCCCTTGCTCCCTACCACTCACTGCCAGGCAGTAGGAGAGGAAAAACTAGAACTCCTGCTTTCAGAGCCCTTCCCTCCCTCCACAGTCTCTGGAATCCAGTGTGAGAATCCAGAAGAATCATATGACTCCTCTACTCAAGTACTTTAAGAAACGTTTCTGCTTTTTTCCTTTGTTAACCTGAGAGGACAGTTGGAAGGAGAACATCTCTCTTCCCATATTCCCTGGCTCCAAGTTTCCTTTTAAAAAATGTAAGCCACACCACAACTCCCAGCAGCTGAGGCCTGTACCTCTGGAGTCCAGCTTTCCCTTACCACTGGTGCGAAAAGAGAGTTCCAAACAGGCAGAAAGCCTTGGAGGGCAAAGGCAACCCTGAGCACAGGTGAGGGCTTTGGTGAGACAGATTCCACGTAAAGAGGGTTCCCTGGGCTCACTAGCAGAGCCCTCCCTTCCTTGAGGGTGAGGCTGCTAGATCTCAGGGACTCTGGCCAGTGCCGGGAGTGGCTCCTCCCAGACAGGCATTTTTATTATCAAATGAGTGATGGGAGAGGGGGGAGGTGAAGAAATATGTGAGAAACTGATGCAATCTTTGTCACATCATCAGTTTTTAATGAAAAATCTAGACTTTGTTATCTTTACAGAGATAGAATTCAGTTCTTAGGGACTTGTGAAGAGGCTGTGTGTGTGTGTGTGTGTGTGTGTGTGTGTGTGTTCCATTATCCACTTTAGAAATATTCTCCTCTATGTGAATATATTTTCCCCTAAAAACCAAAGTAACATGTTTATTGTAGAAATTTTGGGGAAAAAAATACAACAGAAATGTGACCAGAAGCAACTGAAATTCACCTACAATTTTACCATCTAATTTTATCAACATTTTATTGCAACATCATCAGTCCGTTCTCTATCCTTTTATGGAATTTAAGTTCTAAGAGAGCAGGGATCTTGTTCACTTCTGTGACCTGATCTTCTGAACAGGGCTCAGGGAAGGTTGAGGTGCAGTATGTATTGGTTGAATGAATGAATAAAAAACTATATGAACATACTTATGTACAGTAGAAACAACATACAGAGAATTGCTTGGGTTTGGCAGATTCAAATCCAAGCTGCTGCCGCCAACTTACTATATGTCCTTGGAGAAATCACTTCACCTTTCTCTGGGCCTGAGCATCTTCTTCAGTAAAATAATTATTGTAGCTAACATTGAGTGTCTAGCGAATGCATTATTATAAACTCTATGTACATATTTCTCACCATAACTTTATGAGATAGCTATCCACTCTCTTCATTTGATTGATGCATGAGGAAACAGGAATGGAGAGGGTAAGTGATTTGCTCAAAGTCACACAGCTCCTAAGTGGAGAGCTTGGCTTGAGCTTGGGCATCCAGGCTGTGCATCTCTCCCATGGAATGCCTAGACTGTGGGATTAGATGCCTTCAAAGTCCCCTCCCAGCTCCAGGATTGAGTGAGAGAGGAGTGGTGTGGGGAGGGTGGCAGTGATGATCATGCCAATAGCTGGGTTCAAGAAAGTCAATTGTGGAACAAGGTCCAGGTGATTATTATATGGAGGTCAGAAAGCAAAGTCCTTAACTAGAGGACTTCCTCCAAGAGTCCATCCAGGCATTCAGAGTGCATAATTAAAGAGCAGGGATTGTCTGTTGTCAATCAATGCTCCTTCATTCAGAAGCAGGTTACTCTTCTGCTTCCTGGGCCTCATACCACAGGACGGTGCCCAAGGGTCAGTCAAAGGAGTCAGAAATAAATTTGATACTTCCTGGCAATGAGCAGCAGCTGATGCACTTGACAGGGAAGGAAGAACAGGAATCTCATTTGATGATTAGCTGGGATTTTAATTAACAGGGGTTCCCCTTCCCCCCTTCCTCCCCCTCTCCACTGGAACCTGTGTTTTGTCTTATGTCCATAGTAACCAAAGTCTCTTTCTGGTGAGGAGGAATGGGCTTCAGTAAACAGATCTATTTGTGTGACTCCTATTACTCATTTCAAGCAATGTCACTCCTTTTTCCACTGTGGTCTGTGTGTCTGAGTCAGAGGGAGCCTACAACAGGGTTCTTTGAATTGATGGCTCACTCCCAGTCACTTTTGACTGACTGCCAACTTAGCAGGGCGTAGCTTACCAACATTTTTTTTTTTTTTTTTAAAGCCAGACTGATTCATAGAAACTCCTTTAAAACACAGGGAAAAGAAACCGCCCATCACACACCCCAGCACACCAGCGGAGGAAACTTATAACCTCGGGAGGCAGTCCCTCCCTCACTGTGGTCACATACCTCCAGAAGAGCGGACCAGGGACACTGCCAGCTCCTGCCACTCAGGGAGTCTGCCTCCGTTGCTGGGACCCTCAAGGTAGGACAGCTCCCAGCTCTGGGGAAGCTCTGCCCGCCGGCTCCTTTCCACTGGGCTCCTTCTTCTGAGATTTCATCTAAGCATTGCTTTTACCATTTCCTTTGCTACTTTTCCATGGTTCTCAAGTCAAGCCCTTGAAACGTTTAGCCAAGTGGATGCTGAGACAACCTTTCCCTTAAAGAATGTGTTTTGTGGAGGGGTCAGGGGAAATCAGCAGGATGGGGCTGTACTCATTTCTTGTATTAATTGCATTCTTACTCTAAAGATGTGGAGGGAGCAGGGACTTTGGAACAAATCTGGATAGCATATTCTTTATGGAGGACACAATACATACCTCTGAAACGGAACTTGCCAGATGTTTTCAACTCCTCTGTTTTGATTCAAATTACTTCAGGACCTGAGTTATTTCTTGGCTTGTGGGTTGTTTGCTGGTCTTTCGGGGTGAGGGTGTATAGATCTGTGGTTTTCAGTTTATTTTTGCTCTTTTACTACCCTTTTCCTTGACCATTCACTTCTGTTTAAGTTTTTTTCTCTGAGAGGGGCGGGGAAAAGGAGAATTGGTTTGTTTAAAGAAAACCGTTAGGGAAACGGAGAGGGAGAGAGGCAGATGGTGTTTCAAATAAAACGTGGGAGGGTTCATTTGGTGGAATCAGGAGCCTGATGTGGATTCCAGGCTCCTCTTCTGGTCCAGATGTGGAGGTGGGGGAGGCAGGGGGGAAATCGGGCTTGGAGGAGAGGGTAGGGCAGGGGAACTTTGTTCCTATAAGAAACTATTGAATGGCTTCGAACTTCCACCGGAGGAACAGCTGCATTTCAGTGCTAAGTTAAAAGATCAGAACAGAAATTCCTAAGCGGATGTAGAATTTTGTAGTGGGGAAGGCAGTGATCACTTTTGGAATGTTTATCTTTTCACTCTTTGGCAGAACCGGTTGTATAAATGCAAACTCCGAAGCTCCAAGTGCATCTAGGGAGATGAAAGGCACCTTTGCTCTTTGCTTTTGCTTCATTGGGTTAACATTTTGGTTGAGTGTCGACAAGGGTGTGGCCGTTTCGACATAGATACTGGTATATTTTTTTTCTCCACGTAAACAAGATGAGAATGACAGGATTCAGCTTGTCTGATGAAGTTAGGCTTTTCCTTCAGAAACTCAGTTCGCTTGTTGGTTGGGAGATTTAAATGTAATCAGCCTGCAAGTGGAGCAGGCAAAACTCCCTGTAAAACTGCCCTAAGGGGGTGGTTAAGCAAACGCAAGGGCAACATTTCAAGATGCAGGGAACTCCCACGTTTGCTTCAAATGTTTATGACTTCCAGATTACATGGATGTGAGCAAGAAGAGCCAGATGAAATCCACAGCTGTGGTAGTCTATGAAAATAATACAGATTTGCCTTCAGTTTTGTGTAGGTTAAAACTAATAAGCAACCTCTAACCAGTCAGCAGACGGGAAACACCGACAATCTGGAGGGTGTAAACATCATGATCTGTGTTATTTGTGGAGCATTTCGCATCACTCTGTGGCTTTAGAAGTGCAAAAAACGTGCTGTGGGTTATTTGCTGGAGTTTGAGGCAACCTAAGGTGGCTCAGATTCCTGCTGTCTACTTTTCCTGCAAGGAGGGGGCGAGCGCCTGAGTTGGGAGAGGTTTCCGGGACTTCAGCTGTAGGTCTTCGACAACACTGAAATGTGAGGGCTATTTTCCCCCTGTGGCCTCCCACCCTCAGAGGCAGATCCAGTTCCACCCAGACTCTGAAGAATGGGGCGGGGGTGGAGAGCCATCTAGGACCGCTGGATATCCGGGCTACTGCCCCAGTGAGGAGGGCCCCAGATTTCACATTGTTCAGGGGTACTAAACTGTTTTGGGAGTTGGCATAACGCCATCAAGAGACCAGCCCCTAGCCGATCACATCCTCAGAAACTGGCTACTTCCCAGGAGTCCTGGGTGGCCTTTTCAGGAGAGGAAAGGCATTCCTTTTGCAAACCTTGGATAGGACTGACTGGTTTGCTCAATCCTCTGTGATTTCCTCTGGAGACCAATTAGGCCTCATCCGTTCCCAGCCTTGAATGGGCTTCATAGAGATCTGCCTGGGAATGCAGACCCTCTTGACTCATTCTGGTGACTCTTGGGATTTGCAGGTAGTGCTGGAACCATAGGGGCTCTGGAGAAAGAGCACAGAGGTGCAGGATGGTTTATGCACGAAGCAAAACTCCTTTTTCTCTCGACTGGCTGGAGCCTGATGGAGTATATGTACGTGAAAAGTGGCCACGGAAAAGGGCACAAAGCAAATTAGTCCTACATGCTTCATTTTATTCATAGAATTCTGAATTTGGGAGGGATCTTGAAGATCAGCTCATTCCTTCTTCCACCATATTTGGAAGTCTAATTTTTGGACATTTTACAGCTCCTTAAAATCCCTGTACAGGAGGAGCTCAGTACCTCAGAGTTGTACCTCCTGCTCATCCCCCTTTGAGGGGTAGCTCTAAACTATCGAGTTCCTTAAATTGAACAAAATCAGCTTTCCTGTAAGTTCCTGGTTCTGCAGGGCTGAAACAACCCAGAAATATCTACATGGGATTTGTTGTTGCCCCACCCAATGCTCCTCATCTTTTAGACACTAAATTCTTAGTAAATATTTAATTAAGACAGCTTGATGGATCTGCACTGCATTATCTTATTTACTTTTTCTTTCTTTGTTCCCCTATGTTTCAGAAAGAGCATTTATAAAGTTTTAGAACACGCACATAGTCAAGCATATCCATAGAATTTGACTCTGAGGTATTTCATTTTTCAGACACATGATTATGGTTCCTTCTTTAACTTCCCACATATACATACTCTGCAACCTTAACACAAAAGCTCAGAGACATTTGGGACTCAGATGCACATACGCAGAGGGATACACCTCATATTGCCACCTAGTGGGTCATGGTTAAAACAATCCAATGCCAGAAACACTTCTAACTTGGCATTTTAGAGATTGTCCCATAATTTGGTCCATAGTGCATGTGATCCATGCCTGTACACTGTTAACCACCTGTCATGGTAACTAAGGGAATAGGCTGCCAATCAAAGGTAGCCTGTCTAATTGCTGGAAGTTGTGTATCAATGCCTTGAGAAGAGCTCATAATCTTTAACGAGCATAGAACTGGAATTTTCTGAGCATGTGCTTCTCTTTTCCAGTATTCTTCTCAGTTAAGCCCAGTTGACCCCAAATTTCTTGACTATGCTTTCCATTCAGTGATCAAGGAAGGCCACCTATGATTCCAGTCAGGGGTTTACTTGAATTTCCAACACCTCACCCCTAAAACACATGTCTCCAAGATGACTCTTTAATATTTCAGTCCCTGGTGCTGATTGGTGAAGCAGTTTCCCTCAATTTAACTTGAAGATTTACTGATGCTGCATAGAAATACAAACATTTGTGGGGATTGCTCCCTCTCTCTTTCTTTTAAACAAAATATTGGTGTCAGTATTTTCTTCCCTATTGTGAAGAGGGCATTTCTCTGGAACCTAAAGGAACTCCTCTCTGGTAGTGGCTTGGCCTCATGTGGCTTTGGCGGCTGATGTATTTCTTGCGTCAGTTTCATGAATTCTTTCTTCAAAAAGGAAGAGAATCCTTTTGGCATGGAATTTAACTGCGGCAAGAATCATGGGGTAGGTGTGAGACACTGATAGGAAGACATGGGACTGTTGTCTTGTCGGGACTCTGCAGTGTGGCCAGGGGAAAGTCACTCACAGTTTCCTTGCTTGAGGAAATTGAACTTGATGGCCTTCGAGGCCTCTGAAACTCTAAAATTCTAAGACCCTACCATTCTTATTTTGAGAAGTCCCTTGAGTTCACAGTAGCAGCTGGTTAGAAATTGGTAGAAAAGTGGAATGAGGCAACATGCTGCACTGAAATGGGCATTTACAGAGAATGCTTGGCTCCAAGCTGTCATGAGGACACAGGTGGCATCCTGTGCCCCAACCCCCTAGAGATTCCTTAGGCATAGTGCTTCCAGGACTTACCTTTAGGCAGCAGAGAACATCACCCAGCACTTGGAAGGGAAGGAAGAGGTTTGATTTATGAAACATGAGGTTTCCCTGCCAGCTCATGAGAAAGGCAGACTATCTAAGCCTGTTAAGACACTGACAATAGCAAGGAATTTGTCAGGAATGAAATTGGACTCAGGAAGAAACTGAGCTCTCCTGGGAAAGAAACTCCACCCTATTCTCAAGGATGGAGATCCTACAGCATGAGGGTGTGGCCCTAAAGGTGTGGAGCCAAGGAAAAACAAATTAAGAGGAGGAAACGGAAGGTTCCAGGAGGACTGGAAGGAGGGAGGGAGGGTAGGGTGGACCCTGAGTGTTGGGGGAGAAGGCAAATGGAAAGGCCTAGAAGGGAGAGAAAGATGAGTGGACAAAGACCAGGAGTGGGCCAAAGAGCAAGGGCGACGTGGTGAGAACGTTTCTACTCCTAACTCCTTCTCCTGTTTGGGGGCCGCCTACCCTCAATGTCTCAGGACATCATTAGGTCAAAATTCTGATACTTGTTCCTGTGAAGCATCATTGGTTGCTCTGGCCACATTTTTTTTTTTTTTTTTTTTTTTTGGCCTGGCCAATACATGCTTGGCGCCATTTGTGTTTCCATTAAGTGTTTGTGCAACAAGACAGTGACCTATCCCAGTGTTCCTCGTCTTTCAGAGGTAAGATCAGAACTGGGAGCAAAGTGAGCTCCTTGATTCTTAGACTTCTTGTTTCAAATAATCAAAGCCCCTTCCCCAGGGGGCTGGAGAAGGGGAATTGGAGAGAGGTTTCCTTCCCTGAAACAACAAGTTTGGGTAAGATGGAGTATTCCCACTGATCTCAAAGAATTCTGAAGCTGAGCCCCTGAGCTTTCCCTTTGCGAAAGCTGCTCTCAGAGCTTCCACAGGGAGGGGACTCCTGTGCAGAGGGTGGGGCCCAGGATGGAATATTGGAAGCTTGTCTCGGGGTTTGCAAGGAGGGAATCTGTTTCAGGCCTTTAGTGGCTTCTGGACTGACTCTGCTGGGTGGGCCTTCTCAGAAATACAACAGGAAGAAGCAGTGGCCTTTGAAAGACCACTTGTTTATACCATTGGCACTGTTTTGAGGGGCCTTGACGACTGTCTGAGTAACTCAGAGGTGGTGGGAGGAACAGAATGATGAGTAACTGCCAAATGCTAAGACAAAAGACAGGAGAGGGAAAAATCATGCTAGAGTGCAAGAGCCCTCGCTGGAAGACGCAAGATGGTGGCCTCAGGTCTGATTGTGCTTTACCTAGGGGACGTGCATTTCCTTCTTGGTCAAGGGGTTGGACTGAATGACCCAATGCCTCTAAACCTGTAAATAACCAATTGCTCTAAGAACCAGAAAGCCTGCAGCCCACCCAATGCACTTGGGGTGTGCCTCTGGCTGAGTGGCGTCCTTCCAGCCTCCCTGCCCCCTTCCAGGCTGAAGGCTGTTGCCGCCATCTGCTGTCAGACCCACCCAAGCGCTGCTGGGCTGGGCCACACCTCAACTTTCTTCCCAAACCCGAGTTATGATTTTGGCAACTTCTCCCTTGAAGACACTCTGGCTGCGGGAATACTTCTCCTTTGTCAGAAGCTTCCGTCCTTACCCAGGGGACTCGCCCCATCCCTTGACCAGCTGCGGGCTTGGGGCGTGGGCTGAGCTCAGGCTTCAAGCCTTGGTCTGGCCTCAGCCTTGCAGATGTTGCCCAGATCCACCCCCTCTGCTGGACACAAAGGAGGACAAGCGGAAGTAAGAGAGAACGAGAGGTTACTCTCTTGGGGAGCATCTGCAAAAATAATATTCATGCTAGTTGTTTGCCTCTGGTTCTGCCAGAGAATCTTACAGCCCATTTCATTGGCCCAACTCTCTCATTCTATATGAAGGAGTTAATATAATAACTAAATACCATATTGCCCTTGCTCTCTGTTAGGCATGAGTTAACCCTATGAGGTCTACAGGGGACAGTTGGGAAGTGGTGGAGGCAGGATTCAAACCCAGAACCTATGCTTTGTAGCATTTGATACTCTGCCTCTCTATGAGCCACTGACCAGAGAGGTTATGCAAAATTTCCAATGTCAAGTTAGGCAGAGGCAGAATTTTTATGAGCATCTGGTTCTCCAGTAAGTGCTTGTTTGCTTGACCTACCTCTCCCCTCTTTTTTCCTTTCTTTTCCTTCCTGATAACATGTTTGCCCTGTCCTTCAACCAACCCCTCTTGACCTCATCCCTAACTATGTGAGAGTCCATACTATTCTACACCAAGGCTGGATAAACACTATTTTTCTATAGTCACCTTTATTTATGATAGCCCACATTTGCAAGATATAGTTTCCTTCCCCCAGGTCCTAGAAAAAAAGCAGTTGTTTTCCCTGGACACTGTAGGTCCCTGTTTCTTTTGCTGCTTGATTGCTGATGTCTCTCCTGGGCATAAAAACTGCCCCATACTCAAGAGCATCAGCCCTAGTATGATGAGCGCAGAGTGAAGGGCAACCTGAAGTTCTTTCTTCCCACACCCACATCAGATATTGAGAGGCAGGAGGAAATGATCCTTCAGGACCCTTTTCCCACATTTCCTGTGGAGAAATTAATGCCCCCTCTCCCATCCCTACGTAAGAACAATATTGGGATGGAAAAGTATACTTGACATAAAACAACAATAAAAACAGCCAGAAAAAGCTCATCCAAGTTCTCATCGACTCAGCTGCCTTTAATCCCAGCTTCTTCCTCCTCCAGATATATCCTCTGGCTGCTTCCAAAAGAGAGTATTTCCTTTTCTGCTTTTGTGTTCCATGGGCATGGGTTTTGCCAACCAAAATGATCCTCAATGTGAAACAAGCACATCAAAAGCAAAGTGGTCCTGACTTGTGAGGGTAGAGGGGCAACTGTGGCACCCTAGGCTGTGTCCTCAGGAGAGGGGCAGCCGCAGCTTTGCTGGGGTGTTGCCCAGAGGAGGATAGAGCCAGAGGCTGACTCATAGAGGTCACATGACCAGGAGCAGCTTGCTTTTCATCTTAGCCTTCCCTCCAGGGAGCACCAGGTCTTTGATCAGATGGTGTGAGAAGCTTTTTTCAAAATTTGCAAGTTATCCAGAAGGATGAGCCTTTCACAGTTGGAAAAATATCAACCAATGTAAAAATTGCTGAACTGCTCTAGCAGTCATCTGAGGATTAGATTATATCTTGACTGAAATTTTAGGATATAACGTGAGGTCCTCTGGTGAATTCTGTGATAGCACTGCAGATTTCTCTGAATGTGTTGCAAAGGTGGCCATTGTAGAAAGAGGAAGCATCCATCTAGTCGGGAACCTCATGGGTGGAGCTAAGATGGCTGGTGGTTGTTCAAAGCAGACTCTGGTGCACTGTCAGGACTTTCCTAATGGGGCCTTGGTAGGCAGTGAGCTCTCCATGACTAGAGGAGTTGAAGCGTGACCTAGATAGTTCTTTGGTGCAGTTTCATAGATGAGCTTCATACGTTGTGAAGGAATTGTAAATCTCTCCTTTAGTCTGAAGATTCTATAACCCAAAAATGTAGGTAGAAAATTTAAATATGCAGATAGATTAATGTTTATAAATTTAAGATTTTCTCTTTGCATTCAGTTTTGAGCTCTTGAACAAAATGGACACATACACATATACCCTTGTATATCTAAATGCCAAAGTTACTCAAGAAATAGATGCATGCATATTTACATAGTGTATGGGACTATATAATATAAAATTTGCATATAGTGAAATGTTCAATACATAGTCATTATAATGTATTAAATAATTTTTAAAAATAATAAAGAACCAAATTTCATGCATGTTCAAAAAAAAGAAAGAAAGAAAGAAAAACATATTCCTTCTTGGATTCTGTGTCTATTATGAAGTCTTCAGTCACTTCACTATTGCTTATTTTTCCATACAGAAGAAAATACTTCCTTTCTCAATTCATTTATTTAATTGAACAATATTTATTTGGTACCGGTCATAAACAAGACTCTCAGGAACTTGGACTCTTTGTGGCGGGGAAGCCAAACATGTCCGTAAATAACTTTGTTACCAGGCAGGCTATCATCAGTGGCTTTGGTAAAGGGCTGTGTAAGGGCCGTAGCATAACAGGGAAGAGACTACTCCGACCTCTGTATCTGGGAAGGCTTCTTAGAGGAGGCAAGGTTTGCATTTGGTGGGAAAAAAATTAATAGTTACTGGCAGAAGGACATAAAAGCAGAGCTTTTAGTTTTGGAAATCAAAGTCCTAGGATCCCAAGGGCCAGCATGAGGCGTTCAGATCTTCTTTCCTGGTGATTTGTGCTGATGGCATGTGTGTGGGAGGTGGGTTGGAGGGGAGGACTTGGAGGTTTTTGAGTAGAGAGGCATGGTTGAATAATCCAATAGCAGCATAGAGGATGGATGGGGTAGAGAAGTTGAGAGAGAATCAGGAGAGGGGTTGATGCTAGGCAAAGTCCAGACTAGGGCCTGAGCTGGACTCTGGCAATGGAGTGAAAAGTCAGGAGGTAGAAACTCAAGACCTGACTGTGAAGGTGAAGGGGAGATAGAGAATTTGGCAACTGACCATTTTTGCTCTCCTTCCCCCCCCCTAGTAAAGCCTGAGTTATCTTTGGCTGCCAGGGAAATGCCTGAACTGTCTTCAGCTAGCCAGCCTGGTCCAGCAAGTGCTGCTCCGGAAGGCTCTTGCGCCATCTTGTCTTCCTGTAGTGAATGTCTCTGCTTGGGCGTTCATTCAGGAGAATCTCACCCACTTTCAATGAATCATGGAAATTTGAGCGCTGTGGGACTCCCCCATTGTTCACATCGTTCCCAGCCCCTGGGTTCTGAGTCCCTAGGCTCAGACTGATTCCTCAGTGACTCAAGTGCCAGGATTTCTACCACTTCCTATGCTGGAGAAGTGGGTTTTTTGGTTGCTTTCTTCTATTTCATTGCTCCTAATTATGGTGGCTTAGACCACCCTTAGAGAACTGCTTCCCCCAGACTCCTCTAGCTGTTCAATAAACACACAGACTCCACAACAGGAAGTTATCTGATCCCTAGTTTAGCAATCTTACAGCCAAACTAAGCACATCTGAATTTCTCTATTGTTTCTGAGAAGTTAATTTCTCAAAGTCTTTCAAGAATTAGTTACAGGTCATCAAAGGAAAGTCGCTCACAGGGTCTTAATTAATTTTCACTTCCCAGAGCACCCTATGAGCATTAGGCTACCTGAAAAAAGGTAAAGAAGCAAAGCAAGGCAGTCTCAGGGGTATTATTTTTTTATTCTGTTCTGTCCTTTTCTCTTCTCTTCCCTCCCCCTCTGTCTCTGTCTCTCTCGTGTTCTTTCTTTCTTTGTGGGAAATAAATGTAAAAGGGAAGCAAGAAGCCAGTAAAGATTTAAGTGGATGGAGACTGTGTCATCCCCATCCACTCGTCCCCTCCCTGACATCAGTTAGTCATTTATAGCTGTGCTCACCAGCAACTGTGATCCTCAGGGTCATGTCTGCTAACTATAACACATTTTCTGTTAGCAAACAGAAATTAATGCAAATACAGAATGGCCAGTGGTTGGGAGGCCTGCATTAGAGACAGGAGCTGTCATGTGATCCAGGTCATGTGGGAAGAAAAGGAGAAGCAGTTGTCAGAAAATGGCAGTGTGGAAGGGGAACGGGCAGGCCCGTCCATGAGGACAGAAGACTAGAAAAGGGACGACAGAGACCTGTGTGAGGCTCCAGGTCTCGAATCCCATTTCTCCTAATAGTTACTTCTCTTCAGGGGCAACTTGTGTACCTCCTCTACCTTTCTCAGTTTCCCAGATCATCCCTGTGCACCCACAGCAGGTAGGTGAGGATTCTGCTCTGTTCACATTCCTGTGGGTGCAGAAATGTGTTCCTGGCATCCCATGGGGAAGCCAGTACATGTCCTGCCCCTTCAGAACAGTGTGAATTGACCACCTCCAGTGGCCTGGGCCACCAGTAGCCTTGTGGTGAGAGTCTCTCAGCAATGAATGCCAAACTCTGGCACTACTGTGCACCACAGAGTTGCAATGCTATTGTTCTCTGCTTCCTGGCACAAGTTACCCAGCCTTGGCGATGGAATGCTTTCCACTGGAGAGTGCCACAAGAAGCATTTTAGAGAGGCATGGAGAAGAAATCCGTAATCATTTTAGTGAAACATACTGAAGAAACAAAGAGAGAGAGAGAGAGAGAGAGAGAGAGAGAGAGAGAGAGAGAGATAGCATCCAATACCTCCAATGACCTACTTGCTCAGAAATGGTCTTTCTGTGCCATAGGATGAAGCAAGATCCACAGTGGAGCAGAGAATGAGTCTCCCCCCAAGTTACTCTAATGGATGTGTAGAAGTCTCAAGAGCAGGATCTTCTGTTATTATACCCACTCTACTCCTCTGTTTGGTAGATTTCCCAGACATCCTACCATTTGGTTCCCATAAAGACTGCGAGGGTTGCCTCCCCTGGACTGAGGGTTTATCTGAAGGGGTGAGGTACAGGATCTCTAATATAGAGACTGGGTAACAGGAATAATCCAGAACAGAAATTTAAGAAGATAGTTCATTTTGTTTCCAAATGTATTGGGAGAGGGCCATTAAAATAACAGAAGCCCCTCAAAGCTGACAATGGATGATACTGATAAAACTTGACAAATTTGGGGCAGTGAAAAGATGAAATTATATGCATTATGCAATAGTAACAGCTACACAGCCTCTACTTGTGGCTGGACACAGCAGCCAGAAGCAGGGAGAATTGTGTGTTTTGTACAATAACAACACTTACTAATCCAAGACACGACTCCCTCCCACGGTGAAAAAAGACACAGCATCATCACAGGAATCTAAGATGAAAGACAGTTGCCTCTTAGTTTGGTTCCTCCACCCAGTCCTCCAGCCTGCAACGCGCAGGGAATAATGATCAGGTGGGGCCGTGGCTTAGATCAGAGGTGAGATTCAGTGGCCAGGAACTCACCAGCCCTGTGGATACGGAGGTCAGGTGAGAGGGGCCTTCCCAGTGGAGACTGAGCGGCAGTGAAAGGGAGTGGACTCAACCCGAGAGGGTTACAGAGCCATCCAAGGAGACAGAAAGTGCTACTGAAATCCAAAGAGCTGTCAGGGAAGGAACTCACAATGGTTTCCCTTAAGTGGCCTCACTTGGTGTATTATATTCCATTCTTGGCCCCTCAATGACTTTTTACTCTTAGGAGGAGGATGTTTGTAAATTTACAAACCAAAGGAATAAGAGAGTCCTTTAAAGAGCCCAGGAGGATTAAACACAAGACCTCATTATGTAACATTTGTGATTTCCCTCAGCCAGCCTATTTCTCTACCCAGGAAGGGCAAGGTCAGGATCCAGTGAGGTGTGAACTTGGGGGTATTAGAAGAATGGGCTGAGATGAGTCAACTTTTTCCTGGTCATCTCTGAGGGTGGGTCTGTAGCCTCCCCACTCCAGGGGCAAGGTTAGGCAAAATGGCAATTTCTAAGAGGACTAAAATGGCTTTATACACACTGCTTCATGAACCAGCTAGCTGATATCTTATTCCTTGCACTTAACATAGGGCAGCCTGGTGTTACATAACCAAGTTGAGTTGGAAACATCTACTCAGCTTCAGGTATGGATAATAATAATAATTGTAATAATAAAAATAGTAATAATAGTAATAATGATTGCAATCAAAGCAAACTCATTGTCAGTACTCACCATGTGCCAGACCCCATGCTAGGTGTTTTACATATGCAATCTAATTTCTAAAAAATATTTTTTTTAGTTGCAGATGGACACAATATCTTTATTTTATTTACTTTTTTTTTTTTTATGTGATGCTGAGGATCGAACCTAGTGCTTCATGCATGTGAGGCAAGCACTCTACCACTGAGCTACAACTCCAGTCCATATGCAATCTAATTTAATCATTACTCTTCCCTGTATGATCAGTGTTGCAGCTTCTGCTTTATACACGAGGAAACTGAGGCATGTCAAATAACTTTATGTGATTCTAACTCATTCTCCTCAAAACCCTCTTCTTACCACCGAAGTCAAGCAGAAAATTGTGAAGGTGTGCAAGAACCTGGGAAGAGCAAAAATGAATTTGAACAAATGGAGAGATTACTCACAACAGGTGCAAAGGCTCCAAGCTCTCCCCTGAGGCAGCAGGATAAACTTCATTTTTTTTTTTATCATTCCCAGTTAAATTGAACGCAAACCTAAGAAAATAGCCCGGTTGGAGGAGAGTGCCCAGACGGGGAAAGGGTTGTTGGAGAGGGCTGGGGAGGATGGTGGAAGCCAGTGTCTGCCTGTTTCCTTTGCCTGCAGAAAGCACGGCGCCCTGGTGTACATTAGATCATGCTAGATTTTGAATGCCTCATGAGGAAAGCAAGAGGAGATAAAAGACATTTGAAGTGTTAGAACAATGATAGTATCAGTGCTCTCTAATAAATACCTGGTGTGGCATGAAAGTGGCACAAGCACCCTCACAGTGTCAATTAAGTTAGGTGGAGTGAGAAAAAGAAGTGGGGCAATTGCAGGCTGTGCACAGTCATCTCCTCTTGTGGTGGGGACATCCACTCAGCCTCCCTGCCTAGGGTGTGAATAACCTCCAGCCCTTTCCTTTTGATGTCCCTCTGAGCCTGCACTGCATCATAACTGTCCTGGGCATGACAAAGCACCCCTGCAGCTGACATAAATCAGAATAGCCACCGCCATGTGCACCCTGCCCACTCTTTTTGTTCCTAGGTTTTATGACCAGTGGGCTCCCTTCTTCTCTGCTGAAAGGTTTTGTTTATGCATGCACATTCTTAATCTGAATTAGTTCCCAGGTCTGCCACCCTGCGATCTATGCATTTGCCTGTCTTCTGTATTGAATTCTGAAGGATTGGAATTTGTGTAAAGGTTATGCAGGAGTAGAAAGCACATCTGGAGTTGTCTCAAGCTGCACACTTTTAAAGGTCCTGGAGCCGTCACCTTGAGCTGTAGGAAATATAACACTGGCCCAGATGAACAGCAGTGCCCCTACCATGAGGTACACATAGGCCAAGGCTCAGGTGTGGCAATTTTAGCCTGAAATGTTTGATCAGTAGGCGATCAGACCATTAAACTATAATTAGGTCATTATAATTATTGAATACCAAAAAGCATTATAATAATAGAAGTTGTATCGTTCCCTTTTTATATCTCATCTGGGATCAAATTAGTAGCCTATTCAGTATAAGGGCATTGAATGATAGCCACTGGTCTGCAGGAGGCATCACTTTGATTAAAGTTGCTGGGTAAGCTGTTTGATGGAAGCCCAGACATTTCTCTAGTGGAAAATGGAAATTGACCTGATGATGTTGCACGGAGACCTGGACATTTCAAAGGCCTACCAACAAAACAAAACAAGCAAAACTCCAATAAAACAAACATCCTCTCAACCCCCAAAACCAAAAACAAACAAAGCCCTACTTTTGGTCTCTAAAACACAAAAATGAAATGTCAACAGTTGTCATAAAATATTCTGTTTTTAAGAACAGGCAGTATTAGAGAAATGAGTATATAAATTCCTGAGGAGAAAAACAGAATTTATGCTTACATTTGGGTGCATATAAGTGGATGGACAGGTAGTAGGCATATTGGGGACTAGGTTGACAAGATAGATGTTCTCAGGGATTTATGATGAAACTGTGATGGTTTATGACAGCGTTTCCTCATTTTAGGAGAAAGCCCGCACACGGAAAAACTGAATTATCTTATTGCCTCTGACAGTAACCTTTTCATCCCTTTAATTTTTTTTTTTCAGAACTCTCTTCGCTCTCAAATCACCAGAAAAGCCAAAATGTTGGTGTTACTGGCTGGTATCTTTGTGGTCCACATCGCCACCGTCATTATGTTATTTGTTTCCACCATTGCCAACGTGAGTCATGTTCTTTTGTTCATTCATTCACTGAGGAATTGTTTGAATATTTACATAAAGCGCTACAAAAGAAATTTAAGCCACAATGCCTGCCCTTTATGAACTTCCAGCTTAGTTGTAAGAATAAAATAAACACACCCTCACATTTCAAACAATTCAATAGCTAAAGGCCACCTAGGCTGCATGAGTGATCCTGCCGGGGGGCTATTGGTGGGGAGGCAGGAGAATGCAAGGATGCTTCTTCAGACTGTAGAGGAATCTTCCCCTCAGCAGAGGCACCCTGTGCCATGCACTTGGAGAACTGAGAGAAGAGTGAGGTTTCTCCAGGGAAAAATGGACAGTGCAAGGACACAGGGATGCATTTAAGGCAGGAGTGCTAGCAAAGGTGTGTAGGAAGGATGTGCTTTGTTCTGGTGATAAGGACACTCATCTGGCAGGAGCAGATCTTCCCTTCTTCCTTCTGGGAACCTTGATTACAAGAGGGCATGAAAGTGAGAAGATAGGAACCTTTGATTGCCAGACTGATGAATTCAAGTTTTGGGTAGAGAGTAGCATGTGAAATGGAATTTTGCACCATTTACCTGATGACCCTGAATCAACTTGGTCACACATAAAACTATCAAACTAAGGTGGTGTCGTTTTTCTCTCTCAGAACCTTGGGCTACTCTGCCCTCTAGTGGTCATTTTTAGAACTCAATTTGCTTTTATTGTGGATTTAAACATGAAGGCATCCAATCACTAGGCTGTGAACGATGGTTCCAGAATCTGTTTTAAGTCTCAGCTACAAGTAAAGAATAAATGGGTTTTAAAGGTTACAGAGAAGAGCTTTGCAAATGTTGGTGGGTGTGATTATAAGCAAAGATAACTTAAGCATAACTGTGGTAAGACAACCCCCCACTCATGATGCTGCTTTCAGATTTTGTAATGTAGTCATCTGCATGCCAACCCCTACATCTCTCAGCATAAGAAGTCTGATAAACTTCAAAGCATGTTAAGAGATGCCTACGTGTTTCATATCTGGGCCTTACCAGTACCTAATATAAGGGCTTGGCACACAGGAGCTTATGGAGAGCAGGTGATGGCACATCCTTGGCTTTGCTTTTTCCAGTATATGTATGTTTTATGTGTTTGTAGACAGGATTCTGCACTAGCTTTATTTAAAAAAAATTTTTAGTTGTAGATGGACACAATACTTTTATTTAATTATTTTTTTTTATGATGCTGAGGATCAAACCCAGTGCCTCACATGTGCTAGGCAAGCACTCTACCAAGGAGCCACAACCCCAGCCCTCTGCATTGGTTTTCTATTTCAGAAGGGTCACTGTTTTTCTTGGGCTGGGCAGGAAGGGATGCTGGCACCATAGTGAACCTGGGGGGAGATATTTTAGTCCCCCTTCTGTTTTTATTTGCCCCCACAATAAAACTCTTGCTGCATTATTTTACTATGAATTTACTTTGCATGTTGTGAAAATCAAAGTTGGAATCTTCTGTATTAGTGAAAATGGCTTATTGACCACCCAGATTCATTTATTTTTCCAGGAGCCCCCCTGTTTCTTAGTTGTCTTCAGTCAGACATTTTTGTCTTAACTCTTGAATTTCTTGTTAGCCAGGCCCTTAAATGAGATGACTGAGAGACTGGATAAATTGTGCACACTTAATACCAGTTTACTCATCTAGGGTGTTTGTTTCTGAGAACATCAGAATTTTAAACTACTACCAGTGAAATTATTTCCATTTAAAATCTTTTTCAAGCCACGAGGAATGTAAAGCCCAAAGAGACTAGGGGACATTTTTCTGGCTCAGGCATTCTCTCTCTCTTATCTCTTGGAGCTTTTGTGAATTCAGCCAGCTTTAATTGGACCTTTTTTCCACCAAGAGATAGTCTTCTTAGCTGTATTTATGGCTACAGAGGGGATGCCTTGATTAAGATTTGGTCGTGATGTAAGTTGATTTGTTATTTTATTCTCTCTTTTTAAAGCAGAGGATCAGTTTTTAATCACCTCTTTGCTTCTTTCTGGTTTCAGGTTTGGGTGGTTTCAAGTGATATTTCAGCATCCGCAGGTCTTTGGAAGAACTGTACTGGTGGTGGCTGTAACCAGGAACTTTATTATGGCAATGAAGGTATGTATAAAGATACCAATCCACTGCCAACAATGGGTGTGGTAGGGGAATGTCCAGTGTCTTGGGGTGGCCTAATGCCCTTGCTCTCCCCACCCTGTGTCTGTAGATGCCCTCAAGGCAGTTCAAGCCTTCATGATCCTCTCCATCATCTTCTCTGTCATCTCCCTCCTGGTCTTCGTATTCCAGCTCTTCACCATGGAGAAGGGAAACCGGTTCTTCCTTTCAGGCGCCACCATGCTGGTGTGCTGTGAGTATCTTGGGGCAGACTCTGGTTTATGTAGGAGTTATTTTTAAGTGGATCTTCCTGTGGGTGCTTCTGGATATTTCAGCAGATTAATATATGGCTCTATGAAATTGCCTTCTACAATTTTCTCCACTAGTTATTTGCTCTCTTGCTCAGAACCTTGGATGGCTTAGACTGAGAACCCTCATCTACTTTACTGTTTAAAAAACTAGTGTTCCTTGTAGCTACCCAGAGATTGGGACACGCCTGTCAGTAGCGCTTGCATAGAGGACTCTTGAAGAAGGTGGGAAGGTGGGAATCCTAGGAAGAGGCAACTTCTGCAACACTGCAAGCAATTATTGCAGTTCTCAGTCTCTCATCCCAAGTATACCCTTCTTTCTTCCCAAGTATACCCAGTTTGATGGAAGTCCGTGTCCTTTTGCACCTCTGAACAGTCTGCCTAGATAGGTGGGTCCAGAGAGGAAAGCCAGGTGTTGATAGTGTTCTGTTTTGCTTCACACTTGCAGTCACAAAAACTGGAGTAGATGTGAAAGCCCCCACACATCTCTAATTTATCAACACCAGCACCAAGCTTGGGCCAGAGCAAACCAACAGCTCTACTGTTCACAGACAACCAGTGTTTACTTTCCCATTGCCATGGAGGAAACAGGATTATGTGTGTGTGTGTGTGTGTGTGTGTGTGTGTGTGTGTGTGTGTGTGTGTTTGTATGTATATATATATTTTTTTTGGTTAAACATTTTCTTGGTTAAAACAACAATAATAACAACACTTTGTTTTCCGGCAGGGCTGTGCATTATGGTCGGAGTGTCCATCTACACTCATCATTATGCCAATAACCAAGAGACCTTTTTCATGCAAAGCCACCACGGCTACTGCTTCATCCTCACCTGGATCTGCTTCTGCTTCAGCTTCATCATTGGCATTCTCTATCTTGTCCTGAGAAAGAAATAAGGCTGAACAAGTGTATGGGGATCTGGGGGTGGGGAGAAGGAAGCGGTTGAATCTGGGAGGGAAGTTGAAGTCATTGTGCAGAAAAACCAAGAAAGGGGAGGGAATGGGGAAGGGGAAGGAAGGGTGGGAGAGGTCTAAGCCCAAACCATTACTGGGGAGATTCTCTACGGTCAAGCCCCTGCCCTTGGGAGAAGGTCACTGACATGTACTTTGATGCTCCCTGATATGGGCCAGAGGGCCTCCCTCCAGCCACCAGACTTGGCCTCCAGCTTGGCCTCAGTTACACACACCTCCTGAGGTCCCATCAGCTGCCACTCCATTGGCTCCACTTCTGAGGGTGAATCTGGGTCACACACTGGGGATCTTGCAGACCTACTGCATCAAAGCGGTACAAGTTCTGGCTAGAGCAGATACTCTTTCTGCGCTGACTCTGCTAAGCCTGAAAACCACCCTGCCCTTCTGACCCAAAGCAAATTATCACCTTATCATATGAAGTGCCTACAGGAAGGCTTTGGCCAGGGAACCATCGTCCCTCTTTTGAGCAGATACTTAGCTCCATAGAATTGGGTGGCATTTGTGACAATAGCAGAGAAGAGAGATAGTTTGTAAGGCCAAGTTGGTGGGTTGGCTAAATTGGGGAGTGAGGGGGAGGGAAAAAAAGCTTTTCACCATGGAAGGCCTGGGGGATGGGCAGAGCCTAGGCCAGACCTCTTACATTGCTGTCCCTCATGAAGACCTCTTGCCACAGACTCTGCTAGGCTCTCATTTAAAGCTAAGGCAGCTCTTCTAGAGTTTCTCTAGAGCTATTAATGACCAATTCAGTAGTGAAAGCCCCATGCAGATTGTGGGATCAAGGGACACTCTTGCCACAGTGCTATGCCAGGGTTATGTTTTTAGGATTCCCCTCAATGCAGTCCTAACAGGAGAAAAATAGGCATGATTTCATGTAATACACTCCTGTTATTCTTTTTCTAAATTGTGAACATTAGGGGAAGTTTTGTCTAATTATCCATATTGGGGGTCAGAGCTTCAAGGTCAGGGGTCACTCTAGCTTTGACACTGGTTGGAGTGGTCACGTCTCAGAGGCACTGCCCATCCCACTTCCCAGGTGAGGCATAGCAATTCTGGAAGCAAATTCACACACACATACACACACACACACACACACACACACACACACACACAAAACCAAACAACAGGTCCTTGGGTGAAAGGTGCTATATAATTGCAAAGTATTAAGCATACTATATTTAGTCATGATAAGAAACAGAGTGCCTGCTCCCAGGAAAATAAAAATCCCATGAGATAAATAGAAATACAGGTGATGGGAAGATACTTTCTTAAAGGAAAAAAAAAAGAGCAAAAACTCTTGGGGTCCCCAGTCAGATGGTAACTGAGCTATCTGCAGCCACAGGAGCATTTCTATATAGGATTTAGAAGTAGTATGTTATTCCTGGTTCAGCAGGCAGCTCTCTGCCCTAGAGCAGCTATTTTAAGCCATCTCAGATTCTGCCTAGAGGAGGTTTTTTTTTTTCTTTTGGAAGACATTTCCTTTATTGCCCTTAGAGGAAGATCTAACCCAGGAAGAGTCTGAGACATCTTGCCCACTTTCTTTCTCCTAGCTTTCTCTTCATCCATTTCTTATATAACTTTCCTTTTTGGGGATTTGTTATGCCATAATTGCTGGTATTTATGTAAAGGGACTATTACTATGTATATTTCTCTATGTTTATTCTAGTTAAGGGAATGTGAAAGGCAGACCACCATATTACCTGGGCTGAGAGTAGAGAGATTGTCCAGAAACAGTTGTGGAATAATGACCTTTTCAATTATGATTTGATTATCACATAATCGTAGAGGGCTGTCTCAAGTGCAGAATCATATCTACAATATCAGATCTACCCAAAAGACATCTTTCATTTTGTTAAAAAGTTGAACCATGAATGGAGCAAACCATGTATTCCCTTGTCTTTTACTTTTTTTCTGTGACATTTATGTCTCATGTAATTTGCTTTACATTGGTGGGGTTGTTCTAGTACTGTATTTGGCTTCTTCATTCATAGATTATTTCATATACTATAATTGTAAATATTTTGATACAAATGTTTATAACTCTAGGGATATAAAAATAGATTCTGATTCCCTTCACCGTGTGAATGTTTTCTTTCAAAAAATGTGGGAAAATATGGGTAATACTGACATCCCTCATTAAGTTGCCTATCAGTTTGGTTTGAGATATTACGCTGCTTTCTGGTAATACCTTAAGGATTTCTGCAATAACTCTTTCAGGCAAATGAATGTTATTAAGTATAGTTTTGTCTTGCTTTAATTAAAACTCTTAGGCAAAAGAATGGAATTTCATAAGCTAATACATTAGAGAGAGGTTATGAACTTAAATAAGAATGGCGTGTGACATTAAGAAATGAGACACTTGTAAAGTCTCCTTGAAATAACCAGTTCCTCTAATGTGTTTTCAAAATATAAAGGATTCACAAAGGTATGCATTACATGTATTTGCAGGAGCCCATTCATTGCATCACCTGGGGACCCCCGTGTAGCTCTGTGAGTGAAGGCAAGCTTACCTACCTTCCTTCTGTAGCCATAAGGACTGGTATCCATTATGGGGGAGCAGGGTACTTACTGTGTATCCCAGTGTCAAGTCAGTACCAATATGATGAGCAACCTCCCAGTCCTCTCTGGGCTTGGATGAAAACACTGCACAGAAAAAAGCATCCAAAACATACAATGGATCCTGAAAATAAAAGTTCAACATATTTTAAATCAAGTAATCAAATTTCATTGCTTCTTGGTGACTTTTCAGAGATCCATGAGATTGTTTCTAGGGTTCCATCTTAAGAGGTCTGTGTCCCTCCCTTACTTCTTCCAGAGATGCTTTTCTGTGTGTTGTACCCCAGCCCCTCAGCCATAGGTCCAACCTCTTGGCCATCCCTCCATTCCCCCTACCTCTGAGACATTTTACTTAAGACATGCAGCAAACTCCCCACTCTACTCAAGAGGTATCCCCTGCAGAGAGGGTATTCCCTCACACCCCCCCCCCCCCCCCCCCCCGTCCCAACAACAACAAAAAGAAAACCTCTGCATACTGGTTGGGGGTGTAGTTGTCAGGATTTTCCAGAGAAATAGAACCAACAGGATACGTATAGAAAGTCCCCCCCCCACCCTCCACGCCTGCCTGGAATTGGTTGAACCCAGGGGCATTTTCCCACTGAGCCATATCCGAAGTCCCTTTTAGTTTTTTATTATGAGATAGAGTCTTGCTAAGTTATTGAGGCTGGCCTCAAACTTGTGGTCTTCCCGCCTCAGCCTCCCAAATTGATGGAATTACAGAGTGCTGCTACCATGCCCAGTTTACAAAGAGATTTATTTTAAGGTCCTGGGTCATGGGGTTATGGGAGTCAGGCAAGCCCAGAATCTGCGGGGTGGTCTGTTAGGCAGGAGACATGGCAGTGGTTCCAGCTGGAAGGCTGAGCAATCCCTTTTGTGAAGGAAGTCCAGAATTTTGTTCTACTCAAGACTTCAACTAATTGGATGAGGCCCACCCCCATTATGGAAGGCAATCTGCTTTACTCAAAGTTCACTGATTTACATGATAATCTCCAAAAACATTTTCAGAGACATCACACAATAATGTTTGGCCACATTTCTGGGCAGTGTGACCCAGATAAGTTGACACATACAATTAACAATTATGGGGGGAGCATTCTTATCATGAATAATGTACCATCTTTCTAAACATTTTTAGAAAAGACTTGATAAAAGTTGAAGCAGTGGAAAGCCTTATGTTTATAGTTGAACTGAGGTCTTTTAGGTGGTGAAACAGCAAGACCAGGTTATCCTGCAAGATGAGCTGCGAAAGAACAGGGAATTGTCAGAGTCCCTTGTGTAGAGTAGTTTAATAAATATGTATTACATCTCTTAGGTGGAGTCAAATAGAATGGTTAAGTGGTTAAGCAAATATTCAGGAGAAATTGGTCCAAATGTGAGGACAGAGAAGACAAACTAGTGAGCTCTCTGTTGCCACTCAAGAAAGGGGCTCACAGGCACACGATAACTTGCTCATCCATCAAGGTGATGAACTCGAAGTGCCAAATGGTTAGAAGACAAGGGCTTGGACTCAGCCATTGCTGTGCCTTTGCAGAACTCCACTGGCCTTCAGGCACAGAAATAAAGAAAGAAGAAAAGAAAACAAAGCCTCAGCAAGCCCTTGAAAGAGGAAAATGGCAATAAAGAGAATATTGAACAGGATCCATAGCTGAACAAAAGAAAAAGCTGTCTTCTCTGTTTGCTAAGAAATAGCCAGAATACACCAAAATATAGATAAAATGCCCCAGCAGAAAATATTTAAATACATTTTTAAAAAGGATGGGCTCTGGGGAACAGAGGGAAATGGGCTAGGGTGTTAGGAGGCAGGATGAAAAGAAAAAAAAAAAACTTGTTGGGCATTTTGGAGTGGATTCTGAGCAAGTCATTTTAAAGATTCCTCTTCTGTTCAGAGGAGGTCACAAGTCCCTCTACACACAGCAGTGGGGTACATGGAGCCCAAGGGAAGGCAGTTTCCCATCTGGTCTTCTTTTCCTGAAGGAACCACATTGGGGCCGCTCCTGGGGCAGAGGGTGACATTAAGACATGCATTGATAACCGCTGGGTGTACGTGGTGCTCCTAGATGCTGCGGGCATAGGAGATGAGCCAGACGTATTTCCCATCTCCCTGCAGCTCAGAGTCTAGCCTGAGGATCAGTTTCATATCTAGAGGGAATGGAAGGAGACTCTGCAGGGGTGTGGAAGAGATAGGGCACCACTGCCTGGAGGAGGGTAGAAGGATTTTCAGATCCTTAGCCCTTCCTCATGACCCTGTCCTATGCCAGGAGCAATCAGCTGACAACTCTTGTGGACTTGACCTTGTCCGCATCTCTCACTTGCCAATGTTTCCTTGCCCCCAACTCTACTCCCTTATTCCACATCCTCACTGGTAAGAAATAGTCCAACTGCCTCCCTGCCTTCATCTACAGTCTCTCCAACCTGACCATTATGCTGATGTTAGGATGGGTGTGATGGCTATCAGGCTGGGAGGACCAGGGCTAGCCCAAGACGTCAGTATGCCCATTCTTAAGGTAGGTTCATACTCGATCTGCTGGTGAGCAGCCCATATACCAGAGCCGGCAAAGTGAGCCCAGATTCAAGAATGAGTACAGTATATGCAAATGAGGGACTTTATTATATCAGGAGATAAGTTGAACAACAGGGTGAGAAAGAATGGATTGTTGGTCTCTTTCAGATTTAGGGATTAGTTGGTTCCAAATATTTATTGGAATTTAGGGCATATTTTTCACAAGGAAAATTCAGGCTATTTGACTTGTGATCTGGCCTAAAAAGACTTTGGTCATTTAGCTAGGAATCTTGATAATTGCTAAAGTTATTTTCAACAGACTACAACTTGTTAAATTCTGGAGCCTTCTGCTGCCCTCTAAAATCCCTTCATGGAAAGTGGGGTGCATCTGATGGGGGGTGGGATGGAGAGTGCATTTGGAAGTCAGGGCAAGGAGGACTTCTCCTGGCCATGCTCACATTTACCATGGAATGGGGAGATTCAGTGCGGTGCCCAGCATGACCCTGTCTGGATGGATAGAAATGTACTTTTGTAAAGTGGGCGTTCTTGAACTGGGACTGCTTATTTCACTCCTTAATCTTAATCATAAGATTAAGAGTTGGTTTTGGTTCTTCTGCTGCATTAGCATAAATTCACACTTAACTTAAAATTCAGCTTACTTAGGAATTTTTGAGTGATTCCAACTCCTTAGCATTGTAATTTACAGAATATTGGGCATTATGAAATCTTACTGTTTTTAATTTGATTTCACCACTTCTCTATCTTACAAAACGCTGACATAGAGCATATGTGTGTGTGTGTGTGTGTGTGTGTGTGTGTGTGTGTGTATTTATAATCCTTTTTTCTTTTTGTACTAGGGATTGAACCCAGGGGTGCTTTACCACTGAGCCACACCCCCAGTCCTTTTTATTTTTAATTTTAAGACAAGGTCTTGCTAAATTGCTGAGGGTCTCACTAAGTTGCTGAGTCTCAGCCCCCCCCCCCCCCAATTGTTGAGGTTTCAGGCATGGGCCACCACACCTGACTGTATTTATAATTTTTAAGGTGAATCAAGATTAAATCTGTTTTGAGTATTTAGGTACAATTTTTCAATAGCTCTTGAGTTAGCTAGCATTGCAAAATCAAGTTTGAGAATTATTGTACTGGCTTTATGAGTGAAATGGATTACTCTAATTAATCTGACATTTAGTTATCTTGTTCTTAAGAAATGTTAAAACCATTCTGGCAGTAATATTTAAATCCATACTTTTTTCCATAAACCAGCATATGAGATTCACTTCAATATGGCACACAAGAATGAACTCCACTGACTTCTTTCTCCTGAGTAATTAAAATTCTGTACTTCTCATTGTATTTAATACTTGTCAAAACCTCTGGGGAGATAAAAGATAAATGCAGACAACTATTAATTGTTCAGTTTAAGTTCATTTTAGCCATCCATATCTAAACAAAAGAAAATAAATAAACTTGCCAGTCACTCCTTCTCACCCCAATATTTTACCTTTTGCCATCTCTTCGTAGACAAACTTCTTGAACACATGGCTTATTATTTCTGCCTCCACCAGGCCCTATCCTGACATTTGTGGGGCCTAGAGTAAGAACACAGAGGCCTGCACACCATATGACTACATATATCTAGAAGATCAGGATCCATTTTAAAATGCTCAGTGTCCATGGAGTTCTGGGGAAGAATGTGGTTTTTCAGGGGAGAGTTGGCATGGGGCCTCTGGCTCACAGCCTGCCGTCCTTAGTGTTCACTTCTCTGATTCATTCCTCATCACGAGGGACTCAGTGCACACCTCCAAGGCTCGTCTTCACCCTTTCTCATCCTGCAGAGGCCTGTTCCTCCATTGTCCTTTGAACTAGGAAGACTCACACCTGAGCTGTGGTGTGCCTTCTGTGTGCCACACTCAGGGAAGGGGCCTAGAAGTGAGCAAGGTTCATGACATTTGGGCAGGGTCCTGGAGTGTCAGAATGGAGTCTGGAAGCAGGAGACAGGCTCCAGGTGGGTGTGTCCTTTGGCCCTGAGCCCCAAGACCTCTTGTGCCTGGGAGGGCGTGACTGGAGGACAGCTGGGCAGAGGAAACTCCTCCTGCCCTATGTAAGGACACTGGGCTCCTGGTTCCATTCTGACCATCTCTCCTCTGACTTACTCAGCTCATGTGCTTCTGCCTTCAGGTCTCCAGAGTGATCTCTCTCATAAGGATCGATAGACAGTAACTTTCTCTTCTCAAGTCCAAGGAATATTTTTAGCCTTTTCTTCCTCCCCCCCCCCCTTCTTTCTTCTCCTTTCTCTTCATTTTCTTGGCCTTCTGCTCATCTTTTCTCTGTATTCTGCATGGGTAACTTGAATTTGCATTTTGATTCAGACTGGGCCCATAAGAATCTGGAATCTACTAGGCTTCTCCCTTCCCCTTTCTTTTGTCTCTCCTTTCTGAGGAACTAACCAGCTCTGACTCCGATGCAAGGGCCAACAGAGTCCCAAGTGTCACTCCTGATTCCTCCTTTTCCCTCATTCTTCCCATCTAACGAGTAACTGTATCTCATTGATTTGAATTCCCAAGTATTTCTACACTCTCCTTTTCTTTCCATTCCCTTTGCTATGATCTTAGTTAAAACATAGATGAACAGGCTCTTAGAATTCACTGCTTTAACTCATTTACCACTCTATTGCAAAAACTGATTTTCCAAAAAAGAAAACACGATCATGCCATTCCCCTGCTTTTAATCCTCTGTTGGCTTCTTCATGTCGTTCAGGATAAAATTCAAGAGTCTTAAACATGGCTGTCACTGCCTTTTCTCCTCAAGCCCACTCCACCCTTGTAACAGCATATTTACTGTATGCTTTGGGGAGTGTTTGCCCACATGCTATTCCTTTTTCCTGATGGTCCTTCCTTCCTCTGGTATCTGGTTCCCTCCTCCTGATTCCTCAAGACCCAGAGCATCCATCATAGCTGACAGGGTGGCCTGACTGCCCAGGCCCTATTGGGATGAGCTTCGTCAATATTTGCGTCACACATTCCATCAGACCATTTTTCACAGAATGTTCTAGTTGTGGGTTTAACCGCATTCTTCTCACTAGACTGTGAGCTCCACAAGGGCAGGGAACTCATTTTTCACTTCCTAACCCTCAGCGCTTAGCATGATGTCAGCAGATGTTCAGCATAGCTGTGTGAGAGGTGCTGGGGAAGGTGTGGGGCATGTCTTGATAGGTGACAGAGCCTGTCTCCTATAGTGCTTGCTGTCTAGGGGGAAAGGCAAGCTGTCCCAGTGCATGCAAATTGCTGTTGATGTTGGAAGAAGGGAGGAAAAATATCTCTGGGTGGGTATTTCTTAATATTTTTAGAACTATTAAATATGATTAGAATTTTCTTCCAGAAAAAAATTAAAAATTACTCATACACACATGTATATTTTTCATAAAATTTAGGACATTTGCAAATTCCCCAGAACTGTCCATGGATCTCCTAAGTAGCATAGCCCTTAGACCTAGTAAGAAGGGCCCCAGCTTTAGAATATTCTGTTCTGATTCTCCTCCAGCTGTGCCCCGTGGCAGCTTGCATTTAAAATGAAATCAAAGGTGGATAAAATTTTGGAATTTGTAAAAAAGTTAGAAGTTGAAGGATGGGCCAACAAAATCACAGAGATGGAAAAGCTGGCCAGAGCAAGTGACTCATTTGGAGAGATGAATTGAGGTCTGGACTCCCAAAGTTAAGGATTTTGCCCTGATTTGGAGGGATAATAGGAAGTCATGGATGTTTTGGGGCAGAGGGGTGATGTAATTGGAGTGTTCTCTCAAAGGACAAATTTGGCAGATTATAGAGTGGGTTCTGGGGGAGGAGAACGAGGATAAGGGGATGGTAGGAAACCCATTGCAGAAGTTGAGGGGAGAAGAAAGACCTGGGTACAGTGGGTAGGATGGGAATGAAGAGATTGGTGCAGAAAGTGTGACTCAGACATCATGTAATTCAGCAAGATTTCAAGGGGGAAAGCGTCAAAGGTTATTCTGATGATACAAGATCGGACTTTGGTGAACCATAAACAAAACAGGAAACTGGGGGAAGAATTAATTGGAGGGGGAAGGAGATAAGCTCTGATCTGGACATGTTAAGCTTGAGGAGCCAACTGGACATTTAAATATCAAGTCCGAAGATGTCCCAGCATAATCTTGGAGGGTTCCTTCCCAGAGTGATCCTGGAGGCTACTGAAAATATGAATACCTCCGAGGCTGCATATTGTTCATGTGGAAATACTGGCTAGACAAAGTTTTCAGGGGATTTCCATCATCCTGGGTCAATTTGCTAGAGACTAACTTTCCTTGTATCTGTTTGAATTCAGATGTTTTCTTGTCAATTTTAACTTCCTCAAATTAGTATCCCATTTTTTTCCTGATGTTACTTCCAACTTGGATCTTACAGGGACGACCATGGAGGGGTGACAGGAGGACAGGGCATAGATCTGGAATACACTTGGACTTTTAATTTGGTATCCAGTGAAACATGTTTAAAATATCTGATTTGCTTAAATTTCTTTTCAAAAAATGTTGCCTTTTACAAAAATTTCCCTTTCCAACATTTTTAAACATCTGTTTTTGTTTTAAAAATAGTTGTCTGTTTTTTCCCCCCTTTTTTAAAAAAAAAAATCTTTTACTTTGGCCCAAACTTTCTTGCTCCCCAAATGGAGGCTTCTTTTGGGTAAATTACTTTGATACTAATGCTTGGAACATCTGTCTCATCCCGAGAGATCTGGGATGGTGCTGGGCACAGGTAACAGTGATCTGGCCTGGAGATTAGTCAGGTGATATTATGAAATCACCATGTGATACCGGGGGTGTGAAGAAATAGGAAGATGAGAGGCAACGATTCCTTTATATTCTGAATTAGTCAGATTGTAGTCTGAATTAGAGCGCTCTGTTTTTTCAGTGTTGGTCACTGTGGTTCAAAGGGATGTGAAGAAACTGGAGTGACTGTAGAAACAAGCAACAAAGATGATTAAAGGGTTGGGAAAACAGGACCCGGGATGAAAGAAGAAAAGGTTCATTGCTGTCTCCAGAAGAGAAGACACGGGAGGGACATGATTTTGACAGGGGAGTCACGGGAACCTTTTATGAGGGGTTGGTTAGCAGAGAGAAAGACCACGGCAGGGTATGAGGGAGGGAGACTCTGAAGCCAACCTACAAGAAGAGAAAACACTTAGTCAGAGATCAGCGAGGCCAGAGCCACCCTTTCCATACCTCGTCCTGATTAATCTCAACATTCTTTCCTGAGGGCTTGAGCCAGCCCTCCGGATCTTCCAGACGGAATTCCAAGCAGCCTTTACCAGTCCTTCGAAATTTTTGCTGAGGAAGAAACCTATTTTCTACTCTAGCTTTAGACATTTAGTTTTTTGAGAGCTTGAGGTTTTACCAGATGATTTCTTTTTTCTTTTTCTTTTTGGTACTGTGGACTGAACTCAGGGGCGCTTGACCACTGAGCCACATCCCCAACCCTATTTTTTCCTTTTTTTGGGGGGGGGGGGTGGGTGGGAGGGGGCGGGTGGGTACCAGGGATTGAATTCAGGGGCACTTGGCCACTGAGCCACATTCCCAGCCCTATTTTGTATTTTATTTAGAGACAGGGTCTCACTGAATTGCTTAGCGCCTCACCGTTGCTGAGGCTGGCTTTGAACTAGCAATCCTCCTGTCTCAGCCTCCCAAAACACTGGGATTATAAGCATGCGCCACCGCTCCCAGTTTACCAGATGATTTTTCAAAACTCCTTCCAGTGTCATGATTGTACTAAATCACTTGGTTAAACAAGTTTCATGAGAAATAGACTTAATTTTTGGGTGGTACTGGCCTTATGAGCAGACCAGCACATCTTTGGGATGTTGTTAGTGAAGGGATTAGAGATTTTAACACACAGTTTAGTGGACTTCTAGAACCAATTCTTCACAGGCAGCCTAGAAAGTTCCATAATGCTGAACAACACCACCAAACATTGGAGGGAGCCAGAGGGTGGGGAGAATTTTTAACAGACTCCCTTTTTAGAATGCACCATTTGGCCCCAGGAGAGGAAAACCGGGCTCTCGGTGGGTCCTGGGTGCTGACTGGCTGAGGAAGGCGGCGTGGAGCCCTAATGAAGCTAACCGAACTCTCTGCTTTTCCTGGGACTCTTTATGGGCTGCTATGTAAAAACCTGACGAACACTGCTCTTCCGACTCAGAGGCTCTGGGAGGTACACAGTGATAAATGGCTGCTCAGGAAGCTGAAGGGCAGAAATCAATACTTGCTGCTACTCTGCAGTGAATTATGAGAAGGCTTCAACGAGAGGGACAGATGTTGTTTTTCCAATCATGCTATTTGAACTTCAGTTGTTTATACATTCCCTTTCTCCCTGTGGGTTTTAGTTTCTATCTATGCCATCTATATTCTAAATATGTGGGGACATATATCAGGCCAATTAAAAAGGTGGCAGGTAATTCACATGGGTACTACCTGAATTTTCTTCTCTCATCACCACATTTATCTACCTCCTCTAATGATAATGAGCACAGGTTATTTTGTTGAATGACAGCCTTTGGGTCACAAAATGGATGAAAATAAAATAGCTAAACTCTGCTTTAAAGAAAAAAACTTGAAAGAGCTCCTTCGCTGAGTTTCAAGAGCTGATTTTTTCTCAGTGCCGCCTGGCTCGAAAACCTACATTCCTGAGCTACCAAATTGGAAAAACAAAGCTAAAAGGCCTTTTAAAAAAGCCATTTCTTCCAATTTAGTCAGCAACAATCTTCATTGTGTTTTTTGATGAATTCACCATGTCCCACCAAGTCAGATATTTACATGTTTTAATTTGAAATTTCACATCTGAAAAATAATAAAGAAAAAAATCTTCTAGGATATTTTTGCTGTTTTTATGGCAGTTGTTGATCTTTAGTATTTATCGATTTTCTTGCCTTTTCCTTACTTATAACCCATCCTCTCAACCCCCCCCCCCCCCCGCCCACACTTGCTAAAAGAATGGAGTAGATTCTTGAAATTTGAGCTAAGGCTGCTGCTTCATCGTCATCCATCAGGCTGATCATCAGAAGAAACATGCTAGACTTTGTGGCAACCCGTATGTTCCATTTGCATAAGGCACTTCTGTTGCTGTTTTACCTGAGTCAGTCACGTGGCACCTTCTAGGACTACTACCACAGGGACCTCAAGTGCCAAGATTGCAAGTCACCCACTCCAGAGCCCCATCATGTAGGGAATGACAGATACAGAGGGAGGAGTTGGTGCTTCTTGACCCCACACTCCACCTACCTCCTGATAGCATGCTCATGGGGCCAAGGTACAGACCAACCTAACAGAGGGGCAGGGGTGGCAACCTGCAGAGCCTTATACATTTCAGAGCTCGAAGGTAAAGAAATGATGGTTTAGGGGCTATGACTTAAGGCTGATTGTAAAGATTCCTGAGACACAATCTAATTAACACCAAGTGTACCTCCTTTGACTATACAAATCTCAATGTTGCCTGGTTTGTAGTCAACAAAAGTCAACATTTATTGAACAAATGAAATGAGTGAGAGAATAAAAGAATATTAGTTTTAAATGAAGAAAAATGGGTTCACATGGAAGTTTCAGAAACATAGAGTAACCTGCAAGGGTCTTTTTTGGTAGCGAATACTATTGCTATGTTATGGATCTGTAATGGGTTATGGAGGAAGTTCCATGTGATCCAAGGAGAGGCATGATCATAATAGAATTTCAGTAACTCTGGAATGATTTCAGTGGGCTGCCTGGAGGAAGGTGTGGACTGACTACTGCAGGATCTCCTCCTTCCCTTGACATTGATGATTCTGATTTTTAGGAGGATGCCCCACTCTTGTCTCCCAACTGGCTGTCTATTTTCCTGGATGATATTATTGTCCTACAGTCCCTGCATGAAGGGTCCCTGGTCCTGGAGCTTTGCTGACATATGGTATTGCAAATGCTCTGTCAGAGCAAAGACACCTCAAATAACATTTATGGTACCTATTGCCGAGGTACTTAAAGTGCTAAAGTGTGAGAGGGATTCAGTGACCTTGCCACCAAAAAATATATGTGCATTAGTACATCCTGGTGCTCACAAGTGTTGAGAAACAGAAGTCAGAGGCTATTCCCTCTCCCGCCCCCCTTTTTGCATCAACATCCATTGACCTATATTGTGCATTCTGTGTAAATTCCATATGCCAGAGAAATCAAGAACAAAAAGGTCATGTGAAGTCAGAGAGAGTGTTGGAGAGGACCCAGAATAAGAGAACTTGGAATAAGATATTTTATCAAGACATAAGCAATGATTTCTGATTTCTTTCTAATCAGCAGGTAAATAAGCACAGAGGATGCTCCATCAGTCTTTGTTCAATAAGACTTCTCAATAATAAAAATGATGCCTCTCCTTCTTGCAGGTACCCCTTCCCTCCTCTGTCTTGAGGCTAACTGTGAAGTCTGAGATTGTGGCTGCTTGCTGATTGACTCCTCAGGGTGGCCAGACCAAGAGGCAACCTTCAGGACTGCTGCTTGTCCACCTGGTTAAGGAGTGAGGTCATCATCCTTGCCCTAGAGAGTGTCTGCTTCCTAGTCTGTCATTTCACACGTTGACACTAGATGTCAGGGATAGACTTAGTAGTGTTGGCAGGTCTCTCACCATTTCAGCAGGAGGGAGGTAGCCCTAGAGAGCAGGTACTAAAATCTGGCAACCAAGCTCCACCTCGCCCGGTGAGCCACCATTGCACAAGGACTCTTACACCAGAACATAGCCACCCTGCTTATGCCTTGTTAGCCACACTCCCGAGGCTGTTAGAGCCCACCTACAAAACCAGTCAGATCAAGACCATTTCATAAAAATAGATTTTTTTGGGGGGGGGGGGGGAGGGGGAATGAAAGTTATCAATTTACTTGAACAATTTCATTATAAAAGATATTGAATTTTACTTTAAAAGGACACAAGATGTAGCAGTTATATTCTTATGACCGGTTTTATTGGCAAATTAGGAAATGGCCAAACCAGTTAAAAACAACATGAAAAATCCCATAAGACCATTCTGATAGATCTTCTGTAGTAGTCTCTCATTCTGCAAAAATGGCATTTTGTTTTAACCAATGTTAAGTAAAATCGTGATTTTACTGCAGCATCACTAAATCTTGACCTGCCTTATGATACCAGATTCCCGGGGCTCTCAGCTCCTCTGCAGGTTTTCTGATGTAATGAAAAGGAACGTGGATGGCACATTCAAACATTTCTCTCTCTCTCTCTCTCTCTCTCTCCCCTCTCTCTCTCCCCCCTCTCTCTCTCCTTTTTCCATTTCTGAGAGAGGCGACGTGAACAAACTGGAATCAGGCAGGATGGTGGTAAAGGACACAGAAAAGGTCACACACACGTTTTTCCTCACGGTGCACGTGTTTTTCCTGTTCCAAAGGGTCACGGCCGTCCTGTTCTCAACCACCCTTTGGAAATAACTGGTCAGCACCCGCCAGTGGTCAAAAATAGCACTCCCCTTGGTGGGAGGAGCCCGCAGTGGGAGGAGGGCCCCCAGATACACGGAGCAGCCCCGCCCGCCCGGGGCAAGAGGCTCCAGGAGTCCTCTCAGTAATTCTGGAAGCGATTATATCATCTCCGAAAATAGCATTATTAATACCACCTGGGTGTGCCCTTCGTTTATTTGCGAGCTGGATGTTGTGCAAGGCACAGGCAGCATGAAAAGGAAAATGCTACTTCTCTGGAGGCTCACAATGGAGGCAGGAGACAGCCATGCCGAAAAACCATGGCAGCATTTATAAACAGATATCCACGAGGGTCGCCGGCAGCGATGGAGAGGACCCCATCCTCCTGGAACTTTCAGATACAAATTAATATGGACAAACAAAGACCGTTTTAAAGCATGATTCAGATCAGAGGATTACTCAGAAAGGTATAAAATATGGAGAGCTGTCAGGACTATGGATTTATTGATGGAGTCCTGGATTTAGTCATAAAAACACTCATATGGTGTGTGTTCTGTGCCAGACATCCCTCGAAGAATTTCACAACTTATCAATCCATTTCATCCTTTAAATGACTCTACTAAGTAGGTACTGGCATCAGTTCTGCTTTACAGGTAAACAAACGGAGGCGTAAAGAGTTTTTGCAGCGGAATCCCAGGGCTCTACTTCACTTACCTTTTCTTCTGCCCTTCCTGAACTCTCACTAACAAACTATGCCTTTTTTTTTTCACACAGGAAGAGAGCATTGTGCAGTTTAGCAGCTTGAGATCTGGTAGTCAGTCAGACCTGTATCTGACAGTTTGCTCTGCCACTTAATAAGTGTGAGTTTGGGATGAGTTTGGGACAACTTCTGCTTAACGACTCTGAGCCTACTCTTTTTTTTTTTTTTTTTTTTAAATAAGAAAATACGGTCACAGGTTCCTATGGGTATTGGGATAATGAAAGGAGCTATAACAAGATTCTGTACACTTGGTGCCTGCTCTTTCTTCCTATGGAGGCCATCTAAGGCCATGCCTCTTCTCTGTTGGTGACCCTGCCCTTGTGCAGTTCCTGTATGGCAACTGTGTGACCAACAAGATGTCCCAAGGATGTCAGAGTGTACCTTCTGAGGTTAGGGCACAAAAGACACAGCAGCTGCTTCCTTGTAGTTCCTTTATACTGCATTCAGGGAAAGCCTGAATGTGTCATGTCATGAGGACTCCCTACAGCCAAGGGAGACTCTTCAGGTAGTCGAAGCCCCTGCCACCATCAGCATTGACATACCAGCCGCGTGAGTAAGCCATTCTCAAACCAGCCCCGGCTGACATTTTGACTAGGACCTACCTCACAAGCACCCCTGAGCCAGAACCACCCAGCCAGGCACTTCTGGATTTCTGACCCACAGAAACCGTGTGAGATAATAAGCAGTTTTTGGTGCTTTATGCCACTAGGTTGGGGACAGTTTTGTCACACGGTGAGTCACTGGTAAACTTTTCCTCACCTGTTCTTCCTCCAGCGGTGGACACTGGGCTTGCCTTGTCTCCACACCTCAGGGCTCCCTCTGCTCCAGGCAGACGTGTCGTGAGTGAAGTTTGTGCTGCGACCTTCCCACCCCACCCTGGTCCATTTCACCCACGCTCTCTGCTGCCAGCTCCGTGTCTAGGCCACCCCCAACCTCACTGGCCTTCAGTTGCCCACTAGGCATTAGTGGACATGAGTGCTAACATCTTTTCCAGGACGTTTCCTGGAATAGCAGATGTGGATGATGAAGCGCCTTCATAGCATCGCCTGGGGCTTCCCTTTATGCTCTTGTGCTAGGCCCCACAAATGTCTGGATTTGGAATTTCCTCTGGGTTAAAATGTGTTTCACATTCCTTGTAATCTTCAAGGCCCTGTGGGATCTGGCTCCCGCTCCGCCTCCCTCTCGGGTTCATCCTTTACCCATCATGTCTTATTCACCGCACCCGACTCACTCCACTCAGGCCTTCTGTCCCTGGAGAATGTCAAGGTTATTTTCCACGGGGCTTTTGTACTTGATGCTCTCCCCACCTGGAATCCTCTTTCCCAGGTCTTGGCTTGATTGGTTCATTCTCAGCATTCAGACTTTAACTCAGTGGCCAGTGCTCAGAGAGGCTGTTGTCCATCAATGTGGTAAATGGAGGCCCTCCCATTGCCACCTTTCCTGTTGGATGCTGCCATACCAGCAGCTTGAAAGCTAAGTTATCTGATTGATCTTCTTTGTCTGTCTGTTCACTGGATCTTTGCTTCTCCCCTTTCCCCCCAAGTCATGGTGTGCTTCATGAGCAGGGCTGTCATGTTCACTCACTGTATCCCGAGTGCTTTGGAGAACGTTTGGCACATACTAGATGCTCAATAAAAATCTCAATGCATGAACTTCTCAGACTTGGCTTTGTTGCCTATAAAATGAGACAATGTGTAGTCATTGTGTGCAACTCATGTGTATGTTAGAAACAAAAGAAAAGCTCTCAGCACATGTGCCTAGGAGATAGTATATTAGGAAGCTCAAGTTTCCTAAAACTATAAGAATTCTGAGCCTCTAGCCTCAGTTTCTCTCCTGGCCTACCGTATACCCCTCAACCCTCCCACCTACTGCATATTCTGCGCTATTTCTCTCCCTTTACACCCTTAAGAATGCCTGCTTTGCGGGGAACTCCACTACAGTTGTTAGTGTAATTGTGCCCCCTGGTGGCCAGTTCAGAGATGACACACTGTGGCGAATGGGAAGAGATTATTGGAGAGCCCTGTTTATGGGTCATTTTCAAGTAGTTTCAAGAGGGGAGACATTAACCTCAAGTTCAGTAAAAGCCTCGAATACAGAAATTATGGTTTCTATATCCAGTTGTTCTTGAAATCTTCATCCCTTTCTATGACCTCATTGTCTGATCTCCATTCAGGCCCTGGTATCTATCTTATTTGGCTTATTGCCTCCCCTTGTCTGAAAAATCAGCCTCTGATTGATTTCTCTTTATTTTTCTAAATTTCTGATTTTCTCAGGTTACTACCCAGCTCAAAAACATTCAAAAGATTCCTGTTATGTAAATAAAGTCTCTGCTCCTCAGCCTGGCATCCCAGACACTTCAAAATCCTGGGCTCAACCTGCCTTTCCAGTTTCAGTTCTCCTCCACTCTCATGCTACATCCCTCATCGTTACATGCTTACAGGCAAAGCATCCTCGCCATCCCTTGAAAATGTGCTGCTGTGTCATCAAACCTGTGCCAACCTTCAACCTGTTCTCTCTACATGAAAAGCACTTCTACTCTTCCCTGACGTAGCTGAACCCTGTGCCACCCCACGCCAGCTCACAGGCTCTGACTGCAATGAACTGTTTCCTGCCTGGCCCCCTGGACCACTATCATGTCACAATTACTTTTTTTTTTTTTTTTTTTTTTTTGGGTACCGGGGAATGAACTCAGGGGTACTCGACCACTGGGCCACATCCCCAGCCCTTTTTTGTATTTTATTTAGAGACAGGGTCTCACTGAGTTGCTAAGTGCCTCGCCACTGCTGAGCTGGCTTTGAACTCGCGATCCTCCTGCCTCAGCCTCCCAAAGTGCTGGGATTACAGGCGTGCGCCACCGTGCCCGGCTTCACAATTACTTTAACAGTGGCATGTGCATAGGAGGTCATTAATAGGTGCTGAATGGGTAAATGAATGTAAAGGCCCAGGCTGGAGTTTATGTTTTCTGGAGTCCAGTCAGGCTAGTCTGAGAATTGAGAGGTCACATATTGGGACAGAATCTCTGAAATTGGAAATGCCTTGGGGGAATCTGGGATGCATAATTACCCAAACTAGAAGTAGAATTGCCAACAAAATTCTGTGTAACTTAGCTTCCTGGGGGGAATTATTTCTGAATCTCCTACTTTATATCAAGAGGATGAAGGTGAGGATATTAGGATAATGGCTTAGGTACTCTATATGCCAATATGAAAGGTAAAGGGCAAAAGTTGATATTATTAGAATATTAATTAATACATGTCTGGGACATTATATTCCTTACACTAGTACTTTTCCAAAATTCAGTTGGGATTTATATTTCTTTGGTTTGTAGGCATATATTACAAGTATGTGAGACGAACAAGTCAGATACCATGATGTAATCTCTTGACAAATTTTGAGACAAAGGACTCAGTAATATCTAATGAACACAACACAGTCAGGAAGACTCAGTGATACGAATTCATCTTTTTCCTGAGTCACACTGTTCCATTTCTCAATGATCTTTTTTTTTTTTTTTTTAAATTGGTCCTTTTTAGTTACACATGACAGTAGACTCCATTTTGATATAACTACTATTATGTTTTTTGGTGCCAGGGATTGAACTCAGGGGCACTCAACCACTGAGACACATCCCCAGCCCTATTTTGTATTTTATTTAGAAACAGGGTCTCACTGAGTTGCTTAGCACCTCACTTTTGCTGAGGCTAGATTTGAACTCAAGATCCTCCTGCCTCAGCCTCCCAAGCTGCTGGGATAACAGACGTGTACCACCATGCCCAGCTTGACATCATTATACAAGCATGGAATATATCTTGTTTTAATTCAATCCCTAGTACCTCTCCTCTCACCCCCTTCTCAACCCACTGCTCCTTTCTCTTTAACTCAATGATCTCTTGACTCAGTTTTCTTATTTTAAATTTGGAAATAATATCTGATATTCAATATTACCAATAAGTTAAGTATTCTGTGAACACCAATTAAATTAGACCCCAAAGTTGAACATTTTCCAGAAAAATGCCAGATTTCTTAGAAGTTAAATCTGAAGTTACATATTTGGGATCTGTCTTTCTATCTCACAGACTTGCACCCCAAGACCAGCACTACAGGGCACATGTTTTTCTTTTTAGCCATTGGGGAGGACTTTTACCTGGCTCAGAAAGCAAAGCTTCTCACGTTCTTTGATTAGATACCTAATCTCTGCACATTAGATCCACTTTTTGTTCAGAATAGAGCAGTAGGCGTCTACATTTGGAATATCTACTGTCAGGTTGGGCTATGTCACACTAGGTTCCATCCTTAACAGAAGATCCAAACCACTATAGAGATTGGCAGCAGACTTGTGGTGGGTAAGCCACTGAGCCGTCTCTGTCTCCATTTCTGGATGGAGGAATAGGTTTTCTTATGGTCATGTCCTACAAAACAACCTAATGGCTCCCCCCCTCAAAAAAAAAAAAAAAAAAAAAAAAAGAAAGAAAACCCCCCCAAACCAAAAAGGATTAACCATACCCTGATTGCACCATGAGATTTAATAAGCAAGACAAGAACTGTAGCCTATACTTTGGTAACAAAATTGTTCTTGAAATAACTATCTACTTTCATTTCCATGTGGCCAAAATAGAACAATTCCGCTGGGGGTGGGGGGAATTCAAGGAACCATAGAATTGGAAGGAGCAAGGAGATAATTTAGTCCTACTTGGCACACAAGGGAGTCTTCTTCCTGACCACAAGTACTCAAGTCTCTGCTTGAGTACTTTCAGTAACAAAGCCCTCTCAAACTCACAGAGCCACCATGAATTCTAAGGCACTTTGGCCTCATATTGAGTTAAAATGCGTTGTTGGGTAACTTCCACTTATTGGTTCCAGTTCTGTATTCCCGACTTCAGTGTGAATCGAACACCTTTGCCATGATTTGAACTTCCCTTCCAGAACTCACGTTGAAATTTAGTTGCCACTGTGATAGTATTAAGAGGGATGTGATTAGGTCATGAGGGTGCCACTGCCCTCAGGCGTGGATTGAGGCTGTTGTCATGGAGTGGGCTCCTGATATGAGGCTGAATTCAGCCTCATTTCCCCCATTTTGCCTGAATGTTTCTTCACCCTGTGATGCTCTCTGCCTTTATATGACTCAGCATAAAAGGCCCTTGCCACATGCCACTATCTCTTGGACTATAAGAAATAAATTCCTGTTCTTTAGAAGTTAAAAAAAAGCAAGAGGTACCATAAAGTAAACACTTCAGAGCAATGTGTACTCCACATCCCAGTGCAGTTTTTAGACTAACTGGAATCTAGAGGATTTGGGGATTTCCACATTCCCTGCTTTCTGAATAATCCTAGACCAATCTTAGATACTTTGAAGACCAGTTAACTGGGGGTTCTCCTGGACTGTGCAGGACATCTTTTATTTGGCACTGATCTGTTAGAGACTTTTGAAGTCCTTTTTGGGCCAAGGCTTAGGGGTGTCTCTCTGAGGGTGACAGATGAACTTGGCATTCTCAAGGAACATCACAAGGAGAACATCCCCGAGATCCACCTGGGGCAGATATTTCACACATGTGTGAACTTGTGGGAGTTAATTTAAGAGCCCCAGCCACTACCTAGGAGACATAACTTAGATGATGTTCCTGGCAAACACAAGTCCTTCTATATGGCTGTGCAGTTTCGACTATCACCCATGAGAATAATGCCAAAGCCCATATCCACAGCACTGTGTTTGTACCCTGGGAACACTTCACATTATGGTTGCTTCGTTTCATTTGAAATTCTTTTGCAAACCTACCACCCACCAGCACTACTACCAGTCCTAGAGTAACTGGGGATACCCATTCCTAGATTATGTAGGAGCCAAGTTCAACAGCTTGCATGATTCTCATGATCAGGCGAAGTTCAGCCCACCAGGGCACTCTCTGATCTGAGCTAAGCAATTGCAGAGCAATGGAAACATATTTAATGGATGAGGCTGTGAGTGCTGGTGTTGCTGTCCTCCGTTCTGAGAGCAAAAACCATCTTCCATAAACTGGACGCAGTTGTGGCCAAATGTACATTCAGCAGTACGTTGCTCTGTCCCTGCTCTGCGGAGATAAGGGCTAATGCCATTCCACCAGTTGCGTGAAGTGTGAGAGGTCAAGAAAACACTCGCAGCTTAGAGCAACAGGCTGTGAGATGCAGCCAGTCTCACGCAATCCTGAGTCCCTGGGCACCAGCCACACAAATGGAATGCGCAACCAGCAAGGAAATTCTTTATCAAAAGTTAATTTCTATATGAGATTGAGCTCATGAGACAGAGAGGCAGAAAGGAAAAGAGGGAGGGAAAGAGAGGGGAAGAAGGAAAGACGATGAAAAAGATGAATGAGAATGAATAGTGGTTGGTGAGATAAGGGGAAAGCAAGAGAAGGCAGGGAAGGAATAGAGATGAAGTTAATAAGCCGGCAACTGTGGAAATATATCACAAATACAGTTGTGAAGGAGGAATTAGGGCAGCAAACAGGAAGATAAAGAAATAAAGTAGAATGAATAACAGGAAAAAAACAGGAAAAGACAAAGGAAACAAAAGCACTTCAAGGAATAGGTAGGAGACAAGATGTGCATGTGGAATTTAAATGAATTATTTGTTGCCCAAGTTTTTAAACTTACAATGCGTTCTGCGGATGAGTCTAATTCCCAATTAAGATATGCTAATAAGGCTGACCATATACCATGGACTCATCATGCCTGATAAGCAGCTTATTTTCTTTTGGGGTTGGGGGCAGTTATCTTGTCTTTCCACACCTAAGTTTCTCATTGGCATTCCTCCTCCAAAGACACACGATGACCACATATGGCTGTGATGATATTTGTCTTAGTCTAACATATTTTCATCTCAGCTGAATTGACTACTAATGGCTCATCTAAACTTCGTATTCTGCCATCTGCTTTCAGTTACCTTGATCAAAAGTAATATTCACACAAGTCATTTTTTTCATTAATGAAGAAAATTGATTTAATTATGGTCTATTATCTGTGGGTAAATATAATTATTTCCCACATATAGGAGACTTAGAAGTAGCAGTGGCAGAAAGGGGATGTTATGGTTTAGATGTGGTGTCCCCCAAAATCTCACGTGTGAGACAGTGCAAGAAGGTTTGGAAGAGAAATGATTGGGTTATAGCCTTAAACTAATCAGTGAATTAATCCCTGCTGGGATTAACTGAGTGGTACCTGGAGGCAGGTGGGGCGTGGCTGGAGGAAGTGGTCCATTGGGGGCATGGCTATGGGGTATATATCTGTATCTGGTGAGTGGAGACCTCTCTCTCTGCTTCCTGATCGTCATGTGAGCTGGTTTCTTCCTCTGTACTCTTCTGCCCTGATGTTCTGCCTCACCTAGGCAACTGTGGAAATTTATCTGAGGAGATAAGGGCTAATGCCATTCCTTTGAGCCCTGAGGAATGGAGCCAGCTGTCTGTGGATTGAGACCTCTGAAATTGTGAGCCCTTAAGTAAACTTTCCTCCTGTAAAATTGTTCTGGTCGGGTCCTTTAGTCACATACGTGAGAAACGCTGACTAAAACAGGGAGCTCCTGGCACAGAGGCAACTTGCTTACCTGCAAATAACAGATAATGAATCAGAACTGAATCCCGGTCGTTGAGTGAAGCTCTGGATTGTCCTTCGGTGGATGCTAGAAAGAGTACCCGAAAAGGGCAGGAAGACTTCACGTACGGAGTAACCGGGGTCCCAGGTGTAGAAGCTCAGTGAGAGACAACTGTGCGTGCATTGTCACATTTCACAGAAGCTGGATCCATCCTTTTTCTTATGCAAAGATTTTCAGTGAGAGCCCCTGTCCCATGGTACTGCAGGATCTCTGGGGTCCTTCCTGATGGCTCTGGGCATCCCTAGGAATACTTCATATCCTATAATATCACTGCCAAGTGCTTGCTCCAGGATTCTCCTAGATTTCCTCTGCTAGGTTCATCTTCACCTCTTTAGGGTACACCAAGATTTCTGATCTGTTTTACCCCAAAATGTCACTGCAGATCCTCCCTTTATCTTCCAAGCCAACAACACAGAGAGGTAGAGTATTATTGTTAAGATGATGAGCTTTGCAGTCAAACTTCTTTGCCATATGGAAATTTAAGTGTGTGTGTTTAATTTATTGAGGTACTAGGCTTTGCCCATGCTAGGTTAGTACTCTACTACTGAGCTAAATCTCTAGCCCGGGATTTTTTTTTTTTTTTTTTTTTTTTTTAGGGGTGTGTGTGTGGTGATGCTGGGAATTGAACCCAGGGTTCCGCGCATGCTAGTCAAGAGTTCTGCCACTGAGGTATATCCCCAGCTCCTCAGTCAAACTTCTTGAGTTCAGATTCAGGCTGTGACACTGACTAGTCATTTGACTTTAAACATCTTATCTTACCTCTCTATACTTCAGTTTCTCTGAGTTTATATACAGAGTTAATATACAGAGCACTTAAAAGAATGCCTGGTACATGGTAAGCCCTCAAAGAATGTTAGTTATAAGTTATAGGTTGTAATGGTTAAGAAACTTTACTGAAGGCTTAAGGTTAGAAGAAAACTACAGCTTTGGGAAGAAAACAACATGAAATCGAGTATCTGATACTGCTGCTGGTGGGATCTGCCAGTCACTGATGCTGTGTCTGTTGTCTTTCTCCTTAGCCATCAGTGTCTGCCATCTTGATGGACTCACTTTTCCATGGTCCACTCATTCCACTCATCTCCCATTTCCCTCACATCTGGGACCACAACCTCTAATGTCTGAGTCCCAAGGAAGCCAAAACTTGAACAGACTTACAATCTCTGTCTCCAAAGCAGGCAACCTTCTCACTGTTGCTGTTTCGAAGCCTGGGGTCTTTGTGGTCTTAATCCCTTCCACCAGATTGGGCACTGAGCACAAAGGTCCATTCATGTGTTTCCCCAGAAATGAATTTTGGCTTTCCTAGGATGGGGTGGGAGCCCTCCAGAGGCTCAAGGGTTATCAATTAGAATTGAAAATATTAAAACACATTCTTTGAGGCAAGTTTTAAAATTTTTTTTCCAAATTTTTATTTTAATTTTTTAGGTGGACACAATATCTATTTTATTTTTGTGTGGTGCTGAGGATCGAACCCAGTGCCTCATGCATGCTAGGCAAGCACTCTACCACTGAGCCACAATCCCAGCCGCACAAATTTATGTTGAGCTTTTGGGTATGTGTGGTGCTGTTGATGAGTAGCACCTTGAAGAAAAATCTGAGGTGCTTCAAAAAATGGTCTAAGTATTGCATGCATGGAGAGATGGCTATGACTTGGTGACAATGACATTGCACGCTGGAAACATTTGATGAAGGTAGAAATTGAAGGTAATGATCATATATCAATTGTATGCTTCTCCTCACTACAAAATACACTGCCTTAATGTTTAATTATGCTGGCTTATACTTCTACCACTCTGTAGAAATCATTTTCTTGAAAACTGTTAATGTTCTCTAAGTTGCTGAACTCTCTAGACTATTTGGCATTATTAAAATCTTATTCTTTTTTTTTTTTTTTTTTGGTACTGGGGATTGAACTCAGGGGCACTCGACCACTGGATCACATCCCCAGCCCTTTTTTTTTGTATTTTATTAGAGACAGGGTCTCACTGAGTTACTAAGTGCCTCGCCATTGCTGAGGCTGGCTTTGAACTCGCGATCCTCCTGCCTCAGCCTCCCAAAGTGCTGGGATTACAGGCGTGCGCCACCGCGCCCGGCTAAAATCTTATTCTTTATTGGATTTCCTGATTCCTCAAATATCTTGATTTTTCTTGAACATCTGGTTGCTCCTTCTTTAACCTTTAGTGGCCTTCTCTTCTCCCCACTGTTATTATGGTCCCCGCACTGTAATTATGGTCCCAGTCTTTGTCTTTGACACCCCTCCCTCTGTTTCCTACACTTTCTTTTTAGTAACCTAGTCGTTGCTATAGCTTCACATAAAATTTCTCTGCAAATGAATCCCAAATTCATATCTCTAGTTTTGACATTTCCCTTGTCTACACTCACTTTTTCAACTGTCTCTGCACAGTTCTATTTAGATATCCAGCTGAAACCTTAATCTCAAAGTCCTTATCTTCATAATTGTTGGCATTTGTCAACGTGTCCTTTTTCTTCTTTCTTTCTTTCTTTTTTTTTTTTTTTTGTTAACTAATGGTACCACAGTCTTACACTGATTCAGATTTAAAACTTCTAAGTCAATGTTCTACAGTTTTTAAAAACCACAATCCAATGTAGGAAATACCTTTCACAGTTTATCTTGATGTGTATACATATGTGGGACACACATAGGTGATTTGAGTAGAGAGATTTATTTTGGCTTGCAGTTTCGGTGGTCTCTCCACCGCTCTGTTGTTCCTGGATCGTGGTGAAGCAGAACAACATGGTGGGAGTGTGTGTGGGGGAGCAGGGCATTGACCACATGCAGCTGGAAAACAAAGGGGGGCTCCCTTTTACAACAAAGCCTCTCCCCCAAACCCACTAAACTTTTAATCCATAGATGGATTAATCCATTCATGAGGTCAGAGCTCTCATGATCCAATCACCTCCAGAAGCCACACTGTTAAACACTACTGTAAAATTTCACAAAATAGTACTTACCCTTACTATTGGTGATATACTCTTTTATTCTAATCTATTGCATTCCCCATTAAAATAAGAAAACCTGGTTGTGACACATTAAATTGATTTATGACCCACTAAGGATATATGAATTGCAGTTTCAAAAATATTGCTTTTAAATAATCATTGAGTCATCTTTCTCTTCTAACTTCCAAATCTAATGAGTCATTAAGTAATGGATTTATTGTTAAATGTCTTTCATATTCAGCTTCTTTTTAAATTTTCTCTCAGATTCTTTCAAACATCTCCTTTACTGGGAAGCCTTCCCAGGTTTTCCTCAGCTAGAGGTGATCTCACTCTTCTCTAAGCAACTCAAGTATACTTATTTGGTTGTATCTCTGTGTTAATCAGGTTTCCATCACTGTGACAAAATACCTGAGATAAGCACCTTAAAAGTAGGAGAGATTTATTTTGGCTCACAGTGTCAGAGGTTTCTATCCATGGCTCTGTTGTTCCTGGGTCTGTGGTGAGGCAGAACAACATGGCGGGGAGTGTGTGTGTGTGTGTGTGCAGGGTCGGGGGGCAGAGCGTTGACCACATGCAGCTGGAAAGCAAAGGGGGGCTCCCTTTTATAATAATGCCTCTCCCCCAAACCCACTAAACTTTGAATCCATAGATGGATTAATCCATTCATGAGGTCAGAACTCTCATGATCCCATCACCTTCCAAAAGCCACCACACCATTAAATGCTACTGCATTGGTGACCAACCTTTCAACACATGAACTTTCTGATGACGTTTATGATCTAAATCACAAAACTCTCTTAAATTACTTAGCCACCTAAACTATCACATGCCATAACTCTGTTTTCTTAGCTTGCTTTTTCTTTTCAGATCATGTCACTTGACAATATACAATTATTTATATGCTTATTTATTTTCTTGTGGGATCCAAGATGGCAATGTATTGGTATCCCTAGCACTTACCTTTGAACTGTACTTGGGGCATGGGCCACCAGTAAAACATGGCTGGGGGGAAGAATGCATGAAAAAATGACTCCCAGCAGCAATCAAGAATAATACTTCTGCTGGGTATGGTGGTGCATACCTGTAATTCCAGCGACTTGGGAGGTCAGGCAGGAGGATTGCAAGTTTGAGGTCAGCCTCAGCAATTTAGCCGGGCCCAAAGCAAGTAAGGAAGGCCCAGTCTCAAAATAAAAAATGAAAAGGGCTGGGGATACAACTTAGTGGTTAAGCGCCCTGGTTTCAGTCCCTGGTACCAAACAAACAAACAAATGAACAACAACAACAACAAAAAAACCAAACAAACCAAGAATAGTACTTCTTCTGGGTAGAAAGAGAAGGTGTCTTCCCACAACCATTTTTTTTTTTTTTTTTTTTTTTTACCCATCTTGGATGTTGGGCCCATCTTTGAGGTCAAGGGATTGACATGTATTGTTTGATTTAATGTCTCAATTCATTACTAGGCACTGAATCATTCACTGTGAATGGTTCCAGTCAAGACTGCTCTTAGAGCTAGGAGTGGAGTCTGTTCAACTTAAACACCTGGGCTGTTACACAGTAGGGATGGGTAGATCCTTAGGAACCATGTTGATCAGCAACTTTAGTACCCACCTAGAATCCAGAGGGGGCATCTATCAGAAATAATTACTTCACACCAACTTTGCTCTCCAACTTGCCTATGCTAAATGGCCACTATATAAAATCTATGAAAGGACATATACCTCCCTAAATCCTGCCCCTAATTCTTCCTTCCAACAAAATCCTTTGTTCTAAAATATACCATTTGTAATTCTGCAAAATACATAAAAAGGATACACTGTCACACAGTCGCTTTAAATGGAATGAAAAAAATGAATGAACAAACCAGTGGTTAAGATTTTGTACCTAAGGACTGTGTGCCAAATATAAATGTGGATGATGCAGAACACTGTTATCAATATTCAAAGATGCCCTGGGGGACAAAAGTGGAGGGACATTCAGAGACATCTAAGGCACTGCTGGGAATTTTGCACGTTCTAGTTGCACAGAATCGTCCCCAGAGGAGGTGGTTTCTGTAATTTATAGGTACCCTCTAGCAGGCAAGGACCACTTCCTACAGAATCCTCTGAGCTAGGAAGAGACTGTGAGTTCAAATCCAGTCCACTCTGAGCCATTAACTGTGATGCCATTGTGCTGACTCCACTGTGTTTCATCTCCCCAGGTGTGAAAGAGAGGGACGCCACCCTCAGCCCTGTTCTCAGACCCTGAGGGTGGGTAGATTCAAAGCTGTGGCCAGTTTGGGGCTCTCTCAGGGCTCACAAGAGCCTACTCAGCCAGTGAAGTTTGGGCAGCTCTAGTGGGATAATGCTACTCAGTGACCCTAACTCTGTTCTTCATGGTTGCTGTAATCCTTAGCACATCCAGCCAGGGAAGGGCAAGCGCAGTAGGGGCCTCAGGCTCTGGGGAGGCCCATCCAACCCTGGGGAGGACTGAAGGATGTGGAATTGGTTGGGGAGTGAGAGGCAGCCCCATAAAATTTCTTCCCTGCCATCTAGGCCATATTGGGCAGCGTGTGTCCCAGATCCAAAGCCACTGTTCCACCTTTCACACCAACCCTCCTTTTTGTGCCAATCCTTCTCTTCCTTTTTAACTTATTTTGTTTTATTTATTTATTTTTTGATGGTCGGTCACTTTAATTAGAATGACCTCAGATAAAAGCACTGTGCAAGATTTGAAGACAATAAAATGGCTCAGGGTGGTGTTCACTAGTGACATAACTAGAAGTACCTCTGTCCCCAGATATCTTCCTTCAATGATGGGAAAATACAACTTTACTCCTTGGGATCAAAGCTCAAAGCTTTTGACATAAATTAAGAGGAGGAAAAATCCAACACAACCCTTGATCCCTTTAGTAGAAATGGCTTTTCTTAGGCCACTCATTTCACCTGATACTAGAGCAGAATGAAACTGAAGTAAAATATCTCATTTAATTGACCAAACCACCCTGTGGCAGATCTTATTTTACGAAAGATAGGAAAATTGGAGCTTGAAGGGAATGTAACTTTGCTCCTTTAACCATCTACGTCTCCATCTGTTCAGCCAACTGAAAGACTCAGGTCTTAGCACTTCCACTCTAATATTTTTTTTCATTGCATCCAACTGTCTCTTCCATTGCAGCCACTTATTTCTTGATGTGTGAGATATAGCTAGTATGAGATGTGGAATAGCTGATCAAAATGATGGCAGCTCACTTCCTGTGGAAGAGTCTTAACAGCCTTAATGAATCCTGTGAGATGAAAAATAATAATTAGGAACAAGCCTCAAACTGTTCTGTAAAATTGTCTGTGGTCTTCCTCCACTCCTAATCACTCAGTGATGCCTCTTCCAACAGCAGTGGCTATCTATAGTTCAAAGAATCATGGCCTAAGTTCTGTGCTTCGTAATTCTGAATTACTTTAAATTTCTTCCTTTGGCATGGTAGAATTTTTTTTTTTCCAGTCAACCTAATTTTCATGGCCTTTGCTAATCTGCATGGTTGTCCAGCTCCATTAGAAGGGGAGGTGGAAGGAAAACCCACAGAGATGTCACCTGCCCAGAGCATTGACAAGTGGCCTGAAGCAATGTTATCAACAGGCAGATGACAGGAAGTCAGTGTCGCTGACGACAATACTATGAGAGTCAGGCCTTAGACACTGTCCAACCCAACCCCTGTGATGGGGTGGACGCTCAGGGAACTGGAGGGAATCATGAGCCAGGCAGCAAATCAGTGTCAGAGCCAAGACCAGGCTGGGTCCAAGTTCCCTATTTCCTAGTCCTGCATCCTGATGCTGCTTTAGCAGGGACCGAAACAAACTGTGCTTATTTGGCCAAATATTTTGAGAAGAGACATAATTGAACAAAAACGAATGAAGTCGTGGGAATTTTCGTCATCATTTTTTTCTTAATTATTATTTCTGGACCAGCATTAAACTGTGTTTGTCAAGTTACCTGAGGCACGGAGTTATAGCTCTGGTCTTTTATATCCAAATGATCATTTACCTTTTAAACACCTATTTTTCATCTTTTTTTTTTTGTGGGGGGTAGGTTGTGGGTCTCTTGAAGAATGGGATGAAAGCTGGGTGCTGTGGGGCTCGCCTATAATCCCAGTGGCTCAGGAAGCTGAGGCAGGAGGATTGTGAGTTCAAAGCCAGCCTCAACAAAATCGAGGTGCTAAGCAACTCAGTGAGACCCTGTCTCTTAATAAAAAATACAAACTAGGGCTGGGGATGTGGCTCAGTGGTTGAGTGCCCCAAAGTTCAATCCCCGGTAACAAAACAAACAATCAAACAAACAAACAAACAAACAAAAAAAAGGCATGAAAGCTGGAAACCTTTTCTCCAGAGAATTGTACATATAATCACAAGTTTTAAAACACATTCAGGGGTTTCATGGACTCTTGAATCTCATTATAGCTCAAAGAAGTTGCTACGATAGGATCATGACCTATCTCAGCAGTCTCCCAAGGTCTCTGGAAAGTGGACAAGAAGGAATTCTGCTAGCAGGTGGCCCTTGGACTGAGACTTCAGCTCTTCCCTGGGTCTCAGCTTGCTGGGTACTTTGCTGAGTTCACTTTCTGATCCTCCATAACTGTATGAGCCAACTCCTTAAAATCTATCTATCTGTTTGTCTATGAATCTATCTATCTATCTATCTATCTATCTATCTATCTATCTATCTATCTATTATTGTCTATCATCTGCCAATCTATCATCTAACTTGCTTTCAATCATCTATCTATCCATATCCTGTTGGTTCTGTTTTTATGGATAACTTTGATGACAGATTATCCTTACAGATACTAATATTAAATTGTGCCCTTCTCCCCACCCCCCAAAAAAATACTATGCTGTGCAGGAACATATGCTGTTTCCTAACACTAGTAGCTGTGAACTCTGCTAAGGTGGAAGATACAATTTGTGCTTGTTTCAAATGAACTCTTTTTTTTTGTACCATGGATTGAACCCAGGGTGCTTAACCACTAAGCCACTTCCCTTTTTATGTTTATTTAGATACAGGGTCTCGCTGAATTGCTTAGGGCCTTACTAAGTTGCTAAGGCTGGTTTAGAACTAGAGATCCTCCTGCCTCAGCCTCCCAAGCTGCTGGGATTACAGGTGAGTGCCACTATGCCCAGCTGAAAAACTCTTAAAACTGGTTATTTTAGGGAAATGTAAGCTACCTGTGCACTTTTAAAAGCCCTGGGATGGTTGAACAGACTTTAAAAGGTCAGCTTTCTAGAATGTAGTTTATGGGAGCCATGTGTACAGTGATTTGGTCAGCCCGTAAGGCTGAGTTCCAGAACAGGATTAGGTAAACGGAACCTAGATTGATTGAACCATAGTTCTCTGGAGATGCTGTGCTGCCTTGTGCCTCCATGCCCTTGAATGTTCCTCTGCCTTTCAGAATATCCCTTCTCATACCGTGTATCCATCAGGGTCTCCAGAGAAATAGAACCAATAGAATATGGATTTATACAGAAAGAGGTTTATTTTAAGGAGATGGTTCATGCAATTATGAAGTCTGGTAAGTCCAAAATCTGCAGGATGGCTGCAGTCCATAGACCCAGGAAGAGCCCATACTGAGTTTAAGTCCAGGGGCCATCTACTGGTAGAATTTCTTCTTGCTCAGAGGAAGTCAATATGATTGGATGAGGCCCACCCTACATTTTGGAGGATGAGGTATTTACTTAAAGTCCACTGATTTAAAGGTTAACCTTATCTGAAACACCCTCATAGAAACATCCAGAATAACGTATGACCAAATATCTGGGCACTATGGTCCAGCCACATTGACAATAAAATTAGCATCACACATTGTTGTGAACTTCTCCTAGTTCTGTTTTTTTGGTACCAGGGATTGAACCCAAGGTCATTACTTAACCACTGAGTCACACCCCCAGCCCATTTTTGTATTTAGAGACAGGATCTCACTGAGTTGCTTAGGGCCTCACTAAGTTGCTGAGGCTGGCTTTGAACTCAAGTTCCTCTTGCCTCAGCCTCCTGAGCTGCTGGGGTTACAGGTATGCATCATCATGCCTGGCCTTTCCCAATTCTTAAAGGTCCAGATTAAATGTCTTGGCCCTATCAAGCTCCTCTTTCAGTCTACCACAGCCTCAGTACATTCTAATTCTTATTCTACAGTAGCATAATGACTTATTCACATGCTTTTAATCTCTGCAAGAGAGTGAGCCTTCTGAGTGAAGGATAGATGAACACACGCTGAAACCGCCATATAGGAAAAGGGAGGGGGTTTATTGATTTACCAAAGAAACACGTGGAGGGGATGGGGGTGAACCGCGAAGGAAACGAGTGGGGGAAAGGAAAAGAAAGGAAAAATGGGGCGAATTCAGGTCTGGCTTGGGTTTAAGTACAAAGGGGGGGGGGGGGGGAAGAAACGTGACCTGCATGGCCCGGATTGGCTCAAAACCGAAAAACCCGCCTTGGGACGAATTCCCCCGAGAGGTGAGTATTCCCAGGATCAGGAAGGGCGGGGACTCAGAGCCCGCCAAAGGTGAATTCTCGCGAGAGTTGGGCACTACCTGAAAGGCACCCTGGGACATGACCTGGCTGCCCGATTTCATCTAACACTGAGGACATGGACTGTATGGTCTACTGAAGACAATATTGAAAGACAGTATGTTAGCCCCTACCCAATGTCTGTTATGTTATGTTAATGTCAATGTAATTCACAGGCTAAAGTGATGAATTAATGGGAGGAATCAGGAGCTACAAATAATTGCAGAATTTATTTGTTTAATCTCAGATAATGAGTTTCCCCCACTCCCTGGATATTTTTTACATCAGAGATGCAACAGAGCCAAGGATCTACCTGGGCACTCTGTTCTACACACACAGAAACACACACCTGTGTTCACTAAGAACCACCTGGAAAGGGTTGCCAATGTTATGGGCAAGGCACACAAGGAGGAACCCTTGCTTGCTTTCTTTAAGGCAGAATGAAGCAGGGGGAAGAATCAGGTCTATAGCTTCCGGCAGCTTTGCCTTCTACCCAGGCGACAGCCCCTAGTGAATTGCCTGAACTTAGGCATGAGTCTTACATTCCTAGAGTCTCATGTTCTTTTTTTAATCAATACCATAAGGATAACAATAATAACAGCTATAACAGTGTTAGAAAAACGCAGTGCCTAGCACATAGTAAGTCCTTAGTCACAGTTGATCGTCCTCTCTTAGCTGTGTTCCTGTTCATATCTGGTGCGTAGAGCATTAACTATTGAAAGTAACCAAGAACACTGTGGGTTCCAAAGACACTCTTAATGTTTCATGATGTTTTAAGCTTCTTTTTTGCCCTTTTCAGGTTTTGACCAGGAGAGAGAATGTAGAATGCATAGGAAGGAAAGAGAAGGGGGCTGATGTGTGCCCCATTTTGTTCTCTATTGAAACCAGTGATTCTGAATCTTTTTGAGGACACAGGCAAGCACTTTTGAGGATGTGAAGAAAGCTAAGGACTCTTTCCTCAGAAAAACACACATATGCACAACACTTTACATATAATCTTAGAGAGGTTACGGATTTGACAGATGTCAGGTTAAGAAGCTTGGGTTAAAAATCTCCTCCTCTACCAGGTGTGGTGCATGCCTGTAATCCCAGTGGCTCAGGAGGCTGAGGCAGGAGGACCTTGAGTTCAAAGCCAGCCTCAGCAACTTAGTGAGGCTCTAAGCAACTTAGTGAGACCCTGTCTCTAAATAAAATACAAAAAAGGGCTGGGGATGTGGCTCAGTGGTTAAGTGTTGCTGGGTTCAATCCCTGGTACCAAACAAACAAACAGACAAACAAATTAAAAAGCCTGCGATCTCTCTGTCTCTGTCTCACCTGTCCCCCTGCCCCCCCTCTCTGTATCTGTATATTCACCTGTTTGACTAATGTGTTTAGGGGACAATAAGTATGATAGATGCATGGAGGACAGAAAAGTAAAGGACAAGAAGGAGCTATAGAGTTAGAATGGTGCCTCATTTTTTCTGGAAAGGTCACTAACGTGTCACTTTGAAGATGTTGATCTATTATAAGGTAGAATGTGGTGATGGCTAAGCTCATGACCTCTGATGCCAGATTGCTGGCTTCAAATCCTCCGTGCAACCTTGGACTATCAATCCTGTGTCTCAGTTTTCCTATCTTTAAAATGGGGATAACAATACTTCCACCATCTTGAATTGTTATAAGGATTAAATAAACTAAGGTATGTATAGATTGTAGAGTAATGCATTTTAGTTAATGTCTGATAACTGTTAGCTGCTACTATTATTAACCTTGATGATTTAAAAGTTCTAATAACAGCTAATTATAAAGCATGGCACAATATAAATGATAAAGTCAATCTCACTAAGAAGAAAACTGCCACTCCTTTTTTTTTTAAAATATTTATTTATTTGCTTTAGTTGTACACAATGCGTTTATTTGTATGTGGTGCTGAGGATCGAACCCGGGCCGCGCACGTGCTAGGCGAGCGCTCTACCGCTGAGCCACAACCCCAGCCCTGCCACTCCTTTTAAAATCTCTCTCTCTCATTCTCTCACTCTCTTTCTCTCTCCTTTTAAAGAAAAGAACTTATCCAAGTGGATTTGATTCACTTTTAAATTTACTCTTGATAGAAACTATGGGTTAATAGAGTAGCTAGAAGATCATCCTGGGTTTTTTTCCCCCTGAGACCTAGTAAGGAGTGGAATCTACTGTCCATAATATGCCCCCCCCCCCATATAATAACAACGCCTTCCCATTGGGAAGAAGACCTAGTACTATTTCTATGTATCATTAATAGGGTTTATGTTCTTTTGACTCTTTTACGTAGGAAGGATCTCTAGACATAATTATTTTTAAACCAAGGCAAAAAGGTCTACCATTATATCAAATTACATAGCTGACATTTTCCCATGAAAGGCTGTTGAAAAGAAAAAAAGATGAAAAAAGAAATGCAAATATGCAGTCATCACTGTTAACACTCACATTTTTAAGGTAAAAGACTGTCTAGAATTGAATTTACTTCCCCTATTTTATAGATCGTGTTTATGCCTGGCCCTTCACTCCCTCTTACAATGTTTGTTTCCTTTTTTTTTTTTTTTTTTAAATTAAAGAAAGCATTAACCATTGCAGAGCTGCGGCTGCATTGTCCGGTTATTAACAGGCAGTGTTGCCCGCCTGCCCCAGCTGGGAGGGGAAAGTGCAGCTGAGCTGCGTCCAGAAGGTGGCGCTGTCTGCAAAACCGGGAAGGGCAGGTTATTCAGGGCAGGTCAGAAAGGAGAAGGGCAGAGAGCTGGAGGGAAAACTGAGCAGGGACAGTGGTCCGAGTTCTAATGATTCCAGAAGTATGAATTGTTAATTTGAACCGGAGCATAATTTCCATTTAAATTGTAATTATCTCTAAGTACATTCAGATATATTTGGGACTGTCATGAAACCTGATGAGGCGCATCTCCTAGTAGTCTATTTGCAGGAGAATTGAGGATCCCCCTGGGAGGAACCCATCCTGAGGGAAGGAGCTACTACTGAGCTTGACCAGTAACACTTTGGTCTTGGATCCCTAAGTGCTAATTGTGCCAATGGCCTTGAAGTGGCTCCTGAGTCCCATGAACACAAGCCTGTGTCTTGCAGGGCAGAGAGAGGAATCTCTCTCTGGAGAGAGATGTTTTATGAAAAATCCTAGAAAGCCCAAGGTTCAAGTTACACAGCCTTGGGGCTCTTCTAGTGGAGTTTAACTGCAGAAGCCCTCCTAGATCGGGCCCCAGGTGGTGGCTGGCGGGGCATCCAGTGCTACGACTGAGGCTCTGGGGACATTGCTAGCAATGGCAATCATCATCACACACCCAGAACTTATTTTCTGCCTGGCCCTATGCCAAGTGCTTTGCACTCATCATCTCATTTAGGTTTCAAAATAAGTCTAGGAAGAAGATTCTATTTCTAATCCCATTTTATAGAAGAGGAAACTGACACTGACTTAGTTTGTGGGCACAGCTAAGAATTTGCAGGGCCTGGTTTGGAGCCCGGTGGGTATACGGCTACAGTCATCCTTGCTCTTGATGCCTATGTTTATTCTTTGGGAGCAATGAGACTTGCCTATATTGTATACCCAGAAGGCACTATGAAGTTGTTAGGGTTTGGATGTGAGGTGTCCCCAAAATCCACGTGTAAGACAGTTGCGAGGTTTGGAGGAGAAATGATTGGGTTATGTCCTTAACCTAATCAGTGAATTGATCCCTGATGTCATTAAGGGAGTGGTAGCTGGAGTCAGGTGGGGTATGCCTGGAGGAAGTAGTGCATTGGGGGCGTGGCTTTGGGGTATATATTTTGTAACTGGAGCATGGAGTCTCTCTCTCTCTGCTTCCTGATCATCATGTGAGCTGCTTCCCTGGGCCACACTATCCTGTTATGATGCTCTGCCTCATCTGGAGCCCCAAGGAATGGAACCTGCCTTCTATGGACTGAGACCTCCGAAACTGTGAGCCCTCAAATAAACTTTTCCTTCACTATGATTGTTTTGGTGGGGATTTTAGTCACAGTGGTGAAAAAGCTGACCAAAACAGAGGTCAGTCATGGTAGATGGTGCGCAGCCAGAGATCCTGAGTTGCTCTAGGACTTGAGTGTGACCTTGAAGTCTGGGGCTCAAGAGAGAAGGTAGGCATTTCAGGCAGGAGTCTAGAAAGAAGAAGGGAGTAATGGCAGGAGAGGGTGGAGTATGTTCTGGGGCCTCAGGGGACAGTCTGACTTGGTGCAAGGACAGGGATATAAAGCCTGGACATGATGGGCAGGCTGCAATGACAGAGCACCTGGGCTCTGTGGGTACAAAGAGAACACCGGGAAGAGAGGGTGGGGTGAGCCTTGCCTCCTTAAGATCCCAGAGACCTCCAGGTTGTCTTCTGTCTGTGGACTCTCTTGCCAAGCTTTGAGTATGGTGCTGCCCAGAGGGACTGTTTATGGGCCTTGTCAACATGGCATGGAGATGGTGTCAGAACTGACTTTTTTCCAAAAGAAAGTTGCAAAGAAAATAACTTTTTTTTTTTTTTTGGTCAATTCTCAATTATCTGTGAAGAATAAGGTTAATTGAAATCTGAAAATTTTTCTTCTTTTGCAGCCCATCTTTTACCATTGCTTCCAGAAAATAGCAAAATTGACTCATCAGATTTTCACATTTACTTCTTCACATCCTCCATCTGAAGTGCTAATAAGCAGTGAACTGTTCCAGATGTGGACAGCAGGAGGGAGAGGAAGGGAAAACAGAGGGCTGGGTAACACTTCATCTACGTGGTGTTTAAGTTCCTGAGAAACCCAGACTGAGCATTTAATACACCTGTACCAATGCCCCTGTGGCTGGCTGCAGGGGACAGGTACAGAGGACAAGATGCTAGGGGAGATTGGGCACAATTTCTACAGGTATCACTGAAGAGCAGATTACAGGGCACCCCACAAAGGCTATGTGCCCTAAGGGATTTGAAAAAAAATATCCTACTGGGGAAGACAGAAAGAAAAACATCCTATTGGAGAGGCTTAATGGGGAGCACACAGTAGGTCTAAAACTGGGGAAAGCGGAACTGAGGACCATGAGAGGGTGAAGGAATTCAGAGAAAAACTCCGTGTCCCTCACCATTCTTTTCCTGCTTTGTTCTTCTGGGTAGTGAGTGACTCTTGTCTGGTAAATATTTATCTAATATCTGAATTATTGGTGATGTTATATATGTCCTTGTGTCTGAGAACATACTGTGATTTAGAATTGTATTCTTTATCATCCCCATTTCTGCTAAGTGGGATTTATTTTTGATGTAAGGATGTGGGACCTTGGGAGGAACACTTGTGTCCAAGAGAAAAAGACCTGGTGTGTCATCTCAAGGGACCCCCTCCTTTCCTTTATATGCCAGGGAGGTGGGTTTGGCTAATAAGGAGGTTGTAGGTGGGGATGACAGGGCTGGGGGCTGGAGAGAGGGAGGAAAGCATTTCCCATCTTTCTAAATGGTAATAACTCACCACAGATGGAGGCCGATGCCACCTGGTGGGGAGAATCAGTCTGCAGTTGCGGGGACTGAGGAGAAGGTGAGGCCAAGACCATATGTCCAGAAGGAAGAGAGGCAGGGGATGGTGGCTTCTGTTAGCTGGAGTCTCTGCCCAAGCCACTGTCTTGGGAGAGGAGAAGGTGCTGCTGGCTCTTGGTTCCCTTGCCTGTTCTTCCCTGGCTTGTCCAAGACTTCTTACCTCTGACAGCTGCTACTCTGGCCTCTTGTAGTCTGAGAGCCTAGGAGCAATGCCCGGCCATGCAGCCATTGTCACACCAGGCATGCCCCTGGAGCCAAACCATCAGGGGAATCCAGAGCTTGCTGGGGTGTTCCAAGGGCCATGGTGCCTGGGGCTACATATGGAATATCAAAGCCTAGGAAAGGAGGTGATCCTCTCAGAGGAGAGAGTTCCCAGGGATCATACCCACAAACGCTCTTGCCACACTCCTCATTATGGGTAACTATGATGATGGTGGAGAGGTAGAGTTGGGCAAGAAATTTGACCTCTGTTATGAAATGGGACTTTTATGAATTTTGGGAAAGTTTACTTCTGAGAGGTATTGCTTTTGTGAAGTAAGTGGAACCTCTGGGATTCTGGGAATCTTTTTTTTTTTTTTTTTTGCTACCGGGAATTGAACTCAGGAGTACTTGACCATTAAGCCACATCCCCAGCCCTATTTTGTATTTTATTTTAGAGACAGGGTCTCATTGAATTGCTTAGCGTCTCACCATTGCTGAGGCTGGCTTTGAACCGTGATTCTCCTGCCTCAGCCTCCCAAGACACTGGGATTACAGGCATGCGCCATGGCACTCAGCGAACCTCTGGGATTCTGTAAACAGATGCCATCTCTGACCATGAGCCTGGGGACCATTGGGAGGCAAGACTCCTGCTTGCATGGTGGGTGTCTCACATTGGTGCAGTGTTCTGTGGACAAGCGGGACTGAAAGATGGGAAGAGCTTATTCACTGGATTGTTAGGAGATTTGTGTTGTCTCCTTCTCTATGAAGGGCTAGGAATATTGTCATTTGGTCACCAATGACAGAGTCTCGGAAAAGCCACATCACTGTGCGGACTTCAGGTTCTTCATCTGAAGATGAGGCCATTCCGTGAATAACATTAAAGGTTACCATTCACCTTGTATAGGCTTTTAATCTAAGTCTTTGGACAAATAATTTACCTCCCTGCCTCTACTTCCTTATTGGTGAATGGGGATAATAATATCTTACTTTCTAATCTATGGTGCTCTGGGAAGGAAGTGTTATTTAAATCCAGGGTAGAATTATTATTATATTCTATTTGTTCTCTCCTTATTCATCATTGCTATGCTCTACAATTATGCCCTGGGGTGAGGTATGTGAACAGTCACACCAAGCAAGTTTCCTGGGTGATTGAGCATTCTGATTGTGTTGGTGGAAAAGATACCCAGTGTTTTATTTAGTTATTTTAGTGTGGAACTCACTATCTATTTAGTACACAATCCAAAACTGGAACATATTACTACCTCTGGAATATAAGATTTGTGGTTATTTGGCCCATGTGGTGGTTTTCTGGCCTTTGAATTTCTGTGGGTGTTGTTTTGATCAGTTTTAATCTGGAAAAGCCCAGTGTGAGTCCTCTGTGGCTCTCAGTGAGACCCCAAACTCTGACACTACCTGGGGTTCACAGTAGAACCAGGATCCGCATTTCTTGGAAAATCTGTACAGCCAAATGTGCATGATTAAAGACTTACTTTACCTTGCTAAACAAACACACGCAGGCTTATAATTGCTTTTGTATTTTACCACTGTAGCCACCAGAGGCCTCCCAAATTGTGGTTGATTTTAATGTCAGTGGAAATCTACTGGGAATTAACAAAAAAATCATTTTTAAAATTGAATAGAATGCCTACAAAAGTTCAAAGTCTGTTACCTTGTTCATTCAACGTCGCTATTCATGCAAAATGTCATGCAAATCAGCCCTTATTTACTGAGTACTTTGCTTCAGTAACTAAAAAAAAATGCTAAGAAAAAATTGCTTATGTTTAGCCATCTATTTTTCCAAAAATAGGGCAGCAATTAAAGTAGCACCACATGATGTGACTGATGATGTCAGTGCAGAAAAAGAATGCCATCCCAGTGCATGGTGCTCAGGGCTGAGCATCTGTCTCTCATCAGGGACTGGACACTGTGTCCAGAAGAGAGTCCTGGAGCACCAGGACCACGGGCAATGTAGATGCTATGCAGGGCATGAAATAATGAAAGTGTCCTGTGTGGTGAATAACCATGACAACGGTGCCTTCCAACAGAGAGCCTTGGAGATGCTTAGGGAACTTGCTTCCATCTCTCTTGGCCTCAGTTTCTTTGATGACTAAAATGAGAGGTTTGGATTTTGTGATTTCTAAGTTCTCTGATTGTTAGGACCACTTATTGAACATTGGTTAGATGCAATAGCAACTCAAAGTGTCTTGTGGAAGTTTGTTTTCTTAACCCTCACATAGCTCTTTGAGGTAGGTATACCCAGCTCTATTCTATAGATGGTAAAAACTAAGCTCAAAAAAGTGAAGTCACTTACCTATGGACACAACCTACAGATGGCAAAAGCAGAATTTGCATTTGGATCTGTTTGATTCCAAAACTACTCACTGCCTGATCCTGTCTTGTATGCATTCCCACAATGGGCCAACAAAATCAACTGGCCTGAATAAATTAGCTCATAGTGTAGCATTCACTGCTGGCTGCTGTACCAGTTAGGAATTACACTGGTGGTAAGCATCAGGCCAAACAAATAATGCTTAAATACACAGGAGCTCATTCGCTCATGTCAACATGGAGACAGGCAGTCTGGGGCAGGTAGAATGGCTCTGGAGTCACCAGGAACTCTAGCTGCTTCTTTTTTTTTTAATATTTATTTTTTAGTTATAGATGGACACAATATCTTTATTTTATTTTTATGTGGTGCTGAGGATTGAACCCAGTGCCTCGCGCATGCTAGGCAAGCGCTCTACTTCTTTGCCACGACCCCAGCCCCCCTCCCCTTTTTTTGTCACCATCTTTGGATGTGATTTCCATCCTCACTGTCAGTTCATGGTGCAAGCTGCCTGCTGGAAATTCATTTGGATTTGGATTGCAGGCTGAAAGGAGAAGGAAAGCAGAATGGAGTGAGCAGGTCTCTAGGCTGAGTTATCTCCCTTTAAACAACATTTTTGTTTTCCTACTGGGGATTGAACCCCGGGGTGCTTAACCACTGAGCCACATCCCAGTGTTCTTTTTAATGTTTCATTTAGAGGCAGGGTCTCACTAAGTTGCTTAGGGCCTCACTAAATTGCTGAGGCTGGCTTTCGACTCACAATCCTCCTGCTTCAGCCACTCTAGCAGCTGTGATTACAGGCATGTGCTACCATGGCCGGTTTAAGCAGCATTTTAGAAGTTCTACACAGCTCTTCTGCTTATGTCTCTTTAACCACAGTTTAATCATGTGGCCACACATACTGGTGGAAAAGAAAAATGGAGAAATGTAATCTTTATTCTGGGTGGCAAACCATCCAGCTAAATGCTAGGGTTTATGTTACTAAGGAAGAAGAAAAAAGGGTATTGGAATGCAAATTTCTGTCTTTGTCACAGTTACAAGCTCCACAGTGACATCCAGCTCTTTTGTGCTGATGGAACCCTGATTTTGATCAAGCTTCTGCCTCTCCCAGCCTCTCAGGTCACCCTGAACAGTCAGTCATGGTGCCACCACCCCCCGAGAGCCGTGACTGCTTGTGATTAAAGCATATGAACAGTCCTTCAGTGAAGCATGAGAGGGCTTTGGGGAGATGTTCCTTTGCTCTTTACAGAGATGCTTGGGCAGAGAATGACTCTATTCTTCTGCCAAACATTGTATTGTCTGGCAATGCCTCCTGGAAGTCTAGTGGCCATCTTGGTAATAGCTCGGGGAACCTACTACTCAGGACAAAGTTGGACCTGGAGGATGGTACAGAGGAGAGAGGCAAGAACCTGGGATGAACCAGCAACTCAGGAGTGCTTCTGGACTTCTTATGAAATCCATTTCCATGTTGCTTTAGTTGGTTGGATTAGGGGATCTTCTTGCTTACAGTCAAAGCCTTCCTGACTGAGATGCAGAGAAGGAAAGAAAGTGACCCTTTCCTTTATGCTTTTGGGATGGCAAGATGGACACCAATTTCTGTGTATGGAACACCCTGGGCTGAACCCCTGTATTGCTGTTTCCCCTCCCTCCCTCCTCTCTCTCCCTTCTCCCTCCCTTCTCTTCCCTACTTGCTTTTCTTTAATTTCTTTATGTTTTCTTTTTGTACTGTGGCAATCAAACCCAGAGCCTCACACATACTAGTCAAGTGCTCCACCACTGAGCTACACCCCTGGCTCTCTCTTTCTCATAAAAGGTACTTTTGTTTTTGATTTCCATAAAGAGGATACTTTTAGATAGAGTATTGAATAGGCTCAGGTTAGAAGAAGAATGCTTTAGAATTATAAGGGACTTAACTCTCTTGCATGAGGCTCAGAGAGTTGGTGATTTCCCCAGGGTTCCACAGCAAGGGGGAGAAATGACCTGGGACTAGGCGCCAGGCCCTGTGAGGACTTCCCAGGTCTGCCCCTTTCTCTTGGTTTGCCTGCAGCCCAATTGTTGCTCCAAGGTCTGAAATGCTTGTGTGCTCAGCCAGGGTTAGAATCTCTTCCTAACCATGGTCAGATATCCTCGTTGGCCTTGCCTTTCTGCTCCTTCCATGTGACTCCCCTTGGCTCCAGGCCTCAGGGCTGGACATGCTGAGGAAGATGACTTAGGATTGCAGGCAGGAGGTGATTTTCGGCTTCAGTTGTTGCCAACCACATCAGCCATGGCTGTCATCCTTCCTCCCTCGCTCCTCTGCCAGAGCACACTGGAAATCATTAAGATGGCCACGTCTCCTTCCCTTGAAATCAGACCCCAAAGGGTTTCCATGCACTCAGGCCCCATCTGCTCCTCATTCCAGACCATGTCATGTCACAATTATTCCCAATCATGTCTCATTTGGCCAGGCAGCGCACACCTGACTGGGAAAACTTACCCAGTGGGAGTCAGAAGTGTGTGCAGCTGTATGGGACTGTGGGGGAGATGCTCTGGGACCTAAGTGACAGGCTCAATCATGTTATGTATATTCTCCAAGAGGGGTGGCTTGACAGTCACAGGCAGAAGTCAGACTGACCCAGCTCAGCCACTTGCTAGCTTTAAGAATTTGGACTACTCAAATTCCCTGAGTCTCAGTTTCCTTGCCTATAAATTGAGCATAATAATAGCTACCTTGCAGAGTTCTATTAAATACTAAATGATCTATATCTAGCAGCTAGTGGATATTCAGTTAATTATTCATCTAAAAATAAATTTTTGTCAGGTGGATTATAATAGCATGTCAATTTCAACATGCCATGCTTTTTCTGAGTTAATACTTTTTGCTTTTCTGTTTGCCTTGATACTTACTGACTGGTTCCCAGCGACCTAGAGAAGAGGTCAAGTGTCCTTGCCTCCCAATCATAGATTCTTTTTTTTTTTTTTTTTTTTTTTTTTTTGGTACCAGGGATTGAACTCAGGGGCACTTGACCACTGGGCCACATCCCCAGCCCTTTTTTTTTTTGTATTTTATTTAGAGACAGGGTTTCACTGAGTTGCTAAGTGCCTCGCCATTGCTGAGGCTGGCTTTGAACTCGCGATCCTCCTGCCTCAGCCTCCCAAAGTGCTGGGATTACAGGCGTGCGCCACCGCGCCCGGCCCAATCATATATTCTTAGAGGTGAAGAGCACTTGGAGCTCTGTATTCTGATCTACTTGGTTCTGGCTGTCATATATTCTTGCTGAGCAAAGAGGACCAAGCCAAGGAAGTGGACGCAACAGGCAGTTTAAATGACCATCACCCCATGATTTATCATCCCCCCACTAGAAGAAAATATCTCTCCCAAGAGAACACTTAGGCCTGTCAAGGGCCTGTGGTAGAGGTCAGCCTTGCTCTAACTTGTCTTACCCTTGCCTACCTGCCCCAGCCACCCTAAGTCTTAGTCAGCTGGGCTCTCTCTTTTCCTCTGACTTTCCTTGGACCTCATCTGGCTTCTAAAGGGGTAGACAACCCTAGATAGAAGGTTGCCTCAGGTATTGTCTTAATCAGTCTTAGGAAGAGATGAAACCCAAGGAATGAACTGGGGCAAAAACCAAAAAAGGGTGTCACTCTTGCTCTGTCCACTGAGAATTCCATCTCCCGCTGTGATGACCTACTTATGTGACCTTGAAGAATGAATATTATATTTGATGTTTGCTATCTTCCCTGGGTGGAGTGAGAAGGTTTCCATGATCATCTTGGATTAGATCAACAATGGCCTCTTGATATCTAGTAAATCTGGTTAATTCTGTTAGTGTCCTTAATTTAGTTGCAGTGGTCCTGTTTGCTCCCTGTTCAAACACAGCCTTATCGTTCACCTCCTGTTATTAGTTTCTTTACTGCCCTGTTGGCTTAGTGGTGCAAACTCTCCACTGTGCTGGGCACAATGTCTGTGTGAGCATAAGAATTCAAAGAAACTTTACCAGATTTGAGGAAAAGCTTTGCATGCCTTTTACAGAAAAGAAAAGAGACTTAAGAAAATATTACATTAAAAAAAAGTTAGATTGTTAAGGGGAACATTAACTATCTCAGGATTTGAGTAGCCAGATCATATTTTATGATAAAGTCAGGCAGTCTTCCTATAATGGGAACTTTTGAAGCATCCTTATTAGGCACTTGTTCTAGAGACTGGTCTGAATACATGGAATAAAAGCTGTTGAAGCAGAGATTTCACTGGAACGTCAAGGGGCCAGTCCCTGATGACTTCTAGAAATTCTGGTCTTCTTTTGGCCATCCTGTCTTGGAGAACAGAGAAGCTTCTGGGAGTTGGTGAAAGATTGGGGGAGGATGTCCTTGGGAGCATGGATGGCTCTTGTGACATGAATAGTTGTCTCCAGCTTGTCCCTATAGAGGGGGTTCCACATAGGGTGTGGGCATGGGTCTGGGCTGCACAGTGTTTTCCTGCCTATCTACAGGATGCCTCTCCTCTGTTTCCTGAGCTGTATACTTCTCTTTGGGGGCAGTAGATGGCTCCCTTGGGTACCGATTTCTCCATTCTCTCTTCACTCACACCTTCAGTTCCTTTGTTCTTTATCTTGTGTTTGTTTGTTTTCCCTCTCTTAATGTTTATGCATGAATGTAGGTTCTTCCTTTTACACTTATTGTCTTTTCACTTCTCCATCAGCTTTTTTATTCTCTAGTTTCCACTTAAACTTCCATCTGCTTTCCCCTCTCCAACTTTCCTCCTCTGTATTTATCCTCACCATTTGAATTTTTAGTCTTATTATCATCCTAATTTCTCCACTCCATTGTCTTTTTTCTTTACCCTGTGTTAGGGTTTGGATGTGAGGTGTCCCCCAAAAGCTCGCGTGTGAGACAATGCAAGGAGGCTTGGAGGAGAAATAATTGAGTTATAGACTTAATCCAATTAGTGAACTGATCCCTGATAGGATTAACTGAGTGGTAACGAGAGGCAGGTGTGGCTGGAAGAGGTGATTCATTGGGGGTGTGGCTATGGGGTATATATTTTGTAGCTGGAGAGTGGAGTCTTTCTCTCTGCTTCCTGATCATCATATGAGCTGCTTCCCTATGCCACATTCTTCTGCCATGATATTCTGACTCCGAGGAATGGAGCCAGTCTCCTATGGACTAAGACCTCTGAAACCATGAGCCCCCAAATAAACTGTTCCTCCTCAATGATTGTGCTGTTTGGGTCTTTTAGTTGCAGCATCGAGAAAGCTGTCTAAAACACCTTGTTCCCTTTACCCCCTCCTTATCTACAAAACATTCTCTGAATGTGTTTTAAGACAGACTTTAGTGCTCTAATAAAAACAAGAACTTAATGCACAAATATTTTACCAAGAAACCCATTTTCTCCATTAGTCTTTTTGTGCCATGGTGGTTCACATACCCATGTCCCATATTATTTCCCAGGTATTTTCATCCCATTTACTTCAGGATAGGATTCCCCTAGATTTGTTATTAATGGGTTGAAGTGGGCTGTTATTATAGATGAGAAAGCTAAATGGTTGAGGTTGGGGTTATACAAAATATGTCATACCAATATGAAAGCAACACTCCCTTAGATAGCTGAGATGAGGCTTGGAGGTCTTGGCCTCTAGAAGATCCTCTTTGACTCTCCAAGAGAGGTGAGGTGTACTTTGTGTTCTTCCCCTTCCACCGCTGTCTATGAGCTTGGCTCTCTGCCATCAAAACAGAATCTCACACAGTGTCTATTATTACTAAGTGCTCAGTTAATAAAGTCCACAGAAGCTGGATGCAGTGGTGCATGCCTGTAATCCTAGTAGCTCGGGAGGCTGAGGCAGGAGGATTGAGAGTTCAAAGCCAGCCTCAGCCAAACGAAGGCACTAAGCAACTCAGTGAGAACTTCTAAATAAAATACAAAATAGGGCTGGGGATGTGGCTCAGTGGTCGAGTACCCCTGAGTTCAATTCCTGGTTAAAAAAAAAAAAAAAAATCCACAGAACACCAAGAGGCCCCAGTGAGAGTCTTTTCCCAGGTGATTTCTTACCAGCTCATCTCTGGAGTAGTAGAGCTTCCACAGGTAGCCATGTTGAGAACCCCATTTGTATGGGAATCCAAAGAGCACCTCAGAACAAACAAGTATTCCAATTAGTATTCAGCAATTCTTTGCAAACAGTGCTTCCAGGCCTATACTAGGAAATCTAGACTTCAGGGACACAGAAGCAAAGGAGCGTGCTTCCTGTCCTGGAGGACCCTGAAGTATAGTGATAAATCCTCATAGAGCCTTTGCTTTCCCCACTCCCACATTTGAGCTACCTGCAGTTGTCTGTAATGGAGAGTCTCCTGGCTTCTGCCATTCTGGCCCTATTGGCTATGTGGGGTGGGGTCACCTACTGTGACATCTGTTGATGTGGTTTGTGGGGCTGAACCATGAACTCACTTTGATTGGAATTTTCCAACATAGAATCTCCCATCTCAAATGCAAATGTACTTTCCTGACCAGGACCTGTGCAGAATATGCTATCAGGTCACTGTGTTTTCTGGAGATATTCACCCCACATGATTCTTGTTGGCAAATAGGTTTGTAGCCAGGTTTTCATTCCTACCAAATTAAATTGCAAACAGATTTCAAAAATTAAATTGTAAACAGATTTCAAAAATCACTTGGTTGTGAAACTACATTTAGTTCACAAAAATGTCACTGAGCCCTGCCATGGTTGCTGGCGCCACCTTTATCCACAAAGTCATGTTGCTTAGGAACTGGGCCAATTTAAGGGATTTCAAAAACAGACATGGCCCAACTAGACGTAACTTCCGAGGATGGCAGGTAAATTTATTGTCTTGAGCGTGGAGATGATTCATGGGTGTCTGCCTATGCCAACACACATCACTTTGTACACTTTAAGTATGGGCGGTTTATTGTATGTCAATTATACCACAATAAAGCCATTAAAAAACCTCGCTGGATTCAAAATCTCTTTCCTCTTTCTACATGAAATTAATCATTTTGTTTTGTCTCACTGTCTTTGACTTAACCGATCACTCATTCCGTCTATCACATTTTATGAAGCAAACAACATTAGTAGAGTAAAAATACAGCCAACATATTCTCACATCCTTGTATGGGTTAAATGAACCTGCTTACCTTGCAACAACTGGGGCTCAGAGCTGTAGAATGGACAGAAAGGGAATTCAGACGGGAAGGGAAAAAGGGAAAGGGTGATACTGCAATTTGGGAAAAGTTGGAGGATTAAGAGATGGGATAAAGAGCCTTGGCAACCAGCCAGGTTCTGGATAGGGGACCCAGGAGATCAAAGTGTTAAAATCCACCCTGTTATTGATCAAGGAATGTCCTCTTATTCATTAGTAAAAATGGCAGACCAGCTGGAGGCTTTGAAACCAGGCCATCAGGAATGTGACTATGGGCCTCATCACTGATTAGAAATATGACCCTTATAAGTCTCTCAACTGACCTTGACTTCAATTTTCTAGTGTGTAAAAAGGCATGATAGTGTTTATCTCATGTGGGTGTTGTGAGGCCCAGACAGGATGATATAAACGGAGAGCTTTGCCTAGCGTCCTACACAGAGTAGACTCCTGCTTCTCCCTTTCCTCTTCTGCCCTTTCCTTACTTTAAAAATATTATATGTATTATAATAAAATAGTACTACTCTGTTATATTCTATACAAGCTTCATAAAAACTATTAAAATACGTGTGTATACTTGTATGGGCTCCTAATTATAGAAGTGATCCAGTCTAATAGTTTTGAATAAATGTAGAATACAAGTCAATCAATCAGGGGAAATGTCTCCCTCCCCTAGGAGTTCTTGAGAGGCAATGAACACCCCAAAATACAAATGTTCATCCTGGCCGTGCAGACGCGTGTCATGGGCAGTAGCTGCGGAGTGGACCAAGATGGGAAACTTACATGCTTTCCGCTCATTGACTTGTTACCTTTGTTCCACTGGGATTTCCTTTCGAACTTGTTATGTTAAACACTAAAGATTGGGAGAAAATCTTTATCACATGCACCTCGGATAAAGCATTAATGTCTAGGATATATAAAGAACTCAAAAAACTTAACACCAAAAATACCAATAACCCAATCAATAAATGGGCTAAAGAACTGAACAGAAACTTCACAGAAGAAGAAATACAATTGATCAACAAATATATGAAAAAGTGTTCAATATCTCTAGCAATTAGAGAAATGCAAATCAAAACTACTCTAAGATTTCATCTCACTCCTGTCAGAATGGCAATCATCAAGAATAGAGGCAACAATAAATGTCGGCAAGGATGTGGGGGAAAAGGTACACTCATACATCGCTGGTGGCACTGCAAATTGGTGCAACCACTATGGAAAGCAGTATGGAGATTCCTCAGAAAACTGGGAATGGAACCACCATTTGACCCAGCTATCCCACTCCTTGGTTTATACCCAAAGGACTTAAAAATCAGCATACAATAGTGACACAGCCACATCAATGATTATAGCAGCTCAATTCACAATAGCTAGACTATGGAACCAACCTAGGTGTCCCTCAATAGATGAATGGATAAAGAAAATATGGTATATATACTCAATGGAATATTACTCAGCTTTAAAGAGGGGTAAAATTAGGGCATTTGCCAGTAAATGGTTGGAGTTGGAGAATATCATCCTAAGTGAAATAAGCCAATCCCACAAAACCAAAGGACAAATGTTCTCTCTAATATGTGGATGCTAATTCACAATAAGGCGGGGCGGGGGGGGGGGCTCTAGGGAAAAATAGCATTAGATTAGGTAGAGGGAAGTGAAGGGAGGGGAAGGAGGGGATGTGGGGATGAGAAAGATAGTGGAATGAAACAGACATTATTACTGTTTGTATATATGTGATAACATGACCAATACAATTCTGCAACATGTACACTTTGAAAAATGAGAAATTATATCCCATCTATGTATGATATATCATGGTGCATAATAATGCATTCTACTGTCATGTGTAACTAATTAAAACAAATAAAAAAATTAATTAAAAAAAACACAAGCCAAGAGAAAAATGTGGAACAACGCTCACTCAGGGTTGAGAGTGGAGGGCAGATGAACCACGTGATCGGAAGTCACTCTTGCAGTTCTGCTGTTTCCTTCTCAGAGAGGCCAAACCCAGAGCATCCAGTCCTAACCTTGCCTTGCCATTATTTTCCAATCTCCAAGCACACCACAATTAGCTGGCCAGCCCCAGAGCCTCAGCGCTGCCACCTACTCCTTGTTCCTCTCTGTCCCCACTCCATCACCAAGCCATGTCCGGTCTCCGCCTTACACGTCCTGCTGTGTCTGCTCCAAATGTCACACTATTTCATATGCGTGGTATCTTTTTTCTTGGCCAATCACTCCACTGCTAGTGCCAGCCAACACTCCTTTAAATTCCTTAATTTACAGTCATGTGATCAGGAGTTAGAACACTCCCGGGGGCCATCTCATCTACTTCTTCACTGCATCAGTGTCTAGTTCAAGGCTACCCAACTAGGGCAGGCAGAATCTGATTCTCCAGCATTCAGGGATGTGTGGCTGGAAGGCACTGAGAGGCTGGGATCAGGGTGTGTGGAGAGGACTGGGATCACTCAGCACCACTGTTAAAGCAAGCGAGGCTCAGGAGCCCCTTAGTGTTGGTGTTTCTTGTATCACAAGGAAAAACTCTTCTCTCTAGACACTTTATCTGCTGTGCCAATCTTTAGCCCTAGACCCTCTGGGCTCAGAAACCTGGAGGATCAGGCTCAGCCCCCTAAAGGTAGCCAGCCATCATGTCCTCACAGCCCAGGCCGGTCCACCACACTTGTGACCCAGACACACATATGGGACACTGCAGCCACACAGCAGCACATCCCCATCTACACCTCAGGCTTCACACTGCTGGTCCCTCTGACCAGAATGCTCCTCCCGCTTGGTCCACCTAGAACATGCCCTCTTTTGTGACTCCTGCATTCTGTCATGATCCTTGCATGATCCCAGCAACCATAATGATAACAATAAGGACAACAGCAGCCACACACACTTATTGAGTCTGCTAATGAATACTCATTATTTATCTTCAGAAAAAACTTTATTATGATGCTCTTTATGAAACTGAGCCTTAAAGAGGAAACTGAGCCTTAGTCATTCACCCAAGGTCACGGCTAGGAAACAGTGGCTCAACTTCAGTTGATCTTACTCCACAGCCCAAATGTCACCTTACCTCTCACACTTATCATGCTGTCTTGGCAATGATCAGAGGGCAGGGACCATCTGTCTCCCCAGTGCCTAGGACAGTGCCTGGCATATTTATTTGGGCAATGGTTGCTGAATACATGAATGAGCAAGAATAACTTCAAGGAGGAAAGTTTATTTTGGGCTCAGGATTTCAGAGACTCAGTCCATGGTCAGCCAACTCCATTGCTCTGGGCTTGAGACTAGGCAGAAATCATGGCAGAAGGGCATGGTGGAGGAAAGCTGTCAGCTCATAGCAGCCAGGAAGCAGAGAGAGTAAGAGGAGCCATGGGGGCAAGATATAACCCATAAGGGCCTACCCCCAGTGACCTACCTCCTCTAGGCTTGCCTCACCTGGATCACAGTTACCACCCATTCAAATCATTAATCTACCAAATAGATTAAGTTACAGCTCTCATAATCTAATAATTTTACCCCTGAACATTTCCGTATTGTCAAATATGAGGTTTTTTTGGGGGGACACTTCATCTCTAAACCATAACAATCTCAACAGAGCCCACCCCACCTCCAACAGTCCTTGAAGCAACAAACCAGGGACTTGGTTGAGGTGGCTTCCTCCATGCCCTAGAGCCTCAGCAGCAGATGGTGCCTTGGGGCTGCGCTGCCTTCATCCTCTCTCTCCTCCTCTGAAGTAGCCCCTGTTGTAGGAAGACGGCCAGGTGCAGCCACAGAGCTTTCCAGCAGGAAACACCTGGCTGGTCAAAGGTTTTTTGCAAAGCTTTGTTTCCACAATTACCTTCTATTTCCCTCTCCCTCATAGATTTCATGTGAAGCCAACTGGTATGTCTTTTTAAGCAGCTGAAAACAGCAGATGGAAGGGTAGGGGAGGTGGAGGCAGGGGAAAGGCAGGAAGGGACAAGCAGGGCTGTGGATGAGGGGGGGACCAGACCACAACATGTGACATAGGGAGAATGCCAGACGGGTCAGCAGAGGTAGGAAAGGAAACAGGGAGCTTAAAAAGCAGCAGCCACCGTGTGTGCACAGGCACACAGGCAGCGCTTTCAACATACCATTAAAATAGAGGGAGAAATGCTCTGGTTTCCGTAGCAACAAGGCCAATCAGTGCCTCAGCCAGAGAAACTTATTGGAAAAAGGCATTTGCCTGTTAAGGAGCCTGATGAATTGGGAGATAATTATACAGCATTCTGCCACCACTAAAGACACACAAATACACTCCAGAAAATATTGTAAAGAGCATGGATTGTCTCAAGTCCCAGGAAGGCAGGGGGTGGGAGGGAGAGGCAGCAGGCAGGGGACAAGGCTACTGGGATGATTCTAGGTGAACACGCCCGGGGGTGAGCTGTGCAAGGGATGGATTAGAAGCAGCCCACATCAGGTGTCAGAGGTCAAACATGAGCAGAGCTTGGCACGTTTGTACCCAATTCTAAGAGACCAACACATTGAGTCCTATTCTCCTTTGTCCCTTTAGAAAGTGGGTGGGTGGATCTGTAAAGTCTAAGTAATTAGAATCATTGGGAGAGGGTTTGTTAATGAAAACAAGGGGTCTGTGTCATTAGGACCCTGCTTCTTCACTGGAGTGAGCCTCGCCATTCTTACAGGGTCCCACAGATGAGGTGGGACACAGAGGAGAGGCTTCAAAATTGAGTAATCCACTGTAGCAACTTACTTAGGGTAGAAGGAAAGGAAGGACATAATTATTTTGTACTCTTCATGGTACAGGACACAGTGCTACATATACACACATTATGTAACAATTTCTAAATGAAATATTGAGTAAAAGACTAAATGGATAAATGGATGGATAGATGATTATGTAAGCGAATGATGAGTGAGTGGTTAAAGAATCATGAGTAAACAGACTCCCATCTTCTTTCCTCTTATTTATCCCTGGGAACTTAGTTGTGGATCAGCTGAAGATGGGCACTGGGTAGTCACATTTTCAGAGGGAGCCTTGGGATGGGAGTCATTTCCTGAGATAATGTAAGCCCTAAGGCCCTGGGGCCAAAGACAGCCCAGCACTCCTGGAAGGTGAGGAATCAGATCTCCTGCCCCACCCTGCATGGGGCTGCAGGTGACATGCCCTTCTACTCTAGGCAAAGCCTCCCCACTGCATCAAAGCACCAGGACCACTTTCTATAACTCTTGGGGTTCAGGTGGCCGAGGAGTCAGTTTTCCATTCTCTGGTTTCCTCTAGCCCCACAGTTGAGCCTTTAACTATAATTATCATTTTAAAATTTGGTTATTGCTTAATTTTTCCTGTGTGTATGCCACACCTCTCTAGTTGGACTCTACTCCTTAGGGGTAGGGGGTTTTCTGGAGACCCTTTACATCATGGGAGCCCCTGGCAGAGAACCTTGCATATCAGAGCATGGGATATTTGCAATCTAACACCAAGGGGAAGGACATTGATCTGCAGCCTTTGAGAGCTCACAGAAGGCATCAGGCCATATTCTAAGCGAGCAGGGCTCCATGCCAAGTGGCCCTGGTGCACCAAACACACCTACATCACACATACCATTGTGCATGGCTGCCTTGTGGACTTGCTTGGTCAGGCCTGGGCTTGAGGGCTGTGTGAATTGATGGGAAAGAAAGCGAAGGGCTCAGGGAAATTGATGGATGACTCATTCTCTTGCTGCTCACAGGCACTTGGCCTATCATCGACCTCAGTCCACCATAGTCAGGCCTCAAAGTTCCTGCCAGCAAAAGGAATGAAGAATGAGGATTGGACAACTTCTCTGTCCTGGAGGGAGGCATGAGACAGAAGCTTCTTTATCATCACAATCTTCGAGCTACATTTTGCTTACACTTTGTCTTTTGGACAAGGGAAAAAAGAAGTTCAGAGAGGTTGAGTGAATTGCTCAAGGCCACACAGCTCATCAGTGACATACTGGATTTAACAGCATCTCCTCAATGACCAGGCTCTCAATTCTTGTATTACATTGGCTCTTACTGAAGGTACTGGAGGCGGCCAAAGCACGTTTTATTTCCCTAAGTGGATGCCTCTCTCAAAATATAGCCTGGTTTAGAAGCATGAAAGAGAAAATCGGATCAAAGCTCACTGCTAGTTAAAATGAAGATGAGGGAAGTAGGGTTCAGAGCAAGGAAAAACTTCTAAGTCTTATTTTGTGTAAGCATCATATTAAACAGATTCCATTCCAACTATAAACAGCTTTTCGCATTTCCAGCTTCCCCCCTCCAATTACCCTTCATCAGCCCCCACCATCCCCAACAGATTGTTCCCTTCCTTCCTGTTTATATTAGAAGAAAGCAAAATTGGCTTTCCCTTTATTCTCCTCCCTCCCTGCACCATCTGGGGGTGCGGATATCTTACCCTGTTTCTTTCTTCCTTCCTCCCTTCCTTCCTCCCTTCCTTCCTCTCTCCCTCCCTCCCTTCCTCCCTTCCTCCCTTCCTCCCTTCCTCCCTTCCTTCCTTCCTTCCTTCCTTCCTTCCTTCCTTCCTTCCTTCCTTCCTTCCTTCCTTCCTTCCTTCCTTCCTTCCTTCCGTCCTTCCGTCCTTCCGTCCTTCAGTCCTTCCTTCCAATACTCTGGCCTTGCATCCAGCTTTTGACGCTCTGCGGAGAATGGTCCCGACGGTCGCCAGGGGTCGCTGTCGAGCAGCCGGAGCCGCCTCTCCGCCGAGCCGCGGCCTCTTGCCGGGAATCACAAGCCCAGCTCCTAGATAGATGAGCATACAGCATTAATCAGGCCGCAGCCTCTGCAGTGCTTTCGGAGGGAAGTAAGAGGCCAGGGCTGGGAATGAGATCAGGCCACCAGAGCTCGGTTCGGTTCCTTCAACTCTTCCATCCCAGGCCCAGAGCAAACAGGGCTCAACGAAGTGGAGCAAGACCACCACTCGCTCTCACAGAGGGTCATGCCCTGTTTGTCAGGGTTCCTAAGGGACGGAAACCACACAGGGCCTGTGGGTCTGTGGAGGGCAATGCCTGCCAGGCCTGGTTCAGCAGGAGGAGAGAGAGGTCGTGTAGTGGGGAGCTCTTGAAGTAGATGGGCACCTCCTGGGCTCCTGTCCCTTACTGAGCCCCGCTTCATTCCCAACAACCCAGGCCCCCAGAAGCAGGTGTTGTTCTCTCGCACAGGCTCAGCACTCCCTGGAGGTTCTCGGTCACCCTCAGATAGACTTGGCAGAGCTTCCCATGGTCTCTGCATGTGCCTGGAAAGCCAGCTCTCTGCCAGATTCCTATCAGATGGGATGCAGAGGAGGGGAGCGAGCACGTGCTTTCTTTAGCATGAATTTTTCAACATTACATTTTCATCTCTCTGCCCTATTTCTCTCAATTCCCTCCCACTGCTCTTTTTGAGCATGGAGAGGCTTGTTAAGATTGATGCAATTACTGGACATCTAAGATGGAGGCACTGTGGGAAGAAGAAAGGAGACCCAGTAGAGGGGAAGGGGAAGGGCTGCAGGAAGCCCAGGAGAAGCTGCAGGCTCACTGCCACAATTGCCCTTTTTGGGGAGCACTGTTGAGAAGTTTCATATAAACCATGGAGGGGAACCAAGAGGGCCATGAAGTACTTCCACTTTCCTTCCTCTTTTCTCCACCTTTACCTTCCTCTCTTCCTTCGTTCTTTTCTTCCCTCCTCAGAGACAGAGGCACACATGTAGACACACACATGCATGAATGCAGGCTTATAATACAAAGCAAAATTTGATATTTTATCATACGCTTTAAAGAAATAAGGCACCATGGGAGGAGAAATTCATGTTAATTGAAGGAGCTAGTCAATTTCTTGAACTTAGTAGGATTTGGGTTGGGTCTTAAAGCATGCGTAGGACTTCTTAAGAGGGAAGAAGGCCAGCTGGTATTAAATAGAGTCTGAACAAAATAAAAGTGAGAGATTCCACACCAGGGAATAGGCTGTAATAGTTCAATAAAAGATAGAGGGAGAGCTAGGAGCCGTGGTGCATGCCTGTAATCCCAGCACTTGAGAGGCTGAGGCAGGAGGATTCAAAGTTCAAAGTTCAAAGCCAGCCTCAGCAATTGCAAGGCACTTAGTAACTCAGTGAGACCCTGTCTCTAATAAAATACAAAAAAAGGGCTGGGGATGTGGCCCTGTGTTCGAGTGCTCCTGAGTTCAGTTCCCGGTATAAAAAAAAAAAAAAAAGATAGAGGGAGAGGGAATGTATTGGGCCTATGCATGCAAAAGTGGGCCAGAAAACGGAGACCTTTGGATGTCCAGATTTGGGGTTGGAATAGTGGCTCTTACACAGGGAAGCCCAGCAAAGGTTTTCATGCCCAACAGATCTGTGGCTTGGGTGGATCCCTCCAAAGAGTGATTGGGGAAGAGCTAAGGGAGTGGCTGGACATGGGGGGCGGCTCTGTCAGGAGGCCAGAGTGGGGATGGCACAGATGGAGACAACAAGTGGTCATATCTGCACTGGGAGGAGGAAGAGTGTGTGAGAACCCCCACGAGGGGCTTCATGATTGCCCCTCAGCCCTCCCCAGCTCCTGCCCACCCCCACTCTTCATCATGGCAGATGACCTCCTATCACTCTTCACTGACAAATGGAAACTGCTGGAGAATTCCGGCTTCTCCCAATCCCAGGTCCACACCTGGTGCACACAGCCTACACTCTCTCCCTTTCCTGCTTTCAGGTTGGAAAATGTTTCCCTTGGACAAAAGGTCAGCACCTCCACTCTGCTCTTCTTTTTCCTGACTCCTTGCCTCTCCAGCATTATCATTCCTCCCTCTTTCAAGTTTATTCCCACCAACCCACAAATTTGCTCTATTCCTCCCCATATTCACAAGAGTCTCCATTGATGTTCCACGTGCCACGTGCCCCCTTTATAGCCAGGCAGAGCAGGAAGACAAGTTCATGCTTTCTGCTCCAAACTCTACATACACACACAGAGCTTCTATTTCTTCAAGAAATAGTCAAGTTCAAGATTTTTGCTCTAAAGTCTACACATACTACTTCTATTTCTTCACCTACAAGCTACTTTTGAGTTTGCTCCAATCTAGCTAACAGCACTGTTCTACCAAAATTGCTCTCCATTCTCTATTATCCTGAAGTCAATGGGTGGTTTTCTAGCCTTATGTTGGTTTTTCAGTCCTATTTGGTATATTTGGCCCCAGTCTCCCCTGTAAAACACTTTTTTCTTAGTTTCATGCCATCATACTCTCCCCAATTTTTCTATTTTTACTGGTCTCTGCTTCTCATACAATTTGTTGCCTCCTTGTTCTAGAGAAGACCTCTAAATGCTAAAGTGCCTCAGGACCTTGCTATGGGACCCTTCCTCTCCCCTTGCCTTCTCTTCTCTTCCTGTACCATCTACAAAGATTCTGGTCATCTGTATACTCCCATGGCATAAGTAACACCTTGATAATGATGTCTCCTGAATGGATCTCCATCTCAGAGCTTTCCCCTGTTGTTATATCCAACTGTCAATTTGACGTCTCCACCAGAGCGTCTCATTGGACTCTTAAATTTAGCATGTCTAAAAGAAAACTCTTAATTCTCTGCTGTACCCAACTGCCAGCTGGCTCCAATCCTCCTTCTATGTCCCAAATTCAAGAAATGGCATTATCATCCACCTAGTTGCTTATACCAGAACTCCTGAGTCATCCTCGATTCCTCCCTTTCCCTCATCTCCATATCCAATCCATCAGCAAGTTCTATCAGGCTTCCCTCCAACATACTTCCCAAACTGGCTCATTTCTTGCCATGATCACTGCCTTCTTATAGTTTAAGCAGCCACTACTTCTTACCTGGTTGACTGGAAATAAACTTGAACTCATCTTCCTGCTCTGCCTCCTGCCCTCTCCTCCCTTCCCCCACAATTCATTCTTCATGCATCAGTGAAATGGAACTTAAAAAAAGCACAAATCAGGTCAGATCCTTCTTCTGCTTAAATGTGCCTTTTGGTTTCCCATCTTTTTTTTTTTTTTAAAATATTTATTTATTTACTTTAGTTGTACACAATGCAATGCATTTATGTTTACGTGGTGCTGAGGATTGAACCCGGGTCGCGCACGTGCTAGGCGAGCGCTCTGCCGCTGAGCCACAACCCCAGCCCTGGTTTCCCATCTTGCTTAGAAAAAAGTCCAAAAACTTCAACAGGCCTCCAAGATCTTCCATGGCATGTCCTCTGCCCAACCTCAACCTCATGCAGTTATGGGTACTGCTTTCTCAATTAGCTCTAGCCACAAAGGTTTCATTACTGGCCCTTGAACATGGAAAACTCTCTCTCTATAGGATCTGCTGGCCCTGAACCTGGATTGCTTGCTCCTTCCCTGGGTCTTTTTAGAAGAGAGACCTTCTCATCCTGTGGAGTGAGATGCTTCTTTTCACGCCCCTCACGATCCGTACCATCCTGCTCACTTTTTTTACAGCATTACCCACGCTCTGCAACACAATGTTTATTCATTTGACTATTTTCTGTCTTCTGAAATGATTCTGACTTGCTCACCCCTACATTCTCAGCACCCAGAAAAGTCCCTGGCTGTGCATTAGTAATGTTTTAGATTAGGTAGGTATGAAGGAATCTGATGAGTTATCCCATATAGACAGTAGAGTGAAGGAGAAGGGAAGAAGATTTCATTAGGGATGAGACTAAAGATTCCAAACAATGCAAATACCTGTTCCAGCAAGAGAGGACAAAGGAGAAAGCAGAAGGCCAGGCAGAAAGGTGAGTACAGTGCTGATTTTATGGTGTGAGATGTGGATGGAACTCTAAGTTGTTAGATGAAGAGGGAGGCCCATAGGTTGGCATAGAAGTTAAGGTTAAAGAAATAGATTTGGAAAACACCTGTGTCAGTCTTTTTTGTGCTGCAATAACATAATACCAGTTATAATGAACAGAACTGTATTGACTCACAGTTCTGGAAGCTGGAAAGTCCAAGATCAAGGTGCTGGTGGGTTTAGTGATTCTGATTTAAAGATGGTGCCTGGAACTCTGTGTCTTTGGAAGACACAGATGGTGGAAGGTAAAGGGGTGAAGGTGCAAAAGGGGACTGGACTTGCCCTTTTATAATGACATTAATCCCATCTGTGAGGTCAGGGCTCTTATAATCTCATCACTTCTTAATATTGTTAAAATGACAAATAAATTTTGATATAGGTTTTGGAGAGGACAGTTATAACTATTCCTATGCCAAAATGAAAGCATTGGATGAAACTGATGGTGGTGGGTCAGGTAGAGTCAGGACAGAAGAGAGACCAGGGCTAAGTGCTGGTAACACCTGTAGTTAAGCATGAGAAGAGGGAGGAACCTGTGAAGGAGACTGAGAGGCAGGATGAGAACGAGGAGGATGCAATGTCTCTAAAGTTCAGGAAATGTTAGATTTTGGGGAAGAGTGGCAGAAATAGTTCAATTCAGTACAATAAATATTTCTTTATTCTGTTCCTCTGTGCCAGACTCCATCCTTTATATGGGACTCCAAATACAAACAGGCTCTTATCTTTTTAGGGGGTGTGTATATGTCATAGTCTGTTAGGGGAATAGATATGTAAGAACATTTATGTAAATAAAAATATATATTCACCCAAAGCAGCACTATGTACTTTGTAAGAGTATACCCAGATATAAAGATATATGACAAATATAATAGACCAGTTTCCAGTCAAGGAGAATAGGAATGGACAATGGGGGTGAAAGGAATGAATACATAAATAAAACAAGACAAGGCTTTTAACCAAGGTAGAGCATCTTGTACTGGGGCTTCTGATGATTTGATCATCTGCCCATTCTGCTAGATCATTGCAGTTTTTAAATTTAACTTCAAAATCCTTTTTTTTTTTATTATAAAGTATGTTAAATATTTAAGATATTCTAATGGTATAGAAAGTATAAATAAGAAAACAAGCATCACTTGAATTCCCATTGTCCAGAAATAATCTATGCTAATATTTTTGTGCCCATTCTCCCTTACAGGCTTCTCTGCATGTATATTTGCATGTGCATACATGCAGATTTTTGGTGCCTTTAGTTATTTAAAAATTGCTAGTAGTTTCTGTTTTACCTAGGACTAGGTTCTTTTTTCTGGGAGGAACCACTTGCATACTTCCTTTAGGTAGTGGCTATAAGGCTAGTGTCTATCTGTCCTTTGTTTTAGGAGAAGAGTGTAATAGAATACATTTTGGTTTCACAAAAAGTCTAAAGCTCAGACCTGGGGTAGGTGAAATTAGGTAGTGAAAACCCCAGTATCCTTTTTGTCTCCATTAATTTATAAAGATGTCAAAGAACCTTTCAGAGGAAGGGGTGGAACACTGCTCTCACTTGAGGTCCAAGGTCATTATACCATGTCTCATAGACTGATGAAAGCCCAGATGGCAAACAAACAAACAAACAAACAAACAAAAAAGAAGGGAATTATCTTGTCCAGACAGAGAGAAAACAGAACCCTCACTCCTCTGCTCCCTGGTCTATGACCACATGTCGGGGAAAGGCTGTGTGTGGGTATGCACTGAAAATATTGTGTCCCCAAAGAGTTTCAGCAATTCAGGCCTGTTGAGCATGAGTGAAGCACACACAGCTGAGCAGAAGTCTGGGGACAGACCTATCACCTCCCATCCAACCCAGCGTCACTGCAGCCAGCCTGAGAGCTGCTGCCAGCAAGCCTGGGTTGCTCCGGCTCTGGTGAGCAGGCACTTGGCCACAGGGTGTTCCCTGCAGGTGCAGGCCCTGATGAAGGACTTGTGGATCTCCTGAGGCAGAGGTTCTGAGGGGTGGTGACAGCAATAACTGCAGGGCTGAAATTTTGGCACACAGACCAAACTTTCCATTTTCATTTGTCTCTGTCTTGGACAAGATAACAGTAACTGATCATTTTGGCCTCAGTGAGAACCTACCTCTGGGAGTCATCTGGGAGGGAAGGATGAATTGCTCATGATTGATGAAATGAGAACTTACTCATTTATTTGAAATGTAACTTGATATTTACCTCAAATGGGCGGAGCAAAATAGAATAGTGTATGTATGTTTGTGTGTATAACATTTGTATTATATTTATGTATATATATACACATACACACAATGTTTTTTATACATATAACATTTGTCTATACTGATGTGGTCACAGTGGAGAATGGTAAAGTCTATTCTCTACAATTCAGAAGTTTATGTTCTAGTAGGAAAGTAGATAGTTGTGTAGTAAGGAATTGGTCTCACCTCCAAAGAGGTCTGGGCTTTGTCCTGGCTACTGGCAGGTGAAATTAAACTCTTAAAATTCCCCCAGTGATAGGAATGTGGGTCATTCATGGTGGACCACTCAGGCCCCCCTGATGCTGACCAGAAGGCTTATGGTGGATCACTTAGGCCGGGTGATGTCAGCTCAACCCTGGGGAAGATGGGGATGCTATAGATTGAGTTCAGTCATGTGGGCAATGATTCAATCAATCATGCCGATATGGTGAAGCCCCAATAAAAGGAGTTTGGGTGACCTCCCCTCTATTGCAATACCCCCCATGTAATATATATTGCAGCTGGAAGGTGGTAATACCATCCATGACCCCATGGGGAGAAGACAACTGAGAGTCCCACATTTGGATCCCTGCCAGACTCTACCCTGTGCAGCTATTTCCTTGACTGGTCCTAATTTGAATCTTTTCCCTGTAATAAACATGACGATGAATGTGATGACTTTCAGTGAGTTTTGTGAGTTTTTCCTACTGATTATTGTATAAAAGGGGTGTTTTGGGAAGCTCATAGTTAGTGTCACAAGTTTTGGGCAGACTAGGCTGTCTGGAAGATTGTTCCAAATTCCTAAAGTTTGGCTGACTACAGGAGATAGACAAACAAGCAAGCAAACAAACAAACAAACAAAATAAAAAGTTACTTTCAGAGACTACTAAGTTTTTGGAGAAAATAAAACAGTGATGTGAAAGAGAATGACAGGAGTGGGACTTTGTGGGCTGGGTTGTTTGGGACCTTGAGCTGAACCTTCAGTGACAAGACAGAGCCAGCGAGACAACATCTGGGGACACAAATGGTTTGCCAGGTGGGAATAAACTTAGCTGTTTTTGAGAAATAGGAAAACAGTTCAGTGTGAATGGAGTAAGACAGAAACAGAGGAGGAGTCAAAGAGGTGGGCAGGGTCCTATTCTGCAGGCTTTGTAGACTGGTCTGCCCTTTGTGTTTTATTTAGTACACCTAGAAATTCAGTGGAGCATTTAGGCCAGTGAGTGACATGACCTGCTTGTCTGTTTTACGTGCAAATATCTGATTTTTACATAAAACAGGTCCTACTATCTGTGCATTTCTATAGCTTGCTATTTTTTCTGGGGAGTATATAATATCCAATCATGTCTGATTTATATGGGACATGTAATGATAAACATTTGCAGAAGTGGCTATGGGAGCATGGGACGGGGGCACTTTGAGCCCCCATCCTGGATGAGAATGCCTGAGCCAGGTCTTAGAAGATGAGCCACATCTGACCTAGTAAAGAAGGCAGTGAAGGGAATCTTGGAGGAAAGAATCAGAGGAGGGGTTTGGGGAGGTGGGAAATTGCATGGGATAATGCATAAAGGTAGAGCAGAACCAAAAGGTCACTGGAGTTGAGTTTTTAGAGATGACTAACAGCCTTTAAAAGATCAGCTTCAGGGGAATTAGGAGGATATGATTTAAACAGGCATTACTGGGTTACTTACAGGGACAGGAACTGCTCAGCTGAGAAGGGAAGCTGGTTATTTTAAACATGCTATAGACTGTCTAATGGTTATCCAAGAGGGATATATTGGTATTGGAACCAGAAAGTCGCTGCCCAAATCACTTCTTCTGTTTGTCATGGTGAGAATCTGATCAGTCTGTTAGTGGATCTGTCCCCTCTAGGTCCTATCAGCTTGGGAAGGCTATCGGTTTCTTAGAGAGGAGCAGGAACTGGGCAAGTTTCCCAAATATGCCTTCTGCAGCTATTCTAATGATCAAGAGTATAGACTCTGGAACCAGAGAGCCTGTGTCAGAACCCTACTCTGCCACTCCCCAGCTGTGTGATCGTGGGCTCAATGGCTTACACACTCTGTGCTCAGTTTTCTTTACTGACACATGAGGATGATAATAAAAGTGTTTATCAGGCAATATTATTATAAGGGATGAATCAGCATATCATATATAATCACTCAGAACAACGGTAGGCAGATAGAAAGATGTTAGTACCTGATGTTAGGGGAGTGCTGAAAGAATGGGAAAATTGGGAAAGAAGATTATACTTGAAGAATTTTGACAATAAAGGAGAAAAGAGAAATACAGTAGTTTTATGGAAAATTTGTAGGGATTGGGGGATGTGTCAAGACGTAAAAAGTATGAACACCTTTCTTGGTCAAGGGACCAGAGCCAGGAATGAAGCCACATTGTATGAGGGAGAATGGAGAACTGATAGCCTAGGCCAAAGACCCAATTCTGGGATCCCAAATATTCAGGCCACTCACCCCAAAAACCAAATGGGAAAAGTAATGGTGATAAGCAGGAAAGAAACTTTAATTAGTGTAGCTGTTACGGTTTGGATGTGAGATGTCCCCCCAAAGCTCACTTGTGAGACAATGCAAGGTTTGGAGCCTTAACCTAATTGGTGAATTAATCCCTGAGGGAATTAACTGAGTGGTAACTGGAGGCAGGTGGGGTGTGGCTGGAGGGAGTGGTTCATTAGGGGTGTGGCTATGGGGTATATATTTTGTATCTGGAGAGTGGAGACTCTCAGCTTTCTGATCGTCACATGAGCTGCTTCCTTTTGCCACACTCTTCCACCATGATGTTCTGCCTCATCTTGAGCCCCAAGGAATGGAGCCAGCCTTCTGTGAACTAAGACCTCTGAAACCATGAGCCCTCATACTTTTCCTCCTCTAGAGTTGTGCTGCTCAGGTCTTTCAGTCACAGAGGTGAAAAAGCTGACTAAAATAATAGCTATACCTGGAAGAGAACTAGTGTCCTCAGCCCTGTTTCCAGGGTGCTGACATGAGCTCCCAAATTTTATAGACAAGGGGGCCCAAAAGTAAGCACAGTCAGGTAGTGGTCTGGTCGATTATCCTCTCAGGATTGGCCAGGTGGGGGCTTGCTGAAAGCCCTAAGAGAACTACTTTTGCCAGGGAGGTAGTTTCCATTCATCACAAGATGTTTATGGATCAGAGCTAGGCACAGTGGTACACACCTGTAGTCCTAGGAGCTCGGGAGCCTGAGGCAGGAGGATAGAGATTTCAAAGCCAGCCTCACCAATGATGAGGCACTAAGCAACTCAGTGAGACCCTGTCTCTAAATAAAATACAAAATAGTGCTGGGGGTGTGGCTCAGTGGTTGTGTGCCCCCGAGTTCAATCCCGGTACCAAAAATAAATAAATAAATAAATAAATAAATAAATAAATAAATAAATAAATAAATAAAATAAATAAAAAATAAGAAAAAAACCAAAAAAAGATGTTTATGGATCACATCTTTTGTTCCTGAAATCCAAGGTGACACAGGTCAAAGGAGACAGATGCAAATTGGAGGCAGAGATAATATGCTTCTTCTTCTTTTTTTAAAATCCTGCTTTTAGTTATCCATTGGACACCTGAAGGACTAAGCCAAGAATCAGTGCTTTTTGCAAAAGCTGCTTTTAAGTCCTTGTTACAATGGGGTGATGTTGCAGAAGACATGAGAGGTGAGGCACCAGCAACAGAAATAGAGAAGAAGCAAAAGGTGCTGGGATGCAGAGGGATATTTAAATGTACAAAATTCAAGTCTGGAGGAGATCTTGCTTACCACTGTAAAGGAGTTGGCACAGACAGCTGCCAAAAATGAAGGTCAATGTCATGTTTGGGGGCTTAAGGGAATCAAGAAGGCTTCAGAATGATTTAGATGCTCCTCCCTTATGAAATTAAAATCCCTCTTTCCCAAGTTCCAACAACATATTCCAACATATACCTCTCATATAGTCCTTGGCATATTTTATTCTAATGACTGATCTATTTGACCCACCTTCTTGAATGGCATCTCTATGAGATCACAGACCTTAATGGGTCACAGCAGATTTCCCTCAGCTTCAAGTGTGAATTAGAAAAAAAATACCCTCCCTGGATGGAAGCAACTCAGAGAAAGGGCACCTTTTCATAATCTGCAGAAAAGTGTTTTCTACTTGCCAACCCCTTCTTCTGTGAAATTAAAAAAAAAAAAATCACAGGCAAATACTGCTGTGTATCAGAGTCAAAGACTGGTGAGTTATTTTCATGTCTTTTCATTTTTCAGCTGGGGACTCTTTGCTGTGTGTGGCCTGCTCAGTTGCACGTCATGGTCCTGCACATTTGTTTTGCACGGTACCTAATGCACAGTGGATGCTTAACTGCTGAGTAAATGAACAAATTGTGTCTCTATGGAAGATTAAGAATGGTAAGGAGAGCTAATTATTTAGTGGGAACAATCGAAGTTTTTATTTTATTTTTTTAGTGCTGGGGATTAAACCCAGGTTCTGGTGCATGCCAGGCAAGTGTTCTACTACTGAGCTATATCTTTAGCCTTAATACAAGCATTTAAAAGATTTTTTTTTTGAGTGAATGAATGAGTGAAAAAATAACATTGAAGACTCCATTGAGGTTGGGAAGAATGTATATGTCTTCTACTCAAGGCTTCCAGTTTTTATGATTTTTATAAGAAATATGAATCGTCTTATGTATAGAGACTACAAAAGTCACTGGTTGGATTAATCTGGGGCTACAGATTGGCAAGGTGGTATGGAGAAGGATCCAGAGTCCATATTTTTTTCTAGTGGTCTTCAAAACCTCTGGAGATGTTCCCAAGTGGGCTCCCTTAAGGACGCTTTTTCAAGACTATGCAAAACCCTAAGCTTGGCATCTTCTGGGTGGACAGCCTGTTAGTTCCCGAGGTGCCCTGGGGTCACTTTGAACCATCATTCCATCCTGCATTGTGATATCAGGGCTACAGAGCACCACTGAGCATTGCTTAATAAAGATCTATCCCAGCAAATCCATGTCCTCTGTTTTGTGCCCAGGCTTTCTCTGGTTCCTCCCCTCCTGGCCCACTACTCTGTAGCCTACCTGGGCTCCAGAATGACAGAAAATCTGAGGGATCAGCTGCAGAAACAGAGTTAGGTATCTTTTCACTTGGCCAGGTCAACTCAGTTCATAGGTTCAGAATGTCCTTCCCCCAACAGTTGGCTAAGGCTGGGCCCAGATCTGAAGCTTTGGTTTCAGTTGATAGTAGCACTCTCATTTCCACCTACCTGGCAGAGGACCTGCTGAATGTGCAAAGGTCTTGGTCCCCCCTGTCACAACTGTCCCATGTGTCTCTTTGAGGTCCTGTCCAGCATCTTTCCATCCAGTCCCTCCCTCCCTTACCTCTTCCCCCTATGCTCACCATGCAGATTCATCCCATGCCTTCCTCAGCACCCAGAGGACCAGCATTGCCTCCTGGCAATTCCTTCTGTTTTCCAGTTACTATGGTCTCTTTTTCCTTGAGTTTGAATATCCCAAGGACAAGCACCATGGCTTATTTCTTCCTTACACTCCTGCACCACTATGAAGTCTGAAAGATTTCTTTAAAAATACTTAACTTCCAGGAACCAGGGATATAGCTGAGTGGTAGAGTCTGTGCTTAGCATGTGCAAGGCCTTTGGTTTGATCTCCAGAAACACACACACACACACACACACACACACACACACACACACACACACCCTATGGAAATATTTAAGTTATTACTGTTATTTTGGAAGACAGTAAGGGTTTTTTCACACAGTACTACAATCACTGTTTGGGGAGACATTTATTAGTGTTCTGAGTGGGACAGACCTTCCTCACCCTGGTGCTCTGGTATGAAGGCACATCAGTGTTCAAGACCATGTGTGGGAAGAATGAGGTTTCTTATTATTGGAATTAAATAAGTACTACCCAGAACCAGAGAAATGCAGTTCTACCTAGAACCAAGAGAAATTCAGTTCTACAGCTTCATATTTCAGTTCTATATCTTTGTACTTCTTCTGTCAAATTGGATAACAATATCTGCAGAATTTACCTACTGCACTTGTGATTTTAAAATATCTAAGATTATGAAAATGCATTGAAAAGTGCAAAGTAAGTTGTAAATACAAGGGATTCTATTTCTGCCCACACACAGATTCTAAGTCTTCAGTTCTGACATGAGATATCTTCGCTGCTAAGGACTCTGTGGGTAATTATGCATGTGTGAAATACGTACTCAGACACATGGACACTTTTAAATAAAGTCTGCATATCTGAGCATGTCTATTTTTATATAATCAGGGACTTTTCCAAAGATTTGTCCATGATAAATGCATGTCAGGGATATCGTGGGATCATTTGTACGTCTGTGTTTAATGAAGAGATCTGAAGACCTGTCCCTGAACATAAATGGCTAAATTGTACACATATTTATCTAAATTGTACATACGGATCTATATGTACAAAAATAATATAGGTCACTTCCTGTCTCCCCCATTTAAAAAAATTTTTTTTTTAGATGTTGATGGACCTTTATTTTATTCATTTACTTATATGCGGTGCTGAGACTCGAACCCAGTGCCTCACACATGCTAGGCCAGCACTCCTCCACTGAGCCACAACTCCAGCTCCCCTGTTTCCCCTTTAAACAAAAGAGGCACATATTGCTGAAGTCTAACTTGATGGTTAGCTTTCTAAGCAGGTCTTAGATCTATGTTGTTGTCCCCAGTGTTTTGGAAGAAATTCTTCTGTGTCTTCATCTTTGATTTTGGATTAATATCCATAAATTAGCACTGACTGTTGCAAACATATTTCCCAGAGACTGTTGTATATACTTTCTTTTATGAAAAGGGATTATTCACTAGCCCTAAAAAAGTTTCTTTGCTTTGGTGGGAAATGTCATTCCAGGAAAAGTCGCTGAACCTGGTTCCTCCCTGGCAAAGGAAGACTATACATTTCAAATATTTCTGGGAAACTCAAGTGCACCATTTCTGGCTTGTAAAGTGGTACAGGCTTAGGATAAATGATTACATTTGATATGAGAAATATAGCCCAGACCTTGAGCCCAGTTCATGAAATTGGCCTAGTATTTACAAACACTAGCCCAGTGCCTATGACAGTATTGTAAAACCTTGTTAATTCAGACTTCATTAGTTTAGAATTTGGGTTCCTTTAAGAGATGGCCATCCTTGACATTTATCTCTGTGTTAACTATTAGAAAGACTCTGTGGTAGAATTAGGAGTGTAGATCCATTATACAGGGAACCCATTTAACATATATAAGCATAACTTAAGCTGGCTAAGTCCTGTCCATGGGTATTTAACCAGTTTTTTTCCCCCCCTCGGGGTGGTACCAGGAATTGAACTCAGGGGCACTTGACCACTGAGCCATGTCCTCAGCCCTCCTTTTTTGTATTTTATTTAGAGACAGGGTCTCACTGAGTTGCTTAGAACCTCACAGTTGCTGAGGCTGGCTTTGAACTCTGTATCCTCCTGCCTCAGCCTCCTGAGCTGCTGGAATTATAGGCATTTACCACCATACCCAGCTTGACCTGTTTTTATTTCAATTGCCCAAGAGGAAAATGGGTGTGGAATAGAGCAGAATTGTCTGAAGAATATAACCAAAAAGCTGACAGAGTCAGGATTCTTCTTTCTCTCTTATGACCACATGATCTTGCTTGTAGTACCTCTGCTTCTCTCTAATATCTGCTCCATTTTCTTTACTACCCGCTTTATCTGTAAGCCTATGATTTCTGGGGCCTGAAAACTTCAACTTGTACCTGGATATTGTGTTCTTACTGGTTCCAAATGCCCAGTCTTCCTGGTGCTGTCTATTTCAAATCTCCTACTAGACAACTATCTTTTAAGCAAGGTGATGTAGACCATGTGTTTCTGGTCATCATATATTGATAACTCTTGCTCTAAAATATCTTGCTATATTGGGGCAAAGCATGTGTTACATGCCATGGCTACCTAAACAGGGCATTGTCCCTTAGAATTGGGAAACTGGGCAAATTGGCCATTTGGCCACTTTGGTTCACTGTGTCCAGGTAAGGAAGTACTGGTACACATGGGGGTCAGACTTCAGTCATAACCACAGTCACACACCCACCAGGCACACCTTGACCTTCCCTCACACCTGATTTGGTGCCTTGTAGCATTCAAAATGTTCACCTTGGGCAGCAAGGCACAGGACTCCTGAGGCCCAGATGATTTTATCATATTACACCCGTGAGAGATCTTTCTTCCCCCAAGCCAGGGCTTGAGTCATCCCTGAGATGACCCTGAAATCTAGGTCTCCATCTCAGCTCTTCTCAAAGTTCTGGACCATTGTGTCCAATTTTCTCTTATTTGCATATCCTATAAGCATCTGACATCCACAGGTATAAATCAAAATTATTTTCTTTCTTCAAACCTTTTGTTCTATTTCCTAACTTCCTAAATTTCTTAATTGAATCAAGAGCTTCTCCCCATTTGTCTAATCCTTAAAAGTATTAAGAGTTTGAATCTTATTTTTCTGTCCACCAGCCAGATCTATTCACCTACTACAACCTACTGACTCTCCTTCCTGAATAGTTCTGAATGAGTCCTCACTGCCGTGGCCTTTGCTCACCTCAACTTCATTTCTTAATATGTGGAAGTCCTCTCCCCTGTTCTGTTTCCTTCCTATCTGTCTCTCAGACAGTATTTGTCTATACTCAATGCCAGAATTATCTTCCTAAAATATTGCCTAATTTCAATTACCTAATTAAAAATCTTCAGTGGATGTGCATTGCATATAAGATGAATGCTGAACTTCTTAGCACAGTTATTACACCCTTTATGGTCTGCCCCTAGCTACCTCTCACCTGCTGCCCTTCCTGTTCTTTGTCACTCCCTGGGCCTTAGGAACACTCAACTATGACCACTCCATGTGCCAAGTAACTTCTGCAGCTTCATATATTTATAAAACTGTGTTTTCTCTGGAATGTCCATGTTCTACTTATCCAGAGGCACAGCTCGGAATCCTAAAACCCAAATCCTAAGGCATCTTCTTCTTCGACACTCCCAGAGTGGTTGGTTCATTCTCCCACAGAAGCATCATACACATTGCCTTGGATGGTTAGCAGACGAGGGTGCTGTCAGGATCCAAGAAGGCAAAATTATGAGTGATGGGACTAAATAGTAACAATTGAAACGAGCAACCTGATGAATGCCTGGACTGGCCCATGGCATTTGTAGCTCACATTGCTCATCTTTGTTATCTCACCACATATGAGCACCATTCCTGTATTTTCATACTTTATAAGTCCCACCAAAAAGACAAAATGCTTCTGTAGTTGGAGTGCAGGTTTAAGACCTCCGTTCCACACAAGAAGTGCCTGCAAGGGGTGTGACTGGCCAGGGCACCGGGACCTGGGCTAGCCTGGCACTGTGGGCACCTAGCTCTGTGGGTGGCACTCAGAACTTGGGGGAAAGGCCAGTCCCAGGCATGACAGATCCAAGCAGTAATGGCAGAGGTGTCCTGCTGCAGAGGCTTCATGATGTGATTGGGCTTGATCCCAGCTGTAAACCAAGCTTTCAAAATCAGCCTCGCTGGCTGTGCCAAAGAGTCTTTGACCTATCTAATACCATTTAATACATTTATTTCATGCTTAAAAGAACTAGAGTGGATGGTGTCATTTGTACTTGATTGGAAGATAATTCCAGTTGAAAATATACACACATATCTATTTTTTGGCATATATTATATTTATCTTTTATTGTTGCTATCACAAATTATGTGCTTAGTGACTTAAAACAACACAAATTTGTTATGGTACAGTTCTGCAGGTCACTAGCCTGACAAGTCTTGCTGGGTAGTCAGGGTGTTGACAGGGCTGCATTTTTCCCTGGAGGCTCCAGGAGAGACTGTCTCTCCCACGTTTCCGAAGGCCAAGCACGTTCCTGGGCTCTGGGTGCCCTTCCTCCATCTTCAGAGCCAGCAACAGTGAGTTGAGCACATTTCACGCTGCAAATTTCTCCTGCTTCATTTGTCATCCCATCTCTGGCTGACAGAAGCTGGGCAGGGTTTTCTTTTTTTAAAGACTTGCATGATTAGACTGGACCCACCTGGATAATCCAGGATCATCTCCAATCTCCAGGCCCTCAACCTTAATCACATCTGTAAAGTCCCTGCTGCCATGTAAGGAAACATATTTGCAGGTTCTGGGGATTAGGATGTGGATGTCTTTGAGGGGGGAGGGCATCATTCTCTCTTTCTCCCTTCCCTCACATATATACAATTTTAATCTCCACAAATGCTGCTTTTGTTGTAAATGTTGGGTTTAGCTCACATGCCATATATATATATATATATATATATATATGATTTATATATATATATATATATGATTTATATATATATATATGTATGTATATCCCTATATCTGCAGAGGAATGTTATGCCTCTTGGTTTTTATGTAACCCCCAGTTCACTCTATGCCCCAGGGTTGCCTCCTATTTTACTCATCATGAGCCTAGCATATAGTTGATCTTTACTGAGTAGAGTGTTTACCAGGAAAACCTCACTAGAAAGCAATGCCACCTTTCCTTCCCTACAGGGGTGGTTAGGGCTCCACAATGCCAACAGGCCCCTGGCTGACAGCAGCCCCTCCTAGGCTGGGTTGTGGTGCCATGGCTATTGGGTGCTTTCCTGAGGCACTATTGTTTATTTACATGCACCAGCTGTTACTTCAGCACCTGGGAGATGTCACAATTCATATCTTTGATTTAATTAATCCTCCAGCCTCCTAGGGAGGTGAGGCAGACTCAGATGTGAGGTACAAGATGGAGATGCAGGGTCTTGGAGTTTTCTACAATCACCAGAGGGGGGTCTGGAGAGGCCAAGAGAACTTCCCTGGACCCTGCTGGCCCTGCTCGGGCCCCTCTGGGTCCTCACTGATTCTTTCCTGCCTCTCACAGTCTTCATAGCTCAGTGGTAGGAAGATAGACTGAGGGAGAAAGTCAAAGATGGCTTTTCAAGCCCAGAGGAACTTTTCAAGGGACAGCACACCTGGCTGTGCTTCTGTGACTGGCCTACATTCTGTGATGAAATCAGCTGACAAACATGGTGGCTCCTGGTAACTCATGTGAATCTGGCGAGAGATCATAAGTGACTTTTTTTCCTGTTCATCAGATAAAGTCTCAAAACTTTAGCCACCCTGTGCATGATCTGGCCCTTGCCTGCCTCTCTCACTAATACTTCCCTGGCTCTCAGCAGCCAGCCAGGCCAGCACCCTGCAGTTCTCACAGCTCTGAGCCCTGCTGTCCTCTCCCTGGACCACTTTCCTCCCCTCCCTTTCTAGCTCTTTTATCTAAGAAACTTGCCCCCACTGGGTCTCTGATTGCAGTCGCTTATTCTAAGAAGGCCTTCCTAACACCCTAGGCTAGGTTAGGTCCCTCTGCCCTACATTCTCAGAACACATCACTATTGCAATTACCTAATTGATTATCTGTAGTGATATGATTATACTTTAAGGTCAGTCTTTCCTCTTTAGACCATAAACTCCACAAGGAGCTTATCTTGTTTGCCCTTTTATCCTCAGAGTATAGCATAGTGCTGGAGCAGAGTTAGTATTGATTAAGTATTTATTGAATTAATAGCTTTCCAGTCAAATCCCACCAATATGATAGAGAAGATATTACTCAGGAGATTAGGAGGTGGCAAGTGTCCAAATCTATGGAAAATTCTGAGGCCAAACATTTTACCTTACATTATTTTAGTCCTCAACATTTTATTTCTGTTATTTCTTATCCCAAAGTTTTAGCAATTTTGAACAAATACGCAATGATAGAAGCAAGAGAATGAATGGCATTGTATTGGTAGGGGGAACTAAAGAGCAGGCCTGGGTGGAAGGCTGATTTTGTCAGCAACCTGTGAGATGATTCTGGAAGGGTTACTTACCTCACACCTGCATCATATCTATGCTTGGTTTATGCTTCAGCACTGTTGCTCGTTGGCCAGAATCCAAGACTTCCCACCCCTGTTTTTAAGGAGGGAGAAATGCTGGATGCGGATCTTTCCACAAGTCTCCATTGAGAAGTCTTGAAATGGCTTCCAAACTTGTGAAGTATGAGAAGCAGTCAAACAGCTAGGGGAGGGTGATCTCAAATAGTTAAGCCAATGTTGTAAGGCAGATTGAATCCTCTGGAAAACTGGAGCTAGTAGGGATCATTGTGTTTATCTAGTTCAAGCCTATATTTACAGATGAGGCATGTGAGGCCCAGACAAGCTCACTGGTTCATCCAAGATTAACAGTGGAGTCAGGACTCTCCTTTACCCCTTTAAACTTCTAACTCAGGACTCTCGTTCCTCTCTCATGTCCTCTATCCACTCTAATGGCTTGGGCTCACACCTGAATATGGAGATACATTAACAATGGCGTCCATAAACCCGTGTAACCCAGATGCCAGCTGGAGTCTCACTGTCTTTTGAAATGCAAGTCATGCTAGCATGAGATCCTCCTTTCTGGGCACCAGGAGATCCACCTTCTTCTCTAGAGACACTAACATAGATTTGCTTTTCTACTGGTTTTCTCAGGCCTTGGATTCCTGTTGCTGCCAAGTTATTTCAACCACCTGGACAACAAATATGCTTCTTGCCTTTACCTCACTGATCCTTTCACTCTCTTCAAGTGGCATTGTCAGGAGGCTTCAGGGCCATGGAGGCACTTTCTACTGTGGCATCACAAACAACTTCACTGAGTTGTAGATACCCTATACTTAAATGTCCCTGGGAATTTCCTGTTGGCCACCATTCTTGGCAAGAGGCAGCTCCAGCCATGTTGCACAGGCTCATCTCTCTTCTTTTTCTCATTCAACCCTAAGTTTAGTTATGGTTTTGTGTAAAGAAATCCACCTATGTCTTTGACTGTCACCTTTTAGATCAAGCCCTTGAAGCTTATCATCGGAACCCAGTAAACATATGAGGTACTAAGGTTTGAATGTTTTTGTCTCCTCTAAAATTGATGTGTTGGAAACTTATTCCTCAGTGCAACAGTATTTGGAGTTGTGACCTAATAAGATGTCAGCAGGTCATCAGGGCGAAGTCTTCATGAATGGCTTAATGCTGCTATCAAACAGGGTCTGTGGGAATAGGGGGCTCTCCCTCCAGATTTCTGCCACATGAGCACATGGAATTCCTCCCTTCGGAAGGAATGGCATTCAAAGCATCATCTTGAAAGCAGAGAAACCAGACCTATACATAACCTGCCAGTGTCTTAATCTTAGAATTTCCAGAGTCCAGAACCATGAGAGAATAAATTTCTGTTTCTAATAAATGACCTAGTCTCAGATGTTCTTTTACATCAGCACAAAATGAATGAAGATACCAGTTTTTTCTGAACTAAATCAGATCTCTTCCTGAGACAGACTAGTTAGTTCTACCTGTGTCTCAGTGTGTGTGTGTGTGTGTGTGTGTGTGTGTGTGTGTGTGTGTGTATGTGTGTATGTGTATAAATATACTATGGCTCATTTTTTCTTAACATCTCCTTATTTTTTAAGTAGAAGTTATTTTAATGTCCAAAATCAATTTCAGGAAGGATTAGAGCTCAAAGAAGGATCAGGAGGAGAAGAATGTAAATGGTGACTATAGGCAGACAAGGAATATATTTTAGAGGGGCAGGAAAGACATTGGAAACCACAGAACTGAGAAAAGGGCAAGGCCCACATTCAAGGTGACCTCTGGAAGTGGGTACTGTGATGGGACATGAGGGCCAGGCTTTTGGAGCTGGGGGAGCAGGGTGAGGGGTAAACTAGTTCAGACTCCTGAAATGGATAGGTTGTCAGATGGAGATTGGGTGGAGATGACAGGAGCTGTTAGACCGGTGGACCCATTACTATAGTTGTTGCCACAGCCCCCAGAGTCTGGTTGTCAATCACTGGTGAAACAGGACTTGGGAAGTACTTTAAGGAGGCCTGGGAGTCAGAGACCAAGGTGAGGACAGAGGAGGACTGTGTAAGGTCATTCTGATCTGACAGAGTGAGCAGGGTTGGGGTGGCTTCAGGACAGCATGAATGGGGAGGACCAGTGGTGGTGGATCTTCAGAGGCAGGCATGCACATTCAGGGGCTTTACTCTTTCCTTCTAAGACATGGGTCCAGTCCAAAGAGGGTAGACTCTCATTTGTTTTAAGAAACTACTCCCCCTCTTTTTTTTTTTTTTTTTTTTTTTTCCCCTAGCTGCCTCAGGCTTGGGCAGGGAATACTGCTTGGGTGATAGCAAGAATCCTAGTCACTTTCATGTTACAACAGCCAATATTTACAAATGTTTCACTTGTATTTCCTCATAACACACTTAAGAATTTTCACTATTTTGCAAGTGTGAAAACTGAGACACAGAGAGGTTGGGAGCTTTTCCAGGGTCAGATAACTGTCAGTACTGGAACTGGGAACCAGACCCCGGCTGTTTTAGCATCAGAGTCTGTGCACTTAAGCACTATCCCAACTGCCTTTGAGTAGACACTTGAAGCATGAACTGCAAAAGCCTGGGTCAAAGGTGATAAGGCTACCGTAAGTATAAGGCTACCCCATCTTCACAATCAGAAAAATGACAAAAGAAATAGTGTGACCAATGTGAACATAGAATTTTTAAATCACAAAGCAATGTATAATATTAAATTGATTATATAAAAATTTGAAGGGTTGTGCACGTCAGTGTTCTGAGTTGCAAAATATAGAAACTCACTCTGAGTGACGTAAAGGATATTAGATAATGAGCAGAACTGATGGGAGTTTGGAGAAAAAGGTGAAGGACAGCTGACCCGACTTGCACTGTTGATGAAGGCCTCTGCATGCTGCTGTTGACTTGATAGCACTGAAGTAAAATATGTTTTCAGAAACATGCATGATCATAAGTGTGAACTACACCCACATAACTATCAAGGTGCAGAACCTTTCTAGCACCCCATACAAAAATGTCTAGTGTTAGTAAATATTTAAAACAATTTTCCAAAGTAATATCCCAATGTGTACTCCTACCAGCAAGATGTGTGAATTACAGTTGCTCCATATTCTTCCCTTACTTGGTGCTACTGTCTCCATTTTAGCCATCTGGTGGCTTCATAATGGTATTGCCTTGTGATTTTGATATGAACTTTGCTGATAATCAGTCATGCTGGGCATTTTTCCACATTTTTTAATATTTTCCACAAATATTATCTGATATTCTCTTTTTTCCATATTTTCCTGTTGCATCGCTTACTCTTTCCCTATTGATTTGTAGAAACTGTTTATATATTCTGGATAAAAGCCCTTTCACAGATAACTATGCAAATATTTTCTCCACTCTATAGCATACAATTTCACTGTCATGATATTTTTGAATGAAAGTTCTTAATTTAGTGGAGTCTAATTTATTTATTTTATTTTCCTTATTGCTAGAGCTTTTTGTATTCTATTTAAGAATTCTGTGCATACTTCAGGGTCATGAAGTATTCTGTTTCTCTCCAAAAGCTTTATTGCTTTATCAGGATATTAATTTTTAAAATCTTTAAATATTTCAATTATGATTATGAATGTCAATTCCTCTGAGAATAACTACTAAATCTGCATTAAAATATTTTGTCCTCTTTTAAACACATCATGTCAAACAACCTATGAAGACACCAAGTACTACAATGATTGAGATCATTTAAGGCTAATAGGTTTTTTTTTTTCCCAAATAATGTTTGTTGTTTGAAATAAAGTAATTAGGCAAGAGTTCCAGCTTTTAAAGAGAGATTCTCACTTTATAGTTGGGTGGAATAGCACAGATTACTCCTCTTTTCATTGCAAATGCCCAAGATTCAACTTCAAGTAGCTTAAAGGGGAAAAAAAAAAGGTGAGAAGGGGAGAGAGGGGGTTGTGATGGTTCCAAATCCACATGGTAGGAAGGCCAGGATGGGCGTGACTGGCTTTAGGTGCCACAGTGACATGTTAGGCTCTGTCCTTACATCTCTCTCCTCACCTCCACATCGCTCCCTTCTGTCTTTCAGCTTCATACTCAAGATGAAGAGAGGATGTCCACTGGCAGTTCTAAGTCTATATTATTATAATTTACAGCCCAAGAAGAGAGACTCTTGTCTGAGTGTTCATATATCACATCACAGAAGAGTTTCTGATTAGACTTAGTTGTGTCGTATGCACACCTTTGAACCTGTTACTGTGGGCCACAAGATGAACTACTGTACGCATTCAGCCTGGGTGGCATGCCTATCCCTGTGACAGTTGAGGGAGGGGGTGTGGGTCCATGTGAGGGACAGCCCACTTTGTACAAAGGTGGGGGTTTCCCAGTAGGAAAGGGAGGCAATATTTTCAGATATCCACTGAAATATATTTCTGTTAAATTAAGGTGGCAAGAAAAGGAATACTTTTTAAATTGGTGAATTATAATTAGATATAATAGTTGGATTCATTATGCCATATTTACATAAGTATGCAGCATAGTTTATTAATCTCATTCTCCTTTCCCTTCTCTTTCCCTTCCTACCTTCCTCCCCCAATCTGTTTGTTCTGTTCTACTGATACTTTTTTATTATTATTATTATTATTATTATTATTATTATTTTAAGTAGTACATTATAGTTATATCTAAAAGCAAAACTCATTCTGAAATATTCATACATAGACATAGCATAATCAGGTAGATTTTGTTCTCCAGTACTTCCCTATTCCCTCCTCCCTTCCTCTTATTGGTCTCCCTTCTATTTTTGTGTAAAATCCCTTGTTTCTCTCTCCCTTTATCCACATATGAGAAAAAACATTTAATCCTTGATTTTCTGGGTTTGGCTTATGTCATTTAGCATGATGCTTTCCAATCTCGTCCATTTACAAGCAAATGACACAATTACATTCTTCTTTATGACTGAATAAAATTCCATTGTGTATACATGCCACATTTTCTTTATCCACTCATCTGTTGATGGGCCCTTAGGTTGGTTTCATAACTTGGATGTTGTGAATTGCACTGCTGTCAACATTGGTAGGCATTTATTACAATATAAACTAGATTTTATCTAGTTTGGATAAATACCATGGAGTGGGATAGCTGGGTCATGTGGTGGCACCATTCCTAATCCTTTGAGGAATCCCCACACTGCTTTCCAAACTGGATGTACTAATTTGTAGTCTTACCACCAATAGATAAATATACCTTTTCCCCACATGCTTGACAGAAATTACTGTTATTTGTATTCTTGATGGTTGCCATTCTAACTGCAGTGAGATGAAAATATCAGGGAAGACTCTTTCAATATGTAGTGTTTCCTTAGCCTTTCATGGCATTTCTGTTTCTTATAAAATTCTGTACCATAGGAGCTGTGCTAAGTGATACAGACATGGAAAGCCATTTTCTGTGTCTTTAAGGTCTGTACAATCTTTCAGGTGGATAGAAACATCAAAAGAAAGATGCAAGGCAGTGTGATGTTTACATGATGGAGGCCATGCAAGTTGCAACTGGGTGCATCCGATGGTGTATAGGGAATCCCAGATGAAGAGTGAATTGAGTTAACTTTTTAAGAGGTGATTTTTTTCTTGTAAATACATAGAGAAAGGACAAGAGTGCCTTCCCAGATAAAAATATCAGCGTTGGCAAAGGCAGAGAGGCACAATAGACTGACTACAGCATGTCTGGTGGAAATCCAACTTCAGTATGCTCCAGTTATGCCAGGTGAGGCATGGGTGCTAGCACTAAAAGGGTCAGCAGAGGATGGCATTTTGATAAGTGACATTAAGGACAACACAGGAAAGTGGAGTCCTGTCTATAAAATCTTTTAAGGGCTCTGGGGAAGCACACATGAAGAGGCTTAATCCTCCCATGGCTTTTTTATCAACACTACTGAGCTGTTGCTACTTATGGGCATGTCTGCATTTGAGCTAATTCCAGTGCTTCCCTTCCACTGAGGTCTTTCTCCTCCACCTCTTTTTGCATGCCTGTGCGTGCTTGCATGGTTTGGTGTCTTTCTCTCACTGTGAAAGGCTGCTTGCCCTGTGTCATGTTGACAAGGAGAAGATGAGCTGGGAAAATGTCACTGCTGAATTGTCCCAAGGGAGACAGCTTTGTCAAATGGCAAGACAAAGTCCTGATAGGGTTTAGAAAGAGTATGACAATGTGACCAAGCATGTGTAAGCTAGAGGCTGCCCCCAAGATGGCCCTAGCACTTGCTTCAGAACAAGATAAAGGTAGGGGAATATCATTGGGGAAGGGTGGGATGAAACTCCTTTTAAAATTTGGGGCTCATCCCTGCCAATTCTTGGACCCTGGGGTTAATGAGGGAGTGTGATGATGAATTTAGGCCCCAAGGCTCTGCAGCCCCTCCTGGGTCTGGAGAGTAGCTTCTCAAACAAGGAACTCAATTGACTCCCCTAAAGGGGTTCTAACTTGGTAGGGGAAGCAGAAGTTGATGGCAGGCTGTATTTAGATAAGATTTTCAGGACTCCTCTTCCAGTTCTGTGTTGAAATTCCCAGTGCAGTTTTTCCAGGACTTTGATAATTTCTGGAAGCAAATGGATACAACCATAGGTTCTTCTGCAAAACCATAGATAGGTGGGGATTTGTTGTATTTTAGATGTGTCTTGAGCCATACTGAAATCAACCTCTTTCTCTGAATATAAGAGGTTAGATATATAAGAAGCAATGCTTGTGCTTTTCACAGGGAGAGTCAGGAAGACTCTCTTTATTCAATGTTTCAGAGGTGATGGAAACACTACTGAAAGGGTTGCTAGTCAGCAAAGGGGGCCTCCCTTATATCGTTTTCTAGAAGCACATTAATATCTAGGCTTATTAAACACAGGCCACATCCGTCCCTACCTCAGTCGGTCTCAGACATGCAGAGGGAAACAGGTGAGGGGAACTCAGACACAGGCAGAGGCTGTACCATCCATCCCTCAAAACATGGATGTTGGCAGCAATTATTCACAGTTTCTAAATTCACAAAGTCCCTGATGGTGGGAGTAAGACAATGGACACTTTCTAATCATTTAGTTATCCATTCACTGACTCATTTTAATGAACATAATGTAAGAGCCTATGTCCCATCCTGGGACTTTGGAGGCATTAAAAAATGCAATCCCACATGATTCCCTTTAGACAAAGATATTCCATGTAAGAGAGAATGAGCATGATAACAAAGGTTTACAGTGTTGTGCATGCCATCGTGCACTGGTTACAAGCAAAAGATAGTTACTAGGATCCTGAGATAATCCTCAGCCTAAGCTTCAGAAGGACAGAAATAGGACAACTCCCAGGAATCCTAAGTGTGGATGCTATGTGTTGAATGTCCCCTCCAAAAACCACGTGGAAGTTTAATTGTTGCCTTGAAGGGGTAATTAGATCATGAGATCTCTGTCCTCATGAATCAGCTAATACCATTACCATGGGAGTGGATTTCTGATAAAATAAGGTTTGGGGATCTGATTTTCTCTCTGTCTCACATGTGCTCACTTCCTAAGGTGGCCATGCTTGGTCAATTCACAGGGAAAGGTAGGGAAAGCAGAGACTGACGAGGGAGGCAAGCAGGCAGAGTGAGAGAAACGAAACCCTGCTATCCAAAGCTTTTCAGCTTCTTATTCTGGTCCCTTGCAGAGTCCGGTTGTATTAGTGCATTTTGTTGTCCTGAGAGAGCCTCAATCTCTCCAATTAATACCTTTTGAGCCAATTCCTGTCTCTTGCTACCCTTGAAAAGAGGGATGTGAATTTATAGAGATGGACCAAAAGGTGAGCAAGAACATGACAGGCAGCTTGAATGAAGCCCAAAGGTGGGAGAGTATGAGGCTTAATTAAAGAAGAAGACAAATACAAGCCTGACTTGTTCCCTTTGTAGACAAAGGCTGGGAAACAAAATGACCAGGCAAGTCAAATTGGATTGTGAAGTGTTTATAAGTTTATTTGGATGTAAGGTTGAACCACTGAACTTTTCAGCTGGGGAATAAGATGATCAGACCTGGCCTTTGGGAAGATCAAAGCAAATGGACACCACTTTTGTGTGTAAAGAGGGTGCAAAGCTCATGCTTTCCTAAGAGAGAGGAAGGGAATCCCTTTTATGCCTCATTTCCATAAGATCTTGCTGGGACAGCTCATTTTCTTTTAAAAAATATGCCCCCTTCATCAAGGGTAGCACTCACGAAATAATCCAGGATTCATCTATTCTGTTTCCCAGATCAAAGCCAGGTGTGAGGGTGAGGAATAGGAATGGTCCAATTCTTTGAAGAGGCAAATTTACTCTCACCTGCAATAAACAGATTACATAAAGCAATGCATTTTGATTTTCAGAATGTCATCATTTGGATAACCCTAAAAAGGCAGAGAATGGTTGCCTAACAGTGGAGGTTGTTTATTATTTTTTCTTTGTAGTTGCACAGAAAAGCATCCTCATGGGCACACCCCAGATGAGCGGGCTGTAGAGAAGGGTAAGGTGGGGAGCTGCAGGCGCGACTTCAGGCTTGCTTTGTTTGTCGCTGCATGCTCACTCACTATTATGAGTCCTCTGCGATGGGAAGGGAAACATAAGGAGTACAGGAACAGCGAGTACCAACTAATTTAGCAGCCAGCCGGCTCTCAGCAGTGATGGCTAACATCTAGGTTAGAAAGCAGAGATAGATGATTTTAAGTAATAAGCCTTGCTGGGGGTGAGTGGAAAGAGTCCGGTAATAGCCTAGTTAGGCAGGTGTGTTCTGGGGGAGCTGTGCTGGGCTGAGATATGAGGCTCTTTTAGTTTGAGCTGGGGGATTCCATATGGATAGGATAAGAAGGAATAAGGCAGAGTGCTTGGAGTCAAGCTCATGGTCTCTGGTGCTTGCTGGCGACGTGGTGGTTCTGCCAATTAACCCAGGCTTCACCACTCCTCCTGCTAGCCATTGCTGCTAATGGGGGTGAGGTTGAGAGGGTATTTCTCACTTTAACGCCCACCTCATCACTGCCTGACTGTACTTCCCGACAGTCAGTTCTGCAGCACGTGCAGAGGGAAGATAGTGATAGAGACACAGAGAGAGGTTAAAGTAGTGGAAATGCTGGAGGAAGCAGAGGATTAAATGAGAGTAGATGGTCCCTTTATTTTTTCCCAAGTTGTGTGGTAATGGAGCCTTTCCTTGGCACAGGGGAAGGTGCCCTGCTTTGCATCTCAGTCCACGGCTAAGACTGAGCTTAGAACAGAAGGCCTTAAGGTCATTCTAATGCTTCTGTGAGTGATTTTGTGGATTTCTGAACTCATGGGAGTTTATTCTCCATTGCTTGGAGTGGAATTAAGAGGGCCCAAATGATGACATTCTGAAAATCTGAAGGAGGAGGCCCTTTTCTTTCCAGAAAGACTCAGATCATAGTTTGCAGAGGAAATCAGGCCCAGCGAAGCCTGCCTGCTCATATTCCCATAAACAGACTGAGAAAACAAGGTCTTCACCTAACTTTCTGACATATGGCCAACAGCCACCACTCTTCCCTGCTGTTTTAGCATGTGAAGGGATGAACTCTGTAAAACCATAGTTTGTGGAATGTGAAAGGAGGACTCCACTTTCACTTCAAGATTTGAAAATTATTGTTTCAAGGGTTTTGTTTTTAAACAGTGGGTTCTCTATTTCTTTGACTGGTTTGATTTAAAATTGATTGAGTTTCAACTAGTTCAACCATTTCACCAATACAGAGATCCTGTTATATTTTATTCCTCTCTTCCTTGCTTCATTCCAAACCACATATGATCATGTGCTTAGGACAGGGCAAAGAGGAAGGATAGAAGTTCAAGTGGTTCATATATTCAGTGGGAGGGAGGAACAGCCTATAGACACAGCACAATACAGATTAAAGCACAGTGTCTAGCACATGATAGAGTTTACTCAAAGTCTTTTTGTCTTAAAAAAGAGGGGTCTGGGGTTGTAGTAGTTCAGTAGTTGAGGGCTTGTGTATCACTGGGTTTGATCATCAGCACCACATAAAAATAAATAAATAAATATATAAAGGTATTTTTTAAAAAGCAAGAATAGGAAGGAAGGAAAGGAAAGAACAAATACAGTCTCCGTAATTTTGTTTTCTCTGCTATTCAGGAAGGCTTCCACTGTTGAATAATTCCTCTGAAAAATTCTTTTCTTCCTCATGGAACAGAGTTCTGTGTCTCTGTGTTTTCATGTGCTGGCCCTGCATCTGCCCTCTCTTTCTCTCAAACTTCTTTTCACTCTTTCAAAACCACCTCAACTTTCCTATCCCTATTTTTCCTCCTCTTTCTTGGGCAGGAAAATGACTGAAGTAATTCCTGTTAAGATGCTCCAGAGAGTGAAAATTTCGTGTCTGCTTGGCTACAGATGTCCTTTACTGAGGTTTAATTTTATAGAGGCCAAGGTTCAAAGAAAATGCATCTGAAATGTCTAATGGGACACTCCTGCACAGGGCCCGTGCACACCTCACCTGAATCCCATATTCCAGTTGTAGTACATTTCTGAGGGAAGCCTCAGTCCTGTGCTTCCACCAGAAATGCTATGTGGTTGCTAAGCTGGAGTTGGCTCTTTTCCATACCAGGCCTTTGAGGATCCATCATAATTTAGAAATGGTAAAATGTCACACACATGAGCACAGCCATGAAATGGGAAGAGTCCCTCTATTTTTCCAAAGGTGAAAAGGAAATGGGCAAGCTGTCCAGCTTACAACAGTGCTTAAGGCTGTAGCAGGTGCTCTCCATGGGATTTCAAATCTGGCTTGAGCATCTTTCTTCACAGCTCTTCAGTGTGAAACAGACCTTTTTCCAAGTCAATCTTCTCTTTCTTTAGTAGAGTTCATGTCCACTGTCCTTCTAAACTCAAGCTTTTATCCTGTTTTTGATCATCTAAATGTCAGTTTCTGCTCCCAGGCACCTTCGTTAGTTTACTAGGTCTCAAAGGTTTTAAAAGGTAAGTCAAACATTTTCAGTTTATGAGGCTGAAGTTTCTTGGCTATAGATGGGTGGTAACAGCAGCAGAAGGGAATCAAGCCATAAAACTTGCATTTGAGGTACTGAACAATCACATTTGTAGTGATTTTACAACCTATGGGAATTTATTTTGAAATTGTTATTTGATGGCATAGTTTGGCCACTTACATTTTCTCAATCGATTTCTCCTCTAAGCTTTTTGTCTCCACTCGGCACAAGAGCGTCACTTTGAAATAGGGCAATATGGCTTTGCATATTGGTTTCTTTACATATTGGTCCTCTACTCCATTATAGGATTTTAACAGATGAAGTTGGAACATGCCACATCCATGGTCGGAGGCAGTAGCTCCTGTTCAGGGTGGTGTGCTGACTCAGAGGAGCCCCACACCCTCTCTCTACCCAAAACATGGCAGGTGCAGTGTGTTTCTCTCAATATAACACCACTCTCCAAGCAGACCGGCCCTCAGAGATCAGGCAATGGAGTCAGACCATGTCTTTAAGCAGCACAAGCTGCTTTGAGTTCTGCGCTTTGCCTCAGACGACAAGGTGGAAACTCTTAGATGTGAAGAAGGCAAACCCAGACCAATTCAAAGCCAGAGAAAGAGAGAGCTAAACTGAGGCACATTTAACTATATGCCCTGTGGCCCAGAGAAGATCCTGCAGAAATATTAGTAATTCTGCTTTTGAAGTTTTCCATTTTGGTCTCTCCTCCCTTGAAAAGAATTTCTTAGATCTTTATTGGCATGAGAAAAACTTAATCCATATGCTGATGATACTCCAACTAATATTTTCATTCCAAACCCTGACATTCCCATGGGATGACTAATAGGTAGCTGAAATTTAACATGATCGGCATTGAGACACCCTTATCTTTCCTCATACTTGCTGCTTTTAAAGTCTTCCCCATCTTAGTAAAAACCAACTCTAACCTTCTGGCTGTTGAGAACTAAAATCTTGGAGTCATCCCTGAAGCTTTTTGCATCCCATTATCCCTGTTTTTTTTTTTTTTTTAATACCAGGAAATGAACCCAGGGGTGCTTAACCGCAAAGCACTATCCTCAGCCATTTTTATTTTTTATTTAGAGACAGGGTCTTGCTAAGTTCCTTAGGGCCTTGTCAAGTTGCTAAAGCTGGCTTTGAACTTGCAATCCTCCTGCCTCAGCCTCTGGAGCTGCTGGGATTACAGGTGTGTACTGCTGTGCCTGGCCTTGCATCCCATTTTCAGATATACCTGGAACTGTTATTAGCTCTGCGTTCAAACCATATCCAAATTTGATCACTTCTCACCTCCTGGTTATCATCACCCCATCCAAGTCACCATCATTTCTTCCTCAGATCATTGTAATAGGTTCCCAACCAATCTACCTGCTTCCATTCTGGTCTCTCCACATCTTATTTACAGCATAGAAGATGGAGTGGTTGTTAATTTGCATCTATAATGTCCCCCAAATGCCCAATTAGGAGGTGGTCTTTAAGAGTTGGGGACAAATTGGAGGAAGTAGGGTCACTGGGGATGTGCCCTTGAAGGGGACATTTTATCTCTGGCCCCTTTTCCCCTTCCTCTCCCCCCTCCCTCTGCTTTCTGGCCACATGAAGTAAGCAGCTGTGCTCTGCCATGCACTTCCTGCCACGATGCTCCGCTTCACCAAAGGCCCAGAGCAACAGCCCCATGTGACCATGGACTGAAGCCTCTGAAACTAGAGCCAAAAGAAATATTTCCTCCTTTAAGTTGATTTTTTTTTCAGGTATTTCATTACAGTGGCAGCAAGCTAGCATGGTGATCCTTTCAAATTCAGCAAGATTATACTGCTCCTCTGCTTAGCCTGTCCTCTTGTCTCCCTGACTTTCCCTCCTCCTCCTCCTGTCCCTTGCTTACTCCACTCCAGCTCCCCTGACTTCCTTGCTCTTTGTGAACGTGTGGGACCTATCCTGCCTCAGCGTCCCTCATCTGCTTTTCCTCCTCATGCAAAGCTCTTCCCCCAGTGCAGAGTCACATTCCCTCTGGAAATCTGAGCGGCTTCTTTCCTCACCCCCTTGAGGTCCTCCTCCATGTCGCTTTCTCAGCGAGGCATTCTCTGATTATCCTCACTCTCTGATTATCGTGGCCGTACTGGATTCGTCCCATTCTGTCACCAATTTTATTTTTTTATCAAAGGACTTGGCAAGCTCTGATAGTTGCCTATTGCTGAGAAACAAGCCACTCCCAAGCTCAGTGGCTTAACACTACTGTCATTTCTTTTTCCTGCCAACACACATGTAAGTTGGCTGAGTATACATAGGTGATGCAGGCTGGGTTTGACTTCATTCTGCTCCCAGCGGTGGCATTTCAGGTGTGTAACACTGTCTGGCCTGGACTTGCAGGCAGCCTCTGGTGGGTTCTAGGTGATTTCATTGGGGGGTCAACACAGAAAAGGTAGCAGCTACCCAGGGAAAGTTCTTGTGGTCACGGCAGAAATGCAAGAGAACAAGCCTAGCCTACAAGCGACATTTTCAGCCTTCTGTGGTATCGATGGCATGTCTGTGGTGAATGTGTTTTTGTGATGTGCTGTTTCTGGCTTGGCTTAGATGAAGTGTTCCTATTAGTCAGAACCCCCTCCTGTATTTCACTCTGTCACTCCTTTTGTTCAAATATCTTCTTCAGTGTGACTTTCCCTGACAAGTTTCTAACATAGCATCCTTCACTTTTTATTTTTCTACTCTGCCCCCCCCCTTTTTTTATCAAGTATTTATCTCCAGCATTTTATTAAATACCAATTGTTTGTTCTCTGTGTCTCTCTTATAAGAATATGAGCTTCATGAGGGTAGATTCTTTGTCTTGTTCATTGCTGAATTTTCAACGAGTAGAATGGTGCATGGAGCTTCACAAGTTTCAATAAAAATTCCGAATAAATTAGGAAAAACAATAGTAAAAGGTCTACGACTGTGTTATAGCAGGGGAGATGTCCATCCCTACATCATGTGGCATCTCCTTATAACATACATTTATCAGGACAGAGCTCTCACTTTCTCTCTTTTTTAAATTGGTACTGGGATTGAACCGAGGGGCACTTAATCACTGAGACACATCCCCAGCCCTTTTTATTTTTTATTTTGAGATAGGGTCCCACTGCTCAGGGCCTGCCTCACTAAGTTGCTGAGGCTGGCCTTGAACTTGTGATCCTCCTACCTCAGCCTTCTGAGTTGCTTGGAGTACAGGTGTGCACCACCATGCCCAGTGGCAGAGCTCTTTTTGACATAACATCAAAACCTCTGTATTTGTAGTTTTTTGTTTGTTTTGGTCAGGGGTGGTACTGGGGATTGTACTCAGGGGCACTTGAGCACTAAGCCACATCCCCAGCCCTGTTTTGTATTTTATTTAGAGACAGGGTCTTACTGAGTTGCTTAACGCTTTGCTTTTGCTGAGTCTGGCTTTGAACTTGCAATTCTCCTGTCTCAGCCTCCCAAGCCACTGGGATTACAGGAGTGTGCCACTGCAACTGGCTCTGTGTGTGTGTGTGTGTTTTCATTTGATTATGAAACACTGTGTTCCTGTAAGAGAATCTCTAAATTTTTTTTGATCCTTCATGCGATATTTTGATTATTTCCGAAGCCATTCTCTGAGCCTGTAATATATCTGTGCCTCTTGTCTGCAGATAACTTTGAAAGTGGTGGAGTTGAGCTAAAAATATTCAGAAGTAGCTAAGCAGTCAGGCATTGCTTCAACTTTGCACATTGACTGCTTTTGTGTCTTATTCTTGCATCTGGTATCAAAACAAAAATCTTTAACATGAGAAGATATTCTAGTTCAGAAGCAATCTATTATTGTCACAGATAACGAAGAAGGTAGTTTCAAAAAACACCCAATGTTCTCTAAGCTGTTTCTGCAAGTACCCACCTTGATTCTACAATGAAATCCCATTCGTCCCAAAGAGACTTAACATATAATCTGAATTATAATAATTTCAAATGCACATATCTATATGGTGTTTGTCCCTTTGTAGAGCACATTTACATTATTAATATTTTTCCTTAGAAGGCAAAATAGCATGTCTACTCCCATTTGACATGGGAAGAACTTGGGCACAGAAGAATTATGTGACCTTCTGAAGGTCACTTGGCTTACTAGTGACCAAGTCAGTACAAAATCTCCAAACTTTGTGCCATACAGATTTTGAAAGTTGGAATGTTAAGATAACCTACTCTGATAACTGTTATTGAATCTCTATTTCTAGATTTAATGTCATTGGTAAGCTTAAAAAGAAATAAACTTGGAAGGAACGTAGGTTTCCTAGGCAAAGCAATAAGGCAAGGATCATCTACATTATGATTAATGACTCTCTCCTCCATGCCTCATCACTATATTTAGGAAGATAAAACCAGGACTGTTTTAATGGAGTAGGTGTGCATGAAAGAGAAACATGAAGGAGGAGGGAAATGTGTATCGGGGAGGAAGCTTTCCCTACCAGTGTGTATAGGATGTGAAGACGTGTGCTAATGCTTCCTGTGCCAGCCCTGTCTTTCTCAGGCTTTCCCACATGGGGACCTGGTATTGCCTAGTACTTGAGCCAATCTTTTTCCAGAGGATCAGCATTCTCAGTCTTGCTGATGGTTGGGTATGGCATTTGCTGTCATGGATCAGGTGTCTGACAAGAGCTAGGGGAAACCATGTGCCCACTGAGTGCTTGCTGTCTTTGGAACACTACTATGGTCAATTCATTTGACTGGATTTCTATTTGGAGTACTGTCTTGAATACAGACCATTTTCCTGGGACCCTGAAACTCCAAGTAGCCAGTTCCAACTCATATCCAGAGGGGGTGGCCAGGTTTTGTTTTCTGTGGACTCAGGCAGTGATTGGGAATATGAATGGATGAATGTTGCTATAACTGCCCACCTGACTTTAAGTGTGATCTGTGGTATTCAATGCTGAAAACTCAATGCCTGATATTCTACCTAGAATGTGGTAGACAGTCAATGAATGAATGGGAAAATAAAAATGCATACTCCCTGGATTCCTATGGCTACTCATTAGGGAGACCTTTATTAGATAGGACAACTGTCTGGACAAAAGCTGAACTGCACCATCCTTTTAGATTACCAGTCTTTGACTGTCCACCTGCGCTCATGAGGCCCATTTGCAGCTAATTCAGTATTCCTACTGGTGGCCACACACGCAGCTATGTGCCTTACAAGGGTGTCCAGTTCACTCACCCCTTTACCCAACATGGCTGCCCATGCCCATTTACCACTACTTGGGAGTGAGTGGGAAGACTCCTGTCCACTTTTGGGGACCATGAAAGCCATTTCAAAAACCAACAACTGTACTAAATGATACAAAATGCTTTTTGAGGAGAAGGAAGGAGAAATCTCTGGCTCATGTTCAGAATTTTGAAAACAAAATTAGACTTGGCAGTAGGAAAAATTCAATTCCATTTAACAGAGATTTATTTATTTTTAAAGTACTTTTATATGCTTGGAACCACTGGAATGAAAAAGAGAAGTCAGTCATGGATTCTGCTCTCTAAGGATTCACAATCTCGTAGCTGGGGTAGACCCAATAATAACTAAGGCAGGTGCAATTCCAGGGTTAGACAGGCTTAGCAAGTGCTGTAGCAGGGCAAGAGTACAAAAACCTGTGGGGCTTGGTAGTTATATATTTCTGGGAAACCAAGGAAGGGAGAAGTCCTGGAGATCTAGAGCTTGTCCTTGTTATCTCTCCATTTCCTTTCTGAGATTCATTTTTAAAATTAAATTTGATTCACTAATACATCCCAATGTTCAAAACACAAAATGAATCCATTAGCTATACCTTAAAAAGTTTTTCTCTCATTATGTGCTCACCAGACCATTCCCTCCACTCTTGTTTTCTAGAGGCAGGCATTTGGATTGATTTCATGTACATTTTGCTATGGTGACTTTATGTGAACAAAACAGGTAAGAACATATTTTTATTACATCCCTTTTCTTACAAAAAAGTTACCATATTACATATGGTTATTACCTAGCTTTTTTCCTTTTACAATATAATCCCAGAGATGATTATACTTTAATAAATCTGGAGTTTCTGATTCATTTTTATAAACACATAGTTGACTATGTAGTTGACTTAACCAATCCCTTATGGATGGACACTTGGAGTGCTTCCAACTGGTTTGCTATTAAAAATATTGTTGCACAAACCATTACATCCATCATTTCAAATGTGTGCAAGTGTACCTGTGGGGAAAGTACCCAGTGGGACTGCTCACAAACCTGTTTTCTTTTCTTTTCCTTTTTATATCAAGCTCACCATTATGCCCCATATCAGAGTTGTTTATTTTGTTATAGAGTCTTTCAAAAGACTAGAGGAATGGATCTTTTAGTGGCTGAATTCCAGTTCTATGAGGAGACACTGGTAGGAGCTTAAGATACTTCTTATATTGTAAGTCGAACAGAGAGCCACGTGTATATGATCTGCTTATACTATTAACTTCATTATCATGATTTCCAATTCCATCAGGATTTGTTTTGGCCTAATTAGTGGCTTGCTCTGCCCTCTTTCATTTCTTTATCTAACAGATATTTATTAAGTACTTACTACACTTTAAGTCCTGATGTATACTGGAGTTAAGAGTAGATTAATACTTGGTCTCTGCTCTGTAGCTCATAATGTATGCAGATATGTGAACAGGTAACTACACACTTGTGGTACAAATTGCTGTCAACATATAGACAGGCTTAGCCTTGCCTACAACAGCCTTACCTTCTCTGTGCATGCTCTTAGCAATCTGGTAGAATCCCTCACTGCCTCTGTCATATGTTCCATATAAGGCACAGGAATTGGAGTCTGAAAACTTGGATTTTTCTTTGATCTTGGTCATTTATTAGTATGTAGTTTTTTTTTTTTTTTTTTTTTGTACCGGGGATTGAACTCAGAGACACTCGACCACTGGGCCACATCTCGGCCCTTTTTTTTTGTATTTTAGTTAGAGACAGGGTCTCCCCGAGTTGCTAAGTGCCTCACCATTGCTGAGGCTGGCTTTGAACTCATGATCCTCCTGCCTCAGCCTCCCAAGTGCTGGGATTACAGGTGTGTGCCATCATGCCTGGCTAGTATGCAGTTTTTATGACTATGAAAATCTGGAATGTCTGGAGTATCAAATGATGTAAGTGTTTGAAAGTGCTTTGTAAATTATTGTCTACACCTTTTCTTCCCCAAGAAGCAACATCATGAGAATTAACAAGGGTTGTGGAAATAATTTCAGTGGCAATGTTTGTATGGGTCTGTAGTACTTCGGAGGCTCTCAGATCCCTTTCCTTTTCCAGGTAGACTTGTCTGGGTCACCTGCAGTCAAAGGCATCTGTGGAAGTTCTCCTGCAATAGCTGTTCATACAATTTCTCTGCTGAACCTGGTGGTGGGCTTGGCGTGCCTCTTTTGTAGGCTTCCATGTTGGCCCACTCGGCCTTCCCTGTCAGTGTTGACTTCATCACCAGGGAGCCACTGATCCAAGAATCTTATGTGAGGAGGGATTTGTGAACTGTCATCCTCGGGAAGTATGCCAGAAGGCATTGGAGTCAAACCCAAAATATTCTTGTATGCAATGGTACATCAGTGTCAGACATGGCCAGAATTTGGCATCTCCATCAGCCAGGGTAAAGTCAGTTATCACTTATAAGTGATCACTTCACTTATAAGTGATCAGTGAAGGCAGCCCAATAGAAGAGAGATAGTATGCAGTGTTCATGTTAAAGATGCTGGAAGGGCTGGAAACTCAAATTGTAAATAGTGAGGCCACTCAGAGATTAGCTAGATCCACAATCTGCTACCACTCCTTCAATGAGGGGCGGTAGAGAAGAGGTGGTGTTACAAGAGATCCAGAGTCAGATCAGTCCATTGGAACCTGAAGGATCACAGAGAAGATGGCTCAGGATGAGACTGTCTGCCCAACCCTCAGGCACAGAGAAAGAGACATTCCATGCCTTCTCCCTTCCTGCCATCCTCCAGTCTCTTGCTAGTGTACCTTCTGTGAGCAGGAACCATTGAGAAGACAGTTGCCAAATGAGCCTGGGAAATACATTTTGAATTTGAGATCAGATAGACAAATGACTAGCCTAGAATCTCCACTCACTCTTAGAAAGTGTTCCCATTAAATGGGGAAGTTTACTGTTGTGGTTTGGATATGAGGTGTCCCCTAAAAGCTCATATGTGAGACAATGCAAGAAGGTTCAGAGGAGAAATGATTGGGTTGTGAGAGTCTTAACCCAATCAGTAAATTAATCCCTTAATAGGGATTAACTGAGTGATAAGTGAAGTGATAGGATGTAGCTTTTTGAATCTGGCAAGTGGAGATCGATCTCTCTCTGCTTTCTGGTCATGCTGTGAGCTGCTTCCCTCTCCCGACATGATGTTCAGCCTCACCTCAAGCACCGAGGAATGGAGCCTGCCTTCTATGGACTAAGACCTCTGAAACCATGAGCCCTCAAATAAACTGTTCCTCCTCTACAATTGTTCTGGTCAAATCATTTAGTTACAGCAGTGAAAAAGCTGCCTAAAATAGTTGCTTCCAGCCTTCTTTTTGTCCTTGAAGCCAAATTCTTTTGTCTTGAGAGTTGGCTGAAGTTATCATTCTTTTTTTGCAGCAGGTCCATTGAGTCCTGTGCAGGGTGCTCATGATAGTCTCCAACTAAGACTATCAATGCAATTTATTCTACCTATTTTCTTTGACACCTACCGTTATCTAGCCAGTCCCTTCTTTAGTAGCTTGTGGGATGCTGAGGGAGAAAAGAGGCTGGCCAGAACCAATAGGTCACTGGAAAGGCCAAGTGTATTTGAATCATAGAGAAGCCAGAGGATTCTGAAAAGGAACAAAATAATTGCTGGGGCTTCACAGTGGTTATTACCATCATCCTGATCTCTCCTCTAGGTTACAGGAACAGCTCTCTAAATAGCTTTACCTTTAGCTGTAATCTCCTACTCTTGATTAGAATTATAGAATTTTAGAACTAGATGTTAGAAATCATCAATCTCAATATTTTCTTCCCTTCCTTCATTTGATAAACAGCAAAAATGAGGCCCAGTGAAGTTAAATGACATGATCAAGATCACACAATGAGTTGGTGGCATGGGATGATTTCAAAACATTCTTTTTTTTTTTTTTTTATCTGCCCAAGTCAATTTCACTTAAGTTCTGTATTGATTCACCATCATAATATAGTCTTCCAAAAAAATTTAAACAATTCCTCTTCTGCTATTCAGAATTGCTCAGTGTTGAAAATCTCTTTAGGTAACCTCCTGGATTTCTTTTGCAGATTGCTCATAGCAAATTTTAACTTTTTCCTGCTGCTTCCTCCTCACCTGATACGAATTATTCAGAGTCTAGGAACATATCAAATGAGCTCAGGTTTGAATTGGCTTGTGCCTTGCTATATTAGAGGATGGCGTTGTGTGGCTTTTCTTTCTCCCATACTGTTTTGGTATAAGCATGCTAGAGTTCTTTCTGTGAGAAGAAGTTCTAAGATTTTATTGCCAGTAAGTAAAGTAGAAAACCAATACTATCATTTTCACTGTAGGTTTTATTTCCCTGGTGAAATGAAGAAATTGGTTCAATGAGGAAGCCAACTACATATAAGCATGGAAATCTGTAGACTCCAGGCCCACAACAGCCCCTGAGAGTATGTAGAGTCAGGGAAGGAGGAAAGAATCCTGAGCTTTGGTGGGAAAGCTGAGTCCTAAAGCTTTTTACTGGCTTCTGTCAATTTCTTTTTATAGTTTAACTTTGATCTCCATAGGGGAGGAGAAGGTGGCAAAGAAACCAAGAGAAGGATAAAGATGGAAATAAATAAGATGAAGATGCCTTCATCTCCTTATTTATTTCCATCTTCATAAAAACCAAAGGTTGAACAATCTCTTTGTTATGAAGATACTGAGTTATAAAGGCAAGGGGGGGGGGATGAGAGGAATGAAAGAACTGTAAATAGAACAGAGTGAGGAGGGAGAAGATGGGGAAAGGGGAGAGGAATAATGGTAGAATCAGTTAGCCATCATTACCCTAAGTACATGTATGAAGACACAATTGTAAAAATACTTTATATAAAACCAGCGACTTGAAAAGAAAAAAGAGACAGAATGAAGGAAAGAAGATAATACGCCCATAGAAGGAAAGAGGTCTTGGGAAAATAAGAATCAAAGAAGGGGCTGTGTGTCATCCCAAAGAATATTTAATGAAAATATGACAATTTTTTGGTTAGTAGTACAAAGATTAATTATTTATTCTCATTACCATGAGTTAATCAGACCCAGGACACATTTCTTTAACTTCAGAGAAATCAGAGTGCTCAAAGGACCAGGTCAGTCTAGTTTGCAGCTGCAGTGACTAATACATAAGATCTCACATAGGATGGAAGGTGGGAATGAGGAGGAGGTAGATGGAAGAACAGAGGGGAGCCATCTTCATCCATGGAAATGGGGCCTTGTGCATACCAGGAACTCTGTAAACACATTATTAATTAATTAATTAATTAATTAATTAATTAATTAATTTTAATTAGGCATATACAACAGCAGAATGCATTTTGGTTCATTGTACACAACTTTTTCATTTCTCTGGTTGTACATGATGTATGTCACACCATATGTGCAGGTACCTAGGGTAATGATGTCCATCTCCTTCCACCATCTTTCCTGCCCCCATATACCCTCCCTACCTCTCCTCCCCTTTGCCCAATCAAAGTTCCTACATTTTCCCACACCCTCCCCCATTATGGATCAGCATCCACTTATCAGAGAGAACATTCAGCCTTTGTTTTTTTGGGATTGGCTTACTTTCCTTAGCATGATATTCTCCAACTCCATCCATTTACCTGCAAATACTGTAATTTTATTCTCTTTTACTGCTGAGTAACATTCCATTGTATATATATACCACAGTTTCTTTATCCATTCATCTATTGAAGGGCATCTAGGTTGCTTCCACAGTCTAGCTATTATGAATTGACTGTGGCTGTGTTACTATAGTATGCTGATTTAAAGTCCTTTGGGTATAGATCAAGGAGTGGGATAGCTGGTGGTTCCATTCCAAGTTTTCTGAGAAATCGCCATACTGCTTTCCAGATTGGTTGCACCAATTTGCCATCCCTCCAGCAATGTATGAGTGTGGCTTTTACAGTGAAAACCACAGAAAAATAAAGAAAGAAATTGAAGATGACCTTAGAAGATGGAAAGGTCTCCCATGCTCTTGGTTAGGCAAAATTAGTATTGTCAAAATGGCCATACTACCTGAAGCACTATACAGATTCAATGACATTCCAATTCAAATCCCATTGTCATTCCTTATAGAAATAGAAAAAGCAATCATGAAATTCATTTGGAAAAATAAGAGACCCAGAATAGCCAAGCAATCCTTAGTAAGAAGAGTGAAGAAGGAGGCATCACAATACCAGACCTTAAACTATACGACAAAGCTATAGTGACAAAAAGTGGCATCATATTGGCACCAAAATAGACATGTAGACCAATGGTACAGAATAGAAGATACAGAGACAAACCCACATAAATACAGTGATCTCATACTAGACAAAGGTGCCAAAAACATACATCAGTAAGCACTTGTTGACCTTATAATGACTCTCTTCCCTATTTGTTCAGATGCACTCATGGTGATGCCATCTTAGAAACAGTACAAAGATTGAGCCATCTACTTTTAAAATTTTTATGACCAATACTTGGTTAAAAAAATTGGGCACCATAAGAGTTGGAAGTTTAAGAAAGAGTGAGTGGAAGGGAAAAAACACTTCATGGGTTAACATAAAGACACAGACTTTCACTCCTCTGAGGTGTAGTGGAGAAGAAGGAATCTTCCAGAGCAGGCTGGTGCCAATATAGTGGAGGGGAGCATAGAATGGAAAAAACATCGACATTTTAATCAGCTAGAAGGGGAAATGGGATAACTATCCTGATTTTATCAAAGCACTTTTGCAGATATGTTTGTTGGTGGGGCTCAGTCTTAATGTACCACCTGCAATCTCTCCTGGAACTTGGAACCATTAGCAGACAGAAAAACAGTTGGAGCTAATTTATCCTATGGTGGCACCCTAACAAAACCAACAGTTGGTGTCTGTTACCTGGATTCCTAGAGATGTCTTGGCTCTTGCCCTTGTTGAATCTGTTTGCACCTTTGAACGTTTCTTGATTTTGGAAGCTACTGCTCATTCTTCTAATATGCTCTCTGTCTCCTTTTCTGTCTTTCTCTTTTTCTCTCTCACCCTTCCTCTCTTTAACTTAAGTTGAAAGACTGTTTCTGTTGCTTATAGTTAAAAGACATAATCAATAGAGGCCCTAACTTCCTACCAAACCACTGATTTCTTCACCAGACATTTTGAATTTCTAACTTTTCTAATAATAAATACTTTGGAGATCTGAACTAAACTGATGTCACCTCAGTGTAATGACAAACCTCACTAGGCCTGAGCACTCTCAAAGCCCCAGATGAGCTGTTTTACTCTCATAAGATCTAGAAGTTTTGTAAACTACAATGGGTATTTGTGTACTCCTCAAGTTGTATGTGAATCCCTAGTCCCTGGGAGGTAGTGGGAGATAATTAGGTCACTAGGGCTTTGGAATTAGTGCCTTCATAAGAAGAGGCCAAGCCAGGCGTAATGATAGCACACATCTGTAATATCAATAGCTTGGGAGGCTGAGGCAGGAGGATCACAAGTTCAAAACCAGCCTCTGCAACTTAGTGAATCCCTAACCAACTTAAGAAGACCCTGTCTCAAAATAAAATATAAAATGGGCTGGGAATGTGGCTCAGTGGTGAATTCAATTCCTAGTACCAAAAACTAAAACAAAAATAAACAATTATCCTATAAAGAACAGAGTTAGCTGCTGTCTTTCTATCACAGGAGGAGGCAGCAGGAAGATTGCTGTGTCTGTAAACCACAGAGGGGGTTCTCACTGAGAACCCATCCCTGTTGGAATCTAGTTCTCAGACTTCCAACTTTGTGATCATGAGAAATACATGTTAAATCACCTAGTTTAAGGTTTATTGTTATAGCAGCTCAAGTTGACTTCGGTGTAAACTTTCCCAGGTAAATATATAAATCAAAACAGGAAAGAGTAAAACATGGTGGAAGAAGTAAATTCTAATTCTGTTGCTGACAGGTGAGCCACTTAGTCTTGCTAGGCATAATTTTCTGTGACATGAGCTTAAAACTGCCTCACAGGGTTGATAACACAGTGATTGAAGTCATATGTGTAAGCAACCACATAGCACCTGGCATATGATTGGACCAGTTTCCATATGTTCATATTGGAATGTAAGTGCCAAACACTTGTGCTTGGGAGAAGGCATTTAGCAATGTTCCTAGTGAGTTCAGACTAGGGACTGGGGATTTAATAATCTTTGGAGATGTGGGTTCTTGGCCAGATTCACTAAGATCAAAGCTTCTGACTGGAAAAGACAGAAAAATACCCAGGAACTTAAAGACAAGAGAAGGGCAAAGAGGCAGTGATGCAGAGATTAACGAGATAAGGGGAAGAGAGAGGGCAGAATAAGGGTGGGGAGAGAGAATAAATTCATGACAGAGAACACCAGAGAGAGCCAAAAATTCACAGCCAGAGACAAAATGTGTCTTTTGAATTTTCTGTGCCTCTGAACTCCCACGTTGGACTGTGACCTAGTACCCAAGTACCAGAGAGATTGACATTCAGCACCAGCACCTGCTAGAAGGACCAGAGTTGGCAATAGCTGAAGCTGAGGCTTTCTGCACAAGCCAGAATTTTTGCAAGCTACTGAGGCTCTCATTAAACACACTCTAATTTCTGTGTGTTCTCTCCACTGTACCTTAAAATAAATGTATTCTTTATGATCTGGAGAGATGCCTACTCTTCTAATTTGGAAGAAATATAAATGTTGGTAGGATGTCTCTGGAGAATGTTACTACCTATCGTCATTAAAGGAGAAAGTAATGAGAGAGCGGGAGATTAACTAGTTAGTTGGGGGAATCTACTTAAAACAAGACAAAACAGGGAATTGGCACCTCAGGGCCTAATCTTGAAAATTGTTCTGGCAGAGACGGAAACATGCTGAGCAGAAGAGGAACTGGATGAAGAATGAAAAAGAAAGAAATGATCAGAAGTGCTAATCAAAATATAATAAATGTAAAGTGCTAAACTATTTTAAATAAGAACACCAATATTGTTATGACATCTTTATTTAGTCATATACTGCATTTATTTAAAATGTTCCCATGACTTCAAACTCTGGCACATGGTCCAGATAGAGAAATCTAAGAGTTAAACCAGGGACGGCTGCAGCTAAGTTCTTCATATCACTGGGCTGCGCAGCATGTTATTCTTTTTTTTTTTTTTTTTTTTTTTTAATTTTTTTTTTATTATTTATTTACTTATTCATCATGCACAAGTATAGTATCTTTTTACATACAACTGCTTGACGACAGCAACAATAGCAAAACATGCCTCTGAATTGTAATTGTCATAAGGCTCTTTCCTGGGTCCACGTTCCTTACTTGGTATTTTAAGCCTCTCTTGCTTAATGAAATGTCAGCTTTTCATAGCTGGTGACCAAATAATTGTTTAAAGTAAATCAGAATGTGAAAGGTGAAGGTGTTTATAACTTGGAGCATAATTTGCCGTGATACTTAGACTCGTGTCTCCAGCTCACTAAAATATGTCACCTTGCAGGATGTGTAACCTTTTACTACCCTACACATCACCAATTATAGCAAATTTCCCTTTCTCCAGAGGAGCTGGAAATAGGTGGTTTTTAATTTCCAGTGTTCTGATTAACTGGGTATTGACATATAATGCATTTTTTTTTTTTTTTTTTTTTTTTTTTTTTACAGAATGTAAATTCATCTTCTCTGAATGATGGTCATGGATTTTTGACCTTTCTGTTCCTCTGGTCTCTCTTTGTGTGGCTCTTCTTGAAGAGCAGCTCATCTCTTCCCCAAGACAAACCCTTCAGTAAGTTCCAGAACCAATAGGATAAAGCTGTCACTCAAGATGATTCATGATCATTCCCAATATGTATATGTATTTCCCCCATTAACGTACCTTTTCTGCCTCTCACATTCTCCATTGTAAATGCCTTGGCTTTTCTCCATGTCCCATCTTCCATCCACATGGGAAGCTCTTCTACCCAGTTTCTGCATATTCAAATACTCTTGTCCTTGGAGACTCAAGTCAATTCTCTCTTTGCAAAACCTTCCTCTGTCTCTCCCTCCCCCTATCTCCAGTTTTTACTGACATTTTCTTCTGAAGTCCCATGTTCTTGATCTCTCCATTTCTGAGAAAGTGACTTTCCTTTTTAAGCTATTAACACGTAATTTATCTTATCTAGGAATCACAATTTCCTTGAATGCAGCATTGTAACAGATAACGTCTCTTGTCAGCCCCCTAGGTCTTACCACATGCCCTACACACAGTAGGTGTACATTAAACGAATGAACCAAAGAACCATAATTTTTATCACTAAAATGGGTCAGGATGTGCTTTTCTCTTTCTTGAATGATTCATAGACCACTTCAGGATCTCACAGTACTTTTGATTTATTATGATTAACGCCAACCATCATTAGAAGCACTAGAAGGGCTGCAAAGGAGTCTGGATAGTTGAATTTTCTGGTTTGAATTTCTGAACAAAACTGAGAGCAAGTAATTTTAGCAACCAGGGGACTGACAGATCCTAAAGGAAAAATACAAATGTTCATTGACCTCACATAAAACACAGTAAATGGGAAATTAGGGGAAAATAAAATCCATCTAGACTTGGAGTAATTTTGTCTAAGAGAGTCTAATTATCATGTTAGAGCATGATCAGAACCTCTGTGTTAATACCACCCACCTAAACTCTCCCTCGTTCATGACTTTAAGAAACACAGCTATACCAATATACTGCCTTAGAATTGCCCCAGCACTAGGCAGAAGCAAACTAACTTCCCTTTCAATTATCAGAACCACAATTGGGATTGAAATTTCACTTGGTTCCCTGCCCCAAGGGCTGCAGGCCATGGCATTCATTTCTGATCTGGCAGTCACTGCCCACAATGCCATGCCTGTAGGCTGGCAGTCATCCTTCTATTTATGTGCATTTGCAGATAAAAAGAAAAAAGAGGCCAGTAACCAAATGGGGTGAAAAGGACATATCCATGATGTCAGGTCATGCACAGAGCAAGATCAGTCAAGGAAACTGAGGAAGAAAGAAAAGGGGAAGTAGGAGCTTGTGGACAGATATGATCAGGCTGCCAAGTAAGCTCACAGAAAGCAGTCAAGGAGAATTTGATGTCAGGAAAAAATAGAAGACCAGACTAGGTAGAGTCAACACCACTGAAATCTGAAGGAGTTGAAGGAATAAAGCAAGGTGAGTTGTTAAGAGGAGACACTCCAGAGCATTCTGGAGTTTTCTCACCTGGAGACAGGTGCATGGTCCCCGAATCCAGGAAAGGACCCGGCTGCCAAGGAAACTTACTCCTCAAGCCCCAGCTGCTTCTAGCCCTCTCACTTCAGAAAAACAAGTCTGAGGTCTCCTGTTCTAGAGAGCTAGTGGAGGCGGGGATGCTCACTGAAACCTGGTGGCAGGAAATGTTGGGGTGATCATGAGGAGGTGATTATCTGGGTGGAGTCACCTTCCCAACACAAGTGCACATAGTTAAATTGGAAATGGGACCCTGTCTGGAGAATTAAACTGATGGGCACACTTACTTGGGATTCTCTTAATTTCTTAGGCTTATCTGATCACTACTAGGAGGCTATGCAAACTGAGAGTTTGCTAAGATTTTTTTTTCAAGACTTTATCTCAGTCTTTGACACTGACCAACTGTGACCCTGGTTCTTCCACAGCTGCTCATAGTATTGTGGTAAAAGCTGCTGACAATGGGGAGCCTGGCTCCCTTACTCTCTGAGAGTAACTCCCAGGTAGAGTCTAGCAGTTGGCTGTGTAAAAGGACCTTCTAAATTATAGATTCTGCAATGGAAAAGCTAAAAGGAGATAACACTGTATTTTACGGAGAGATACAAGCTCAGATTTGTTAAGTGACTGGCCCAAGGTCACAGAGCCAGAACCAGGGAAACCCAGACCTCCTGATTTCCTCTCTGTTAAATTATTATATTCACACGGTCTTCAGAGACCATGCAAATCTAAGTCAAACTTTTATGTTCCTATCTTATTTGTGAATAAGAAATTTTAATCCATCTTCCACACAGCAGAAATTGATTTTTAAAATGACTACCACGGGGTGAAGATGTACAATCTTTGGGCTTTGTGCATGCGAGGCAAGTACTCTATCAACTGAGCTATATCCCCATGTATAGTCTTGAGCAACTTACCAAATCACTTTGAACCCCTGCTTTCACATTTGAAAAATGGGGACTTATTACTTCCCTCAAAGAATTATTGTTGGAATTAAATGAATGAACTGTAGGTAGAACACCAGGTATATATATGGTTGATCTTTGCACCATCGAAAGAAATATTCTAGAATTTAAAAAAAATTTAAAATATAAAAAAAGAATTTTCAGTTTGGTGCTGTTTGTTTTATTGCATTAGGAGTTTTGCAGCTTAGTTAACTCCTGCAGGTTTTCTTTTTGCAATACTCTGCTGACCAGGAAATTATGAGAGACAAAAAGCACTCAATAGACTCAAGAATCTAGGTTCTATCTCTAGCTCTTCTCTCTGCTCCTGTATAAACTATTTAGAATCTATGAGCATTAGTTTCCTCTTCTCTAAAATTCAACAAAAGACTCAGTTTTCCATGTCTACCTATTAGAATTGTTGTGAAAATCAAATAAGGTAATAAGTGTGAAAGTTTTTTGAAAATTAACTCAGCAAACATGGATTGAGGATGGCAGATTCCACTGCTCATTTAATCTCTGCAATAATTCTGTGAAGCAGACATATCTGGCTTCATTTGAAAGCTTGAGCCTGGACAGACATTCAGGGACTAGCTAAAGCTTAGCAGCCATTGAGCTGGGCAGGCAAGATTCAAAAACCAAGCCTCCTGGCTCTAAGTGCTTTTTTCACTATTATGTTGAATCATATGAAATTGCTATGTTTGTAGGTCAAAAAAAATTGAATGTCAGCAATTTCAAATGGTTTAACCTGCTGTAACACATCTATACAAAGAATGATTGAAATTCAAGAAAGTGGAACTATTGAGTAGTGGCTTAGGCTGTGATTAGCACCATTTGGGAACAGTGTTCTCTTATAACAGGTAGAAGATCAGAAAGGGGTCATAAATTCCAAGTTTTGCCCAAACCAGAATTGGCAGGACCCTGTTCTGGTGGGATGTAGTCACACAGTGGTTCAGCTGTAGCTCAATAGGAGGAAAACACTTAGCATCATTATCTTCAAATCAGGGTCTTCGTATGGTATAGTGTGTGATACCCACTCATTGTCTTATAGAAAGTTATGAATTCACCATGAATCTGCATTCAGGTGCAGATTTAGACACTGAATAATCTGTTTAGTAATGTATATTGTAAAGAAGAGTCTTTAGGAAAATGTGACTTTATGGAATTGAGATTCTTTTTAACTTGTAGATTTAGATTAGACTGTTCACTAAAATTGATGTATTTTGGCAGGTTATGTCAAGGTATTTGTTCACAAGATCCTGGGAGATCAGATAATGACAGGAGGGAGTCCTGGTTTCAGCTTTCCTTCAGCTATATAGGAAAAGAGACTGTGAATGTGTGCTGGGATGGTATTGGCTTAGCATCAACCTGAAAGGAATCTTAATGTCCCCTGCAAGGTGTGATAGAAGATTGGGGATCCAACTACTGGGAAAAATGTATGCAGTGTGCCTCATCTGGATCCAAAAGACAAGATTATACCCCAAGGACAGGGAGGGGACTTTTCCTGAAGATAATACATATTCCTACTATTGGGCACCTTGAAGCAGGGAAAGAAGAGGGCTTTGGTCTAAGAAATGGGGAATCTTTTCTTTGGGGCCTGGAGGTGGGCTAGGAGCCAGGATTCAAGGTGGGGAGAAGACAGATGGATATCTTTCTAGGACTGGGTTCAGCTGGCCACTGGCAGGTGGTGGCTTCTCCATGTAGCCTTTAGAGAATTTCTTTATGGAAATGTGCTTTTCTTAAGAAGGCTTTAGTATATTTTTACTAACAATTACAGATCAACTTCCATGTAAAGCAATGGATTGAACACATGTATTTACTTTCTGAAATCCCTCTGAAATGATAGAAAAGGAAATTTTAAATGCTTTTATTAGTGCATTATAGTTATACATAATAGTCGGGTTCATTTTGACATAATCATACAAGCACGGAATTTAATTTGTTCCACTTCAGTCCCCAGGGCCTCTTCTTTCCTCCCATCCTCCCTCCCTCCACTCCCCTTAGAAAAGGGATTTTAAAAAACGGTTTACCTACAATAATAAAGAGAAGAGGAAAGGAGAAAATGCCAATTAAATTTTGGAGGTTGGCTACCAGTTGAATGAATGAGAATTGACTTAGTAAACCTGAGATTGGGGGAAATGAGTGGTAAAAAAAATGAGAAGTAATTGCAGTAACATTAAAGAACTCTCCAGAGGGTCAAAAATGGATGTTATAATGCAAGTGGATTTGAAGGTGGTGGCTGATAATAAAAGGTTTGTTGAAAACCTATTTGGAAAGAAGTTAGAGTCCCATGTAGTGCAGTAGAATTACTGCCTCTCTCCCACCCTGGAAGCAGATGGGAGAAAGTAAATCAGCACATCATTAAAGTGAGGGGGCTCTAGGCACAGTTGACATCCTGTAAAGGAGAGGGGATGTCAGTAAGCTAATTCCCTTTATGGTGAACCAGAAAATATCACAAGGCAAAGAAATGCAAATATATATATATATAAAAATTATATAATCACTCTAGGATGTTCAACAATCAAAAATATAGGAGCTTTAGAAAAGAGAACAGGAAAATGTGGGAGAAGAAATCATCAAAATTACAAATAAAACAAATTTCATAAAATTGAAGAGGAAAAGAAGTTTGCAGACCAAGGTGACCCACACCAAGGCATATCCTGAAATTTCAGAAAACTGGCAACAAAGCAAATCTTTACGTGTCTCCAGAGAAGGGGGAAATATGTCATGCACAAGGTATAAAATCAGAATGGCCTTGGATGTCTCCACAGGAATACTAGACTCTGGAACACTATGAAGAAGTGTCTTAAAAATCTGAAGGAAAATGGGTTTGACATAGAATTCTCGACCTAGCCAAACATGGATTTAAAGTGAAGGTAGGACAAAGACATTTTGGTCACTAGTTTTAAAAAGGTTATCTTTTGTATGCTTTTTCTTAGAAAGTGAATGACAAGTGACTAATCCAAAAAATGAAACACAGACTCAGGAAACTAGCAATATGTTATAAGATAGAAGAAAAGAATTCCTAAGGCAATTGTCTGAGTCCATTTGTGCTGCTATGAAAAAATACCATAAACAGGGTAGCTTATAAATAAACGAAGTTTATTTCTTATAGTGCAGGAAGCTAGGAAGTTGCAGAACATAGTACCAGCAGATTTGGTGTCTGCTGAGGGCCTATTCGTTGATTTGGTTCCTTAGATTATGGGCATACAAAACTGATAAAAAAATTCTTTAAAATGTTTACAGACCATTCATTCATAGCTGTGGTTAGGAGGTCAAAAAACTGATACAAACTTTTAAAAAGAGTAGGCCATTTGTAGTGTAGATATAGTTAGAAAGTCAACTAGAGTAGAAAGGAGAGTCAGGGAAAGTAACAGGAGCATGAAGAAGTCAAATCCTGGACAAGTTCATGTGCTGAGCTCTCAAACAGGGCTCCCTGCCAAAGGGATAGATTTGGGGAACATGTGAACATCTATAAAGCTTCTGGGAAATGACATGGACAGGAAAGCCAGTTGAAGAATGAATTTCTATGGTATTCAGATTTCACATGATTATCAATAGTTAAGAAGCAAGAAGGGAAACTATGAAGGCTAGAGAACACGTGTTCATCTGGATTATGTGTGTATATAATGACCATTACCTAACATCAGTTTACGTTAGAAATTCTACAATGTGCTATATGCCAGGCTACCTTGCAATATTCTGCATATATGCAGGTACTGATATGCTGAAAACATATCCTCATGTCTCTAAGGTTGCCCAGCTCATAGTGATGCTCCCCACTGAGATCCAGGACACCCACTCAGAGGCCACTCTTTGTAATTTTACTCCTTGATGCAGAGAGCTTTTGGTTGTTCATTAATTAATACTAAAGGAAAATTGTGCGTCTATTTTATGTAAATGTTATTTAAATCCCAATCAACTTCTATTTTAGCATGGAGTTATTTATACCAAAGTTCTTCCATGCTAGAGGATGGAGATCCACTTTAGGGATATAGGGCCAATTTGCTAAGCCAATCATTTTTAGCTTAGGAAAAATGAGAGTTATACAGCTTTGAAAATAGCTTCCCAGGGGTTATCTACTAGCTGCCCACAATAATTGTAACTAGGCTTTAGCCTTCATTGAAACTTAGCTGGTGAGTAAGTAGAAACATGTATACGCTGAGTGATCAGAAGACAGTCCTTCTTAAACCCCCTTTCCTCTTTCCAACAAGAAGGGAAGGATTAAACAGCATGAAAAGAGAACAATACATTAAGGTATTACTTCTTTAATGCACTTATTTTTTTTAATCTATGATATAATTGATCATATTCCTTTTACTAAAAGCATTAAAACTCCAAGCTGGGCTTTAGGAGACTTGGGTTCTATTCCTCTGTTCCTAATCCTGCCATTGACCAGCTAAATTAGAGTACCTTAAGCTGGAAGACACTAAGGAGTACCTTCCATCTCTGATAGTCCATGAACTATGTCCAGTGTCTTATCTGAAACCTCACAACAAGTTGGACATATAGGCTAAATGACTTGCTTGAGAACACATAGCTAAGAAGTGAGATGCACAGGAGATGCTATAGCCAAGGTCTTGGACAATTGCTCCAGGACCCTTCTCATGGTGCTATTACTCTATAGGGAGCACATCCTGCAATGTCTTCCATAACTTCTTATCCCTTAGTGAAAGGACTTGCTCTTATTCATGCAAAGACATGGTGTGCAAAGGTAGCTAGAGAAGGGTTCTTTTATTCATTCAACATGTATTTATTAAAAATAGATGTTGGATATTTATTATTATTATTATTTTTGTGTGTGTCTTCATACATGTATTTAGGGTAATTATGGATAACTCAGTCTACCATTATTCCTATCCCCTTCTCCCCTTCCCTCTTTCCCCCCTCTTTGTTCTATTTAAAGTTCTTTTGTTCCTCTCATCCCCACTCCCTTGCCCTTATAAGTTAGTATCTTCATATCAAAGAGATCATTCGACCTTTGGTGTTTTGGGATTGGCTAACTTCACTTAGCATTGATTTGGGTATTAGTTAAGCTCACAGCCTGGTGAGATGGACAGAAAAATAAAGCATGATAAGGGCTGTGATAAAGGGAAGCACAGGCTACTGGATATGCTGGATTTCTGGGCATCTCTCTTAGGACATGCCATAAGCTGGGAGATTTGTTCACAGTTTTGGTGTGGGTTCTACAAATGGTAAGCACAAAGGAGAGCAGATTCAAGGATCTCTTTGTGACCCATGGCTACTACAGGTAGCTAAATTGTGCTAAATTCAAGAAGGTCCCCAACACACTCCATGTACCTAGTTGTTTCTCAAGTAAACAGGTAGTCCTGACATGCGAAGTGTTTTCTTGATCTCTGAGGGACAGGAAAGCCTCATTTTCCAGAGCCAGTGTATATCAGTCAAGATAGGCTAGGTTGTGCTGTGGTAACAAATAACCCCCATATATCAGTGGCTTAATCCAACAGAAGTTTATCTCACGTGGGTTGGCCAGGCATTATGCTCACTGTAGTCACTCAGGGACTGAGACTGATAGATGTTCCATCTCTACATATTCTTCCACAATTCTCAGGCAGGAAAATTGGTTATGACAACACACATCCTTTCTTAAAGACTTCTACCTATAAGTCGTATGCCACACCTTTACTCACATTTCATTGGTAAAGCAAATCATGTGGTCATGTCTAACTTCTATAGGATCAGGAAAATCTAACCCTACCTTGTACTAGGAAAGAGAGGAAAACTGAAATATTTGGGAATATCCTCCAAACTAGTGGTGTTTTAAGAGTATCTAGCAGAGTTCTTATATTTTCAGATTTTACATTAGCCTCTGAGCTCCTAGAGACTAAAGACTGTGCCTTTTATATCTCCATATTCCAAGGGCCTAGTACAATATTGGCATGGAATAGACTCAATAGATACCTGTCAAGTGAATTAGTAAGTGGAAGGTCAAAGACTCTTTCCTAAAAGAAAAATCCTTCCCACTGGCAACCAAAATGTCTATATTACCTTTCACATTTTAAAATTAAGCTTTAGGGTCTAGGCTGCATCCCTATTTGCTCTTCTAATATGATTAGACAGACACCCTGCAAGCCTGCTGAGGCCTGGCAGGAGGCACCAACTTAGGTAACTGTATTTCAAGCCTCACTGATGAATTTTGGGAATTAACAGCCAGTGCACCCCCTTGTGTACAAGACTAAGGGAGATGCCTGGGGAAAGGTGGGCAAGCAACCAAGCAACTTCCAAATGCGAGAGATGATTATTAGAATTATCAGAGCATGGCCTCAGAAGGGCAGAGAGGGACCTGACATCCTTCCCTAAACGCTGATGCAAGGCAGTAGCTAAATCTGCTGAGATCAGAGCTCTGGCTCTGTTTGAACAGACGGCCTTAGAAAGACTCCCAGAATGGGATACTGTTTTCCAAGGTAGTAATGCCAATGCCAAGTTTCCAGGCCTGGAGTAAAGGCCACAGAATCAAATAATACAGCTACAAATTTAGAAGACAGCTAAGTCACTGGATGACTGCTAGAGCATAGCAGCCACAGAAGTTGCCAGAACAAGATGGGAAAGAAGCAGGCTATAATCTGATATGCGACTCATTTATCACTGCCCTTCATGTTCCAACATCTGGCAGCAATCTTTGTCTTTGTTGTGCTGCTGTAGACAAAAAGGTTAGTGCATGACCATGGGCGTAGATGCAACAAGACGAACAGAAGCATGTGGCTTGGAAGAAAGATCAGTGACTTGACTCAGCGCTGTGTGCAGAGTGCAAATTTGAAGATGAGGCACAGAAACCAAAATAGAAACGTTTTCCTTTGATAGTGGTGGGGGAGCCCATTTACAGAGGAATAGTAACATATAGGCTTTTTGAAGAGGAATTTGCGACCACTTCAGTGAGTGAAATGTGGGGTAATTTATGGTCATCCTTTGTGGCTACCAGGATCTGCAGACTTCACAAGTGTAATTAGCTTCTGTGTTTGCACATAGGGCCACGCTGTGCTCTTCTCAGAAGCTGGCCAACGTTTGCATGTGTCTGAAGTGTGCTGGAATTAAGTGGAGTGGTAGGAGGAGCAAGGTGGTACACAGTGAAATAAACTATGGGTAGTGAAAGGACTTTTGCTTTTCTTTCCCATCATTTTCCCCAGTTTGAGTTCAAGAGTGCTGGGACCCTGCAACCTGAGGCCCATGTCCCCAGGGTGGTGCCCCCAAACCTTCCTTCTGGCTGTTTGGGCAGACTCTTGAGTGGTTGCTCTTTGCTATTCCTGATGCTCAAGGTGTGATGATATGAATTTGACATTACACCTTTGGAGAGCAGCAGCCTATAACTGAGAGGTCACCTGTAAAATCTTATCTAATAGTATAAAAGCAATATTACCTTCTACCTTTATGAGTCTTTAGAGTTTTAGAAAATAATGAGAATTTCAATTTCTTCTGGAGACAAAGGATTATCTAGTTAAAATGACCTGTTTTGAATGAGCCCTTGGGGATTAAAGAGACTCGCATCCCACACTATCTTATGAATTTGACACAGGAATTTCTTCTTTATTTTTTGTTTTGCTCTGAAAAGAGACAGTTAGTAAAGGTTTTAGGCTTTGTCCACCATATATAGTCTCTGTGCACATTTATTTTCCTCCCCCACTTCCTCTCCTTCTTATTCTTCCCATCTGTTAAAGATGTGAAAACCGTTTTTAGCTCAAGGACCATACAAAAACAGGCCTTGGGCTGGTAGGCCAATAGGCCTTAGTTTGCTGCCATACGCTTTAGAGAAAAAAGTGGAAAATGCTATCTAGCGTTAAATGAAGGACTAGGGCACTTGTCAAAGATTAAGCCAAGTGGGACTACAATAAGTGTGTGACTCTGGACTGGGTCAGATGCCCATTTATGTAGGTCGAGGCGATTTGAGAGCACCTGGCAACTCAACAGTCCTTCTCCTTCAATCTGACAGGAAGAACAAGAAATTCGACTGGAGATATGTTCCTGCAGGTCAAAGTTTACACTACAGGACTTCCCAGTTAAAAGAGAAATAGCTTGGGAAAATCAGGACTCATTCTCCCAGTGGTGTTCCCAGGTGGAAAAGTGAGTTATAAAAGAGTAAAATGCAAGACAGATAGGCTGAGATGCTATGTCAGTCAGTGTTTTTGTCACTGTGACCAGAAGACCTGATAAGAACAATTCAGAGGAGAAGAACTTTATTTTAGCTCACAGTTTCAGAGGTTCAGTCCATGGTCAGCTAACTCCAGAGTTCTGGGCCCTAGGTGAGGTGGAACATCATGGTGGAAGGCATAGTAGAGGAAAACACCTCAGGATATAATAGCCAGGGAGCCGAGAGCAAGCTCCACTCACCAGAGACAAAATATAAACCCCCAAAATAGATCTCCAGTGACCCACCTCCTTCAGCCACACCCTACCTGCCTATGGTTACCACTCAGTTAATTCATATCAGTGGCTTAACCCACTGACTTATCATTTTACCTCTGAACATTCCTGCATTTTCTCACATGTGAGATTTTGGCAGACATTGCATAGCCAACTCGTAACATATGCCTTCTATACAAGAATAAAAACGATGAGTATCTCTGGTTTGGAGAGGAGAAACTCAGAAAATAAGCTAATCACAATTGCCACCACAACATTCAACCTTGGAATTCAGTGTATGGTTAAAAAGATCCAGATGGGGAGGGAAAGGGAGATATTGGGGAATGATATTGGCCAAATTATGTTGTTATATTGTGTGTATGTACGGATATGTAACAATGAGTCCCACCATTATGTACAACTGTAGTGCAACAATTAAAAAACACCCAAATAGGTTTGGGTAAATTTGAGACTAATGAGTGTATATTCCTGCTTCCCAGGAGTGCCCTACAGAGGCTACAAGCCTGTCAGAGGAGCCTCACGGCAAGTTGAGGAGCCATGGGCAACAGGAGAAATGGTGGAATCAGTGCTGGGCTGACTGGATGTGTCATGGTAGTCCTTTGGCTGGTCTAATTTGTGTGTGACATGCAGGGGAACTACCGGTAGTTTTCATAACTCCTAACATGGGGACAGAAGGTATTGCTGATAGAGCTAGGTGAGGAACCCAAAGGAAGAATATATGAGTTTCCTCAGGCTGCTGTAACAATGTACTATAAACTGGATGGTTTTAAACAATAGAAAAGTATTAGTTCCCAGATCTGGAGGTTGCAAGTCCAAAATTAGGTTATCAGCAGGGCCATGATCCCTGTGAGATTCTAGGTAGAATCCTCCCGGTATCTCCCTAACTTTTCCTGGTGGTGGTTGATGCTTGGCATTCTCTGGCCGCACCATGTCAGTCTCTGCTTCTGTCATCATACAGCATTCTCCCTGTGCCTCTCTGTTTCAAAATGACATGCTCCTCTTTTTATAAGAACACTCTTAAGACTACACAGTGACTTGTTTACATTTGTTAAGATTCTATTTCCAAATAAGGTCACATTCACAGGTAGTCGGAGCTGGGATGTCAACATATCTTTTGGGGCTATACTGTCCAACCGTGAATGGAGGGTAACGGCAACAAGGTACAAAAAGAGTCTTGGTAAAAGGGTAGGTCATCCAAACTGATGATGCAGTTGGGTGTCAGAGCATCTGCATGTTCAGTAGGAGCCACAGAAAATGATCAGTCAATAAAGGAGTTACAGCAGCTTCTGCGGGGCCCAGAGAAAAGAATATAGAATACATCTTCTGTCGGCTCTAGTGATACCTCCAGCAAGAGCCAGATGACAGTGTGGGCTGGGTTTGTCCCCTTTCCTCTGATCAATGGCACCACAAACCTTCTAAATATTTGGAACCTTAGATCCTCTCCCATCCTTGGGAAAAGAGGAGGAGAAGAGCAAAGAGAAGGAAATAATGACCATCAGGTATTTAAAGGAGTGAAATTTAACTGAAAAAGACTTTTAAACCAGAGGATGCTAAATTACTGTCAGTTGGTAAATTTAAATTCTTCCACCCCTCCCTCCCCACCTCCATCATCAGGAATAGAGTTTTGAAGGCAGAAAATAAAGCTCTCTCCATTTACATCCACCCCCATCTGAATCATACTTCTATCTCCCTCTACATATTAAACAAATATTTATTGCCAACATGTGTAAGACGTTGCTGTCACTGGGGATACTCTGGTAAACAAGCCAAAAAATGACCTCTGCCCTCACTGAGACAACAGTCTTCCCTAGTCCTGGGCTGTCACTGTAAAAGCAGTGGTCGTGCCCATCTGTATACATGGGCCTCTGAGTGACCGACCACCTATGCCTTCTTTCCACCACCACTTAGCTTTGGGTAGGCCCTTCATTTTCTCCCTCCCCTATTAGCACAAGTAAGTAATAAATGCAGGTGTCATGAACATAGGTAATTTTTACCATAGCCTCTTGGCCACCAAATGAATGTTTGATTTTCTCTCATGTCTTTACTCTGAATGCTCTAAAGACAGCTTCCTCCTGTCACTCTAACCACCCTCCTTATGTAGTACCAGATTTTTGAGTGCTATAATAACTACTTAGGTTACACCAATGGATTTTCAGATCCTCCACTTTAGCTTCTAAATATCTCTCCTATACATATCCTTCTGGCCATTCCCACGGGTGCTGCTGCTTGCACTGGCCTCCCATTGGTCCCTTTGTCTCAGAATTCCCCTTGCTAAAATACATCATCTGTGCTGGGACTGCTGTTTCTAAAAGTGAAAATTTGATCATGCTCCTCTTTAAAAAAATTTTTTAATGTCCCTCTATTGCTTACAGGGTAAAATCCTAACTTCTCATTGCTAGCTGATCTCACCCTAGACACGTTGAATTCTTGCAACTCCACAATTATATGAAGCTGCTTTGAGTCCTCAGAGCTCTGTGCTTGGCTCACCCTGCTCTACTGTGGCCTGGACATTCCTATTTACACTTAAAGTCTCCCTTTATGTCAATGTGCTGCAGTTTTGCTAAGAACACCTCTCTCAAGGTTCCCATGGCAACTAAGGTTTTCAGAGAAATCATACTGAATAGTCATTGTTTGTTAGTGTATATCTCCCATTGACATCTACTCCTTCATTTATTCCTTCAGTTAATATTCATTGAGCACCTACCATGTGCTACACACATCGAAAGTAACAGTGCTAACCTTTACAGAGATAATATTTTAATGGAGATGCATAATACATTCAAAATGTACAATAGACAGTGAACATTTTGTGTCAGGAATGGGGTTGCTATAGTCTGAATGTTTATGTCCTGATTCTGCTGAAAATCTGCTGAAACCTAATTCATAAAGAAAGAGTATTAAGAGGTGGTGTCTTTGAGAAATTGATTAGGTCACAAGGGTAGAGATCTCATGATGGGATTAGTGCTCTTATACAAGAGCCTTGAGGGAGCTTGTTTGCCCTCTCCTCTCTGTGAGGATATCAGCTATGAAACAGAGACAAGCCCTCATCAGAGGATGAATTGCTGGTGCCCTGATCTTGGACTTTCCAGCCTCTGGAACTGTAAGAAATGAACTTCTGTTGTTTATGATTTATCTACTCTAAGGTATTTTGTTAGAGCAGGCCAAGTAGACTAATGCTTAGCACATGCTTAGATGCTCCTCAAAAAACTTGTGAATGAATGAATGAATGAATGAATAAATGAAGGAGTGTGTGAGGCAGAATCTTATTAACTATAAAAATGTACAGAGAAAACCTCCTTGGATACTTATTTTTGGTTCATCTGAAATTCTCTTCTTTCCTTACAATCCCCTTCTATCTTCTCCAGTAGAACTTATATTCCTAAGAAGGCATCTTACTAGGTTTTCCTAACTTCTCCTACCCTTGTGCTCCTTCTCTCATGATTGTCCTTTCCCCTTGTGACATTCACTGTCTGGGAGATTTCTGATTCTTCTCCAGACTGAACCAACCACTGGCCTTTATGGAGAAAAGCGAGGCATCCCCCGTGGCTCTTTCCCCTCCTTTTAGGTCAGGATTTGACATTCTTCTTCTCACACGTGATGGTACTCTCATGATCAAGGTGGGGCAGAGTCAAACTACTCAGATAACAGAATCTTATTAATTTATATTTCCCCAAAAGACTCAGAGAAGGCAAAAATGATACATGCAGAAACCCACATGTCACCCCAAATGAGGGATCTCACAGGTACATGTACATGACAGCAAATAGCCGTGTGGAGTTGTCCAAAGAGGCACCAGGACTCCACCAGGGTCTGAGATGCCAGACCCAGGGGTCAGTCTGAGACCTTCCTTTCTGCGTTCTCACAGACTTCTCTGCAGGCTCCAGAGCTTCCTAGTCTTCCTGCTCTATTGTGAGATAAAAATTCATGTTTGCTGATAATACTCTTAACTGAGCTCTGTTACCCACCATTCACTGAACATTAAATTCACATATCACTGCCCTGACACTGTGCTTTTTCTGTGGGGTCTCAGTTGTTGTAGTCACCCATACTGTGGAGATTATATGTTGAGATAGGGACACAATATTATTGTATTATTATTACACACTATTGATGATGATGATGATGATGATGATGATGATGTCACTTTAGATGGGCACATGCCTTTTCTCAAGACAGACTAGGCTGAGAATGTACCTTGGTAGTAATGGCTTGTCCAGCATGCCTGAGGCCTTGGAGTCAATTATCAGTAACACACACACACACACACACACACACACACACACACATACACACACACACACACATACACACACACACACACACACACACACATACACACACACACACACACACACACACACACACACACAGACATAACATAAGCTAATGAACAGTGATCCAGAAGCTTCCAGAAAGAAACAGATAAAGATTGTCAGTTCTAAAACTGAAAAATGGCTTATAGTTAAATATCAATGCCCCCACAGACATTTTAGTCAGGAAGGCTAGATTATGCTGTGGTAACAAACATGTCCTCAACTCTGCAGCTTATAATAGCAATGTTTTCTTTCTCACCTTCTCTACTTGGTCACCACAGGTTGACAATACTCTGCTCCACATCATCTCCACTTTAGGGTCCAGGCCAACAGAGCAGCCTGGCTTAAGCACTACAACTCATGGTACAGGAAAAAGAGCACGGAGAAGCACAAGATAGTGCTCCAAGCTTCCATCTCTTTAACTCTCTTTCATCAGCCAAAAAAAGTCATACGACTAAGCCTGATGGGTATCCTGGGTAAAGGGTAGCAAATAATTTCATCAGTAGTACCATCTATAATATATTGGAAACTGGAACTATCCTGACTACTCATCTTCTTCTTCCTCAAAGCTGTTGCTTCCTCCATTCTGACTTGGGTGGACAGCACTAGTGTCCACTCAGTCATGATTCCCTAGATGCTGCCAGAATTGTCTCTAATTCATACAATGAATCATGTCATGTCCCCGCCTAAAATCCTTAGTGCTTGTTCATTGTCCATGAGATAAAGTCCCAACTCCTTGAGAAGGTCCATGTAGTTCTTTACAATAGGGTTCCTGCCATACTTTTTTTAAATTCTAAGTTGTTATATTTGACAGCAAAATGCATTATGAAGTAATCTTTTGCTACCTGTATTTGCTCTTTTATATCTTTGTTGCAGTGATCAATTTTTGCTTGTACTTGCTCATTTAGGTTATTCTTTAATTCACAGATCATTTTAATAATGAACCTTCTGAACTCCTTCTCATCAACTTCACTGAGCATGGATTCTGTTATTGTAGTATCCTGGTTTGTTTGGGGTACTTTCATCCCTTGTTTTTTCATGTTGTCTATTTGTCTTCCTTTCTTGCAGTGTGGATCTGAGATATTATAGTTTCTACCCTATATTCTTATAGTTTCTGTGCATATTGTCTGTGCCTCACCTAATGTTGGTTTTTCAGACCCTGCAGGTATCCGTCGATGTATGCTACTGCAACAAAGGTGGTGTCGGCAGTAGTGGAGGTAACTTGAGATAACAGTGAAGGTGCCCCAAGATGGATGCAATGTCTTCCAGAGATGGGGCTGAAAGGGTGGGCCTTACAATCTCTTTGGGATGCCTCTTTTGAGATGCAGCTGCTTTTAGGCCCTGTCTATTGTCAAAAGTTAGGATCTACTGTGTGGGGAAGGCTATGGCTATGTCTGCTGTGTCTCAAGATGGAAGTGGGTTAGGTTTGTGCCCCAGATGGGGGTGGGGTAGTGGACTCTGGACTTACCCTGGGCCTGCGTCCCACGCAGGTTGGTGTGGGCAGAACTGGTTGAATCTGAGCTGCCAAGGTGGTCTACTTGTCGGAAGAGGCAGTCCCATGTCAGAGCCTGAGCTTGGTGGGTGTTTGGGGGTGGTGGGATGAACCCAGTCCCACTCTGAGCAGAGGTCAGTGGGGCTCTCCTGGGCTTGCCTGGGCTCAGCGGAGGGCTGTGGGCCTGTTTTGTACCTGCCTGCGCTTGGTGACGGGGCTGACCTGGGCCTGCCTGTGCTCGGAGAAGGTCAGTGGGCCTGTCCTGGGCCTGCCCATGCTCTGGGGAGTTTGGTGGGCCTGCCCTTGATCAGAGGAAGTCTGCAGGCCTGTCCTGTTCCTGCCTGGGCTTGGCTTAGGTCAGCGGGCCTGTTCTGGGCCTGCCTCAGCCCGGCGCAGGTCGGCAGTGCTGACCTGTTCCTGCCCAGGCTGAGTGGGTGTCGGTGGGCCTGTTCTGGGCCTGCCCTTGCTAGTGGAAGTTAGTGGGGCTGACCTGGGCCTGCCCTTGCTCAGCGGAGGTCTTTGCGGTTGTCCCGCCATACTTTTATCTCCAGCTACCCCTTCCCTATTCCACTCTATGCTGCATTAACTTTAAGTAACCTAAATTTGCTTTCTAAAAATCCTATTTACATGCCCATTTTCATGGATTTTCCATCAAAACTTGGCATATTCTTCCTTTTATCAGCCTAGAAAAATCCTCCAAAGTATCAACATAAACATCTCTTTGGTCCCAGTTTGTAATCCCTAAAACCACCACTTAGGTAACACTGGCAACTGCCTCCTTTGTGCCTCTACTACATCTCATAGAAGAAGAGATTTTAAAATGGTTTTTTGATTGTGTTCCTCTAAGAAATATATTTAATATCACAATCTCAAACATAAATACTCATATACATAAAATATGTACTTGAGTATGTATTGAGTGTATACATATGCATATATAGAAATGAAACAAAGTATTAGGAAATAAAACCTACCTTTATGGATTCTGATAAATTTTGTTATTTGCTACTATGTTCTATTTCATTTAAAAAAAATGCTGCTAGAGTCCACCAAATTGGTTCCATGACTCACTATTGAAACATGACCCTCGGTTGGAAAAATTCTGCTAGACAGTATAGATAGATCTTACTAAGTAGATTGTGATCTGTGACTTAGTGCCACTATTTGAATTAAATATACATTCATACAAAATGACATTACACGTTTTCCAGAGCATACACAAAATGATGCACTTTAAAATGGTTGTTGATGAGGAAGGGAAGAGAATGAGAATATAGTCTGGAGCTACAGAGCTATGAATAAGTGAATCAATCAATCAGTCAACAGCGAGGCCTTGAAAGATGGTGATAATAATGGGTAATGACTTTGTACCTAAGGGCCAAAAATGAGAGTAAAACAAGAATTTACAGTCACGGAAACTTCTGTCCTAATATCTAAGTGCTTTTTCTTTTGTGTTTTACAGTTTCATTATGATGGATGGAGAGTGTGAACTTGTTTTTATTTATATTGTTTGGGGGACATTATATTTCCTAGATCTGTGGATTCATGCTTTTCAGTAGTTCTGGAAAATTTTCATGCATAATCCCCTCTAATGTTGCCTTCTAAGTCATCTTTCATTCTATTTCTGTCTTTGGGGTCTTGATTAGACATATTTTAATAGTTCTCTTCTCACTTCCACATAACTTAACCTCTTGTTTTTTCCATCTCCTTAAGTTTTCATGGATATTTTTTTCAGTTCTTACAGTTTAATAATTCTCTCTTTAGATGTTATAATCAGCCGTGTAACACACACTTTGAGTCTTTCAAGATTTTTTTCAACAATGATATTTTTCATGTCTGAAGTTCCACTCGAATTATTTTTCATGGTAGTTTCTTATAGCATACTCAACTTTGCGATCCTGTTCTTCATTTCTATAAACATTTCATGTATAGCTGTTTCACATTGATATTTGTTGATTGCAGATTGGAAGACTTTGGGGTCTAAATCTATTATTTCTTGTTATAGCTACAGATGGATTGACAAGCAGGATTGCCTATGAATGGCCCTAGGTTCTCTGAATTGCCTAGCAACAAGGTAGGAGGGACCAATGATTCCTGTTGTCCTAGCCAGAATGGCTCCAACTTCCCATGAGAGCAGGAATTAACTCATGCCCTGACCAATCCAGAGATGTTATGTTAGAACTCAACTTCTAAGGAAGTAATGGGTCTTCAAATCTGCAAGTGCTTGGCAGCTAACATTTCCTGCTACTGCCTTAAGTAAATGACCCTTTAACCTAACTGTGGAGCTGAATTCAAAATTCTGTACCATTACTGATAATTGTTTCATACCCACCCCCTCCCCAGCATAAAAAGGAAGAACAGCAAGAATGACTGTTCAGATCTACAGTGAATCTGACTTCACCCTGGCTCAAGCATGCCTCCCTTTGGGATGTAAAGGGCCTGGAGGACTCATACTCTTGCTGCCTTCTGCTGATAGTTCCAGCCTTCATGGGTGACTATAGAGGTGTCTGCCTGATCCTTTGTTCTATATGACCCTGATTCTCAGTCATGGTGGTTTTTGACTGTAAGCTCACTTTTGCGTGCTTTTAATCTGTGTGAATCCAGACACTATAAATCGGGAATATTTGTCTCTAGAGAGGGACTGCTTTTACTTCTGCCAAGAGACAGGGGCTGCTCCTGGCCAGGGACCATGCCATCTTCCTTTAAGGGCTTTGTGGGTGTCCCAGGTTTAATTTCTCCAATTTGCTACTGGCTCCATGTTACTATCCTGATTCCACTGTGTTGTTAGGATTTGACTTTATGGCATCTCCCTCTTCTAACAGTGAGCTCACTCTGTGGGGCAGAGGAGATGGTTGGTTTGAATGTCTTGGAAATTTCTTGTGAATCCAAGAATGCATTATAAAATATGTGGTTTCCAGGATATAAAATATTCCAGAGTATTTCAAGAATGCGTTATAAAATATATGATTTCTAGTTGTTTGGTAGCAGAAGGATGCTATCAGGATACCTCATCAGCCAAGTTGTAGGAAATTGATTTTTACACGTATCTGTCTCTGCTTTGTGGACTATGAGCATTTTAAAAACAAAATATGCCTCTCTCTAGCACCTAATATAGTGCCTAGATTATGGTAGGCTCTCAAAAAAGTGTCTGTTAAAATAAAATATAACAATACCTCCCTCCTTCAAAGCACTACCAAAGCACCCTTGCTCATACACAGCATGTACTACTTAGTCTATATTTTTTTTTCCTGAGAAAATTTACTTATTTATTTATTTTTATTCTAATTTGTTATACATGTTTGCAGAGTGCAATTCATTTCATATCATATATAAAGAGCACAATTTTTCAAGTTGCTGGTTTTATATAAAGTATTTTTACAACAATTGTGCCTTATTGTTTTTGATATATATTTTCTGAATTTCTGCTTTTATGAGGGAAAGAGAAGACAGAAACATGGTGTTTGTTTCAGGTCTAAACTTCTGCTCTAAGACCGCCCCCCCCACCACCTTCCCACCTCCAAGGAGCAATAGAGGATTATTACTATGAAGTTAAAAGGTGGTGGAGAACTTTGCAATAAAGTTCAGTCTACTCAGGTGCTTGGGTGGCCTTGGGGATGTCATTGGTATATACATTTTAAATAACCTATGTTACTCACATTTTTCACTATTGGGATCCAGAGTCTCCTGAAGTTTTCTAGTTTAGACATTCTGATATGTCCTGCATTCTTTGTTCCCTAGCAAAATAAGGATTCTCTGTAACTGAATCTCAGGAATTGGCAGATTTCCAAGATGGCATTATTGCCAGGCTAATAGTGCTTAATAATAAATTAGGCTTATTCATTAGTAATATTAGCTCTCTCCCCCCAGCACCACCTGCAATCAGTTTCATGGTGGCAGACAGATGCTTTCCAGATGTTTGCAAGGCCATCTTGTGGTTTTTCCTCACTCTAATCAGGCAGGCTGTGAAGATGCCTGAGGTGGGGAGAGAAGGCCTGTGTGTGGCGGAGAAAAGATGGGTAGAGCAACGAATGGGCGCATATTTTCAAAAGGGAAGTCATGCAAGCCTCGTTTATTGTTAATTAATGTTGGGTTTTCTGAGAACATGGCGTCCAGGCTGTAGCAGACAGATGGTGCACCCCAACTGTGAGTAGCTCTGGCCAGGAGGGGACTAGTCACAGAAAGAACCCCACTCTCGCTGGCCCCCTCCCACTGCCTGGTGAGCACAGTCCACCCCCATAAGCTGGAATGGTGGTGGGCTCCTTGGTGACACGATTCACTTCTCCAGTTGTCTGGGAGATGGGGATTGTGTGCTTCTGAGTGAGTCACAGTCACGTCACTCATGCATAGACCTAGAGGTAGCTCTTCTAGAATACGAAAACTGAAGATCTTACCACAGCATCTTGGATACACGACAACTTGCTGATCAAAACTGCTCCATACCAGTGAACGTATCTGGCCTGGTTGAACAGGTTCCAAAGCCCAGGTTTGGGCCCTGCCTGTGCCTTCTGGCTGTGGGGAGTCTACACATCAACCAGGACAGAGAGGGCTGTGCTGCTCCATGACCACACAACCAACAACCAACTGTAGTCACAGCCCTGAGGCTTCCTTTCCGGAGCTCCCCTTTCCTGCTCCTGATGGAAGCAGATGGAGAGTAGGAGGGAGCAAACAGCCCAGGCAGCCACTGTGCCTGAGTGTGCTGGACGTTCATAGTAATCATCATAATAAAAATAAAGTTGTCACCAGTTAGCGAGGATTTGCCAGGCATGTGTTTAACCCTCACAACAATCCTCTTAGCACTGTAGCATCTTGACTCCCATTTTACAGACGGAGAAACAAGTCCAGAGAGTTTAAGTCCAAATCCAAGTTGCTGAAAGCTGCAGTCAGATTTCAAACCTGGTTGTTTGATTCCTAATTGGGCCTTCATTTCCCTATTCTACAAAAACCATTCTTGACCCTCAGCTTGGTATTTGGTGGTTTTGGTGGTTACCAGATTTAGTACAATCTTATTTTGGGTAGGAGGTGTTCAGAATTAAAATGTGATATAGTCAATGGAAAAGGAATTCTTTTGAGCCAGGAATTTGTGAGTCTACGTGGGTAAGTAGTTCTGGTAAAAAATAGGGAGAGGCGTGTTGGTAGATGGCACACATATTTTTTTTAGGATTTACCCTAGAGAAACATCTCCCCTCTCACCTCTCTCTGAATAACCTAGTTGGCTTTCCAGTATAGTTTGCCTTGCCTGCCTGGGAGAAAGATGGCCCCCGGAACTGAGGGTTCAAACACAAGAAGGGCAAGAGTCCAAGGAGGAGCCAGGTAATTGTGTGGTTTGGAGACAAAACCCTGCCTCTAGTGTTGCCCTCAGGCTTTCTCTGCCTGGGGAGTCCACCCCATCATTTCTCCAGGTAAGGCCTTCTGGGAGAAGGCCTAGGCCAAATATATTCCCAGGCTACTTTCTCTGGAAAACTCCTACAGAGTAAGTGGGAAGCCCCAGGGCTGTGGGGCCTGTGACCTCTGATGCAGGGACTAGCTTGTTTGAAGCCTTTCTTTGCTCCACCTGGAGGGTGAAGCCCCAGCATGCTTCTAGCCTCAGAGCCCAAGGCACTCCCATAGATGGTGTGTGTGGGGGGATGTGCATGACTTGTTTATCTCTCCATTGTTCCCCTTATGATGGCCAACACAGCAGACATCCTGAGATTTGCTGGAATGAATTTGTAAATGGGCAATTCATTTGATGAGCACCAAGACAGAGACTGAGATGTAGAAAGATGTTTTGCACCACATTTAATAACATTATCCATTCGGTATGATTGAGTTCCTTTATACATAGACCTGTGTAAAGAAAGCACTGTGAGGGATACAAAAATAAAACATATGCTTTCTATTCCCAAGAAATGGAAACTAGATGAGAAGGCAAATGATAACTCCCCTCATCTCCTCATGTCTAGATTTTCCCCATCTTTCAAGAAACTGTGCAAATGATGCTTCTTTTATGAAACTTCTTCCTCCTCTGAATTCCCAGAGTATGTTCTAATTCTTTCTATATGTATATTGTCCCCTATTTTAGGCTATAAGCTTCCTCACAATATGCTTGACATTTGAATCATTGCTGTATTTTCTTATCCTAGGGCCAAATGTCACCTTAGAATATAGTAGGATCTCTATGTGTTTTACATTAATGAATAATTGAACCAATGGAAATACACACAACAAAAAAAAAAACACAATTCCAGAATGACATAAGGAAGGGGGTAGGCAAAGAAGGAGGAAAAGAATCCATGTGGAGTCCCTGTTCTTTGGAGAGGAATTAATCAAGAAGTCTTTCTAAGGTAGGGATGAGTTAGAGAGTTTGTGATAAGATAGTCTGAAATTGGGTCATGTTGGTTCACACATCTATGATGTCATCAAGAATAAGAACATTAGTCAAGGCACAGTGGTGATGGCACACACCTATAATCCCAGATACTTGGGAAGCTGGGGCAGGAAGATGGCAATTTGGAGGCCGGCTTGGGGAATTTAAAGACCCTGTCTCAAAATAATAAACAAAAGGGCTGGGGGTGTGCAGGAGCCCTGTTTGGGGATTGGCTTGAATTGCGGTTGACTATGAGCCGTGGAGATTTGGCCTTTGTCGCCACCCGTAGTCTCACGGGATTGTTGCGGGATCTCGAGGACTTGGCCAAAATTGCTGATCGGGTCAGGCCATTTTTAGGGTGTGTTTTTGGCGTGTGTTAGTCGTTATTAGAACCAGAGAGAAAAGTTATCAAAATAAAAAGCTGTTTGTCTCCAGTTTGCTTCTAAAGTTTTTCCCGCGGCTCCGTTGCTCCAAGCGCTTCAGGCAGCAACAGGGGTGTAGCTCAGTGGTAGAGTTCTTGCCTAGCATGTGCAAGCCCTAAGTTCAATGCCCAGTATTGCCAAAACAAACAAAAAAGTGAATAAGAATGAGAGCCTTAAGGTCAATAGTCTAGGACACTTCAAGGTGGATTCTGAGGCCATCAACAATATAGCATAGACTGGGGTGAGAAGAAAAACACCTTTCAGCAGCTTAGGTAGGTATGAATGTGCAGATATAAAGCTAGGCATCTGAATGGAAAAGGGACACTTTAAAAGAGTAATGGTTTGGCAAGTTCTGCAGATGGGTGGAACTGTTAAAAAAGTAAGGAGAGGCTAGTGTTATCAGTGGTCTGTAACTAATCGTGGGGAAATTTAGTGCGTTAGTTAGCTTTCTGTCACTGTGACAAAATGCCAGAGAAAATCATCTTAAAAAGAAGAAAGGTTTATTTTGGCTCACAGTTTTAGAGATTTCAGTCCATGGTTGGTTGGCTCCATAGTTTTCAGGTCTGTTGTGATGCAGAACATCATGAAGGAAGGAGGAGCAAAGCTGTTCACCTCATGGTGGCTATGAGAGAGCACGCGTGAGAAAGGAGAGAGAGAGAGAGAGAGAGAGAGAGAGAGAGACAGAGACAGAGACAGAAAGAAAGAAGAAGGAGGAGGAGAAAAAGGAGGAGGAGGAGAGGAAGTAGTAGTAGTGTTGCAGGAATCAGACTGGTCAAGAAGTGGCAAATGGTACTCGGAGAGTGGGAGAACTCAAACTTTATTTTACACTGGGGGACCTAGAGGAGATCAAACTCCAAATTCTGAGTCCTCACCCCCAGTTTCTCACAGTTATATAGGCTACCTGATGCATAAAATTTCTATTCTGCATGATAGAAGGCTGTGGGGGTGAGGTGTATGCTCCTCTTATAAGGCCTCCAATAAATCTCTAGCCTCTGGCCCAAAGCCTCAACAGGAGCATTTACACTTCAAAGGGGAGTAGTTAGATTCCTAGAGATAGTTATTTACAGTCCAAAAGTAGGGGCCTATGGTGTTAATTAGGTTTCCTGAAGAAGGGCTGACTAAAAGTGGAGAGGAACTCACCCTTTCCCTAGGCACTAGTATTTCAGGACTTTGTTCTTATAGCTTTATTTTACATCCAGGCCTGGGTTTGTCATCCATCACAGCAGCAGTATTATAGTAAATTCTAATATCCCCCTCAAGGGTAAGCCCCCAACCAATGACCTAACTTCCTCCCATGTGGCCTCACCTCCTAGATGTTCCACCACCTCTCAGACTGGTGACCAAACCTTTAGCACATGGGCCTTTGGGGGATGTTCAAGACCCAAACCGTGACAGTCAGCTATTCATCTGGTCCCATAGACTCCAAGAGATTGGAAGAAGCTGAGGGTGTTCAGAGAGAAATAAATAAGATGATTTAACCTGCATAAAAAAGCTAACTATCATTCACTCTGGGCAATAAGATCCTAGGTAAAGTTGATAAGTAGACTTGGCTATAAAGGGGGTTAGGAAATTTATGGTCAAGATGGCATTGAAATGGACTCTTTGAAGCCTCTGTGTTCCATACATAAAGGTCCCACTACCTCTTATAAAGAGACAATTCAAAGGCAGAGCTATGTTCAAAGACAGATAAACACCTCTGTGTGGCATAAATAAAACAAAAAGTGTAAAGTGGGCTGGAACTGGTCTGGGACCTGTTGGTAACAGGGTCTAGAAATAGGCAAAGCCAGTCAGGGTTTTCAGGTGTTGCAGAATAACACAGACAAAAAAGGGTCCCACTCTTGCTGAGGTCCTGAGGCCATGACAGGGCCAGATGACAATGAGGTTAGCCAAATGTCATCTGACTCTTTCCTAGGGCTCTGGCTTATATCACTGTGGGAGGACTTCTAGTACCAAGGCCAAGAGCTTCTGGTCTGTGACATGCAATATGGGTTTAATTTTATACTGGGAGCCCTAGAAGACTGCATGGAAGCAACCACAAAATTGCTAAACTGAAACAGATATAGGCAGAGGAATGTGGTAGAGAAAGGAGGAAGGGGAAAAAAGTAGTGGTGGGGGGAGGGGATGGTTCTCAATATGACTATAAATGGAAATTTCCAAAATATGAAGGGAAGGTAATGCTAAAGAAAGTAGATTTTAAAAATCAACAATTTGGAGAATTCATCCTAACGAAATGAAAATAATACAGTGCTATGATTTGGAGATGGTCTGAGAGTATCACACAGGAATCATGTATTAAAGCTTGGTCCTCAGTGTGTCAGTGTGAGAGGCAGGGGGAGCTCCCAGGGGGAGACCCTTAGGTCATTGGGGTTGCTTCTCTTGGTAGAGATTAAATCAGTTTTTTGGGACCCTGAGTTAGTTCTCAAAACATTGTGGTTATAAATAGCTACTCCTAGCATTCTAGTTTCTTGTCTTGCTGTGTGATCCACTCCCTCCCCCCCCACCCCCCCACCCCCGTAGAACTTTCCACCATTATGTGCCAGCTGCTGTGAGGTGATGCAACCAAAGGGGACCTCACCAGAACTAGTGCTATGCTGTTTGAATTTTTAGCCTCCAACCTGTGGCTAAATAAATTTCTTTGGGTGCTTATATACCCAGCCTCAGGTGTTTAATTATAGTAACTTAAAACAGACTAATGCAATGTAAAGAGGACTTCAAGGTCTGTGCATCAGGATCTGCAGATAAAGAAAGAATAGCCCTCAAAAAACCAGTAAGTTAGGATATAATAAGAGTCAGAAATAAAGCAAGAAGAGACATTTATAAAAAATAAATAATTGAAAATCCTACAAGTAAAAAAAGAATGAACCAAATGGAAAAATCTCAACAACATAAGTACTATACTGGACAAAAAGGAAGAATCAATCAATTAGAAAACATTTAGTGAGGAAGGCATTCAGATTAAAGCAGATAAAAAATATGAAAGTGTAGATAAGAGATGTGGATAAGGCAGGTGTCATGGGAATCCCAGAAGAGAACAGAACAAATAACAGAGAAGCAGTATTGAAAGAGAATAGTGAGACATTTTCCAGGATTTACTGAAAGTGCACATAATAGAATAAAAATAAATCCATACCTAGATACACAGTGGTGATATTGAAGGATATAAAATACAAGAGGAGGGCTGGGGTTGTGGCTCAGTGGTAGAGCACTTGCCTAGCATGTGCGTGGCCAGGGTTTGATCCTCAGCACCACGTAAAAATCCTAAATGCATGATTAAAGATCTGAATGGTACTTATATACTTTGTATACAAGCAGTTGTATGTAAAAAGATGATATACTTGTGCATTATGAATAAGTAAATAAAGAATCTAAAAAAAAATAAAGGCATTGTGTACAACTAAAACAAATAAATAAATATTTTTAAAAAATACAAGAGGAAATTAAAAAAAAAAAAAAAAGTACCAGAGAGGGAAACAATTCCAGATCACTTTGGAAAGAAGAAATCTTTCTTCCATGGTGAGTAAATTGCTCAATAGCCACAACTGAAAAGTTGACAAAGTAATAGCTTCAAAGTTCTGAAAAAAGTAAGGTTCAGATGGGTTAAAAAAATATAGGTTTAAAAATATTCAACGGTGAGAATAAATGAAAGTTGAACACATTATGCTCCTTGTACTCCTCCCCCAGCCTTTGACACTTGCTAGCAGACCCCTGCCAGGACCCTCCTCCCACAGTGGTTCTCAGCTGGGGGAGACTGCCTCTCAGGGGACACTTGGAAATAACTGGAGACATTTTTTTATGATTTGGGAGGTGCCACTTGCCATCCAGTAGATAGAGGCTATACGCATTGCTAAAATCCTGTAAAGCACAGGATACTCGAACACACACACACACACACACACACACACACACACACACACAGAGACTGATCTTTTTGTGAATAGTACTACTGTTGGAAATCCCTGTGTTAAAAGGAAGCAAGAAACAATATGAAAATATGTTGGTTAGTCAAGTTAACCATAAAGGCTTTTAAAAGCATAACAATGTTTGTAAAAAAAATGGTAGAAATAAATTCTAGCAATGAAGCTTTTAAGAAACATTTTATGAAGGTATATTGGCACATAAAAACTACATATTTAAGGTGTACAACTTATTGGGCTTGGAGGTAAGTTTCACTTCTGTAAAACCATTTATGGTTTTACCATTTATGGTTTTACAGTTTATACTGTAAATATGTCTAGCACCTGAAAAAGTTTTCTCCTGTCTTCATTATTAATTATTATTATTTTGTGATAAAACCCTCTCAGCAAATTTTTAAGTACACAATATGGCATTTTTAACTATGTGAACTATGTTGTACAATAAATCTCTTAGGACTTGTGTTTGAAATTGCTTTGACTTTGAAATTGTCTCTAAAAAACTTCCCACATGTAGAAAAGAGAAGCTTCAAAGAGTTAACTTTCAATGTCATCTTAGCCAGAAATTTCTTATCTTGCGTTATTGAAACTTTGTTGTCTTTGATTAAGAGTGAGGTGGTTTTCAGTAGTTAGTTAAAGCATGGTCATTAAGAGGAGGATAGAAATAATTAATAACTTTAGACTGTATTAAAAATATACCATTAAGTCTCTTTGTTAAAAATGTGGGGATAATGATCCAAAGATGAGAAAAATAATTTACAGTTCCAAATAAGCAAATGAAGAAAAGACGGGCTACAGAAAACTTCATTAATTCAATGAAGGTCAGGAAAGAAGAGAAAATGAAGCAGAAAATATGGAAAGAAAAGACACAAAATAAAATAGAAATAAATATATTAGTGTACACACACATGAAAACAGATTAATCTCACCTTTATAGATTTTGAAAACATACAGCTGGGTGAAAAAGCTGGTTGTATATAGTAATATTATATAGTATTGTGGTACATGTGTGTACAGATTGAAACATTATTACTTATTATAAATCTATGCATTATTTATTTTTGGATGAATGTTGTTTTTAGAGAAATAAATGCTGAGTAAACATTTTAAAACATCAAGAGAAGATACATGTCACTTTCAGGATGGTGGTTTGCTCTGGGGCTGTTGAGGAAGAAATGAAAACAGAAGAAGGAACACAGGGAATGTTCATCTTTTCTGAAATGTTTTATTTCAAAAAAGGAAAAACTGTTAAGGCAAGTAAGGAGAAATGTTCATGAGACAGAGTAGGTGGTACACAAGTGTTCATTTGATTAGTCTTCATACTTTTCCGAATGTTTGAAGTATTTTAAAAAATACATCACTACAAATGGATTTAAAAAATGAAACGAAGCCTGTCCCTAAAAAGATGAATAAAGCCAGCATATCTGATAGCAGAGTGGTAGAAGTAAAACTGCATTTTTCTATAATCATATTTTCTTGCAAATCTGGTTTCATCACCTGTTAAAATGTGCCTAGCTTGGAATTGTTTTAGGCTTGTATTGATTTATTTACTTATCTATTATTGTTTGTCAACACATTTAGCCAATAGATAATTTATATAAAATAAACCAACCAGCAAATAAGCCAGTAAATACATTCATAAGCAGATAAAATGTCGAATTCTCCCATGGGAGGAGGCAGTATCTGTGCAGGATGTGGTCAAAGTGACTTTTAGACATGGCTTGTGTCATGGAGAGAAATCTGTTCCTACCCAGCTCTTCCCTGTGCAATAGTGGACAAGTTATTCAGATATGTGATAAATATATGCAATCTCACTAGGAAGTCTGATTCTTTGTTAACAACAACACCAACAACAAAAGGAGTCAATAATATTTGCCTGATATAGTTGAAATGATTAGGGTGAAAATGCTGTACGAATTTTAACAGGCAAAGTAAGATACCTAAGATAGAGCAGGGGTGGGTTGCATTAGCTGTGAGAATTGGGTAGGAGAAATGTAAATAGAATGTTTATGCCCCAAATGCAAGATGTATAGAAGGGCAGAATCTTGGAAAATAGAGGAACATTTTCACCTTCTACTCATCAAGTCCTTTAGGCTAAAACTAATTCCAAGCACTCCATCCCAGAGGGCATCTCCATATCTGCTGCTAGAATTGGGCAAAAGGCAATGATGTAGGACCTGAATAGGTCAATATGAAAAGGAAATTTACATTCCTTGGAGAAGCTGGCTAATGAATACAGATGAGCCATGAACTTTACATATATACATCACACACACACACACACACACACACACACACACAATCAGTAGACAGTATGCTGACAAGGGGATTGTTTTGCATTAGAGGTTACATCTCCTAGTACTGACCAACCTGGGAGGATCAGTATGACAACTGTCTCTTGATACCTGGGGAGGTAGTAGGCATGCTAGCCACAGGCTAACTGAATTCTCACAGATTCCCTGGTTCCATCAATCTAGCAGTTACTGCCATTCTGGTCCCTGTAGCAGTTGGGCAGCAAGTTAAATTGGTTTAATATAGTCTGGAAATCTATAGCACTTTTCATTTTCCTGTGTTTCCCAAAGTGCTTAGTGTTTAAAGAAATGAAGTAAAAATTTTCTCAGGACTATAATTGGAGCAGTGGAGAAGAAAAAGTACTCTAATAGCTGCAGTGGAAATTGAAGGGGGCCTCACAGAAGTCCCCAGTGATCCATAAAAAAAGGTGCCTAGACAGCTGAACGCCTCCATCATTCTTAACAGCAGCAACAACACAACAGCACTTATTGAGTGATTACTATGTGACTTGCACTTCACTGAGCTCTTCATATGGATTATCTCATTTATACTGCACAGCAAGCCTTTTAGGTGGTTACTATTATGATATTGATTTTATAGATAAAGACACTGTAACTCAAAGATCAAATCGTCAATAATTAACAGAATGGAGATCAGAACCTTATTTATGGCTTTCTAGAGCACAAGTACAATTCTAGAGTTTTTTGAATTTCTATCAGCAAAATAGCTTCATGTAGCTACCATCTGAATAATTATTCATTATTTATTTAATCCAACCTCTCCAAACCTAGGGGGAAAAACATTTCATGGTAAGATAAAACATAGATAGAGAAAACCACACAAATGTGGATTCATGAAGGCAAACCCCTTGGCATCACTGACCAGGTTATGAAATAAAATTTCACCACTCACCTCAGAACCTCCTTCATGCGCCCTGTACCATCAGAACCCTCTCCCTCATCCACAAGCCACTGTGCCTTGATTTTTTGGGGGTGTTTCATTTTGATTTTATCTCTTGTAGTTCATTATAGTTTTATCCCTCCTCTCCCCCCACCAGCAATATGCAGTCCTGGATACTGTAGTTTAGTCTTGCTTTTTATGAAAATATGTTATAGCTTTTAAGCATATTTAAATCTCAGGTTCTCTTTCCAGTCTTTTCTTTTACTTACAATTTATTTGCCAGATTTGGGCTATTTGCTTGTAGAGTTTCAGGGTGGGTTTGCTGATTGTATTTTCCTGTAACAGTTCCATGTTACTTTGTCCTCTATTTTTTCTAGAAATAGGCAGCTGAATCCAGAGGCTTACAGGGAAGCTTAATCCCTCTGGCTGTAGATGGTGGTATGTGCTCTCACTGGGAGGAGACACGTAGTATCTGTTGACCACAAAGCTTAGATCCATTACTTCATTAGGTGATACAAAGCCATATTATAGTCCCATTATTTCATTCTTTGCAAGGGACCAATAAGTTTCTTCTTACTACCATTATAAACTCATAGATTACACATATTTGCAGGTTCCACATCTGTTGCCATTATTGTACTTAATGAAGCTCAAAATGTTCTGTCTTTGGCCTAGTGAAGCCTATTCAATTTGGCTCAGGTTCTTTTACAATGACCCTAGTCATATTTGATAGCTTTCTTGCTTATCTGGCATGTAAAATATTTCAAGATTATCTTATGATATTCTGCCTCAGACTTAGAATTCTGCCATTTATCCAAGAAACTCTGTTCCTGTTAGTGAGAAATGACATCTTTAAGACCATATTTTGAATGTTAGAAGATTTCCTTATGATAGGATTGGTCATAGTCCTAATCATTTTCAGTGGACAGGTCTAGGAAATAAATAAACGAACACATAGCTAAACATATATTTTAATATGAAGTACCACATGAATTCATACTAAATAGTTCCAATTCAAATCCAGGACTATAGAGTTTTTGCTTTTTGTTTAGCCTTTTCTGTGCTATATTCATATTTCTCTTCTTTCCACACTGAAAATTCTGTTTCCCAAGGACACAGGGAATGTCATAATTAGACCACTTCTTATTATTTACATCCTTTTTCTTATAATTACAAACATAACAATCTCAGTGCCATATGAGTCTGCCTCTACTTTTTAAAAAGTTGGTTCTTCTTAGTTATACATGATAGTAGAATACATTTTGATAAAATTGTACAAGTATGGACTATATCTTATTCTAATTAGGACCCCATTCTTGCAGGTGGACATGATGGTGGGATTCACTTAGGTATTTTCATAGGTCAAACGCCCCTTACTTTTGATGTTCGACTGCTGATAGCCTCCAAGTCCCCTTCTTCCCTCTTGCCTTACATCAGGCTAATGAAGTTTGCATTCACTTCTTGGCACTAGTGGAAAGTTCAAATCACACAAATCCCAAACCTCATGTGGGAACACCCCCATTGCAGCCTCACCCTCAGCCATGATAAAACTCAAACTGGTTGCCTGTCCTTACTTCCTCAAGAATTTTGGACTTGTTAGGAGCTTGCCCTACACTCTTCAGAAAGCCAAACTATGCAACTTAAAAACTTTCTTTACTTTTGTTCTCTTTCTTTCTTTTTGTACTAGGGATTGAACCCATAGGTGCTTTAACACTGAGCTACATCACCCAGCCCTTTTTATTTTTACTTTGAGACAGGGTCTTGCTAAGTTTTCCAGGCTGGCCTCAAACTTGCAATCCTTCTGCCTCAGCCTCCCAAGTCACTGGGATTACAAGGGTGCACCACTGCACTGTTGTAATAAACTTTTTCATATTCTTGGTGCATGGGTGGCATCATCAATGTTGACATTTGAGCTATTAATTGTGTAGGGTCCATCCTATCTCTTAAGGGTGACCTAAACACTCAGGATAATATCAGTATCACATCAAAATAGTAACTAAGATGTGCTAAAGTTGTTTTGTAAATGTCCTCTCCATTCTCCTCCCCCCAGTCTCTGCAGTTATTTTATATCTACATTGTCAGAGCTATAGCCATTTCCTGCTATTCTTTTTATTTTTCAGTCCTCATTTACTCATATTTGTTTAAGCAATTCATATGAAATGCTCTGGTTCATATGTAAAAGTTGTTGTAGCCATTTTAGTTAACTGAAGCTTATTCTTGAGTAGATTTCTCCGAAAGTATCATGAGAACGATATTCCTCAGGGTTTTTGCATATTGTTAACAGTTCAGGCTCTTCATTCTTGAAGATCAGTTTTGGTTGATTATAAAATCCTTGGATCATATTTTCTTTCTTTGAGTATATTATTAATGTTTCTCCAATGTCTTATATTAACTCTTTTCCATTCTGTTTTTACAAAAAGATTGACTGAGGTATAATTTAGTTCAATTGAGCTAGTTGGTTTTAAGTTTTTTGAGCTTATTGGAAAGATTTTCTTCATTGTTCCACTACTTTATATATTGCTTTCTGAGAAGTTAAGAGATTTGGTTCCCATTCATTGTAAGTGATTGGTTTTTATCTGGCTGAAAGCATTGTTGGCAATAATTCCTAAGACAATCCAATTTTATTTTCTTTATAAGTTGCTTGTTTTTTGTCTATTTATTGTCCAAATTATATTTCATCTTTCAAAGTCAAGTAATTATATAAATATATCTTGTTTGTGATCATTATAAGTCAATATTCTCAGATACGGGTTGTGCTCTTTCAATTTGCAGCAATTTTTCTTTTAATTATAGGAAAGTTTCCTTGAATTACAATTTTTATGTAATTGCTCTGTTCTCTTTGTTTTGGCTTCTTTTTTCAGGACTGCCTATTATTCATACACTTTATTTTCTTTGCCAATTTTCAATATTTGTCTCTGTCTCAAATAGTTTTCCCTTCATTCCTATTTGATTAAATTTCTTTCTTTCTTTTCACTTTCTAGCTCTCTTAAGGAGTTAGCTATGTCTTTATTCACCCACACCATTTTTTTTCTTATTTAACTCTCATTTTTTAGATGATTTTTTTCTTTTATTTGTATTTATTTCTGTGTTCTGTGACCTATTTCTGAGTTTCTTATAGTTTTTGACTTACATTATTCTTTTACTTTTTTTATGCCATTCTTCAAATGTCTTTCATTTAATTTCAAAATAGAAGGTTCCAGTTTTGATCTCTTTGTGTGCACTTTTTTTTTTTTTTTTAACCCTGGAGGGATGTTATTATGCTTTTTATTCTTATTTTTTTCTTATTATTACTTCATGTAGGATTTAACCTCAATACATTTTCATGCTTTTATCTATTTGAAATTAATCTCCCTGAAATTTTAGAGAACAGCTCTGTTCAGGTCAAGAAAGTTTTTCTAACTTAACTGAGTAATATTTTCTGTGGTTTTAGATAGAGTTTAAAACAGAAACAAAACAAAACAAAACAAAACAAAACAAAACAAAACAGCAGTTTGCATGCTGAAGTAGCTCAGTTATAGTGCTTGCTTAGCACGTGCAAAGCCCTGGTTCACTCCTCAGGAACACATACACACACACACACACACACACACACACACACACACATTTGCTTTCTGAGGTCTCATGGATGTTTCCTTTCCTAGTTCCATGTGGATTTTCCCCTTTACCTTTTGTTTCCTGGTACTGTCAATTTTAATTCCATTCCAGTTTCTACTCAGCCTGAGCTCTCTCCTGAAGGCCTTACCTAACTAGTCCATTTAGGGAGTTGACAGAAACTGGACTTCTTCACTCCCTTCTGCTCTTCCTGCAGTCTGTTCTTCCTGCTCATGCACAGCGGAGAGGAAGCTCACTGCAGGTTGCAGTGCTGGCCTCCTGCTGGCCTGCCAGGCTTGCTAATCAATACCTGTTGGCTATTTGAGGTTCATGTTATTCATTAGTTTTTGTCTTTGCTCTCTTGTTGCTTTCTTTTACTGTGAGAATTCCGGAAGATTAAAACACTGCTGTTATGGCAGTCTTCCAATCTTACCAGAATCTTCCATTAACTTTTTAAAATTCAATTTTTTTTGTTTGGAAAAATATCAAGTGTATTGAAACAAAATTTATATGTGACGAAAGGCACCATTTTCATGTTTCTTGAGTTACTGGGAATGTTGCTTCACTGTCAAGTTGCTCTATGTGATGTTTTTGGAAGCAGGAAGCTACCTCTGTATCCACCAATTTTGACTAAGAAGTCTTTTTGTGTGATCTCAAAAAACCAAAGGCCAAATGTTTTCTCTGATATTCAAATGCTGACTCACAGTTGGGGGCGGGAGCAGGGGGAAGTGGAGGTTCACTGGATTGGGCATGTGGAAGGGAGGAGAGATGGGAATGGGAAAGACAGTAGAATGAAGTAGACATAGCTTTCGTATATCCATATATGAATGCATGACCAGTATAATGCCTCATCATGTACAACCACAAGAATGGGAAGTTATACTCCTTGTATGTATAATATGTCAAAATACATTCTACTGTCATGTATAAATAAAAAGAAACAATAAAAAAAGAAAGTCTTTTTGTCTGGAATTCCAGAAGCTATTTTTTAAAATTACATTTACTGTCTTAATTTTATTAGGTTATATCTTAACCACTTGGGGTCATGTTGTTTAAGGTACTCTGTAGATTCTTTCAATATGTAAATTCAGTTTGAAAAAATAATTTCTAAAAGGTTTTGGTGCATTAGTTTTAAAATTTTATTTCAGTCAAATTCATTAATCTCTTTTTATTTCCTTGAATGTTTTCTCTTTTTAATTTCACTTAATATATTCTCAATAAAACATTTTTTCACCTGAGTACTTTATAATCTACTCTTCATTTCTGAGACTCTGTTAGTTAATTTTGTCAGTTGATTTCCTAAGTTTAGCCAATTCTTATTTTATGTCTTTTTTTTTTTTTTGTCCGCTTGTGCTATATGTTTTTGAATTTCTGATTGAGGGATATCTTCCTTCTGAAAATTCTCCTTTAATATTGAATTCATGTTGGAGCATTATGTTAGTTTCCTTCTGCTGTATGGCTGATTTGTGGGGGAGCTTTTAAAAATAATCTCAGAAGTTTTGATTCTCACTTTCTGTATTTTTCTTGTAGTAGCTTTGCTTGGATGTTTTCTGATATTTTCCATTTGTTTTAAAATGTGTAATGGTCCTGGAGAAACAATAACAGAGGCATATATGGAGGGGTGAAAGGCATTGAATGGTTCATAAGTCTCTTCATTTTTCTTTTGTACAGTGAAGTGCAATTTCTTTAACAAATGGTGTCTATTTGGGGAGAGGGAGGCTACTGGTTTTCTGTGTCTTCTATTATTTCTGTATTTGTCTCTTCTCTTATTTTTGACTACTTGCTTCCTATTTTCCCTTCACCAATAAGCCTCTCTAAGAGAAGCTATATTATTCAGAGTTCAGTCAGAAGACAAAAAAATGCAATGGTTATTAAGTAGTTGACTACCAAAAGAGAGAGAGAGAGAGAGAGGTCTAAGTGGTCTAAAAGTAGCTTGTCAACTTTTAGAAGGACAACTACCACTTCTAGGAGGAGGGACACGACAGTGGAAGAACTGAGGACTGAGAAGAGCACCCTGACTCACACCTGAGAGTCAGACCTCTCTAAAGAGGATTGTGCAGCCTGCCTGCAGTGATAGGACTTGCCGCAGGACTTGGGGCACGTGGGGATACAGTGCCTGAATTTGTGCCCGGAGCTGCTGCGAAGGTGACCGCCTCAGGAGCTGCCTAGAATCAGCTGCTAGGTGGGTGCAGTGTGGCTTGAGGATGCAGCTGGACACACCAAAGAAGCAGTCCAGTGGAGTGGGTCACAAGTGGCCACCAGATGGGGACAGAGCAGCCAGAGCTGGCCACGAGGCTGCAGTCGTGGATGAAAATGGTGGACTAGAATCCGGAAGAACAGTCTTCCCCTCTGGCTATCACCTTGAAGAGTTACTTCAGCATCCTTCATTGATCAAGTTCTTGCATTGGGCCAGCTGGTAAAGGACACATGTTCGCAGGGTCCAGCTTCAGTATCATGAAGCAGAGCATGGAAGGGCAGATGTGGAGCTGGGAAACAATAAAGCCAACTGGCACGGAGGCCTTCTTTCCAAGTCGGCATCATCTCTCCCAGAAACTGTCATACTTTCAGTAATCCACCTGATCCATCAAGAAATATATATTAGGTGATTTTCTGCCTTTTAAGATACTACAGGTGATAGTTTACCAAATAACTTGCTACTGAAAAATATAGGTCACTATTTTCATACTTATATACTTACTTATTTCCTTACTTTATTTTCTAGACCCCAAATCAGTATCAAAATATTTTGTTTGTTACAGCAGCATCTCACTCCTGATACTATTTTCTGTATTATCCAGCTATTGCTTAACACACACACACACACACACACACACACACTACTTTTCACATTTAAAATTGTACCCTTTCAAACACCTTTTTTTTCTTTTTTGTTTTTGTTTTTTTGAGTTGTTTTGTTTTTATTCCTTAAGTTTTTTTTTTTTTAATTTGTTCTTTTTAGTTATACATGACAGTAGAGTGTATTTTGACATATCATACATACATGGAGTATCACTTCCCGTTCTTATGGTTGTACATGGTATGGAGTTACACTGGTCATGTATTCAAATATGAATATAGGAAAATTATGTCTGATTCATTCTACTGTTTTCCCCATTCCCATCCTCCCTCCTTACTCCCCCATTTCCCCCACCCTGCCCAATCCAGTGAACCTACACTCTTCCCTTCCTTCACCTATTGTGAGTCAAGATCCAGATATCAGAGAGTATATTCAGCGTTTGTTTTTTTGTGGGGGGGGATTGGCTTATTTCACTTGGGATTGGCTTATTTCACTCCTCTCTATTTGGAGGTGAATTTATTCTGCCATCCCTACAATATCCCACTCTTTTTATGTAGATTCTCCCCAGTTCTCTGCTCTGGCATGAGGTATTCATGTAGCTCTGCTGGTTTCACATGTTTATTTTTCCATTTACCTGAAAAACAATGTTTGTAGCTTTCTTTGGCACATCAGTAAGCTATTACAGTGTAAAAAAAAAAAAAAGTGACACGTAACAATAGGCATTTATTTATTGTCCCTCCCAAACTCAAAATATTCTCACTGCTTTCCAAATAGTCCCCAGAGTCCTATCAAATCATACTTGAATTCTAGGACCTCATGTAACACCTAGTCACAGGTCCATAGAACTTCCAAAATTCTGTTGACAAATATCAGATTCCACTAGACTAGAATTAGAAATATTCATCCATTAAACTCTGTTGAGCCCCTGTAAGAATAGTACTAAAGCCATTGTTTTTCACTATTTTGGAGAGTTTACCCTTAGGGAGTTCTATCTTATTTTATTATTTGATTCCTAGGAACCCTTGTGCCATGCCCCCCCCACATTATTAAATGCCTCTCTCCTTTTTTAGACTTAAATTGCAGCAAATTCAGACACACCAGGCTTCTATGGGGCCATCCTCTCAAGTTTTCTGGTTGTTCTTTAACTGAAAGAATCTACTAGATGTTAATCTCATCTTTTCAGAGATATAAGGAAGTGCAATAGCCATACCCTTGATTTGATCTTTATTCTTAGGTCATGTTTGACTGGAAGCACCTTGGGTTTGGCCTTTTCTATGAGACAATGCCATAATAAAAACACCTTTGATTTAGTAATAGGCACTTTTATTTTTCAACCCTGTAATTTCTCTCTAAAGTTTGCTTGCAAATTGGTTATCATTATTCTGACATAATCCCTTTCATCTAGAACCTTACCAAATGGAGCTAATTGCAACCAGCTCACACTTTCAGTAATCTACCTCTTCCATTAGGAAATATTTATTAGGTGGTTGCTGCCCTTTAAGATACTTCAGGTGATAGTTTACCAAATAATTTGCAACTGAAAATAGAGATCACTATTTTCATCCTTACATAACTATTTCCTTGCTGTTTATTTTCTAGGCCCTGAACTAATACCAAATATTTTGTTACAGCAGCATCTCATTCCTGAAACTATTTTCCATATTTTCTAGCCATTGCTTCAAAAGAAACAGCCCTAAAACTCAGGAGAATAAAAAAAATAAACAATCATTCTTTTTTCTCATGTTTTTGAAATATGACTGGTATTCATCTGATCTAGTTGGGCTCTTCTACATTTGCTTACAAGTTTCAAGTTATATCCAGGTCCTCTTCAAACGTCTCTCATTTTTTAAAAAATAGCCAACTGCTGAATAAGGCATGCTCTTCTCATGGCAAATGTAAAGTGCAAAAGACAAAGCTCAACCATGCAGCTCACTTCAAGTTTCTGCCTGTCATTAGTCCCAGTTCGGCCATTGGCCAAAGACATTCTCATCATGACACTCAGTATCAGTGATGGTAAAGGTATTTCTTAGGTAGGAGGGTGAGAATGAATATATCCTGAACAATAATTTAATCACCCATTTTATTACAATTTGTCTCCTGGCTATATTATCATAGGCTGGGGTTTTAACTATGTTCATTTGTTGTTGATTGGTTTTTGGAAAGGATATGAGAAATTTAGATTTAGGCAGCTACCATTATTTTATGGTAACTCCAGTCTTCTGTTCATATGAACTTGTTTTTTGTTTAACTTACTCCCAAGTAATAATACCCACAACATAAAAGATGTAATGTGTCAGCTATGTTTTTCTTAATATACTTGATTTTAAATATATAACTTAAAATTTTCCTTATACCACTTCCAACTCTTTGGTTTAACAACTGGGATACATGTACCAAACCTTTGAATAAAAATTGCATGGTATTATAAAGGTGTTTTTTTTGCAATAAAAATTGCAAAGTATTATAAGTCACTGAGGTAGGCATCCTTTGTCCTTCCCATTTAGACAAGAAATCTATTTCATTGAGTGTCTCTTCATTCTATGGGTCTTAATAGCCTGGGTGATAGGTTTGGCTTCAGCACTTGACAACATTAATAATTATCATTACACAGCACTATTACATAGCACTCATAATGCCTTAGAAGTATTCTACATGCTTTTAATATTAGCTAATTTAATCCTCACAACAAACTTCTGACATTGAAACTATTATTATCTTCATTTTATAGATATGGCAACTAAGGCACAGAGAATGTCAGTCACATAGTTAACAAGAGGATCAGCTGGGATTTAGACCCCTGCTGTGGCTCCAGGGTCTATGTTCTTAGTCTGTTGTTTTGCCTTAATGGCAGGTACTCAGGGTTTGTTGAGAAAATGAATGAACTGAATCCATTACATGGTATGTTAGTCCATTTTGTGATGCCGAAACAAAAATGCCCGAGACCAGGTAATTTATAAGGGACAGAGATTTATTTTTCACGGTACTGGAATATGGGAAATCTAAGTTCAAGGCACTGGCTGGAGAGGACCCAGTCTCTCTGCTTTTAAGATGGTACCTTGTTGCTCATCCTCTGGAAGGGAAAAAAAAAAAAAAAAAAAAAAAAAAAAAAAAAAATGACCTCACATGGCAGAAGGTGGAGGGGAAGGAAGCTTGCTGAACATTGCATGAAACCTCTTTAATAAAAGACTTAATCTATTATAGGGAGGAGTCCTAGTGACCTATTTACTTCTTAAAGGCCCACACCTCTAATACCTTATACTAGTCCATTTTTCCTTAATAACACACCTGAGGCAAGCTAACTTCATAAAGAAAAGAGTTTAATATAGTTCATAGTTTTAGAGGTTCAAGGGCATGGTGCTGACATTGGCTCAGCTGTGGTGAGGGTCTTCTTGGCTGCATTACATCATGCAGACGGCAATGCTGGGAGAATGAGCAAGAGGAAAAGATCACATTTCTGAACAGGAAGCCGGAGAAGTGGGTGGGGCCATGCTCCCTGGCTTTCTGTTCTGTTTTAGTCAGCATTTTCACTGCTGTGACTAAAGGACCTGACTAGAACAATTTTAAAGGAAGAAAGCTTTAATTAGGGGCCCACAGTTTCAGAGGTCTTAATCTATGGACAGCAGATTCCATTCCTCAGTACTCAAGGTGAGATTGAACATCATGGTGGGAGACACACCATGGTGAGGAAGCAAAGAGAGAGACTCCACTCTCTGGATACAAAATATATACTCCAAAGCTACGCCCCCAATTTCCATCTCCTCCAGCCACACCCCACCACTTCAATTACCACAGTTAATCCTCATCAGGGGATTAATTCACTGATTGGGTTAAAACGCTTACAACCCAATCATTTCTCCTCTGAACCTTCTTGCATTGTCTCACACATGAGCTTTTGGGGGACAACTCACTCCAAACCATAACATGTTCTCTTTGGAGAACTACCTTAATTCCTTTGGAGGGGATCACCCTCTATTGATCTATTGATTACCTCCCACTTTGCTGCACTTTTTAAAGGTTTCATACCACCTTCCAATACTGCCACCCTGGAGACAAACCTTCCAACCCATGAAATCTTGGAGGACCCACTTAAAACCACACCCAAACTGCAGCAGCCATCACATTGGCCATTAAGTTTCAATGCTTGAATTTTGGAGGGGATGCATTCAAACCAGAGCATATAGGTAAGCAGAAAAGGCCAGTCAGAGTTTAGTTCAATTATATGGTGTTTTAGGATTATAGGACCCATTACAGCAAGGTGCCCTTCTCTGAGGTGTCAGGATCTATTTGTTTATTTCAGAAGTGAATACCAAATAGCCCCATCCCCCAGACAGCTATGAAAGCAGTACTCTACTGAAAAAGAAAGAAATGCAGTGTGCTATGTGTTTGGTACTTTGCCTGCAGACAGGCGTTAACTCAGGACTATACAGACAGAAATGAGCCTACTCCTTCTCCCTACCCTGCTCTGCTTCTTGCTGAAACAGCATCAGATTCTCCAGTGAGAGATTGATGTGGCTCTTGAACGGGTTAAGTGCTTCAGGCACAATCCTGAGGCACCCTTAGGAACAGATGATCTCTTTTCTTTTTCCTTTCTCCCCCAAGGCAAATATTAACTCAGCTGGCTCCTGGAATTTATCTGTGCTTAAGAGAAATTAACTATAACCAAAGAACCTTTGTCTAGTGTTGGTACTAGGCTAGAGTGCCCTGAAGACAGTGATTCATTTCAAATCCAATGGCACTGCTTGTCGGCCACGTTGGGGGAGTCCATACCATTTGGCACAGTACTCAGGTCAAGTACCTTACAGGCTTCTGAATTGAGAGCCCCCTACACATTGGGGCTTTAGTACAGATTTTTCTGCCTGCTCATAATTGTGAAGGGCACCAGATCAAGAAAAAATAATGCAACCTTCCAGGGCTGTGAAAACAACTGCATCCTCTATGAATTTGTAGGTTGAGTGATGATACAAATTAGGCCTTTGGCTGATTCTTCAGGGTGAAGTACCTAAGACCTTGAGTTACCTGGATAATATGTCATCATTATTCCCTAATACCCAGTTAGAGCTCTGTCTCTCCCCCTTTTTAATTAAGGAATTCTGAAGTCCTTGAAGGTAAATTGTGTGTTCTGTGCTCTCATCTCCTACCCCAACCCTCCCCACTTCCCATCTCAGGGTAGATGAGGACAAAGGCACATCTTGGCCTGACCAAAAGCCAAACAAAAGAATTTATTTCACATCCATTGAATATATTTGTGCAGCATCTGTTAGATGTTTAGAGAATTTTAGTAGAGGCTTGCTGCCCTTGCTGGGTCCTGGGATAGTAGGCAAAGCAGGTGTGTAAGCTTTTTGTCACTGTGACCAACATGCCTGACATAAATATCTTAAAGGAGGAAAAATTTCTTTTGGCTCACTGTTTCAGAGATTTCCGTCCATGTTTAGATAACTCTATTGCTCTGGGCCTGAGATGAGGCAGAACATCATGATGGAAGGGTGTGGCAGAAGAAAGCTCCTCATCTCATGGAAGTCCGCAAACAGAGAAAGAAAATGGGTACAGGGACAAGATATAGTCCCCAAGGGTAAACCTCCAGTGACCTACTTCCTCTAACCATGCCTCAACTGCCGACAGTTTTCACCACCTACCAGCAATCCATTTGGCAATGGATTAATCTACTTATGAGATTAGGGCACTCTTGTCCATTCACTTCCCCAAAGCCCTATCTCTGAACATAGCTGTATTGGGGATCAAGCCTTGAACATATCAGTTTTACCTTTTAGTTGCCTCATCTGCAGACTTGTGTTTATGTTTACACTGTGAGTTTGTAAAGAAGTACTTTATGCCTGGTGTGTAGCACAATGTTCCACTTAGTAGAAGCTCAACAAATGTTGGTGCTACACCATCCCCATTCTTTCTCTCTTTTGTCCCCAGGTAGAAATAGCAAAGATAAATAAGGTGCAGTGCAGTGTTCATTCTTTAGGGGAAGGACCAGCAGGGAAGGTAAGTTTGTAGAGATAAGCTCTAACACAATGTAGAAATTCTGAGAGAAGGATGAACAAAGGGCCATGGGAGCCCCAAGGAAACAACTGATTTTGTTTTAAAATAAGAATTAAAACTGGAGAAATCTTGAAAGTAATACAGCTCTACTTCCTTATTTGATGTATGAGAAAACTCAGGCCCAAAGACATGAAGTGATTCGTTCATAGCAGATTTGTGCAGGACCCAGATTTCAGCTTGATGTTTATATCGTACATTATATGGAGTGGTCATTGAAACAGAAAAGGAAGGATTTCACATCAAATAGGAGAGTGCAATGCTGGAATTAGAGTAGGTGGGTCTAGAAGCTAGAAGAAAGTTCTGAAGCAAAGAGAATCAGAGATTGGTTTCCTGTTGACAGAAGCTGATCTGTAATTGGAAACTTGAATATAGTTCAAGTTCTTATGATCCCCTTGACTTCTTAGGAAGTAGGTTTTCTGTGCCCAAAGCCACATCTAGGAGTGAATTCTGTAGGACAGTTGATTATAAGAAAGGGTGCAGTTGAGGGAGACAGCTAAGGAGTAGAAGGGGTCTATCCTTGACATTGGAAATCACCAGAAATGGCATTGAGAAATTTGGCAGTGACAGGGAGCAGGCAGTGAGGAATAAAACCATATTTGAATCTGGGGTGAGAGCCTAATTTCATTGTGATCCAAATTAAAGGTTTGGATTATGTTGCTTTTTAGTCAATGTCTAAGTATTCTCCATGCCTAAGGAATTGTTTTTAGAAACAATTCTGACAGAGACATAAAGTTGCTTTCCCTTTCCTTGCTGAGGGATGGAGGGAGGGAGAGGGAGAGAGAAAGGGGGGGGAGAGTGTGTGTAGTGTGTGTGTGTGTGTGTGTGTGTGTGTGTGTGTGGGAAGTCCACGGATGTGTCTCACATGGTTGCAGGTGGTTTCAGGATTAGCCTGAGAAATTAAGGACCCATTTATCTCCATTCTCTCTAGCCTGCCAATGTTTCAATTGCACTGAGTACTTGAAACTCCGAAGCAAAAGAGAAGATGTAGCCTAATTATTTGGGAGTTAGAAATGGGGGGAAGAAACTGTTTATCGCTTACTTTGCTCCTAATCTCCTACCTCTGGTACCAGGATAAAAGATCTTTATATTCAGGTGTTCTGAGAAAGATGTAGTCTTATTTTGCTATATAGGGAAAATGGTCAGCATTGAATTGAGCCTGAAAGTAGCAACAGAACAAAGGTGTGCTGTGTGGGCACCCTCACTCCTCAACTGGAGTGTAGCTTTCTTACTGCCATTTTCTTTCCTGAGCCAATCAGGAGCAGACACTATCTTCAGAATGGGGGAGCAGACACTATCTTCAGAATGGGGGTCTTTTTCATTTCTAAGACATCTTTTTTCTTAAGACTAGAGTCTAAAGTCAGCATCTGAGTAGCAGTAGTATTGATGAAACAATTGTATTTAAGAAGTCAGTGTTTAACCAATAGCATGAATAAAAAATACGTCTCCAGCTAAGTTCTGCTGATCCTTGGGAGATTGTCTCTTATTCTTACCATATTTTAAGTCAAAATTTGCTAATTCTCTGAGTTTTAAATACAGTATTAATATGATTTGTCTCTCTTTTTTCTAAGGGGAAAAGAAAATAATATCTTTTTGGCAAAGTGTCTAGTCAAGTGTTTAAGCTAACATACATTATAATTCCTCATCTTCCAACACCACATAATAATGGAAAGAAATCTCTTAAGTATACACTTGTTCCTTTGGCTCAAATTCCCTTCCTCAGCAACAAAGGCAAGAAGGGCAGGCAGTCTGTCTGCCTGTGGCAGGTTCTTTCTGCTTCCAACCGCATTAGGACAGGCTGTCCAGGACTTTTCAAACCCCTGGCCCCTGCCCATGCTGCTTATATAGATCGTGATTTTCCTATGGAAAAATGTGGCAGAGTTCTATTCTTTTGTAATTCCAAGACTCTTAGGAAATTTACAGAGCAGAGAGGCTGTGGAATTCCTTGATGTTCTCCTTTCCTTAGGTGCTAGCTAACATGACAGGTGGAAACGGGAACCTTTCAGCTCTCTATCAAACTCCCATGGAGCTGGCAGCCTGTGGTGTCCCTGCAGCTTGTGAATGAGCCTGAGAAGCTTGCACATCTCCTAATTTGTCACCATCTCAGAAAAATCAGAACAGGTAAAGGGAGCATAATATTTGCAAAAGGAGGACACTAGGATGCAGAAAAGTAGACTGTACCACCAAGGACATGGGCAAGACACTTAGCCCTTTGGAACATGAGTTCTTCAGCTGCAGAATAGAGATGAGAATCTTCTTCTGACTGGACACTCTGAAAATGAAAACAAGCCGACTAGCTAGATAAAAATGTTTTGAAAAGGTAAAAAATGTGAGCATTTTAAAGTGAGCTAAGGCTGAATTATGGAAGAACTCTCTGGAAATTCCTTTTGATCTGTATAAATGACAGACATATAGTGTGATTCATATATCTAACGCCTGTCACATGTCATCTGCTGACATTGATGCCTCACATCTTCCTTTATTTTCTTGTTTCCTCCTTGTCAATTATGGTTCCCTGTCCAGTCTCTTTCCAGCAATTCCTTCTTATAGTGCAGGTGGATTTTGTTGGTTTCTGAGATCCCCTGGGGAAAAGCTTGTGTAATAAGCAGAATGTGTCTAAGAGCACTCACTGTTCCAGGGAGTTCTTCCTAATACTTGCATCTGTTGCTAAGGAGAAGCCAAAGATCATACTTTCCTGAGAACTGGAGCATCCAAGTGCACAGGAAAAATCAAGAATATTAAAGAAAAAGGGAGAAAAGGGCACCAGCAGCACATTTCATTTGTTGGAAACAGGGGAACATACAAAAGAAGTGCTGCCCATTGATTATACTGAGAAAGATGGAAATTTCAGCTGGAAAATGGCAGTAAGGAGGAGAGGCTTCTCATGTGGTTTCCTCACTTTGGTTGCTACAAAGAAAGACTGTGGAACTCAGACATCCAGAGGTGGCACCTCTCCAAAGAGTAGGAGCCTTGCTGAGAGAGGTCTAGGTTCTGACCTCCCTTTCCATGGACTGAGTGAGCCATCACTGGGAGTATCATAACATCATACTGCCTCAGCTTCCTCATCTGGAAAACAAGGAGATGAAACTAGATCTGTGGTTTCTAACGCTCCCCTCCCAGGAGCAGAAAGCTTCTCCTTCTGTGTTTCCACTGGTTACTTCCGTCTCTGTCATCTTCAACTCTCCAGTGCTCCCTGCCATCCTACTGTCATAGGATGATGGCTCCCAGCCCTGTCTGTATCATGGAACCAATTCTACGACTAGATAGAGTAGGTCATTGCCTCAATTGTGTGATTTGGTGTGTGGTGTGTTAGGGGTGGCTGAAATGGCTTCTTTCTCCAAATGTCTCACCAATCCCTGAAATATTGCCATTGATGGTTCCTCCTTCTTTATAAGACAACTTGCTAAAATATCAGAAATTTTGGGAGCAATCATATCGGTCTAATCAGTCAAATCAACTCTTCCAAGTATGTAAATCTTATCTGATAGCAGTTTTTTTTTTTTTTTTTAGAGATGGAAGAGAAACAACCCCTTCATATTTTAGTTCAGGGCTGGTGTTCATGAGAGCAGTGGCATGCTCTCATGCCCAGTTTAAAGATAAAATGTATCCATGTGGAAACTGACAGATTCTTGTTACCCCCAGCGTTGGGCATATCTAGCACCTTGTGCTCTTGGGAATAAAATCTGGAGCCAGAGGAGCAGAACTTGGCTCATAGCAGCTGTTTTCTGGGTTTGGGATTTCAAAATTTTAAATTTCAATGTGTACTACCAGTGTTGCTTGATGGAAAATAAAAATCCCAGAAAATTTCCTTTTACTATCCCTTAGGCATGACTGGTCCACTGAAAGTGGGAGCTTCTAAAAATCCCAGGATTATAAGGAATGGGACTTGCCCTTCCATATCTGTGCAGTTTATATGAGAATAACATCATTTTAATTTGCTATTGCCCTCGTCCTTGCTCTTGCATTCTAATACCCAGTAGCATGATAAGGAGTAAAGGAACTAATTTTCAAATATTAACAAAGTTATTCAAGGGAACTGTGCTTTCTGTTGCTGGAGTTGGCACATCTTTTCCAGGAAGCTTGCCTGTGGCTGGCAGCCTACTTGGCACAATCCCACTGCAGTCCTTCGGTGATGGAGAACAGGACTGACAGGATTCAAAAGGCTGGATTCCAGGCGGGCCAGTGGGGGGTGATAGTTTGTGAGCCAGCGGAGACTGAAGCCTGAGAGAACCATCAGAGAATGGATGCATCTACTCTAGGATGAGGGGAATGCAGCCTAAGAGAGTCCTTTAGGGGATGCAGATTGAAATGAGGATATGCAAAGTTGCTGGGTGCTTTTACATACGGCTATGTGGCAACCCACTACATTAGCAGAACTGAGCCTAGTGGGAGAGTCTGAGCCCCAGCTTCCCAGGTAGTAAGCACTTTTCTATGTATAATATGATGAAAGCCACTACTGATTTTTCACCAAACCCAGAGTAATATAATTTTAGCTGGGAAGTAATTAGCCAGACAAGCTAATTTCTGGCTTCTTTTGGAAGGAGATGTGTCCTTATGACTAAGCTCTCACCAAGAGAACATGAGTGGAGGGATGTGAACCACTTCCAGACTTGTCCATGAAACCTCCTCCACACCTCCCCCACAGCCACTCCCACCTTTCTGAAGGCTAGAACACCAGCCCCAAAGACCCGTGTGAGACGTGTTGACGATGATGGAGCCACCACCTTTCTGGATCCTTGAGAGAATGTTTGGAGCAGAAGGTCTACCAAAAGACCTGCTCTTTATTATTTATGTTAAAGAGAAGAAAATCTTCTATTATTCTTGAGCCAGTTTTTATGTCTTCCTGTTATAGACTTTTAGATCATACCAATGAATATACACAACTGGGCAAAGTAATTAATGGCACCATTTAATAGGTTAGGGACTTACTGCTCTGAGAATTTAACAGACTTAGTTACCCAGTGTCAGTATTTGAATGTAGAGTCATGATTTTGAACCTTAATTTGTCTGGTTTATCCTTTAGCTCCCAGAGGGTCAGGCTTCCAGAGAAAAGAGCTAAATGTAGATGGTTTGGCTGAGAGGGAATGTCTGATTTGGCTACTGTGTCCACTAAGTCAAATCCAAATTCATGCCATCTCTTTCCACAGCTCCAGCTGCTCTACCACTGAACTCAATCTGCATGTAGGAAGGATGTAATAGCTGGAAGGGGTCCTAATAATCACCCAGCTCAGTGGTTTTCAGATTCTATTTGGCAACAGAAATGCTCCTTCAAATGAAATCTTACTCGGAAGCCCTGTGTGTGCAACAGTTCAGAGCAGAGCTTATTTCTTTGAAGAGGGGCCTGAAGCCTGGCCTGGTCACCACTTATCTGCACAGCCCCTGAGCCTCTCAGAGCAGGTCAGAGGACAGCTGATCTGTCTAGCCATTTACATCAGAGGCCAGGCAACAGTAGACCGGTAGGTGTCTTCATCAGGTCACACAGATGATAAATGATAGAGTGGCAATAGGAACTCAGGTTCCTGACTCACATTTGGAAATCTTTCCATTGCACTGTCAGGGCCCTCTAAAGAAATGGAGTTAGTGGGAGATAGATAGACAGAGGTTTATTTTGAGGAACTGGTTTACATGATTATGGAGGCTAAGAAGACTTCTAATCAGCTTTCTAGAATCTGGAGACCCAGGAAACTTAGTGGTACAGTTCCAGTCCAAATCCAAGGGTTTCAGAACCAGGAGTTCCACTGTCTTAGGAGAAGATGGCTATCTTAACTCAAGCAGAGAGAAAGTTCAGGATCTCAGTGGATCGTATGACACCCATCTATGTAAGTGAGGGCTGTCTTCTTTGTTCAGTCTACTTATTCAAATGTTAAATGTCTTTCAGAAATACCCTCATAGACACATCCAGGAATAATATTTTTACTACATATCTAGGTATCCCTTGGCCCAGTCAAATTGAAACTTAAAATTAGCCATCACTATTGGGTTCCTTTCTTTGAGAGAACAGCCCTTGTCCAGAAAAAAGGTCAGAGTTACTTGTGCTAATATTTTAAAATTTTATCTATAAGACATTACTATAAACTTTATGACCTAAGAAACATATTTATCATCTCAGAATTTCACAGTCTGGGTGGGCCCAGCTGGATTCAACCTGCAAAAGCAGGTTGAAATCAGGGTGTTGGATGGGCTGGAAAATCATCTAGACGCTCTGGGGAAGAATCCATTTTTAAGCTCCTTCAGGTTGTTAGCAGAATTTAGTTCCTTATGGTCACTGGACACTGCTCTCCTGAGGTTATTCATGTGATCCCTCCATGGTAGCAACAAACAATTTTTCTTTCATCAAATGCCTTTCAAACTTCATATTTCTCTCACTTCCTCTACTGCCACCAGTTAGAGAAAGTTCTCTGCCTTCAAAGGGTCCAAGTGATGAGGTTAGACCTATCTGGCTAACCTCTCTACCTCAAAGTGAACTAATTAGTAACCTTAATTACATCTGCAAAGCCCTTTTGACATGTAACATAGCATAACCATTGAAGTGATACCAGCGGCCAAGGGCATGGGGTCCAGCTTAGAAATCTGCCTACCACACTTATGTAGTTACAACTAACTCTAGAACACATCCTTTCTTTTGGGGCCTCTACAACAAAGGTAACATAGCTCTCTTGTGACCCCCTACCAACTTTTTGCTGGATTCCCTCTGCCAACTTCCTTGGTGGATAAAACATTCCTAGCTACACATTGAATTTTTAAAAAATATAATCTGAGGGGCACCAGCAGGTTTTAGAATCTGCACAGTGTATTCCCAGCAGTAGCAGCTCTGTCAGGGCAGGTTCAGGATCTGCATGCTCCCTATAGGCTATTCTTGCCCACACTTAAGAAGGCAGGAGGCAGCTCTGGAGCTCTCAGAAGAGGCAGGGGTCTCTATTCCTGTGATGGTACTAAATGATAAGCACAACAATCTCCTTCTTTTAGAAATGACTCCAGAAGAGAGATGGGATTTAACCAACATTGACATAACTAATTAGAGAGCTCTTAGTGCAACATTCTCTCTGCTCCTTTCAGTCAAACACTGGGGTTAGTTGGTTTCTCTGCTGGTTCTTTGCCCTGGCCTCTAGTGATCTCAGAAAAACTTTTCATTATGTATTCAGTTTGTTTGCAGCCCTGCGGCCCAGCAGGTTGGATTACTGGTATATTATCTAGACCTAAGAAGCATGAGAAAGTGCATAGTCCAAGTATCATGCTGGCAGATTCTGGCAGAGCACCCCAGGGAAGCTGTCTCACAGCAGCTGTAGGAGAAAAACTGAGGTAAGAAAGACAGGTAGGGCTGGGAGAGATGTGGACAACAGTAAACAGCAGTTTACTGGGTTTTTAGTTTTTCTGTGGGAATGGGTTAGTGATGTGCACTCTAAGGCCAGATCAAGGTCTCGGTGTGAGACTGGAGGCTCCAAGACTTGTAGGGGTGCAGGACCTGAAAAGGCAGGTAGATATGAGATCAGAGAGTTCATGCTTTAAGGAACATTTGCATATATGTTATCTGAAGGGAGAATTTAAGGAATAAAGGATAGAGGAAAATATATAAAAAATAGAGCAGTTATGGTTGGCTGTCTTGAAGCTGGAGGCTAAATAAGTTGTTTGAGAAAATCCCATGTGCCTGTATCTCCACTGACCAACTAAAAGGCAGATGTGCAAATGCATACTGGCCTCTCTCCAGCAAAGGTTGCTCACTACCAGTGATACCAAGTTTGCTGGTAAGGGATTTGGCTCAATTAAGTCTTATCTTTCTGGAGCTCATCCTACAAAGTACAAGGAGGCATCCACCCATCGAGCTTTCCTCTGGGTCTCTTGAATTGTGCGAGGCCCCAGGATTGGAAAAACCCTCACCCCCACTAAATAACTCTTCAAGTTCCAAATATCAAACTGTCTCTTAACCAAAAACGACATCTTGGAGGTAAAACTGTGGTGGAGATCTGGAAATGGACCAGGACTCAAGGGCAGATGCTGGAGGAGGAGGCTGCACTAGTGTTCTTTCTGAATTCTTCTGAATGTGCCTTTGAGTTGGGGTTGCTGGATGGGCTTGAGGTAAAGACAAAACTCCTAGTTACAGGCCTGGGAGAGGATGTATCAAACATGAAGCCTACATCTGGATGGGGAGGGAACCTCTTTTTTGCAACAGAGAAAGTCTCCAGATCCTCCACCAGAAGCCTCTCAGGCCCATTTCTTTCTGCAGTTCAGTATCTGGAAACCAGGCTGGCCTCTGGCTAAATCCAGCCTAGGACACTCCAGTCAGAGAGTGGGGGAGGCCCCTGTTACTGTCCAGGACCTTCACTGCTGGCTTCAGTTATCTCTTCCAGCTCTTCCCTTCTCTTTGAAAGGATGCAGTTTACAATGGGCCTATTAGAGCCCTAATTGAATCGTTAACACACCAGCCATTAGCAGCTGCTAATGAGGGAATCCAGGGGATTACAGCATCAATTATCAAGTTTGACTTCTGAATGTGGCTCTGCCAACAGTGGGCTCTTGTGAGAGTCTTTAGAAAGTGTGACAGAGAGGGAGGAGAGCCGTGTGTACATCCTGTGACTGTCCTGCCTGTACCCAAGGTAAGCTCTTGCAGATGCCCACTCTCATGTGGCTGCACAGAAGCAGGCCTGGGTGGCCTTGTGCCCCTGGAGATGGGAAGAGCATTAACTTTGGAGACTCCAACATCTCTCTCCCAGGTCTTTGCACCTTCTCAGAACTCATGCTTCTCTGTGCCCGTGGGGAAGTGCCTACTTCACTGCTTTCTATGTCTTACCATCTCATCTGTGGTCTTTTAAGAAGCCTAAGTTCCCCTTTACCCACATCCTATCATTACAAATTCCCTGAAATTCCAATTTATGAATATTTCTTGATTCCTTTCTCTCCTTTTCCTCTATTACTGCCTTGGTTCCAGCTCTTATTACCACCAAGGAAATGGCCACAGCTCAGTTAGGAAGCTGGTCTCTCCATCTCTAATTCATCTTCTTGCTTTTGTTCAGATCATCTCTAAAAGGCAGATTTGATTGTGACTCCAGAACCTTCTTCAGGGATGCCCATTGCTTACAGGATAAAATGTACATTCCTAAGCCTGGCATAACAGGGCCTTCAGGATCTTGGTCTTCCCCCAATCTCTACCTCATATGCCACCATTCTTGGCTTTTCAGATCTAGCTGGGACATAGAGAACTCCTTGCCCTTCCCCCAGAGGTCAGTGCATTCCCTCACTCTGCAATGTAAATGTCTGCCATCTCCCCTGTTCCCCTTTACCCCCTGTGAAATTTGTACTGATCTTTAAAATCTTATGTTTGAAGTCTTTCTAACTTACACTTACTTGTGTGTCTGTATGTATTTCTCTCATTGTACCTAAGTGTTCTAGATTTATAATTATTTGTCTCTCCTGCTAGACTGTAAAATAAGTGTATCTGTTTCAATATTTATTTTTGAAGCCCAGGGTCTAGCAAATAGTGCTTGCTGAATCATACACATTCAGTAAGCTACAGCTACAATAGCGTATGTTTAGTTAGTGCATTAGAAAATTGATGATGTTTTACACAGCTCATTTCACGGACCTATGTTGACATGCATTTTATTATTCTATGTGGGACTGTTAGTCATTCACAGTCTAATTCTTTTGAACCCAAAGAGAACTGTTTGAGTCATCAGGACTACTCACCCTCTACCCGAGTGGCTCAACGTACAAGCTTGGGATCCATGAATACTTATTAGATTGATTTAAAGTTTGTAAGTGTTTATTGAACTCTGTTCTACTTAGACCCCTAGAAGAAGGTACTTAGGAAATATATCAATGGTTTAAGAGTTGTACTTGTCTTTAAGGCCCTTTCAATTATGATACTGCCCAGCTGTTTATGCATAATCATGAATAAAAAAATGTACCAGATTTCTGCTCCTCAGTTTTATCAGGAGACCAATTGTGGGGAAGGTCCTTTGCAACCTTGAGAGGCTTCTGTGTAGTTATGGCAGTAGCTGCAGTTCATTCACTGCCTGCGATGTGACTATAACTGCTAAATGTGTTGACCTGTGGTTTTCCTTACACCTGTGGTCTGATTGTCACAACCACCTTGGATGGTGTGTGGTCTCATGCCTGGGAAAACCTCATCTGGGAAAACTGAATCCTATGGACATGATGAAGAGGTAGAGCCAGGGCTTACATCAGAGTCTACCTGCTGCCAGGGCTCTGGCTGTCACCCCATGGTGACATGCTGCCCCCAAACCCCCATGTAGTTAATATAAATCAATCACTCCATCTGGGAGGAAGCTCTTTCCACTTATTCCCTTCCTCTCCATCTGTTAACACTTTGTAATCCCACTGATTGTCCACACATCAAAGCCTGTCAAGTTGGATAAAATGAGACAAAAACACACAGATTAAACTACTGCCTGAAATCAGGAGCCTTGTTTCAGCCCAGAACTCTTTCAGGTTGGAAATTTCTTATATTGAATCACTGAGTCTTAAAATGAGGAAATGTGAGCTTCAGAAGGGAAGACAGTTTTCACTGCTGTTTTCCTACCTCTAGAAACATTCCTGGCACACAGTAGGAACTCAGGAAACAAAAAACCAAACCAAACCAAAACAAAAAACTACCACAAAACTGGAACATATCAGCAGTTTTAAAAAGCCACATCTGTTTTTCTTTTGAAGCATTCTTACACCAGGAATAACTTCTCCACCCAGTGAGGAAATCCACAGCAGGGTCAACATGACCTTCAGAGTTGGAAGTCACTGGCTGCCCACCTTCCTGAGCAACCTCTGTATCCTAACTCACTAAAAAGTGAAAATCTGAAACAAGGTTGGGATTAGGGTCATGCAAGGGTGGTACCTAGGGAATAAAATCCAAGGAGCCACTCACTGGGGCCCTGCAAGTTGCTCACAGTCCTTATCAAGGTCCTGGTCCTCTTGTGAAATAAATGTATTTTGTCAACTTTAGATAAACAGGTGTCTAATTGCTATAAACCATAAACTTTTCCCTAATATGTATTATATTGTTTTAGTCAGCCTTTTCACTGCTGTGACCAAAAGATCTGACAAGAGCACTTTTAAGGAGGAAAAGTTTGTTTGGGGGCTCACAATTTCAGAGGTCTCAGTCCATAGATGGCTGATTCCATTCCTTGAAGCACGAATGAGGAAGAACGTCATGGCAGAAGGGTGTGGTGGAGAAAAGCAGCTGGGAACATGGCACCAGGAAGGAGAGAGAGAGAGAGAGAGAGAGAGAGAGAGAGAGAGAGAGAGAGAGAGAGAGAGAGAGAGACTCCATCCTCCAGGGACAAAATATATACCCCTAAGTGACCCACCACCTCAGCCACACCTATCTGCCTTCAGTTACCAGTTAACCCCATTCAGGGGATTAACTCACTGATTGGCTCTTATAACCCAATTTTTTCACCTCTCAACTCTCATGCACCATCTCACACATAAGCTTTTGGGGGATACATATCTAAGCCATAACATACATAAATCATTTATTTGTACCACTCTGTGGGTGATTTTAACCAGTTTTTTTTCTTAAATTAAAGATGAGGTTCATAAAATTATATTTAAATCATGCTTTCTTTGTTTTTAAAAACCCAATGAGTTTTTTAAATGAAACTTTTATTCAGATAGTTGTAGTGTTACATGCGGTTTTACAAAACAGCACAGAAAGTTCCCTTTATCTTTTAGCCAGCTTTTCAATGGTAGCATCTCCCTAAACTAGAGTACAATATCAAAACCAGAATAATGACATTGATAAAATCCACAGAATTTTGTTTAGATTCCTCTAGATTTACCGTGTGTGTGTGTGTGTGTGTGTGTGTGTGTATTCAATTCTCTAAAATTGTATTATACATGCTAGTTGAGTATCTGCCACACAGTCAGGTATTAATCATTTCCATTAGTATCTCTCATGTTCCCTTTTATCACCACACCTTCCACCCTACCCATGGCCCACTCTCCATTGTATTTTCATGGCTTTATATGGTCTGTCACAATATCAAATTGGATGGCTACAAGTATTCTGTTATATGAAGGGCATTGTCACGTAGGAAGAGGTTTGCTTTCTTATCTTTTTTTATATATCCAATATTCTTTCTCTAGGACAAATTCCTAGAACTTACCCTTTATCTTTTTAGTTTTTCACTTGATAACCAAGAGTGTGTTTATTTACCAATTCTGATCCAATGGAAATTAAGGGAAGCTTAGGTTCATGAACAGAGAACAGAGTCTGGCCAGGACTAGGATATTCAAAAGTATGTGACACAATTCCCAAAGGCAATTTCAAAAGAGAAGCTGCAATAACATCTGGGCCAACAAAAGTGTTCTTGAAGTAAGTGCAATTATCTGCAAGTGGTTTCATTTATAAGAAACTCCAGACAATTTGCCTAGTAGCATCTTCTTGGATGATGGGGGTAACAAGAAAGAAAGAAGGTCAATGGAATAGAAATGAAGCCTTGATATTAGCCAACAATGATAAGGATAGTAGGTTTGTGCAAGAGCCTTGAGGCACACAGCTACCATTGAAAGATGAAGGGCATTCTCATGTAGGAAGAGGTTGGCCTTAGGACATGGCGACCAAGAAAGGCAGGTGGGCAGTTTGCAAAGGAAATCATGGTCACGGAAGAGGAATAGAAGCCTCTATAGGATTCTGTTATAAGAGTTAGAGGGAAAACATCATTCATGATGGGAAAACTTGATCCACCCGGAAGAGGGTGGGGCATACCCATCAGCCAGAGGTGGATGACCAGAGGACTGGGTCTTGGCTCCTCTTTGTGATTTTGGTGGAAACTGCAGGTCGTGAGTGCGTTCAGGAATGAGGTCTGCCAGAGGAAGCTCAAGTGCTTGGTGGAAGGCTCTCTTTTAGGGCAGAGACTTCTCTTCTTTGTGTGATTTGACAGAACATTTCTAAGACCACACCAAGGCAGCCCCTGGCCTGGGTTCTGTGATTTGGACTGTTCTGGACTGTGGCTTAAGCATCCAGATTTTTAAAGATTCCTGGGTGTTTCTAATGTACAACCAAGGCTGAGACACCCTGCCCAGGAATCTCTGTTTTTAACACAAGCCCCCAAATGACGCTTCTGTCCAGGTAAGGGTGGGAAATACCCTTGACAGTTGTCCTATCAAAGGTGATAGGGAAAGAGTAATGTGGAGCAATATCCCTACCTGCAGGAGAACTCGTTTTGCCTTTGCTTTAATTTTTTGTTTTTCTGGGAAGCAAATGGCAAGCTCCTTTGCCCTCTGCCTTTCTCTCCAAGTTGTTGCCCTCAAGCAGTAAAAGAATTGTTCCATGCTTTAAAACTCAAGGAATGACCTCCCCACTCTTCCCCATCTACCTCACAGTAGTCCTCATGATCTGGTGCACAAGCATTGTTTCATTTACCTATGAGGGAGGGGGAACAGGTGTTATCCTCACCCAAGCCCAAACCAAAGAGTGTTCAAGTGTTGTTTTCTAGGAAAGACAGTTCCCTTTATCCCTTTCCTATGATCTCATGAGCTCTGCCCCATCTCGGTCCCTTCTTAGGGGCTCACATTCCCAACATGTGATCTGGACATTGATAAAGGTGCTGATTCAAGCCCTCAGAAGTGGGGGTTGAGCTTAGCACTGGCTCCAGACAGGAAAGATGGCAAAAATATCTAAGAGGTGATAGCCAATGCTATGTATATTCTGATCTTCTTGTGAGATTCCACTTTACCTTATATTCTACCAAGTAACCCCAAACCTGTGATAAGTGCTAAGACCCCCATAGGCAGCTCCTGGGAATGGTATTGCAAATTACTCTCTTTCTTAGTTGGACTTCACTGATGTTTGCTGGGGACCCATATCAGAAGCTGCAGGTTAACACACAACTTGGTGTCTATATGGACTCCAAGGGCAGATCTGTGGGAACAGGCAGTAGGCCTAAAGTAAAGAGAAGAAGGGGCAAGTGATAGTCTGCTCACCAAATGTCTGCTAAGGTCTCTAGTTATCAGAGTATAGGCTGCAGCTTCCAGTGTCAGGAGCACACCAGTCACCTAAGTGATGTCTGCCCATTCACAGGTCTCTGCTTCAAAGTGCCCCTGGGGCAGATTCTACAAACTATAGACCTATAAGCTTGATATTACAACACAGCCAAAATTCTATCAGGTCTTTGAAGGACATGTTCAGAAGCAACTAGAATCACTTAGATCACTTAGATCACTTGAATCCAACATAGAACTTGCAAGGCCAAATCAGAGTAGGCTAGCCACAGTTCTTTCTCTGACAAGGTCATGTTTGACAGGTAAATCAAGGGTCTTCCAGCCCTGATAAGACTTCAGCACCAAACAAGGACTCTTGCACTCTAGTTGTGGATAAGCCAGATACACAGAGGTTGGATCCATGGTGCAGAGGCATATTGGTAACTAGTTGAATATCTGGGCACCAAAGTCCCTGCTTAATGTCAAGAAAATTTACCTGAAGTTGTCTGGTTTAGGACCCCTCCCTTTATTCTGCTTTATGCAAGCTCATGATCTGTGACTAAGAGGGAAACAAATTACAGACGACAGGGAACTAAGTAAAACTTGCTGTCTTCCCCCTTTCTCCATATACACATATAATTGCATGACAGATGATTGATAGATGATAGATACACAGATAGGTTTTTAAAAGGCTGGATTAAAGAGTTGGGCAATATGATTTTTAACAAATGTGCCTACTAGTACAATATAAGAAAGAGAGGACATAGCTTAGCTGTAACTCATGTGAAAAGGCTTAGCAGTTTGCATCAACAGAGTACTCAGTTGTGTTTAAGCTCTCCTGTCATGCTACTTGGATCTTGGGCTATAATAAAAGAAGTAGAGAGTCTGCAACAGAAGAGATGATCTTTCATTTTGCATTCTGCTGGTCAGATATTGGGAATCTTGCCTTCCATTCCGAGCATCACATTAAGTTGGAACAGGCTGGAATAGAGAAGAGAAGCTAAATTTAATAAACACCTGAAACACTTTCAGTTGAGGAAGATGGAAGAAATGGAGATGAGAAATTTCAGGAGTCACAGTAGAGAAAGCGTCAGTGTCTGAAGTCTGCCTGGGTTGGCTACCATGTTCTTGAAGGTGGAATGAACATATGTGTGAGAAAGCTCTGGAGGACCCAGTGAGGGCTCCATATGAAAAGCCTCTACAGAGATGGGATGCTGGATGCAGACTTTTTCCAATACCACAATGGAACACATGGTAATTCAAACAGTACATTAGTTGGTGTGGATATTGTCAGAAAGGCCCTCCCGCGTAACGGAAATTAGCAAACTCTATACTCCATTTGGTTTCAGAAATTTCTGAAAAGTGTTAATGGTCAGAAAAATCTTTCCTGGCCTATGCCTATTATGCTGGGGTTGCCAGCACCTCAGTAGAACAGATTTCTGCTTGGAGGTGTGAACCAGCTGGAAAATAAAAAAGTTTGAAAATAATCAGTAAGGAATAGAGCACAAAGACAGAAATTAGATTTTGAAAAGGGGGGTGCCTGGTGGGTCTTCTAGCCCTACTAGGAATTGGAACTGAATAAGGAAAAAAGGTCCCAATCCTTTACTTAAGGGGAAATACATCAAAGGTTTCCGGGTGGCAGTCTTCTTGAGGAAAACAGGATAAGAGTGGGGAAAACAGGTTGTTTGGTGCTTGGCTGGTTATGCCCATCTCTGAGCAGCTGTGTTTGAACCTAGTGCTGTGAGCTAAGGCAGGGCGCCAGCATGATCTGGGCTTTGTCAAACTGGGGGATTTCACCCAGGAGTTCCCAGAAAAGCAGCTTCCCTGCCTTATGATGGCTCAAACAAAATCCATAGTTCATACATGTCTTCCAACAGCCTGTAACTTCCCCGTTAGCACTTTGTCTCTACAGCATGAGGCTTTGATGACTATCCTATTCAAACATCCTTGGAAGTGATATCAGTATAAATGTGAATGAAGGATTGATGTGAAAAGTCTGGGGGGCCTGTAAAGACAGGGTATAAAAAGATAAGGAAGACAGATGTGTATCGGTGATGTGTAGGAAACTTGCATTCATTTTTATTTGCCTGTCCCAAATCCTGTGGGAGGAAGGAAGATTCCCACTTCTAATAAACTCAGACTATCCTACCTTCACTGACTCCAAGAAGGGGACCTAGGCTCCCAGGCCATGTCCTGGTTTCAGCGTTTCCTGGCACAGGCAGGAGTCTTTGCTGCTGACTCAGGCCTGGGTGCTGATGGAGCACTGGCCCTCCTGGAGGGTACCCAGAGATCCCCCCAGTCAGCAACGCCCACACCAGCGAGAGCCAAGGGAGCAGGTGCCTGGCCCTCTGCACTGCCGTCCTGGCAAGCTGGCAGTCTGGCTGGCATCACGCCCAGTTCATTTCCAAGAGCTCGCTAGCTAGATATTTACTGGGAGGGAGCCTTGGCAAGAGGTGGCAGCTGGGCAGAAATGCTGCCCAGGCCCATTCACCCACTGTGTGGTGGCAACAGGGGTTTATTGCCCCTATGGAGTTTGGTTTATGACACTACATTAGCAAACTTAATCCTCAGGCTGTCCTTGTCAAATGGCCACAGAAGAGGCGATGCAACTCCTCCATCACCAGAGGCCGGATGAAATGCTTATTGTATTTCCCTAACTCCATGGCAAGGGAAATTTGATTTATTTTAGAGTTAATCCATCACCCTCTGGCATCCTTTCAAGACAGGCCTTGAGCATAATTGCAGGATCTGGAGAAAATGGGGAAGTCAAGTTCAATTTATTTCATTAACATTTTTAAAAACATTTAATTACGATAAAAACTGAAAAGCATTTAATATGAATAGGACCATGGCTTTCTCTTCTCTGTGTGTTCATCCCACCAATCTCAATCTCAAATCTCTCCCGCTCTCCCTCTCCCCGCCCTCCTGTCACTGGCCTGTTAAAGTTTCATTCTCAGGCTTTGATTGTTCCAATGAGCCTCAGTGCCATTGTCCCCCACCTCCCACCTAGCCACAGAGGGGACATGGAGGTGGGACATCCACTTACCACCCTGTTTGCAGGCCCAAATCCACACATTCTATTTTTGGACTGTCACTGAGTTATCTTTTCCTCCTCTTCACTCTACTTTACCTATCTCCTCCAGGGCTTAGGAAGAGGTGACGCAGCTGTGGGAGGTGGAAGAGAAGTGGTCAGGAGCAGTAGCCTTGGCAGGTTCCCAGTCAGTGTGGGACACCAGCGGCCAGAGGGACCTCACATGTAGAGCACCACAGAATGATGTGGTTTTGGGGGGACATGTTTCTATTTCATTCCTTTAAAAGTCATCCGGTTAAACTAGCATTTTGTTGGATTTCTTTATACTTATTTTATGATTAGGCATTGCTTTGACTTTAAATTCTGTATGGAATTGTGATGGCAGAAAAATTAGCCTCCCAAAGATGTCCATCCCCTAATCCCTAGAATCTATGGATGAGTTATGTGGTAAAGGGGATTTAAAGTTGCAGATGGAATTAGGGTTGCCAGTCACCTGACTTCGAAATAGGGAGATGACCTTGATTATACAGGTGGGCCTAATTTATTCACAAAGATTCTTCAAAGTGGAAGGGGAGGTCCAAGGCAAAGCCAAGGTGAGGATTTAGCCTGCTGTTACTGGATTTGAAGATGGAGGAAGAGTCTACCTACCCCCATACCACCATGAACACCCCAATCTCATCTGAAGATGGAGGAAGAGGGCCACAAGCTGAGAAACAGAGAAGTTCTAGAAGCTGGAAAAGATAAGGAAGCGAATTCTTCCTTGCCTGCAGCATGCAGAAAGAAATGCAACCAGGCCCACAGCTTGACCATAACCCATAAGACTTACATTGGGCTTCAAATCAACCAAACAATAAGATAATAAATCTGTCTTGTTTTAAACCACTTGATTTGTGGTGGTTTGTTACAGCAAGGGTTGCCTAGAATGGGAGAAAGGAAAGATGCTGGGAGCCACATCGCCGTCACCAGTGAAAACATTTATTCCTGAGCATTTGCCAGGTGAACAGTGTTATTAAGCCTAGTCCTTGCCTTTAATGAACCAGGAAATGGCATGAGCTCGGTGCTCAGTGAGGGTCTGGAGAGGGTTTCTGGAGTCCAGCATGGAGCTGTCCTGCGCTCATTACTTCCTACCTGGGTAAAGGTGGGGAGGTTGTGTACTGTCTCTGGGCTTCCCTTTTCTTACATTACAATGGATATAATAACACAGTGTTAGAGTTGATGTGAGAAATGAATGAGTTACTATTTGCAAAGCATGTATGGCATGGGAGAAAGATTGTGTTAGTTTGTTTTCTGTAATCATTATTGTTATTCTAATTACTGGACTTTCAGGGAGAACTTTAGGGGTAAAGTCAGCTTTGAGGGGAGGAAATTAGGATAATAAAAATAACTAAGCACTTAAATGGATAAATGTGGTAAGCACCCATTTTTACAATATTTTGAGCAAGTAGTAGTAGTATTCCCATCTCACAGATGTAGAAACTGAGGGTCAGAAATGCTAGAGAACACAAATTTCACAAAATTAAGAAGCAAAGCAGAGGCACAAACCCAGATTCTTCTGCTTTCAACCAGTCCATACTACCAAAAGCATTACACAGATTTAATGCAATTCCAGTCAAACTCCCAATGACATTCCTCAAAGAAATAGAAAAAGCAGTCATGAAATTCATCTGGAAAAATAAGAGACCCAGAATAGCCAAAGCAATCCTGAGCAAGAAAAGTGAAGCAGGTGGCATCACCATACCAGACTTTAAATTATACTACAGAGCAGTAGTAACAAAAACAGCATGGTCAGCATGGTATTGGCACCAAAACAGACTGGTGGACCAATGGAACAGAATTGAGGACACAGAGACTAATACATATAATTTCAGCTATCTTATATTAGACAAAGGTGCCAAAAATGTACAGCGGAGAAAGGATAGCCTCTTCAACAAATGGTGCTGGGAAAACTGGAAATCCATATGCAACAAAATGAAATTAAACCCTTATCTCTCACCAGGCACAAAACTCAATTCAAAGTGGATCAAGGATTTAGGAATTAGACCAGAGACAATACACCTAATAGAAGAAAAAGTAAGCTCCAATTTCCAACATGTCAGATTAGGCCCCAAGTTCCTTAATAAGAATCCTGTAGCATAAGAATTAATACCAAGAATTAATGAATGGGATAGATTTGAACTAAAAAGCTTCTTCTCAGCAAAAGAAACAATCAGTGAGGTGAATAGAGAGCCAACTAATTGGGAACAAATATTTAATACATGCACATCAGATAGAGCACTAATTTCTAGAATATATAAAGAATCAAAAAACTTAACACCCCAAAAACAAATAACCCAATCAATAAATGGTCTAAGAAATTGAAAAGACACTTCTCAGAAGAAGATACACAATTAATCAACAAATACATGAAAAAATGCTCAACATCACTGGCAATTAGAGAAGTGCAAATCAAAACTACTCTAAGATTTCATTTTACTCCAGTCAGAATGGCAGCTATCAAGAACACAAACAACAATAAATGTTGGAGAGGATGTGGGGAAAAAGGCACACTCATACATTGCTGGTGGGACTGCAAAATGGTACAGCCAATATGGAAAGCAGTATGGAGATTTCTTGGAAAACTGGGAATGGAACCACCCTATGACCCAGCCATCCCACTCCTGGGTCTATTCCCAAAGGACTTAAAAACAGCATATTACAGTGACACAGCCATCTCAATGTTTATAGCAGCACAATTCACAATAGCTAGGTTGTGGAACCAACCTAGATGTCCCTCAGTAGATGAGTGGATAAAGAAAATGTGGTATATATACAACATGGAATTTTACTCAGCAATAAAAGAGAATAAAATAATGGCATTTGCAGGCAAATGGATGAAGTTGGAGAATATAATGCTAAGTGAAATTAGTCAATCTCAAAAATCCAAATACCGAGTGTTTTCTCTGATATAAGGAGCCTAGTTCACAGTGTTGTTGGATGGGGGTACATAGGAGGATTAGAGGAACACTAGAATGGTCAAAGGGAAGGGAGGGGAAGGAAGGGAGCAAGGGGGGAGGGAAGGGGGGAAACAAAAAAAAAAGAAAAGAAAAGGTGGTTGAATGAGATGGATATCATTATCCTAAATGCATGAATGGTATGAATATACTTTGTGTACAAACAGTTGTATGTAAAAAGATGCTATATATGTGCATTATAAATTGTAATCCATACTAATATTATAAATAAAAAATAAATAAAATATATAAAAAAGAATGGATTCCACACTAAGAAAACAAACAAACAAACAAAAAACAACTACCCAGAAGCAGGGATGAGCACATGTTGAAAGAAAATCAAAAAGGGCATGTGGTTTAGATGAAGTGAAGTTTGGTATGATGGGCTAACTAACTGAGGGGCAGTCTGGGGAATCAGCAGGGGCCAGACAGCCATAATTTTGAAGAACAGGTAGTGGGATTTGGGATTTTAACCTTCAGGAAAGAGAAAGCCACAGAAGGTATATAAGTAGAATCATAGGAATAGGAATTTGGCAGATGTGTTGTGGATAGATTCAAATCAAGGGAATCCCAGACATAGACAAAGCAGGTAGGACATTGTCCTGAATGTTGAGGTACCCAGGGTCTACAAAACAACTCTGGCTCTCTCATCTGACGTGAGGGATAGATAAGTGAGAAAAGCTGTCGGTATGGTTTGGATGTGAGGTGATCCTCCCAAGCTCATGTGTGAGACAATGCAAGAAGGTTCAGAGGAGAAGTGATTGGGTTATGAAAGCCTCAACCCCATCAGTGGATTAATCCTCTTATGGGATTAACTGAGTGGTAACTGAAAGCTGGTAGGGTGTGGCTGGAGGAGATGGGTCATTGGGGCCATGGCTTTGGGGTATATATTTTGTATTTGGTGAGTGGAGTCTCTCTCTGCCTCCCTCCAGTACACTCTTCGGCCATGGTGTTCTACCTCACCTCGAGCCCTGAGGAATGGAGCCAGCTGTCTATGAACTGAGACCTCTGAAACCGTGAGCCCCCAAATAACCTTTTCTTCCTTTAAAATTGTTCTCGTCAGGTCTTTTAGTTACAGCAGTGATAAAGCTGACTAAAACAGTCATGGAGAGGAAGCATCAGCAGAACGTGACTCGTTGGCATGGGGAAAAGAGAGGAGGAGGAGACAACCAGAGGTGTCACTCAAAGGCCTCGCTATGTAGCTCTCGGATGGAGTGGCTGTGGATGCAAGCAGGCACGTGGAAGACTGCTGGAGTCTGACAGGAGTGCTGACTCTTGATCCTCAGTGTGTGTGTGTGTGTGTGTGGTCATCTCATCTCTCTGTGCCTCAGTTTCTTCATGTGTAAGACTGTCATGAATAGGCTGCCTGACTACTCCACAGAGAACCCCATGGAGTTTCCCCTGAGGTCACTGGTGTGAAGGGGCTTTGGCAGCAAGACACAAATAGAGCACACCGATTAATCAGTCACCCTGGCGAGACAGACAGCCCTAGGGCCCACGGGCCTGCTCCAGGATTGGAGCCTCATCCCATTTGTTTATTTGGATGGTGGTCTCAGGCTTGAGTTTTAGAAGACACACTTTCCACATGCAGTTCAGAATCTTCCTGAGAAACAGCACTGAGCACTATCTCCCAGTCCTCCCCACTTCCCAGGCTGGACTGTGGCCTTTGAAGGAGGCTGGATGCATCATTCCCAGACAAAGAAGCTGCCTCTTTTCTTTCCAAGAAAACAGACTCATGAAAAAGCCCAGTAGCCCCAAAGGGAACTTTGAAAATTGCATAAAGGAAGAGCCTGTATTCTCACATTGAAAACATAATTAAAACAACTCTGCTTCCCTTATCTGAGACAAGGAAGAAAAATGAGTGGGAAGACAACAGAACGAAAAAGCTCTTATCTTTCATTTTATAAATGAAAAACACTTTTTTTTTTTTTTTTTTTTTTTTTTTAGCTTATGGGAAGGAATCACTACATGGTGTCCATAGCAAGAGAAGGCCTGAGCATGCTGGGAGGGATCCTGCACATGGCTGAGGCAGCTCTCAGTGCCTTGGAGAGTTGCAGGAAAGCCAGGCCCAGGCCCTGAGTGAAGCTGCAATGGGCTGTATAGGAGCCCATCTTGCTCACATCTTCCACAGGGAATCAGCATGATGACATCAGACAGCTTCCTCAGTTTCTCCCTTCTCTGCCCTACCTTCCTGCAGACTGCCCACTGTCCCCCTGCTTATACCAGCCTTGGCCACCCAACTCTATCTGCATCTGAGTGCTGGGAATTTAATCCCAGCCACGCTCTCTGAACATCAAAATATTCCCCCAATTCACTCTCCATGCAGCTGTCAGAACGGAATTAAGTTGAAAGAGAGAACAAAAGCAAAACCAAACAAAAACCAAGAAAGGCAAATTACAGTCACCTCTCTATTATCCACAGGTTCTGTATTCATTGATTCAACCAACAGCAGATCAAAAATTAGAGAAGAAAAAAAGCCAGAAAAACCCAACATTGTATCTATGTAAACATGCATAGACTTTTTTCTTTGTCATTTCCCCTTTAAACAATATAGTATAGCACTGATTTACAGAGAATTTACACTGAGGCATTGCAAATAACCTAGAAATGATTTAGCGTATACAGGAGGATGTGTATGCAAACACTGTGTTCCATTATATAGGGAACTTGAACATCATGGACTTCGGTATCCATGGGGGCAGAGGTGTTTCCTGGAACCGATCCCCATCAGATAGCAAGGGGCAACAGTACTGGGAAGAAGGGACAATGGAGGAAAAGACCCCTTGATCTTCTTTCTGCATGTTCCTCCTCTGTAATGCAAATAGAAAATCACTCTGCAGTTTACATCTCCCATCCACGCAGGTCTCAGGTACTAAACTGATATAACCCCACCTAGCAGAACTCCAGTAGAGCAAAATAATAGGAAACCTAGTTTCCCCTTGTCAGACCACCTTTGAAGGTTGACAGGAGTGCTGTGAAGGTTAAATAACACAGATGGTGGCCAATGAATGAGGGGTTTAAGGAAAACAACCTCACAAAGGCATTTTATGGCAATTTAATTAAAACATTCAGTCACAGAGTCAATAACAGAAGCAACAAAAAATCACAAGGCGTGGGCACAGGAGAAAGAAATGCTTGGGAATGGATTGGAAAGTGTGCCAGTTGAGATCCCAAGAAGGAAGCTATCCCAGAGATAGGAAACAGGGTGCTCCTGAACAGATGGCATGGATGGAATGATGAAGAGAACCTTGTATTAGTCAGCTTGCATTACTAAAATGAAATGCCTGAGGCAACTAAGATTACAAAGAGAAAAGGTGAAGCTCCCAGTTTGGAGATTCAAGGACATGGCACCTGTATTGGCTCAATTCTGGTGATGGAGGCAGATGGTGGCATATCATAGTGGGAGTGTGTGTCGGAGCATGTGGTCATCTTGAGTCAGGAAGTAGAGAAAGGATGGGGGGAAAAGAGAGAGAGACAGAGACAGAGAGAGAGACAGAGAGAGACAGAGAGAGAGAGAGAGAGAGAGAGAGAGAGAGAGAGAAAGAATATGAGAGAATATGAGACTGAATAGGTGAATAGGTGGGGTTCCATCTACTATCCCTTTTGGGGGTCTCAGTGACCAATGTAGCAAGGTCCCACCTCCTAAAGTTTCCACCACTTGCCAATACTGCCACCCTGGGGACGAGGCACTTAACACAGGAGGCTTTGGGGGACATTTAACATCCAAGCTATAGCAGATTCAGGCACACTCGATGCGGCTGCTGGGCACTGGGGTGCTCTGATGACCATCACAACTTTTATGCCATGGTCCACGCAGAGCCCTCACCCTGCAGACTAGGTAACTTTTATGGAGGAGCAGAAATTGCAGTCTGGAAGGCAGAGTAAGAAAGGGTTGACGGTTAGAGTCAAAGGAAGCTTAGAAACTTTCAGGGGTCACTGTGGTGGGAAAACCCATGTTACCAGGAATCAGAGAGAACGGCTGACAGGAAATGGGTCAGAACGTTAAAGAGTGTGTCTCAGCACATTCAGACTTTCCGCAGAGTGCCACAAAGACTCTTGCTTCCTACAGGGTCTTATTTTAATAAACCTAGTAGATCAAGACTTTTCTTGAGGGGTGCTCAGCGTGAGTTTTGGAACTGTCTGCTCATTTGTAAGTCCCGTAGATTCTAAGACCTTTATGCCCCTCCATCTCCCACTGGCTTTTGCTTTTGTTCAGACACTCATCTTTTTTTTTTTCTTTCTGTTTTGTTTTTCTCCTATATTATTGAAACAGCCCCCTCAACAGTCTCCCCAGCGGTGGTCTCATCACCTTCCCACCCGTCTCCTCCCACCTTCTGGTCTGATGCTCAGCCATCACAACTCTGACCACCTTTCATAGCTGCTTAAAATCCTCCCTGGCACTCTGGTGCCCATGGGGTGGGGTGTGGGGTGGGTGTTCTCAGCAGCCTCTCCCTATTGCAAGCCACCTGAGGTGGATGCCAGCACACAGATGCACAGGCTCTCCCTCTGAGACTCTCATTGATAAATGAGAGGTTGGGGATGGAGTCCCAGAATTTATATTACAAGTACATGTCTTGGTTGAGGCCCATGATCGAAAATCATGATCAGTGTGGGAGGCACTGTCCACAGCCTAATGCTGACATTAGGCTCTTGCTGGGCATGAAAGGTCCTGGTTGGACCTCCTGCTTCTCTGCTCTGCATCCTGACAGCTGAGCTGCATCGCTGGGTCTCGAATATCTGAGCCCAGTCAGACTGGGCTCTGGAACAGGGACCCAACACTGAAGGTCTGTTTGGAATGTCCATAACTGGGCAATTGGAGCCCACCTACAAACAGATCCCCCAACTTGACTCAGAGAAGGCAGGACCAGGGGTGCACCTGCCATATAGAGGTTTTCTTCCCCCCTCCCATTTTTTCTTTGTTACAAAAATGAGAAAACAACAGACTGCAGGTAGCAGAGGGAAAGCAATTTAAAAAAAACATATATAAATAACTTGCAGCATTCACTGCCTGCTGCTGTTCTGAGACAAATACCTTAGTAAGTAAACCAAGGTAACAATACTAAAACTAGCTTTGCCATGTTTCTCCTGATTTCATGCACCTGAAATTTCAGAACTCCAGATGGCAGAGATGTGAAGTTGGCCAAGTTTGCTTTGATATCCTCAAACCTCTCCCTCTGGTTTCTCTTCCTCCTTCTGTGTGTCACCTCCCTTGGGTGCTTGGTGTCCTCATTTGGGATTCAGTTACTCAGCCCCTCACCATGGCTTCCTTCTGTCCCCCCTCCCAAACCTTCCCCTGACCCCTACTCCCACCCTTAGCCCTTCTTGTCAATTCACACCCACTTTCTTTCAACATGGGGGTTGATCTGATAGCTCAATTGCTACTGAGGTTTTAATGGCTTACAGTAACTCCGTTTATGGATATAGTGTTTATATTTTAGTGGAGAAGTGCTGGTAGGCAAAACGACTAAATATTTAATATATGGGTGGGATTTTAGGAGAGTGTGTTGGACTTCAGGAAAGGTTCTTATCATCAGCTACTTGTTGGGTTTAACCATTGTACTCCAGACCCTGTAAGTATACCTAGTGCACAAAGCAAGTACACAACCTGCTCAATGCCTGGGACCACAGAAAGATTGGTTTTCCTTTTTCTTTTCTTTTTTTCATTTTAAACAAAAATGTTCTTTATTTGTACAAAGCATTATAATCTTTCCAATAGTCTTCATTTATCAGCAAACTTTTCATTGTATTCATTGAACAAAATTTACAGGTGTTAAACTGCACCACACTACCTTGTCAACCCAAGTGCTCCATGGAGATAAGAAGTGCTTTTGGAGCACTGAATGGAAAGAGAAAAAAGGCTAAGAGAGACCAACAGAGATACTTTAGGAGCAGTTAAAGGAAATTGCTGGGGTGGAGTGTGTGTTGGGGTCAGATTCACGAGCACCATCAGATTTCCTTCAAGGTTCAGAGCAGTTTTTCACCAAATCATTTTTAAGATCCGAGATTAGAACTAAGAAATCAGAGGAAGCTGCACTTTGGTATAGTAAAGCAGCTAATGGAAAATTCCTAGATTAGAGGATGAGTGAGTAAAAGAGGAAGAGAAAGTGGAAGGGAGGCAGAAGAGAGAGAGGAATCGAGAAGCACGGAGGGAAAAAGTTGTGCCTGGAGGAAACAAAGTCTGAAACTCATCATGAACTAAAGAATGAAAAGCCAAAGACAGGAGTCTGGGAGATGGAGTATGAGAAGAGGAAGCTGGGGATTTTGTACCTTGCAAGAGGTGACAATATATCTTAAACTGTACAGTGGTAAGCAGTGAAGAACGGCTAACACTATGCCATTTGTCTTGTAAAAGTAAAGCACTGGCACCCTTGCTTGACTAATTCCAATCAGTACTGCTAATTTAAAAGCATATGTCCCCAGAGTACAGCCATCCTACAGGCTGACTGTCTGCAGTCAATCTAAAAGGACTGCAAGCCAAGTGGGTCTAGAGGAAATGAAACTCAAATTAATGCAACTGTCAAGTGAAGAGACGACAGATTTCATTGTTCTCCCACAACTTTTTAGTAGTTTCCCTAAAGCTAAACCATTTGGACTAGTCTCAATAAGCTCCCATTGCCAAATACTGTATAACCAAACATAGGCTGACTATGATCAAAGCTCCAATTCTTCCCGAGCCTGCACTGCTCTGTGATATGGAACATGACAGGCAGCATGGAAATTACTACTTTTTTGGAGGGGTCCGGAGACTTGGGATCAAAAACTCCCTAGCTGTACATGCAAGTAAACAAGAGATATCAAATCGACTAATGTCATTAGGTGTTCAGAATCTCTTACCAAAAATTTACAACCTTCAGACTGATCAAGCAAAAGAAATTCTGGCACTCAGGTGCTCTGAGTCTGGGAAGTGCTGGTTTTGATGATAATTCTAGTGAGTTTTTATTTTGACTTTCTCAGGGACCTGCGCTTAAGATAGCTGTGCTCAGCAGGAAAAGCTTCACATCAAGTACAAACATGTGCCACATTTCAGTGTGGTAGCGTTCCTGGTGCCAGGTCTGCCCACCCTACTCAATTGTCGAGGACCTCCTTTCTCTTTGTTCTGTTCTTGCTCCAGCCTTTTTTCATCTTTACTGTCCTCGTCCCTCCTCCCGTCTTGATCTTCTGAGTCCCCCTCCCCCCCACCCCACCCTCCCCCCCCCCCCCCCCCCCCCCCCCCGCTGCTTCCATCTTTGTCCTTCTTCTTTTGCTCTGAAGTTTCCTCTTGTCTTTCCTTCCTGCCTATAGGCTTCCAGAGCTGCTTTTGAGAGGGTAATGAACCCCTGGAACACCATCTCTTCCGTGGCCAAGAGCATAATTCTGGCATTGGGCATCCTGTGTTTCCCTTTTATTGCAAAGTGGTTGGCACAGGATGTGGCATCCAGCAGTGACAGTGGCAGCACAAGAGATGGTGCTCTGGGCCTCCCTGGAGATGTTGACACTGTAGGGGAGCACTTCCTTGATGATCCAGTGGTGACTGCATTGGGCAGGTTTAGGTCCTCTGGCCTCTCCACCACTGCAGGGGTCAGTGCCTCTTCAGCCTCAGGCCTCCTTTTCAGGCAGCCACCGTGTCCAGACTTCCTGTATTGCCCACTCAAAAGATTGGTTTCTGACATCCAGATTCCACCTGGATTTTCTCGGGCTACTAAGGGCTAATTATAACTATTGTTTTGACAAAGGAGATTAAATATATATGTATATATATTAATGAAAATGGTATAATTTAATTTTTATATCTCCAAAGACTATATTTAAATAATTCCCCAATTTAAAGAAAATCTATATCAGACTATGTGTTCCTTGATTTGGCATTTATTGATTTAGGGTTTAATAAAATATTACTTCTGCTTTTAATACAAATATCTTAGACTATGAACTTCCCTCATGTCTCAAATTTTCTTGTTGCCAGTGCAAAGCAGCATTCTTGCTGCCAACCCAAGTTTCTGCTTTGGACTTTTCCCCAGGGCCTGTTGTTATAGTGGATGGAGGCTTCTTCACTGTCTTCGATCTTCTCTATCTTCAATAGGAATGAAATGGATAACTCACCTTATTAGTTTTTAGGGTGGCTATACCAAAGTGTCACAAGCTGATTTGCTTAAAAATCAGAAAATGTTCTCTCACAGTTCTGGGTGCTAGAAGTTGGAAATCAAGATGTCAGCAGGATCATCTCCTGATATCTCTAGGAAAGAATCTGTTCCTGCTTCTTCTTGCTTCTGGGGGTTGCTGGCAACCCTTGGTCTGTAGGTGTCGCTGTCTGAAGCGATTGCCGCTTGGAGCAACGAAGCCGCGGGAAGAAGTTCAGAGGCAAGCTGGAAACAAACAGGCTTTTTATTCTGATAACTTCTCTCTCTGGCTCCAACAACGACTCCTACATGCCACATACACCACCAAACAACCCACAAACAAACGGTGCCAACCAGAGTCTGATCTCGGCTCAAGTCTCATGAGATCCCGGGCCAAGTCCCGTGAGACCACAGAAGGCGGCAATGCCCGAACATCTCCATGGCCCGCAGCCAACTGCAATCTCAGCCATCTCCCCAGTCAGGGCTCTTGCATGTAGGTGCATTGACAGTCCAGTTTCTGCCTCTGTTTTCTCAGAGTGTACCCCTATACGGCTATGTCTGTTTTTCTCTTCTGAGAAGGATGCCCATCATTGGATTAGAACCTGCGCTAATCCAAATAAACTAATCTTAACTAATTCTATCTGAAAAGACCCTATTTCCAAATAAGATCACCTTCTGAGATTCTGCATGGACATGAGAGGAAATATTGAACCTAATATATAGTCTCTATGGCATGTCTGTCCTCAGTTTCTAAGCTCCATGTACCATGAATTCATCTAAATATACTTTGTACATCAGCCACTTCCTGTTGTACCTGATGTGCTTCTTACTAATGGCTTTCAGCTGTTTCTAAGAGAGTAAAACATTCTTATTCTGATCTTTCCAAAAAAAGGGACTGAAAACTTTTTGGCTAAGAGGGCAGAGGCAGAGAATGGTGGTGCTCCATTGAATTGGTTCCTCAACTCTCTTAACCAGGGGTCTTGGATATCCTAGGTCCTATGGTCATGTTCAGATTGGTGGCAAAGATACAGAAACTCCAGGACCCATTCTTCTGACTCACATTCCAGCACTCTTTCTTTTTCTTAGTGGTTCTTTTAGTTATACACAATATTAGAATTCATGTTGACATAACTATGAAAGCATGGAATGTAATTTGATCTCATTCAGTCCCCACTATTTCCCCTTTCTCTCCCCTCCTTCCTACCCCTGTTTTCTTCCCTCTACTGATCTTTCTGCTATTTACTTATAGTTGTTTTTTTTTTTTTAATTTAGTATCTCATGGATATACACGATGGCAAGATACACTGTGGTATACTCATATATGTACATAGGAAAGTTAGGTCAGATTCATTCCACTGTTCTTCCCTTATCCCATCTCTCCTCTCTCCCATCAAACCCCTTCATCTAGTCTACCAATCTGACTTCTATTTTGATGGATTCCACACACCCCTCCAAATTATTTCCCTCTTATTTTGAACTAGCTTCTGCATGTCAGAGAAAGATAGTAGACATTCAAATGTCTACTTTCAGGGTCTGACTTATTTCAATTAGCATGATAGTCTCTAGTTCCATCCACTTACCAGAAAATGTCCTAAGTTCATTATTCTTTGTGGCTGAGAAACACTCCATTGCGTATATATACTGCATTTTCTTTCTCCATTCATCTGTTGAAGAGCACCAACATTGGGTCCATAGCTTGGTTATTGTGAATTGTGCTGCTATAAACATTGATGTAGTTGTATACCTACAGTATGCTGATTTTAGATATTTTGGATATGTACTGGGCTATATGGTGGTCCATTTCTAGTTTTTTAAAGAGTCACCATACTGCTTTTCAGAGTGGTCACACTAATTTGCAGTCCCTGCAACAATGTATGAGTGTAACATTTCCCCCACATCCTTGCCAACATTTATTATTATTTGTATCCTTTTAAAAATTTATTTAATTTTTATTCTAAGTTGTTAGAAATGACAGCAGAATGCATTACATTTTATATTATACTTATAGAGCACGTTTTTACATATTTCTGGTTGTATACAAAGTATATTCACATCATTCGTGACTTCATATATGCACTTAAGGTAATGATATCCATCTCATTCTACCATCTTTATTTTTTTCTTCTTCACCCTTCCCTTCCCTCCCATTGGCCATTCTAGTGTTCCTCTAATCCTCCTATGTTCCCGGTCCCAACCCCACTGTCAATCAACCTCCTTATGTCAGAGAAAACATTTGGCGTTTGGATTTTTGGGATTGGCTAACTTCACTTAGCATTATATTCTCCAACTTCATCCATTTACCCGAGAATGCCACTATTTTACTCTTTTATTGCTGAGTAATACTCCATTGTGTACATATACCACATTTTCTTTATTTATTCCTCTACTGAAGGGCATCTAGGTTGGTTCCACAGTTTAGCTATTGTGAATTGTGCTGCTATAAACATTGATGTGGCTGTGTCCCTGTAGTATGCTGCTTTTTAGTCCTTTGGGTATATGCTGAGGAGTGGGATAGTTGGGTCATAAGGTGGTTCCAATCCAAGTTTTCCAAGGAATCTCCATACTGCTTTCCATATTGGCTGTACCATTTTGCAATTCCACCAGCAATGTATGAGTGTGCCTTTTTCCCCACATCCTTGCAACATTGATGTGGCTGTGTCCCTGTAGTATGCTGCTTTTTAGTCCTTTGGGTATATGCTGAGGAGTGGGATAGTTGGGTCATAAGGTGGTTCCAATCCAAGTTTTCCAAGGAATCTCCATACTGCTTTCCATATTGGCTGTACCATTTTGCAATTCCACCAGCAATGTATGAGTGTGCCTTTTTCCCCACATCCTTGCCAACATTTATTGTTGTTTGTGTTCTCAATAGCTGCCATTCTGACTGGTGTGAGATGAAATCTTAGTTTTGATTTGCATTTCTCTAATTGCCAGAGATGTTGAACATTTTTTCATGTATTTGTTGATTGATTGTGTATCTTCTTCTGAGAAGTGTCTGTTCAGTTCCTTGGCCCATTTGTTGATTGGGTTATTTGTTTTGTTGGTGTTAAGATTGTTGAGTTCTTTATATATTCTAGAGATTAGTGCTCTATCTGATGTGCATGTGGTAAAAATTTGTTCCCAATTAGTTGGCTCTTTATTCACCTCACTGAGAAGAAGCTTTTTAGTTTGAATCTATCCCATTTATTGATTCTCAATATTAATTCTTGCACTACAGGAGTCTTATTAAGAAACTTGGGGCCGAATCTGACATGTTGGAGATTAGAGCTTACTTTTTCTTCTATTAGGCATAGTTTCTCTGGTCTAATTCCTAGATCTTTGATCCACTTTGTACATGGTGAGAGATAGAGGTTAATTTTATTTTGTTGCATATGGATTTCCAGTTTTCCCAGCACCATTTGTTGAAGAGGCTATCTTTTCTTCAATGTACATTTTTGGTGCCTTTGTCTAATATAAGAAAACTGCAATTATATGTGTTAGTGTCTGTGTCCTCTATTCTGTACCATTGGTCTATCTGTCTATTTTGGTGCCAATACCATGCTGTTTTTGTTACTATTGCTCTGTAGTATAATTTAAGGTCTGGTATAGTGATGCCACCTGCTTCACTCTTCTTGGTAAGGATTGCTTTAGTTATTCTGGGTCTCTTATTTTTACAGATGAATTTTATGACTGCTTTTTCTATTTCTATGAGGAATGTCAGTGGGATTTTGATTGGAATTGCATAAAATCTGTATAGCGCTTTTGGTAGTATGCTCATTTTGACAATATTAGTTCTGTCTATCCAAGAGCAAGGTAGATCTTTCCATCTTCTAAGGTCTTCCATAATTTCTTTATTTAGTGTTCTGTAGTTTTCATTATAGAGTTCTTTCACGTCTTTGGTTAAGTTGATTCCCAAGTATTTTATTTTATTTTTTTTATGCTATTGTAAACAGGGTAGTTTTCCTCATTTCCCTTTCAGAGGATTTGTCACTGATATATAGAAATGCCTTAGATTTATGGGTGTTGATTTTGTATCCTGCTACTTTTCTGAATTCATTTATGAGTTTCAGAAGTTTTCTGGTGGAATTTTTTTGGGTCTTCTAGGTATAGAATCATATCATCAATAAATAGTGATAATTTGAGTTCTACTTTACCTATCTGTATCCCTTTAATTTCTTTTGTCTGTCTAATTGCTCTGGCCAGCGTTTCAATTACTATGTTAAATAGAAATGGCGAAAGAGGGCATCCCTGTCTTGTTCCAGTTTTTAGGGGGAATGTTTTTAATTTTTTTCCATTTAGAATGTTGGCCTGGAGCTTTGCATAGATGGCTTTTACAATGTTGAGATACATTCCTGTTATCCCTAGTTTTTCTAGTGTTTTGAACATGAAGGGGTGCGGTATTTTGTCAAATGCTTTTTCTGCATCTATTGAGATAATAATATGGTTTTTATCTTTAAGTCTATTGATGTTCTGAATTACATTTATTGATTTCCATATGTTGAACCATCCCTGCATCCCTGGAATGAACCCCATTTGATCATGGTGTATTATATTTTTGTTTTTGTATCCATTTTACCAGAATTTTATTGAGAATTTTTGTATCTTTGTTCATTAGAGATATTGGTCTGAAGTTTTCTTTTTTGATGTATCTTTGCCTGGTTTTGGGATCAGGGTGACATTGGCCTCAGAATGAGTTTGGAAGTGTTCCCTCTTTTTCTGTATCCTGAAATAAATTGAAGAGTATTGGTATCAGTTCTTCTTTAAAGGTCTTGTAGAACTCGGCTGTGTATCCATTTGGTCCTGGGCTTTTCTTGGTTGGTAGGCTTCTGATGGCATCTTCTATTTCATTGCTTGAAATTGGTCTGTTTAAATTGTGTATATCATCCTGCTTTAATTTGGGCAGATCATACAACTCTAGAAATTTGTTGATGCCTTCAGTGTTTTGTATTTTATTGGAGTACAAGTTTCCAAAATAATTTCAAATTATTTCCTGTATTTCCATAGTGTCTGTTGTGATATTTCCTTTTTCATCATGTATGTTAGTAATTTGAGTTTTCTCTCCTTCTCTTTGTTAGCCTGGCTAAGGGTCTGTCAACTGTATTTATTTTTTCAAAGAATCAACTTTTTGTTTTGTCAATTTTTTTCAATTGTTTCTTTTGTGTTTCAATTTCATTGATTTCATCTCTGATTTTCATTATTTCCTGTCTTCTACTGCTTTTGGTGTTGGATTGTTCTTCTTTTTCTAGAGCTTCGAGATGTAATGTTAAATCATTTATTTGTTGACTTTTTCTTCTTTTCAGGAATAAACTCAATGCAATAAACTTTCCTCTTAGAATTTCCTTCATGGTGTCCCAGAGATTTTGATATGTTGTGTCTGTGTACTCATTCACCTCTAAAAATTTTTTAATCTCCTCTTTGATGTCATCTGCAACCCATTGTTCATTCAGTTGCATATTACTTAGTCTCCATGTGTTGGAATTGCTTTTATTTCTTATTTTATCATTGATTTCTAATTTCATTCAATTATTGTCTGATAGAATGCAGGGTAGTATCTCTATATTTTTTATTTGCTAAGAGTTGTTTTGTGGCATAGTATATGGTCTATTTTAGAGAAGGAACCATGTGCTGCTGAGAAGAAAGTGTATTCGCTTGTTGAAGGATTAAATATTCTACATAAGTCAGTTAAGTCTAAGTTGTTTATTGTATTTTTGAGTTCTATAGTTTCTTTGTTCAGCTTTTGTTTGGAAGATCTATCCAGTGGTGAAAGAGGTGTGTTAAAGTCTCCTAGGATTATCGTGTTGTGGTCAATTTGACTCTTGAGAAGAATTTTTTTGATGAACATGGATGCTCCATTGTTTGGGGCATATATATTTATAATTGTTAAGTCTTGTTGGTGTATGTTTCCCTTGAGCAGTATATAGTGTCCTTCTTTATCCCTTTTGATTGACTTTAGCTTGAAGTCTACTTTATTTGATATGAGGATGGAAACCCCTGCTTGCTTCCTCAGTCCATGTGAGTGGTAGGATTTCTCCCAACCTTTCACCCTCAGCCTGTGGATGTCTTTTTCTACGAGATGAGTCTCTTGGAGGAAGCATATTGTTGGGTTTGTTTTTTTGATCCAATCTGCTAGTCTATGTCTTTTGATTGGTGAGTTTAGGCCATTAACATTCAGAGTAATTATTGAGACATGTTTTGTATTCCCAGCCATTTTTGTTTATTTTTGGTATTTAACTTGACATAGTTTCTCCTCTGATTGGTTTCTCCTTTAGTGTAATACCTCCCTCTGCTGATTTTCATCATTGTTTTTCATTTTCTCTTCATGGAATATTTTGCCAAGGATGTTCTGTAGTGTTGGCTTTCTAGTTGTAAATTCTTTTAACTTTTGTTTATCATGGAAGGTTTTTATTTTGTCCTCAAATCTAAAGCTTAATTTTGCTGGGTATAAGATTCTTGGTTGGCATCCCTTTTCTTTCAGAGCTTGGTATATGTTGTTCCATGATCTCCTGGCTTTGAGTGTCTGGGTTGAAAAATTTTCCGTGATATGAATTGGTCTCTCCTTATATGTAATCTGATTCCTCTTTCTTGCGGCCTTTAAAATTCTATCCTTATTTTGTATGCTAGGCATTTTCATTATAATGTGTCTTGGTGTAGATCTGTTGTGATTTTGTACATTTGGTGTCCTATAAGCCTCTTGTATTTGGTTTTCCAATTCATTCTTCATGCTTGGGAAATTTTCTGATATTGTCTCATTGAAGAGATGGTGCATTCCTTTGGTTTGAAACTCTGTGCCTTCCTCTATCTCAATTACTCTTAGATTTGGTCTTTTGGTGCTGTCCCATAATTCTTGGATGTTCTGTTCATGGTTTCTTACTATCTTCATTGTGTGGTCAACTTTATTTTCAAGATTATATACTTTGTTTTCATTGTCTGTAGTTCTTTCTTCCAGTTGATCTAGTCTGTTGGTGATGCCTTCAATTGTGTTTTTTATTTGGTTAATTGTTTCCTTCATTTCAAGGATTTCTGACTGTTTTTTTTTCTTCAGAGTTTCTATCTCTTTTTTGAAGTAATCTTTTGCTACCTGTATTTGCTCTCTTATATCTTTGTTGTAGTGGTCAATTTTTGCCTATATTTGCTCATTTAGGTCATTCTTTGATTCACAGATCATTTTAATTATGAACCTTCTGAACTTCTTCTCTGACATTTCATCAACTTCGCTGAGCATGGGTTCTGTTATTGTAGTATCCTGGTTTGTTTGGGGTACTTTCCTCCCTTGTTTTTTCATGTTATCTATTTGCCTTTCTTTCTTGCAGTGTAGATCTGAGATATTACAGTTTCTACCCTACCTTCTTGTAATATCCATGCAGGTTGTCTGTGCCTCCCCTTAATGTTGGACTTTCAAAACCTGCTGATGTCCCAGTCCCTGGGACTGGGTCCCATGCAGTTTGGTGTGGGCTGAACTGGTTGAATCTGAGCTCCTGCAGTGGTCTGCTGGTTGGAAGAGGCAGTCCTCTGAGCGGAGGTCAGTGAAGCTGTCCTAGGCCTTCCTGAGCTCTGCGGGTGTGGGCTGTGCTGACCTGGCCTGTGCTTGAGCAGAGGTTGGCCACACTCAAGTGGATGTCAGCGGGACTGTCCTGGGGCTGGCTGCGCTAGGGTGGAGGTCAGAAGGACTGACCTGGTCCTGGCCACAGTCCAGTGTCTGTCCCCGGGACTGTCCTTGGCCCACCTGCACTCAAGCAGAGTTGAGTCTTCTGCTCTGGGGCAGAGTTCGGCGGGACTGACGGGAACCTGGTCGCACACAAGGGGAGGTCAGCGGGACTGACCTGAGCCTGGTCGCGCTAGGGCGAAGGTCAGCGGGACTGACCTGGGGCTGGCCACGCTGGGGTGGAGGTCAGCAGGACTGACTTGGTCCTGGCCGCACTCCAGTGTAGGTCCCCAGGACTCTATTTGTATTCTTGATAATTGCTATTCTGACTGGAATGAGATGAAATCTCAATGTAGTTTTGATTTGCATTTCCCTAATTGCTAGAGATGTTGAATATTTTTTGGCCATTTCTGTTTCTTCTTTTGAGAAGTATCTGTTTAGTTCTACTGCCCATTTATTAATTGGATTATTTTGGTGTTTTTTTACATTCCTCATACATTCTGGATATTAAGATCTTCTCCCCTTTTGTAGGATCTCTCTTCATGCTTTTCATCATCTCCTTTGCTGTACAGAACCTTTTAAATTTGATGCCCTCCAATTTATTGAATTTTGGTTTTATAGGAATCTTGTTAAGGAAGTCAATTCCTGTGCTTACATGTTATAGAGTTTCTGGTCTAATCCTAGGTCTTTGATCCAGTTTGAGTTGGCTTTTATGCTGTGAGAGATAGGGGCCAAGTTTCAGTCTTCTACATATGGATTTCCAGTTTTCTCAGTACAATTTGTTAAAAACTCTATTTTTTCTCCAACATATGTTTTTGGCACCTTTGTCTACTATCAGATAACTGTATTTATATGTTTTTTTTTTTCTCTTTCTCCTATTTTATGCTATTGGTTCTTATGTCTGTTTTGGTGCTAGTACCATGCTGTTTTTGTTATTATAGCTATGTAGTATAATTCAAGGTCTGGTATTGTGATGCCACCTGCATCACTGTTTTTGCTCAGAATTGCTTTGGCTATTCTGGATCTCTTATTTTTTTCCAAATGAATTTGTCACTCAACTGGCTTATACCAGATGGATTTCAATCATTCCTATGATGTAGTATTTATTTCTTCATGACAAATTTTAAGTTATTTTATTTCTTGGCCTGAGTCTGTGCATTGAAATATCGACATGAGAAATCATGAGAATTTATGTGGACACTGACAGATTCATTTCTCCTGGGCATTACTTAGTACATTACCCATGATTGCTTTTATTCGTGTTTGGTTTTGTGACTTTATTTAATTATTCCCACAGAAGTTCATTTAGAGCCCTCTTGGGCTTTCCTGTAGATGAGTGTGTCCTTCAGTTTTCTCTGCAGAAGACTATTCCACTTCAGGATGCAAACATCCACCATCCATGTGTGAGCACCATTGTTTAGATCTATTTTTCTCATGATATCTGAGACATTTTGGCTCAAGTATGAGCGTCTTGTCTACCAACAAGGTACTGATCTTCTAATTCTTGATTTTTTCCTCCTGAGACCCTACCCTTAATTTGTGAGTGTCAGGAACCCACACCCCAGGTACATAGTAATAATATTGCTACTTCTGAGGCACACTCAGAGTGCATGGGCATGCTAGGGCCAGTTTTGCTATTATGTGGGGACAAAGTGGCTTTGACCTATTTCCACACTCTTTCATGGTCTGAAAAATCATCCCACCTCTGGCTATTCAACACTCCAAAAGGTTTGCGTACTTGCTCTTCTCCCTGAGTATTTCTAGGTTTGTTAAATATGTTAAATATTTTCTTTTCAATACTTTTGCTTCCCTTTATCCTCCTACTTTTTTTAAAAAAAGTTTATCAAAGTGTATCCTTCTAAGCTGAATGCCATGGGGCTATTTTCCACTTAGTTTAGTCTATTTGTATTATTATTCTACTGTTCTCTTGCTTGTACTAGCTCCCAATTGAGCATGAATTTGCCATTTCCAACCACTTCCAGATCATTAATAAAGCTGTGAAGAAATACAGGTCTTACCCCAAACCCTGTGGCACCAATTAGACACTTACCCTCAAATGGGATCCTTGGCAATTTATCATTACCCTGTGGTCTTTCATCCAGTGTTTAATCAATGAGGCTGGGTTCCTGTCCAAGCCAATTTTAAACTAAGTTTCCAAGGAAACTTTCTTTAGACAAATTGCTTTGTTGAAACTGTCTATTCACTGGTAGTCTTTCCAGCTGCTCAGTTTGGAGCACACAAACATGCCAGACCATTTCTTTGCCTCTAAGAATTGTTCAAGGTAGGAGCATTCATCTCTTTTCTCTTTCAACAATCTTCTCTCCTTAGGGGAAAGAAAGTAGAAAGAGAACTAAATCATTGGGATCAGCTCCCTTTTGTATTACCAGTGACTGAAATGTTGTTAGGATGGGTTTGGAAAGAATAGCACACAGTCTACTATGGATAAGGATTTGGTCACCCAGTTCTGCCTCCCCAGACATACTTAGGTGCACAACTCCCTAGAAGGGTCCAATAAAAGGAGACCAATGACATGGGTGGGTGTCCACCATGCTCAAGGAGTCTGAGGATCAAATCACAATTATTGAGCATCAATTATATTTTAAAACTTATATCAGAGTTGTCCACACAAACCTAAAGACATCATAGCCTACACTCTCAGTGTCTTCAAGTCCAGTGGTGGCAGAATTATGAACTCAATAGCCAGGTTAACCATCTTTCAACTCTTGTGAAAATACTCACTGTTGTTCCCTACTAGGGCTTGAGGTAGTAGAAGGCCCTAACATGTATATAAATACATTTGAAATTGTATCACCTGGTATGGCAAAACTTGTAACATTTTTCAAGTTAATACTGCTCCCAGCTGGGTTAGGCTATCAGAGAATGACATGTACTATAGGTACTTTTCTTGGGGAAATTATGTAAATGAGAAGCTCGATGGGAGAAGTCTGGGTATTAGAGAGTCAGCTCTAGTGGTAAGCATGTGCAAGACAAAAACAGGCAGGGAGCTCCAAAACCATCTTCACCAGAGGTGCTTTCCATGTGTGGTGTTGGGACCTTTACATCCAAATCACCAGAGAGGGTAAGATGAACCAAGAGAGCCAGCCAGGAGCCACACCTTGAATCTTCTGGTCCATAGTCTAACTGGTGATCCATTGCACCACTGGCCTACAACCCACCTGAATGGATAAGATGTAGATTTCTGTCTGGTATCTTAGACCTACTCCATCACAGATTCTGAGTATGAATCTGCATTTTAATAAGCACTTAGGTTGTTCTAAATCAGGAATTTTAAACCTGAGTTCCTAGGCCTGTTAGGGTGTGTTTCTCATACTTTACTAGGCATAAGGCTCACATGGAGAGGGATGAAATGTAGGTGCTCAAGAATCTACTTCTTATAGGTTCTTCCCTAAGTGTGGGGGACCTGCCTGTGATTTTAGTCAGCATCTTGGATCTCTCTGATGCAGATAGTACAGGGACCTCACTCTGAGAAATCCTGGCGATGTTAGGAGTTCTGTGCCTGAATCCCCATCTTCCAGCCCACTCCCAACTTTTCACGCATGTGCCTCTGTGCCATTTTATGGTTAGGAGGATCAGATTCCAATGGGTTTCAGTCCAGAGCAAAGTTAAGATGCACTGACACAGAGGATGTAAGAGCCTTTAATGAGGAAGTAGCTAAGACGGCGGCTGGCTGAGAGCCAAGAGGAGGCGTTTACTTGTTTACACATGACCTTCATGTAATTGACTAAGAATCTTTCTGTGCCACACCTGTACATGTGTATACTTAATGGGTGAAGCGTATTTAACCAGGCCGGCGGCATCAGAGGAGAGGGAGAGAAAGGAAAGAAGAAGAAGCAAGAATAAAGAAACCACTCATTCCCAGTCTGCCTCCGATTTCTTTCCCACGGTATCGTTGCTGTAGGCGGCAACAAGAGGAAGGTTAAAAGACTTGCGAGATGCAGGCAAGAAGACTTACCAGTTCCAATACCTTCTTGTGCCTCTATGTATGCAATTTAAATAAAAGAGAGATCATCAGCCAGCCACTCCAGAAACTGCTCCTTCTGGTGAGCTATTTGCTACACAAATGATGCATGAGCCATGCATGTCCCAGCAGAAGCTTGAGGACAGGAACACAAAAAAAGGCATTCAGTTTCCAGGTTCTGATTCATTTCTCTCACTGTCCAGCCTTTAGACATTATTTTAGGGGAGGCCAAATTTAAAATAGAATAAAAAAAAACCACAATAATAACAATGTTTAAGTTACTAAAAATGCTACCCCTGAAAATACACATTTTCTGACAGCAGAGGTATCATGTCCTGAAGTCTCCAAACTGTCTCTCATGGAGGACCACTTCTGCTTCCCTCAGTATATAACTGGAAGACAAGTGCAGGCCTTATTTGCTCACTCTCCTGTGATTTATAGTTAAACTGAGCATTTTCTTGTATACACGATTTCACAGGTGTTTAACCTAGCTCCCATTGCATTCCCAGGAAGCACTCTGTTTGTTTCACTTTCTTTTCTTTCATTTTTAGTGGTGGTCAGGTTGGTGAAGATAAACTAAAACCCCAGAAAACTTTTTTTTTTAAAGTTGTAGATGGACACAATACCTTTATTTTATTTATTTATTTTTTATGTGGTGCCGAGGATCAAACCCTGTGCCTCACACTGTGCTAGACAAATGCTCTACCTCTGAGCTACAGCCCCAGTCCCCAGAAAACATTTTAAGGTCCAAATTTTTGGATTCTCTGCCAAGGACACAGCACATTGGAGTGGGAAGAACTCTGGCTGTGGGAGCTGGAAGATCCCAGCAATGGCTCCCCCACGTGACTCTGGGAAGGCTGTGAGCCTCAGCTTCCCCATCTGCATGGAGGCAGATGGCTTCACTCCACTTGTCTGCACAGGCTGACGTTTTCTCAACCTAGTCAGAAGAATTCAGTGCCTTTTCCTTCCCTCCTAGTGATCTACCCATGCCACAAGGATTATAGAGCCAGGAGATTTTGTGAAGTCTTCTAACCCTAAGTCTCCTCCCAAAACGTTTCATCTTCCTGCTCCCGAACAGGGTCTCTTCTCCCCTCTCTGCTTCACACAGTGCTCCGACTCACTGGCTGAGTTTTCTAGGTCTCCCACTTCCCCTAACTGCAGCTTCTTTGCAGTCCTCTAAATCACTGTTCACTTCATTGCTTGACCCAACTATACCTATAGCCTCCAGGGGCGCAGAAAACAAGGAACCGTCCTCTTCCCTCACCTCACCCCTGCCCTTTACCTAGGAAAACACAGTGATTCAGAAGTTAGATATGACTTCATATTAATCACAACTTTTACCCCCTTTTTAAGAACCTTTAAGTGAATTACAGCCTTGCTCATGCTGGATGTAAAGGGTGAACAGGTTTAGGTAACAGCAGGAAATCTGAAGAGGCCCAAGGCTGGAGGCACTTCCTAGGGCCTGCCTCCACCCCAATGCTAAAGGAGTGGCATTTCCCATGTCCTGAGTCCATGCTAGGCATGAGTCATGGAGGCAGGGCAGGAAGGACAGATGGACACTTTGTAAAAAGGGGAAATCATGCCTAATTCACAGGGCTGTCCTAAAGGCCAAGTAAAATAACATCTGTAAATGACCAAATGAACTGTCTTGCACTTGGGAGGTTAAAGGAAAGCTCTGCTGTGTACACATAGACACAGTCTCTCTGTTGGTCAACTTTCCCAGCAAAAATAAAGTGTGCCTGATCCCACTGGTATGGACACCTCCTGAGGGCAGGGATTTTGTCCTGTGTGTTTCTCACTAGGTATTCCTTGTATCTAGAATATGCTTTAGCGTTAACTGGTGCTTGGCATGCAGTTGTTGAGTTGAATGAAAGAATGAATGTATGGGTGAAAGCCTGCAGACAAGAGAATGGGCTCAGAGAGGTGAAATGAATTGTTCAAAGACTTGCAGCTGTGTGGCTGTAGAACGGAGACGTTAACTTGGTCTCTGTCCCACAGGACAGTGTTTTTCTTTTGCCTCAGCTGCCATGACCCGCTGGGTGTTCTGATCTAAGGGTCAAATCTCCTAGAACACAGAGGCTTGGAGTCTGGCACTCAGCAAGGATTAAAACTCATCACATCTCCAGTGTCCTAAAAGGATCTTCTTCATGAAAGCCACTGTATTTACTATGTTTTAGCCATACTGCCTGATAGATGAGCTAACCTTCTCCCCCCCACCCCAAGAGGTTTCCATATCCTGAGCAAAGCAACCTTGTTTCATTTTTCTGGGAAGGAGCCAATGGGCTTAAAGGTCGCTCTGTTCTCTGGGCAGGATGTTTCTTCCCCGGACAGGATGTTTTTCCCCCAGGCAAGAGCCAATAGTGTTAGAGGTCGCCCTGTTCCATGGGCAAAGAGCCAATGGCATTGGGGTTGCTCTGGTGCACCCCCACCAGAAATCCCTATATAGAGTCCCGTTGAGAGACTCTCACACACAACAGCTCCACCCTGCAGAGAGAAGGAAGCCACTGCACCAGCCTTAGACCCATCGCCTCCAGCGTGACGGCAGCTGCCCCAGCCAACAGCTCCATCCTCCAGCCAGACAGCAGCTGCTTTAGCCAACAGCTCCAGAGATCCCAGCCAGCACGACCAGGCACCCACCTTCCATTCAGAGCTTGCATACTCCCCTTTCCCAGCACCTCTTCGACCTTTGACCAGAACACCTCTTTGACCTCCAACCAGCCACAAAGGCTGTTGAATAAATCTCTTGGCTGCACGGCTGTCCCCAGTGTGATTTTTGCCCTTCACTGCCCTTCCTTAAGTTCTTCAAATCTACTTCAGGGCCTTTGCACATGCAGTTCCCTAGAACACTATTTACCTGGCTCTTGCCTTGACTAAGTTCTTTTCATCCTTCAAGCCTTAGCTTACTGGGGCTTTTTTGAGAATCCATTCCTACTGTCTGCTATGGTCTAAATATTTGTGTCCCCCTCCCTCCAAATTCATATAGGAACCTAATCTTTATTGTGATAGTATTAAAAGATGAGGGCCTTTGGGAAGTGATCAGATTATGAGGGTTTTGTCTTCTTGAATAAGATTAGTGCCCTATAAAAGGACCCTAAAAAGCTCATCTGCCTCTTCTACCTTAGGAAGACACCATCTACGAACAAGGAAATGCTGAGGAACCTCACTAGACAATTTACTGTTGCCTTGATCTTGAAACTTCCCAGCCTCCAGAACTGCAAACACTAAGTTTCTATTTTTTATAAGTTACCCAGTCATCCTGAACAGACTAAGACTGTATGCACATAAATTTTTTTCAGTTATTTTTTCCATTATTTGCTTGTGATTACTTGTTTAGCTGTTCTCTTCCTATAGGGCCATGGCATTTCTACTCTGTTGACTTTTGTATAATCAGTGCTAACACAGTGTCTGTAGTGAATGAATCAATGAATAAATCTTTATCAAATAAAATGCAAAGGGTTTTGGGATCAGGCATCTTCCCATCAGTTACCCTAGTGACTATTTGAATATGTAGTGTTTCAAGGAGCATCTCCCAGAAGGTAACAGGCTCTTTGAGACAACCACAGCTTGAAAGAGGAGCCTTCACAATGCATTCTACGATTGTGAGCTTTTGTTTAGGTCTGTTTCTAACTTGTCAAGTAGATCCCAGGCAACTGACTTGATATGTCTTCATTACAGCAGAAACCCAGACAAGGAAATTATATGCTATACTGTTGGTTCCTACTTACAAATTAAGTATAGCAAGCTGTGATAACAGTTATATACATATTCAATTCAAGCCTTATTGGGGCATCTTTTTAAATTTATATCCTGTTAGAGTACATATAACTGGAACTTAAAAGCTATTTTAGATCAGTGGGAAAAATATTTACTGAGAACTTATGCAGTGCCTAGCCCCAGGAAGAATATAGAAGAGTCCCAAGCCCATGGGGTCTGTTCTCAAGAAACAGACTATTTAGTTAGATGAACACATTTTATACACAAGATAAGATTATACCCCTTAATGCATGCAATGAGCAGAATAGACACTAAGTAAAATTGAACTTAAAGAAGGAGAATAAATGTGTGCTGGAGTCTTAAGGGAAAGGAATGTGGATGAAGTGAAATTTAACTGGACTTTGAAAGATGGGGGAGAATAAATCAACATATTTATTGAGTGCCTACTGTGCATAAGATATGACACTAAATACTATGGGGGATACAAAGAATTATAAGACAGGGTCTTTGCCCTTGGCAAGTTTATGATCTACTTGTAGAGACATGACATAAATCAGTGAGAAGTTAAATAACATTATGAGAGATAAATAGCCACTGAGACAATGGCAGCATAGGAGATGTCATGAGGTGTTGTGTGTTTAGTTGCACAATGAATGAAACAGACAACAAAAGCATCAGAGTTCAAAACATGTGGGTTGGAAAGACTTCTCAGAAGATAGAAGACTCAAACTGCAGTTAGAAGGATGGGGAGGGCTGGCTAAGAAGATGATGGAGGACGATGGGGGACGGCACCAGGGAGGGAGAGTGGAGAATGACCTAACTGCAGAGGCAGGGCAGGAAAATCTGTCAGAGGAAAATGAGTGAGCCAGGTTGGTTAGAGCAGATGAAAACTGAGAAGACGGAAGGTTAGAAGCAAAGCTAGGGAGAAACATTAAGACTGAATTATAAAGGCAATCAAAGATAGGCCACTGAGCTTACACATACCCTCCACACAACTAAAAGCCACCGAAGATTTTGCATAGGGGCATGATATTTAGAGATGGGCCAGACATGCGTCTTAAATGTTTCAAACCTGGATTTCAGGAGGATTCAGTGACACCTGCACACTCATGTACTGAGCACCTGCAATTGCCCAGATGTGGGCTTATCCAAAGATGCAAAGATTACTAACATAGGCCCCCTGCAAAGGAACTGAACAGATGCTTCACAGAAGAAATATGAATGGTCACCAAATAAATGAATGAGTGTTCAATATCTTTAACAATTAGTGAAATGCAAATCAAAACTACACTGAGATTCCACCTCACTCCAGTCAGAATGGCAATTATCAAGAATACAAGTAACAATAAATGTTGGTGGGGATGTGGGGGAAATGGTACACTCACACATTGCTGGTGGGACTGCAAATTGGTGCAACACCCTGGAAAGCAGTATGGAGATTTCTCAGAAAACTTGGAATGGTACTACCATTTGACTCAGTTATCCCACTCCTTGGTTTATACGCAAAGGACTTAAAATCAACATACTATGTTGACACAGCCATATCAATGTTTATAGCAGCTCAATTCACAATAGCCAAGCTATGGAACCAACCTAGGTGCCCTTCAATAGATGAATGGATAAAAAACAATATGCTGTATATACACAATGGAATGTTACTCAGCCATGAAGAAAGGTGAAATTAATGGCATTTGCCAGTAAATGGATGGAATTGGAGACTATTGTACTAAGTGAAATAAGCCAATCCCCAAAAACCAAAGGCCGAATGTTCTTTCTGATATGTGGATGCTAACACACAGTAAGGCACAGGGGAGAATAGCATTTCACTGGATTAGACCAAAGAGAATGAAGAGAAGAGAGGGGGGAATAGGAAAGACAATAGAATGAATCAGACATAACTTTTCTATGTTCATATATGAATCTGTGACCATGTTTAACCACAAGAATGGGATCCTAAGTTATGCTCCATGTACATATAATATGTCAAAATACACTCTACTGTCATGTAAAAAACAATATAGGGACCCTGGCTTCAAATTTCTTAAGTATAAAGTGGGGTAATGCTAAGTAAGCAATTTTAGATTGCTCAATATCTTCCAGAAATAACAGAGTTCAGGAATCAGGAGGGGAACTTCAGACTTCAGCTATATGAAAAGGGAAGGAAAACTTCAATTTAGGTGTATAGGATTCAAGGTAAAGGAGGGATTTTCCCCACAGAAATGTTCAGAGGGCAAAGGCAAACCTAAGATATCCATATCCATATTTAGCTTTGCTCCGAGGAGGGATGCAGACTGTAGAGGGTACAGTCTGTTACTCTTCAATAGTGAGGTAGGGGCTGCTTTGAAGAGTTCAAGGTTGGGGTGATGGAAAAAAGCCCTTGGAAGGTTGTTATGATTTGGATGGCAGGTGTTCCCTAAAAGCTCACGTGTGAGACAATGCAAGAAAGTTCTGAGGATAAATGATTCGGTTGTGAGGATCTTAACCCAATCAGTGATTTAATCCCCTGATAGGGATTAACTGAGTGGTAGCTGAAGTGGTAGGGTGTGGCTGGATGAGGTGGGGATTGGGGGCGTGGCTTTGGGTATATGTATCTGGTGGGTGGATTCTCTCTCTTCTTCCTGATCACCATGTGAGCTGCTCCCCTCTGCCACACTCTCCTGCCATGATGTTCAGCCTCACCTTGAGCCCCAAGGAATGGAACCTGCCTTCTATTGACTAAGACCTCTGAAACTGTGAGCCCTCAAATAAACCTTTCCTCCTCTATAGTTGTTCTGGTCAGATCTTTTAGTCATAGCAGCAAAAGAACTGACTAAAACAAGGGCCTAGTCAAGCAACAAATCCTGGTCCTGGGAATTTTTGACCCCAAACTGGAAGACCATGTTATGGATATCATCAAAAAATCCCCTAAACCTGGTAGGAAATTGGATCAGTGAAAAAGAGTGTCAACCCTGGTGTTCTTCAAGAAGAGTGTTGTTACTAATAAAGTCTAACAATCTGGAAGTTTATAAATGATTTTCCCTGTTATACTAATGAATCAAGAACATCAAATTTCTCCAAAATAATATATTTTTTTTTACTTACTGACTTGCATTTAAGTATGGTTCCCTGAGTGAGAAAGCAGGGGAACTTACCTGAAAGCTAACTTACTTGGAAACTGGACGGTAATTTCCAGCCCATGGCAGGTCCCCCAATATCTGTGGCTTACGTGACTATCATCGACATTGGTGTGTATGGTTGAAAAATGTTGGGTGTGTTAAGCAAACCACAGTTTCTCTTGTGGCACAGTATTTTGATGGCACTGTGCTGTGATTTAACAATTAGAGGTTGGGAGTTTCTGGAGAGTGAGGGACCAGATCTAAAACACTGGTAAGTACTTAACAATTTTGTATACAAATAAACTGATAGAGGCCTTGGGCAGTATATGTGATTTCAGTAGAGCAGGAAGAAATTTTCAGGATCAAGTCATACAGATGACTAAGAGATTGGAAAATAGAGGTAATATCTAAGGAAGTGGCTTTTAAAAGAGTCTTCATATCTGTGAATGGCCAAGGCTATATCTGTGCTCTGATAAAAATGACTCAGATTAGATGTAAGAAAGCCCTTCCTGGCAATAAATACAGATACTGGACTAAGATTGCCAAAAAGATGTGAATGGTAATTTCTGAAAGTGCTTGGGAAATGAAAACCATCTGTATTCGGGGGTTCAGACCTTTTCTTTCCTCTGGATACAGCTATCCACACCTCTGTATCAAATTTCCCTCTTTCTACCAAGTACCTGAGTAAATCTTCATTTCTTGGAGTTTTTATACTAATCACCTATTGACCCCTCTTTTAGGGCCCAAACTCCATCGATGACATCTTCTGCGTCCCCATGGCAGATGACTTGGTGTACCTCCAATGAACAGCAACCTCTGCGTGCCAGGGAACAGGGCGCCGCCAGCTGTGAGCAATGAGTGGAGAAGAGATGGGAATGTGTGTGTTTCCTGTGGTACTTCCAGCCTTCTTTCCACCCCCAGGGAAAGTGTGCTTCCTCTCTCTTCCTCTGAAGAGCAACTGGTGTCATTGCTTATTGAGAATTGTGAGTATCTTTTTCATCCAAAGACATCAGGAACAGGAACCAGGGACTCGAGCACACCATAGTTCACTCTGCCAATTATCCCTTGCTTTATTCTCTACTGTTTGTTTTCATCCATTTGTAAATAACCTCATACTGTGGTCAGACACTTATGCTAAGCATTGCCAGGGACTTTGATGATGGTTGTCTTCATTTGATGGGCTCTGCTGAGAAAATGCCAGAAGAACTTTAACAGACACTCCCCCTCCTACTTGGCCTCAATCTGGACTCCCTTTCTTTCTTACCTTCTGTCAGCTTCCTGCTCTCTGTTTTCTATCCCATTGCCTCCCCCAATATTCATGTTCAAAGATGCTTTGAACACAACAAAAATACTGCCAGAGCTAATTATAATTGCACATGAATTTTGTTACATCATAAATTTCCTTCTTATCCTGAGTATCTCAAATTGACCTTTGATTGATAAAGAGAATTAATGTGATAACTTCTCTCTCCCTTTCCTCTCTCTTTTCAGTTTCTACTGAGTGGAATATTTTTTTCCCATCCGTGTGTGTGTGTGTGTGTTTAATTCCCTGTCCCCTGTACCCTTATTTAAACCTAAAATATTGATTAATTCTCACTTCAAGCTCAGCATTCACTAGCAGTTCAGTACAGGTGAGGGGCCAACGCAGATTCCTTAGAGGCCAGCAGCATTGAGGTGCAGATGCTAAAGTGGGGTGAACAAAAGACACTAAAACACCTACTTGAATGTTCTGTGGACTTGGGGCACAGTCACATGTGTGGGGGAGGTGGACATTTTGGGGAAATGATCCAGGACTGTGCCCTAGGTGAGCAGGATTCAGTGGTGGTGTGTGTGAACTTGCAATTGGTCTGTGTTGAACAGCCTGTTGCAGATCTCACTAGCAGCTTGATCTCAGGTGTTGCCTTAACTACTCTAGGAAGTTTCCTATAAAACAGGGGTAGTGGCAGTTCCTATCTCAGAGGGCTTGGGACAGAACTTAGATAATACTTATGAAAACATATAGCATGGTAAGAAGCTAAGGAATTGATCCACAAGTGGTAGCGATGAGTATATATAATCCCTTTCTAATGCCCTCCCCTGATTGGCAAATTGTGACCACTATTTCTTCAACTAGCTCCTTGAGAAGTTCTTGGTGCATGAAAATGATGTTCAGAACTAATCATTAGCCTTAGAAAAGAAGGAGTAAAGGCAAGGACTATTTGCCCTATGGACAGTGACAATAACTGAGTTGATATCAACTTAGGAAACTTCTACACTGTCCAAGACATTAACCTGCTTGCTGTTAGAAACTGAAGAGGGAGGAGAAAGGGAGAGAGAAATTATCACATTAATCCTCTTTATCAATCAAAGGTCATTTTGAGATATTCAGGATAATGGTGATATATTAGTATGAAGTGTGTGTGTGTGTTTGTGTGTGTGTGTGTGTGTGTGTGTGTGTGTGTGTGTGTGTGAGAGAGAGAGAGAGAGAGAGAGAGAGAGAGAATATTTTCTATTGCTTTGGGACTGGTGCCTGGTACAAGGCCTACCAAGGGCTAGGGCGAGGACCTCTCACCAGTGTAAGCTGCCTGTAATGGCCAGCCACGGCGTCACGGGAGAAAAACTCGGAGGCAGAGTAAAGCTATTACTACTTTTTACTTCTACTTTCTTAGAGAGAGCTTAGAGAGGGAAAGAAAGATTTTTAGAGAGAAAGATTAGAGAGAGCTTTTCTTCTTGTCTTCTTTAGCTTCTTTAGCTTAGAGAGAAAGAAAGAAAGATAGATAGAGCTTAGCTTAGAGAAAGATTATTTTTTAGAGCGTCTTTCTTCTTTCTTCCTCAGGAGCCTCGGTCTAACTCTGACCAGTCATTACTTCTTCTATCTGGTTTCTCTTCTGTAACCGCTCTGCCTACGTTCTGGCCGCTCTGATTCTTTTCTCCGACTCGAACTCTTCTTCTGACCGACCGAGTGACTGCACAACTGACTCAATGAATTTCTCCGTTCTCCTAACTCGGACCGCTTTCACCCGGTTATATACCTTCAGCTTTGCGGGTGCCTACAGGTGCATCACATACATATCAGGTGGAACTTATGGCTTCCAGCTAGCTGCAACAGCCCTTCCTAATTAGGGCTCCTTCACACCAGGAGCCTGGGGTGCACTCTAGTTCACAGTCTGAGAGGTGGAGGACTGAGGGGCAGAAGAGGTCAAATTGGAGGTAAATTGTTTACATCAAGAGTTGTGCTTCAGGGAGGCTCCTAGGACATGTGCCCTAGGAGACACTGCCCACAGTTGGAGGACTGATGCTTAGAGAACTTCCATGGCCAGTCTGTAAGCTAGGCAAGCAAGAAGTCATCAGAGAGAGGACTGCAGTGATAGCCAGCCATAGACCCCTCCCACTGCCTTCTCCCCACTTCAACATCAGCAGAGGAGTCATGGACTAGGGCATGAGAGGTGGCTCAGAGACCAAGCACAGTCCCAGGTCCCAGCTTGTTAGGGCTTAAAAGCGTCTTCAAAAAAGATATTCTTATGTACCTCAGAATGTGACCTTATTTGGAAATAGAATCTCACAGAGGCAATGATATTAAGATGAGGTCATTAGGGCAGGCCCAAATCCAATGTGACCATGTCTTAATGAAAGGGGAAATTTGGACATAGACATACAGAGGAAAAACAAGTGGACAGACATGAGGAAAACACCAGGTGATGATGGGGAGAAGCTGCATAATCCAGCTGGGGCCACCAGGAGCTGGAGAAGGCAAAAGGGCTTTTAGAGGGATCATAGCCCTGATTTGGGGCTTTCAGACTTCAAATTGTTGAGACAATAATTTTCTATTACTCTGAGCCATCCAATTTGTTGCCCCTTGTTACTTCAGCCTTAGGAAGCTTATAGGAAGCTCAAAGCTTTGCAGGTGGGAGGAGAAGGAGGTGTGATGTAAGTCCATTGAAGACTGAAACTTCAACTTGAGCTGCACTTTAAGAGCCAAACATGGCCCAAAAGTTATAGAATCTACCAAGATCTTATCAAGGGATGTGCTATGTAGGAAAGGGTGGTTCTATGGAGCATAGATGGAATCAGTGACTTGAAAAAACACAATTATTTTATGCATATGCCCCACCACGTTCAGACTGCATAGCAAACCGGTTTCATACAGATCCAAACATCCTCTGCCCACCAGATGCTTGGGAATTTTGCCAGGATTACTCTCAGGCTGCATGCTGGTTTCCATGACAATGTATGCAAGAGACAATCTTATAACTACCCAGTTTGCAGACTAGGAACTAGCAGTAGTTTTAAATGCTACACCTGATAATATTTTGTGATTAAACCTGATGTTTAGTGATGAACCCTTGGGACTATGAATCACTGAAATCTGAGTGAACTCAAGAACAATAATGGAACTCACTCAATGAATCCACTTACGTTACAGTTGAATAGAGAGAAGACCCCATTTCATGTCTGTGTTTGTAACTAGATTAGTACAAGGAAGCTCCATACCCAAGAGAGTCTCTACTATAGTCTAATTCCCAGTGGCCTTTCCCAAGCTTGATTAGGGTAATGGGCTTTGTTTCATTCCCATACAGCCCACTGAGATGCCCCATTATGCTCTGCACAGTCCCAAGAGGATGTGGGCTATAAGCCAAGTTTCAGGGGTGGAGCACCACCCAGGCTTTCTACCCTTCTCCCTCCTGGGGAGTGAGGCAGGGAGAGAAGTCTCATCAGGGTGGGAAGTTAGCTATGTTCACCCTGCAGGATCTCAGCAGGACTTAGTACTGTAATTAGCACTTCCTCTCTTGCGGACAGTGAGGGCAGCTCAGCTAGGGCCTCCTTATCACATACTTTAATTTTCTTCACCTTATAGGACTGGAATTACTTAGAGTTATTTTCCTGATTCTTTGATTCACTAGACAGTTCTTGTTGGTATGCCTGGGTGTGTCCAGCATTGGTGAGTTTGGAAATGATGAAAACCCTAGAAGAAGAGGCATTGAAGGAGACAGTGATGGGATGGTAGAATGGCTGGGGGAGGCAACAGAGACATATCTGGGCCTTCCATGGGGTCTTGGTCCCCAGGATAGAAAAGAAGGGGATGTGCCCAGGGCTCTGAGTAAGGGAAAGGGAGCTCTACTATTTATAAGACCACCTCTTTAGCAGTTATCTCCAGACACCCCAGATGCTCTTGGTGGGAAATTAAGTTTCTCCTCCTTAAGACCTAACCCTTTTCTCATCACAACTGGGCCGTGGATGGTTGAGCTTTGGATGTTTATTCTGGCTTATTAGTTGGCTCTACTGGGGAAAGAGGAAGGGCAAGATGGGACCAGAATTAAAGAGGTCTATTTGCTTTCTATAAAATACGCTTCACCAGGAGGTAGGAGCATGCTGTGAAATCCTTCCGTCTCCATCATTTCAAGAAACTCCTCTGGATGATCTTTCTCCCTCTCTGACTTTACAGATTGAAATCTATTAACCATTGCCCCTTTACTATCCTCTTTCCTTGGCTTTTAGGACTTCACATTTGTCTGGTTTTACCCTCATCTCTTGGGAAGCTCATTTTCCATTCATTCTCTAGTTCCTTTTCCCCTACCTGTCCTTTAAATGCTAGTGTCTCCCAGTTTTTGTTCTTAGCCCTTTGGCATTCTTTTTTTCTGAGCTTTTTCATTCATTTCCTTACTGATGACTTTCAAATCTCTATTTCTAGCCTGGGAAGTGTTTTCAACTCCAGGCTCAGAATTCCATTTCTTATTCAAAAGATAACTCCATCTTTATGTAATGCAAACACTTGCAGTAGACGCACCTAAAATCCTGTATTCCTTCCCACTCTGCAAATCAGCCTCTTCTCTTCTGTTACCCCAAATTCCACCAGCTAGCAAGACCAGAAAAGCAGGAAGCCTTTTGTAATTTCATATTCTAACTAACACCACACCCAACAATCACCCAATCCTAATAATGCTACTACCTAACTAGACCTTGGCTCCATCTACTTCTCTATTCCATTGCCACAGTCCAGATTACCACCAGCAAGCATCCGAGGGGTGTGTTAATTGTGTGGGTTCTCCCAGTTGGCTTGTTTTTGTGTGTGTGTGTCTTATTTTGTTTTGGTATACCTTCAAAACATCATTTAAGTGTATTCAATATTTATTTACAGAGAAATTACAAAAAAAAGGAACACCCGTGGAAGGAGCACTAAAGTCAAGAGAGTTGACTTCATAGACGTAGTTATCCTACAGGCTGGGAGGGACACCCAGGAGGAGAAGGGGTGGATAGTGGTGCCCAATACAGCTAGAGAGGGGCAATAAATTCTAGTTTCCCACAGCACAGGAGGGTGATTATAGTTCAGAACAATTTATTGTGTGTATTTTATAAAGAACTAGAAGCATCTGTAGCTTCCCAACATACACAAAAAGGATAAATATTTAAGCAGAGGGAAATGCTAATTACTCTAATTTGATCAGTACACATTGTGTGTATGTAGTGTATATATATATATATATATATATATATGACATATACACATGTCTATATATGCACAAACATATTTGCTATATATGTCAAACTATCACACTGTGTATTTCCTTGTGAAATTATTTACTTGTCTTAGTTTTTATTTTTAGTTTTCTAAATTTTAATTTTAAATTGTAAAATATATATATTTGGGGTACAAGTGATGGTATGATTCATGAATATGATATGGAATAATCAAATCAACTAATTGATATATCTATCACCTCAAATAATTATTTTTGTTATTAGAAATTTTACTGTCAGTGTTTTGTAAGGTATAATACATTATTATTGACTATATTTTATGTGCTGTGCAGTATATCTTAAAGAAAATAAAGCTTATTCCTCCAAACTGCAGCTGTGTACCCTCTCTCTGATCATCATCTTCCCATCTTCCCTCAGCCCCCACCTATGGTAAACACTATTCTACTCTCTGCTTCCTTCAGTTTGATTATTTTAGATTTAATTATTGGTAAGAACATGTAATGTTTGTCTATCTGTGCCTGGCTTATTTCAGTTAATATGCTGTTCTCCAATTCCATCCATGTTGTTGCAAATGACAAAATCTCTTTCTCTCTTAAGGCTGATTAGTATTCCATTGTGCATATATATCACATTTTCTTTATCTATTCATTTGTTAATGGACACTTAGGCTCAATATCAGTAATCATTAGGGAAATGCAAATTGTAACCACAATGAAATATCATCTCACATATGTCAGATTGGCTATGTTTAAAAAATGGAAGATAACAAGTGTTGGTGAAGATGTGGAAAGAAGGGAACCCATTACACTATTAGTGGGAATATAAATTAGTATAAGTATTATGGGAAACTATATAGAGTTTTCTTCAAAAAGTAAAAATAGAATTATCACATGACCCATTGATTCTACTTCTAGATATTTACTCCCAAATTTTCAAATCACTTTGTCAAAAAGATGTCTGCAATCTCAAGTTTATTGCTGAACTATTCATAATAGTCTAGTGAGGGACGCAACCTAAGTGTCTATCCACAGATGAAACAACTTATCTGCTCTAAGTCAGCCATGTCCCTTGGTAGGGTTTGCAGAGGGTGCTTGAGGTAGGGAGGTGTCTCCATAATCATAGTGGTTTATCAAAGCATTACTTCCACTCACATATACTTCTGCTTGGGAAAGCATCTCTAAAACATAAAATTATAGCCAATTTATTGCTTTTCCATAAATGTTTTAGAAACTTACTGATCCTCACTACCAGGTCCTACCAGCTGGCTCCCCTTAATTTGGTTCTGACCTCATGGAGTATGCATTGACTTCCTATTAGGTCTTTCTATCTCAATTCTTGCTATTCTTCAAACCATTTTCCACAAGGTAGACAGAATATTTTCCAAATGCATATCTGAGAGTGCCACTCACCTGGTAAACCACATTGCAGAATTGAAAGAATTTACACTATATTTTAAACTCTGCAGCCTGACAGAGGGTCAGTTTGAACTGCAACATGACTTATCTAGCATTTGTTTTCTGAATGCGGCCTCATCTGTAACCTCACATCCTGTCTCTTTCTCTTTCTATATACTCCAGCAATATTTATCCATTTTCAGTGTCCAGATGTGCCATACTCTTTTAGTCTGGGTATTCATGAATTATTTTCCTCTATGTAAGACACTTTGTTCTCCATCCTTTTTTTCCCTTGGCTAACTTCAAGGCATCCTTCCTGTATCAGTGTAAAACTCACTCTTTCAGCTAGGGCCTATTTGTCCCTAGACAAGATTCATCACCTTCAGTCTCTGGGTACTTTCCTTATAATAATACCAATTCTTTACATTGTTATCACTTGTTTAATTTTTTCTATGTTTCCATAAAGACAGGGATCATGACTAGCTTATATCCTTTGTACCTAACTAGTAGCTAACAAATGCTGAGTACAGCATTTGTTAGCTGAGAAAGAATACATAAATGAATGTATGAATGACTGAGTTAGTAGCCTTCCTTTATAGCTTAATATAGCTTATTAGAGAAAGAATACATAAATGAATATATGAATGGATGAGTTAGTAGCCTTCCTTTATAGCTTATTATTCCCTGGACTGCACATCTAACTGGTAATCAAGGCTGATATGTTCTAATTTTTACCATCTCTCATATGCTTTCCCTCTTCTATCTTATACTTGGATCATGACAATCATCTCCTACTTGCCTTCAGTTTGGCACTGTATTCAATCTCCATATGGACATCTGAAATAAACATCCATGTCCTTTCCTTTCTAGTCCACAGTATAAACATTAAACCCTTTTGCATGCCTGATCAATTTCTGCAGCTCCATTTATTCCCCCTCCTTCTCATGACCTAGCAATGCTGAATTACCTAGAGTTCTTTTGAATATTCCAGAATATTCTGTGTCTTCTAGCTTCTCTCCAGCTTTTATTCATGCTTAGCACATCTCATGCCATTTTGTGTACTTGGAAAACCCCTATGCACTTTTAAAAACTCAATTTGAGGGTGCTTCTTCTGGAGAGTCAGTCTGAACCCTTCTTTATTTGTGCCTGAGATGAATTAATGGCTATCATAGCATGAATACTATTTTTTTTTTCACGCATTCTGGTTGTTAGATCCTTTCTACTCTTGGGGCAGAGGCCATAATCTGATTCATATAATATTCCCAGCAACTAGCCCAAGGCTGGCACTTTTTGCTGAAAAATACAGGTGATCCACAGTATTCTATGCATTAAGGAGCTACTACTCCAAGATTTTCAGCATGTTGAACTAGCATCCTGGCAGACTTATCTAGAAAAGTAGCTATGAACTCCTTTTTCCTATTTGAAAGTCTGAGTAGCCTAGGACTGAGCTAAGAAAGGAATATATTATAATTCATCCCACAACTTATTTGATGAGGACTCCCTTCCTGCTGACCGTTACTTGAGCATTTCCTGGAAGGTAAATATAATCTTGAGTCCATTTCTACCTTTTAATGATGTAGAACCTTTTCTCTTTCCTAATGCCAACCCCCAGGAAGGAGGATGCTCAGCAGTGCAGGCTTCCAAAAGGGGACAAGCAGTGGTTTATGGTGAAGGGCGAGACTTCCATGTCATTGGTAGTATTGGTCAGCTATGGTGGAGATGCAGGGTGAGATATCTGTGGTGGTTCCAGGGAAGGGGATGGAAATAAACTAGAGTCATGAGGGCCAGTTCTAGAGAGGCCGACCTGGCTGTAGAACTGACCTTGCAGGCAGTCACATGATAACATAAGTATTGGTCCTGTCTCAAGTGTTGAGATGGCTCTTTAAGAGGTTTAGACCCCACGGAGTGGTATGGCAGAGAATCTCAGAGCTAAGGAGTACAGTGACTTGGAAGCAGGACTTGTTTTTTCTGCTTGAGCAAAAGCCAGAACTGCGACTGGAAATAGGTTCAGCTAGACACCCCTTCCACTTAGAGCCACTCCCAATGGGAATCTGAGAATAAAGTAAGAGTTAGGACTGGGTCTAGGAAGGAATTTTCTTTCTAACAGCACAAAGCACTTTATGGGTGCCCTGGAACCCACTAAAGGAACATTTGGTTAAGGGCTGAATTAAGTCTAGGTTCCACTCACTGATAGAAATATTACATTCTTTGTTTCTCAGTGGTCAGGAAGGGGTTAGAGCAGCCTACAGCTTGGAGTTCTTTAGAATATTTGTAATCTATATTTTACATTAGAAGTTCTGAAATCCTAAATGGCCAAGAGCATATAGTAATTAGGAAAGATAAATTTAAAACAAGATGCAATCATTATTTGGGCCCATCCAATGAAATTTGAGTAAGTTAAAATGTTTTAAAATAAAATAATCAATGTTGGTGAGGGCACAGTTGGACAGACCTTCTAGCACATTGCTGATTTTACATTGGTACAACCATTATGGGAAGTAATTTGTACATTCATGTGAAACCCCTTTAAAAAGTTCATCCTTGAATGGGTATTTACTGATGCCTTTCTCCTTCTTAATACAGTTCAGGTCTTTGTTTGGATATCATCCTTCTTCAAGAGACCATTAGCACTCAGGAAGTTGATCCCCTCTCTACCGTCCTGGATGTCTCTGATTGGCTTAAAACTAGTTGGGACATCTGAAGCACTGGTCCATAGTGTTTGATTGGTGCATGGTTGTATATATTCCAATAAGGGTGAATGCTAAGACTTTTGCTTGGAATGCTGAATCAAATACACTCTCTCACTCTGGATGTGACTGAGAACACTGATAGCCCTGTTTGTGGCTGGTAGCCATCCTAGTTTGAGTTTAATTTTCTGCTATTTGCCCTTTAAAATCTGCCAACTTTGACCCAGTAATTTCACTTCTAGGAATCCTTCCTAACAAAATAATCATAAATTCATGCAAAAAAAAAAAAAAAAACCCTAAGTACACTATGATTTATAAGAGAAAAAAATAGGAAACAACCTACATAAATGTCCTCAAATAGGGTAAGGTTAAATAAATTATATTATGCTCATTGGAGGAAATTTTATGAAACTATTACAAATCATGTTTCTGAAGACTATTTAATGACCTTGGAAAATGGCCACAGTATAGCATAAAGTATAAAAAATAAGATGTAAAATTGGATTCACATAATGTGATCCCATTATCTTATTTACATATAGAGAGATTGGAAGGAAATACACCAGAATATTAACAGTTGTTTATGGGTCACTTTTACTACCCACTTTATAGGTTTTGAACATTTAATTTTTTTAAATGTGCACATATCACTTTTATATCAGACAAAATTTGATAAACATGACCAATATTTTTACAGCTTTGACCCTGTGACAGAGACCCCAAAGGGTGACAACATGCTCATTTTTAAAAATTTTGATGAGGTATATGTTGGAATCATGCCCCTACAGGCTATTATGATGAAATGTGTAAACTGTGCCACCCTTCATATAAGCCAGGCATTTTATGGAGCTTAGCCCTGGAGAGAAATTAAGCTCAGGTGGAGCCAAGGCAAAATCTGTCACCCAACACAATAGCAAATACTTCTCACGAGAAGGACAGAATTAGTGCCCTTCTTCTTCTTGGTGTCAAGATGAATCTGAAGTTGTGTCTCCTGTTTCCGGACTCTCCCTCTCTCTCCCCTCATGATGCACAGGTTTAGAATTGTCACTGCATTTTGCAGATGGGAAACTGAAATGCTCTGGGAAGTGACTCACCCGCAGCCAGACTGTGATATAGCTGCAAAGAAACAGTTTGGAACCAGGGCCATCTGCCACTCTGATTAAGGGCTCTGTGCCCAAGGTAGCTTATCTCTTGGAGCTATTTCCCACAGGCTGGTGTTGAGGGCAACATCCTCTACCTAGAAGGCCTGGCTCAGTGCAAGACATCTCCATTTATCTCAAATGACTCAGATAGAGTCTGAGGAATGTAGTCTCAGGGATGTCTGGTTGAGAAAACCATGGTAGATGAGCGGGACATGTGTCTATCTGAGTTTCCTTTCTCTCCACTATTTCCCTCACCTCTGCATCCTGCTTTGTTCTCAAAGGGGAAAGGGAAATCAGTGTTGTAGACAGATCAAGAACATTTCTTCTGGAATTGGGCTGATTGATTTGAATCTTGGCACTGTCATGAATTTTGTGGCTTTGGAAAAGATACTTCTCCTCTTTAAGTCTCAGTTTTTATATTTGTTCAATACAGCCAATAATCATACCTTACTCATGAGTTTGTGATAATGGAATACAATAATACATGTAAGAGGTTATTACCTGGTGCATAATGAATGCACAATAAGTTGGTCATTTATATTACTAGTAAGCAGTAGCTGGAATGGGTTTGTAAATTGGTGCAACTTCTTCCAAGAACTATTTGGTGAGTTCCAGTAAAGATGAGGATGTACACAGCCTATGACCCAGAAACTCTTCTCCTGGGCATATGATTGCATAGGCATAAGAAGCCTATATAGAAATGTTCATATCAGAAGCATTTGTATTCACAAGCTGAGAAAAATCCACATTTTCATTCATCCAGGAGAATGAATGACTCAGTATGTAGTCATATAATGAAATACCATAGATCAGCTAAGATAAGAGAGCTAAAGCTATACAGATCAACATAGATGAATCTCATGAATATAAAGCTGAGGGAAAATAGTGAAACAGTTGCAGAACACATACAGAATTCTGGGTTTCATAGGTGCAAAACAACTATACATCAGGAAAAAGCATGTATATATGTAAGAAATCATAAAGAAATGATAAACACCATATTCACTACAGTGGCAAAGGGAGTGGTGTGCAGGGGCATCAGTTCAATAGAATCTTTTTTCTAGCTAAATGGCAGGTGCATGGGGTAATAGAATTCTAAGGGGGACCTCAAGATTCTCATCAAACTGGTGCCTGTACATCTCCTCCCAGGTATTCAATTAAATACTGATGGAGCTTCTGTTATGAAAGGATTTTGTAGATGTAGTTAAAGTTCCAAAGATCTTAAGGCCCATCTTGAAGTCAAGAATATTCTAGATGGGCTTAAAACAATCAGCTCAGCATTTTATAAGGGGAATGAGATTTGAAGCATAGAAGGGATTTGACATGAGGGAGATATTTTTCCCCCTACTGACTTGAAGATGAAAGGGACCATGAAGCAAAGAACCACAAGTGGCTCTATAAGCTGAGGGTAGTTTCAGTTGACAACAAGCAAAGAAACCTTGGTCCTCAACCACGAGGGTCTGAATTCTATAAATAACCTGAATTGTCCTGGAAAAGGAACCAAACCACAGATGAGATGAATCATCAGTCTGGACTATACCTGGGTCTGAGTGTTGTAGGACTCTGGTCAGAGACCCTGCTACATGGGGCTTGAATGTCTCACCTACAGAATTGTGAGCTACTAAATGAGCATTGTTTCAAATTGCTGTTTGTAGTGTTTTGTCATGCAATAAAATAAAACTAATACACATAGGAACTCAATATTATTCTTTGTACAATTTCTGCCCACCTAAATATTTTATAATGCTTGTTAAAATCAGCTGGAGTGGGTTGCCGAGCTCTGGGCCTGACCCAGAATTGGAAAACAATTAAAAAGAGTCTTTGTGTCTGGCACATAGTAAAAACCCACTAAATGTTGAGTTACAGACAATGCTTGTCAGTGTGGAGGGCTGAGGCTAGTTTAACAACTAAGCAGGGCCCACTGAGAGTGAATTGGGCATGGATTATGAGGGTTAAAGCCTTTATCAGACCAGACAAGTAGATCTCTGTGAGGCTTGTTGAAGTGCGTGGGATTCAAACTAATGTTGTGTCACTGGTCAAAAGCTCATGGTATGTCTGAAGCATGATGGACTCTCAGACTGTTACTTCTTCTCTTGGGTTGGAGTAGGGGAGTGGGTAGCAGGAGATGGAGAGGTCTCCAGCAGTGACTGGACTTGGAGAGGGCATATTGGTCTGTCCTGTAAACATTTTCCCACTCTGAAGCAGTCATAAGAATGAGCACCCATTCCTGCCCCCTCCACCCATCAAATCCTTATCTTCCTTAGATTCTTCCTGATTTCAAAAAGTGGAGCTACAGACCCAGGAGAACAAAAGACTCTCAGGACTGTGGCCTGAAGTGATTTAAGTCAGGCCTTAGTAAATGAAATAAAATGAACACGTGACTTGGAGACTCTCTTTTTCCTCCCTTCAGGAGTTATTGAGGAGTTACTGAGCAGACATATACCAGTTCATTCATCTGCCTATGTAGAGCTCCACCCAGGTGTTACATGGGCAATAAAATTCAACACTGAGCCAAATGATCTCATTATCTCACTCACTACTACCTCCCTTGTTGCCGCATGTGGACCCTCTCCCATTTATAACATCACCACCATCTAATGTTTCCATTAGAGAACTTGGAATAACTCAATCAATTCAATTACTTCCATATTCTCTTCCATCCATCTCTAAATTCCTTGGAGTTTGTCACCTCCCTTTTCTTCCCAGTCTTCATTTACTTATTTTATTTGTATATAAACTTTACAGAAAAGTTTACATTCAAACTTCATAAGAAGTTGCAATGATTTTACAATTCCCCTATGCCCTGTTCCCCAACTATTTGTATTTTGTCTTGCTTTCTTCCTCTTTCCTCCTTTTTCCCCCTCCCCATAATCTCTCTTTCCAATTTGTGTGTGGTCTTGGTTCTCTGAACCACTGGAGGGTAAGTTAAGGCATTATGCTCCTTTAGGACTAAACACCTCACTCTGTATTTCCTAAAAACAAGAACATTTCTTACATAATCACAGTACAATAATCAAAATCAGAAATTTTAACAGTTGTATTCAATTTACATTTTCACGTTTTACCAATTGTCTCTTGACTTGACCTTCACTGTGTTGATGAATACATGCATCCAGGTAGCCCATAACCCTATCAGGATATATATCCATCAGCAAAGAAAATCCTCTCATGTTCTTTTGAACTCAATACTGACACCCCCCCACACAAGATGAAACCACTTTTCTGATATTATTCCACAAAGATCAGTTTTTCCTGTTTTGGTACTTCATATAAATGGAATAATACAGATGCACTCTTTCATCCTTTTTGTCTCAAATTGTTTCTTCTCTTGTATTTTCTTTCCCAACAGGTGTCATCTTCTAGGAACCTGAGATTTATCCTAGACCCCTCTGTCTCTTTCATTAATCAACAAGTCCAATTGATTTTGTGTCCTGAAGCCATCCTTGATGTTTATTCTTGACTCTCCATCACCTCTAACCTTGATCATCTGTCATCTGGACTATGGCAACACTTGTAACTGGTCCTTCCCTGTCTTACACGTCTCAAAGACATTCTCAGTAGCACTATCATGGTAACTCCAACTAGAGTGCAAATTGAACCACCTTCTCAAAATGAAAGTCTATGACTTTTAGCCTTTGACATATACAATGGTCCTCCAAGATCTGGCTACTCATTCCCCCTCCTTCTTTCCCTAAAACTCTACAATCTTCATTTTCCAACTTTCTATCTTTGCTTAGAATGCTTCCTTCCATTCATTGTTCCAAAATAATCCTCTAAATCCCTTGTCAAATGTCACCTCCCCTGTGAAGTCTTCCAACACCCCTTCTCTAAAGATATAAAATAAATCTCAAATTGCTACCATCTCTTGCCTGCTTACATTTCTGTGATGGTACATACCACAATGATTGTGTTTATTGCTTTGTTTAGCCCTTCTGTTAGACTGTGGCCTCATTGTGTGTGGGAACCTTTTCTTTTTCTCTTTTTTCACACTATTTTGCAGTGCTTAGTATGGTACCAGTCCATAGAGAGTGCTTATTCAACACTTTTTTTTTGTGGTTGTGGAAATAGCATGTTAAAACTACAGTCAAATTCTGCTCTTATGCAATATTTAAAAACTGGAAATTCTAGCTTTATAAAATGAAAGTGACTGACTGGTAAAGAAGATCTGAAGGATGCTCATGAGCCTTTTATGTGCTTTTTTATTAGGTTTGAGTATCTCCTAATTCATTAATAATGAGGAAAAGGAAGAATGCTGGCAGGTTTTTATCTCAAATCTTTATTAAAACAGAATATTCTTTTCCCAAAATAGTCTCTGTGTAAAGCACAGCTTGAGTTTGTCTGTAAAATCAGTATTCAGGAAATGACTTGGGTCTTGACCTCGTCCATAAAAATGGGACGATGCAGCTGCTGGGCCCAGGGAGCCCATCCACCACCCTCATGCATCTCCTCGATAAAGGGTTGATTCATGTTACAGGTAGAAAAGAATTTATCTCCACATCTCAGTGTGTGCAAAACAGAACTCATCATCTTCCCTCTCAACCCAGCACCACCTCCTGTGTTACCGATTTTTGTTGATGGCATCACCATCCTCCCTGCCACCTAGGCTTTAAAACCTCCCTGTTATCTCTGCTTCTCCCTCTCCCGCCCCCCAACAGCCCACCAGCCTGTCGTCAATTCTGCCTCGCTGTTATCTCTCACATTTGTCCCCTCCTCTGTTCCCATTGCTGCTGCCCTAATTCAGGTGCTTATTACCCCTTGCCTGGACTGCAGCAATAACCTCCCAAATGGTATCCGTGCCTCACTCAAGGCAGTCTTACACATCAGGTTAATCTGCCTGAAGTACAGCTTTCATCACATCCTAACCCTGCTAAAACCTCTCAACGGCTCCTCTCTTCCCTGCTGAATAAAGTCCACATTCATTCAAGCCATGGCCTTTGCAACATCATTTCTCATTACTCCTCTTATGTTCCCTGGGCTTCAACTAAATCAAACTCCTTTTTCTTTATTCGCTCATTCAGACTCACTAGATATTTATTGAACCACTAGGCAAGGCATTGAAGATACCCAAGATAAAAGGCAACACTTCTGATCTCAAGCCGCTTCCAGATCCCACCCTGTTCCACCTTTGGGCTTTTAACTTTTCTTCCCCATCACTGGAATGCTCTTCATCCACCTTCCCCCCATCAACAACTGTCCAAATTCCATTCATGCTTTGATACCTCCCTTTACCCTCATTCAAATATGACATTCTTTCTGAAGTTTTGCTCTGTCTTGCCTCTTTCTTTCTCAAGCTGCAAGAAATCAATTTCCTCCCCTCAAAGGTTACAGCTTTTCACCTGCCTTCTCTTAAGGCTGGGTCTCACTTCTTTTGAAAACTGTGTGTTCCTGAAAGAACGAACTGTATGGGTTTCACCCATGTATCCAAAACAACGTTTGATATAATGCTGTGCAAATCCTAATCACTCAATTAAATTTAGTTGAAATGAACAAATGAACAGATACACTATGCAAATGAGGCTCTCAAGACAGATTATTTTTTAGAAGAATTGGAAAAAAGTCCTTACTTTTTTCTTTGCTCTTAATTGTCAAAAACACTGGCCTTTTCACTACTTGTGGTTTTTTTTGTGTGTGCTGGGCTTGACACCGGATGCTACATGCATTGGAGAAGCCCAGGCAAAAGGCCAGATAGGTTCCTGTAGAAACCTCCTGACAGCATTCCTGATGCAGTGCTTCCTTGGTGGCTTAGTTCCTTGGTGATCTAGATTATATACAGTTGATTCTGTCCTCTCCTGGAGGCACATAGGGCTTATCATCTGTGGGGTCTCTGAGTCAATATGGGGATGGGAAAAGGCAAGTCTGGTTTGCATCCAAGAGATGGGAACAGAGCAAAGCTTGGACAGAGGCTTCAGCCTCATGTGCAAGGCCAAAGGGCAGCTGGCCAGGTAGCCAGAGCTAGAGGCTATGGGTGCTCCAGGTCATGCCAGGGCCCCAGTGACAATCAGTCTTGGAGTAAATTTATGAGCAACAAGGAGCTGAGGGTTGGTTCAAGCTAAATCTAGAGCTTTCAAAGAGTGGGGGAGCTTTATCAGCTCCTTCAGTAGCTGTCCCTGGAAGGAAAACTCAGGTTACATTCCGTGGCATCCATGGATCCTCACTGACCCGGCCCCATACATTTTCCAGTCTCTGATCAACCACATTTCTGTGCAAGGCCTCTATTCCTCTCTTAACTAACCACCCATGGCTTTCAAGCACACTGTTTGTTCCTGCCCCTGGGTCTTTGTGCAAGCCAGATGCCTTCCTTACTGCTGTCCCATTCTCAGCCTGTGGAAACCCTTTACCTTCAAAGCCCAAGTAAAATGCCACTCAGGAGTCTCCCTTGATCATACAACTCAAAATGTACCACTCCTTTCTACAACCGAACACTCATCTTATTCTGCTGTCTTACAGATATTTGTTGGTAAATCTGTCTCTTTTAATAGATTATAAGATCCACATTTTATTCAGATGTTCAGCCCAAAAACCTAGCACAGCTCTCAGAACACAGTGGCCCTGCTGACATCTAATACATGTTTATTAAATCAATATCTGAATGAAATATCATCATATTGTTTAGCAGGATTAATGTGCTTCCTGACAGTTTTTCTATTTTCCAGAAGAGTGAAGCAAACACAAACCTCTAGGCTCCTGGAGCCTCTTGCCTATGTCTTGTCCCCAAGGGTATTTTCTGTGTTTGGTGGCAGCTCCTCTGTCAGACATACCTGGTCACCTCCTCCCTACCCTGGGTAATGCTATGCAGTCCCTAAGTCTGAGACCCAATTCTCTGAGTGTCTTTATCTCTTGACTCCCTCACTGCATGCCTCCTTCTGATGATTTGGGGATCACCTGCTCCTTGTCACTAATTTATTTGGACTTGGCAATCAGTCAGTATGTACATGAAATATAGCTTTGCTCTGAGACACTGTGAAGGCAACCCCCTCCCCCTCAGGGGAGGTGTGAACACCAACAAGGCAGACCCTGTGCTTTGTCCTCTACCTTCCAAACATCCCTTTTGATTTGCAGATTTTTCATAGATCTTAGAGTCCTTGGTGTCTATCCAATATGAAAATATCATACTGTATTCTCTTCTAGTGCTGTAATGGTCTCAAGTACATCTAGCTCCTTCTCAGCAAAACTGTAAATTTCCTGAGGGAAAGAATGACCTTAGAATATTCTAGCATCTATAACACAATGTTAAGCATGCAGTAACTATACTATGAACATGGATGAATTTTATACATCAAGCCCCCAATCTGGGCATCTGTATGAGTCATGGGCATCAAAGTGAAACACTGTGGTCTGTAATTAAAATATTTTCATTTCAATGTTATCTGTAGTAACAAATAACAGGAAATCATGCCTAAGAATGAGGTGCAAGTTTCAGCTAATGATGGTGCATCACTATGACAGAATATTATGCAGTTATTAAAATGGTAATTATAGCATCTACAGAGTAATATGGAAAATATTTATGATAGACTGGTAATGGATGAAAGAAGAAAAATCAGCCTGAAACTATAACTATAATTATTACTATGCACTATGACAAACTTGTGAAGGTGATATGCAAAGATGAACCTGGGATTAATATTGTATGTAGGTGTTTGATTTTTCTCCCCGCCATGTCTTTAAGGCTCTGACTATGTCATCTTTTGAATAAAAATTTAGGTATACATGTGGTTAATAGAAAAATACGTAAATCGCTTTTGCTTGAAGTTTTAGGTTCATTCATGATGAGAAGTCCATCCGGCAAAAGCAGGCAAGTGTGAAAAGGTGACTTTAATCAATGTAAATGTTCTACACAGATCATAGCCTTCCAAATGAGTTGTGATAATGGTGTTGATGATATTTATAATCAAGAAAATATTTCTTTTCCTGTTTTACTGAATCTTGCATATCAATACAGAGCATGAAAATAACTATAAGGCCTTTGAAAAATAGGCCCACTTCAGTAAGGTCAGAAATTCCAAGGGAGAGTGTCACTCCCACCTGGTGAAGGACTGGTTCATGACTGCGTGGTTCACAAAAACAGAGTGAGAGGGACAGTGGACAAAATCACTGAAAGGCTGGATTCTGTTCCAAGTCTGGCATTAAAGACCCACGACATTTTAGGAAAGCCATTTAAACTAAAAAGGTAATTTCCTTCCTCCAGCTAGCCAGCCAACCTCATTCAACAAAAACACATTGGGTTCCTACCGGGTGGCAGCATTGAGCCTGCCTTGATTTCTGCCAGAGTTAGTTCACAGGGGTAGTGGGAGGGTAAAATGAAATAATGTGTGTTGGAGGCTGTGTGGGAAGGCTGAATAAATAAATATGAGCTGTTATTAAGAAACACAGAAGTATAGCTGGTCTGGAGAGTTCTACAATGCTAACAGCTGATTCCGATCTAACCAAAATTGAGACAATCAACTACTAACAAAGCTGGAAAAAACAAAGCTCTGATTGAAATGGGCCACAGCTGACTTTTCCAATCCATCCAGCTGGACCCATTCAGGTCCCCACAGCAAACTGTTTGTACCTCCATCACAGCACCATCACCCTGTCTGGGAAAAAAGTTCTAGGTCATGCACCTGCCTCGTCTTCTACACAGTCACCTCACCCTTCAGAGCTGCTTAGTAAATGTTTGTTTAATATGAAGGACTTAAGTGTGTGTGTGTGTGTGTGTGTGTGTGTGTGCACGCACATATGCACACGAGAGGGAATGAGGAGGAATTTCCCATCTTGATAAGTAATTTATTTTTTGCAGTGCTGAGTATTGAACCCAGAGCCTTGGATGTGTCAGGCAAGTGCTCTGCCACTGAGCTCCATCCTTTGGCATGATAAGTAATTTCAGACCTAAAGAGAGATGGGTCAGTGTTCTTTCTCTAAGCTAACTATTCACCACTTTCCTGAAAGATACATACTACCTTTATAGATCAGTAATTTTAAACAGACCTTGGCCTTTTCCCATATATGGTTCCCTTTCTTATTTAGGCAGAAACAAGATGAGTTAGTTTAAAACTCCCTGAAGGAATGGGAAGAGCACAGAAAGAGACAGACCAACAGTAGAAAAGAAAAAGGGATTGGTGAAAAAGAATTGGAAAGGCCATGCAGTTGAAGCTAATAGAAAAATCTCTGTAGATGAGGCACTGACCTTCTTTGCACCTTCTCATCCTGTGTTTCTGAGAAGTTCTGAGGCGAGGAGGGGGGTCTGAGTCAAACCCTCCTTCCTTCCCTAACACAAAGGGTTAAAAATATTATTCACAGGTAATGGAGGCCTGCTTTAATGAATCAATAACAATTTCAGTCCTTTATTGCTGACTCACTTAATAAGCTGGTCGTTTATAAACTTATCTTCACTGCAAGCCCACAGTTAGCATTGTGTAGAGGCAGGAACAGATGGCTGTTGAGGGTATGGGTTGTAGAAATGTGTCAGCACCTCCTCAGTTCACCCACTGCTAGGCTGCTGTGGAAAGTGAGGAAAGAGGTTCACAGTCTCCACGACTAGCCTGTTAGAGACTTTTGGTTGTTTTTAATGAATTCCAAATTAAGATAATAATAATAATACTAACAGAGCCCATTACTTGAGGGCTCATCATGACGAGACAGAGTGTCAAGATGTGTTGCTGTAAATTCTGTAAAATCACAGAATGAATATGTTGTAGGATGAGGATTCAATTCCTAAGTAAGAAACTGTGAACTCATTAGGAAATGATCATATTGAATAATTATCATCCACTGTAGGAAAAATCCTGGGCTAGGAATAGGGAGGGATATCTAAAGTTCTATGGACTGGTTCTACTTCTCGCCAAGCTTCAGGCTGAGGTGACACTCACTAAAGTAATGGCTTAAGATGCTATATTTCCATCATCATTGTCACCAGCACTATGACCATCACGTTCATAGCTCTGCCAGCATCACCAGTATCGCCATCATCACCTTGGCCATTGCTAGGACCACCACCATCAATAGTAAAAAGCACTTGTGAAGCATCTGTTTACCCGTGGACCTGTGGCACTTTTTAGAAGTGGTACCCAAGTCATAGCTAGTATGTGCTGAAGGACAAGGTGGTGACTGAGTGAAGATGACACTATGACAAACTCTACTCTTAGCCTTGAGCAGTCTGCAGATGCCAGTCTGCTGGGAGCTGTCAATTCAGGACAGGACACAGTGCTTTCAGAATGGGCAATGAGAGTGGTTTACATAATGTCTTCTGAGGAGTTGGTGGCTGAAGAGGACAGCTCCCTTTCTGAGAGCCATGCTGTGCTGACCTCTCTCTTCTTGACCAAGAACCCAACCCTTGTGTCACGAAGGGCACTCATCACATCAGGCAATGCCTCACCTCTGTGAAACTAGAGGGGATGCTGAACGCGCCGACGCAGCATTTTCAGGCCAACTGCAACCTCTTGAAACACAAAAACTGGGAAATCCAGAGCAAGATATTTAGTGAGTCAGTATCTATACTGGGAATTTATATATAAACAAATTTCACATACATGGATACACTCTTCAGATATTTATATTCATTATGTTATACTAATCACAGAGCAGAATGAAGCTAATCGCCCTTTCAAGCACACAAACACCACTCCCCTTCCCATCTCTGTGCCTTAGCCTCTTTCCTGTCTACAGTCTGAAATGCCTTTCCTCTGAATCTGCAAACATCCAAATGCTAGTTGTTATGGGTTGAATTGTGTGCTTCAAAAAATGCTGTAGTCCTTAAAAACAGCATATTACAGTGACACAGCTATCTCAATGTTTGTAGCTGCGCAATTCACAATAGCTAGGTTGTGGAACCAACCTAGATGTCCCTCAGTAAATGAGTGGATTAAGAAAATGTGGTATATACGCACAATGGAATTTTACTCAGCAATAAAAGAAAACAAATTAATGGCATTTGCAGGTAAATGGATGAAGTTGGAAGACATAATGCTAAGTGAAGTTAGTCAGTCTCAAAAATCCAAGTACCAAATGTTCTCTCTTATATAAGGAGGCTATTTCAAAGTATTGTTGGATGGGGGTACATAGGAGGATTAGAGGAACACTAGAATGGTCAAAGGAAGGGTGGGTAAGGGAGGGAGCAAGAGGGGAGGGAGGGGGAGAAAAGAAAAAAAAAAGGTGGTTGAATGAGACGGATATCATTTTCCTTAATGCATGATTGAAGACCTGAATTGTACAAATATACTTTGTATACAAACAGTTGTATGTAAAAAGATACTAAATATATGCACTATGAGTTGTACATATTAAAAATTATAAAAATAAAATTAAAAAAAAATTTAAAAAAATGCTGTAGTCCTAATCACTACGAATGTGACCTTTTTCCTTTTTTTTTTTTTCCTTGAAATTGAGTCTTTGTAACTGATCACGTTAAGATGAGGTCATTTGGGTGTACCCTAATTCAATATGACAGGTATCTTTATAAAAGGGAAATTTGGACACAGACACACACAAAGCCACATATGGAAGGAGATGGTGTGAAGATACAGGGAGAACCTTCTGTAAGCCAAGGAATGCCCTATGCTACCAAAAGTTAGCAGAAATATATGGATAGATTCTCTCTCATGGACACTAGAAGGAAACAATTCTGCTGGCATCTGGATTTCAGATTTCTGGCCTCCAGAACTGTAAGATGATAAATTTCTGTTGTTCTGATCCACACTCTGTAGAAATTTATGACGGTATGCCCAGGAACTAATATACTAATCAACTCTCAACACAAAGCTATTTCTCAGAGAATACCCTCTCTGAGTGTAGCCTGGCATTTTTAAAGCATTCACCCATAGCTATCTGTCAACTGGCTTGCTGTTGGACTCTTCCTTGATGAGTGGCACTGTGCTAGATCCTGTGATTACATAAATATGACATGACTTCACCTGTAAGACTCTATGTGCATGCCAACACATAAATTGTACATGTAATTGTAAGGCGGGGTGACATAGGTTCTGAACAGATTCAAAATGACAAACAGGAACTATCATAGGGAGGGTTTCGTGGAGGATATGGCAGGCTTGGAGAAGGGCTAAGATGGAGGTTTTCTCCTTGATAGAACAAGGAATGCCACTAATACTCTTGACTGTGCTGCCATGTTTAGGTGGCCTTGAAAGTCAAAGCAATGGCTCAGTCTGGGGTCCTGGGACGCTATGGACAGGCAAGAAGATGTAGTTGAGGGAATCCTAGGCAACCTGTATGCTTTGTTTGCCTTCTGGAAACTTCTGTGGTGCTTACACAGGATTATGGGAAAGCTGAGAGGGAGTGCAGGCCTGGAGGGTTCTTACCCATGGAAGGTAGAAGCCATGCAGCATGGTTTTACTTGCTTTCTTTGCTGCAGCAAAACTCAGAGTCTGAGCTAGGAGTGGAAATGGTGCAGGTCATGGCTGTTCCTCAACTTAGAGCTGAAACCTAGTGATGTCTGTCATTAAGGGCTTTGGGATCTTCAAGAATCTGCCTTGGTCCCATTCTTAGTCTCTTTGCGTTGCCCTCCTCTTATTCCCCGGACACTCATATTTTTGATATTCCATTATTTGACCAATTGAGGCCTAAATATGTAAATTCTCTTGTCTTCTCTACCCCACCTTCATTTGAGAATTCACCTGACAAGTCTACTTTTGCTTTCTCTTAAACAAGAAAAGAGAAGATCCCCCATTTATTTAGCATTCTTGCATTTATTCCAGCATTTATTCAATACTTATTAGCTGATTTAAGTCTGAGACTTTTGCTAGGATCTGGTTTGGGTTGGGAGAACTGTGCAGAAAATAAATGCAGGAATGAAGTTGACCTGGATTTCATCCTCAGAAACCTAGAGTGCTGAAGGATTTGCACATCTGGAATACAAGGCGGAATGTAACAAGCACCACCAGGTGGCTGCTTATAAATATCTTGGGCAGAAAATTTGTAAAAGGCAGAGACCATAGTACTCATAGTTGGCTGGTGGGGGGAAGGGGAAGGATAGAAGGAGGAATCTGTCCCAGACTTTCACCCGTAACACTGTCCACTGTTGCCGCCTGAAGCGCTTGGAGCAACGGAGCCGCGGGAAAAACTTCAGAGGCGAACTGGAGACAAACAGCTTTTTATTCTGATAACTTTTCTCTCTGGTTCTAACAACGACTAACACACGACAAACACACCACTAAAATGGCGCTGACCCGATCAGCAATTTCGGCCAAGTCACTCGAGATCCCGCAACAAGTCCCGTGAGACTACGGGAGGCAACAAAGCCCAAATCTCCACGGCTCATAGTCAACCGCAATTCAAGTCAATCCCCAAACAGGGCTCCTGCATTTCCCCCTTTTTGTTTTAAAAGAGGTAATGCTCTAGGACGTCTATGTGCAACCAACATTCTTACCCGTCATCAGATAATCAAGGCTGTGCCCTTGACTCCTGTCTTAGGTTGATATGTCGGCCACATGAGACTGTCCCGTGCGACTGTGCCTGTCTTAGGTTGTCCCCCTCTGGGGATCTTACCCGTCATTGGCTAACCAGCCATCCAATGGAGCCCTTTAGGATCGACTATATATGATGACTAACAGCCGTCCAATTGTGAGGAGATGTTGCGGCTTTAAGGCGACAAGCCTTTTGGTGATGAGCCAAATTGCATAGCATATCAAATTGTTTGAACAAATCAGCTGCCCTAAGTTCCATCAAGTAACACACTGAATTCTCTAGACAAATACCCGCAAGGCATTGTCCCGTAAAGTCCCAAACAATGAAAGATCAAAATGTCCATTTGTTATAACATGTTGATGTAGGAGGCCCCATGCATGTAGAGCAGAGGCCACACTGTTGGTGAGGTTGTTTGATGCTTGAGCAGCAGGGATGCTTGCGGCGGCCGCGATCCCTGCAGCTGTAGCAGCAGACATCTTTTTTATGTTTAGACAATGCCACCGGCAAATCTTCAGGGCCCGCTACCTAGAAACTCAAGCATCAATTATTAAAGGAAAGGCAGTGCTATTGCAGCACTGAGTCAAGAGGCGAGTTGTCAAACTACAAAATAGAATAATTAGATTAGAAAATTAAAGTTGATTTTTGTTCACATACATCGCTGGTTGAGCTGAAAATTAAAGTTGATTTTTGTTCACACACATCGCTGGTTGAGCTTCTACAAACATAAGTTGGAAAAATATCATATTTAGAACAAAACAAAGAAAGACTGAGGGTAATTACTGCATTAAAGATAGATTAAAGAAAAGGTAAAGGCACTTTAGAGAAATAATTTGTTAACTGGAACCCTTGAGACTCTGTATACAGAGCAATCTTTTACCTGTTGAGATAATTGAAATTAATGAGCTATTAAACAAATAAAGTTAATAACAAATAAACAATCTTAAGTCAAAACACCAAAATATCAGGTTATATAGCACTAGTCATATTGTTTGCTAAAGAGAAGTCCGAGGGACACCTATAAATCAAAATTGAAAGTACCTTCATTTATAAAATTATTTACCTAAATTGAATACTCTTAACCTAAAATGAATTAAAGTTATTTGGATCCATATATATATATATTTTCTTTTTCATAAGCGCTTTGTTCTTTGTGACGTCACACTGGACAGACGAACAAACATACAAACATATATTTGTGACGTCACATTAACATGAAATGTAGACAAATGTACAGACATAAAGACATGTATAAAAAGGAAAAAAAAAATACAATTGTGTGCACACTAAAGAGAGATCTCCTTGTCCCGTCCGGGAGGAATGACACTTAAGTTGTGAAATATTTTGAAGGACTCTTTTGAGGGAATCATTCTGTACCTTGATCTTGGTCCTCTTGATTTTGTACCTTTTTTATTAATCTTGATACTTCAATAACTTCATCTTGATCATTTTGATGTGGTACCTGTTTTATTAATCTAGATGGTATCCATATTGGAGAGGATTCGTCTTTTGGAAAAACACAAACAGATCCTCTTCCCCAAATTAATACTGGATCTGGACCCTTTCATGTACCTGAAAGAACATCCTTCCAGTAAACCAAAGGTTTATGTTGTTGGTGTGGATTCCAATGTCTGTCTCCAGCAGAATAACCATTAGAGTCTAAAGTTAAAAAATTTAAGGTAAACAGGGCAACTGCCAATCTGTCCTTAGGACTTTTCCAATTTCCTTCTTTTTGTTTTAATAACATAATTTTCAGTGTTCGGTTTGCTCTTTCAATAATGCCCTGACCCTGAGGATTGTATGGGATGCCTGTTTTATGGGATATATTGAATTTTGTGCAAAACTGTTTGAAAGATGAGGACGTATATGCGGGGCCATTATCTGTTTTAAGCATTTTGGGGATGCCCAATGCAGCAAAAGCTTGCAAACAATGAGATGTAACATCTTTAACTTTTTCTCCAGAATGTAAGGAAGCAAAAATCATGCCTGAGCATGTATCTATGGTCACATGAATAAATCGCAATTTTCCAAAACTTGGCTCATGAGTAACATCCATCTGCCACAAATGATTGGGCATTAATCCTCTAGGGTTAACGCCGAAATGAGGATTGGGCAAATGTGTCATACAAGATTTACAATCTTTTACAATTGTTCTGGCTTGCTCCTTTGTGATTTTAAACCTACGTTGCAAGGTGGTGCTGTTGACATGAAACTGGGAGTGGAATAAAGTAGCTTGTTGTAGCACTGAAAGTATAAATATTGTTTTTGTAAGTTCATCAGCCTTTTGATTACCTTCATGGAGGGGACCAGGCAAATTAGTATGTGCTCTAATATGGCCTACGAATAGAGGTTCTTTTCTTGCCCACAAAAGTTTTTGTATTTGATAAAACAATTTAAAGGCTGGAGTATGAGGTGCTATTGGTCCTGCTAACTCTAATTTTGGGATGGCTTGTACAATATAGTGGCTATCTGAAAAAATGTTTACAGGCTGATCCCTAAAATTTTCCAGAGCTCTTACCACAGCTTCCAATTCCACTAGTTGAGCTGATTTGTGTGCAGTTATGTAAGTCATATTTTCTTTTTTAGTGACTACTGTAGCAGTACCATTTGAGGACCCATCTGTAAATACATTAAATGCCTTAGGAATAGGTTGATTTTTTATTACCTGTGGAAATATAATAGGATGATTAATACAAAAAGATAATATAGGGGACTTAGGAAGATGATTATCAAAATTTACAGAAGTAGAGCATTTAGCTATAGCCCAATCATTATCATTGAAGCATAAGTATTCAATCTGTGATGATGAATAGGGAGTAATAATAGTAGCAGGGTGAATGCCAAATATTTTAGTAGAAGTCTTAAGTCCTTGAAGAATAAGTTTAGCCACCATGGAGGTATAAGATTCAATTATACTTTTAGGAGAGACGGGCAAATGTATCCATAATAAAGGCCCTTGTTGCCAAAATACTCCTGTGGGTGTATATTGTGAAGAAATAATAATCAACATCAGCGGTTGAGTTAAATCAAATCTATCACAATGAGCTCCTTCGATGGCTTTTTCTACTAACTTTAAAGCTTTCCTAGCATCAGGAGTCAATGTTCGTGGTGAAGATGGATCAGGATCTCCACGAAGGATGTCAAATAAAGGTTTTAGTTGGCCAGTAGTGAGATTTAGTTTAGGGCGAAGCCAATTAATGTCTCCCAGTAGTTTTTGGAAATCATTGAGGGTGGTCAAATGTTCTTTATTTATTAAAATTTTGGGGGGTCTAACAAAAGTATCCATGATTTTAAATCCTAAATATAATATGGGAGATCTGGTTTGAACTTTTTCTTCTGCTATATATAATCCATATTTTTTAAAATTTTCTACCACATCACTGAATATATTAAATAAGATTTTTTGATTAGGGTGGGCCAATAAAATATCATCCATGTAATGTAGACACATGAAGTTTGGATATTTATTTTTAATGGGTTGGATAGCCTTGTCCACATATATTTGGCATATGGTGGGGCTATTAGCCATTCCCTGTGGTAAAACCTTCCATTGATATCTCTGATCAGGGCCATTATTGTTCATAGAAGGAATGGAAAAAGCAAACCTGGGGGCATCCAGAGGATGTAGGGGAATAGAAAAGAAACAATCCTTTATATTAAGAGTAATAAGATGGAAATTTTTTGGAATAGTTACGGGACTAGGAAGTCCAGGTTGAGTAGGCCCCATAACTTGCATGGTTTTATTGATTTGTCTAAGATCATGTAACAATCGCCATTTTCCTGACTTTTTCTTGATCACAAATATGGGGGAATTCCAGGGAGAGGTGGAAGGTTCTATATGACCTGCTTCTAATTGTTCCTGAACTAGTAGGTGGGCCGCTTGTAATTTCTCTTTAGATAGGGGCCACTGAGGGACCCACACTGGCTTATCAGAAAGCCATGGTATTTTCAAAATTATTTTCTCAGTGGCCCCGAAAAAAAATATCTTTTTCCTTTATGATAATGATTACTTTTAGGGTTAAGATTACTCTGTACTTTTTGATAATGAGTTCTTTTAGGGTTAAGATTACCCTGTAGGTTTTCACATTTAACATCTGCAGGCTTGGTTGCAAGGTGTACTCCCATTTGTTGCAAAATATCTCTTCCCCATAAAGTAAACGGTAGATTAGGTAAAACATAAGGCTGAAATGTTCCTTTATGGCCTTCATCATCCTCCCATTTTAAAATTACCGCACTTTTATCTGGGAGGTTATTATATCCCAAGCCTCTTAAACTGGTTGAAGCTTTTTGCAGAGGCCAGTGCTTGGGCCATTGGCGTAAATTAATAATGGAAGAGTCAGCTCCAGTATCTATTAATCCCTCCATTTCTATTCCTTGGATTTTTATTTTACACATAGGCCTCCTTGAACAGTCTCGAACCCAGCAAGCCATGGGACTTGAGTCAGTGGAACAAAATCCTCTATTGTTCCCTTCTTGAGGCATACCCATTTTAAATGAATTATGTAAATTGGGAAGGAGCTACATCAATTTTTTTTTTTTTTTGGTGGTACCGGGGATTGAACTCAGGGGCACACGACCACTGGGACACATCTCCAGCCCTTTTTTGCATTTTATTTAAAGACAGGGTTTCACTGAGTTGCTAAGTGCCTCGCCATTGCTGAGGCTGGCTTTGAACTCGCGATCCTCCTGCCTCAGCCTCCCAAAGTGCTAGGATTACAGGCGTGTGCCACCACGCCCGGCAGTAAATTGGGAAGGAGAAGCAACTGAGCAATTCTATCTCCTTGATTAACAGAACTTATACTTTGGGGTGAGCTAAGCATTATTTTTATTTCCCCTTTGTAGTCTGAGTTTATTACACCTGGGGTCACTTGCAAACCTAATAAGCTTTTAGGACTACGCCCGATAATAAGTTCTACAGTCCCTGAGGGAAGAGGTCCCCTGACTCCTGTGGGAATCAGTTGAACCCCCATTTCAGGTGTTAACACTATTCGGGCGGTGGAACAGAGGTCTAATCCTGCATTTCCTCTTGTTCCTCTGGCGAGGGAGTGGATGGGTAGTAGGGATTGTGTCGGGGAAGCATCTGAGTGGATGCTTGAGGATACTCCTTCTGCAATGCCCCGTACATTTGTGGGCCCCGGGGTATTGGGCCCCATGCCCCGTTTTTTGAATTCCTGAACAAAGGATTTCCATGGATGTCAAATTTTGAATGGCATTTATTGGCCCAATGATTTCCCTTTTTACACCTGGGGCAGCGGCCTGGGGCACGGTATGAGCTTGGTCTTATTTCTCTTTTGGGATTTTGCCTAGAATTGCCTGATTGATTATGATAATTTTGCCTGGAATATCCTGATTGATTATAATGTCTACGTTTAGCCTTTGTGAAATTTCGAGAGGAAGCACCTCTCATTGAGGCTGCAATCACATTTCCTGTGACAAAGGCGTCATTTATATCTTTACATAGTTGTATATATACGGAAAGATCCTTTTTAGTTCTCCATGGCCTGATGGCTGCTTGGCACCATTTATTTGCATTTTCATAAGCTAATTGAACAACTAATGGCATAGCTTGGTCAACATCTGCAAACACACTACCTGCAGTTCTCAAAAGTCGATCAGCAAAGTCGGCATACGGCTCATTAGGTCCTTGAATCACTTTTGACAAGCTACCTTGTAGATCCCCAGGTCCTTGTACAGTTTTCCATGCCTCTAAGGCAGCTGCATTTATCTGAGCATATACATCTGGGTCATAATCTGTTTGAGCCTGTAAGTCTGCGAATTGCCCTTCTCCTGTGAGCATGTCTATATTATAGTTTTCAAACCCTGCAGCCGCGTTTCTTTTAGCCGTTTCTATACAAAGTTCTTGGAATTGCGATCGCCAAACCAAGAATTGCCCCCCGCTTAATGTTGCTTTACATAGACTTTTCCAGTCTGAGGGGGTTAAGCTAAAGGTGTTAAGGGACTCCAGCATACTCAACGTGAAAGGAGCTTGGGGCCCATAAGTCATTACTGCCTCTTTGAGGTTTTTTATTGTTTTGAAATCTACTGACTGATGGACACTCTGTCCATTTTTCTTTTCAAATGCTGGCGGTTCCCAATGTATCTGTGAGTTGTCCTCGAGAGCGCATAAGCGATCAGAAAGACTTTTTATTTCTGTTTCTAGGGTATGCAAATGCCTAGTAATACCCTTCATATTTTCTGTAATGGATTCCACCCATGGGGGAGTAGAGGACACAAGTGACTCCTCTACCTGACCGTCCTTTTTCTCGGTCTTTTTTAGTTTCTTTTTCTTCATTTTCTCAGGATCACTTTTACTAGATTCCTCACCACTGCTAATTTCACTGACAGCAATATCCTGAGGCCCAGGTTCCAGTGAGAGCAAGTATCCTTCAGCTTTCGCCAATAACTCCCGAATAGCTTTAATAGCTTGGATTTTTGTCATTTTTGGGTCTCTTCTAATACTCTCTTTACTGGTCTCAGTTGGCCCAGTGGAATCTACACTTTTTTGATCACTTTCACTTTTGTCTATATACTCCTCACTGAGAACAGAGTCAGGTATATCAAGGAGTCTTTGCATAGCCTCTATCAATTGGGATTCAGTTATATTCGAACCCATCTTTAGAGACCTTCAGTTCTTACCTGTCCGCTCCGAAGTCCCCGTACGGGCCGCCACCTGTTGCCGCCTGAAGCGCTTGGAGCAACGGAGCCGCGGGAAAAACTTCAGAGGCGAACTGGAGACAAACAGCTTTTTATTCTGATAACTTTTCTCTCTGGTTCTAACAACGACTAACACACGACAAACACACCACTAAAATGGTGCTGACCCGATCAGCAATTTCGGCCAAGTCACTCGAGATCCCGCAACAAGTCCCGTGAGACTACGGGAGGCAACAAAGCCCAAATCTCCACGGCTCATAGTCAACCGCAATTCAAGTCAATCCCCAAACAGGGCTCCTGCAGTCCACCACCGAGCAAGTCCTTGTCCTGAGCTCTGGTGCTTATAGTTCAGGAAGCACCAGCTCAGAGTATTAGTGATGTCCCCTGTGGTTGTCATTGTCATAAAGATGATCCTAGATGACTTTCCAAACAACTTCCCACCTCCTCCATGAAACCATTCTGATAATCTCAAGTGATACTGATGGCTCCACCCTGGCACTTTAACTTCTGCTAAGTGTCTGTATCATCCTACCTTATGTTTTAGAAATATGTTGGTCACAAGCCCTAGATCTAAATGCCTTGAAGTTAGGAATGTATCCAATTCATATTTTTATTATTCTAAATCCTGGCATAGTCCCATTTGTTCAACGAGTGTTGGTAAATTAGTCAACAGATACCTAGTGATTAAGTGCCTATTAAATGTTGGGCACTGAGTTGTAGTATGGTCAGTGCTATGAATAGAAATATCAATAGTTGGGAAGAGAGCTGCTTTTATTCCTGACCCCTGTTTCTTTTTAGCCTCCAGCTCCCTCCAATGAGTGACTGACCATATCTGTGGGCTTGTGCCCCACTCAGCAAAAGGTACACAAGATGCTTCCTGATGGTGCTGGAGACCTCAATTTGCAGGTCTTCTGGTTGTGAGTCTTTATAGCTGTGATCCAGACAACTTGATGGGTTTTGTCTGTCTCTTTCTTGCTCTAATCTCTGATTTCTGATTGCTTACCTAAGATCTGGCTCTTGGCCTTGGCTAGAGTTCTTTGACTTCTGTCTTCTCGCCTAACTTTTGACCCTTGCTCTGCCTACACTGTCAGCTCTTAGGTGTCCCTGGAATCTGGCTCCCTCAGGCTAAGCCACTGATACTCTTGGTAAAGCTTGTCTCACCCTCTCTGCCCCGGATCTCCGGTCTTCACATGAGCTTTCAGGCAAGAAGAAAGGAAGGACAAGAATTTAAATATGTACACCAATATAAGTGTCCTCGACTACTGAGGCAATGAGCATACCGTCTTATCAGATTAAAAAGAAGAAAAACAGAATGAAAACATCCAATAACAACATGAATGTTGGTGAGGGGAAGCTGAGTTTTGTGTTCTAAAGTCTTTATTCTACCTATAATGAGCATAAAGGTATTGAATAGATTTAAATTTTCAGAAATTAAGTATGTATGTTTAAAATGCATCTTTTAAATATTAAAAGAGTTAACAGATGGAAAATATGAATAGTAAGAAGAGATAAATCCCAAAGAAGGCAATACAAGAGAGAAAAAACATTTAAGTGGCAGGGAAAAAATAAACACAGAATAAAGTGGTAAATTTTTTAACCCCCAAATATTAGAAATCAGAAGAAAAAAATTTAAATGAATTAAAGTCTCCAGAGAAAAACAAATATTTTCAAGCAATATCAAATATATATACACATACAGTGTATAAAATTATTATGTAACAGTGTTTATCATCATATACATTTTCTCATATCTATTCTTATGTATATAGTATTGTAAACACACACACACATTCCTGTATGTATTATTTTCAAGAAACAAGTCTAATCACAAGGATACAAGATGGTAAAAGATAAAAGGATATAGTGGGCTACCCATAGAAGGATACATTAATATGAAACAAAAAAAGACTCAAAAACACTCCTAGAGATAGTATAAATTCACAATGACAAATGGTTTAATTAGTAAAATATTAAAATTTGACAAGTAAGAACATGAAAACCCAATGCTTCAGAATATATAAAATAAAAACTGACAGAATTATAAGAGAAAAAAATCAATCAGAATGGGGGATTTTAATATACCTCTCTTGGTCATAGATACATCTTACAGAAGAAGAATCACAATGGCATAGAAGATTTAAACCAGATTAAAAATTTGACTTTATGGATGGATATACAACATTGCACCAAACAATTGCAGAAAACATTCTTTTCAGGCATATGAGATTTAAAGAATCAAACATTCCTAGACTTCAAGTCAATCTCACAGATTTTACCAGATTGAAATAATGTCAAGAATGATCTTCTGTAAAGATGTAAGTAAACAAGAAGTAAAAAACCAATAATTAGAAGATTCTCATATGATTGGAAATTTGGACACACTCTTCTTAGAAATCATGGAAGTGCAGCCAAAAAATACATAATGTTAATTTTACAAATTTTGAACTGAACAATAGTGAAAATAGTACTTAAAATTTGAGATATGGAACTAGTGGTAGCTCACAACAGCTTGCAAGATCTGGCTTAACTATTCAGGAAATTTTCCAACTGGTTGTGAAAATACCTGTAGCTTAAAATTGGTCATGGTAGAGTATTTACAACACAGAAATAGAAAAATGGTAGGTTACAAATCAAGATCCCTTGCGCTTTTATTTACTTCAACATCGTGGGATGCAATTAGGATATGCAGCCTCAAAAAACATGGACTGGAGAAAGAGAAAGGCTAGATGTACCAACTTCAGGAATCAGGAAATACAAAAAATGTAGAAGAAAAGAAATGAGATCAGAGACAAACTGATGGAATACAATAGAAAACTATGCAAATAGAAATAAAGAGATCAAACAAAACCAGAAATGTTTCTTTAAAAATATAAGAACGACTGACAAATAATTAAGCAAATAGAGAAGAAATGTACAAATAATCAGCATCAGGAACAAACAAGTGGATATTACTACAGATACTGCACCCATGAGAAAGAGAATAAATATGAAAATAAATATGAAATCTATACATTCCTGGAAAAATGTAACTTACCAAAATGATTTCATGTTGAAATTATGGCCCAGATGGTTTTACCTGTAAATAAATGAGCATTAAAGGGTGAAAAAAAAGAAAAAGAAAAAAGTTAAAGAGTGAAATAGTTCCAACTTATATACTTCCCTTCAGACAATAGAACGATCCATTATGCTTTATGAGGCCACCTGAAATCTTGATTCAGTCACTTAACAAAAGCAAAAGAAGAAAGGAAAATTAAAGCCCAATCTTACTCAAGATTATAAATATAAGATACAAACCACAGATAGCAAACTGAACTCAGCAGAGAGAGAAAAAACATCAAACATCAGGACTAATTTGGGTTTTTCTTAGAAATGCAGGATTAGTGTAATAATGGAAAAGCAATTCATATGTAATTCACCATATTAACAGAAAAAAAAGAGAAAATTTCTGGTACAAGTCAACCTTCATTCATGATCAAACTCTTGACCAAAACAGGACTATAATGCTGTGTTCTTAATATGACCAAAGGTATCTACCACAATTTTACTGCAAATATCACACGTGATCCTGAAACTTAGAAAACTCTTCTTCTGAAATTTGGAAGGAGACAAGAATTCCCACCATTGCTACTTCTATTTAACCTTGTCCTGAAGTTCTTCAGCAGCTCAGTAAAATAATAAAAAGACATAAAGGGTATAAAAATGGAAAAGTAGGGGAAAATAACTGTCACTATTCACAGATGATATAATTATGTGTAGAAAATCTAAAGGAATCCATACAGAAATTATTATAATTAATATAAGAGTTAGGCATAGTTGTATTCATATTCAATACTTAAGCAATAAATTTAATTCGTATAATCAGGCAACAAACTGAAAAATGAAATGAAAGAACTACAATTTACAATAGCATAAAAGAAGATGATATCTTTGGGAATAATCTAACAAAATATCTTTTCCTAATATTTCTACCATGAAAATTAAAAATGTTACTGAGAGACATTTAAAAAGATAACCAAATAAATGACATTTGTACCAAGTTTACGAATCAAAAGAGTTGATTTTTTAAAAGATGTTACTTGAATTACAATTTCCATGCATACCCAAACAAAACTCCACGAATTTATAGTTTTTCTTTGATTCAGCAGGCTGATTTAAAATGTTTATTAATATATAAAGGGTTAAGGATATCCCAGGCAGGTAGGGGTTGTAACTCAGGGGTACAGCACTTGTCTAGCATGCATGAGGCCTTGGGTTTAATCTCTAGCACTGGAAAAAAAAAAATCCCACAAAACCAGGACACTGACTCTGTCACATGTCAAGATCAGTGGGCAAAGCAAGAGTTTTCAACAAATTCCTGGGACAATAAGGTATACTCATGGAAAAAAATGAAGCTGAAACTTTACTTCATACTAAAAAAGTCCATTTCAATGAATTAAGAATGACAGATGGACAGAAAAATCCCAAAGAAAAATACACCATCATAAAAAGGTAAAAATATAAACCACAAAGTGATAAAATATTAATTACAGATATTACAAACAATAGACTGGTTGTTTATTTAAAGAATTTCTCCAAATAGCTAAAACAAAAAGCAGATGACCAAGTCAGAAAAAGGGGTGATAGGTTTAAACACATGCGTCACAAAAAGGAAATACAAATGCTGCTAAATACAAGATGATGATGATGATGATGATGGTAGTGGTGGTGATGATTTGCTACTGGGGATTGAACCCAGGGGTGCTTAACTACTGAGGCTCATCCCCAGACCCCTTTTATTTTTTATTTTGAGACAGGATCTTGCTAAGTTGCTTAGGGTCTCACTAAGTTGCTGAGGCTGGTTTTAAATTTGCAATCTTCCTGCCTCAGCCTCCTGAGTTGGTAGGATTACAGGCGTGCACCACTATGCCTGGATAAATACAAGATTATTGATCACTAAATAAAACACCACCATAAGAAGATTCTTTGTATCCTCACTCCATGAGCAAAATTTAGGAAAGTCTGACAATGAGGAGGTGGTGGAAGACTGGTAACCCTTCCCCAATGCTGGTGAGCATGTAAGTTAGTGCAATCATTTTGAAATCATTCTGCCATTATTAGTATGTCACCCATAACCAGAAATATCAGCAACATGCTCCTAGCCACTTTTGTGCATAGTGCACCAAGGGGTATGTGCAAAACTGTTCACAGCAACATTGTTGATAATGACTCCAACTCAGCTACAACCTAGATGCCCATCAACAGTAGAATACATGAATTACTTTGCAGTATATTTATACAGTGGAATACTACACAACAATAACAGTGTTCCAACTCCAACTACACACAGGTTACAAATACAATGTCTAATGAAAGAAATGAGACTCAAAAGCATATAGACAGAATGATTCCATTTTTATAAACTTCAAAAACAGGAAATGAAACTTGAAAGTTGCATACAGAAGTGGTAAAACCATAAAGAAAAAGCAAAGGAAGCCGGGCGCGGTGGCGCACGCCTGTAATCCCAGCACTTTGGGAGGCTGAGGCAGGAGGATCGCGAGTTCAAAGCCAGCCTCAGCAATGGCGAGGCCCTTAGTAACTCAGTGAGACCCTGTCTCTAATAAAATACAAAAAAGGGCTGGGGATGTGGCCCAGTGGTCAAGTGCCCCTGAGTTCAATCCCCAGTACCCAAAAAAAAAAAAAAAAAAAAAAAAAAAAAGCAAAGGAATGCTGATCCCAAATGTCAGTGTTCCTCAGGCTTCTAGGATGAATGACAAAGCAGTCATAAGGAAGGGGCTCAAGGGGACTTCTGCAATGCAGATCCTTTGCTTGTCCCAGCTGGGAAACATGTGGGTGTTTATTTTATGCATTTGTCAACCTGTGAATGTGTGTTTTAGGTAATTTTTGGACACAAGCCCATACATCTCATCCCGGGATAACAGTTTCTATTTGTTGATAGCCATAAAGATAGTTGATCCTCAGTTGTTGCTGAACAGAATGGCTAAATTTCCTCATAACAAAAAGTGTGAAATCTCCTCACATGAGTCTGTTTGGGAGCCAAGAAGACCCAGAGTCTGTGGCAGATTTGTGGAGAGAAGAACGTTAGCAGGCTCTTTCATTCATCTCTCTATTTTTTCCTTGCAACAACCGCCAGGATCATAGAGTCACTTAATAAACACAGACTGAGCCCATCAATGTGCCAGCAGCATGCTAGTGAGACAGAATCTGATAAGACCTTTAAAGAGTTACCTGAATGATGAAGGAGGAAGTCAATGATTTCAACAGGGTTCAGGGCATCTAAGGCTGGGGACATCTTGCTGGAAGAGCTGGCTCTAGTACCATCTTTTAAAGGACAATTGCCAAGCAAAGGCAGAGTAGTGAAGGACAGGGAGAATGGAACAGAATGAGGGTAAGAGAAATGGCAGGTCTATTCTAGAAACACAAACAACTTGCAATGTCTGATGTGCTCTTAGTGCACACGTAGGGCTGATCTTGTAAGATTTACTGTACGAACCCCATCCAGCCCTGGTGGGCCACAATTATGGGCTAATTTAATAAAACATAGAAGGACTTTTTGGCTCCAAGAGTCCCTGAAAGTATTCCTGGGAAGGATATCCTTAAGGTGTTTGTTGTGGTTTAGATTTGGTGTCCCCAAAAGCTCACGTGTGAGACAATGCAAGGTTTGGAGGAGAAATAATTTGGTTATGAGAGACTTAACTCAATCAGTGAATTAATTCCTGATGTGATTAACTGAGTGGCAACTAAAGGCAGGTGGGGTATGGCTGGAGGAGATGGGAATTGGGGCCATGGCTATGGGGTATATATTTGTATCTTGCAAGTGAAGACCTCTCTCTTTCTGCTTCCTGACCATGGTGTGAACTGGTTCCTTCTACCACACTCTTCTGCCATGATGTTTTGCCTCACTTTAAGCCCTGAGGAAGGGAACCAGCCTTCTATGGACTAAGACCTCTGAAACAGTGAGCCCTCAAATAAACTCTCCTTTAAAATTGTTCTGGTCAGATCTTTTAGTCAAGGCAGTGAAAAAGCTGATTAAATCAGTGTTCAAATTGATACAAATATCAACGTGCTTTTACTGAGTGCCTACTATGGACAGAATGGCTGCTGGTCTGGCAACTCTAGAAGGCAGGATGTGGAGCAGTAAGAGAAACGGCATGTATTTCTGTTGGGTCCACAAAGCATAAAGGTGACTATAATACTCTGCATTTAGTTGGCTTTTTCACCAGTTTTAAACTTTTTTCATAAATACTGTCTTACCTGGTTTGAGGGGAAAAGGGGCCCTGATGAGGATTTTGACCAGGGTGGACAACGTGTCTGACACAACATTACTAGGACATCTCTGTTGTGGGTTGCTGACCTCTAGTCTGGGATTCATTAGGGGATAACGAGGAAGAGATTTTCTGCTTTTTTCTGGCATTATATGGGGACTGGAAGAGTGTTTTTTTAGTCCCTCGGGGCCTGGATTTTCCCTTTTGTAGAACTGCTTTGAAATCCTTAGCTGAAAGGTTTTTATAAAGGCCCGTTCAATAGTTACCAATAGAGCAATGATAGTAATCATAATCCTATAAACACAATCCAGGCTGAAGCAGCCAGTGGGTGGGGAGAGGCCACATGTGAGACACCAGAAGGTTTACCTGGGAAGGCTGTTGGAGGAATGTAATGCTTGGTGCGTGGAGTACCGTATTCTGAAAATAGCTTCAATTTGAAGGGAAGAGATGTGAGTTTAGCATAGATTCAACCACTGTTTAGCTGTGCACCCTTGGGAAAGCTATTGAATCTCTCGGAACCTCAATCTGCTCTTCTGTGACTTGAGGAGGATCACCTCTGCCTGCCTTGCTGATGATGGGATGGAATGAGATGAATGTTTATGAAGGTGTTTCAATCTGAAAAGCTCATCTCCAAAGGAGGAGTTTATTGTTTAGCCCTTTTGTAGGATCTGTTTGGAAGGTCTATTGTCAGGCAGGGTTTATTAGAATTTATTTATTTTTCGTTTCCTTCAAGGTAGCTCCCTATTTTGTCTACCAAATAGCAAATTGCTACATTGTTTCTTTGTTGTTTGACACTTAGCTTCTCAACCTAATGGTCTGTTTACTTAAATATTTCAGAGCCTCTTAGCATTTCAAAAAGTGTTTTAAAAGTTAGGTATGAAAAAAAAGAGTAAATAGAGTCACAATTGCTCACTTTTCTAGACTCAGCGATTGTTATCTATTGAATTGTACCGGTACAGACAGTGAGAACAAATAAACAACAACAGAAATAGAACACATTAGCTTGAGACTGAAATAGGAATTATCTATAAACTTGTTAATTGGCGTTGGGCCTTGGAGGTTAATTGAACACATATAATTCACCCCCCACCCCCACCCCATGGGCACAAACAAGGACAGTTCTGGGGAAAGTTTTTGTTACCTTAGATGTGGGTTCAGCAGCAATTGGCTTCCATCTCCTCGTCTTCTCCTAAGGCATGTAGTAGCAGGTTTTCCAGCAGCTTTGCAAACCAGAATCCAGGAGGTTCTAACTTTGAATTCTGGACCTTGACTTCCCTGCCTTTTCTTTTGTCATGTTACAGCCCCACTGAGGTTTGGTTCTAGAGGACATTTTGTTAGAATGTTATTTTTAGCAAATACATAATTTCCTACATTAAAATTCAAAAACCCAAGAGGGCAGCTTGGGCTTGTAACTGTGCGACACTGTCGGCCACTAGTGTCCAACAAAACCGAGCAAGAAGAAAAGAATCCAGGCCAAGCAATGCATCCCAGTCTGGAGAAAGGATGTCAAAGCCCCTGTCTCGAAATACACCACTTTCCCTGGTGCCTCTGGAGTTCATAACTCCTTGACCTTGGAACTTGTGGTCCAAGAGACATCCCTTTTCAGACTGGGGAACAATGTTGGAGATGGGCTATGGCCCAGGTGTCAGGCATGGGGCAGGCTGTGAGAATCAGGAGGTGGTGAATTTCCTGCCTTCTTCAGCATAGGCCTAAATTTGCAATGACATGATTCAGTGTGCTGCCCAGGACACTGAATAGAGTCACAGCTCTGAGTCAGCCTCAGACCCCATTCCCTTGTGGCTTTAGTTGCTGGGTGGTAGCTGTGAGCAGCAATGCTTGCCCCTAGTGTCAGATCAGGGGCCTCATTTGGCGTGACCATGTGAGCCACCATGTGTCACTGATGCATACTTTCAAAGAGATGTTAGCCCAGTTGGCAGAAAGCCAAAAAGTCTTCATTTAAGTGTGAGCAACGGGAAGTTCTTTCTGGTTAATTTGGATTAAATAACAGTTTCAATTAATCTACTAACAGAGATAGCCTTTGTGCATTTTCAGTTTGAAGAGATTAAAATTCATTTACTGTTCACATACTGTGTTTCTAGTGCTTGGGTCCATATCGTAAGATGTTTAGAATCCAGTTGGTGAAAGTGTAAAACATGAGAAACAATTAAGAAAGCTAGACCATGAGGGAAACTGGGACTCCGAGAAGCCAGCATCTAAAGAGAGGATTGGGGCCAGATGACTTTCTGGAGGAGGTGAGATATTCTGGGACTTTGAAGGACAAATAGGATTGGCAGGGAAATGAGAAGAAGGCCATAGTAAACACCAGAACAAGAGAGAAAAATAATTGAATCTCTTTTTGCCTGCTCAGTAGGCTCATTAGGGCTTTGCAGAACTCCAGATTCTTCTGGATCACAATGGGCCATGTGCAGAAGCGTTGATTAATGGAATTACCCCGATAGCTGAGCCACCAAGTGTGTTGACAGCCTTTATTTCAGTTTCTGGGTCTCCTTTTGGAGACATGAAAACTAATAGATTTTTAAAAATTAAATGAAAGATACCTAGTGACAAGACCAGGACTTTATTATTCTGATAGTAGAAGGACCAGAATAGATACATCCAGCCAAGGGAAGTAGTCCCTTAACTCCAGAGCCATCCCTCCTTCACTTGGTAGGCATGGGTCACACAGGAAATAGCTTTAGCCTAAAAACAAAAAAATGGAACTAGTAATAGTTCTCCTTGTATATAAATAAAACTGTACCAGTGATAAACATTATGCATACCATTCCTTATGCTTCCTGAAAGAAATGATTAAAATAGTTTTAAAGAATTACCATAATGATTACATATGGCTGGAGACTAGGAATTAAGTTTTTAATTCATTGATGATTTCATAAGTCCTTCATGTTGCTCGCAAATTGGAAGGGACATTATAATTCGAATTAGAATTGGAAGAGGATTATCTATTGCAGAAAACTTGAGCTTTGGAATCAGAAAGTGTTGGCCTTGAATTCTGGTTTAATCACTTAGTATCTGTCATCTTTCCTTCCTCCATTAGGGAAATATGTGTTAACTCCTATTATGTGTTATGATAAATTAAGCTCTTGGAGCCTCAGTTTCCTCATCAATAAAGTAGAGATTAAACTGTAAAACTCCTGAGGTTATGATGCTGTCTAGTCTGTAGTAGACATAAGATGAACATTAATTCTCTTTCTTCAATAATAAATGAGGAATTAAATAAGATATGGTGACTTAAGAAGTTTAAAGTAGCCGGATGTACTGGCACACGTCTGTAATCCCAGCAACTTGGGAGGCTGAGGCAGGAGGAACACAAGTTTGAGGCCAGCCTGGGTAACTTAGCAAAACCCTGTCTCAAATTTTTTAAAAAGCAGGGAATGTGTGTGTATGTGTGGCCCACCCCTAGGTTCAATCCCCAGTACTGAAAAGAAAAGCAAGCAAGCTTAAAGTAAATGATAGGAGGGAAGACATGTGGTGCCTGATGATGAGACAAGGCAGCTAATGATAGAGATGGGCTGTAAATGAGCTGAGATTGGATGGACAGGAGAGGATTGACTGGGATCATGGCAACTGAATGAAGAATGTGGATCCTGATGTGCTGTGGCCCTGGGTAAGCCATAAGCAAAGAGCATGGTACAAGGTGATGCCAGGTGTCCCAAGTCAAACTTGGCCTTGTTCACCACTTGGCTTACCTGTCTTCTGGGGGGAAATGTGCACGTGTCTATCCACCCATACTTTCATTTATTTACTCTTTGAAATCATGTTTACTTACCTTCTTCCCTATGTCAGGCATTTTTCCAGCAGTGGGGAGGCAATTAAAGAACTTACAGAAGAGTAGAGAAGGAGGACAAGAAAACAGACCATTACAAGTCATTGTGAATAGGAACATGGTGATAAGACCTATGCTGGAATGCCTTGGGGTGTTGGTCCTGCACTTGCTGCTCACTGGCCATGGTATCATAGGGAAGAAGACAATCACCGTCATCCCCCCCCCAGGTTCTATGCCCCCCATGCCCTTCTCTTCATTTGTTTGAGGATCAATTGAACTCATACATTGAAAAGCTCCTTGGAAATGATATCATTAAATAAGGGTACATTTTAACATGCCAATCATCATTTAATCCATCATACTTATATTATGCCAGCAGACCTCTTCTTTAAAATTTTCCTGTGATAAATGCTATCCGACACACATTTTATTATCAGTCCTGTCTTTCTTGATATAGCTTCTTTTTGATGTGAACCTCTTTAACTCTTCTAGTTCTTTCTACGTGGTTGCCTTCATGCCTGTGGAATTCTAGAGAAGTCTAATAACATATGAAACTGCCCTTGGAAAGGGATAAGGGAACCGATTACTGATGAGAAAAAAACAAAGGGATTAGAGGGACAGTTGAATGTTGCAGAAAGATGACAGCAAGAACACAGAGTGGAGCAGCAGAGGGGGAAGAGAGGTGGAAATAAAACCTACAAGAAGAGACTGAGTTGAGAACAAAAGGCGGAGGAAGAGACAGAGGCAGCCATGCAGCTGGTCGGGGAGAGGGAAAGGTGCCTCCTGTTTTAGTTTATCTCCTCTATCTGCAATATTTTTGCTGATGTCTGAATAGAGAGAAAAGTGTGTGTGTGTGTGTGTGTGTGTGTGTGTGTGTGTGTGCGCGCGCGCGCACGCACGCGCGTGTTTGGGAAAAACAATCATCTATTTATAGACTTTAAATTATACACCATGAAAGCTTCTCCAAGTCAAGACGTGTTATTTGGCTGCCAGAAGGAAAAGTTAAAGAAAAAAAATACCACACACACACACACACACACACACACACACAACACAAAGAAGAATTTCTAGATTTCTTTCTTCCTTTTCCTTATCCTCTCTGTCCACCAGATTCTTATGACAACTGCCAACTCTCTCTTTTGAAGCCACACTCCAAAAAGGAGGTAGAGATTATTGAAGATCTTCCTCCATGCATTCTGAGAGAGACATGACTCCCAAACCACATTATTTTTCAGTTGAACTGGAGGGAAGATTCAGAAGCATCCTTTCTAGCTCTCTTGTATCTCACAGAATGAAACTGAGGCCTACAGTTATCCTGCCAAATTCACCTAGAAACTGGTGACAGAAGACCATCTGCTGGTATAGTTAAGAGTCCTGGCTTTGGTGTCAGGGTCTTCTAGTTACTTACCATGTGACTTCAGTTAAATTACCCAATCTTAAACCCTCAGTTTCCTCACCTATATAATGAGGATAATAATAGAAATCCCCTCATAGGTCTTTTACAAAGAGTGAATGAAGCAATACATGTAAAGCACTTAGCAAGGGGCTTTACATATATAATAGATGATGATGATGATGATGATGATGATGATATTTACATCTAATGGACTCCAAGAGCTTTGATTGTGAGCTCAAATGAGTGGACCATCCCTCTTAAAAGACCTTCATGTGCAGAATGTTGATGGACGAGATGAAGACCTCCTGGTAGCCTGCCACCCTATGGGCAGTCTTACTGAGGATGTCAGTGGCAAGGAAGAAGGACAAGGGTGGGAGAACTTGGGAGGATGGAATAGAAGAGGGGCTGGGCCTCTGGACAGGAGAGATCCGCCCCTTGCCTCCTCTTCCCTATAGCTCTTGGGTGTGCTGATGCCAGGAGGAGGGATGGCTCACCAAGTTCTGCACCTGACCCTCTTCTCCACCTCACTCACCAGTCCTCCAGCCTTCACCTGTGTAATGTCTGGCTTATAGACAGCGTATCTAGCACATTTTGCTAGAGATTTCTTTTATGAAATATTTATGACTATTATTTTATTTGATCCAATATCTCCTCCGTGATTTGAGAGCAGATTATAATTGCCATTTCAGAGATGACTGCATCTTGCCAAGAGCTTATGTTCAGTTTGATAAGAGAACTAAAGGGACTCCATCTTGTTCTTCAGCAGCCATCTTAGGAGTTCCGAGAAATAGTTCTGTTTCTCAGAAATAATAGAATACGGAAAGTCCTGCCTGTGTACCCATTAATCGTTACCTAGCATAATACGCTTGACAGCATAAAAACAGCAATTCCTATACAATGTAAAATTGCTCTCTTTGGTTTCCATTTTTCTTGGGCAAATACCTTGTCAGAGATTGTCTGTCTAGACGTTAGTAACCATTTTCTAACATGTACTCAACTAGGGTCATCATGACCCCATTCCCTTCTACTTGATCGTTGCTATATCAACCTGGAAAGTCCTGTGGGAAATATTATTGTACCCATTGCTTTGTCTTGCTAACTGCTTAGATTCAGCTTCTGTACCATGGCTTGCTTGCATTGTCTGAAACCCTGCAATTAAATATTCCGCCCTCTGTGATTTTGCTCTTTATAAAAACCCTTAAAAAATCACTGCCGGCGCGCCATCTTGTCACACTGTGTGATGTGTGAGGATGGTGGCCGCTGATCAGCTTAATAAAGGCTTTTTATTGGCTCAAGTGTGACGTGGCTTGGAGTTTTAATTGGCATTATGCTGGGTACAACATTTTTGGTTCAACACAGTAGTTGTCCTTTTGTGTCCTAAGGAGGGGGTGCTCTTCCTATCACATCACACAGCATCTCTTCAGTACCTCTGAGCCCTCTTTCACTCTCTCATGTACATTCAGATGCATGCACACATATACATTTTTTTGGTACCAGGAACTGAACTCAGGGGCACTCAACCACTGAACCACATCCCCAGCCCTGTTATATATTTTATTTAGAGACAGGGTCTCACTGAGTTGCTCAGCACATCACTTTTGCTGAGGCTAGCCTTGAACTCTCAATCCTCCTACCTCAGAGCCGCTAGGGTTACAGGTGTGCACTATACCACACCTGGCCACACATACACTTTTTAAAATCACTAAAGCATTATGTGTTAAAAATATGTGGCTGAGGGTCAAGCTGAACGATGTGCTCTTTTTGTTTCTTTTCTTTTTCTGAGGGGGCCTCAAAAGCCTAAAAATCAAGTTCAAGAAGATGGGGTAAGGGAGATAAAATGGAACCTACTATTAAAATTTTGCCTGTAAGCAAAATGTTCCATTCTTACATCCTGTGTAAACTATCCAAAGATAGGGTTATTATTGTATATATTTTTAATCTCTTGTAATATTTATGCATTGCTCTAAATCTAGTAGGTTTTCCATAATTCTACAAATAAACTGATTAAATCCATTTTGGTGGGGAGCTGGGGTAGACATCTTTGAGAAGCCTCCAATGTCGATATGAGCAGGAATGTTAGTAAAATGAATAGTAGTTTAAGGATCACATGACTCACTGTAAGACATATTACAAACACTTCTCTAATTCTCAAGATAATCTTGAAAGATAAACACTGTCCCTATTTTACAGTTGGGGACATTGAGGCTCAGAGTTTAAGTAATCTTCTCAATTCACCACGTAGGTACAAGGCAGAGTGGGAATCCAAATTTCCTAGTTTTGTTGGGTTATGTGTCACTCCAATGCCATATTAAGCCACCAACTCTCATACATTGGATACAGTTTGGATCCCTGGCCTCTCAAAATGCATTTCCTCCCACTGGTAGAGTCAGGATCATTCTGTGTGTGTGTGTGTGTGTGTGTGTGTGTGTGTGTGTGTATAAGGCCGTGCTTGCATCTACATACATGCATGTGTGTGTCAGAGGGTGCTCAAACACCCTGGTCAGATCTAGCTGGGAGCTTCTTCCGCAGCCTCAGCAGGGGGTGCCATTGGCAGGCTGAGAGCTGGTGGGGCCTGCGTGGGAGCCACTGTTGGGAGAACTTGAAAAGCGGGAGGGGGCTCTTCCGTTACTAAGCAAGATTCTAAGAGCTGTTGTCAAGGAAGAATCCCAGGCCTTCCATAAAAGGAAGCCTCCTCTCTCCAACTGGCAGCCACTGCTGCCTTCTGCACTCAGTCTGACCATTTTCCTGGCCCAGCTGCACTTAGAATCCCCCAGGGAGCAGGGGCAGGAAGATGTGCCTGGAACCTTTGCTTGAAGGAGTTGACAGAGAGCACCTCACCGGGCAGTGCTCAGCAGAGCAGCAGAGCCAAGAGCGCCAGCCAAGGTGTCCCACTCACATGATGGGTGTGCTGCCCACCCACCTCGTCCCCTCACATCCTTGCTGCAGGAGGGTGGAGATTTTCCCAATTACCCACAGTCCTGCCTAAATGACCTTTAGAGGTTCTTTACCACCCATAGATAAAACTCAGCTTGCTCTGCCTGGCAGGAAAGTTCTTTTTCCTGACCTGGCTTTTGCCCACTTTACCAGAACTTTATCTAGTACCTTGCTGGTTATTCCCAAGTTCTTGTCTGTCTCAGAGCTGAGCAGGCTGTCCTGTCCTGTGACCCTATGCATGTGCTGTTTCCTCTGTTTGCAATGCCATCCTCTGGCACATGCCCAAACTGCTACTGGTTTAGTTGTCACACTCAGAGTTTTAGCATAAGCACTGCAGATCTAGACCAGGGCATCTTCCACCACTTGCCAGTTCTAATACCCCTATGGCACCAGGTTCTCCTTTCTTAGCCCCAGCCAATCCCACCCCTAGAGAAGCTGGACTTTAAAGACAGAAGAGGAGTGGGATGAAGTCCTTCTCCATTCCACAATTGCTGATGAAAAGTGCCAGGCACCATGATGGGACCCCTCAACTCAAGCCTCCTGGAGAGAAAGGAGGAAAGGACATTAAAATCAAGGGTGAAATCTAATTTCTAATCTCAAGTAACTCTATAAATCTGTGAATGATGAAACTCAACCCAAGATGTTACTGAGGAAAGAGAAAAGGAGATTGGAAGATGGTTTATATGTAGAAGGATTGAGACTTCCCCCAAACTAGAAGCATTTGATTCTCCTTTCTGATCTTGACCGGCAGTCAGTTCCCCTGCTCCCTCACTCAGTATCTCAAGTGCGTGTGGAGAGATGTCCTGCAGGGGGTTGTGAACAATTGTGGGTGCAATGGATGCACTTTCAGGGCTGATGATCCATGATGCTCTTTCACTGTGGATTTCCCATTAGTATTACAAACAAGTAGCAAGTGCCTGTGTTGCCTGTAGTATCTTCATTATCTCATGAAATTCTTCCAACCACATGAGGTTTGTTTTATTATGCTCATTTTTGCAGATGAAGCTCAGAGTTCTACTATTTGCTCAAGGTCAAAAACAAAGCTGGCAAATGTGAGGGCTATTAGTCAACAACTTCCCTGAATCCCAAGTCCATTCTCTTCCCACTGTTAAACTCAGCTTGGAAGAAATATTTATTAAGTGTCCTCTAAGTACAGGCACTGTGCGCAGACACAGAAAACAGGGGAGGGAGGTCAATGCTTACCTAGAAGCAGCTCACATTTTACTGGAGGAGACACGCTTGGAGAATTAGTTCAATGTGATATGGCAAATACGGTGGTATAATTTGGGAGCAATGGGGGCACAAAGAAGAGACACTTCAATGCACCTAAAATAAACAGCAGAATTTTAAACATGAGTTCACCGAAGAGGAAGCCATGGGATGGAAGCAGATGCTTCCGAGTCAGAGGGGACCAGGGAGCCCACACACAGCCTCTCCACTGGTGCAAATTGGGTTGTTTTTTGGTTATAATTTCACCTTCCCCTGTCCTCCCCTGGCGAAATAGTCATTTGCTTGTTCTTTAATCTCGATCTGTGCCAATGCTTTATTTCCCTGGGTGCTTTTATTGGTTAAGTTCTTTCTCAATGTTTCAGAGCACATCGTCCAGCTGAAATTTGGGTTCTCCCTGGGGAGGGGGAGCAAGATAGGAGAGAATTGGTTTACGAGGCAAGAGGTTCATTTCCTGGATTCCAGACATTGTATCACAGAGACTGACACCTGTCGCCCTGCCCAGGAGAGAATCCAGAGTGTTACCAGAATAAGAATGTGTTTGAAGTATATGTTGAGGCTGATGACAAGGAAAAGGGAGGGTGCTCCTCCTTCCCGAAGCTCTCTGCAATCAGAAGCTGAGTTTGCTCTCCAATGGTTGGGCTTTATAGCCACCACTGATAGCTATAAAAGAGGCTTTACTTTTGAAATTCCCATGGGACAAATTTATATATATGTGTGTGTGTGTGTGTGCGTGTGTCTATTTGTGTGTGAGTGTGTTTATTAAGAGGCTGAATTCCTCTAGTATTCAATCACTGAAATTTTTATTCTTCTGATGCATTTTTGGAACTCAGGGTTTCTTAGTCATTCTAAAAACAGTATTATAACTATAAAGACTTTACATGATAGAGCCCAATCAAGAATAGATTGCAAATTCTTTGAGAAGTCAAAATATTCATAAAATTGAAATTGAGACTGTTCACTAAGTATGACTGCATGAGCCCAATTTCACCTCGAATCATCTACATTCTGGGTTCACATGTGTGAATACTGTACAGTTGTCCAGTACAATGCAAGGGATTGGTGTCGGGGCCATCATCAATACCTAAATCCAAGGATGCTCAAATCCTATACATATAATGTTAAATATATCCTTCTGTATGCTTTAAAACATCTCTAGAGTGCTTATAATCACCTAATGCAATGATATTCAAATATTGTATGAATAGTTGATTGACCTCAGTTTTTGGGTTGTTATTATTATCATGTTATTTTTATTGCCTTTTTTCTAATATTTTTCATCCATGGTTGGTTGAATCCACAGATGTAGAACCCACAGGGATAGAGGGCCAACTGTGTTTTCCAAAAGTGGGGCACACCTGTAACTGCAGTCTGTCCCCACTGCTGCTACCCCTGATGCCACCCTGGCACAGTTGGCTCAGCACCTTTCCAGTAAACGTTGTTAGAAAAAATTAAGTGTGAGGCTATTCGGCTGAGAGGACTCTGTGCTCTGGGTTCCTACATATGCAATTTGAAATCCAATGTAAACAATAAAATAATACTTAAGCCTAACCAGTCAGAAACCTCCACCCAATCTCCAGGGAATACCCACCAGATAGGCCAAATAAGTCACATATCTTGCTTTAGCCACTCACGCAATTTCTTTGTTTCCCAGTTCAGCCAATAAAAACCTGCTGCTTACTTTGCTAAGGTGGTGTGCCCCCAGGCTCTTCTGGTTTAGAGTGATGGTGGGGCTAGCATCCATCTCCTCTGATCCCACTTCCTTTCCTTGCTTGTCTTTCCTCCCTCTCCACACCCATGAGATGTTTTGAACCAGCTGCCCAATTGCCCTGCAATCCAACCTGCCCCCTCCAAGTCTCTCATCTGCTGGAGACTCTATTCAGAAGCATCAGCTTCACCCCCAGAAGGGAATGGGTCCCAAACTTGCCAAATCACAAAAATCCCAGAGTGCATGTGTGAAACTGATTCCAAGGCCCTGCCTAGCTCTAAGAAATCTGGTAACACCAGAGTAAAAAATCCTAGCTTTGCTTAAGGTCCCCAGGATACTGGGGGAAGGCAGAGTTTGGGGAGAAGGGTTTGAAGTCACATCCTCCCATCTCTGTCCTTCAGGGCCCATGGTTTGTGCTGATTCTAGAGATGGGGGCTGAAGGGAGGGAGGCCAGAACCCAACCAAAGCCAGCTGGATGGATCGTGAGATCTGAATCAGCCGGAAGCAACCGCTCTGAGTCCCGGAACCCATGTCTCAGTTCCACCTGGCATCACCAATTATCTGTGCCTCTGACATGGGTTTTTTTTTTTTTTTTTTTTTTTTTCATTCCCTCGAAATAGGACTATAATTAAATCCAAAATTGTACTGGAGACTTTATCTTCATGGCAGAAGCAGAACACAATGTCTGCAGACAAAAAAACTCTTTCAATAAAAATTAATTATGTGCAGCTCATGTCCCAGTCCCAGTGGTGGTGTGTGGAATGCATATGAGGCGTGAGGAGGAGCCCAGCCCCCTGGCACTGCCCAGGGCCACTCCAAGTCCCTACCCTCCTGAGGCTCCTGCTGCTCAGCCTTCATCTCCATTCATGCTAAACCCTCACTGCTCCCCCCTCCCTCCCCTGGAGCAACTGCTTGTTCTCTACAGGTCTGTGGGTCGCTGCTTTTGTCCCCTCCTTCAGGATTGAGAAACTGAAAGCAGTAATAGACAGGGCTAGGAGAGGTAAGAGAGAAAAGAGACAAGACAGAAACAGAGAGGGTGAATTGTGATCTGTCATTCCTATTGAATCTCTTTCTTTCAACAGGAAAACTTCTTACTGATAAAGAATTCTGTTGGCAGCATATGCTTTATAATTCCTGCCACAGGGAGTGTGCAGGCTAAAGGAACTCTAGGAGCAGATGATGGAGGCTAGAGCCAATGCCACATAAAACCCATGTGACACAGCCTGTGACGGGACCACACTCCACCCCCAGAGGACTTTGCCTTTTCTGTCATTCAGAACCTGAGACCATGAGCAATGGACCAATGGAGTCAGTCAAGGTTCTAAAGTTGACAAGCCTCCTGGGGAGTAGGTACTGTGAAACCCAGAGAGACAGGACATGAAAGGGGAGGAGGAGAGGGATCATCTCATCCTTTATACTAGATTTGACCAGGGCAAGGAAAAGAACTTGCAAAAACTGAAGGGGACCTAGATCAGGGTTGAATACCTCCCAGTTTACCTAAGGAAGGAGTGACAAAGAAAACAGAATCCAGTGTAGGTTGATCCATTAGTAGGTAGCATTTCTTCCTAAGGTAAAGAAGGTTTCTTCTATCCACTCTGCCTAGGAAAGAGTCCCAGTGCTTACTGAAAACTACAGGCAGGGGTTGTCCCCTCAGGCACCTCAGAATGTTCAGGAGTGGGAGCTTGGTATGGCATACTCACTTAGGTCTTTTTAACTGACAGTCCAATATAACCCACAAAAGCAGCAAAGGTACCAATGGAGTGTGAGAACCACTTGGTAAAAGGATAGAGGTCAGGGAACCCTGCAGGCTCATCAACTGCAGAAAAGGATCAAAGGGGGCCACAAAAGGGCTTTTAGGATGGGACTAGAAAAGCTCCTGAGTGTGGGGGTGGCCACAGTTGTCTTGCAGTCCTAAATTAGTCAAGATATTTTGAGGGACTCATGCCATGGGTAGATGACTGAATGAGATGCTCCCTAAATCCAGATTTGGTAATTTGGTTGTTAGCCAGATTCTCCCCCAATTGGGGGCATATCCTTCCTGATGATCTCCTCTATCTCTTCTCCCAACAAAACAAACTTCAGCACATAGGCATGCAAGTTGTACCAGCTGCTCCATAGGTGGGCAAACAGGCATGACAGTTCTACCATTTATTCCATAAGATTTCCCCTTCCATTTCTGCTAAGACAAACTCTTCCCCACCAACCTATTATTTCAAAGCATATCAAAAGCACAGATTTATCAACCTGGGAAGAGGAAAGGGCTACTTTAACTCAGGTAGTGAAACACTCTGTCAAGTGTCCTTGCAACTGGGAATTAAACCACCACCACCAGTAGTCCCAGTCTAATCAGCATGAGCAATGGCGCATGTGCTTTTTTTTTTTTTTTTTTTCCTTTCCTGTCATCCAGATAAAGACATTGTGTTGTAGGGCCCAGATGGGCAATAGATAAGAAAACAAAATATCAAGATTGAAAAGGATGACACAAAGCTATATTATTTGCATATGGAACAACTTATGTAGAAAGTCTAAAAACAGTACAGAAAATCTAATTGAACAGGTAAAACTAGCAAGAATTCCACATTTGTGATCAAGATAAATTATTTGTATTTTGTGTGATTGCAACATTTTAAACAGTAAACTAAAAACGAAAATTTAGGCAGGGTGGTGACCCACGTCTCTAATCCCAGCAACTGAGGAGACTGAGGCAGAAGAATCACAAGTTCCAGGCCAGCCTCAGCAACTTGGCAAGACCCTATCCCAAAATAAAAAATAAAAAGAGCTGGGGTGTGGCTCAGGGGTTAAGCACCCTTGGGTTCAATCCTGGGTACCTAAATACATAAAAAACAATTTAAAGGTAAACTTTAAAAATCTTATAATTTTTTAAATTTTATTTTAATGCACATGTGATAACTGTACATATTCCTGGGGTATAGTGTGATAATCCAATACATGTATAAAATGTGTCAGAACCAAATCAGACTAACAAGCATCTCCCTCTGCTTACACATTTATCATTCCTTTGTGTTGGGAGCTTACAAACTTCTTTTCTCTATTTCTTTATAAAATATACAATTGACTGTTGTAAACTGCAGCCACCATACTATGCTGTTGAATACTAGAACTTACTCCTCTTAACTACCCATTTTTTTATTGAAATCTTTTTAACAGCTACAATTTATAAAGCATCAAAACCATAAAGTGCCCATCAATAAATCTCACTGAATTGTGGGATTCCACTATACTCTATGCTATAAAACATTATTGAGGGAAATTAAGAAACTTAACTAAATAGATGCCGTGCTTATGTATTAAAATATTATAAAATGTGAATTATCTGTAAATTGATCTATAGGTTCAACTATTGTAATCAAAATAATCAAAATTCTGGAAGGTGTGTGTGTGTGTGTGTATATATATATAAACTAGCCAGATGATTCTAAAATTTATGTGGCTATAGAAAAGGATGGAAAATCACAAGGCATTCTTGAAGAAGAACAAAACTAAGTCCTTATACCACTGTGTGTTACAGCTTATTATAAAGTAATAATGTTAAGACCCTGGGTTATTGGCACAAGGATAAACAAATTCACAAATAGAAGAGAATAGAGTCCAGAAACAAGCCACACACCAGAAGTCAGGACTTATTACCCAGTGCAATGCAGTGCAGCGGGGGAGAAGCTAACCTTGTGGTGAATGGTGTTGAGCTAATTGAAAGTCTAAATGGGAAAACATGAATTTTATCCTGCCATACACCATGCCCCCAAAATCCAAAGGCAAGACCACAAAGCTTCTAGAAGAAGACATGGGGAAATATTTGCATAAGCTTGACCAAAGAGACAGTTTATTAGGTGGAAAATGAAAATCACAACCATAAAGGGGGAAAATGATAAATTAGAATTAATAAAAATTAAGAACTTCTATTCATCAAAAATACTAAGGGAAATAAAATATAAAGTACAGAGTCAGAGAACATATTTGTAAAATGTTTTTATATGTCTGAGATACATAAAGACTCCTACAAGTCAATAATAATCATTTAAAAAAGACAACTCTTTACCAGAAAAATGAATTAAAGACTTAAATGAGAATTTCACAATGATATTCACATGGCCCATAACCATTTGAGAAGGAACTCAAATGCAACTCAAAACCACAATAAGATTTTACTACATGCCTCTGGAATGGCTAAAATACAATTCCGGTAGTATGAAGCATTGTGAATATGTGGAGCCTCTGGATTCTTGAGTGTTTCAGTCAAGCATGGAAATTGGTAGAACAACTTGCAAAACAGTTTGGTAGTATCTACTAAACATAATATGCCTTATAACCCAGATAGCAATTCCGAAAAATGTACCAGCCAAAAGGCAAGACTCTGGGCACCAAGAGACATGCACTATTTATACCTCCTCAAACTAAAAACAATCTGAACAACCCCAGTGTCTATCAAAAGTAAGATGGATAAATAAATATTGTTATGATCATATATGGAACTCAAAATTTGCTGCCCACAACAACTGGATGAATCTCAAACTTAATATTGAGCAAAAGAATCCAGACACAAATGCATGTACACTAACTATATGGTTCCATTTGTATATAGTACAAAGCAGGTAAACAATCTATGCTATTAGAAGTCAGGATAGTGGGAACTCTTGGGGGAGATAGATAGTAACTAGATGGTTTTACAATAGGGCTTCCTGAGTACTGGTAATATTCTATTTATTGATCTAGGTGTTTATTCAGGTGGGACCTCAAAAACTCTTGAACTAAACTCATGCTTTGTGTACTTTTCTGCAATATGTTACACTTCAATAAAATGTTTACTGGAACAAAACAATAAAACTTGTAGAAAGGAATCCCCACATTTAGGGAAAGGAAAACCATAAAGAAACTGGTCTTAGTGAGGTAAGGTCAGGGGTTCAGGTGAGCATCATAAGAAACCCTAATGGTGACTATATTACACAGCACAATTGAAGCTTGTACTCACATTGTGGTATCAGCACCAGAAGTCCTAGCACCACAAATATATGCATTCTTTTGAAATCTCAAGATTCTCCTAGAAGGCTTGGCTATTATCCCCTGTTGTTAGCTGACTTGTCAAGGAGATTTATTGACTGTCAGCAGAGACATGGCCCAAGCTTCCTGGACGTAGAATAGGCCCTGAAAGATCTAAAGCTTGAGAGAAGGACTATGTGTGTGAATATGAGGTGGTCAGGTCTGGAATCATCTTCCACCATCTACTCAGGTCAGCATCTTACTGTGTGGCCTTCCAGATCAGTCATTTCTTCATTTATTTGCATCCAGTAAACATTCAGCAAACATTTATGGAGAAGCCTTGAGTCAGCGCAATAGAAACAAGACAGGGGTTGTCCCCACCGTTCTGGAGTGTACAATCTGGTAAATGGCTGTATAAGCTGAATTTCTAGTAGACAGATTAGCTGGCTCCTCAGAGGGACAAACACATTGCTGGCTTTGGGTTCCCAGTCCTCCAACCCTTGTGTGTAACCAGGTGATCTGCAGGGGACCTTCACAACTCCTTCTCCTACCATATTGGTCAAGGGAACAGGTTTTATCTCATGGTGTGACTCAGAACATTAAGGATTACTTTGAAATGGTTGAAAAGACACAGGCACATTAGTGTCTGGGAATGAATTCTAGCCAATATTATGAAATTTCCATAATCTCACTTTATGTCATAATTACAGTGTACTTGCTCTTTGCTGTCATCAGCCAAAAGGGGTTCTTATCAGCACATTTGTCATTATAAATGTTATGTGTATAATCATGGAAATTTGTCACTGATGCAACAGAAGGAAGAGGTAATCATATTCAGGAGAGACATATTATCTATTATAAAATACAGGAGTGTTTCTGGGTAGAACATACCACACACATAGGGCCCAGAGTGCCCTTCCTCACCATGGCTTACATAGGGTACCACACGGGAGCCTCATTTGTCCCAGTCTTGGAAATTGTAAAATGGACGATTATGGGACAGAGTGGAGCTTAACCAGAAGACCCCAAACATATTGTATGGGGGGAAGAGGTTTGCATTTAACATTTATGCATTTGGTTCCATTTTATTTATAATATACTGCTCATGTTTTAATTAATACCATTTTGTCATCCTTTCATTACAAAAGAGAAAAATCTGTGACCTTTTTCCATAAGAAGACAAGCAGGAGTTCTTTGTCTCAATAGATCCTATATTGTTGTCCCATCCAGATGGTGGAAGGTGCCGAGAGAGAAAGAGTTTGTGACAGGACATCTGGTGTCGCACAGAGGAGGGCCTCTAGTGACCATCGTCCCCCACTCTGACCACAGCATCATGGGGCAAAGCTACCACTCATTAGCCCAACACATTCTTCTGAGTTTTAAGACATTTTTTCAACTATCATTCCTTTAATGAAGGTTTAATGAGTTCCTTTCTCTTTTAGGGCATCATGCCTATGACTGCTCTATACAAGGGCCCACCCTCCAATGCCACCCATCACTGGCCATTAAGATAATTTACATACAACTTCTATCCTTCCAGACTTGTTCTTGCCCCAAGCAAATCCCCTGTATAGTTTATGTTCATTCTGAATTGTGTGAGAATCATCTAGAAGGAGGCTCCTCTTGTTTAGCCATCCTGCTCTTTCCCATTCCGACTAGCAGGCTGCTGTGTCCATAGCCCCTCAATTCTTTGCAGTAACCAGATCCAGACATGGTTTCTTCCACCAAGGCTGCTCAGACCTTAAATACTAGGTGTTCATGCCTTTAGTGGTCCTGAGGGTTCAAGGTACACAGTGCAATCCCTTGGAATTCATGACATAGCTAGAGGAAACCTTGCTTTCTGGGAGCCATACGAATGTTGTGGGACTTGTGTATTGTTAAATTAGTACTTCTCCAAGTCATACTGTGCTCCTGACAGCACACCTGGATTCACAGGGAAAGACTCCACAGGTAATTGAAAGATCACAATGAGGCCATTTCTATTAACACTATCAGAGACATTTAATTGTCAAGCTCCAGGAGACAGCTGGGTCAGGTGAGGTGCTTGGAGGTTTCCTAAGGTAGCTTGTCTTTTTTCCTGAGACTTTGAATCCCAGGCTGACTTGGCAATGATGTGATGAGGATTATGAAAGAATGGGGCTGTATCCACCGATAGATGAAAGCAGAAAAGACTCCTGAAAGTAAAGTGGACCTTCTCCCAATTTCTGAGAGGAGGCCAGGCACATGGCACATACACACAGCCTTAAATCTTAAGGTAGATTTGAAGCACTCAGTGGGACTGTTGGGGTCTGGGATAGTAGCTATTCTGAGTCTCTACAAATTTATTTGGTGAAATTCCAGAGAAAATTAAGAATTGAGCTATAGATGGAAGAAATCAGTAAAGATTTAGTTTTAAATTTAACTGAATCTATGGGTAAAAGACATAGTACACATGATTTTTTTTTTTTTTTTTTTTTTTTTTTTTTTTTTTGGAAATGACCAAAGTCATTCAGGATGCTAGAATCCAATGCTGCACATACATTTTGTAATCAGCTCAAACATACTGGAAGCTCAGGAGCTAATAATTTTAATCTAAACTTACTGAATGACTAAATAAGTTCCAAAGACAAAACTTTTCAGTTATACATACAGAGAAAAATGTCAACTAAGAATAATATTAACAAATAGTGATGAGGGTCCTAGGAAATAGAGGAGATCTGCTGCCAGTCTCAAGGAGAGAAGGTAGATGAAAGCACAACTGGACCAGCTCGGAGAACATTTACCCCCAACTGTCCTCTAAGATTAAGCATGGGATGGATGCCAGTTGTCTACTGCAGGAATATCAAATGAGCATTAAGAACCCAAAGCAAATATCTGAGAGGTGACTCAAAGAAAGACATTTAGCTGAGCTGGCAAGATTGAGAACAGAGTGTATGAATATATTTGAACTTGGAAAGCACCTCTCCGCAAAGCCCTGAACAGATTGCCAAGACAGCAAGACCCCACCAGTTCTTCTTCTCTTGGACCAAAGACTTGAACAGGTTGACTGGAATTTAAAAGAGTGTTAGTGCCTGTAAGGATTTTCACTTTCCATATTCATATATGTTATATTTGATTATATATAAATAATATGTATTCTCATATATGCTCCGTCTATATATATGTGATTCAAGAATGTATATATTATTGATGTCCAACTCCTTCTGCCATTGTTCCTATCCCCTTTCCCCTTTCTCTCTTCTCCCAAACAAATTAAATAAAATAAATTTTAAAAAAGAATGTATATATTACAGACAGGCAGTGTTTGTGTCTGTGTATATATTGCAGGTGTGTGTGTGTGACTTAAAGCTTTGATTGGCTTTGAGGCAAAACTCACAGGTATAAGTCAAATTGTCATTATATCTGATCCACCATAAAGATCCTGTCCTTGGCCTTGTTCCTTGTTCCCTCAAATATGTTGCACTAACAAGAAAATGCCACCCAAGCAGCCAGAAGGATCCTTAGTGTGAAGTCCAGTTCTCCAAAAGGTAATGGCTTTTAAAAAAGGCTTTTTTAAAATTACAATTCTCTCTCTCTCTCTCTCTCTCACACACACACACACACACACACACACACACACACACACACAGATTCATTTTTATTGATTAGTCATTAGTACTCATAAGACAAAATCCCGCTGAAAGGAACCAGGGCATTGTGGAGTAATGGTGATTGATTCCAGGACTAGGGCATGGTGATCCTGGAATATCTTATACCAGAAGCTAAAGTAGTGCTAAAAATGTGCTAAAAGAACATAAGAAACAACTCGAAGAGGGTCACAATGGCCAAAATTTGGTAAAATTTGAGCATCCTAAAAGAATAATAATGGCAATGTGTTATAAAAATATGCTTAGCAAAACAAATGTTCCCTGAGGCCATAATATTTCTACAAGGGGGTGTCTCTTTATAAAAGAATGTCAGCTAATATATATAGAGATAGAAATATAATGTAACCATTTTATCATCACTCAAATAACATCATTCATGGAAGCTAAAACCACTAGGTGGATATTACTAGAAAGAGATGTTCACATAGCTTCATAGAATCATTCACAGATTGTATATTAATTGCAAAGGAGAAGGTGTAACACCATGTGAAGGAGAAATCTGAAGTCATCTCCTTAACCAAGTGAACTTACTCAACATCACCAGTAGTGGGATATGCTGACCTGTGTCTCTAATTTGATGTACTAAGAAGGTCACAGCATCACCTATGGAGTATCCTTAGCAAAAATGTTTAACCTGTACCTAATCATGAAAGAACAATAAGACAAATCTAAATCATGAGTCAATGTACAAAATAGATAGCCTGGACTCCTTAAAATTTCAGTGTTACAAACGACACTTTTTTAAAAAGGTAGGGTACTCTTTTTGATTAAAAGAGATTATAGAGACCTATAATTAAATACAATGCAGGAACTTGGTTGGCATCTAGATCAAATGAAGGAAAAAGGCTATGTAAGACATAATAGGGAGAATTGAGAAATTTGATTATGAGCTATAGTTTTGAAAGTATTCTTGTATTTACTTTGGCTTTCTTGACAACTATCATCAAGTGCTAAAGTGTTTGGGGTAAATTATCATCATGATACTTTTATTTACTTTCAAATGATTTGGTGGGGGTGGAGAGGGAGGGTAGAGGGCTCAGAGAAAGTAAGCCTATGTGATAAAATGTTAATTGGTGAATTAAACAGAAATGAATCTTGATTGCAATATTCTCTCAATTATTTTGTAGGTTTGAAACTTCAAAATTTAAAAATTTGGGGAAAATTGCTTATGTGACTATTGAGGAAATATTACGATACATCCTTTGTATTAGCCTCTTTTCTGTCACTGTAATGAAATATCTGAGGCTGGGTAACTTTATAAAGAGAAGAAGTTTATCTGGCTTACAATTCTGGAGGTTTGAAGGTGTGATGCTGGCATTGGCCCAACTCTGGTGAGGGCCTAATAGTGTGTGGCCTTGTGGTGGAAGCACCTGTGAGAGGGAGTGATCACAGGACAAGACAGGAAGCCAGAGTGAAGGGAGGGCCCAGATCACTCTTCCATAACATCTCACTCTTGCAGGAATTAACTGGGGTCACATGAGAACTACCATAATCTCCCTTCTGAGGGCGGCAACCTCAAGGACCTCCCAAAAGGTCCCAGCTCTTAAAACTTCCACCTTCTCTCATATTGCCAACTGGGAACCAAGTTTTCAACACACAAACCCTTGGGGGTCACACTGAAACCATATCTCAAGAATAGCCCCCTTTCAGTATAATTTGTGTCCTCAGGTGCCCTGAATGGAATGTGCTAGTACAGGGATCAAACACAAGTGTACAATCAAAAGGAAATTATTCCTTCTCAATATTCCTAAAATAACAATGTCTCACAAAAGCTATTTACACAAGTACCGGGTGTTGCACTAAGTGCTTCAAATGTTTTGACCCCACTTAATTCTCACAAAAAGCTTATGAGGAAGCCACTATGTTGTTGTTGAGGAAACTGAAGCTCAGAAGGTTAAGTCACATGCCTATGTCAAACAGGAAGCAGATGAGCCAGAGCAAACCACCTGCCCCGCAGAAAGCCTGGCTTCCCACCTCTCTTCCGTGCTAGCTCTGTGGCTGGCACTGAATGTCCTGTCCCTGTGTAGAAATGAACATGTCATTAATTTTATACTTATTATGTTTGTGTAAATACACATGTGTGTGTGCATCTTATCTTCCCAGAAATACACATAGATTTGTTAGAAATTGGAAGGAAACCCACAAAATTTTTTGAAAATGTACTCTGAATACTATCAATCTAATAGTTACTAATTATGAAATAAACTATTACTACTTAAAACCCTCTATGACTCAGTGTTACCACTTAAATTTATTGTTTTAATTCAACATTCTGGTCAACTTATATATACTATGGATTTCCAATTTTGGAATGAAAATGGTCGTTTCGATATTACTTATTTGTAAAACTGCCCAATAAATCCTATATAATATAGTGACATAGATAACAAGACCATCATTTACTGGAAAGTCCCTTTTGCTTTTCAAAATGCTTCCCTGGCTATTATTCTGGTTTTCATTGGGTCAGGAACATCATTAACACAGTCAGGGACATGCATTCATGCTGTAGGGGTAGAGCTCTATGTAAACTTATATCAGGATATCTCTCAGGCTTTTCTTTAAAAAAAAAATACAGTATTTGACTTGTGCCTTGTTCGTATAAATGTGTAGGACAGAGTGCATATCTCTAAGCTATGTTGGTGAATAGAGAATTTGGTTTTTAGGAAACAAGGTAAATTAATCTTCATAGGTCAGGAAGCTGAAATAAATGAAGGCATTGTGGCCTAGAGCTTAGGAAAAGTAAGTAGAAGATAACTTCAACAAAATTTTTTCATAGAGTGCTCTTGCCAAAATCCAGACCTTTAGATTACCAGGGACAGTGGGCTTTGACACCAACCAGATCAAACCAGCACCATGGGAGGCAGGGTTGCAGAGTCCTTAAAATCTAAGGCATTTCTATATATCAGTGACAAATCCTCTGAAAGGGAAATGAGGAAAACTATCCCTTTTACAATAGCATCAAAAAAATAAAATAAAATACTTGGGAATCAACTTAACCAAAGACGTGAAAGACCTCTATAATGAAAACTACAGAACACTAAAGAAAGAAATTATGGAAGACCTTAGAAGATGGAAAGATCTACCCTGTTCTTGGATAGGCAGAACTAATATTGTCAAAATGACCATACTACCAAAAGCACTATACAGATTTAATGCAATGCCAATCAAAATCCCAATGACATTCCTCATAGAAATAGAAAAAGCAGTCATGAAATTCATCTGGAAAAATAAGAGACCCAGAATAGCTAAAACAATCCTTAGCAAGAGGAGTGAAGAAGGTGGCATCACTATACCAGACCTTAAATTATACTACAGAGCAATAGTAACAAAAACAGCATGGTATTGGCACCAAAATAGGCTGGTAGACCAATGGTACAGAATAGAGGACACAGAGACTAACACATATAATTGCAGTTTTCTTATATTAGACAAAGGCACCAAAAATGTACATTGGAGAAAAGATAGCCTCTTCAACAAATGGTTCTGGGAAAACTGGAAATCCATATGCAAGAAAATGAAATTAAACCTCTATCTCTCACCATGCACAAAATTCAACTCAAAGTGTATCAAGGGTCTAGGAATTAGACCAGAGACACTACACCTAATAGAAGAAAAAGTGAGCTCTAATCTCCAACATGTTGGATTAGGCCCCAAGTTCCTTAATAAGAATCCTGTAGCACAAGAATTAATATTAAGAATCAATAAATGGGATAGATTTAAATTACAAAGCTTCTTCTCAGCAAAAGAAACAATCAGTGAGGTGAGTAGAGAGCCTACTAATTGGGAACAAATTTTTGCCACACGTACGTCAGATAGAGCACTAATCTCTAGAATATATAAAGAACTCAAAATCTTAACACCAAAAAACCAAATAACCCAATCAATAAATGGGCCAAGGAACTGAACAGACAGTTCTCAGAAGAAGATATATAATCAATCAACAAATACATGAAAAAATGTTCAACATCTCTGGCAATTAGAGAAACGCAAATCAAAACCACTCTAAGATTTCATCTCACACCCATCAGAATGGCAGCTATTAAGAACACAAACAACAATAAATGTTGGCGAGGATGTGGAGAAAAAGGCATGCTCATACATTGCTGGTGGGACAGCAAAATGGTGCAGCCAATATGGAAAGCAGTATGGAGATACCTTGGAAAACTTGGATTGGATCCACCTTATGACCCAGCTATCCCACTCTTGGCAGCAGATAAAACATTGTAGCAAAGGATTTGTAATATTCTGGAGTCTCTTTAGTCAGTTCATGCTCATACATTGTTTGTGGGACTGCAAAATGGTGCAGCCAATATGGAAAGCAGTATGGAGATTCCTTGGAAAACTTGGAATGGATTCACCTTATGATCCAGCTATCCCACTCCTCAGTCTATACCCAAAGGACTTAAAAACAGTATACTACAGGGACACAGCCACATCAATGTTTATAGCAGCACAATTCACAATAGCTAAACTGTGGAACCAACCTAGATGCCCTTCAGTAGATGAATGGATAAGGAAAATGTGGTATATATACACAATGGAGTAATACTCAGCAATAAAATCATGACATTCGCAGGTAAATGGATGAAATTGGAGAATATAATGCTAAGTGAAGCTAGCCAATCCAAAAAAGCCAAATGCCAAATGTTTTTTTTCTGATATAAGGAGGCCAATTCACAGTGGGGTTGGGATGGGGAGCATAGGAAGATTAGAGAAACACTAGAATGGCCAATGGGGAGGGAGAGGAAGGGAAGGGACAAAAGGGTTAAGAAAAAAAAAGATGGTAGAATGAGATAGATATCATTACCCTAAGTGCATGTATGAAGTCATGAATGGTGTGAATATACTTTGCAAACAACCAGAGATATGTAAAAATGTGCTCTATGAGTATAATATGAAATGTAATACATTCTGCTGTCATTTCTAACAACTTAGAATAAAAAATAAATTTGAAAAAAAAACCACAATTCAGGATTTAGTCTGCCCAAGGTCAAATTCTGACTTAGAAATCTTCAGCAGCATGACTTTAGGCAAGTTATTTAACCTCTCGACCCTCTGTTTCCTTATTTGAAAAGTAGGGATAAGTTGAGCCCCTACTTCAATGCCACCTAATTTTGGTAGTTTGATAACAGAGAGCCTCGGTGATGAAATAAAGGAAATCCATCTCCAGAAACAAGAAAACCTCAGAAATATTTTCTTCCACCCAAGATTTTGAGACACCCTGAATCCCAACAGTGTAGTACACATGGCTTACTTAGCACATCTGGCATTTTATGTGACCAAGACTGGGAAAGTCTTTCGATGGTCATTTGATGGCAGCAGATAAAACATTGTAGCAAAGGATTTGGAATATTCTGGAGTCTCTTTAGTCAGAAATGAAGTCACTTAGTCACAGTTTGTAAAGGTTATGATTCTTTGCTGAGACATGCTATAGCCACCAGGGCCTGGATACCTCATATGACAAAATGCCCTGTATGAATCTTGCAGGGAAAGTACCTGTAATGCAGAGTCTCTTGCAGTATTTTCAAGGACAATACCTACTTTTTCCTAGCAGACCAAATGCTGCAGAGTTATATTTAAAAAAAATAAGGGGCTAATCCAGTATAAATATCAGAGTTTACATTAGATGAAACTGAAGAATAGGCAAAGTCTATCTTTGGTATTTCCATTTTCTTCCCTTTACAACCCAACACCAGTACCCACTGCTGTCTTGCTGCTCTGAATATGTTAAGGTAATCTTACTCGGTCTGTCCTGCTAGGCAAAACTGGACCACCCCAAGAGAAACAACTGTTCTTTTAGCTAGAAGGAAAACAACTGGATTAAAATTATTGATGAAGAGTTGAACATCAATGATAGGTTTGAATTTAATAATTCAAATTTTAAAGGAGACATTTCCTTAATAGGATTAAAATACGAGGGAGCTATAGGTACTGCTATAGGACCCTACAGCTCATACACAAATGTCCTCAATATAGGAGAATGTTGCCAATCCCAGGCTAGTACATGGAACAGTCCTAAGCTGGTCCCTGGAGCACCATACCAATGCCCAAATATGTAGCTGATATCTCTGTGGAGCCACAATTATTCTGTAGAGATCCATGAACAATTAATAGTGACTGTACTTATTGGCAAATATCACCACAAAGAGGTGAAATGATGTGAAACTGGTGAGTTGTTTAGCCTTGGTCTCAGTCCATTTCTTCCCTGTCACCAACTGGGAGACTAGTACCTGTTACAATTCCTGGAGTGGTACAGGATGTGGATATGTCATCCTGAACACTCATCTGTAATACTCAATACTTCTATGTTGATAACAATAAGGTTCAACTGATTATAAAGGATGGGCTGGAAGAGGCTCTGAAATGACAAAATGACAATTAAGGCAGAAGTGGTTGAGAGCAGGGACAGTTTCACCTGCTTCCTTTTGATGATAGAAGGTGCACTTATAAACCGATGACATGTATGTTAACCATTCTCTTTTTAGTATGCCTTTGTTCCTCACCTGCTATCTTCTTGGGTCCTGCCCATCTTCAGCCTGGGTGGAAGGATCTCTCTCTCTCTCTCTCTCTCTCTCTCTCTCTCTCTCTCTCTCTCTCTCTCTCTCTCAGTTTGGGTCAACCTTGGTGATGAAGGCTGAGGGCACTCTGACACTACTTCTCTTTGTTTGATGTTCTAGAAAGCTGTCCCTGGGTTCCAACAAGCTTGGTATTTTCTCAGCTGTGGCACAATGCACTTGGACTTCATTTGTGATAGGCCCCTTGTTGAGCATGAAAGCTGGTTTACTTTTTCCTGCCAGAAAACCTGGCTCTCTCATTTGCCATATTTTCTGGGTCTGCTGGACTCAGCTCAAAAACGCCTCAACAGAGTCTGTCTCTAGGGAAAAAGCAGTTCCTGAGAAAGGGCAGTTAGAGGTAGCATTTGTCTCCAGTTCTTTTTGGCAGCTGTGTTCAGGTGATGAGATGACTTGACCAGGACAAGGGCCACAGTCACACACAACCTGGTTGTGCAGCTGAGTGACTTCCCATACAGGCTTCTAGTTCCCATAAGAGCACTTGAAGGAGACTCCCTCATGGCAGAAGCTGGGGGTGGAGGATATAGGCCATTTACCTACACAATGAGGCGAACGTCCTACTTGCCAAGACTGGAAGGGTGGGTGGCAGGACTGGTGACCTCCATTTGTCTAACAACATTCTGACTCTATTCCTTCCCTGGTGTCACCCTAGACAGAAATGTCCTGGAATTAAAGCTCATGGCTGGATCTGGATGACTCAGAAGAATATTCCACATAAGTTAACTGGTAACTTTCAGTGAAATTTCTTCAGAACACAGCATCATTAACTTCATCCACTTCTGTTTGTGTCCCTACCCAGTGATTCATATGTTGACATCTTATTTAGGGTATTTGACTTAGAATCACCTGAATGGACTAAGACATGCAGCCTGTGAATTTGGTTGTAGTTCAGAAATCTGGGGAAATAAAAGAAAAGGTATCAATCTTGTAAAGTTATCTATACTTGACTGTTCATTAGGATGTGATAGTGGTTATTGTGGAAAACTGCCTGCGTATGTTCTCAAAAGCATAGGCTATGATATTTTTTCATTGTCATTGCTATTGTTTACTGGATCCTAAATAAGTGATTCCTAAACACCTCTCAAAATTCACATCCTTTCATGTTGGGATGAAAGATACCAATATACCAAAACACATGAGCCCTTTGTTATGGGATGATGCTAAACATTAGTTGGGAGAGTGACATAAAATGTAAACTCCCCAAAAAATATCAATTAACTTTTCAGCACTTCTTTAGCTGGTTTCTCACAATTACTTTTCTGAATAGGTAGAAAGTATGGTTATCCTGTCCCTAAATTATTATATGCTCTTTATTAATTCAAATATGAGTTTAAGAATATTAAATCCTTACAGTAATTTTACATCCCCCCATGAACAAAGATAAACAGAAACTGAATGTGAGAATTTCTGGGAGGGGTATTCTTTCTTTCTTTTTATAAACCCATTTTTGAGCTGGGCACAATGGTGCATGCCTATAATCCCAGCAGCTCAGGAGACTGAGACAGGAGGATCACAAGTTCAAGTCCATCCCTAACAACTTAGTAAAGACCTAACTTACTGAGACCCTGTCTTGAGGAATTTTTAACCCCTCAGTGGGTTCAATCTCTACTACCCAATAAACAAACAAATTCATTTTTTATTGACCTTCATCACTAGTAAATTAAATTGTTTAGTACCCAAGAAAAATTATTAAAAGCTCCATTGCTTCTTTGAAAATACAAAAAAATAGACACTTGTCCAATGGGAAGAGTCCCTATTCTCTTTGGTAACATAAAGAAATAGAGGGGTTCCTAGGGAAGATTACCCACTTTTTTTTTTTTTTTTTTTTTTTGGTACCAGGGATTGAACTCAAGGGCACTTGACCACTAGGTCACATCGCCAGCCCTTTTTTTGTATTTTATTAGAGACAGGGTCTCACTGAGTTGCTAAGTGCCTGGCAGTTGCTGAGGCTGGCTTTGAACTCACAATCCTCCTGCCTCAGCCTCCCAAGTGTTGGGATTACAGGTGTGCACCACCATGCCAGGCTGATTACCCACATTTATATCCCTCAACTAGAAATCTTCAACCAATGCCAGCTCCAGGACTCTTCCTTGTTGGCTCCACACACCCAGATCTCGTGGACCTTCTTCTTGTTTCATAAATCCTTTCCTTCCCATTCATGCTCCCTGTCACTATTCTAAATCAGTCTCACAACTTCTATCCTGGACAGTGCTGTGAGTCTCCTGACTTAGGCTCTACTCTGAGAATGTGACAATACTGTTCACCAGTGTTAGGTTTCCCTGCCTCTGTCCATGTACTTCTGCCTCCTTGAAGTGAGGTATGAACACATACCTGACTCTGCAGGGAGATGTGAGCTCTGTTTCCTACTCTTTTACTCTCCTGGTGGAGGTTTATGTCATTCAGAGATGGGAGAGTCTGTGCAGTGAGGTCTCTGAGAAGGATGTGCAGGGCAGAGCCCCTGCCAAAGTATTGTGGACATATACATGGGAGTGAGAAATAAACTGTGTGTTTAACCCACAAAAATTTGATTTTATTTGTTTGTTTTGTTATTTAGCATAACCTGACTAATACACCTAATCTCTTACTAATCTAATTAGGGTAATCTTAAATCACAGGCCAGATTATTCCCTAAAATAATCATCAGTAGTTCACCATTTCCCACTAATATAAAACTATCAGTAGTTCACCATTTCCCACTAATATAACCCCAATTTTCTGGCTTTCAAGAAAATGTGAGTTTTTCCCCTCTAACTCCTGTTTCTACTTTCTCCATGCCTGTGTTCCAGCCCACTGGGACGACTCACTGTTACTTTCCAATGGTCATGTCTTGACTTGCATAAAGGGGTTTTGTCCTGATTGCATCAAGTTGAAACTCAACCATCCTTTAAACCACAGGTTCAAGTGATAGGCCTTTCCTGACTCCCACAAGAGAAAAGCATCCCCACTCATCTGTGGTCCCTTTGCAAGTTGCATCTCATCTATAGTTCTTTCTCTTTTCTATTGCACAATACAGTTATTTGTAAATATATCTTACCTTTCCTACTAGACTATAAGCTATCTTAAGGCAGACACCAGTATTATTTATTTTGCAGTTCTCTACAATGCCAAGCTGTGTAGTTGCTCAATAAATAATTCATGAATTAAACATTAATCTTCAGGGGAGGACCATGGAGTTCCCTTTAAAATCCCAAATGATCATAGTTCAGACTATAAATGCCACCTGTGGAGTGAACATGCAATTTCCTGGTGGGCCTCAGTCTTTGCAGGGAGATTCTGTAGGACCACCCATAGGTCAGCAATCAAAGAGAGCTGGGCTCCCAGGAAGTTCTGATTAGATTGTATGCCCATGATAGGTCAGGCATCACCATTCTGAAAATAAGCTAAAAACTGGAGGAAACCCTAATGCAATAACAAAAAAAAAAAAAAAAAAAAAAAACATATTTAAAGACTCCAAAAATTGTCTTTGAAGAAGGAACTAGTAATTCCTGGCTTCAGAGGGACCTGCTATATTGAAGAAAAATTTTCAAGAAAAGATAGCAGTGCACATCGGAGCCTCCTAGCTACTTTGTCAGAGTGAAGAAAAGGGGATGAGGGGGAAGAAGCTAAATGGACAAAGGTCCATTTAGAATAATCAGTGATCTTGAAGGAGAATAGGCTAGTCAATTGGCCAGGGAATTATTCATTCTAATGGCACAGGTCAGCAAGACACACATCAAAATCCAGGCTAGAGAGCCACAGGTGGGGAAAGATCATACCTGGGAGGGAGACATTGTGAGTTCTGTACTGTTGGGATGGAGTCTTTGTGGCAAAGAATTGATCCATCTTCATTCAGACATCCACAAACACTGAGGTTTTTTTTTTTTTTTTTTTTTTTTTTTTTTTTTTGGCACTGAGAATTGAACCCAGGAGCACCTAACCACTGAGCAATATCCCCAGCTCTTTTTATTTTTTATTTTGAGACAGGGTCTCACTTAGTTGCCTAGGTCCCTAAATTGCTGGGGCTAGCCTTGAAATTGCCTGCCTCAGCCTCCTGAGTTGCTGGGATTACAGGCGCGCACCACCATGCCCAAACAACGACTGAGTTCTTCCTCTACACTAGGTATTTGAGAAACAAGCTGTCCACCTTAAAGAAGAGTGATAATTATGTGCAGTGAAATGAGTACCGAGAGAGAGTACAAATACATGCGGTCACCTTGGAGAGGTTGGCAGTAGTGATTTCTGAGCTTGCTAGATTACATTATGATAGAACAAAGTCATTGTTTGTTGTTGCTACTTTTACTATGGTTGCACTCTTTGTAATGCAAGAGCCAAGCATGATAAGTGGCAGATGGCATGGAGCCAGCAACGGTTGTTTACTGGAATCACTGAGCATAAGAGTTGTCAATGACTTAGATATCCAAATTGACTCACGCATTTAAAAATAAAAAAAATAAAATAAACTGAGAAATAAGTAAAAATGACTTGCTCAAAGAAGCCTCGGAGATTATTATTTAAGTCAGAGCCAAAAATTAAAACCCAGATTTTCTATCCTCAAATAGTACTCTTTCCACCTCATTGCATTGCCTCCTACTGACAAATACTATTACTTGGAAGCCAGAGCTGCTTACCAAAAGAGGGTAAGAACTGAGAAACTCCACAAGCATTTTTAATGGATGGTGTGAAACAATTTCCATGGGTAACTAGACTTTTATGGTGACCAGGGTCTAAAGCAATGCTGCCCAATAAAATTTTTGCATTAATATAAATGCTCTAGTGTTGTCATGTCCATTTAGATCGCCATTAGCTGCATGTGGCTATCAATGCTTAAATGGGGAACTGAATTTTAAATTTTGATTACTTTCAGCTTCAATTTCAATAGTCACATATTGCTAGTGACTACCATATTGGACAGGAGAATTCCTACTATAGGTGGGTCTGGTATTAGTCTGTGGCATGTGTGACCTAATTACTTCTTATTAAGCCCTGCCTCCCAACACAGTGGCAGTGGGACTAAGTTTCCAACACATTAACTTTGGGGAACACCTTCAAATCATAGCAATGCTGCAGCATTTATCCTGGAACTATTCCTGTGGTGTCTGAAATGTATAGCAGTACTGTTTCATGGCTAAGACAATTTGGTTTTGCCATTAAAATTCATGTTCCATGCACACAGGAGTTAAAATCTTAGGATTTCATCATGAACTCCACACAAAAGCCAATTGCATAACCATAGAAATGCCCCAAATTAGTACGGAGGTAGTTAACCAGAGTTCTATGATTATTTCACCATGGTCTTCCGTGTGTTTGAGAAATTTAAATGCATGAACAATGACTTCGGGCATTATTTAAGAATCTAAACATTTTAATTAAGAAATAAGTGAGATGAAATAAGAATACTAAGAATACAAAATATGACATGCCATATTGCATCAAATCTAGCATACCATAAATTTTAAGACATATCATGATTTTATGTAGCAGAAGAAATTCTGCCTATTACATTATGACACAATGTATTTTCACATCAAATTTTTATTTAAGCCTTTTAAAAGGAGCTTTTTGAGCTTATTTAAACATAACTTTTTATACTATTCATCTGCATACATCAAAAATAAAATGTAAGCCAAATAATTTGGTTAAGGATTTCCTAAAACTGCTGTACGAATTTGATTTTTTTTGAATTGTTTTCAACTCAGAGTTATCAACATCTGTATTTTTGCACGCAATGTCAGCTTCTGTGCCATCAGGAGCATTGGAATGTGGAATTTCTTAAGCAGTTTTCTTCTGGGATTTTCTCCTAAATTGTTGACATCCTGCAAATTTTGAAGATGGTGCTTTTGGTGTGTGTCAAGTTTTGTTCACGTCCCAATGAACGGACATAACAAAGCTTCATCTATTGTTAGGCATCTTCCTTCTTTATGTCCTGTAAAAGCACTTGGTTATTGCTTTGCAAGAAAGAATTATGGTCACTGCTGCATTATCAGATGCAGACTTTTGCTTCAGTATTTTCAAATTTTTGCCCCACTGTGTTCCTATGCCTTCCTGTGCATACACAAGAACTTTCCCTTTCAAAAGCCAAATCACAGTGTACTCCTTTGTGAAGGTATTTTAAAAAGCACTTAAACTCAACAGTGTAGCACAATGACCAATAAATAACCAATTGAAGTGGCAATGATACAAACCTCCAAAAAGTAACTTTGCACAAAACAGAGAATAATAACAATATCAGAGGTGCCCTTGCCTCTCAGGTTACAAGATAATATGTTGGTAAGATGCAGCCTGGCCTCAGATATCCTAAAATGGCAGGGGTAGGGCCAGGGGTGGGGGAACCATGTCTTAGAACCAAGGAACTATGGCTCTTTGGATTCCAGTGCAGTGAGGTTCTGGATCAAGCTTACCTATCTTATTTAACGTGGAAAGAATACTCTCTGTCATGAATTTTCTGAATTCATAAGTGAGTGATACCAAATTCATCTTGTTTGGGGAGCAAAATGACTTTTCAAGTTTCAGGGTAAAGACTAAATTTAGCATGGGAAAATCAAATTATACTCAGGATCTCTGCCTTTTCTCTTTTTAAAACAGCTTCTTGCCCTAGCTATCAGATACTCATGAGTTTGCAAAGCAATAAAATGGTGTGCAATTCTTACTGTTTTGCTCCCAAAGATTACTTCTAGTGTTTCACCATTCCAGACATCTTTTATTCGTTTATTCAGTTGTACATTTAAGACTGATTTATTGCCTGACTTTATGCCTGGAGGCTGGCACCAAACGGACCAAGAAACTTGCCCTTGCACGGTGCTCACTGGAGACGGGAAAGGTAAGCAACAAACAAGTACAGCTCTGTGTACAGAGTCCCTGATCAGAGCCTTGAAGGAAAGTAAAGCTGAGAGGAATGAGCGATGTCTACAAATCCCTTCAGCCTCACACAGAGGTAGGCGGGTGGGCCTGATTCATCCCTAGCCATGTGTCTCCAGGTGCAAGGATCTGTGGAGTCTTCTCAAAGAGCCCTGAAGTCTGTGGAGCGGGATTGGACTTCACCCACTTTCTGTTCCCTATACAGTAGAAGGTTTTGTCTCTCATGACTCCCATGACCTGGGTAAGTCTTTGTCTCCCCCTTCAGAACCTACCCACGTCTATCCCTACGTGCTGTGGTGAGCTGTCAGGGTCTCTGCTGGCTGCCTCTCCATCACTTCCATGCATCCCCAGTCCTAGCGATGAGACCTGCGGCTCACACCATCAGCACCACTGTCTGGACAAATTACACCACAGGACTGAGGGTGGGTTTCTGCACGTTGGGTACCTCTTACAGAGTTCCACTTCTTCCTCGGTCAAATAATGATGGATCACCACAAGATCATTTTCCTTTTCTACACAAATGTTTCCTTTTTTTCACACAGGGTGGATAAAATTCCCTTCTCTGTGTCTGGCATTTCCTGCCTGGGCTGGTTGTGAAGGAGGTGAGGCTGAGTGATGCAGCAGCACCGTCCAGGTGTGCTCCTGGTGGCTGTCCTGCTGTCCTGCAGCCTGGCCTCCACCCTGAGGCCGGTGCTACCTGGAGAATCTGCTTCCATGAGGAGGTGAGGGGGATCAGAACTTTCACCGTGTGTGTGCTGTCCTCCCGCCCTAGTTTTACCCAGAATCATCGGAGACCAAAGTAAAACTGGAAATCTAGTGGTGTGTGGCCTCCCAGAGGACCAGACTGCAGCTCTCCCCACTTGCCTGAGGCTTCTGGGCTGGACTTAGGTGCTCAGGTTCATGCCTGCTTTAATGGCAGCTACTACCCACTGCTTCTCCTGGAGGGAAGAATGCTGGGAGAAGGCTACAGGCAAGGGAACACTCAGCAGTGTAGCCAGAGACGGCCTGGGCTGGGCTCACAGTTCCCCACATACACCCAACTCCATGGCTGGGATTAATGAGCTTTCTCTAAGCCCACAGCTCCAACAGGCTCTGCTTAGACATAGAACACTCTGAGGAGAGGAGCAATGGGTTCCAGGGAACAGCTGAACAGGACAGGGAACTGCTAAAAGAAGCAGAGGGGCCAGTAGCTCAGCGCCTTCTAGAAAGGAAAGGAGATGCTAATAAGGTAGGATTGGGAGGAGTGGGGAGACATTTCCTGGTGGAAGAGTCCATCAATATGGAGGGCACGGCTTTCCACATGAGGCAGGTGGGACGAAAGGCTTTAGGGTCACCATGTGAGAGATTGTGGTAATGATGGGGTCACCATCTGCCAGCAGCCTTCTGTGTGCTTACTAGGATCTAGCCACGCAGGAAAGATGGGAAGGTCTAAGAAAGAGGCAATCAATTAACAATATTAGACGAAGGAAAAGAAGAAGTGAAGTCTGAGTGACTACAGGGTCAGTTTCTCCACAGTAACTGTGGCATTGCAAATCAAGGGCCCAGGTGTACCCAACACATTACTTAGTCATTACAGAGGTTGTACTGATGTCTGGGCATCCTGTAGATAGAAAAACTGATAACTCATGAAGTTAAAATCACATCATAGCAACAGAGCCCAAAGAGACACCCTTGACCTCCTCAATTCCAGACCAGAGCTTTGTCACTGGCTGCTCTGTTCCACTGCCTGGGTAGAAGAGATGGGGCGGAGGGAGTGTGTGAAGAAAACAGGTAAGGGGAGGTCAAGAAGTGGAAGCTGAGTCTGGGGAGGGAGTCAGGGCAGGACTACCAAACAACAGGGCCACAGTGAGCGGTGATAGATGGCAAGGAGGAGACACGTTTGAGAACTGAGTCACACTTGTCATAGTGGGTTGAATAGTGTCTCCTCATAATCCATGTTCATTTGACACCTTTGACTGTGACTTTATATGGTAATAAGGTCTTTGCAGATATAATCAAGTTAAGATATGTAACTGGTGTCCTTATAGGAAGAAGACAATTTGGACAAAGAGTCACTGGGAAGATACCATGTGAAGACTGAGGCAAAAACTGGAATACAAATATAAGCCAAGGAAAACCAAGGATTGCCGGCAGCCATTTGAACCCGGAAGAATCAAGTAAGCAATCTTCCCTAGCATCTTTAGTGTCAGGGGAGCATGGCCATGTTTCTTTCTTGATTTTGGACTTGGAGAAAGTAAATTTTGTTGTTTTAAGCCACCTGGCTTGTGGCACTGTGTGACAGCAGCCATAGAATGTTGATACACCTGGGATTGGGACTACATTTCAAAATTCAGGTCAAGGCTCTCTGTGATGGGGCAAGGGAGCCAGTGCCTCTTTCTCTGGAATAGGCTGAGCTCTGAGTGAGACTGACATGATCCACAAGCCCTTCAACAGCTCCTGATATTCTGGAGTTTCTGCTCTAACTGAGGGACCATGGAAGACTGGCAAGTCAGTGGTGCTTTTTCCAAGTATCACAGAGAGGTCTCCCTAAGCACAGCTCAGCTTGTTCCTGTGACTCAATACTAAGCATTTTGCAAATGAGGGAAAGCTGAGAGGCACCTGCAAAACTCACCATGCATTTTAGCTGTCCCTCATGGACAGCTATACCTCATTCCATGTGATGCTTTTTATCTTACTCTTTCTCATCAATACTGATTTGCATAAAGCACACCAGCCCACCTTCATCCTTGATTACAGACTCACACAGACACAAATTTTTAACTTTTGCAATCAAGTGCTTATTTCCTTTCTCAGGTCAAAGTGGTCCTCTTTTGTTCCCTGGGGCTGCCTACTTCTATCTGCTAGCCTCTGACATACACATCCTAATGTGTATGTGACACCTTATGTATTAGTTATCCATGGCTGAATAACAAGTGATTCTAAAATTTAGCAGCTTAAAACAGTATTTAATATCTCACACCATTTCTGAGGGGCAGGGATTTGGGAGTGGTTAGCTGGCCTGGCTAATCCAGTCGTCTGCAGTGCTTTCAAGACTTGACTGGCGCTGGAGAATCTGCCTCAAAGCTGGCTCTTGGCAGGCCTCAGTTCCTCACCAGCTGTTGGCCGCAAACTTCCATTCCTTATTACGATGGGACACCACAGGCTGCCTCAGTGCTCTCATGTCATGGCAGCTGACTTCCCCTGAGCCCGTGACCTGAGACAAAGTGGACAAGTCAACAATCCAGAGAGAAGCCGCAGTCCTTTATAACCTTACTGGGAAGTGACATACAACCATTCTGCCATTTGCTATTGGTCATGCAGACTGACCCTGGTACAAAAGGGGTAGATTATATAAGTAATCTACCAGGACGTGGGGATCTTTAGAGGTTGCCCTGGGGGCTGGCTGCCCCACCCATCCTATATTTTCTTAGCATGGAGTGGCAGACAGATTACTCATGACCCCAGAGTCTGGAATCCAACCAATTCTACCTTCTAGTTATACCTGGAGGATCCAAATTACTCCACTTTGCCATCAGCCAAGGGAGATAACTGCAACAAGGTTGAGAAAACAGTGGCCACCTGTGTAATTCAGGGCAAATTACTCAGTTTCTCTGTAACTCAGTTTTATTACATGTAAAATGGAACTAAAATAGTATATGCCCCATAGGATTATTGTGTAGCTGCAATGAGATTAGTGCATGAAAAGTCAGTAGCACAATGTAAGCATTCCATGAATCACAGCTATTGTGATCATTGTGGAAATACACCCCATTTTAGGATTCAAAAAGGAAAGAGAAGGTGTTGTAAGGCAAGAGCACAGTTAAAAGTCATAAATTCTTCCTTTACTGTGTTCTACAAAGCCTCATGCTTTCTGAGGTAACTCTTAGTACAAGCAAGGATTCTTACCCTCTCCTGCTACTCTGCCTCGTGAACACAATGGCGTCAATTCCTGTGCATCGTTCAGTCTGGGAAACAAGGTCTGCTCAGTCACAGCCTGGCAAGGCAATGTGCTCCAGAAAACCTTAGTATAGCTCTTTTAACTCAATGGGATTAATTTTAAGAGGAAAAATTTTTAAAAAGTAAAGTAATAAAAAATTTGAATTAAGAAAGTAAGACTCTCTTGTTGAATTCATTATTTTTTAATATCCCCTTGCTGCATTTGGGGTGGTCACATCTGCCAAATTTCAACTAGGTCAGTCCCAGTGTTTTTATTTGTAACATGTTCATTAGTAAAATACATATTAGTAATAACACTCCATTATTTAGAAACCCTTACAAAATGGAATAGACTGCCGCTGCTGGTTTGGCTCCTTCTCATCCAGATCTAGAGACCCATGGTATTTGGATCAAGGGCTGATACATCAGATAGCACCAAATACTCGGATGGGTATTTTCTCATTCATGTTTGCACACCTAGAATTAGAAGGCAAGATGATTACAAACAAAAAGAATAGCAATATTCCAGGCTTGGCATTAGAAAAGTGAAGGAGCCCTAATTAAGGAGATAGCTAAGATTGCGGTTAGCTGAGAGCCATAAAAGATGTTCAAGTTCCACCTGATATTTATGCATTTATCAAAGAATCTTTGTATGCCCGTGAACACTGTGTGATGCACCTGTAAGCTCGAGCTGTAAGCACTTATCCTTGTTAAGGCAAAATGTATATACCGGGTGAGGTTAGTTAGAGTGTGTGGGGTGATTGAAGTTGGTGGTTGAAGTTGGTGGTCAGAGTTAGAGTGGTTGGAGTTGGAGAGGTTGCTGAAGCTGGAGAGAGAAGAAGAATAAAAGACCTTTTTTCATTTTCATCCTGCCTCTGAATTTTCTCCCGCGGCGTCGTAGCTGCAAACAGAAGCATCAGGCAGCTACAGAAAAGGATACTAAAGTGGAGGTGTAGCTCAGTGGTAAAGCATCTGCACAGCATGCAGAAGGCCCTGGGTTTGATCCCCAGAACCAATACAGAAACAAAACAAAACAACCACACCAAAAATAAGGTTGTTTATTAAGGGGCCCAAAATGACAGTGGTCAAGAACCATTCATCTGTTCTTCCTCCTGTTGTTGAGTGTGCTCATCTGAGTTCAGCTGTGCTTCTTTTGAACAAGTACTAGAGAAGAGTTTTGCTCTACCAGTAGAGCAAAAAAAGCTACCAGGTCATGAGTTGATTCTCCATAACAGTAACCATAGTCATTTTTCAATAACCTGTTGGAACAAAGAACCTGGACTTCCTTACTCTCTGATGCCTTTAGAACAAGGCAGTTCCTGCTGACAAGAATCCTCAGGTGTGTTCTCCCAACATCTGACAACCTGGTGGAGAAAACAGCCACTATTTCTCAGAAATGGAAGGTAGGAGACAGGTGGCTTGGGCAATTAGTGGCTGAAAGATTCAGCACACAGCCAAAGAAATTCTGAAAACAAACAGGATTCTTTTCCAAATTGTTGTCTGTACTACGTACCTTTCTCCCATCCAAGAGGCCCTACAGCCTGACACAGAGAACTTCATAACAACGGTGGAAACTGCCAAGCTCAGCAAATTCTTCAAGCAAATAATAAAATTCCAGTAAAGGGTGTTCAAGTTTACAGTAATAATAATGAAAATAATAATATTTTATACACCTAAAGCACTTCTCCCCAGTCTACTATTTAATATGTGTAGTTTGCACATTTGCATATGCCTATAGGACACTATTCAGTGCATATTAATTACACAAAATAATTCAATGAAACATTGTCAGTTGTTTGATTAATTTCCAAAATTTATTCATCTTGCCTATTAAAAAAATTTAATTTCAGCTATTACAGTGGCTTAATCTTCTCAATTTCTTTCTTTCACATTTGTAGCATCAAAACTTCCATCTAAGAATATCTTACACTTAACTAAGAAGTTATGGGCATCTTCCTTTGAGTATGTAATTTCTGACCCAGAAAACAAACACAAGAAAGAACCTAGGGGTTAGGGGAGAAAAAAGCATTTTGTCGTTAAGGATTGTGCCTGATTTCTGTTACTTCTACGTGAATTCTCTGAGGTCAGAAGCTCATGAACTGGAGCATATGAGCCTAGATTTATTCAAGTTTAGAAATGAAACAGAATTCTGTGGAGCTAAAGATTCCTGCAGTCACAGTGACTCATGAACACAGAAAAGGAAATGTATTTGATTTGGGTTTTTGCCTTTAACTATACCACCTTAATCTCTTTTTGGCCTCTCTTTACCACTAAGGGTTCCACTTAGGATATCAGAGTCAGAACTGAAAAGCTCCCTGACCTCTTTGAAGAAAAAGGCTCATTTTGTGCAAGTAGAACTGTTGTTTTATTAAGTATACATGAGAAAATATAACTAGGCTTCCCAGAGTGACTGAGAGACACCACTGGGAGTTGAATCTCAGCCATTACTGGTCCTTTGAGATCTTTGATTTTTTCTCTGAAGATCAAGAGGGCAGTGGGTATTGTGGAAGCGTAGGGTAGGGCACAAACCACTAGAAATAGAAAAGGAATTTGGGGAGGAAATTTCGTTTAGCAAGGATTCATTGAACTAGGTGCTGGAGAGAAAGCTCTAGAAATTTCCTGCCACAAGAAGACATGCAGAGACAACTTCAATATAATGGCTAAGAAATAGGGTAAAGCTGGGCTAGTGGGACCCTTGGAGAAGAGCATGACTGCACAGGTCACTACAGGGCTTTTAAAGGAGAGTCCCTGAGGCTGGAGTATAGGTCAGTGGTAGAGCACTTACCAAGCTTTTATGAAGCCTTGGGCTTGATCCCCAGCACCACAAAAAAATAAACAATTTTAAAATAAAAAACAAAAGAGAATCCCTAAATAACGGAAGTCTGAGTTGATAACTAAGATCTACAGAGAGAAAGAGAAGTCTAGAAAAAGTGACAGCATCCAAGAGAACAAGATACTGTAGGTTATGTGTTAAGGAGTCTTACACACAGGAGAAGATAAAAGCAACCAAGAGAACTCAGAAAAGAATAAATATCATTAGAAGAATAGATAAGCAAGTGAGCATTAGGATTGAAGCAAACATTAGAAATCAATCCAAATAATAGGAAGTAATACATATCTCTATAATAATACTGAACATAAATTGACTTAATTCTCCAATTAAAAAATATAGTGGCAGACTGAATTAAAAAACAAGACCAAACTCCATATGGTGGGAATTTTTAACACTTCATTATTATAGGGAGTGTTGGGAAAAGAGAATAAAGAGGTAGATAGGTCCAGAGGACATTGCCTGCCCTGCTTTAAGAAGCTAAGTGTCGTTCTGCTGGTAGTGTAGGAGCCACTGAAGGGGTTTAATCAGGACCCAAGGGGTCTGAACAGTGTTTTAGATACCATTTTACTAGAAGTGGGTACTGAAGGGAAGGGACTTGAGGTAGAGCTGTGCAGCTTGCAGCTGGGTATAATAGTTTGAGAAAGAATGGTTTGGATAGTGGTGATATGGAAAAGACAGGCCAATTTGGAGACATAAATCAATGGAACCTGATTAGTTATTAATCATGTGTAAGGGGAGAAGAGGAGGTTTCTAGTACAACTGGCATTACCCAGGAACGTATGAGAAATGCAAATTTTAGGGGCCACCCCAGAGGTCCTTGAACTGATTGCTGATTCCAGAATGCCAAGGTTTAAGCTCAGAAACCTGTATGTCAGCAGGCCCTGCAAGTGATTTGCATGTTCACACAAGTTAGAGGACCATCAGTGTAGAATATCCTTCAGGGCCTTGTTTTGGTTCCCTGGGTAAATGATATTGCCATTTGTTGAGATAGGGAATCCTCCAAAAGGTGCAAAAAATGTTTTGTTTTCCAAAAGTAAAGGTAAAGCAGGAATTTAGAGAGAAAAACAAAGTGATACATCAAGACAACATAAAAATAAATAAATACATAAATAAATTAAATAGAAAGGAACAATGAAGGGAGAAAGAGACCTGTTTGAGGTTAGCAGTTGGCAGAAGGCGAGTTTAGCAAGCTAATTTGCTGCTCTTGGGGTAACGTTGCAAAAGATGTTGCAGTCTGAATGGTGAGTTAGCAATATTTTTTTCTGAATCATTAAAAAAGGGTGGATTTCCCCAAATTACTGATTGTAACATAGCCTGCTTTCTATACCAATGCATAGTATCCACAACTTGGGGAGATTTGATTGAAGTCATCCTACCCTTGCTTAGCTGAGGAAGTCTATCCAGAAACACAGGACCCAGATTCACATATACCAGGTTCTGCATTCTTCTTGCGCCATAAGCATGATTGACATTTGTTCAGGCAGCAGAGGTGGTGGAACTTAGGGATCAAGGCAAGACTTGTGAAGGGGTTAGAAAATTCCCTATTATAGGAACAAGATCCTCAGTTATTTGCCCCTGAAATTGCCTGTCAATTTGACTGTGCCAGGGTTACAGTCCAATGTCACCCTAGTGAATGCTTAAGTTGGCATGGGAAGTCCTCCAGCTAGGATGGAGGATGATGGACAGGGAGAAAACAGCAGTTCTCCTTCTCTACTGAATGCCTTGGTTGGGGTCTGCAACCAAGAAAGGGATGAGCCAAAGCATGGGTGAAGTGGTAAAAGAGGGTTCTCCTGCAGAAAGTTCTGCCTGGATCCGACCCTGCATAACAAAAAGAAATAGCATCCTCATTCCTACGAAATGGAGTTGCTTGCCCAGGACATTCAAGTCTGAAAAAAAGCGGATTTAATGCACCAAGGAGGCCACTAGCTCAGTAATGACAGATGTATGGAAGCTTTTTCTTAATATGGTATGTGAAGATAAAAGCAGCTCAGGGTAGGCACATATTTTAAGTGCTATCCTCCTAATACAAATCCATCATCAGTTAGATGTGCTCTTTGACCAGCTTTTTAGTAGTGAGAATGGTTTGTGCTGATGAAGCCACACGTTCTGTGCCAGCATTTCCAAGCCCTTGGCTTCATAGCACCATGTTCCAACCAACTGTTCCTTTCTCTGCTCCAAGTCATTCTACATATCACTGCCAGATTGATTTTCTAAAGTAGGTCCCATGTCACTCTTCTGCTCAAAACCTGCAATAGCTCCCTCTTGCCTACACAATTGAATACAAAGTTTTCAACTCGGCCAAGTTACCTGAAATTCCCAACACTAATGCCTTTCTTTCCTACAAAGTCACAGTCATAATGAAACCATTATGACACCTTGGAAGAACAGCACATTCACTCATTAGCATCAGTTGAAAATTCAACAGTGGGTGCATTTAACAGATGGATAGAAAGTAGACTCCTGGTGGACACATTTTAAAATAAGCTTTCTTCATACACTTAAGCAGCTTTATAATAGGAATTTCAAGATGGTGCATATTAATGGAGGGGGCAGGGAAGAGGGTTGGGGAAGAAACTCTGAGGAGCATTGTGAGCAGCCTGTTCTTAAGGCTACAAAGGCAGAGGTCAGGAGATGAGCTAGGAAACCACAGCAGGGGCCTTAGTAGGGCCTGGAGTCCTTTGTAGTAAAGCAGGTGCAGCCCAGCTCCTTGTAGGAAGACCAGGTTCAGAACTCCATGTCAGGGCAATGCCTCCATGAGGGGATGAGGGGACTCTGCTCATAAACAGGGCTTCCAGGCTGAAATTTTTTTTTTTTTTTAAATTATTAGTTGGTAGTGCCAAGTAGTTGTAGAGTAATTTTTTGGGAATAGGCAAACCATGAGTGCACCTGCCTTACTTACCTCCAGGAGAAGAACAGCTGAAGCAAGAAGATGAGAAGGTAGCACAGCAGGCTCCCATTTCCCACTCGGTGCAGAGTGCTCTGTGATCTTGGCTGAGTCACTTTATCTGCTCGTGCTTCAAGTCTATGAGCAAAACGGAGATAAGTAAGAACAGTCCCTAACTCACAAGTTGTTTTGTAGCTTAAATGAGATGGTATGTGTAAAATACTTAGAACAGCACCTTGTACTCAGTGAGGTCTTTGTCAGTGTTTCTGCTGCTACTACCAGTGGTAGAGAAGACTGAGTTCTGAAGTCAGATTCTCTTGGGTTTAAGTCCCAGCTTCACCTTGCCTACCTTGGGCAACCACTTAACCTTCTCCCTGTGCCTGATTCATCTGTAAAGTGGGATAAGCAAAGATTCTTACCTCTGGGACTGCAGTGCATGGCATCTTATTAACTCTCAAATATTGGTTATGAGTCTAATGATCTTAGTCCCTTCCCTGCCTGCATTGCCTATCTCTACCTTGCTCACTCACTCCTCTGTACATTTTTAGATGTACAGAATTTTTAAAGGGTTAGTACTCCCCAAAGTTTTCCTTCTTCCAAGTTCATTCTATTCCATGTCATAGATCTTGTAAAATCCTGTCGGTTGGGTCCCAGCCCAGGGACTCTGATTCAGTTCTACTGCTCTGGGGCTTCAGCACTGATATATTTTTTTAAAAGTTCCCCATCTCATTCCCATCTTATTGCAATGAGCATTTGGGAGTGAGAACTACTAGTCCAGACTGATTCATATCAAAAATAAGGGGAGAGTAGACATATTAGACCACTCATCAAAAATCCACTGAAGCCTTCATGAAGAAAGTGATCAGAAAGCCTTAATAAACACTCCAACTTGATTTTGGAAGAAGCTTGTGCTTGTGGAACTCTTAAAATCAGTCTGAAGTGTGCTTGGCTTCATCTCAGATGTATGTTGTGATACTTAACTGTGCTGCCTTGCTCAGATGTTCTGAGTCAAGGGGCAATGGGTACTACTCTGGGGACATTTGGCATTGAATTTGCAGCTCCAGTCCTTAAGAAATCACTCCAGTTACAAAGGAAAGGGAGATATAACTCATCTCAGAGTGTCCCAGCTACAGGAACACAGATATTGAGTATTTCTTTCTTTATTCGGAAGCAGCTTTCATAGTCATTGTGTAAGGTTCTTTGGCTCAGGCTGAGGATTTTGAACTTTATTCTGTAAGCTGTGGCAAATCTGTAAAGATTTGGGGCATGAAAGCAATATGGAAACAGCAGAATTTTAAAAGGATTGATGGTGGTTTGTGGAAGGGATTGGATCAAGGAAAGACAGAGGGCAGAGACTGTCATTAGGAGCAATTGACGCAGTTGAGGTGAGAAGTAGTAGAAGAGAAGGGAGGCTGTGTGGTAGTTGGGAGGACTGGGGTTCATGAATGTGGTCTTTCAGAGGGGAGGTTGGCATCTGGAGGGAGAAGTAGAGTTATCCCCTTTCAGCACACCACTTTCTCCTTACAGCCTAAATTATGAAGCCCAAATGCCATTAGCTTATTTCTCATTCAGCAAGAAATTGATGTAATCCCTGGAAGATGCCATTTTTTAGGCACTGGTGGCATGGTAAAAGGAATGGTCAGAAGAATGAACATAGAGCTCCCTCTCTAGAGAAGAAAGGGAGGGCAAGTAGACACCAAAAATAAATGCATTTGGATGAAGATAAAGTGAAATTATAGGAACTAATGTCTGTTCAAGATGGTGGCCGTTGACTGGATGTTGACTGCCTAACTGAGGACATGTAAGAACTGTGTTCTAGGACATGAAGATTAGATTGGAAGACAAGAAGGAACCTTCCTGGAAAATCAGTGCAGGCAGAGGAACAGCAAGGGCATCATAGATGGCCATGAGCTTGAAAAATCTCAGAAACAAAGGGACAGCTGGTGTAGCTCCAGTACATGAGCTGGGGAAGGACTGACCTCAAGTGACACAGGAGGGACAGGGAGGGACGGGTTACCAAGGGAGTTGTATGGCTAAGGACTGAGCAAAAGGTTATTCAAGTGAGAGAATGATGGAGCGCAATGAAGGAGTTTTAAAATGGGTGTAGTGTGATCTGATTTATGTATTTAAAAGTAATTCTGGCTGTTCTATGAAGAATAAAATGTAAGCAGAGTAAAACTGGGAAGAATGATATGGCTTATATTGGGGGAGTAGTAAAGATGGAGGGGAGTGATATGTGTGTGTGTATATATATATGTATATATATATATGTACATATACACACACACACATATATATACACACACTTTTTTGGATACCAGGGATTGAACCCAGGGGCACTTAACCACTGAGTCACATCCCCAGAACTTTTTGAAATATTTTATTTAAGTCACTTTAGGTCCTCACTAAGTTGCTGAGGCTGTCTTTAAACTTTCAATCCTCCTGCCTCAGCCTCCAGATCTGCTGGGATTACAGGCATGTGCCACTGTGCCTGGCTGATTTGAGGTATATTTTGATAATGGAACTGGCAGAACTTAAGGATGTTTTATATGTAGTAGTGAGAGGACATAAAGGACACTTCACAAATATTTGGCATGAGAAACTACAGACTACTTATTGAGGTGGGAAATTTCACAAGGAGCAAGGTAATTGGGGTGGGAACAGGGATCATCTGCTGTTCTCTCTACTATGTTAGGTTTTAGGTAATTATTGAACTGTCAAGTAGAGAAGTGAAGTAAATAAATGTAAAATTGTTGGAATAAAAGTATCTAGGTTTGGGCTGGAACTATATAAGTCAGTGGTAGAGCACTTTCCTAGCAAGGGTGAGGCCCTGGGTTTGATCCCCAGCACTGCAAAAAAAGAGGAAGGCTTTAAGAGCATCTATGTTTGGCCAAAGTTCAGGATAGCAAGGAAGACTCAGGAAAGAGTGGATATGGAATATAGTTTATGCCATGAGTCTAGGTGAAGTCATGTTGGAAAGTGCAGTAGAACAGAGAAAGGAGCATGGGACCAAGGTCATTAGCATGCCACTATCTGTGGTGGTCTGTGAAGGAATGACCAGTGAGGAAGGAGGGAGATCAGGAGAGTGAGGTATCATGGAAACCAAAAACAAACAAACAAACAACAACAACAACAAAAAAAAAAAACCAGTATTTTCAAATGGAGAAAGTGATAACTGTGTGGAGTGCCAGGAGTGATGATCATATGAGAGCAGGCTATGGGATTTATCACCCTGGAGATCATTAGGCAATCATAATCTCGATGGAATGGAGGATTGGAAGTCCAACAGAGATGGGTTGAGGAAAGAATGCAAGGACAGGAATTAGAGACAGTGAAGCAGTTTTGCCATAAAAGAAGAGAAATGGGAGAATGGTTGGTGTGTTTGTGGTGGTCAAGAGAAAGTTTTCTTTTTGACTTCAAAGTTAAATCCTATTACAGCATGTTTGTGTACTGTTCAGTACAGAGCAAGAGAGTAGTCAGCGCAGAAGGGAGGGCTGGAGTTGCAGAACTGAGGTCCTAGAAGGTGAGAGCAGATGGGTGTAGAGCATAAGAGGAGGCTGGCTCTGGACACCATGGTGGGAGAGTCACAGGCATGGCACTGGCCCCAGGGGAATGGAAGACTTGGTGGGAGGGAAATGGAGTTGCTGTCCATTGTTTTTTTTTTTTTTTTTCATTGTTCTGATAATTGACCATCTCAAGTGTACATTTCCGTGGTATTGAACATATTTATGATGTGCAACCATTGCCACCATCCATCTCCATTCCTGTTTATCTTGTAAAACTGAAACTCCATTCAACAGTAACTCACCATTCTCCCTCCCCAACCCCTGACATTTTACTTTCTGTCCTATGAATTTCGCTTTATTTTTTGGTACTGATAATTGAACCCAGGGGCACTTAACCGCTGAGTCACATCCCCAGCCCTTTATTTTTTATTTTGAGACAGGGTCTTTCTCAGTTGCTTAGGACCCCTCTAAGTTGCTCAAGCTGGCCTTGAACTTGCAATCCTCCTACCTCAGCCTCCCGAATTGCTGGAATTATAGGCATGCACCACCATACCCAGCGAATTTCACTATTTTAAGAACCTCATGTAAGTGGAATCATATGGTTATTTGTCTTTTCATAACTGATTTATCTCCCTTAGCATAATGTCCTCCAGATTCATCCACATGGTGGCATATTGCAGAATGTCTTTCCTTGTAAGGCCAAATAACATCCCATTGTATGTAGGTCTACATTTTGCTTATCCATTCATCTGTTGATAGACACTTGGATTGTTTTGTATTTTAGCTGTTGTGAACAATGCTGCTAGAAATATGAGTGTACAAATAATTCTTCAAGACCCTATTTTCATCTATTTTGGGCATATACTCATAAGTGGAATTTGTGAATTATACAGTAGTTTTCTTTTGATGTTTTTTAGGAAAGCTGCAATGATGTTTTCCATAGTGGATATCCTATTTTACATTTTTACCAGAGTGCACAAGGATTACAATTTCTCCCTCCTAACACCTGTTATTTTCTGGTAGCCTTCTTAATGAGAAGTTTTGATTTCTGTTCCCTATTGATTAGTAATATTGAACATCTTTTCGTGTGCTGATTGGTCATTTGTATATATTCTTTGGAGAAATGTCTGTTCGAGTCCTTTGCTCATTTTTAATTTGCTTTTTAATTATTAAACAACACTTAGGATTTCTCTATATATTCTGATTATTGGTCTCTTATCAGATGTATTATTTTCAATTACTCTCTCCCATTCTGTGGGTTACTTTTCTAATTGAGTTGATAGTGTGAGTTTTTTTTTTTTAACTTTGATGATTTTATACATACATACATACATACATATATATACACATATATACATATATATATATATTAGGTTTTAAGTTCATAGCAAAATTGAGAGAAGGGTAGAGGGGCTGGGACTATATAGCTCAGTGGTAGACTTTGTTTAACATAACAAGGCCTGGGGTTCTATCCAGAACTATAAAAAAATAAAATAAAATAAAAAAAGAGGAAGGTCCTTGTATTCCTATTCCCATACATGAATAATCTCCCCCTTTTTGATAGTAGTGTCTTAATGAAAAATTTAAAAATTTTCTTGAAGTTCAGTTTGTCTTTTTGTTGTTGTTGTTGTTGCCTATACCTTTGGTCTCATATGCAAGAAATTATTGCCAAATCCAATGTTGTGAAGCTCTTGCCTTACATTTTCTTCTGAGAGTTTTATTGAAGTTGCAAGTCTTATATTTAGGTTTTTTATTTATTTTGGGTAAATCTTTAAGTAGGTGTTTTGGGCAAAGGCCCAATTCCAATATTTTGCCTATGGATATCCAGTTTTCCTAATGTCATTTGTTGAAAAGATTGTCCTTTTCCTAATGAATGATTTTCACACATTTGTCAACGATTTTTTGATCATATATACAAAGGTTTATTTCTGAGCTCTGTTGTTTTTTTCCCCCTTAGGGACATACACTCTTGTATCTTTGTGTATCTTGTGATTTTGTTTTTATTGTTAAAAACTGAACATTTTAATTTAATAATGTGGCAACTCTGGAATTTACTTTTTGTTGTTGTTGTTGTTGTTGTTGTTACTGTTTCTATTTATTTTTTATTGTTATAGGCAGTCGTACTGAGGTATAAACTCAAGGTCTTCTCAGGTCTTTTCTGAGACTGCATCTTTCCTTGGGCATGCATATTCACCCAAACTTGTAGTTGTTTTGAATATGCTAGTCTGTAAATTCTGGCTCCCAAAAGAGGAAAAAGAGAAAAATTGGTGGTGGGTCGGGGGAGGTACCAGCTCAAGTGAAAAGTTCAGGCAGAGGGTGCTGCCAGCTCTCTAAATCCCCTGGAATTTCACTTCAGCCAGAGAGGGAGGGGCTTGAAACAATGGGAAGAGGTGCAGCAAAAAATGTCCACTCACCTCTTTGTCTGAACCTTTCTGATCTGAAGCATCAATAATTAGTTTCAATAATCCCCTATATTTAAAAGACAGGTTCTTCTTGTCCCGCTTGCTCCTGCAAGCCTCATGTACGCTACTTTGGAACCACGTGCACATTTACCAGCCCTGGAGCTGGGAGTAGAGGACGGGTAGTTACTACTGTGCTAAGATGTTGCTGCATGAAGCGATGGCCGCTTGGAGCAACGAAGCCGCGGGAAGAAGTTCAGAGGCAAACTGGAGACAAACGGCTTTTTATTCTGATAACTTTTCTCTCTGGCTCTAACAACGACTAACACGCGCCGCACACACCACCAAAATGGCGCTGACCCGATCAGCAATCTTGGCCAAGTCACTCGAGATCCCGGGCCAAGTCCCGTGAGACTACGGAAGGCGACAATGCCCAAATCTCCATGGCTCATAGTCAACCGCAATTCAAGCCATCTCCCCAAACAGGGCTCCTGCATTTCCCCCCTTTTGTTTTAAAAGAGGGGATGCTCTAGGACGTCTATGTGCAACCAACATTCTTACCCGTCATCGATAATCAAGGCTGTGCCCTTGACTCCTGTCTTAGGTTGATATGTCGGCCACATGAGACTGTCCCGTGCGACTGTGCCTGTCTTAGGTTGTCCCCCTCTGGGGATCTTACCCGTCATTGGCTAACCAGCCATCCAATGGAGCCCTTTAGGATCGACTGTATATGATGACTAACAGCCGTCCAATTGTGAGGAGATGTTGCGGCTTTAAGGCGACAAGCCTTTTGGTGATGAGCCAAATTGCATAGCATATCAAATTGTTTGAACAAATCAGCTGCCCTAAGTTCCATCAAGTAACACACTGAATTCTCTAGACAAATACCCTCAAAGCATTGTCCCGTAAAGTCCCAAACAATGAAAGATCAAAATGTCCGTTTGTTATAACACGTTGATGTAGGAGGCCCCATGCATGTAGAGCAGAGGCCACACTGTTGGTGAGGTTGTTTGATGCTTGAGCAGCAGGGATGCTTGCGGCGGCCGCGATCCCTGCAGCTGTAGCAGCAGACGTCTTTTTTATGTCTAGACAATGCCACCGGCAAATCTTCAGGGCCCGCTACCTAGAAACTCAAGCATCAATTATTAAAGGAAAGGCAGTGCTATTGCAGTACTGAGTCAAGAGGCGAGTTGTCAAACTACAAAATAGAATAATTAGATTAGAAAATTAAAGTTGATTTTTGTTCACACACATCGCTGGTTGAGCTTCTACAAACATAAGTTGGAAAAATATCATATTTAGAACAAAACAAAGAAAGACTGAGGGTAATTATTGCATTAAAGATAGATTAAAGAAAAGGTAAAGGCACTTTGGAGAAATAATTTGTTAGCTGGAACCCTTGAGTCTCTGTATACAGAGCAATCTTTTACCTGTTGAGATAATTGAAATTAATGAGCTATTAAACAAATGAAGTTAATAACAAATAAACAATCTTATGTCAAAACACCAAAATATCAGGTTATATAGCACTAGTCATATTGTTTGCTAAAGAGAAGTCCCAGGGACACCTATAAATCAAAATTAAAAGTACCTTCATTCATAAAATTATTTACTCTTAATTGAATACTCTTAACCTAAAATGAATTAAAGTTATTTGGATCCATATATATATTTTTTTTTTTTCATAAGCGCTTTGTTATTTGTGACGTCACACTGGACAGATGCACAAACATACAAACATATATTTGTGACGTCACACTAACATGAAATGTAGACAAATGTACAGACATAAAGACATGTATAAAAAGAAAAAAAAATACAATTGTGTGCACACTAAAGAGAGATCTCCTCATCCCGTCCGGGAGGAATGACACTTAAGTTGTGAAATATTTTGAAGGACTCTTTTGAGGGAATCATTCTATACCTTCATCTTGGTCATCTTGATTTTGTACGTTTTTTATTAATCTTGATTCTTCAATAACTTCATCTTGATCATTTTGATGTGGTACCTGTTTTATTAATCTAGATGGTATCCATATTGGAGAGGATTCGTCTTTTGGAAAAACACAAACAGATCCTCTTCCCCAAATTAATACTGGATCTGGACCCTTCCATGTACCTGAAAGAACATCCTTCCAGTAAACCAAAGGTTTATGTTGTTGGTGTGGATTCCAATGTCTGTCTCCAGCAGAATAACCATTAGAGTCTAAAGTTAAAAAATTTAAGGTAAACAGGCAACTGCCAATCTGTCCTTAGGACTTTTCCAATTTCCTTCTTTTTGTTTTAATAACATAATTTTCAGTGTGTGGTTTGCTCTTTCAATAATGCCCTGACCCTGAGGATTGTATGGGATGCCTGTTTTATGGGATATATTGAATTTTGCGCAAAACTGTTTGAAAGATGAGGACGTATATGCGGGGCCATTATCTGTTTTAAGCATTTTGGGGATGCCCAATGCAGCAAAAGCTTGCAAACAATGAGATGTAACATCTTTAACTTTTTCTCCAGAATGTAAGGAAGCAAAAATCATGCCTGAGCATGTATCTATGGTAACATGAATAAATCGCAATTTTCCAAAACTTGGCTCATGGGTAACATCCATCTGCCACAAATGATTGGGCATTAATCCTCTAGGGTTAACGCCAAAATGAGGATTGGGCAAATGTGTCATACAAGATTTACAATCTTTTACAATTGTTCTGGCTTGCTCCTTTGTGATTTTAAACCTACGTTGCAAGGTGGTACTGTTGACATGAAACTGGAAGTGAAATAAAGTAGCTTGTTGTAGCACTGAAAGTATAAATATTGTTTTTGTAAGTTCATCAGCCTTTTGATTACCTTCATGGAGGGGACCAGGCAAATTAGTATGTGCTCTAATATGGCCTAGGAATAGAGGTTCTTTTATTGCCCACAAAAGTTTTTGTATTTGATAAAACAATTTAAAGGCTGGAGTATGAGGTGCTATTGGTCCTGCTAACTCTAATTTTGGGACGGCATGTACAATATAGTGGCTATCTGAAAAAATGTTTACGGGCTGGTCCCTAAAATTTTCCAGAGCTCTTACCACAGCTTCCAATTCCACTAGTTGAGCTGATTTGTGTGCAGTTATGTAAGTCATATTTTCTTTTTTAGTGACTACTGTAGCAATACCATTTGAGGACCCATCTGTAAATACATTAAATGCCTTATGAATAGGTTGATTTTTTATTACCTGTGGAAATATAATAGGATGATTAATATAAAATGATAATATAGGGGACTTAGGAAGATGATTATCAAAATTTGCAGAAGTAGAGCATTTAGCTATAGCCCAATCATTATCATTGAAGCATAAATATTCAATCTGTGATGATGAATAGGGAGTAATAATAGTAGCAGGTTGAATGCCAAATATTTTAGTAGAAGTCTTAAGTCCTTGAAGAATAAGTTTAGCCACCATGGAGGTATAAGATTCAATTATACTTTTAGGAGAGATGGGCAAATGTATCCATAATAAAGGCCCTTGTTGCCAAAATACTCCTGTGGGTGTATATTGTGAAGAAATAATAAGCAACATCAGTGGTTGAGTTAAATCAAATCTATCACAATGAGCTTCTTCGATGGCTTTTTTCTACTAACTTTAAAGCTTCCCTAGCATCAGGAGTCAATGTTCGCGGTGAAGATGGATCAGGGTCTCCGTGAAGGATGTCAAATAAAGGTTTTAGCTGGCCAGTAGTGAGATTCAGTGTAGGGCGAAGCCAATTAATGTCTCCCAGTAGTTTTTGGAAATCATTGAGGGTGGTCAAATGTTCTTTATTTATTAAAATTTTTGGGGTCTAACAAAAGTATCCATGATTTTAAATCCTAAATATAATATGGGAGATCTGGTTTGAACTTTTTCTTCTGCTATATATAATCCATATTTTTTTAAATTTTCTACCACATCACTGAATATATTAAATAAGATTTTTTGATTAGGGTGGGCCAATAAAATATCATCCATGTAATGTAGACACATGAGGTTTGGATATTTATTTTTAATGGGTTGGATAGCCTTGTCCACATATATTTGGCATATGGTGGGGCTATTAGCCATTCCCTGTGGTAAAACCTTCCATTGATATCTCTGATCAGGGCCATTATTGTTCATAGAAGGAACGGAAAAAGCAAACCTGGGGGCATCCAGAGGATGTAGGGGAATAGAAAAGAAGCAATCCTTTATATCAAGAGTAATAAGAAGGAAATTTTTTGGAATAGCTACAGGACTAGGAAGTCCCGGTTGAGTAGGGCCCATAACTTGCATGGTTTTATTAATTTGTCTAAGATCATGTAACAATCGCCATTTTCCTGACTTTTTCTTGATCACAAATATGGGGGAATTCCAGGGAGAGGTGGAAGGTTCTATATGTCCTGCTTCTAATTGTTCCTGAACTAATAGGTGGGCCGCTTGTAATTTCTCTTTAGATAGGGGCCACTGAGGGACCCACACTGGCTTATCAGAAAGCCATGGTATTTTCAAAATTATTTTCTCAGTGGCCCCGAAAAAAAATATCTTTTTCCTTTATGATAATGATTACTTTTAGGGTTAAGATTACTCTCTACTTTTTGATAATGATTTCTTTTATGGTTAAGATTACCCTGTAGGTTTTCACATTTAACATCTGCAGTCTTGGTTGCAAGGTGTACTCCCATTTGTTGCAAAATATCTCTTCCCCATAAAGTAACTGGTAGATTAGGTAAAACATAAGGCTGAAATGTTCCTTTATGGCCTTCATCATCCTCCCATTTTAAAATTACCACACTTTTATCTGGGAGGTTATTATATCCCAAGCCTCTTAAACTGGTTGAAGCTTTTTGCAGAGGCCAGTGCTTGGGCCATTGGCATAAATTAATAATGGAAGAGTCAGCTCCAGTATCTATTAATCCCTCCATCTCTATTCCTTGGATTTTTATTTTACACATAGGCCTCCTTGAACAGTCTCGAACCCAGCAAGCCATGGGTCTTGAGTCAGTGGAACAAAATCCTCTATTGTTCCCTTCTAGAGGCATACCCATTTTAAATGAATTATGTAAATTGGGAAGGAGAAGCAACTGAGCAATTCTATCTCCTTGATTAACAGAACTTATACTTTGGGGTGAGCTAAGCATTATTTTTATTTCCCCTTTGTAGTCTGAGTTTATTACACCTGGGGTCACTTGCAAACCTAATAAGCTTTTAGGACTACGCCCGATAATAAGTCCTACAGTCCCTGAGGGAAGAGGTCCCCTGACTCCTGTGGGAATCAGTTGAACCCCCATTTCAGGTGTTAACACTATTCGGGCGGTGGAACAGAGGTCTAATCCTGCATTTCCTCTTGGTCCTCTGGCGAGGGAGTGGATGGGTAGTAGGGATTGTGTCAGGGAAGCATCTGAGTGGATGCTTGAGGATACTCCTCCTGCAATGCCCCGTACATTTGTGGGCCCCGGGGTATTGGGCCCCGTGCCCCGTTTTTTGAATTCCTGAACAAAGGATTTCCATGGATGTCAAATTTTGAATGGCATTTATTGGCCCAATGATTTCCCTTTTTACACCTGGGGCAGCGGCCTGGGGCACGGTATGAGCTTGGTCTTATTTCTCTTTTGGGATTTTGCCTAGAATAGCCTGATTGATTATGATAATTTTGCCTGGAATATCCTGATTGATTATAATGTCTATGTTTAGCCTTTGTGAAATTTCGAGGGGAAGCACCTCTCATTGAGGCTGCAATCACATTTCCTGTGAAAAAGGCGTCATTTATATCTTTACATAGTTGTATATATACGGAAAGATCCTTTTTAGTTCTCCATGGCCTGATGGCTTCTTGGCACCATTTATTAGCATTTTCATAAGCTAATTGAACAACTAATGGCATAGCTTGATCAACATCTGCAAACACACTACCTGCAGTTCTCAAAAGTCGATCGGCAAAATCAGCATATGGTTCATTAGGTCCTTGAATCACTTTTGACAAGCTACCTTGTAGATCCCCAGGTCCTTGTACAGTTTTCCATGCCTCTAAGGCAGCTGTGTTTATCTGAGCATATACATCTGGGTCATAATCTGTTTGAGCCTGTAAGTCTGCGAATTGCCCTTCTCCTGTGAGCATGTCTATATTATAGTTTCCAAACCCTGCAGCCGCGTTTCTTTTAGCAGTTTCTATACAAAGTTCTTGGAATTACGATCTCCAAACCAAGAATTGCCCCCCGCTTAATGTTGCTTTACATAGACTTTTCCAGTCTGAGGGGGTTAAGCTAAAGGTGTTAAGGGACTCCAGCATACTCAACGTGAAAGGAGCTTGGGGCCCATAAGTCATTACTGCCTCTTTGAGATTTTTTTATTGTTTTGAAATCTACTGACTGATAGACCCTCTGTCCATTTTTCTTTTCAAATGCTGGCGGTTCCCAATGTATCTGTGAGTTGCCCTCGAGAGCGCATAAGCGATCAGAAAGACTTTTTATTTCTGTTTCTAGGGTATGCAAATGCCTAGTAATACCCTTCATATTTTTCTGTAATGGATTCCACCCATGGGGGAGTAGAGGACACAAGTGGTTCCTCTACTTGACGGTCCTTTTTCTCGGTCTTTTTTAGTTTCTTTTTCCTCATTTTCTCAGGATCACTTTTACTAGATTCCTCACCACTGCTAATTTCACTGACAGCAATATCCTGAGGCCCAGGTTCCATTAAGAGCAAGTATCCTTCAGCTATCACCAATAACTCCTGAATAGCTCTAATAGCTTGGATTTTTGTCATCTTTGGGACTCTTCTAATACTCTCTTTACTGGTCTTAGTTGGCCCAGTGGAAGCTACGCTTTTTTGATCACTTTCACTTTTTTTCTATATACTCCTCACTGAGAACTGAGTCAGGTATATCAAGGAGTCTTTGCATAGCCTCTATCACTTGGGATTCAGTTATATTCGAACCCATCTTTAGAGACCTTTCAGTTCTTACCTGTCCACTCTGAAGTCCCCGTACGGGCCACCACCTGTTGCTGCCTGAAGCGATGGCCGCTTGGAGCAACGAAGCCGCGGGAAGAAGTTCAGAGGCAAACTGGAGACAAACGGCTTTTTATTCTGATAACTTTTCTCTCTGGCTCTAACAACGACTAACATGCGCCGCACACACCACCAAAATGGCGCTGACCCGATCAGCAATCTTGGCCAAGTCACTCGAGATCCCGGACCAAGTCCCGTGAGACTACGGAAGGCGACAATGCCCAAATCTCCATGGCTCATAGTCAACTGCAATTCAAGCCATCTCCCCAAACAGGGCTCTTGCATTAAGAGATGAAATTAACTGCAGTTTTTTATCCAAGCCTTCCCCTGGAAGTTGCTAGCTATCAAAAGACTCTAGAGTTCCAGTTACATCAGGATGATTCTGCAAGTGTGATTTCTGTCTAGTTGGTAGACAGAATTTTGGTGTGTCCTACTCCTCCGTCTTCCTCAAATACCCCCAAGTTGCTTTTATTTTCAAATAAAGTATAAAATAGCCCATTAATTAAGTCCAAAGGGATAAAGGAAAGGATATAGAGACTTTAAGGAGAGAGAAAAATAATCATAGCAAATATTGCTTACTATGTTCCATCTATGTTTTGCATCTAATAGATTATTAACATTATAAACATTACTATGTTTTGCATCTATTAACTCAATTGTCATATGATATCTTATGATGGTCCCCCATTTTACATATGAGGAAACTGTGGCACATTGAGATTCAATTCACAAAGCTAAAGACAGAACAATCATTTGAACTGGCTCTAGGGAAAGATAGTAAAATTGTAATTTGAGAGTAGAAATACTGTGAGGTGACATAGGATTGCCCATCATCAATGTGGAGTGCCATTTAAAATCTGTGCTCATGAATTTAAGGTGAAAAGGTACTTCATGTACATTTCTTCAGAGTTGACCAGTTAGGGAGCAGGCACAGAATAGGCAAACACTTTATTTTAACTGCGGTGGGATTTTGCTGAGCAAGTTCCATGGAGAGAGATGAAGGTGAAGGAGTTGAAGGTGTTTGTGGAGGGTACCAGTAGGATCACGCCCAGCCATAGGTAGGACAGTGAAGACACGTGGGAGGAAGTGGGTGTGCAGGTGGGGGAAGGGGAGAAGTGGTGGGCTCAGTGAACTGCAAATCTACTCTAGGTGAAAGCACTGTGCATTGGTAGAAGAGAAGTTGAGCTGAAAAGATGGGAGGAGATGATCAGATGCTGGACAATAAAAACTGGAGAAGATGCAGTCACCCGTGACAAGAAGACAAAGGCATGGAACCCAGTTCACCCTGTGTGCCATTTGACCTCTTGCAGTACTCATGAAAGACTGTCCTCTAAATAAGCATGGCATCCTCCACACCTTTGTGTCCTTTCCCTGCCCACACTTTTCCTCCTGTTATCCTTTATTTAAATAGCACCCATTCTTCAAGTCTTTTCTCAATGGAACATCCTCTGTTACTCCTCTTCCCACACACGGATGCCTTTAGTCGGAAGTTATTTTCTGTATTCTCTCCTGGCACTATTTATACCTTTCATATTGTATTTATTATATTTTGTCTTAAAATGAGACATTTTTCTTGTGTGTTAGCTACTCTACTAGATTTTTTAAATGCTCAAGGGCAAAGAACATACTCCATAAGTTGGTATTCTGGCCCAGGTTGGGCCTAGTATCATTTTGCCAGTAGAAGCAAAGAAAAAAAAAAAATAGATCCTAATCTTCTAAGTATAGGAACGGAGTAGTAAATGCTCAATAAACATCCATTGAATGGAATCAATGACTCAACACCTTAGGACCATCACTTTATATTTCAGACACTGGATTCATACTCACATATTGATGAATCAGCATTCTAGCAAATCTGTTCTCTCTCCCTTATGAGGTCAGTAGTTCAAGTCCCATAGTTCTTCATCATAGACTTTAATAGTGATATATACTATTCTATATGTAGTGGTATGTACTATTATATATCACTGTTAATATAGAAGTATGATATATAATTATATATATTAATATAATAATAAGGATATTAAAATGCTTACTCTGTGACAGGCGCTGTCCTAAATACTTTACATGTTTTAATGCATTGAATCTCCAACAATAAATAATGTTAAGTGATTATTATTACTATTCTCATTTTAGAGAAGACAAAACCAAAAAATTAGAGAGGTTAAACAGTTGTCCAAAAAAAATACAGGTAGTTGATAGCATAGCTAGCAATAAAAGTTCAATAAATGCTCTTAACATTTTCTGACTTTTTGGTTGTGGCACACAAAAATATTATAGTGTGTGTGCTTATACACACAAGCATACACACACACCTGAAATGAAAGTTTCACAAGCAAATACTCACCTTTACTATATTCAATGTGCTTTGTTTTTTGCTGTTTGATATTCTATTTTATTGCATTAAAAATGCCAGATAGAACTCCCTAAATTGATTTCAAAACTTAAAGTTGAGATTTACAGGGTGCAAATGCTGCTCTAAGCAATGCAGTCTACTGCTCCCTTTGCTGGAATAAAGGAGTGATTCAAAATCCTCCTGCCATTCTCCCAGAACATTGCTTCAAGTTCCATTTCTTTAAAAAAAGAAGTATCCTACGTGGTGTACATGGGAAATAGCATGCACTGAAGCTGCTGTTTAATTACACAGTGTTGAACATAAGTTAAATGACATATTCCCTTCTGAGCTACAAGTAACCCAGCTACAGAATTGCTGGAGGATTAGTTAAGACAATTCTAATTGAAAAAGAAATATAATTAAGTTGAGAGAAGTCAACTGTCTCTGAGGCAAATCGTTCTCCTATCAAAGAATCTCTTCTCATTTATATCATACTGACTGAGCAACATTTTGGTAGGTGGATCCCTGAATTAATTTTTGTCATTTAGGCCTCCACTCAGTTACTAATTTACCAACCCATTTATTTGGGAAAGATTCATTGCACACGAGCGCTAAGCACCATGCTTGGTGTTCAGGATGGGCCCTGCCTTCAGTTTAAAGCTCAAGGTCATAGTGTGCAAAGGGGAAAATGTCCCTGCCATGTAGGAGGACAAAGGTGAATGCTGTTCATATGCCCGAAGGGAAGGGGGTTGGGGACAACATCAGCAAGGGGATGATGTTGGGACTGAGTCTGGATGAATGGTAGGGATTTTATAGGGAGGGAGGAGCTGGAGACAACTTGGGTGCGATGGGGAGACAGGGAGAGAATGTCCCAAGTAGAAGTGAAGGAAGGATCACTGGGCACATTCAAGTTAGTGCGATTACAGAGGAGTATGCGATGCTTGTGCAGGACAGGGGGGATCTGAGGAGGGGAAAGTGGATGGAGGTGATGAAGATTCTCATGATTTTCAACAAGTTTCTACTTTACACTGTAGGTGACAGTCAGAAATGTTTGGCAGTTGAATGACACAGACAATGCAGTATTTCAGAAAGACAGCCCTGGTGTCCTGTAGGAGTGGTGGTGAGACAGGACAAGCAATACTGGAGGCGAAGTGAAGATGAGGGGCAGGTTGAGAGATACACAGGCAGTAGAGCAGGAGCGAGTGACCATCCTGAATGGTCAGTGGTACCCAGATTCTGCTTTAGGGATCCAGCCACATGCCATGCAATTCACCAACACAGAGCAGAAGGGGGGAACAAACAGATAAGGAAGACAAATGAATAAATTTTATTTTAGAAAACTGCATTTAAGGCCACCAAGAGACTTCCATGTTGTGACAGACCAGAGGCAGGGAGATAGTTCTCTGGAGTTCAGGCATGGGTCTGTTTACAGGTATAGATATGCAAGTTTTTAAGTTCCAATTGGTGATTGAAGCATTAGGTGTAAATGAGTGTATGTATGCAGCAAAAATAAGAGGGCTAAAGCAGAGCCTACCAATTTTTAAGATGTGGGCAGAAATAGAGGAAAATGTTATGGTTTGGATATGAGGTGTCCCCCAAAAGCTCATGTGTGAGACAATGCAAGAAGGTTTGGAGGAGAAAAGACTGAGAATGAATTAATCCCTGATGGAATTAACTGAGTGGTAACTGGAGGCAAGTGGGTGTGGCTGGAGGAAGTGGTTCATTAGGGGTGTGGCTACGGGGTATATATTTGTATCCTGTGAGTGAAGCCTCTCTCTCTCTCTCTCTTTCTCCCCCCCTCCCCCTCCCTCCTCCTCCCTCCCCCCTTCCTCCCCCTCCCTCCCCAACTCTCCCTCTCCCCTCTCTCCCTCCCTTCCTCCCTCCCCTCCTTCCCTTCCTCCCTCCCTCCCCTCCCTCTCTCTCTCCCCCTCTCTTCTTCCCTCCCTCCCTCCCTCCCTCTCTCTCACCCCTCCTGATCACCATGTGAACTGCCTCCCTCCCACACACTCTTCCGCCATGATGTTCTGCCTCACCTCAAGCCCCAAGGAATGGATCCAGCCTTCTATGGACTAAGACCTCTGAAACCGTGAGCCCCCAAATAAACTTTTCCTCCACTACAGTTGTTCTGGTAGGGTTTTTTAGTTGCAGCAGGGAAAAATCTAATTAAAAAAGAACACACTGAAAAAAAAATTCTGGAAGTATTAGACAGATAGAAAGAGAACTGGGTCTGTTTGCCTTTATGGATGTCATGAGGGAAAAGAGTTTCAACAAGAAATTTTCAGCAGCGTCAAGTTAAATACAGAAAGCCTCCTCTGTCTTACTCAGGCAACAGGAATGCTGCAGAGGGGCAGGGGAATGGGGATGCAGTGGGGAGGGCAGCAGTGGACAGCACAGCATCATGATTAAAGGAAAACACTGGTGACAGTTTTGTTTATTTAACTAATATTTCTGTTTTGAGCATTTGTTTAAGTCCTAAGGATATGTTAATGAATAAAACCAGATAAAATCCCTTCCCTTCATTACTTACATTTGTACAAGACCTGGAATTAAATCCTGAATCTGCCACTTCTTTCTTGTGTAGCCTTGAGAAGTTATTTGGTCTAAGCTAGTTTACTAGTCCATCAAGTGGACTAGTAATGATAAGTATCCCTGTTGTTGGAGAGCCGCGAGCAACAAAAACATAATGCAAAAACACTTGGTGCGTACATGGCACCTAATTATCTTTCAATAAATGTTAACTATGTTAAGTAGACTGTGGGCTACTTTTTCCAGAGACATGCCTATGGTGGGTAATTAAGAGATCTGATTACAGCTGATAGTGGAACCATGATTAAAAGGGTAGTTTCTCAGGGTAGGAGAGGCCTGGCTTGTGTGTGTACATGAGAAAAACAAGGAGAAACTTAATCTAGAGCTTGAGGGCCTGGCAGAGAATGCAGTGCCTGTGGGTCATCACTGGGTGGACAGCTGCCCATCAGGCTTGCCACCTCACCCAGAGGATAGTTAGGTGAGATGATATGGCCTTATGATCTCCCATGTGCCTTTATTTTTCACTATCTTCTCAAAATCCTCTTTCTGGATTCAAGCTACCTTGTCCACCCAGGGAATGAGTCCCTCATTGTGCTATTGCCAAATCCCATGGGAAGTAGTCCCGTTTATGGGACGCAGACCCAAGAGTTCCAACCTGGAATTTCTGTGCATTGTAAATCTCTTTCCTCTCCAGATTCAGGAGTGGTGGGTGGTGCAGGAGCACATGAGTTTGCAGGAGTTCCAACTGGTGATGGAAATGTTAGGTATAAATGAGTGTGTGTATACAGTAAAAATAAGAGGACTAGCCGGGTGTGGTGGCGCACGCCTGTAATCCCAGCACTTGGGAGGCTGAGGCAGGAGGATTGTGAGTTCAAAGCCAGCCTTAGCAATGGCGAGGCACTTAGCAACTCAGTGAGACCCTGTCTCTAAATAAAATACAAAAAAAAAGGGCTGGGGATGTGGCCCAGTGGTCAAGTGCCCCTGATTTCAATTCCCGGTACCAAAAAAAAAAAAAAAAAAGGGACTAAATTAGAGCCTAAAAATTATTAAGAAGTGGGCTGAAATGGAGGAACACATTGCAAAAATAATTCTGAAAAGTATTAGAAAGGGGGAAAGAGAATACGGTCACCAACTAGCTGTGTAGCTTTGGAAAAGTCCTGTAACTTCACTGAGCCTCTCTTTCCTCCCTTGTGGACAGGAGATTAATACTTACTTGTGGTATTATTGCAAGATTAAACTTGAGAGTAGAAAGTTTATACTCTACTGCCTGGCACACAGTGGTGCTCAGTAAATATTTTTCTCATCTCAGTTAGTCTCTAAGTATAAAATCATTTACTTCTTACCTGAATAGGAAAAACACAAAGAATTGTAACATACTACATGGCAATTTACTTAATAATTTCTCATCTATAAAATGTAATATAATAGCCATCTCCTCCCCCACCCCCACTCCCCACAGCATGGTGAAGGTTATATGACATAAGTGTGTAGTGTCACAACTTCGTGGTTATTTTGGCTGCTGTTTTTACAAAAGCAAGGATGCAAATGCTTAAGGCCTAATTTTCCATTTCTACCCCAATTCTGGTAAAGTGAGAAATCCTGGCCCTTGTTGCTGTGGTGATGTGGAAAAACTGAGGTGTGGTTTAATGTTGAAGGCCAGATAAGAATCCTTAAACCAAAGAACAATGTATCTTAATTTTCAAGCAGAGCTGTTTGCATTCCAGCCAGCATTTCCATGTGTGCCTAGATAGACCCAGTGACATGGAGCCCTGAAGATAATTCAGCTTTGTGCAAACTGAATCTTGCTAGGCAGTGATATACAGTTTTGCGCCAAATCTATCAGTATGGAAAAAGTTGGAAAGGAAAATATATCCAGATGAGTCAAAGGCCAGAAGAGCCAGGTACGGTGGCACATGCCTGTAATCCCAGCACTTGGGAGGCTGAGGCAGGAGGATTGTGAGTTCAAAGCTATCCTCAGCAACTTAGTGGCGAGGCACTAAGCAACTCAGTGAGACCCTATCTCTAAATAAAATACAAAAAGGGCTGGGGATGTTGCCAGAGTGGTTAAGTGCCCCTGTGTTCAATACCCGGTAAAAAAAAAAAAAAAAAAAAAAAAAAAAGTCCTGTAACTTCACTGAGCCTCTCTTTCCTCCCTTGTGGACAGGAGATTAATACTTACTTGTGGTATTATTGCAAGATTAAACTTGAGAGTAGAAAGTTTATACTCTACTGCCTGGCACACAGTGGTGCTCAGTAAATATTTTTCTCATCTCAGTTAGTCTCTAAGTATAAAATCATTTACTTCTTACCTGAATAGGAAAAACACAAAGAATTGTAACATACTACATGGCAATTTACTTAATAATTTCTCATCTATAAAATGTAATATAATAGCCATCTCCTCCCCCACCCCCACTCCCCACAGCATGGTGAAGGTTATATGACATAAGTGTGTAGTGTCACAACTTCGTGGTTATTTTGGCTGCTGTTTTTACAAAAGCAAGGATGCAAATGCTTAAGGCCTAATTTTCCATTTCTACCCCAATTCTGGTAAAGTGAGAAATCCTGGCCCTTGTTGCTGTGGTGATGTGGAAAACTGAGGTGTGGTTTAATGTTGAAGGCCAGATAAGAATCCTTAAACCAAAGAACAATGTATCTTAATTTTCAAGCAGAGCTGTTTGCATTCCAGCCAGCATTTCCATGTGTGCCTAGATAGACCCAGTGACATGGAGCCCTGAAGATAATTCAGCTTTGTGCAAACTGAATCTTGCTAGGCAGTGATATACAGTTTTGCGCCAAATCTATCAGTATGGAAAAAGTTGGAAAGGAAAATATATCCAGATGAGTCAAAGGCCAGAAGAGCCAGGTACGGTGGCACATGCCTGTAATCCCTACAGATTGGGAGGCTGAGGCAGGAGGATCACAAGTTCAAAGCTATCCTCAGCAACTTAGTGAGGCCCTAAGCAACTCAGTGAGACCCTATCTCTAAATAAAATACAGAAAAGGGCTGGGGATGTTGCTCAGAGGTTAAGTGGCCCTGTGTTCAATACCTGGTGAAAAAAAAAAAAAAGGAAAAAAAAAGAAAAAATGTGGGCAGGACAGGCCACCACCAGTGAGATCTTCCCTCATAATGTCAATAGGTAACCCAAGGTTTAGCCCCTGAGAGATACCAACATGGGATCCAGCAGCGGTGTGTCCAGCCAAGCCTGGTGGCTGCTGGTGTGGCCACAGCTTTGTGGTGTGGCTGCTGGTGTGGCCACAGCTCTCTTAAGTCTATGGATGTGCAACAGCTCTTCTTCAGACTGCAGAGCTTTCTTTCCCTCTCTTTGGGTTTTTCTCTTCTAACTTTGGACTCAAACCACTCTACACCATCAGCATGGGTAATATTTATTCTTTCTTCCATGATTTTGAGATTCTGTTAGAAGTCAGCAAAGTCAGAAAGTAAAAAGTGAATATTATATGCTGGTTCTATATTTATCCCTCTCACCTGATTTTCTCCAGCATGTGACACATTATTCCATCCTTTGAGCCTTTGCACTGGTTATTCCTTCTGCATAGAATGCTCTTCCTAGGATCCTGCATGGTTCACTCTACTTGAGTGGAACCTTCTCAGGGAAGCCTCTCTAACCAATCACTCTGGACTTTCCTCCTATTTCTGTTTGGCCTTTCTACATAGCATTAATTACCATGCACTAACTATCTTACATGTTTGTTTATTTATCATGCTTGTGGCCTTCCCACACCAGATCTTAAGCTCCACTGGGAGTTTTGTCAGGTCTGACCATTACTGTGTCTTCCATCACAAGACTTTACCTGGTATGTGGTAGATTCTCCAATATTTACTGGAAACAAAGACAGGGGGAGATGGAAAGGGAAAATGAAGATAAATAAAGGCAAAGTTGCCGTTTTTGCCTAACAACTTTCACTGTAACAGACTTGGTTTTACCTTATATTCTGTGCTGAGCCCCTGCTCACACTCCTGAGTACAGAGATGAATTTGTGGTAGATCTCATGCCCAGGATCTTTCCATCTGGTTGTGCTCTGGGGACTATGTAGAAAACAAGTGGCATAAGAGGGATATGAACATCATGGGAAGAAGAGTCTACATTACTGAGGTGACTGCAAGAGGCTTCAAGGAGGTGACATTTGAAACGTATTCTGTGTGGTAAGGGGAGTATAAATTGGAATGAGCATGAGAAAGATATCAGGGAAGTGTTCATGCCCCTTCATAGGAGGGGGGAGCCATGGAGAGCCCAAGATGCCACATGATTGGAGTTGTGCTATGTTATAAGAAGGTCATGATGGTATATTTGAAAGATATAATGGTTAGTTTGAATTGTCAACTTGATTGGATTAAGAGGTGCTGAAGATTAAGAGACTTTGGGGTATGTCAATAGGGTATGTCTAGGAATGATTGGCATGTGAGATAGCAAAATGAATTGGAGACCTTTCCTAAGTGTGGGCAGCACTGTCCGATAGTATGGTGGGTTGGATGGAATAAAAGTTGGAGGAATGAGGAAGCAGCTGCAGATGAAAGCTGCAGACTTCTTAAATGGGTTCTTGATTGCTGCTGCTATAGCCTGAAAATATCAGATTCTTGCTCATTCACTCTTCCAAAGTAGACTCTGCCAGTGATTCTCCAGGAAGTTTCTAGAAGTCTTTGGTCTCAGATTGGGGTAGCATTGTTGATGTTGATCCCTCTTGTTCTGAGACTTTAGCCTCTTAGACTGCGCAGCTATTGGTTCCTCCAGCTCTCTAGCCTGTAGATGGCCATTGGTGGACTATCCAGCTACTGGTTGCATAAGCCAATCTAATAAATCCTCCTTTAATAATCATATTTCCTGTTGATTTTTTTCCTCTAGAGAACCCTGACTAATATAGAACTGGGTAGTGAGAGTGGGGTCATTGCTGTGACTAACCTGACCATGTGGTTCAGAAGCTTTTTGGAATTGGTTGGAGGCATTTTGAGATGTTTAGCAGTGCAAGCTGGAAATGCTTTAGATTGTTGTAAGCAGAACTTAATGGCCAATTCTGGTGGGAGCACAGAAGACCAGAATACCTATAGGACAATGGACAGTGAAGACAGGGCTCAAAAGGGTTTAGAGGAAAAGGAGGACACTATTGGTAATTGGACTAGAGGTCATTTGTGTTATGTTCTGGGTGAGAAGCTGTCTGTATTTTGCTGGTGTCCTGAGACTTTCTGTGAGGCTGATTTTAAAAGTGATGGACTTCTTAATCTGGTGGAAGAAAATTTTAAACAGCATACCATTCATGTGGTAGCATGGATATTGTTGGCAGCTTTTAGCCAAATGTATTGTGATAATCAGGAATAGAAAGCGGAGCAGAAAGATCAGGAAACTTGGACTTGAAACGTAGGGGCAAAACTGGGACTAAGGAAGTTGCAGTTGTTAAAGACATTACTGCTACTAAATAAATGCTAAAGACTTTAAATGCTAAAGACAATAAAAAAGGTGGTTTGAGAGCATCTCAGGAGTTGGCAACACCACACCCATCATAGGCTCAAGGGAGTAAAATTAAAAGTAAAAATTCTCTTGAGAAGAGACCAGTGGGGTACCCTTCTTGCACAGGGAAGTTTTTTCAACATGCTCAGCTACCCAGGCACTTGGAGGCTGCTGCAGCCAGGGTCTCTGGAGGCTTGGAAACTGCTCAAGATGGCAGCAGACTTTGGCCTCGACCACATGTGCTGGTTCTGCAGGAATGCAGGAAGCTGGAATTAGGGGGTCATGGAGGCTTCCACCAAGATTTCACAGGAAGGCCTAGGAGACCAGGCAAAGTGTAGCAGGGTCAGAGTCCCTGCAGGCAGTCCCTGAGAGAGCAAAGCATGGAGGTATGAGGAAGAAGCCAAAGCTGCAGTGGATATCCCCAAGATTAAGAGATGCCAGTAATGTGGGACATTATCCTATGAAAGCTGCAGGTGAACTGAGACAAGTGAACAGAAAGGCCACTTAAGCTGCAACCAACAAGGACACAGGAGCAGGTGTACACAAGCCCTTTGGAAAGAACATCATGATGCCATGGACTCCAGATGCCAAAGAACTATAGGACTTGTTTGATCTGATGGATTTCATTCTTACTTTGGTCCTATCCCTTCTTCCTATGCTGCTATTTTTTCTGAATGGAAATGTTTACTCTGTACCATTATATATTGGATACTTATAAATAGCTTTTAATTTTACAGGAGCTCACAATGCAAGATTACCTTGAGCCTCAGAGAAAACTTTGGTCTTGAACTTTGAGCAATCTCAGAACTGTTGAAACTATGGGGACTCTTGGGAATGAACTAAATGTATTATTATTATTATTATTATTATTATTATTATTATTATTGGTACTGGGGATTGAACTCAGGGGCACTCGATCACTGGGCCACGTCCCCAGCCCTTTTTTGTATTTTATTAGAGACAGGGTCTCACTGAGTTGCTAAGTGCCTCGCCATTGCTAATGCTGGCTTTGAACTCGCGATCCTCCTGCCTCAGCCTCCCAAGTGCTAGGATTACAGGTGTGCGCCACCATGCCTGGCAAACTAAATGTATTTTGCATTGTAAGATGAGTATGAGCATTTGGGGGATGGGGTGGGATGTTATGGTTTGGATGTAAGGTGTCCCGCAGATGCTCATGTGTGAGATAATGCAAGAAGGTTCAGAGAAGAAATGATTGGGTTATGAGAGCCTTAACCCAATCAGTGAATTAATCACCTGATGGGATTAACTGAAGAGTAACTGAAGGCAGATGGGGTGTGACTGGAGGAGGTGGGCATTGGGAGCATGGCTTTGGGGTATAGATTTGTATCTGGTGAGTGGAGTCTTTCTGCTTCCTGATCATCATGTGAGCTGTTTCCCTCTGCCACACTCTTCTGCCAAGATGTTCTACCTCACCTTGAGCCTCAAGGAATGGAGCCTGCTGTCTGAGACTGCTGAAACCATGAGCCCCCAAATAAACTTTTCCTCCTCTACAATTGTTCTGTTCAGGTATTTAGTCACAGTAGCAAAAAAGCTGACTAAAATGAAGGACAAATAGTCATGAAGAGCTCTACGGGGAGAAGGTCTTTCAGGACACCATTGTCATTGTTCCTGAGACAGATAAGTAGGGCCTGACCCAGACCAAAGGGATGCATTTAGACACATCTCAGAAATGTTCTAGGACTTGGCAACAGATTCATATTGGGATGGGGAAAAGGAGAGGGTTAAATCTGACCCCAACTTTGAGCCCAATACCCAGGAGGATGGTAGTAGTGTATGAGAAGGGAGAATTTATAGAGGCAAAGAGGATACATCAGTTGTTTCATCCTTATTTCTAGAAGAAAATCCCCTAGAACTAAGATTTCAGTAAGCAACTTTTCCCATTTTGGCCATAATTTCTGTGGTCCTATGGAAAACCCAAGACACAGATCTACCCAAAATGGACTGCTCAGTACCAGGCTGGGCACCAGAACATCAAGTTAGAAGTTGAAAGACCTCATCACTGCCCTTAATTCTCACTTGCCAAGAGCAGGCAACCCCTGAACTCATAGATACCTTGGTTTTTCCTTTCTGTTGGAATTGGGGACTACCGATTTTCACCAATCTGCTCTTCAGCATGAAAATCTGTTGACAAAGTTTTTTTTTTTTTTTTTTTTTTTCGTCCTTTATGGTCTGTACACACCAAGGACTTACCATATCTGGAGTGTTATTGATCCTGCCATGCTATTCATAAAGTGGGGGTGAGATTATCTCAGGAACATGCCAGATTCCAGCTAATGGAATTACCCTTTTCTTGTGAGTGTTCCCTTCTGCTTTTCTGTTCCCTTTGTACACCCTTTCTTATTGTTGCTCCTCTGTGTCTCTGCTCCACTCCTGTGTAGATGGTTTATTCCTGCCAGACTCCACCAGGGAAGGACTTGCATTTGTGAGACGACAGAAAAGGCACTAAGTGGGTCTGAGAGACACAGGCTATGACGCTCCAGGACACTGGAACACCACAGGGGCCTGAGCAAGACAAGGTTATTGTTTTTCCTTTTTTTATCATCCAAACATGAAGCTACCTGTGGCATGTAAATTGCAAAGGCTGTGCTTTGGGTCTTGAACCGGACCTATTGGCTTTGAGTAATTGGGGAAAGAACAGGGAATTATTATGTGTTGAATGCCACCTGCAGGGCCCCAGGCCTCATGTGAAGGCAGCTGCTGCAGGATACGGAAGCTCGTGGTACAATGGCTATTACTTTCTCACATGATGCAAGGAGGTAAAGCTTTTTGTCTCTGTTGTAGAGATGGCAAAAGACTGGAAACATTTCGTAAACCTTTCCCAGAAAAGCAGGGCTCTAATCTAACTGGCAGAGTGGCTGAAGAAGTTACTGTGGATTGAGGGAAGACATGGGTACAGGCTTCAAAGACAAGAAGTGAGAATGAGAGGCACCTGTGGTCCCTCCTGGAGCACCAGTGTGAGTGACAGCTCCCAGGCCCATGGGGCTTCCTCGGTTTTCAGGAGCCAACACTCTAAGGATGAGAGGTTGGGAGGGGAGAGTTGTGTTGGCCTCCTGAAAGGCAGGTCGGGTAGCAGCCTGTATTAATGAAGAAACCATCCCTTGAGGTCCTGGGGTCTTGCCTGAGCCTGCCACTTGGGAGAGCTCCTGTCATCTTCCTTTGTGGGGCTTCTGCCAGGGTGATGAAGTTAAGCTTGAAGCCGGTTAGAGAAAAACACAAAGAAAGAAGAGAAAGATTTGAATTACAAGGCTAGGGTTGCCGCTCAGCGGTAGAGCGCTCACTTAGCACATGCGCAGCCCTGGGTTCAATCCTCAGCACCACGTAAAAAATAAAGAAAGTTTTTTTGTCCAATTATGACTAAAAAATAAATATTAAAAAAAAATTAGAAGGGCGACCATTTGAGTAGAGGAAGCAGTCCATAGGGAGGGAGGAAGGGAAGTAAAGGGGAGGTACTGGGGAATGAAATTGACCAAATTATGTTATATACATGTACGAATATGTAACAGTAAATTCCATTGTTATGTATAATTGTAATGCACCAATAAAAATAAATAAATAGAGACCCAACCCATATCTGATAGTCAGCTTCATGTGCAAAAGGAGATTTGGGTTTCCATGTTTCTACTTTGCTTTGTTATTACTGGGAGAGCCTTAGTCACAGGAAAGGTGTATGTCTGTGTTTATATTTGGTTACAGCCTACCCTTTCTTCTGCCAGTCCTCAGAATCATGTAGTACAACGTTCAGTCCTATCCCCAAACTCTCTTGAGTTCTGTCTCCCCAAGGGAGTTGTCACTTTTCCTTTCCCCTCAATCACTTTTGCTGTCTTTCTTTTGAATCTCATTTATCTGGTGGTCTCTCTCTCTCTCTCTCTCTCTCTCTCTCTTTTTATTTTTATTTTTTTAGTAGCAAGGATTGATTGAATCCAGGGACCCTTAAGCACTGAACCACAGACCTTTTTGCTTATTTATGTTTATTTAGAGAAAGGGTCTCGCTAAGTGCTCGGGGTCTTGCTAAGTTCCTGAGGCTGGATTTGAATTAAAAGGCTAGGGTTGTGGCTCACAATCCTCCTGCCTCAGCCTCCTGAGCAGCTGGGATTACAGGCACGTGCCACGGCGCCCAGCTGATGGTCACTCTTGAAGGTAAAGGCCACTATGCTAGAACCCACAGAAGGGACTTCAGGGTGCAAGAGCAGTGGTACCATGTAGAGCCCATCATCTCCTCTCTCATAATCATGCTCCGAGTGCGTGGCAGTCGCCGTGGCATAAGAGCCTCCCAGGGCCAAAGCTGGGTTTAGGGAGGGTGTTGTGAATTCCTCTAGTCACCACAGGGCTCCTTCATGTGTGTTTTTTTCCCCCCTTTCTCATTTACATGGAGTGGCAGTGAGTTATGGAATGATGTGGGTGAGAGGATGGACATGCTACAGGCTCAACAGAATGGGGCAGAGATCATTTAGAAACACCAGGAGATTAGGGCCAGGAAGGGCCTCAGCCAAAGAATCTGGCACATTTTCCTGTTCCTAGGAAAACTTGGGTACTTGTTAACTTGGCAGGAGGGGTTGGGGAGGGACAGTGATATCCAGGGCTCTAGCATAGGCTCAGCTCCAGAGAAAATCAGACTGTAGAGCAGCAGAAACATGACTGAACTACATTTCTCACTTTGCTGTTTCCTTGGCTACCTCTGTGTGACTAGACACCAGCATCATGACACTCTTAGGGTGAAGTAAGGAGAGAGAGCCAGAACCAGTTTTGTAGGTTCATGCAACTCACTTCTCACTGATAAATATTTAGAAAGAACCAACCAGGTAGATTTCTTCACACGAAGGTTTTGTAATAGTGACTAAATCAAAGTCACAAGATGTGTATGCCTGTCTCTATATTTGGTCTCATTTTACCTTCACTTCTGACACATCAGTCTCATCACCTTATGTTACATTTTTATTTTCATAAATTCTTGCAATTATCCATGTCAATCATCACTAAAGGAGCATGGCACAATGGAACGAACACGGCTTGGGAAAACTGGGATCCACTTCTCACGCACTGCATGACCTTGGAAATGTCACTTCTCCCAGCTTTTACATCTTAATGTGATAATGCTATCTACCTATTTACCTGCCAGGGGTGTTGTGAGACTGAAAAAGACAATTCCATAGGAGCAATTTCTCTTCCTAAGTCACCCTAGTTTTCATCTCTCCCCGTCTCCCTCAGTTCCAGAGTTTGCTACACTCTTACAGATGAATGTCTATTTCTTAGTGAAATTCAAGTGGTGGAGACATTTTTTCAAAATGAGTCTGGCTGGAAGAGTGCCCCCTTCCCTAAAGAGAAATTAATGCATCCCTTCCAGACTCAAAGGTTCTTCCATTGGAGCTGGCACCACAAGCATAAGCCTACTTCCTGGGAAAGCACCCGGATCGATGTTCTTATGGGTGTGTGAGACCAAGGGCATAGGCCTCCCACTTGGGATCAAATCCCTAAGCTTGTTGGGGCCATATGTAACTTTCTAAGGAAATACTAGCATGGATTTTCCTCTAAGACAGAACTTCTTGTCTGTTTTGCAAATTGCTGTACCTTTAACTCTCTAGAACATAATAAATATTTAAATGAATGAATGAATGAAAATAAAAAATCTTGCCCTAGAATCTTCACAGAGGTCTTATACTGGGATTATCTCCACAGGCCCCATCAAGCCTTTTTGATCATTGTTACCTCGGAACAGTCTAGCTTTATCAAAATGTGTCAGTGTTTAACCTAAGAAAAAAGAGACACAGATAAAACATGACTTCCTTCTCTTTCCTCTGCTGTCATCACAAACACTGGAATACATATAAGACATCATAGAAGCATCTACTTGTATAAATTATATTATTATTAAATATGTAATATAGAAAACAGATTGTAAATTGCAACATTATGTAACTAATCTTATGTAAATAAAATCATCTATATAACATCAGAAAGTAATATCTCATTATATGCAGGTCATCATTTAATTAACCCAAATTCACCTACCGTTGTGATATGGCAACAAAAGTGAAGCTTTAACTGTGGCAGAAAAAATAAGCCTGTAGCTCATGAAGCCTTTTCTTAAGCAAATCCATCAGGATAGACGCCATTATTTCTATCATGCCTATGAGATCTATTTTCCAGAAACATGAAGTCTGTAAGGATTGAAAAGGGGAGACTGTGCAAAGCGTTTTCCCCATCCCAGTGGTGTGATCCCCGGCAGGGTTATGAAGAGTATTCAATGTGGAATATGAGTTTTTCAGGGAACCCAGTGTATACTATAGGAAAAAAGACCATTGCAATAACTCGACAGGGAAAATTTAACTCAGAGAATCATTTGCTGGGTAATTGTTCACGGCAAAGGTGAAAGAGAACTCTTGAATTATTATAGGAGGAGCAACTGCAGTGAACAACTCACACCCTCGGGACTGAGGAACAACCAACAGGGAAGGGTGGAAGAGACTGAGGCTGAGAGGGGAGCCCTGCAAGGCTGACACCAACTCTGCAGCACAGGTATGGCCACTAAGTGAGGAGGAAGTGGTCAGAGGCCATCCTGGGATGGGGCATAGGCCCATAGTGGGGAAGACTTCCCCACTCCTGCTCAAGGAGAGGCTGGCTTGCTGACTAGCAAAACAAAACAACCTTTCTTCTGCACCATCCTCCTGCCTCCTCGGGCACCCTGAAAGCTAATTACAGCAGCTGGTAGAAGAGAAGCACTGTATAGAGACCAGCTCCAGTCGGTACCACAGAGCAAAGAAGGATGCATTTGGAACTTTAAGGTCAAAAATTAATAACTGATGCACCTCTAAAGGACAAAATGGGGGCAAAATATTTCTGGTTTTATACTTTTTGACCATAAACCCTCTTTGCATTCACCGGGCTGTGGAAATTTGCAGTCCTTTTCCTACCTCTTGGCCCTGATTCTATTTTCTGATATCAAATGATATCACTCAGGCCCAATCCTGGCTCCACATTAATATGACCCAAAGAGTTTTTACAAAACACTGAGCATTTAGCATCTGCATTTTCAAAATCTCCTTAGGTAAACCTAACATGCAGCCAGAATTGAAAATTTCTGTACTAGACAGTGGCAAGAAGTAAAGGTTGCCACAAAAATAACATTTAAAGTCATTGCAGGCCTTCACTGGGGACCCATGTCAGAAAGGTTCTGGAGTAAGATGGATCCATACCACCTGAGCAACACCAAGCCAGGGTCATCCCCTCTGTCTTAATTTCTTTCTCTGTAAAATGGGGGATGGGAGGGAAATAAGATTTGTCCCAACTTCATTATAATGACTGAATAAGATATACCAGTATGTGGGATATTTAGCATCATGCTGGTGATTATTAAGTATCCAATAAATGATATCTGTGGTGATAGAAGTGGAAGTTATTTTCACTTGCAAAGACCGTTTCTGCATGACTTTCTCAAAATGGCTAACCACTGTTGACATTTTGAACAAAGCAGAGTATTATAGGGTAAAAAGGGACAAGATTTTCCAAGATTTGGAGTCAAAGTACAAGCAACTAATTATCGAACATCAGAAAGGGGCAAGGTGATACTAAGGCATTGTTAGACATGTGGTATCCCATTCCATTTACCCTGAGCACTTCATAGTTTCAGAATAGCTTCCATTCATTGTCCCATTGACTTCTTACAATTGCTCTGTAAGACAATTTGACTCTGTGATAACAACTTAGTGTTGGGGATTAGTTTTCCGGTTTTGAACTGCTGATCTCTTACTTGGTGGCTGTGTGACTTCAGGCAAGCCGATGAATATCTCCAAACCTCAATAATAACATTTGTGAAATGGGGTTGTTAAGACAATTCCATGAGATAATGAATGAAAGGGCCTGGAATATAATAGGTACATATTAAATGATAGTTTTGTATAAAAATTGAAGATGAAAAATATACTTTCCTCTGATTTATAGGAGATTTCTAGAACAAAATAAGCACATTGTTGTCTGTACTTGGATTAGGGAAGAATCTATACAAACATTAACCATCTTTAAAAACAGGCAAAAGAGAGAGAAATATCTTGACATTTAAAATTTCCATGGATGTGTGTAGTTGAGTGGTATGGGCAGACACATGTGGGCCATTTTGTTGGTGATGATGGGACCTCAGTATGTAGACTGACAAAGGAAGAAAACAAAAAACTGGTGTGTCAGTGGTTCTGAAGCAGAACTACTATATTTTTAGTGGGATTATAACTTTGCATATTGTGGTACAGCCATTAGGAAGATGGACTCGTGTGTGTGTGTGTGTGTGTGTGTGTGTGTGTGTGTGTGTAGGGCAGGCAAGATGGCAATTTTTGCAGACTTAAATACCTTCTGAGGTGAGGACATAAGAAATGGTAAGGACTGAACTAAAGTGGAGAGCAGGTACTATCTGGAGGCATATAAATCTAAATATCCCCAAACATTGCCAGGTAAGGAAGGTCAGTTTTCTGGCTGGCATCAGCTTTTAGAACCCAAGTTTTTGACCATTGGTTTGACTCCAGTTGTCTGTTGGATGATACCAAATTTAGGACAACTGGTCAACTAGGAAAAACATATGTTCCCCCTACTTTAGTGGGGGCAACTTAAATAATACTGAATGTGGAGGACCAATATCCATATTTGGTGGTATCAGACTAGTTGAGATCACTCAGATTATGAGGCATGTACTTGTGGAAATTATAGTGAGTTAGGGTTTGCCTGGAAGAGGGGAACTAATTTCCAGTTGAAGAACATTACTGTGGATAGGCTTCCCTAAATGAAGAGGCTGGAGAGTCAAGACATGAACTATGGAGGGCTGAAAACAGAGGTACATCCTAAAAAAGTCATAGATTCTAAATTGGGGAGCAAGTCAAGTAATTATACCCATGAACCAACCTCTTAAAATAGCTTTAGCTTTTTGGTTTTCCTCCCATGATCATGGGAATAGTTATATTTAATGTCCATGTCAAATTTGAAGTTTATGTGTAGGATTTCAATTGGATAGAACATAACTCTTCAGTATATCTATATCTAGCCATATGTCGTGGTAATGTACAGAATTACAGAACTGAGCCATAACAGTCAATTGAGACTTTCTTATGTTCATTCTTCAGCTCCAAATGGAGAAGGAAAAGGGTGCAGAGGTCTCAAGGGTGGTCATCTGTTAAGTCAGTGATGGTCCATAGTGAGATCAAGAATAGCCAGGACAAAAGCTGCAGCATATAGTCAAATTAGAAATGAGTATGAGGTGCCTTTCTCCAGTGCACTGACTTAGTGGTAGTGGCTGTGTATTTAAAATCACCTGGGGAGACATTAAACCATGTTATGCCCAAACAATAACCCAGAACAAGAGAATTAGAATCTTTGAGGGTCGAGGCTCAAGGATCAGCATTTTAAAAGTACCCAGATGACTCCAATATGCAATTGAAGTTGGAAGTACTGCTAGAGGGAGGGAGGACAGGTTAACATCTGGATTTAGAGGTAATAAAATTGAAACCCATTAAAGTTAGATTGTTTGTCACAAATGGCAGCTTGGCATCACATTTTTGACAGGCTTCTCAGACCCTCTCAGAACCATCTTTCCAGCATTTTTTCCCATTCTCTTGGTAATTCTTAAATTCTGCAAGGAAGTTACTTCCAGTGATAGGTCACATTTTTGAAAGGATTATTTTGGGGCTTATAAAAGTTTGGGAAATAAAAATATAGTTGGCCATCCTTATCTCCAGGTTCTGTATCCATAGATCCAACTTATTGCTAATCAAAAATATTTGGGGAAAAAATTGCATCTGTATTGAATGTGTATAGAACTTTTTCCTTGTCACTATTCCCTAGACAATATGGCATAATCACCATAGCATTTACATTGTATTAGGTATGATAAGTAGTCTAAAGATGATTTAAAGTACAAGGAGGATGTGTGTAGGGTCTATGCAAATACTGTGCCATTTAATATAAGGGATTGAGTATCTGTTAATTTAGGGATTCATGGAAATGTCCTGGAACCAATTCTCCATGGATATTGATGGATAACTGCTTTCAAGTCAAATGATCATGGTAGGTGTTCAAATGATAGATACAGGAAAAGGATGTCAATCCTGGAGAAGCCTGGGAGGCCTATCTTTCTGGACAGTTGGTTGACAAGGACATGCTGGGTGCTCATTCAGCTTTTTATTAGATTAGCCTTGTTGGTGGTCCCTTAGAGTGGAGCTCAGGGTGGTACAGGGGTGTGCCGAACACAGTTACTCTGAGTAAGTAATTTAAGAGATTCCAGATGGTAGGTGAGGAAGGCAGTATAAAGAACAGACAACTATCAGTCTCAGGAATCCCTACACTCGTCTCATAGTTTGAGCCTTTTTTTATTGAAGGCATTTTGATTGTGATCAAAGCTTTAATTATGTTCTTACTAGGGGTTCCCACCAGAATTCAGATAACTGTTTTCAGGTTTTTTTGTTTAAAACTATCAAGATTTGAATGGAAGTCTTGTCTCTTCCAATTTCAAAAAACAAAACAAAACACACATTTCATATTTTCAAATCATACCTACTGTAATAACTTTCAGAATCTTGTTAAAGCAATTCTGTGGCCTGAGGACAATTTGGGAAGTATCTTCAGAAGCAGAGAGAATCGCTATGTCTGGAAAGAACCCTGGGTTTATGTTAGCACTTGCTACTTTCTGCCACATTCAAAGAGAAGGGAGTTCTTTTGGGGGGTGCGGGGGAGGCATTGTTTATTTGTTCCAGGACAGAGGAAAATACAGGAGGGACCCTTGTAGAGAATGAGGCAATAGCTCCAAACAGATGATGATCGTCCTGGAAGATGCCCTGAAGCAGGGAGTAGCAGGTCTGGCTTCCACCCAGGACTGCCACACACAGGCTCACTGAGGCTCACCTCTCATGAGAGAGGTCCCACTATTTGGTCTCTGTATGGTTCTGTCCAGTACTAGGAGCACATGGCTCTTAATAAAGTGATGTTGTAATGTATTTTATGATTGCCATTTGGAATGCTAAATATATCTATGCTATGTTATCACCTGAAATATCTAAGGAGAAGATACTATTATTTAACTTGAATAATTTAGAAATTGAGATATAGAAAAAAGAAATCATCCAGCACCTACATATAAAGCTGGTGACAGAACTGGAACCAGACGGGGAAGAAACACCATTCAGGCAAAGGCAGTAGCTCAAACAACAGGTTGGAGAGCTGGATCAAGTCTTGCTTCTTGTCTAGGCTATGGAGGACACCAGTTACCTTGTGACTGGAACTGGATTTCTGTTGCTCAACTGGTGTGTGACTGGCTAGTTCTTGAAAATGCATGTCACATTGGTTAAAATGAGGGCCAGTTTGCTTTCCTGATACCTCAAAGCAAAGAAAAGTATGCATTAAAGCGTAAACCAATTAACAGTTTATAGGAGGATCGATTTTAGAGGACAGAGGCACATGTTAATCATTAACCTGGAGATGCAACTAGCAAAATCCAACCGAGGGAGCCCCTATAGGATAAAATACTCCACTTCTCTAACAAATAAATTGCAAGGAAAAATGAAAAAGAATTGAGGGGGTGAATCTACTGATTCAAAACAAATTTGAGAAGTAACAACAGATTGTGTTGAATATATTTGACTTATGGAAAACACTATTGTTTGAGACAATTTTGAGATGTTTGATATAAATGAACCATCACTGAATTTTTATATCATATGGCATTATGATTACACTAAAAGTCCTTAGTTTTTAGTGAATATACTGAAATTAAAATGAAATAATGAAATCATGGAATTTGTTTCAAGATGGTATAGGAAAAGAAAGCCAGTAGGGGTATGGTTAAAATAAGACTGGCATAACTTGAAAATTATCAGAGCTGTTGTGTTGGATACATGGAGAGGTTCATTATATCATTCTTGTCTATGGTTGAATATATTTAAAATTTTATTTAAAATTGAAAATAAACCAAATACTAGTTGACAATTATTATGTTATAAAGAATCTTATGGAAACTAAAAAAATTACTTTTGATCATAATGATTTAAATCCCTCCAACACATAACCAAGAGACTTCATCATCAGCTAGAAGAAACAGATTCCTAACCCAGCTAGATTCCCAAATGCAGAACACTGCTGACAACCAGAAGCCAACTGGGAAAGGGTTTTTCCCAAACAGCACCTTTAATAAGTTTTTCTGAACCACAGTAAAGAAAGCACAAGGATCAAGAAAAAAACTCTGATTCTAGATTTTTTTACCCTGATAATTTGTGGTAGGTTTCTTTATTTTTTGAATATAAAGTGACAGAAATAATTTGCCATTAGAAAAGAGAAAGAATCTTTGACTATTTACAGTTTTTATACATCACAAAGTTTTTCTTGTTTTTATGTTGTCTTTTTTTTTTAATTCATTTTAATTTTTGTTCCTGCATCATTTGAACAAGTCCAAACTGGAAATCTATACAGCTCACAAAAAAGCCCTCCACCCAAAAGACCCCCCACCCCCACCCGACCCCAATGAGAAACAAGATAAATCAAAAGAATGAAATCAACTTACTTCTTTTTTTTTTTAAGGTAAGTCATTTGCTTATATATATACTTGTAAGTATTTTTTTTTTTTTTTTTTAGGTTCAAACACCAAAATCCAAGAGAGAAAGGAAAAAATAAAAAGACCCAGTCATCCGCCCCTCCCCCCATTCCAGAATCTCAATTGATCCCTACATGTCCAAAATAAGAAATATATATTTACAGAAAACAAAAACAAAAACAAACAAACAAACAAACAAAAAAAGAACTTGGAGGTGGATGGGCTGGGGATCTGAGAGTCAAGAGGGAGGAGAGCCGGCCCCAGGGAGGAGGGTGGGGTCTGGGCCTCAAGAGTGGAGGCAAGCCTGAGTCGTCTGTGCTTTCCCTGGGCAGGGCACACCACACCAGGAAAGCTGTGACCATTTCACCTCCGCCAGGTGACTTTGAGAGGGTGCGGCTCTACAATTGCAACCCAACCCATGGTGGAGGCATATTTAATTTTCCATCATCACCCCCTCACTCTCTCTCTCTCTTTCTCTCTCTCTCACGCACACAAGCACAACCACACACATGTGCATCGTTTGTTGTGGCTAAGTGTAACTGTGACACTGGTGGAGCACGGGCTTCTATCAAGTGCAGGAAAAGAAATTTGCCCTAGGAACTAGAGCCCATTGCCCTATTCTGTCTCCTCTTCGCTCACCTTTGTGACCTGCCAGCTACCTCCCTTGACAGACTTCCACAAGCATCAGGACTACTTTGAAGCATGAATTCTGGGGTGGCTGTTGGGGAAACAACACTCCTACGAAATTCCCTCTTCTCCATCAGTTTCATCCACTACTTTTCACAGATTTCCTAACAGACAATTGCACCAAATCAACCAGGCATCGGAGTCGGCCTGAAGCAGGGGAAATTTGAGGCAAAGTTTTCTGCTCACCTTGGAACTGTTGGATTTCCTCAGGCCAGAAAGCAAACAGAGATCCTGATGAAACCATCTCTGGCTTCCTTTGCTTCCCTTTTCCTTCCTAAATGGAGTTTGTACACAGTGCATAAAGCCTGTTGTAAGCCCTGGCGCTGGTTTTAATACGCTTCCAACACAAGAACTCAGACACGGCATTAGATGAGGTTGGATGAACACCAACTAATCTTCTGGGGAAAATTCCAGGCAGGACATGACCAAGCTGAAGCATTTACCTTCACTGGTGGACAGAGAGACTGAGCCAGCAGTAGCAGCAGCCCCAGCGATCTCATTCAGGCCCTGCTCAGCATTCCGTGAGGTTTGGAGAACTAGTCAACTAGAAATGGTCAAGCAGCTTCTGTCTCTTTTCAAATTATGTCTTTTTTAAGGGCACAGGAAATAAAATAGAATCAACTTATCATCTGTGTCAGAAGTATGTGGAATGCTCCTGGGGAGAGGTTGTAGTTTGCTCTTGCTAAATAAATGCCTACACAGTGGATTTTTTTTTTTTTTTTTTTTACTTTGTATGTTCCCCAAAAGTGCTCACTTGTTCCCTTTTCATGTAGCTCCATTCAAATTCTTTCTTCCCTAACCCTTTCCTGATCTTCCAAAACTCTCCCTCAAGGCTTTTAAAGACTCCTAATCATTTCCTAATGTTGCTGGTCCTCTCAGTCACAAAGAAAAATACTAAATAAAAATGATTGGTCAGAGGAAACTCTCATTTGGCAAAACTGGGCAGAGTCAGAGCTGCTTTCCAATCCTTTAGGTTATTTTTAAAAGATGAGCAATGAATAAGGTAAGTAACAAAGAATTATGATTCCCCCCAAGGGGACTAACTTATTGGAAGTCCTTAAAACAGAAAAGACAAGATTTATTCTGAAAATGTGTTCTTTCCAGGGTCAGCAGTCAAAATGAACCTCAATCCAGGACATTTAAAGAGATCTATAAAAATATGTGGTGACCTACCACAGATAGCAGTGGAGTTTTTAGTGGAAGTTAAATAAAATTAATGTCAGACTGATGAAGAGGCACTCCTGTTCCAGGTGCTGCTGGCGAGGCCCTGCCCCAGCACTTGCAGCCTTACCAACCTCATGTGACAAAGACCACAAACGCCAGCCCCAAATACCTGTAATCCTTGCACAGGACAGTCACCATGAGAAGCTCAGGGCTCCTGAATATTCTTATTACTCAGACTTTCATCCCCAGTGAACTAAGTACATATCTCATCTAAGCTCCTTTCCCATCCCTTGTTAACTATCCGAGTTCTTCCTGTGACCCCATGATTTGCACCAGTTGCACACACTGACAATTTCTTTCACCATCTTGCTCTCAGTGCAATTTGGCTTTTCCTTCAGAGCCCAGCAGCCCTCTCCAGCAGCTGGTGTTTCCTCTAATGCCATTGGGCCTGGGGGTGGAATAGAAGCCTTCCTTGCTTGTCTTTGCTATTTTCAGGACATCCTTCCTTTCTCTTCCTTGAGAAACCACACAGTAAAATCCATCTTGCGGCACATCAGAAGATACTAGCTGTTCTCCTTACTTAAAGCAATGATATTGTCTTGCATTACCCTCCCTAATTCCTGACATTATATGTATTCCTACATATCATCCAACAAAATGCTGACTTTAATATCTACATCAACATCCATTCCCATGTCCTGACCTCTCAGATCCTTTACCCTTGCTCCTTCATAACCTTGTCCTCCCTTACCTCAGACCACCACTCCCACCCCAGACACTTCATGCTCAGTAAATTTCACTCTCTGTTATTACAAACCCTCCATAATCTCAATTCCAAGTACCTAGATCTCTGACCTGTATCCTAATTTCTAGATTACTCCTCCTGGGACCCTGACTCAGTAATTCAGTGTCTTGTCTGCATTTCAATCCCATGCTCTGACCCCTCTTCATTATTGGTCATTCTCTAAAATTTCTCCTTTTTCTCCATACCCAGCTTAGATTCCATGGCTTATCATTATAATCACTACATTGTACTTGCCCTTCACTCCACATTACTTGCTTCTTTCATAGCATTTGTTTCATTAAACCCTGACCCAGCTTAAATCCAACTTACCATGTTCTTTAAGCAGTTGAATGTCATTCAAGAAAACTTTGCAAATTTCCTTAAACTCATGATCGCAAGACACGTAAGTCTTTGACACTACCTCGTATATCCCCTGCATGTTGTCATTCCTCCATTCTTCCTGCTGCATGGCTTTACTACTAATTCATGGTGGCTCTCTCCACATCCTCCAAAACCCATTCCACAATACTCACACTTGGCTGCTAAACTCCCTTTGTATTTCTCTGAAAAATCATCAGTCAGAAAAGACATACTACCATCATCACATTTATCCATCTACTTGCTTCTGTGCCTAAATACAGTTTCCCTCCTATTACTGTAAAACACCTAGTTAGGCTCCTAGATCCACGCCCTCCATTTGTGCTTTGGATCCCATCCCTTTCCTCTCATCAAAGACAATACTACAACAATTGTCCCTTCTTCCTAAGCCTCATTCATTTTTCCTCTTTACTGCATCATTCTGGTCTGAATAAAATGGGCTATTCCTCTCATCTTTTTTATTAAAGCCCTCCATGAACCCCACATCCTCACCTATCTACTGCTATTTCTATGTTTTCTTTATAGCAGAATTCCTAAGAGTTGCCTATTTGTGTGTCTCTACTTCCTCTCCTCGCACTCTTTTCTGAACCCATGCTTATCCCTGCTTTAATCCTCACCAGTTCACTGAAACACTTTTCCTGGCCACCAGTGGAGTAAGGCCCATGTTTCCAGAGAATCTTCTTCCCTCAAGAGTAGCAGTTGATCTTGCCCCTGCCCTCTTCTCCCAGTACTAGTGCCTCACCTCCTGGGCCTCGGATTGTTCCCCAGGGCTCAGTCCAGAGAACTTTATTTTATCTGTACTCACTTTGTAGAGTGGTCTCATGACTTCAAATATCATCCAAAGACCTACAAGTTCCAAAAATGTATCTTCGGGCTCTACCTCCTCCTTGAACTTCAGCCAGATATATCCAATTGCCTAATTGGCACTTCCACCTAGATGTCTGATAGACTTCTTAAGCTTACTTTAAAGATGTATTTATGTGGGTTTTGGTCTGTTTCCTTTCATCAATATATAAACTTCAAGGGGCCATGGACCTCATGTATGTTCACTCTTGCATCCAAGGACCTAGAATGATTTGGCACGGGTTCTCCCACTTAATAAATATCCATGCATGGATAAGCCATCTCTCAAAAAATGTTTTGAAACTTCAGGCTCCCCCAAATAAGAGTTCTAGTGAGTGGAGGTATGTGTATTCCCAACATGTGGGGGGACCAAACACACTCACAAAAAACAAAAGCCCTGGATATTTATTCTTTAATCAAATTTCTAAATGGTAAACACAGAGCTCACTTTCCATGCTTCTTTTCAGATGTGAACACTTCTCTTGGGTTTATTACCACCTTTTAATAATTAAGAAATGACTCAAATGTCATTAATCAATCATCCCTCTGTCCCTCTTCTCCACTGTTGCCTAACTCTCAAATCCCTTATGGCTACAGTGGAATTGATAGACTTTAAATAGTTGGGAGGATTACTTAATGTTTTAGTTTTCCTGGTTTCCCAGAATATATGATCTACCACCCTTCAATATTTTATGGCTTAAAAGATCATGTCAGTGTCAATAAATTCCACATTAATATGTGTAAAACCAGGATTAGGTCAATCTGTAAAATGTCTATTTCTAATCAAATCTACCCATTTCCTTTTCTGAAGTAAACAGTAATCAGATTAGAAACCTGGTGTTTTCACTGGGGATGGGAAGATATAATTTTATTTAAAAGATTTTCTCTCTCAGAGGTGACCTAACTTTATGATTCACAATCATTCCAAAATTGAAAAAAAAATTCAGCTAACTCTATTCCCATGATATATTCTGCTCTCCCTCAGTGCCCTTTGGCTTCTCAAATTAAGTAAATGTAATCACAACGAGGATGAGTTTCTTCTACTCAGAATATTCTTGACTGGAGAATGGAAATCATGAGAGGAGCTGCCCTGCAGGTTTGTAGATGAGTTTCTGAAGAGTCGAGGTGCATTGTTTATCCATGTTTTTTCTGGAAGAAAGCCTATGCCTCTTCCTAAAGTCAATCTGTCACCATTTCTGAGCAATCAAGGGCAGCACGGCTTCTCCTCCTGTCAGAGCACAGAGAAGAATGGCAAACTAAACTCCTTGGGAATCATCAGAGCATCTGCAGGGGGGGGCACCATCTTCTCCTCAGTTAGAGACTATTCTCTCCCTATCTTCCCCTTTCTTGCTTCTAGATTTTTCTCAGCTCAGTGATGAGCATGTTTTAGAACAAAGCTTTTTGTCTACTTCTCACTAAATATATTTCCCATTCCACTTTCTCTTTCTCATTTCAATAGGGACATTAAAAAATAACATGCAACAACTTGTTGACTGACTTATTTAGAAACACTTGCTTCCTTTTGAACCTAGGGCCAAGAAGAGCTAAGGATTGTATCATGTTACCAGCATATTCAATCTAAAAACCATGCATTCTCCATTACACAGATCTTGTGCCTTGAAACAATTAAATAAGAGAGAGAAAAAACAGAAAAATCATAAATGCCTCCACACATACAACAGGCATCCTAACCAAAGCCCCTGAGCACTCTCACAGAGGTCACTTAATATTCCAGAGCACCTCCCTCTCTTCCAGTATAACTTCAAGGCTCTCAGCAGAGTGCATTCACTTTTCTAGCACTTGACCTTGAGTTGAAGCATCTGGGAACATTGTTTTCTTGCTTGCTAATCTTTATTTTTTCCTTCTCTATCTTTACAAGTTAAAAAAAATGAAAAAAAAGAGAAATTATTATCAAGATAGCCTTTAAATACATTCTACTTTTCCTTTTTAAGGACAAAAAGGCAGTGACTGGTGGTGGGAACCAAAACCATGAAAGGGAACAAAAATACTGCCAAGAGGCTGGGAAATAAGAAAGACTTTCCATGCAAGGGACCTGGAAGGTTGTTTTCAACTGTAAAATCCACTTCACAATGGCTGAAAATAGGTATTTTAGTCATTCTCTTGGTACAGCTATCATTCTTCCTGATAAGCACTAATCACTGAATTCATATTGGATCCAGGAAAGTGGCTCAAAGAAGTTCTCTTTCTTTGATAGACAATATCTCCAAAGACCACTGGGATTAAATGAAATGAGCTGAGTCTACTCATCTTCATGAATTTCCACACCATATTTTGCCAGTAGGATGTTTGGTGGCGACCAGATAGGTTCCTCTTTATGTGGCAAAGAAAATGAATAAAGAAACAAAGGAAAGCAGAAGACAATCCATATCTCTCTGGGAACAGAAGCAGATCTAGTCTGTCCAAAGCAGAGCAGAAGATGCTGCAGAGAATAATGATCCTATGGCTTGTTTCACTGAAGAAAAGATACTGTGAAACTCACAAAGGCTCCAACTTTCTTGATGAGGTTGGAAGGTGCTGGGCATCTACATTTTCCTAGGAGACCTCTCTCCTTCGTGGCTCAGTGTTGAAACTCTGTTGAAACTTTGCCCATTTTCTCACCTCCACCAAAATATCTGTCTTCATCCAACAAACCTTACCCAAAAAGAGTTATATATTCTTTCATGTAAGATACATAAGGGAAGAAGCCAAGAAGAGTGTGAGCTGCCTAGGTACCAATGACCAAATGGACATGCCTGGCTTGGGAAGAAGTTAATAATGTTGGAAGAATTACCTTCTGCCCCAAAGACAATGGGAAAGAGTTTAAGCCCTTGCTTATGCTGCTGCTCAGGAGATTCCTAGGCTCTGAAATTAACTTTATCCTCATGTGCCTTTCCATAGGACAACTAAGCACCCTGGCCCACTACAATCTACACAAAATAGGAAGGCACATTGATTTGGCACATTCTTTCAGTTTAGTGGCTTCAGTCTTGAGCAGATATAGATTTTCTTTCTAAAACTTCCTCCATCATGCTTCCCTGAGCTGTATTGTCTGCAGCTGTGCTTAAAGATTGCCTTTTTCATTTCCACTTTAATATTTAATACGGAGCACTAAAGCTTTGTGGTTTCAATTAAATAATTCTCTGTTCATGCCCTTAGGGTCCCTATGATTCTTATTTCCCTCCAACCCCACAGTGAATATAGCTCTAGCTCAAGACAGGGAATGGTCATCTTAGGGGAATAAGATGCTCCAAATACTCATCAGCTCTTATCCCTGTTACTTATCATCAAGGTGCATCATGATCCAGGTTTCTGTAATGGCACTCATAAGAAAGTCACCACAGAATAAAGGTTGAATAGCCCCTGTCCCTCTTTATTAGCTTACTATGATACCATCATGATTTCACATTACCTATCAGGAGGCAGAATGGCAGGAGAGAAAGGATGCTTGTAATTGGCTTGATTTTAAACTTTGAGCTTAAGGATGGATCAGTTGCCCAGTCTCCCCATTCCCCATGCATGGAAACAAAAGTTACTTCCTCCTTCTGACCATATTCTCTCCTGAAACCTGGCTCTGGGGATACACACACTGTAAAGTAGATGGTATAGAAGACTCTTTACTCACCCATCTAAGGGCTTTTCCATCTTTCTTACTTCCTCCCTGTCTTTCCTCTAGGGACTGAATGAACTGATATTTTTTAAGTCTACATTAAGCTAGGGTACTTCTTTTATTGTTATTGGTATAAGCAGAATGCTCTGTGCATAAACCAAATCTCTTCTGTGGCACAAACTAAAAGACACTATCTCTTTGGGAAGATGGATTATTTCTTAAGCTTGATACCACCTATCAGTGAATAGGTGGATCACAAGAGAAAGTAGATGCAGGATCCCCCGGTCTGGAGGTGCTTAGAGAATTTACCATTACAATCGTGGGGCAAAATTAAGGTCTCACAAATATTCTCAGGAGATGTTCATTAGTCTTTGGAACATTCATGCTTCCTTTCCTTGAGGATTCAGGCAGGAAATAATTATTTATGGGTCTGAGGGATATAGGCCCTCCCTTTGGGAATGCATTGCATGTGACCTGCCTTATACTTCTATTTATGTTTCCAAAACTTCGTGACTTAATCTTGGAGTCAGGCTTGCCGTGTTTGAACTTGACTAAATTAGAGGGAGAGACACAGAAGGAGATTTTAAGAGGCTCACTCTTGAGGTTGCCTTCCTCACTGTGGGCTGACCCAAAACTACTGACACCTTCAGAGCATCAGAACTACCCTGTACACATTCTTGAAGGCTCCCTGCCCCATGTAATGATTTGTAAGAAATCATCTGGCTCAGACTTTTCTTAAGCTTTTTATTTGTGTGGTTTACATGCTACAAAAATTTTTGGAATAATAAAAAATATTCACAAGCCTTACCCCACAAAATTCAAACATTTTTTATTTGATCTTCAACTTGTCCTCACTACAGAAACTTTTCTACCCCTTTCTGCTTTTCAAATCCCTGCTCTGCTCTTGACCCTTTCAACTGGTTTCTGTAGACTCATGTGGATCAAGTGTGAGTTTGAGTGTTGGGGGGCTTGTGAAGGAGACAGACTTGACTAAATCAGCTGCCTGGCTTTCATGTCTCTTCTCTGCTGCTAGATGCTAAAAACAGGGTGGAGTAGATAATTCATGTAGCATTACTGAGTTGGACTTGAGAGTTATAAATTCAGACAAGTTTTGGTTCTGGTAAGACTTTTCAATACAACCCTTGTAGCTTATCATCCAATTTTAATGCACTTCAACCTTTTCATCTGTAAAATTAAAAATCATCATATTTCCATGTCAAAGGAAGTCATTTGGAGAAATGGTGATAGTGAATTAACCCATATCCACATGGCAACTACTTTGATTTATTCAGAATGTACTATAGAGTCAACATGGTGGAGACCCAAGGGGCTGCTGGTGATCCTAGAAACTCCATCCTTCTCCAAACAGGGGAGTTAGAGTCATGATAGAAACTTATGTAGCTCAGGGTCTTTTAACACAGGAAATTAGGGCTAAGAATGCTCAAGGAATGGCTCTTCACATTTTTTTTTGTGATCTGTCTCTTGTGTCTGCTACCAAGAAATAAACTAAGTAAATGCCCTGATCATTGAAAGTGCTCAAGAGTTTTAGGAGCAATCTCATAACAAAGTTATTGTTTTTTCTGAAATCCAAGGTTGCCAGTTATGTACAGTAGACTCCACCCTGGTCATTACATTACATCAGGATCGATGGAACTGGACTGGTTGGGCTCTGGTTTGGAAACACTAAAACCATGCATATTCAAGCTCTGTGCTTTCTCCATTTCTCATCCTAATGTGTGTGTCTGAGGGTGGGATACTCAGCCAAATTAGAGTATAGAATACTTCAAGATCCATAACCTGAAAGACAGAAGTAAAAGAATGCAAGAGATGAAAAGGCAATAAAGGAAAACACAGCTGTAAGTGCCCTGGTTAACATTTTATTTATATCAAACAAAGAAAAGGGGCATTTTTACTATCTTCTGTTTTTCTCAAGAAGACTTTTACCTAGATCTTTCTCTATCCTCCTTGCTTCCTTCCTATGTGAAGTCTTGGTATTTTCCCTGTTCCTGCCACCAGGAGAGGTAGAATGCAAAAATTACTGAGTCTCCCCAGGCACTTATCCCTATTCTTGTCCCATTGAGAATAGACCTTTCCACCTCCACTCATGATGCTTCCAAGAGATGTGGGCACATGTTTTATTAGTGTATCTAAGCAACAAGACTGCTCTCAGGGAGACTGACTTGTGCTTCTGCTTGTCTATCCTCTTAGCATGGATCCATTAATGGGCCATCAGAAGACTGCATGGATTCTGCAAGGTAAAATAGGACAGTCAGCAAGAGAAGTAGTTTGTTCAATACAAAGGAAATGCACCTTTTACATAAAACCTGGATATTTCTGTCAAAACTTGAGGTGTCAGTGATCCACACCTAGTTAGAGCAGAATAGAAAACACTGGCTGGAAGAACACAGTATGTCTTTCCATCCAGTACTCAATGAACACTTTCATCTATCATAAAGTAGATGGCAATTGAGACCTATTTGTTAAGACTGTGTGTGCACATATGTGTGCTTGTGCCTGTGTTTTGGGAGGGTGCACAAGCATGCAAATGCTCATGACAAAGAGATCATCTAATTACATGCAGTTGTACTGTTTGGGAGTATATAAGAAAGCAAATTATAAGTCACTAAGAGCACAACTCAGCCAGAGGCAACATAATGGACTAGTGTCTAGTTTGCAGGTGTTCCTTATATCACAACCAAGGGGACCATAAAAACAGCCCTTGAATTCAAAAGAAAGTGATCAATTATAATTAAAATGTGATGATGACAATGACAGTTAAGTATACAGACTGTTTTAAGTAAGACTGAGGTTTTTAGGCAGGCATGATTTTCTTTTTCTTCTTAAGGAAAAAAAACATTGCCTCTGAAAATAGGTGATAACCTTATATAAGAGAAGCAGACAGTTCAGCATACTGCATTTCTGCAGCCATAGATCCTGGCACATTACTTCTACAACATCTCAGATATTGTGGGTCTCTTCTTGCAAGGGGGACAGATGGAACTATGGCCTGATGGCTTGGATTCTGTGGGTAGGGGTGTCAAGATGAGTTGCTCCCTCTTTGCCCAGGTTGGTGATTGAGGGCTCTCTGAGTGCTGCAGTCCAAAGTGCTGGGCATTGTCCAGACTCCTTATAAACATTCAGACTTATGGCACAGAATTATGGTTGGATCCAGGTCCCTCACTCATTTCAGGGTGGGTACAATTCTTTCCAGATACCTGCCCTGGAATTTTTGGCATTGGATCAAACAATCCATAGTCCACAAGGAGTGTTGAAGGTGGCCCCTAGAAAGTGCTTCTTAGTTTTTCTTTATTTCTCATCTTTCCTCCTTCTGCCTTTCAAGTTATAAGCAAAATATGGAGAGAAATAAGGGTAATTCTTTCCTCGGTCCATAGATGGAAACAAGCTCAAAGTTTAAGGTGAGCTTTCACTCCCTGGTAGTGACTGAAGGAATGGATCTCTGGGAGCTCATCAGCTTTGGCTCTTGCTATTTGGGGGTTCTTTGCTTCCTGAAGATGTCATCAAAGTCAGTAACCAACAGCCTCTTAGTTTTATTTGTGACATGAAGGGAGTCTCCATTGTAGACTTCATGTTCTTTTCCTTCTTCATACTCTCCCTTACATTTTACAGGTATTTGTAGTAGTAATTTGACATAAATACTTTATGGGCAAAACTGCCAAAACACTGGTCCAACAAAGATTCCTGAATGTCCTTTCTCGTTTATGGAGAATGGCTGGCTTCTAACCCTCACACTAGCTATAACCAGATTATTTGTTTCATTATTTTAAAAAATGCCTCATACTATAATGTGATGGATTTGGGTTTAAAATGTTAACCATCTTCATTCCAAGGATGAGGATCAGGTAGATCTAATAGGGCTTTTGAGAAAAAAAAATTTATCCCTCTAGACTTAATTTTAATTTTTACTAGACATCTCCCCAGTTGTCACAAGCTTCACCCCAGCTTGCCAATAATAATTTCTCTACCCACTCCTGTCTCAATGAAGAATGGACTTCGTTTGCTTTTTGAAAAAGAGACTTGTCACTGCCTGTAACTTATTTGAGTTTGGTTCTCTATAGTATGCTTTAAATTAGCACACAGTGGCAGAAGATGCCTCCCAAAGGAGAATAATTCATGGCCAATGACATATAAGATTTATGGAGGAGGCTGGCCAGGAGAAGGAAAGGGAACATTATTGGTTACCAGAGCCACTTAAGCGAAAGGACAGTACCAGCTCCAAGAGTTTCTTTGGAGAGCTAGACACTGACAATGACTAGAAATGTATAGGTCAGATTGCTAAGTAGAATCAAGGGGACAGGGAGAGGGTAAACAGGGCTCGGAGAAAAAGTACCAGGGGTAGGGTCATAAATAAAGAAGTGATGCTCTCTTTCCAAGGCAATGAATCCCTTCATATCTACAGAGGGGAAAAAATAGTTTAGAGACTAGAATTTTCTCTGAACCAGCTCATTCAAATCCTACTTTATCTTCATTTCAAATACACAAATCAGAGGTAATGGGCTCAATTGCCAGAATTCTCAGTTTCTCTTTTGAGAGAAGGGACCCTGTAGATTAAGCCCCAGAAAGAGTACGAATTATTCAGAGTCCAAGAAAGAAATTCTATCAAAATAAAGGTCATAAGTAGCACAGTTTCCCCAAGTCTAATCTGGCATAGTCACAGGTGTGGAAAGTACCAGCACTCAGTGTATTTGAGAACATCAGTCCTACTAGACCACTACCTGGGGTCTATGAGGCTGTGTGATTAGTGAATCTGAATTGTGGAAAGACCCTTCTGGTACTGCAAATGATTAAAAAGCAAAGGAAGCTATATAATGGATCAAAGACACATCAGTTCCTGCATATGTCACGTTGATAGACTAAGTCACAGTAGTGAAGTGTAAGGCTCCCCTCATAGCATCTGAACAGCTCCTGATATATAACATTGATTAATATCCATCACAGCCCCTCCCTGTCACTTATTTTGTTGGTGTACATGTAGTATACCATACACTATACTAGCCATGAAACAGTCACAGAACAACTTAAAAGAACAAAACACAACTTAGAAAAATCTAAATTCTCATTGAAAATAATACTTAACATGGAAACTCAGGTAAGCAGTGTATTGCTGTGATCATGTGCAGAAATAGATATATGGGGGAACTCATCCTTTAAGTTTTTACTGCAGATTCAAGTATACTGTGGGCAAAATAAAGTGACTCCTTTGCAATTATAATTTATAATAATATCAAATATTTGCTAGTGCCTCTCATAAACAAGGTGCTCTGTTAGGTGTTGCAGGAGATAAAAAGATGAATAAATAAATAGCTTGGTTAGGATCTAGCAGGAAAGATGAGATGTAGCTCACATAACTATGAAATAAGATGATCTGTGATAGCTGCTACTAGAGAGACACAATTACAGTGTTATGGGCATTCACAAAAGATCTAATTTTTTTATGGATGGAACATGAAGGAAAATATACGTGGTAACTATTTGTTCTGGTCTTTGAAGATTTAGATAGAGGAAATGGGTATTATGTAAAAAGGGGTGGAGCAGGTAGAGGAGAGCATTTAGGGCAGAGGAAACAGTTTAAAGAAAGACACAAGTAGGGAACCAGTTGTACAAGACAGTTAAAGGGCAAGCCTATGATTTAGATGGTCTGGGACATGGAACACATGAAGGTAAGTAACAGGGAGCTATGCTTGCTGGCTGGAAGACTGACAAGTGAAGTTCACTGAAGATTTTTTTTTTTTCAGTTGAGGTTTAACATGATCTGATTTGTATTTAGGAAATGAGTGTTGAGAAGAGTAGATTCAAATACAAATTTTTGGAATAGTGTTATTGGTTGTTGAAATAATCTAGATCAGAGGGAAGAGTCCAAATAAAAAGGGAAGACTGGGAAACTTCTCGGGGTAAGAATTAACAGGCTTCCCAAATGGTTAGATGTGCAGGGCAAGGGAAACGAAGGCAGAAGTTCCTGGGAAATCTTTAGTTTGGTGACAAAAGGACTGGTGGTGCCATTAACCAAAAGAGTCACTTGGGGATTATGTTGGTTTGCAGGGATAATCTTGGATATCTGAGTCAATAAGAAGTGAGGTGACAGGGGATATGTGCATTAAGCTGAAGAGAAAAGTAAAGTCTAGGAGTGAAGATTTGAAATTCATCTTCATTCAGAGTCATTGAAGTTGTACAAGACAAAAAGACTGCATGGAGAGAAGGTGGAGAGGGTCAAGCTTGGACCCCAGCTAGTCAAGGCTGAGGAAGAGCAGCAACCAGTGAGGTCACCAAGGACCCGATGGAGAGCTAATATCAAAACCAGAATGTACTGCCTCCCAGTAGTTAGTTCAAGGTGGTGTCAATGAGACTGAAGAACAGGGAAAGGGGATTTGAATAAAAGTCCTTAGATTTTTAAAATTTTGTAACAAGAATCTCATTGGAATTTTACCAACCAGTAGTTTATCAGTAGAGTAGTAGGAGAAGCCGCATTATAAAGCCATGGGCACTAGGTAAGGAAGTGAAGAAAGAGGGAACACCCTTTTGAGAAATTTGGAAGTGCAAAGGTAGACAGATGTAGGACAGGAATTCAAGAATCCATTTGGGCTGAAAAATGGTTTGTCCTTAGAGATAGTTGTAGGGTATGGTTTTTGTGATGGTGTCAGGCAGGTGTGTCAAAGGGATTAAAGATGCAATAGAGAGAAGTGTTACTAGCTGCAGTGTCCCTCAGAAGAGGTTGGAGATGTGTCAGAGCATGGAGAAGAGGAGCACTGAGTTGAGAGGGAAGCTGGGAAAGGTGAGCAAAGGACAGGAGAAATTGAGAGGCAGCGAGGAGAGGTGATGCGAGAATTCAATACACAGACATCTTTCTTGGTAACACAGCAAAAAGGATTGTCCCTTGAAAGAGAGACAAGGAAAATGAAAGAAATTTAATAAGCTCTTAGAGAATATTACATGGAGTCAGTAGAGCAAAAATAAAAGAGCTGTCCACGCTGGGAGAGTTGAGGTGAGATGAGAGGGACTGATTCTGTGTTCCTCGGCATAGGTCTAAGACCTCCTCTTAGAGATGGAATGAATGATGGAGGAATGGGATATAACATTAGATAAGCAAAGCAGGTATGGTCAGCAAGCAAGAGAAGGAAGAGGTTGCTGGTAAGAGCATTGCTGATATGGTGAACCACAGGGTCATTCGTGTGTTCCCACAACCAAAAAGGGAAGTAAGTGGAGCCAGATATGTTTACAGACCATAACAACAGATGGGCTTAAAGGAAGGAAGATTGGATATAGAAAGTCTGGGGTTGTGGTTAAGAGGAGGAATTTCAGTGTAAAAGCTCTTGGAGATAAAATGATTACAAAAGAAGAGGTCCAGGTGAGATCATGATATAAAGTTAAATCTAAAATAACATAATTGATATCTTTAACTCACCCCCTGAAACCAGAAAATATTAAACCTGCATGGCTTAATATGTACACCTCTTTATATATACATAATTCATACATTAAAATATTTTGTACTTATGCTTTCATACATTCAATGTCAGTAAAATATACTCCATTTTAAAAGCTATTATTTTCCTCCCAGCATTAGCCCAGGGACATAGTATGTGCTCAATAGACATTGGCTTAATTGAACTAATATATTTAACTAGAACTTTTATTTTATTTTTTCTTTAGAGTACTGGAATCTGCTCCATTCCATAAATCACCACATGAAAATAATTACAGATAAAGAGAGTTCAGGTGTAAAGTGTGGAAACTAAATCTTTAAAATAGCAGTTTTATAACAGGCTGAGTGTGGAGCTTCTTGATTGTATCTTTAATACTTGCATTGAGTTCCATTTCTTTCACCTTTGCCAAAATAAATTTTCACACCACACCAGAGTCCCAAGGCTAGGAGTAATTCTGCTCAGCTACTCCACCTCCCACCTTCAGTTCTTCTCAGGAGCCCTTACCATTGTAACCATACCAGCAATTATATTTCAAAGCATGCAACCATGCCAGCACCTCACTGTGATGAACACTGAAATGGATGCACAAGAACACAGTGGCAGAGAAATATGGAAAATTGTTAACTTTCCCCCTTGATTCCCAGCACTGCTGTGCTGACCCAACACTCTCTGAGAAAAATTCTTCCTTGCTTCAGTATTGTAAACTAAAAGTCCTAATCTCCACCGATATGGAAATAGCACTGAATTTCATTTAAGGTTTTTGGTGGGGACCTTTGTTTGGGTAATAGAAAGATTATATATTTTAAGTCACAGAATTCACAGAGGGTTCCTCTGGGGTTGAATCAGTGCAGCTGAAATGGGAATAAGGGTGGAACATATTCAGTCATCTTGTGATTTTATATTGTATAGCAATCCCCCAAAATAGAATGGAATCCTAGATCTAGATCAAATTAGAAGTTCTCAGACTGACTAATCTGAATTTTAATATTGCCCCAAATATCTGATAGCTCTATAAAAGAATTGCCCCCAGGTTAAGTAGCACCTGATAATCAACTGGCTCCTTCACAGTTAGTATGGCATGGGGTAGGTGGGTCCCCAGTATGCAGGTGGGAAAGCATAGAATACAGGACAATCCAGTTAACTGGAAGATTAATTGAACTGGGACAGAAAACAGATAACACAGGAACTTTTTAAAATTATATTCATTCAACTTGATCTTTCTAGCTGCCTACTCTGTATCCTGCAACAGGAGGAGCATCAGCCTTCCATTATCTACAGTGACAGCCCTTAACCTCCCTACAAGATACTGAATTTATTAACTGAACACCCATGTGAACTGTGTATTGTAAACAATTCCTAACTAGGAAGCCTATCCCAGTGTCACATGAGCCTTGAATAAAAGCAGGTGAAGATGAAATATGGTTTAAATGTCTTTCCTTCTGGAACCTGTATCCTTGCTCCCTGCTGTTCCCTGGTGTTCTCTGCTTTCTCCCTCTTGTATCATCTGTTATTCCCAGGAAAAGGAATGGAAATCCTAATGTAAATTAGGTGTTCAAATGTATAAATCCCTAATATGGCTTAATATGTCACTCTTCCTGGGATTGCTTTCATTTGAAAGACATTGGAGCAGCTCAGTGCTAAAGCAATCAATCTGCCTTGGAAGCCAGGAGTTGGAAAGCCTTTTTGGGACCTTGAAATCACACCGCAGACATAGACCATTTGTAAGGCCAGACCCACTCCAGTGTGACTGTCCACCTTGGCTGCTTCTCCTCCATAAAAGTTCCTTAGACAGGAAGAAGAGTCTCTGGACTTGTAAAGAAAGCAAAGGCTCTACGATAGCCTTTAGCAGCCCACGGAGCACACATTTCCTATATGGCTTCAGGCTCAGAGAGCACATACAGTACAGCCACAGTACCCAGCAACGCCTAACACATTCATTAATGGCACTGCAGTTACATCATTTATGCACACATCTGAATCATTCCTAACACACCAAAAACAGACATGCACAGCGCGTCAAGCAATGACAGGGCCTTTTTAGAGAGACCGTGATTAAAAAAATAGAGTGAGTTCAGGAATAGCCTTTCCAAAGGCAATTACCCAAACAATCTGGTTATTCTGTCCCTAAATCTTGAACTAACTAAAATCAAACAAACAAAAAAATAAACAAAAACAAAAACAAAGAAACCCTAGTTCTTAAATGAGATGTGCAGGTGACCAGCACTCTGCAGAGAATTCTCCCTTGGGCAACTCCTGATGGCCATGGAAGACTGGGCGGGTGATAATCACTTAACTGTATAGACGACTCCTATTTTATCACATTACACATGCGTTTTGGCACTACTGACACCACCAACATTTAATGGAATCATTTGGGATTTTTTCCCCCAATCACAACATGGCTGTGGCCAGTACAGGGAATACACATTAAGGAGGTCTCCCAAATTCTGGCTGAGGATACACAGTGACAACTTTTGAAATAACAAGGTCCACTGTACATGCATCACTCTGAAGGGTGTGCACATTCTTGACTCAGGCATATTCAAGGGTCAGGTCACTGAGGTCTGTGGAAATGCTGAGATTTCAGCATTGCCACTGAATGGAGTGATGCAGAACCATACCCACCAACCCACTTCCAAAGTGGAAGGGAATGATAGAAAGCACACAAGAGAGAAAGCACGGATTCTGAAGAACATTGGAACACTAGGCGCTCCTGAGGGTATCTGCAGAATCTCACAGTTTTGGATGGATTGGGTCTTGGTCCATACCCATCTGTGATACAGATGGGGCTTACTGCTGAATTCTTCCTCATGCATTTTACTGGTTGTTATTCTGGAATTAAGTAACACCTAGAACTTGACAATGCTTAGCCTTCCTCTTTTTAAGCATTCTTGGGCAGGCCATGAATATCTTACTTGGTCCCAATTCAAACATCCAGTGGATGAAAAATGATCAATTATAGCCAAATAAGGGGTTCAGAAAAATGAAATTATTTATCTGACAGCTTCTGATGATGGAATTATAGGGAAAAAATGCAGTAGGTTGGGTAATATGCTATGTGGACTTAGAAATTTCATTCTGTAGTAGAGAGAGAGAGAGAGAGAGAGAGAGAGAGAGGCTGCCACACTTCACAAAGCCAACTGTCCAGGGAAAGACTTCTATTTGTCTGGTTAACCCAAGGTCAGATTATAAACACCTGACGTGAGGCAAATAGCACCTTCCTGATGGCAGTAATGAGGACAAGGCAAATATAAAGCCACCGTTGGCACCGTCCCTCATATACCTACCCTCCTACCTTGAAAACTAACTTCAGCAATCTTTCTAAGGGAATCATCTAGCCATTGGTTTTGAGTGGATCTGGTCATCTTTCCTAGCAAAGCATGGGAGTTTCTAAGACCCAAATCTAGTGCTACCCCTGTGTAACCAGATGGCACATTCTTCAAAAAGTTTAGTCAGTGGACGTTTTCTGGGTGTGGCTGCAGCACAGATTTCTAAGGGTGGGGTAGGGGGCCAGGGTTAGGGCCTAGGTACTAGGAAGAAAAGGGTCAGGTGGAGAGATGGCTGCTAAACACCAGAGAAGGCTGCTGGGAGATTCCTCAGATTGGAGCTTCCTGAAACCTCTCAGTCACACTGTGAATGGGAGGTTAATTTGACCTCAGTTCTGTTTCAAACCCTTTTGGAAACCTTTGCTATACTAGGTATTGACAGGGAAAATCTGGTGCCACCAGCTTGTCTTTGATGGAGTGCTGGTTACCCTATGTCTACCCAGAAGACCGGAGTCAGAGGGGCTCTGCTAGGAGCCAAACTGGACCCGGCAAGGCCCAGGCCAAACTGCATGAACACTTCTCAATAACCAGCAGGAAGACTGGTTTGGGGGTGGGGGGCATGGACACAAACTACTTTCCCCTGGCTTGATCACCATAGTGGCTTCCATTCACATTCACTTTTTTCCAGACACCCTGAAGCAAAAGCCATACAAAACAATTCCCCCAACGGAAAACAAAAACCTGTAACAAAACACTGTTTTCCCCCTCATTCCCATCCCCACCCCACTCCCTCCAGCCCAACACCCTGAATACTCACAAGAGAACACTTTATCTATACAAAATTAATTAGAAAACAAAATATTTACATATGAAATAAACACCATCTTGATTTCTGTAGCCAGTGGAGACCGACAGAGCCCCCTGTGTTCTAGATTGCTGTTCGCTAGGATAGTTGGTTTGGTTTTTTATTTTAAAGGGGTGAGGTAAGAGGAGGAGTGAGGGGATGAGCCCCTGACCCTTGGACAGAGCCAGGGTGAAGCGATGTTTCTATGGCCCTTCTCGTTCTTCCTCCTGGAGACGCCTCACGCCCTCTGTCCTCTCTCTCAAAGTCTTTCCTTGAATCTAAGGTAAAGCACTCCGTGCTCCTCTCTCCAAATCTGTGAGAGGTTCAGCCCCTTGCCCCCACGTTCATTTTAGAAAGAAAACAAAGCATTACAAGGCCTTCAGTTGGCTTTAAAATGAAAGATACTGAGGTAAAAATCAAGGAAGAGGACAGGGGATAGCAGTTGAGGGCAGGGAAGGAGGAAGGGTCGTGAGGCAGGGCGATCAGGAAGGCAAAGAGCAGCCCTGGAGTATGTGACGTGAAGAGACATGGCAGCTTCCTTCCAGAGGAGGATGAGCACCTTTCTGGTTTATGTGTCCTGTGTGCAACAAGGCGATCCTGTGGTCAAGCTTCCAAATAGACCCGGGGCTCTTTGGATGCCACCCTGTGAGAGGAGGATGGCAGGACAGTGGAACTGACCCATAGAATACCCCTACCCCAAGTTCCAGGACCGGCAGTGACAAATACTCATTTCCCTTCTCAATTTTCCAACTTTAAGTGAAGGGGGTATCACATCTGCCAGTACCCTCATCCCTGGAGTTTTACACACATACACATACATATATATATATTTACTTTTGAAAGGTACAATCTGAGAGGGAACAGAGGTGTTGCAGGAAGGTGGAAGGGCTTCTACCAAGAGAGTTCCCACTGGGCTCAAGTCACATTCCCAGGGAGCCAGGCCCAAGGAGGTAGTGGGACAGTCCCTCCTGCCTGCTGTTCCCCTCTTCCAAATCAATTCCCTTCTCTCCAGGCCTCCTGAGCTGTGCTCACGGGGCAGGCTCATGCTCTTCACTGTCTGTTCCCTATCAGTTGTCATCAGATCTGGGGGAACGAGCCTGCTTTTCTAGCTCCAGGCTAAGTAAGAAGGGATCAAAGCATTGAAAACATCCCCCTCTCTCACTTACCCTACCATAAATGACTCCCCTCTTCTTCAGAGCCTTACTGAGTTCCTCCCCAAACCTTGCCAGTTGAGGGTCTAAAAGGTCAACAGAGCTTTATGGAGTCTTTTGCTCTCAAGTGTGGGCAAAAGAATTATGGCTGCTTCTATTTCCCTTTAGCCTTCCTGGAAAGTTCTTGACCCAAACAGATGGAACTTACTGGTAATCAAGGAAAAATCATTTTAGTATCTTGCTTTTGTAGGATTGTCTCCCTTTCTTTTTATCTGCGGCACAGAATCTTCTTTGTCAAGAACTTCCATTCCTCATTCAGGAAGGTGAAGGGGACAGACAGCAGACACTTGGGGTAACATATGGCCATCTGTGTTTGTATATAAGCCAAAATGAGTGCATTGCTCAGGGATATGGAAGGAATCAGCACAATGAGTCAAGTTGCCTTCTCTACATTTAGAGGCAACTGACCGCCCATGTGTGCAAGTATACATGGACATACATGCACACACGATCCCCTGCTGTTGCCTTCAATGCACCATAGAACATTATAAAGAACTTTCTAATTTGTTCAGGAATCTCCTCATCCACCCAGACCTTTCACTCCAGTTCACTACTAATGAATCTCATGGAATTGAAGCAAACTTTTTTTTCTTTTTTTGGCTTATAATATAAACACACAAGGCCTCCCACCCTCTGTTTGGCACACCATCCCTAGGCAGATGTCATCCACCCAATGAGAATTTAGCAGAAGCCTCTTTTCATTCACAAGCAGTATGCTAAATGGTCTCACTTAGATGCTTTTGCTCCCTCACCTAAACAGAAAGATAAGTTTGGGAAAAGCTACTCCCGTGCTCACATGGCTTCCTTTTGCTTCTCCTGGCTTCACTCAAGGTAGATGGCAAAGAGCTCTTCCTTCCTTGCTAGGAGGAAGCTCGCATGCAGTACTTCCTTTCTCCTCTGCACCCTCCCATGCTGAGAGGGCCCGTTTCACCCTCTTATGGGAACAGGAATGGCACACAGATCTGGGGAGGAGAGGAGAACTGTGAAAAGGAGGAGAGATGGTGCTGGTCACCAGGGTTGCCTTCAGCAAGAGCCAGAACTCCAGGATCCCATAAATAAACTAAAAGAACAAGAAAGGAGCAAATGGGAACCAAGTTCACCCAGACCCCCTCCGTGACATGCGCACCACACGACCCGCAGCCCTACCCCTCCCATACCCACCTTAACCTCTCTCTTCCCTCACTCAGACATCAGACTCAATACTAGAAAGTTTCTCATAAACATGCCCATTGCTGGAGCCATTGAAAGCCCTGGGGTTTTTGTTGTTAGGCACACAGGGGTTGGACTGGTTCCCTATACAGATGTCCTTCTGGAAACGGCCTGGCACAGCCCCATGAAGGGCCGAGACCACTGGCTTGTTGGTGACAAGGGCCCGGAAGTCCGGCCTGGCTTTCGACGCCCCTGCCACAGTGGGCTGCCTGAAGAAGTAGGATTTGCTGCCATGGAGCAAGCACTGGTCGTCCCCAAAAGTGGGGATGAAAGGGTTTTGCGTGACCCGGTCAGGGTAGAGCGACTTGCTGAGCATGTAGCCGCCGCCGGGGTTGTTGTGGTGGTGGTGTCCGGCAGTGGGCACTGAGGACTTGTTGTTGGCAAAGGTGCTCTCGCCAGCTGGCATCTCAAACATGTGGGCGTAGGGGCTCCCGTCCAGGAAACGGCCCTTGTCTTTCAGGCTCACGCTGCGCGGGGCCAAGGCGGCTTCTTCCTTCTGCAGGTCCACGAAGGTGTCGTAGGAGTGCTGCCGGCGCAGTTTGTTCCGATTCTTCTTCTGGGCCTTGGAATTAGTCGGGCTCTGAGGATACTTGGTGGTGGAGGCGTTCGACGTCACCGCCACGGGGGCAGCCGGCTGGTCCAGTTCCTGCAGAGAGTTGTCCTCGCTGATGTCGTACAGGTTCCCGGCCTTCTTGCAGGCCTCACACCGGATGCACGCCTGCCGGCCCGAGTTCTGCCCTGCCACCGTCGTGGAGTAGTTGTGCAGCTTTGAGGGACAGCTGCGGCAGAAGTTGCCCCCAGACCGGTCATCCCATTCCACGTTGGTCAGGTTCTTCTCCCACGGAGCTGGTACCCCGCTGACCACGCCGTGCTTGTCGCCTGACGGGTGTTTGAGGTGAGACCTGTTAGCACAGGGCCCTCCTCCGCTGACGGAGTCGCGCTTGAAGTCATCACTCCGCTCCTTGTAGATATCGGTCAGGTCCACGTGCTCCCAGTGAGGGGAGTTCTCCTTTGTTCGGAACTGGTCCAGGTAAAAGTCCCGTAACCCTTCCTTGTCCCTGAAATAGCGCTTGTGGTCAGGGGAGCGGGGCGGTCGGCGACGGTAGGCCAGCTCGATCTCGTCAAACTCCCGGCGGGACTTGGCCGAGGCTGGCCGCTTCTTCAGGCTGTCCTTGTACTGCTGCTTACGCCTCTTGGCCGCGTTGCCTTCGATGTTTCCGTAAGTGACCGTGTGGGTGGAGATGTCGGAGACATCGGAGCGGATCAAGTCGTCGTGGCCACTGTAGCGGTCGCTCTTGAAGGAGAACTTGCCGTACAGGTCACTTAGCTGGCTGTGTTTGGAGGAGGGCAGGCCAATGTCCAGGGGCTTCTTGCTGATGGACCTTGGCTGGGTGGTGAAGGGCGGGTTGTCACAGTCGTAGAGCCCATCGATGGAGCTGGTGCTGCCGATACTGTGCGGCCGGTGGTGGTGGTGATAGTGGTCTTGGTACACGTTGCTGTCCTTCAGCTGCAGGTTGCCGAACGTTCTCTCCACTTCGCTGATGTAGTCGCTGAAGAGGTTCTCCTCGCAGGGTGGGTTGTTGTAGGACTTGCAGTCAGAATGGGTGAAGCTGCGGCGGTGCTCTGAGATGTCATAGACCGAAGACTCGCGGCGGATGAAGTCCAAGGCGCTCTGTGGTGAGCCATTAACGCCAGACAGGTTGGCCATGTTCTTGGCCGTGCGGAGCAGGCGCAGGATGTTGGAGTGTGTGTTGTTCATGGTCGCGGTGGGGGAGTTCATCACAGATTGGCGTTCTTCAATCGCCACTCCATGAATGCAGCTGTAGATACCCTGAAGCAAAATACCATGGGACAGATTAGATTCAGGGAAGGTAAAAATGACCATAAACTGCATTCTTACAAAGAATTACCTAAAAGCCAGAGGAAGCACAAAGCAGACAGTTTCATCTACTCTTACAAGATGTGGTTAGAAGATTGCCTGTATCATCCCCTTGAATTCAGTGAACTTCATTTCATGAGCTAAGGTTAGTGACCTGCCCATCAATAGGAGACTTGTCTGTACCAAGTGACTTGAACAAATAGACTGGAATCACAAAACATGACATTCTTGATTCAACTCCACCATTGACTTGATTTTTCTTCCTATGTCCAGATTTTCACATTTTAAAAACAAGGTCATGATATGAACCCACGGGGTGGAGGGTGGTGGTGGGGGCATTGTCAGCCTTCTGGAAATAGGTGGCTATGCTCTACAGACACTGAGGATGCTCTGCTCTGGCTGGCCACTCCTGAATGGCAGCAAAACACAAGGGGGCTCAGTTGCTTACAATTGTCACTCTTTTTCAGCTTTGACAAAATTTAAGTAGTTTTTAGAATTTTGGTCACCAAATAATAGCTGAACAATTCTATTCTTTAGTCAATTATGAACCAAACTCACACAGAGAATTAGGAAGCCTGGGGTCAAAGAAGAATTTTTTCTCCTACTGTGCCCTATACCATGGAGGGAAAATTGGGACAGATATCAGATACTAAGCATGAATAAATAACTCCCTTGTTGAATTCTCTCATTAACTCCCAATTTCCTTCTTATACTTTCTCGAGAACTCACTTAATATTAACATAAATAATGTTTTATCAAATTAGCATTGATAGAAAGCTTCCTGTGTACAACTCTTTGTATTGGCCAGTGAAGAATAGTGTCCATGAGAAGAAAGGGTTGGGCTCCTGGGAGGCCTTCTATGTCCACTTCTAAAGCCAAACCAACCTACTGTTCACCTCTTGTTCCCTGCTTGAAAGGTGGACAAACTTTGAACTTTCCCCCCTGGCAAGGGAAGGTATTGAAGAGGAGGTGCCGAAGTGTGTCTTTCCAATAAGGGAAATTAATTTGGAAATGGATGTTCTCCCATGGATAGGGATAAAAGCAGAGAAGGTAAGAAGGAGAATGGCAGCTAAGTGGGAAAGAAGAAAGGAGCCTATTGTTCCAGAGGACATCACAAGGTCAAAGATCTTCCAAGATATAGTTACTCCATTTTCATTCCTTGTCCTTCTGTGTAACCCTTCTTGTCTATGACCTGGAGAAAATGCCAAGCATTTTTCCTCTCTAAAGGGACTAATGATGTTGAAATGTACAAACGGGATTTCTATTACAGGTCACCAGTTTCCCCTGCTTCTGTGATGGCCCTATCTTGGGTCTTGGGGAAGGGCTGTGCAGTGGAACAACATGGATTGGGGCTTTAAACAATGCAAGTTCCAGTCTCCTATTCCAGGGCTACTGAATGACCTGAATCAACTCAGCTAAAAAGGAAATGGAGAAATTGTTCCCTATCAGTGAAATACTATAGGAAAATGACCAAAAAAATGAAACAATTTAATGAGAAATCCATTTACTTTCATAACTCCATTTGAGGCAAAGTTGGTCATATCTGGAAAGTGGACCTCGATCCCAAAAGGTAATTTGAGTTGACTGCTCATGAGTGAGCCCCATAATCTTATTAACAAAATCAAAAGAGGTCCACTTTGTTTTTTAAACTCCTGCCTGTGATCTCTTGTTCATGTACAAAACTGTTCCTGATGTCTTACTTTAGATTAGAACTGAAGAATTGACCTAAAGAATGACCTAAGAGTTATACACTTGCTCCAATTAAGAAAATTTCTGCAATATAAATTTCTTGTGAGTCAGGAATTATTTCTGTAGATCCTGTTAAGTCTTCAATGCCTCATACTCCACACATGCTTAAAACATAGGAATAGTGAGACCACCATTAATATGCCTTTGTATATTAGAATAAGAGAGAGAGTTGCTTCCATTGTTTAAATAGAAATGTGACTCTTTTAAAGGATTAAATGATTAATACAGTCTATAAAGAATTGACTAATGGTGATGAAAAGCATTTGGGGAACGGCCAAACTTTCCATTTTAATAGTTTTGCCAGTTCTTATTGAGAACCAAATGTCCAAATCCCACATGGAAAGGTATTTCTTGAAGGAAATATAGTATCACCCATTTTTTTTTTTTTTTTGGTCCACTTGAAATATCACAAAAACTCCTAGTGAAATGTATGATGTGGTTTCTTGCTTTAGCAACATAAGGTTGGAGTTAGTGCCCTCTTGGGTCTCTCTGTTTTGCACAGTGCTAGGCTAAGCCATCCTTAACAAGCTCTAGGCATCTAAATCAAAGCACTTACTCTGCTGATAGAGAAGACCATGCCAGGCTTGCCAGAACAGACACCCATAAAGCAATGCCGGAACTGCCAATAGAAAAGGTGTTCACAGATGAAGGTGATGAGGCTGAGTGCCATGGCTGCCCCCAACATGTAGAAGACGCCTGCCATGTTGTCAATGTCCAGCTGGCTGCTCATGACTTCATTCTTCTCATTGTGGCAAATGCCAGTGAGCCAGAGAGCTTCCAGTTCTTCCATCTCCCCTGGAGACAGGGCAGAGAAAAAAAAAAACAGATAAATGGGGAAGAGTAGGAGAGGAGTAGCAAAATGAGGGAAAGAGGAATATTGAGGAACAGAGAAAAAAATGAGAGAGAAAGAGATAAGGAGACACAAAGAAAATGAATAGTTAATAGTAATTTTATTAATACCATTATATATTAATTCATCAATGTATTCAATAGGTAGTCAATGAAAACTTAATGAAGATGCTGCAGGTAATACAAAGACATGACACATTGCCACTGCTCCCCTTTACCTGCCCCAGTGTAAACTGATATACATAAATGATCAATATGACAAGCTATCTGTTATGCAGGTAACAAGAGTTTAGATTAGTGAGAGTAATTTGGTGGATAGAGGGTGGCTAGTGGGTTTTTGTGAGGGAGGTAGGATCTGGGATTGGGCATGATGGATGAGTGAATTTTAATTTATCTTTTACAAAAAGGCACTCCAGGCAGCAGAAATATCATTATCAATGGGAGGGAGGGGGGAAAATACAAGCTTGTTTAAGAAGAGGCACGAAGAACAGTTTAAACAGAATAACAGTCAGCAGAAGAAGCCAAGTTAAAAATACTGATGCAAGAATTCTGAGGACATCAGTGTCAGACTAAGCACTTTGCACTTTATCTTATAGACAGTGGGAATTAACATAATCAGACAAGTGATTCAGAAACTTGCTCTTACAAGTGCACAAAGCAGACTCAGCAGGGGAAGGAGAGACAGAGAGATTGGTTCCCTAGGGTCCCTCAGATTTACAGACTTCTTGTTGAAGAGGAAAATACAAATATATAACAGCAAAAGAGGAGTAAGCTTGAATAAAAGAAGACCACCCAAATCATATCTGCCTGCTCTTAACATTGCTTAAGGATGCTTTCATTACTTCCAATTCTGTCAGATTCCAATGGCCTTTATCTAGTTCACTGGAATTAGAAAGGTAGAAATTCTAGACTAAAGGGAAATGGAATAAACCATGTGCCTTGGAATGCCTCTTATCCTAGAGAAGCACAATTCAGAAAATATCATGAAGAAGACTGTCCATTCCAATAGTTACAATTTGGCTAAAAATGTGGACTTTGCATAATCTGATTAAAGCTGTGGCAACTTCTGCAAATCATCTCTAGTATTGTTCTTCTTCATAGGTACAGGCTCCATTTTTGCTTACAAGTGACAACCCTAAGTTACAGAAGCTCTTATACCAGGGCTTGGAAACACTCCAGCTATAACCCCCTGCTCTTTTGATGTTAATACAATCCCTTTTTATACAACCACACTTTTCCTAACTAATGGAGTCTTCACCTGGAGTCTGGGAATCTACCTCTGGCTTTCTGCTTCTGATCTCATCCCTAACAGCAAAGATTCTGCAGACATAATTGAGAGAACCACTTGGCTGATGGTGTGTGGAGCCATGTGGAGAGAGGCTACTCATCTGTAACTGGATGAGATTCTGTGAGGATGACAGGAAGAGTAGGTACTTTGGATAATCAAGTGAAGAGAAATGTGGAAGACAAGGGTAGAATGAAGTAGAAGAGAGTTTTCTCAGTGCAAGTTGGCTGCTCAATCTGTTGCCAGAAATGACACTGGTGTCTTTTTGTGCCTGCCTCTATGGACCCCAGGCTTGCCTCCTACTTCTTCCAGCTGAAAGAGCAAGGAAGGAGGAAGGGAAGGAAGAGTAGACAGGCATGCCTCCATTTCTCTGCCCTTTCTCTGGGCGCATAAAGAGAAGAGTCCTTCCACAGGTCTAGCTACTGTCTGGGCCACATGTGAGATGACTGGTTGGAATATCTAATACCAGTCAGTCTCTCCTACTTTATCCTGGAAGGTCTGATTATACCCTGCAATCTTGAAACGCAACTCGCGACCAACTATTTTAATCTTCTCCATCATCCTTCACCCAGTATGGGTTGAATTGTGCCCCCCCCCCCATCATTCATGTGTTGAAATCCTAACCCTCAGTACCTTAAGATGTGACTTTATTTGGAAATAGGGTCACTGCAGATGTAATTGGTTAAGATGAAGTCATACTGGAGCACAGTGGTTCCCCAGTCCAATGTGAATAATTTTAAGAAAAAGGTAAATTCAGACAGAGATACATTCAGAGGGAAAATGTGCACGCATGTAGGATGATATGTGAACGTGGAGGCAGGGGTCAGGGTGAAGCTTCTACAAGCCAAGGAAGCCCAAATATTACCGGCAAACCGTCAGAATCTCAGAGAGAGGAATCAAACAGTCTCCCTCACAGCCCCTACCATCACCCTGATTTCTAACCTCCAGCCTCCAGAACTGTGAGACCATAAGTTTCTGTTTAAGTCACTGTTCATGGCACTTTGTTATGGCAGCCCTCGAAATCTAACTAACATATTCTCAAATTTCATTATATACTGTGAGATGCTTTTTTGCACAAATACACAGGCTAGAGGAACAGAGATGGAAGAAGCGTTGATATTTTGGACAGGCCATTGGTGGAGGACAAATGGGCACTTTCCTTTTCTTTAACTCACCATCTCCAAACAGCTGCAGGATAGCAAGGTCCACCTGGCGCTTCCACCCAGAGTCTTTCTGGATGGCAATGCCATAACCAGTGGAAGCAAAGACCTTGCCGCTGCCAATGGTGACCAGCTTGCAGCCTTCGTCTCTGCCCGCCATGTAGTTCAACACTGCTGCATCATAGATGAAGGCATCCAGCTTCCTGCACAGGAAAGAAGCAGACAAAATCCAAAGGAGGAATTTCAGAACAAAACTACCTAAGGGGCCATTAATATGAAGCAGCAGGGTTTTAGAAAGCTATGTAGAGAACAGGTTCAAAGTAAGGCTCAAGTTGGACTACTGCCAGAATCTAAAGCCCCAATCCCAGGCTGTTCTTTGTGTGATTTCAGGTTGAAAAGGAGGTGATCTTTCCCTCCCACTGGGAATGATAAGAATGTACGTTGGGCCTGAAGCCAACTCATAAGCTGTGTCTGAATAGGAGAAGGAGTAAGAAGGAATCAATAAAAATAATAACAGAAATAATGAGAAGTAAGTGCCACAATGATAACAAATAGCATGGGTAAGATTTATATAACATTTTTCATTTCTCAGTTCATTACAGTCCAGAGTGGGGATAAGTGTAGGTGTATGTGTTCCACTAGATGTGCAATGCTATTTTTGTGGTCAGGAAGGTTCCAATATTCTGTTGTACAGCACAAGGACAGAGGTGAGTGGTCGGGGTGGTGGCAGCACAGGCTTGTACAAGAGCAAATGAGAGACTACAAGGGAAGGTAACATATGGAAGAACTCAGATCTCCCAAATTACTAAATGATCAGGACCTCATTCTGTGTGTTCTCCTTGACAAGGCAGGAACACACAAAGAAAAGCCTTGGACTAAGGGCAGGAAGGCATGAATCAAAGTTTAAAACCAACATTTACACATAGCAAAGATAGAGGAAGGCACTTCCATAAAGCCCTACAGGTAATAGAGAGGTCTGAAAAAAGAAAAACATGTATCATCCCCCGTACTTTTGCAAAGCAAGTAGTTTTGTCCCTCCTTGAGAGACAGACAAACAAACAAAAACAGTCCTTTCTCCAATGATACACCATGGGACATTTTATAAAAAGTGCCCTACAGAAAGCTGACATACCAAAAAGACAAAGCTCTGATATGATTGAGAAATAGGGGTTCAGACTATCCAAAGCTGTCCTACCCCAAGTCCAAATTAAATCTTCTGAAATCTGTTGCAAGTTTATTGATGGTAGTAAGTAACCATGTGTCTATGTGGCTTTCAGACCTGCAGCACAAGGATACTGAGAGGAAGTCCACCCACTGCTAGTCATCATGTGACAAGGGAGAACAGCTGTAAGGCCCTTTGATCCCCAAGTCACAAATTCTATAATGCCTATCCTTTTCTACAGGACTGGCTTCTGGAGATCAAATGAACAAAGGGATAATTGTGACTGGGACAACACACATCAACACACTTGTAATTCATGAACTCCTTTTAATGAACAAATACTCTTAGATGTGGGTCACAAAGAATACCAACAAACGCTGGAATTGGAGATCAGTCAATACTTGTTTACTTTTTGTTATCTAAAAACTTTTACACTTTTCCTTCTGTCTATAACACACCAGAACCATCATTTTCACCTCTTAGAGTACAGGTTTTTATTTCATGAGTAACAAATGAGGCTTATCCTTGACTCTTTCCTTCTATTTTAACACCTATTTCGTTTCATGGTTACATTAGTGCAAATAGAAACTAATTTGTAAAAAAAATATGCAGATACAATAGCATAGGAATCTTTATACATGGGCTTGAATCACACGTGTTAAATGTAATTTGGAAATCCATAAACAGCAAATAAAGTCTTTGATTTTATGTTATGTGGCACCATGCATGGTATACTAGTATGTCTGATTCAATACATGTTTAATAAATGTGAGAAACATATCAAGCCCTCTGAGATTGGAAGAAGTTCTTACCCTGTTTTCAGGGAGAGCAAAGCATCATCCACACCTCTCTGGTTGAACTTTCCCATGTAGGCATGCATTTCTGCATAATTATTGCGAATATTCCTCTCTGTGCTGCCATTGGGCACAGTCCCAAAGCGGAAAGGGGGTGAGAAGTCATTAGGTCTCTGGAACTGGAGAGAGACAGAGAGAGGGAGGGAGAGAAAGAGAGAAAAGGAAAGAAAATGCTTTAGAAAATGTGAAGAGACATTAAGTTAGCATTAGTGGGTTTGTAGTGGAAGGAACCCAACTATAATTCACCCAACACATTAGCCCTCACTCAGGAGCCCACAGTAATTGCTATCTGGAAGTGGACTTCAATTCAACTCAATTTAATATGTATTGTTGAGAGATTTCTATTTGCCCAAACCTGACTTTAATCTATGACCCCTGTGTGTTCCTTTTATGCACACTGCACAATACCAGGGATGATGGGCCAGCTAGCATAATTGTGGTGGAATAGCCACCCTTCTTTGTGAAAATTGGATAAAATCTGCATCCAGGCCTCTTAATTTAGGGGACTAAATATATTGTCATTGTACTATTAAGGCTATAGTGCCTCTGTGAGGTGAGTTACATCGTATTCCTAAAGATAATGTGTTGAGTATCAAATACATTTTGCTAAAAATTTTTCTCTTGACTTTCAGAATATTCAAAGCTCATATAGCTTATGTGAATTGCAGGATAAATTGTAAAATCAAATATAATTTAAATGGTTTCTCCCTTTGCTTAAACTCTGAGAGTAGATCTCCAGTGTCTACTATAAAACACTGAAATCTCTTGGATTTTCACCCCATGACATCAGGTTTATTTCTGGTTATTACCCTGCAATGAGTAAGTCTTTAAGTTGCTTTCTGAGCACATAAGATGCACATTGTTCATTTGCATCTTCATAGTCTCATATTGTCTCTCTCTTCAACACAAACTCACCCTTGTCTCTAGGCCAATTCACATTCTTTATTTCAAAATATCACTCAAAGCAATTTCTTCAGGAAATCTTCTGTGGATTCTTTCTTCTATCAAGTTTACCCAAAGTGATCCATTAGCACTTGTTATTCTGGTTTAGATCACTGTAATTCATACTAAAAATTTAATTACTCTCTAAAAGTTCTAGCTAAGTAATGATTGCTAGTCTCTGATGTAGTCATTAAGAGTTCAAGGTTGAGATTGCAACAGATGTGGATGGAAGACCAGTTCTGCCACTTAATACTGTATAACCTTGGGCAAGTAACAGAAACTCTCTGGGCATCATTTTCTCATCTGTAAGGAGCTGATCATGCCTAGTTTTCAAGATTGTTGTGAAAATAAAATTATATAATGCACAAGAAGTGCTTGACACAACACTTGGCACACAGTAAGTGGTCAATAAACGTTTATCATGTTATTTTAAATTCAAATCTATGTTCTGCATTTCCTAGTAAACTTCAGGCTCTTGGTTATTCTTATTCTGTAACTAGAGCAATAATGGTATAGAGTATGACTAGAGTAGCTCTGCTGTGCCTTGGCATAAAAAAGACAATAAAGATGTTTAAAATCTTCTTGGTTTTAATACTGTACTAGATACCTGGGAGATATATTTGAAATCAAACCTGCCAATTCAAGAGAACACTGAAGCTTTGGAATTACCTGGGCTTAGAAGAAACTATTCTTTTCCTTCTCCAAATGGGGGGCGGGGTTCATGGGTCACAGAACATCACAGCATCAGAAGCCATAAATGCTATCTTAACCACTCAGTGTGACCACAGTTAAAAGTAGACTGGTACAGTGGTGTTATGCAGTCCGGGTGCATCAAAAGATCACTGACTACAAAAGCTCCCCCTTGGACTCATCACAGTGCTTTTGTAATTTAGCGTTTTTATATATGTATTTTAAAATATTTTTTTAGTTGTAGATGGACCTTTATTTTATTTATTTATCTTTATGTGGTGCTGAGGATTGAACCCAGTGCCTCACAAATGCAAGACAAGCATTCTATCACTAAGCCACAACCCCAGTCAAGAGTTTTTTTTTGTTTTTTAAGGGTTGTAATTTTTAAGTTAATAAAGACACTACAGAGGAGTTAAAAGAATTCAGAGCTGAATGTGCAACTCAAGGACAACTCATCTAAACCTTTCATTTGACAAATGATGAAACTGAGGCCCAAAGATGATAAGTAATTTGCTGAACATCACACAGTGGCAGTGATCTGTACTCAACTGCCTCAGATAATATTTGCTTCTCATTGTCCCCAGAAGGTAGCAAGCTTAATGTAAATAGGAATATGTTTTATTGGAAGAGAGACACCAGAATGCTTTGCATATTACTGTTGGAAATAACACTTCAGATGTGTGAAGAAAGGTATCTTTCATATAAAAAACAGAGTAGACAGCATGGTAGGCAGCAATGTTACCAGATAAACTCCCTTTAGTCAGTAAGCCACCACTTTGTTAGGGCAATGACAACTGATGCTCACAATGATGACTAAGCTACCCTAGAGCCCAAAGTACTTTCTAAAACATCAATGAAAGTTGTAATCCTATCCAACACAGTTCAAGTATAAATTATTATACTTTAGCTTTCTTTTGAGAATTTGCAGTCTATGCAAGGTACATGAGATAATTTTTGATTAACCAAATAGAATCCCAAACTCAGAATACCTCACTTCCTGATGAAGTTCCAGATAGAAACTGTCCATACTGTTCTATAATAACTTTTCATTTTAAATTGTCTTTAGATTTCTAGATGTTATTTTATAACTTCTTCCCTGAATAAATAAATGAAATAAATGATAAACAGTCTAGAATAGCATGACAAGTTTGAAAAAGAGAAGCAATACTGAAGGACTCATACTATGTGACTTCAAAATTTGTTGCAAAGCTCTAGGAATGATATTGACACTGTCCCTGATAGAGATCATTGTGACAGAAGATGGGGCCCACACATACATGGTGAAAGGCAATTTAGTGCAGATAGGCTAGTTCTCAGCAAATGGTGTGGAAATAATTAGATATTTATATGCAAAAAAGGACCTTATTCCACACCTCAGAAGATGTACAGAAATTAACTCAAAAGTGAACAGTATACCTAAAGTGTAAATCCTAAAATTATAAAACTTCTAGGAGAAAATCTTTGTAACCTGGATTTAGACAAAGATTTCTTATATATAACACCAAACCAAACACAATCTATAAAACAGAACAAAAACAACCCAACAATGACCAAAAGATCAAAGATAAATTAGACTTCAACATTAGGAACTTCTCTTTAAAAGATGCAGTTAAGATCGTGAAAAGATAAGCCACCAACTGGGAGAAAATATCTGAAAATAAAATAAAGCTATTAAAAAACAAATTAGATAATAACATAGCAAGACTTACATAGTTTAAGCATCTTTCATAAGAAAATAATCAGAGAAACCAACCAGTCAGTAATGGGAAGAATGAACTTCACACAGATCTGTGGAAAGAACCTGTCTTGGAGGCAAATAATTTGGATTTGAATTTTGGCTGTCTCAGGCCAGCTGCAGAAACATGGGGGAAGTTATTTAAATTTGTGGAGCCCCTTGTGTCTGGAAGTACTGCTTTAATGAATAAGATAAAATGTAGGAAAGCACTTAACATCACATCTAGCACATGGTGGAGTCTCAAAATTGTTAGCTGCTTCTGTGGCAATGAAGTTCTAATATCTAAAATTTTCCTATGTAAGACAATGTTCCCTTAGATTGAAAAGTCTTGTTTTCTAATTTGCTTCTTAAACTAGGCCAGTCTGGGGGCCAACAGGGAGAGCACACTGCCCTAGAATTAGCCAAAGCAGAAGCAGAATTGAGCTGGCTTTTTTTCCTTTGAAAAGTCAGCTAAAACACAGATTTTTTTAAAAAAACTGTCATTGGAACTTGAACTTTAGGAAAATTCACATTCACGAAGAACTGGATGTTCAAGGAGGCCCATGGGAAAGAAGGGGGGAAAAAGTGAACTGGATGTTCAAGGAGGCCCATGGGAAAGAAGGGGGGAAAAAGTCTTCCAAATATCTTGATGCTCCCAATAAATGCCCTTGTAATAAAACTTACCCCAGGGGGCTGGGGTTGTGGTTCATCGGTAGAGCCCTTGCCTAGCATGTGTGAGGCACTGGGTTCAATCCTCAGCACCACATAAAAATAAACAAACAAAATAAAGGTCTTGTATCCATGTAAAACTAAAATAAATATTTTTTTAAAAAAACTTACCCCAACCTGTAAGGCATTATTGTTTAACTTGAGTGGCAATCAGTGCTCTTTGGTTTGGAATAAGAACATAAAGAACCAGATAAGACATTGTCTTGAATAAGACATTCAAGAACCAGAATGTCTTAAAATAGAACAGAAAGAATCTTAAACACACACATACAACACACACACACACACACACTTAAAAAAATTAGAAGTCCAATATGCCAGGGGGACCTAATACCAGATTAAAAATCTCAGTGTGATTTTTAATTAGGGATTTTTTTTAATAGTAGTCCTTATTAATCATGTTTTGCCATCAGAGGGCTTCCTTGACTTTACAGTCCTTTTCTAGAATCCACTCAGATTGGGATTACTAAAACATAGATTTGAATAGGGAAATAGAAACAAAGAAGAAAAAAGCAGTCCCATTTCACAGATGAGGAAATCGAAGGCTTGGTGAATTTAAGTACATTTCCCAAGGCCACATGGTGTAGTGGGACCACCTGAGACGTGACCCCTGATGCTAAGTCAGTTGCCAGCTCAGATGCAGTCAGAATAGTCCTTCCCCTGCCCATTGGGGAGAGAAGCCTGTAACAGGGGCCATATGGTGAGGGTCTCCTTCCCTTTCTAGTTTATCAAATGTTTGCTCCCTCCCTTTCCCCTGGATTCAACACATGGCTCCCAGCAATTACTGTAAGCACAAACTTGCACAAAGGCAAAATACCACCAGAATGTTAAGAGAACTGTAATCTCCTGATCCTCCAGGAGAGCAGCAGTGAATCACAATTCAGCCCTCCGAGGTGCTCAGATCATCATCTCAGCCTCCATCTTAATGACCTCAAAGAGAACTGGCTTTGGCAGTCATGCAAGAAGAAAGGTGTTGGAAGGCCAGGAGGAAAGCCCTGGCTGACCCAGAGGTGATCAGTCTACAGGGCCCTGGGGCTGTTCTTGGCTTCCACTTCTATACTAGAGAGCCCGCTATTAAGCCAAAGGAGAGGGAGGTAGGGAGCTGGTCCATTTTATTTCATTATTATTAAATAAATATAAAGTTGATTTCCACATGTATAGGAATTATTAATTCATTAATAAAGCCATTCGTATTCAAAACCTATATATGTGCTGGGAATAACATTATCTCCTTTAACTATAATAATTAGAATACATCAATTCATTTCACAAATATTTACCAAGCATCGATTAGTGTAGAGGACCGTATTAAGAAATGAGGATACAAAGACAGGGAAAAAGCCGACTCTGTTTTCAAGAAGTTGACATTCCAGAGAGTCAGAAGTGCAAACATTCATTCAGTTTCCTATTCATTTACATTTTCATTCATTCATTTGTTTGTGCATCTATTCTTTCATTTATATTCAGCAAGTATTTCTTGGTACCTATTGTGCATAGACAAAATTCTAGGTGCTGGGAATACAGCACTGCAGAAGAATAAGATCTGGCCTTGTAAGGAATTCACATAGTAAAGAAGAGTGGCAGATAAAAATCCTGATTTAAAAATAAAAAATCTGTGGTAGGCTAAAATCAGACACAAAATATTTGCCATTCCTTATATCAAGAGGTGAAGTCTATATTCTTTCCTCTTGATTCTCAGCTAGCCAGGTAACTTACTCAACCAATAGAAAGAGGCAGAAGTACCATTCTGGGACCTCTGAGGGCAGGGCATAAGCAGCTTCTCCCCATCCTCAAGGAACCTTGCTCTATGGGAATGGGTCAACCATGTTTCACACAATCAACAGTCCTGAGGCCACCACGCTGAAGACACACCTGTAGGTGCTCCTGCCCACAGTTCCATCAGGGTTCTGCCTCCGGCCAATACAGTAGTCACACAAGGCATTCGGGTAAAGCCAGTTTGGCTCCTGCCGCCCAGCCAGCCCCCATCATGTGACTCCTGCCACATGAAGTCAAAGAGTCACTCAGTCAAGCCTTACCCAAACATCTGGTCCACAAAACAGTGAAATACAATGAAATGGTTCTTGCTCGAAGCCACTAAATGTGAGGGTGCGGCCATAGGGAACTGGAGCACAGATGATTTCAAAGAGTAAAAATGAAGTGAAAATGAAGAAACCAAAATCATGTGATGGGTGGGATAAGGCAGGATGCGTAGAATAAGTTCCAACTGGCCATCCTGAAAAGGCCTCTCTGAGAAGGTGGTACCTGAGCTGGGGCCTGATGATAAGAAGAACCAGACACAAAAAGATCACAAGGAGCGTGAATCTATCTGGCCCAGGAAACAGCAACTGCAAGGTCCCTGACATGGGGACAAGCTGGGTGTGAGTAAGGTGCTACAGAGCAGCAGGGCCCATGTGACAGTGGGAACACAGGGCACAGGACCGTCTCACATTACACCAGAGAGGCTGTGGCACTGAGGCTAAGACTTGAGAGAAAATTTCCTATTTGGACAACAGAAGCAAAGTAGTTTCTAAATAGGGACAGCAATCTGTTCAAAGACACAAGATACTGAGAAAACCTGGGCGTGATCATAGATGGTCAGGGACCTATCATTACCAAAGCCTAGTAGACCCAGCCATGGTGACTAGAGGTGGACATAGCCACAGAGGGAGGAAGAGCCTGGATCTCAAAGGGAGGTGAATGCTGTGCAAAGGAAGTCAGAGTTCACACACCAAGATGTGAGGCACAAAAGACCCTCTGAAGCCAAACTGCCTGTGTTCAAATCCTGGTTCTGCGACTCAATACCTGTGTGGCCTTGAGCAACTTGCTTAATTTGTCTGTGTCCCAGTGTCCACTCATGTGCAATGGGCTGATATTAGTATCTACTCTTAAAGTTTGAATATTTAACCAGCTAATTTGGGCTGAGTGGTAGCACAGTGCCCAACAAACAATAAGCACACTATATCAGGTATTATTGTTAGCATAATTATTGTTTTCATCACCACTGTCATCGTCACTGGAAGCAATCAAGAATTTTGTCAGAATGACAAGACAGGGTTTTTGTGTTAGAAAGAGTCTTCAGTTGTTAGCCTGCAGGACAGCCTGGAAGGACCAAGATGGAAGCTGAGGAGGGCCTGTCCTCGAATAAGGGTCTGGGTACCACAGTGGGAATAAGAAGGAACAGAAGCGTTACCAGACGCTGGCCCGATCTTCAAGAGTATGAAATATGGCACATATACAACAGTTAATGTACAAGACCACAGCAATATAGACCGCCGCCATGGAAATTCCAAAGGAGAGCTGGGTGTGGTGGTACACACCTATAATCCCAGCAACTTGGGAGGCTGAGGCAGGAGGATCACAGGTTTCAGGACCAGCTTGAGCAACTGAGTGAGGCCCTGTCTCAAAATAAAATACAAAGGGTTGGGGATACAGCTCAGTGGCAGATCCAGTACCAAAAGAAAGAAATCCCAAAGAATAAAGGCTGCCTAGAGTTCCAGGAAGGCTTCAGGAAAGAGACCAGATTGAAGGTAGCAGCAAGGATGGCTGGACAAGGGTGGTGATGGGATGTCCACATCTGTTCACATCAGCAGAGTCCTCTGCTTTAAGACCCTTCCTCTCACCAGTTAGTTTCCACAGTGGAAGTGAAGAGACATATTTGTGAAGAAGTCTTTGAGGCCACAATGCCAAGAGAAAGAGCAGATTTTGAAAACACAACTGAACATCTCCTAAATGTTGATGAACTCTGGGTCCCAGAATGTTGTTCTGAGTGCCAGAAAAATACTATGTCCTGCTCAGCTCCTGAGGAGGTTAATTACAGTCAGATCTGGTGAATGACAGCACCCAAGACAGCCGCTCTCCTAAGAAAGAGGCAAGGAAGGGCCTTGTCAGGCCCTGGCTAGCCTGGAAGATAGCTTTTCTCATTCAGCCTGAGTCACCAGTGTCATGACCTTGCGCAAAAGGATATTGGACTTCCTGTTTGCATGGATCTACCCTCATGAGACACAGAAGCCGGGGGCTTTTGTCTTCAAAGTTTGACAATCCTACACATAAATATTCATTCCATTGCTCCTGATTTTACATTTGAATCACAAAGAGAATCAATGCCCAAATGCCACTCAGCCCTTTTAGCACCCTGGAGAAGAGGTAGGGAGGGTTCTGTTCCAACAGTGGCTTTCGGAGTGTGCTGCTGCTGAGGAGGAGGTGGTAGAATATCAGAATTCTGCAGAGACAACCTTTTTACCACTGCAGAACCCTTCTGTCATCACTATGCTTCTTGTCACTACCCTGTATTTTAATAGTACTTTCAAATTATTGATTTAGCATCATCATCCTCATTATTATTGATGTACAAGTCTATGAATTTTAACCTGGTATAGAATCTTGTAGTCACCAGCGCAGTTGAGATACAACACAATTCCATCACCCAAAATACTCCCTGTGCTGCTCCTTTATAGAAACATTCCACCTTCACCCCACCACTGAACTGTTCTCTCTTCCCATGGTCCTTCCTTTTCTAGAAGGTCATATAAATTGAATCATATGCTATTATAACATTTTAAGATTGGCTTTTTAAAAATATTTATTTATTTGCTTTAGTTGTACACAATGAGTTTATTTGTATGTGGTGCTGAGGATCGAACCTGGGCCGCGCACATACTAGGTGAGCGCTCTACCACTGAGCCACAACCCCAGCCCTAAGACTGGCTTTTTAACTTATTCTAATGCCTTTGAGATTCAGCTATGCGATCACATATATATCTGTAAATTGTTCTATTTCATTGTTGAGTAGTATTCTATTGTGTTACCAGTTACCAGTTTTTGATAATTGTGCCTAAAGTAGCCATAAACATTCATATACAGGATTTTGTGTGAACATAGGGCTTCATTGCTTTAAGATAAACACCAAAAGTGGGAATGATGGATCAAATGTCACCTGTCCCCAAGGTCTTTTCATATCTCGTCTCTCTTTTGATCTTCACAATTTTCCCAGAACCTATAAAGTGAGGATAGCAACTATCATTGTTTTCATTAGCCCAGGGCATTGCAGCAAACCATGCTGCCTACTATGAAATCTCCCCATAATAACATCCTATAGCCCAACCAGGATGAAGTGGGTCTGTGTGTGATTTCAGGCTCTGAGTAGCATCTGAAAGGGGAGGAAGTAGCTGGAAGAAGTGGCCTCCCTTCTCCTCTACCATGATCCCTTGTTGGGCCCAAAGGGAAAAGCAAAGAGGGTCAGCTGATAACACAAAGAGTAAGTTTCTCAAGGCATGACCTCTTTCCCTCTCCTCTGGCCTATAAAAGCCTGGGACAGATGTGAAAGGGAGGTCATCTGTGTTTATGTTGAAAGGACAATTTAATGCTAGAACACAAAGCATACATGTGGGTTATGGGCTCAAAGATCTAAGTTCAGGTCTGAACTCAACCATTTATTAACTGTGTGACTTAATAAATAGGTCACTTAGCTTTGAGACTGAATTATAACAATATTCCAAGCTGAGAAATAAGGGATAGCAGCCCATTACAAAACTTCCATTTATAAACATGGGTCCTAGAATACCAGCCAGGACCTTAACCTTTGATCAACCTGGCTGTGGATACAGTGATGGATTAATAAATCAGATTCTTCACCTTCATGAGGAATGGAGGTTGGAGGAATAAATGATGATTTTTACATTTCATGATAATTTATTCATTGAAGAGAATATTATTCGAATTCATTCAAAGGAAGTGATTGAATTACAATAACAATAACATTATAGAATGTAGATAGAAGATAGAGGTATATAATAAAAAAGTGCCAAAATTCACTCAGTTCTCTCCCTGAGTCCCTGATGTACCCAATGACATTTTTCTACTGCCAAAAAGTGAGCTGGCATATGATAAGTGCTCAACATCTTTCTTAATAACTTCTGCTCCTGTTATTCAATATCAGTGTTATAACTCTGCACAGAAGCAGACACACTTTAAGTTCACATATGAAGAAACCTGCACGTGGATGTGAGATGGCTGGAGAACTTGCCCTTCTCCTGTCTCTGGCCACACCACCATTCTAGAATGTCTTCATGGCTCCAGATGCTGTGCTGCTGGTGAAGGAGCCCTTTGCCTCTCTGAGAAGAGTGTGGAACTGGGGCTTTGTAATAGGCTCCAGAGAAGAGGAGGTGGTGAAGTGACTGGGACTCTCTCTTCTCCTGTCACCAATCTCCTGCTGTGTCAGCACAAGAGCTAGCAGAAAATTAAAAACCACTTCTTTAGCTTTGTGAAATTTAGTTATTGGTTTCCTCACAATGATGACCTTAACACAGTAAAGCAGCCATTTCTTTTAATTTTATAAAATTTGAATGCATAAGACTTAGTAAAAACTCCCTGAAATATTTCATAAAATCAGGTACTGGCATGCATACTGTATGTTAGGTAGCTAAGGTCTGGTCTCTGAGCTAACAGAGCTAGGCAAATGGGTCTATTCCTATTCTAACCATATTAACTTTACCATGTCAAAACCTGTGCCCTGAAGTTTTAGGGGTTTGGCAAAATCTTGCATCTGGTCCCAAAATATCATCACTTACACACATTTAATTGGCATAAACCATGGATGTGTCACTGAGCTCTGAACTGAAGGGAGGCAATAGATACAATCCATACATTACAGTTTTGCTAATAATTAATGAATAACTTATTACAGCCATGCTAATAACTAATAATGATATTAATAATAGTGTAATGCCAGCAGCTAAGAGTTCTCACCGAAGTGTAATTATATGTGCCATACAATTTGTGTATAGCAACTCATTAATTTTTCCATGGGTAGGTATTATCCCCATTTAATGGACAAGGACACTAATGAACAGACAGGTAACTTGAATAGGGCCATACAACTAGAAGCTAGTGGAGCAGGGATTCAAATTCAGCGGCTTCACAAATAACGGTAAAACCCATCATAGAGTTCTTTGCATATAGAACAGAAGAATCCAAAGATCTAAAGCACACACTAAAGTTCCAGCGGGAAGTGAGGAAGGTGAGGACTCTGGGCACTTAGGGGGACTAGGCAACACCACCCAAGGGATGGCATCCAAGAGGCTACACAGAGGAAGCAGAGATTGAGCGGCTCCTACCTACTGGCCAGGATTGATACCAGCCAAGAGTTCTGAGGGTCCTGATCAGAGCAAGTGGAAACGCTGGTGCAGAGACGCAGAAGTCTGTGGATGCGGTGTGGGCAATGAACTCAGAAGGAATATCTGTGCGTCTGAAGGTGGGGCACTAGGCTGGCAGCCACACAGATGCCACACACGGAGCACACTGACTGGTCAGGCTGAGAAAGGGCTTGGCATGAGCCCCATGGTGCGCAGGTGTGATTATTAGCTAAAGCCACGTGGTGGCTTGAGCAGCAAAGAGGGTGGAGAAGGGACATTTACTAGAAAACTATTAAGAGCGTGGGCTATTTTCAGGGGGACATAGCTGGAGGAATAAATACAAAAGGATCAGAACAGAAGGCTTATATCAGAGGAAGGAAAGAGAGGAGGTGAGAAGTGGGCCTCTTCTCCCCCAATCCTTGCTGCCCTCCTCAGCAGCCCTGCCAGCCTCCGAGGCTACAAAACCCAGACCAGCTCCAGCCTGAGCATGCATTTCTCCACTCAGAGGGCCCCAGAGAGCCCCAGAAATCACTCCCTCACTATCTTCAAACCAGACTTGATGATCTCATTGAGGCCTCCCTGACCGCTCAATTTAAAATGGCAACTCCTTTGCCAGTACTCATCTTTTCACTCCCCTGCTGCTTTTCCCCCTGCATTTCCCACCTTCTAACATAATGGGTAATTGCATTTTAATTTTCTGTCCTTCTCCCCCTTAGAATGCGAGATAATGGACAAGATTTTTGTCTGTTTTGATCACTGCCTAGAACAGTACCAGACCCTTAGTAGTCTCTCAACTCCTGTTGAATGACCTGATGAAGGAATGAACTGAACAGCTCAAACACAAATATATGATATCAAAAACCCCATTCAAAGTGCACTGCTATTGGTTAATGTATCGTCATGCAACACACAGTCTTCCCTAGTAAAGGAGGAGTTAATTTGTCCTCATGCCAGCTGAGGACATCTTTCCTGGCATCTTCTCCATTTTTTCCTCAAAAAATATATCAGATCTAAAATCCCACAAGAGCTTGTCAGATTTAGGACTTGACAATGCACATGAATATTTCTTTGGCACCAAAAATGTGACAGAGTTGGGATGATTATGGATAACATGAAGAAGAAATGAAAGAGAGGTGTAAGGACAGAGGCATTTGAGTTGTATCCTCAAGGCATCCCATGTGTGACAGGTGGCCTTGGCTGTGCTCCTTCAACCTACTTTTAGGCAAGACTGTTACAAAGAAGTGCTATTGCCTTCCACTCCACTCCACCTCTCGGACTGCCCTGAGAGAATAACAGGGATTGTTCCAGATTTTTTTTTTTTTTTGAAGTGTGGTGCAAGCAAGGAGAAATAGCCTTTAAAGATTTCAAGGATGCAGATGGATTCATCATGGAAACTGGGATTCTGAAGCTGCATCAGAAGTTCTGGCAGCTCCCATAATGTGGGGGAGAATATTGAAGGCTACTACCAGGCTTTTCATATGCAAGATGCTTCAATGAATTTAGAGGTGCTCCAATTATTAGCACAATTACCTGAGGTTTGTGATACAGTGCCAATGTCTTCGGAGTCACAAAGTGGGCTGGGGCTAGGGCTACTAAAGGTCTGTGTCAGTCAGAGCCTAGGGTAAGTAGAAATCCAGGGAGAGGCAAGTCAGGGGACAGGCATACCTCTGCTGTCCTGGCAATTGATCAGATCCGTCAGTTCCAAATCAAGAAATGGAAATGCCAGCATGTGCACACACTGTCACAATGTGACCCATTTACAGCACAGCAGAACTTCTTATTTTGGTCAATAAAGTCAGCCCTTCATGAGGGACACTTCAGTTGATAGAATGTCAACTCTGGGAGACAGCAGAGTGACCCCACTGTGCATACTGCATCCCCTTCTGGGGTTCACAGTGGACCATCACAGGAGAGGGCTCTGAAAATCCTTTGGTAAAGGAACTTGTTTAACCTTGACATATTATTTCCTCAAACTTACTCTGCCATAATTTTTTTTTAAAAAAGAATATCCATTATTTTTCCTATTACACTTGTAGGGTGTATGGCAGAGTTTGAGAAATGCCAAGGTGGACCATTTCTGCACTATACAGAGGAGGAAGAAGACACCTAGGTAGTTCATTACCGGTCTAAGACCAAACAGCCTTCCACGGTTCTCACCCCCTCCCTCCTTCTTCATTCGCTCCCCTCACATATCTCAGGTGCCTGCTCTGCATAGGAATTGCCACAGAGTCAATGGCAAGTAAGGCAGATGCCTCCATGCCTCAGTCCTGAGAGGACAAAGGGGAGTCCTTTGTGCCTAACCTGCCTGTAATAGGCCTCTGATTATAATGCAGTATAGAGCTGACTGCTGCAAAATCAATAACAACATTGGGAGGGGATGGACTTCAATTTTTCAAAGTGATTAGGGTTAAGCCAAAAAACCATTTTACTTTTAACTCTCTTGTTGAAAATCATTCTAAACTATATAATTTGCACTTCACTTTAGTATTATCATTCATTCTAATATAGTTGTTGAACACCTGCTATGTGTCATCATATAAGGATGTGGAACTATGTTGGTATTTAGATTGAAAAGACCATAGATGGTTTAAGAGACGATGTGTAGTAGTACTTATTTTAGGAGCATTTGAGAAACTATTGTTCCCCTCAGTATTTCCTTTATATGAAATTGTTTTGCTGTCATTTATCTCTTGTCCCTCTAAAAATGGAAAGTATGAATAGTTTTGTTAGGGTTGGCTACCTTGGGTTATCTGAGTGCTATAGAGGAAAATAGAAAGTTCTCAGTAAACAATTGGCTGATTAAGAAGCTGGGTCTCACTAGTCAGAGAACAACGTTGGCTTAACACAGGCACGCACAGAGGGGCCTGTTCTGCTATTCTCAAACATGAGACAAGGAGTCGTCAGAGGCTTGTAAATGTCTTCCCAAATAAGTCTTGAAAGAACTTTAAAATTTAAGATCTGACAAGCCACAACAGTAATATGTTGGAAACCCCATTTATTCAGGTTTCCTCTTAAATATCTGCCCAATTTAGGTGGTTTGACAGGAAGAGAAACTATATGGTGAGAAAATTCTGTCTGGAACTATAAATGTCAAATATTTCTTATCTGCGTTACCTTCTGTTCCTTTTGTCCTAACCATTAGTTATGAAAATATCATTTACTGTCATCTCATTCACTCATTCATTCTTTGACTAAACCATTCACTCATTAATATTTGATCACTGATATGTGCCAGACTCTATTATGGTTACTACAAATATATTGATGAACAAAACACAAAATTTCTTGCCCTCACTGAAGTTACAGTCTAGTATGGAGAGACAAACATTGTAAATATCACTTTTTTTTCCCACATGTAATTTCTATTAATGTAAAACAAGATAGAAGGACAGGGAAGACTAAACTTATGTTAGAACCTCTTCAGAATTTAGTTTAGATGCTCATCTGGTGGACTGAGCTTCTACTACTCCTTCCCTGGAGGCTCCTGCTGCTAACATATATCACCTGGAAGTGTCTTCCTCTTTGAATTTAAATCCCTAGTCTGGTCTGATGCGAGTTTTCCAAACAACTTGTTCCAAACAACAAGTTTGCATCAGATAAACATATTAAAGTCTATTTTCCCACTTAAGATCCCTTGAGTTTCATTCCAGGTTTGAAGAAGAGACTTTTTATAGAGTAACTAAATTAGTTGAAGAGACAGGATTACTGATAGGATCGATTGTCTTTGAATTACAATACACATTTGGGAAAAGAATGTAGGTAACAGATGAGTTCACAGCACACTTACATTTTTAAAATGTTTACCATTGGACTACATCTCCAATGGTAATATGACATTAGGTTTTATTTTGAGGCAGGATCCTGCTAAATTCCTGAGGCTGGCCTTGAATTTGCCATCCTCCTGCTTTAGCCTCCCAAGTCACTGGGATTACAGGTGTGCACCCAGCTTAAAATCTTATTTGGAGGAAAATACATTCTCTAATGGGAATATTTTCTTGCCTACTTAGTAGGAAGGTACTCAGACCTTTCCTTATTGAACTCCATGATAATTCTTCCCATTCAAAGATCAGCCACTGAGTCCTTTCAATGGTCCCAAGCATTGGGTATCATGTTCCCTTTGCCAATGGATTAAAGAGGAGCTAGTCTAAATTATTAATGAAACTCCAAATCAGCGGCTGATTACTGGAAAGGGAAAAATTGTCTGTTCCATGCCAAAGTAAGCTGTAAAGACAGACATTTTTCTTTATCAAACACGAGGCCCCTGTCACTGGTCAGGTGGAATGGTTGGTGAAAGGCTATGAATGACAAGTTGCGTCGGGTGTATGGGGTGACTTACTCAACACACAGGGAAGCCTCTTGTTTTCTTTCATAGCTTAGATGATGGGATGAGAAACTTGTTCTTTATGTCTACGGATGACATCGGATTGGACTGGGTGGTTGGTTACTTGAAAGATGGAATTAAACATTAAAATAGTAAATCTGGTGTGATGAAAGGGGATATTGAAAGGATGAGTTGATATGATATAGTAGGTGTTATGCTACATGCAGAAACTATAATGACTCAGGTTAAAACGAGGTAGATTATACAATGGCTGGCATAGTGAATCCAAAGAAATGAGAGGGATAGGATTTTGGCAGGACACAGAATGCAGGTTGAAAAGGGGCCTTCTGAAGGATAGAAGGGGTATTTAGAGACTCTGAGATGAGGAAGCCTAGGTATTGTTCCACCTAATTCTAGGGCCTCTAGGCCTTCTCCATGGGCAGTGTTGCAGCTACTAACTTCTGAAACACTTTGGATAGATACTGAGCTCCATACTGACAAAAAAAATGATCAGAGATAATGTGTTTATGCAGAGCTGTTCTGGTTCTCCTAGACCCTGTTTCAGTAAGTGGTGCATTGTAGATAGGATTTATCTGATAAATGAATAAATGAAGAAACAGTGGTGAGAATGAAAAGCAAGAAAATTAATTTTCATCTCTTATTTAGAGAGCATCATTACATTATTGTCGCCTCATACAGACATGCAGATATACACACATTAATAGGCGGCACATGGGAAGTGTGAACTGACCAGTAGAGATCCTAAGAAGCTTACCAGATGGGGGGAACATTCTCTGGGCTGAGAAGACAAGCTTCACGGTCTGAAACACTGGGACCTAGGCCCTCCCAAACCTACATCAACGTAACCTTTTATGAGTTTTCCAAATAGCAAGGGGTTGGTCATGAAATACTGTCAGTATAGCCTTCATTAGTAGTCAGATTATTAAAGACAGAGTAGCAACTTTTTATGACAAGAAGAGCATAGCTTCTATTGCTAAATAAACTAGTCAAAAGTGTTTTGTTTGAATAATCTTAGGAAGAGTAGTCTGATTTCACACATGGGTGAGCTTATGCAGTGTTTGTCTTTCTTGCCTGGATTTCACTTAATGTCCTGATTTGATTGTCACATAATGTATATGTGAATATAATCATCACATTGTGCCCCAGAAATATTTACAATGATCATGTGTAAATCAGAAATAAAAAATATAAAAGAAAGATCTTAATTGACTCGAAAGATAAACTTAGAGGTGTTATAAATTCTCTGGCTTCCTCAGTAATTTGCAGTGAAGCTAAGTCTCTTCTCTGAGTCTCCAAGACAGCTAAAAGTAGAGGAAATTAGGTGTGTGTGTGTTTTTTATTTCTGAGAGTCTGAAAGGGAAGACAGTTCTTTGGCTGTAAAGATCATGCAAGCAGAAAAGGCTTAGAAAGACCTGGTTTTGTAATCTGTCTACTCCCATGAGAATTGGTTTGCTTGGAGTAGGGCCCAGGAGTCAAATGGAATCAGATTTGAAGCTCACATTTGAAGTAATTGTTTTTTATCATGGTGATATGCAACAGATACAGATTCAGAAATGCTCACTGCACTCTTACTTTGTACACAGGAGGATATTGGGAGCTTCTTCTCCAAAGACCCACAAGGTTAGCTACAAAGAGATACTAGCTACCTCTTACTGGTGGCAGATGCCCTTCACCTAGGTATCATGGGATCCAGAGCTATTTTCAAAGTCTAAGCACTAGGGCTGGGGTTGTGGCTCAGCGGTAGAGCACTCGCCTAGCACGTGCGCGGCCCGGGTTCGATCCTCAGCACCACGTACAAATAAATGCATTGTGTACACCTAAAGCAAAGTCTAAGCACTGAAAAGTGACTCCCCCACTCTTCCTTCCACACCTTTTCTGTCTCTGACATATCACCTGCCCTCTACCATGATCCCCACCTCAGAATCTTATGGAAATAGGCAAGTACTAGGGGCAGGCAGAGTAGAAGGAGGATCAAGTTGTGGGCCCTGGGGCAGATCTGTAGCAGCTTGTGGATTTGGAGGCACATGTTAATCACCTATTTGAAACAGCATAGGCTATGTGAGATGGATTTAGGGGGGAGACCCTGGGTTGCATGTAGGTTGCAAACGTTAATATTTATTGAAGACTTAGCATTCATGAGGTGCTGTGCTGTGCATTTTACAAGTAACAACTCTTTAATCAGCACAATAACTCTCATGTAGGGAACACATCTATTCCCATTTAATTAATTAGGAAACCCAGGCAGCAGAGAGGTCTTAGGAACCTAACCAGATGACATAGATTTTTGTCTAGTTTTCTTCTCTGATAGTAGAGGTAACATCGGCCTAAAAGGGTTTGGAGGAGAACTAATCCAGACAAAGAATGTAAAGTGTTTAATTGGGGGAATACCACCCAGTGGCCACGAATGACTGGCATACTCTTTGAGATTCTATTGATGTGGTTCTGTATAGTGATTACTATGGATGAGGGCCATGATTGCTAATACTGCAAAAGAACATAATAAAAAGGTTAATTTATTTTTGGTTTTGAAATGTAATTTTCAATAGGCAGGTTCCAACCTAGGGACATGTTATTTTCAATAGTTCATTTATATACAAGCAGTTGTAAAAAAGATACTATACTTGTGCATGATGAATAAGTAAATAAATAATAAAAAAATTAAAAAAAAAAATAAATCAGCTATTCAAAACAGAAATACATTTCCCTAGAGAAATGATATAGTAAATGGTTAGCTCATTAAAGGCAATTTAATCTGTAAGACAGCGGAACTTTAATGTTAGTATTGTCAGCTGTGTTCCGGGAATATTCATTCACACTTAACAAACTTCTCCAATGTCCCAGGCACTGTCCTAGGTGCTGAATAGACAATCGTTGAAAACATGCCTGTTGCCTCAAGTAGCTTATAATTCAGTCAGCCAATGATTACAGTGGAGGGTGACAGAGGTAGGTCAGGCTGCTGGAGGAGGGTTTGGGTAGGGACGTAGGGACAGGAAAAGGGCAGGAGAAGGGCAACAAAATACTGAAAGAAATGGAAATAAATAAAGAAATGGAGCCTTGCATGGGTTTAGGGCTAGCCCTGATACTTCATTTTCTACACTCATGCCCTACTTCTCGGGCTGTAGTGTTTTTCCTAAGCTCTCTTCTGGAGTATCTGAACCTAACAGTCCCTATTTTCCTGCAAGATCTGTGTCCACAAAATCAAAAGCCCTGTTCTTTCAGTCCAAAGGATCACATCCAGGTCTTCAGAGGGGATGATCTGAAAAGATGTCTTACTGATATGCAATTAAGCAATCACCCCACTTCCCTAAGAGAAACATCTTTTAAAATGTACTTTAAGAAGTAGATAGTTTAAAATTGTTCTTATATATAAGTTTTAAACTGGAAGGGTAAATGCATGAAAGCATTCCAAGAAATCAAAACAAAATGCAAACAACAACAACAAAAAGAGTGGTCATACAGACCAATCAGCCCAGATGACAGACTGCCTTGGGAACCATTTTCTTTCAGCCAGTCCCACTTATTCATTGACCCATCACACATGGGAGTGCTCGTATGACCAAGAGTGGTTAGGAATGAAGAGGCCACTTCTCTGGGTTGTGTGCAACCCATAAGCACTCTTCCTGGGACATGGGGGTACTGGGTGATGTGCAATCTTAGGATATCTCCAACTGAAAATCAAAGCTACACTGTGACCACTGTGTTTAAGGAGGAGGAAGAAAGCCTCCACTTTCCAACACCAAACTCCTCCTAGTCTCCCCCATGTCACTAGGACTATTGTAAATGCCCCTCACTGCTGTGCAAACTGTCTAGCTTGCACACTCGGGCTCAGAGGACTGGGTGACAAACAATTCCATCAAAACACTTTTTTAGATGACTTGGGGTTGAGAGATAAGGTTTTACCTCCAATTCAAGAGGAGATTTTGAAGCTCTAGTGCAAGATAACAGGTGAGGTAGTCAAGAAATAAGCCCTCCCAAATGTGATGACTAGGGAATAAAATAGCTATTTCTTTGCATATAGTGGGTTCTAAGCAAATCAGTGACTGAATGGTAAGTCTCTTTTCAAGTTAGTCTCATGCTGTGAGATTAGTTCATTGCTCTCTCTCTCTCTCTCTATCTCTGTGCATGTGTGTGTATGTGTGTCTATGTGTGTATTGATCATTTTTGTGTATTTTGTGTAGTGGGTCATACTTGCCCTTGACTGCAGGTACACTGAGGCTCAGCGAATTTATACCACAGCTGACCCCATATCCTACAAAATGCATTTATGATTGTCATATCACAGAGGTATTCAAGAAATAAGCTATTCTGTCCACACTGTTTGGACTCCAAGTCATTCTAAATTATGTCTGGCCAGGTGGTGACCTTCCATGTCAGGGCTCAAGTTACATCAGGGTAATGGTGCTCTGGGAGCACGTCTGGTGCTGAGAGCCAAGACTGGCATTGACTCTGCCTCCATCTCCACTTGAAGACTTCTTAGCCTTCTCAAAGCAGCATCAGAGGGTTAAAGCCACTCCCCTGGCAGTCTCTTCTCATTAGCAACCTGAATTCACTTCTGTGCTGAAGGCTGCATTGTTCTTGGGTGTTTGAATATCAATTTGCATAACGAAGCAGGTGAGAGTGCCTCTTGCCTGTTCAGGCAGCCCTGATTGGCAGAGAGAAAGGGATTTTGTACATAATTGGCTGCAATTAATTTGATGTGCTTTTATAAGGATAAAAGGAAAAAGCAAAAAATTGCTCAGCACTCCAAGTCAAAACCACATCTGCACCCTCTGTGGTGTGTATGCATGTGTTTGCAGCGATAGGTGGGTGTGTCTTGTAAAGGCATGTTCCAGTGAATAAACCTCCTTATGTGTTCAAGTGCTTTTGTTTTTTTTTCCCCCCACCCTGGGAGCGATAAAAGGCTTACTCCCCAGAGATTCCTCTGCCCTGGAGGTCCTGGGCTGCAGTGTCCTTTGTAACACAATGCTGTTAACCATCTTGTTCAATTTGTATTTGAGGCCACTAGGAGACATCATTAGAAATTACAGCATTCTTTCTTCAGTATCAGGATAACACCCAGCTCAACATCTCTTTTGTACTCGGTCCAAAAAAGGCTGAGTCCCAGCTGTCTCAGGGTTTGTTGGCAATCAGTTCTTGCAGAAAACTTAACTGGCTTATACTTTACTCAGAACATGCTGTGGTGCTAGTGATAAGGTGGGAGATGTGTGATTAAGTTTCAGAATTAAGCATTTAGGTAATTTAGTATCAAGGTGGTTTGTAGCCTTAAGCAACTCAAGGTGTCCTTTTCACAAGTACTTCAGAAACAGCATATATGGTTCTCGTTTTATTTCTCTACTAATATGAGGATGGAAGAGTGGAATTGTGTACATTGCCCTTTATTCCAATCTTTCCTCTCATTTTTTCTTTTCCCCTAGCAAGAAGTTTCCTGAGAGTGGCATTTTTTCCTTATGTATATTGGTTATGGCCTGGATGAGAGAAAACATAGTACCCAACCATATTCAATGTCTCTTTGGTTCCTCCATCCAGTCAGTCAACATTAAATGAGCAGCTCTGAAACAGGCAAGGGGATGCACACAAATAACAACAGGGCCTTGCTGAAAATAGTTCTGGGCTGAAGTGGACAAAAGTCTCTTCAAGGTTCCTGTTCACTCACAACTGGGTAGAGTAGTCTGTGGTCTGAGTCCTAGAATCACTCTCTTCAGAATCTGAAAAGCCAGACCAGAGAGTGTATACTAATCAGCCTGGCACACAGTATCTGTTCACTAAATCCAATAATAAGAACAGAGAAAAATAGGTAGACTTGGCCCCAGGAATCCCAATGGCTATTCCATAGCCAAGAAATAAAAAGTCAAAGTGAAGCCAGTTCTGATAGGTCTGTATTCTAGTTCCTCTTCCACTCTCTTGGGGGCATTTGAGACAGTGGTAGCAGGAAGAGGGCCATAAGGACAGGAAGGACTTCCCTGACGGCACTATAGTGGTCTGGCATTGACACCTGTATGCACGGCAGATGTTCTCCTTGCCAGGCAAATTCATGGGTTCCCAGAGACACTTCCACTGAGAACATACCTGTACCCCCTTGGTGCAGCTGGTCCCTCCACTTTGCCTCAACATGGCCAGGAAGTATTTGGGGAAGGGTATCTTGAAAGACACCTTGCTCCACTCCAGGCCCAGGCTGACTCCCTCCTTCCCATGTGGCCTGATCTGGCTTGAGAAACAGATTTGCCCTGCCATGAGTGGCTATTCTAGCCAAGATCTGTCATCTTCAGCCTTTCAGGTATAAGTCAAATGCCAGCCCTTTCTTTAACTGCAGAGGCAAATGTCAAGCTCTCTAAATGATCTCCTCAAACAACTTAGTGGGTAACAGAGAAGAGAGAGGCATGCCACAACCCTCCAATAACATCCCCCCACAAATAGCTTTCTTTCATAACCTTTTTTTTTTTTTTTTAAAAAAAAAAAAAAAAAAAAAAAAACCTTTGGTTTTCTGGCTGCCTGCTTGACTGCATAGGTGACAGCTGCTGCATATAGCCAATTGGATAGAGTCCTATTTAGTTGAAAAGGGTTCCCCAAGTGATTTTAATATTGACACTCTGCTGTGCCCTACCATTTTCCCTGGCAGCCACATTTTCCTGTGCACCCAAAACAGAAAGAACTATTAGTACACACTACTTTTATTCTTTTCAAGTGAGGACTCAAGACCCATTATCTCCCTGCTCCCAAGTCTTCTGAAGATCCAAGCTGCCTCCATTGCAAGGGAGCTGGCCTGTGTATTTTCTTCTCTCATTCTGATGGCTCTCAGGATCCTATTGGCCTGGAGTCAATCTGAGCAAAATCCCCCACTGAAGGAGACTAGATTAAAATACAGGAAGAAAGGTCTGAGACTATGGTGTTGACAGAATGTAAGCAGACTCTCTATAGTTCTCCGTGACCCATGCTGGAAAGGAAATCTTGACATGAAATTGGAAGCAAAATGACTGGGCTTCCTTAGTCTCAGCCAGTCTTAGGCTCCCACTGACACTTGCATGAGCCCATTTATGCAGAAAGCTTCCAAAATATATAATAATCTGCACACACAGCCCACTGAGAATCTTTTCACTCTTACCAACATTACAGTAGGTGGCATCAAGAGGGCAGATAGGCTGGAACATCTACAAAAGACCAGAGCCAGCCCAGCCCACAATTTTAACTGAGTACAATTCTGACATCTCTAAATTATGATTCATTCTAGGCTTGATGCCTTTGGCCACATATAAATTTTCATGCTGCATTAATTTGTCTCGAAGGACTTGAACTTAGTTGCTCAGAAGTGAAACACTAATTCTTAATATATCCTCAACCCACAAGTCAAGATTTAGTGAGCATATAAAAGCTTAGTCTCCTTGGACTAAAACACTTATTTATAACTTTTTTGTTTTTAATCAGAGAGAAAAGGATGTTGAAGAATGCTCTAATTTTCCTTTGATGTAAATAAATTTCAGAATGAAATTATCTTTTAACAGCCAGCTGAATGGATATAGCTCTCTTCTCTGAGAACCAAAGACCTGCCTGTAAATAGATTCAAAGTTCAGCAGGAGGCCTGGGAACCACTTACTCTTCCCAACCTGGAAAAGATGGCCTGATGTGGGGAGCCATCAAGTGAAAGTCACAGTGCACTCAAAGATCCAAGCAATTCAGAAAAAGGCTCACTAACTTCTCCCACTTGTACAATACCTGATGCTTAAAGGATAGCTTACTATATGCTATGTGCTTTGGCTTTTGTTAATGAAAATTGTTGCCTGTTGCTGGTTTTGATTTTGGGCCCAATTCAGTTCAATTCAGGTGGGGAAATTATGAATTAATACTCATGCTAGTTTGCATAGATGCAGTTTTTTAAAAAAAATAAAATCAGTAGCTCCAGGAAGTCACTAGTCATCTAATACCCTGCATAAGGGATATCTTTCTAAGAAGAGTAATACAGAGAAGATCTAGCCCAAGATTAGGTTCTAATGTTTTTCCTCCTCCTCCTCCTCCATCCCTCCCTTCCTTTTTCTCTTGTCCTCTCCCTTTCCCTCCCTCCATCTTGTCCCTTCCTTGGTTTCATTTCATTTCACAAAAATATGGTTTCAGCATTTAATATCTGCACAAAGAGATACAACTGATTTCTTTTTTCCAGGTGAGAAAGACAAACCTTTTGAGACCCACTTTGTAAAACTTATGTTCTGAGCACATAGGAAGCACGTTCCTTGTACAGCTCTGTGAATGCTAAGTTCCTAATTACAGAGTTATCTTGTTATATAATTTTGTGGGATGGATAAATGGGGTGTGTGTGAGTGTGTATTCCTGTGTAACAAAGAAGATATCTACGAGAAGACAGAGGACCCAATCGCCTTTGATGAAAAAAGAGTTACCTATACCTGATGATCAAATAGAGTTCCTTCCAGTTCTGTCATATGAACCACATAGCAAAATCCTCTAGAGGAGAAGGGTGCACCAACACTCTTTTCCCCACAAAGGATTTGTGAATGTGATGCATCTCACAGAAACAAGCCCTCAACCTCCTTTTGATAACGGCATCATTAAGAGGCCTCATGGAAGGCTGTGAGGAAAGTGTGCACACAGCAGCACACCACATATGCGACACTGACATTAATCAGGCACAAGGACACAGAGAAAAGGAGCACAAATGAACACTTGAGTTTTTCACAGCCTCCCTAAAATTAAGCAGCAAGAAGTTTCCCTCTGCATGCAACATGTGTCTCCCTGAAAATCTCCAGTGTGAAGTGGACCAGTTTTCTAGACAGAGAAGGACTGCAGTTGGTCCTGCTGTAAGAAATTCTCACTTCAGAAGGATGGGGCTGATGGCCAAGAAAGGGATTGAGTCAATGAGGAGGAGCCTTGAATTGAAAGAACGCAACAAGCCTGAAGCACAGGTTGTAGAAGACCTGTCAGGATGCTGTGACTGCCATCGCAAACTACCACAGGTAGAACTTTATGTTCACACAGTTCTGAAGACTGTAAATTCCAAATCAAGGTGTGCCTGAGCAGTGTTCCCTCCAAGGCTCTAAGGGAGAGTCCATCCCTTGGCCCTTCCAACTTGTGGTGGCTCCATGCTCTTCCCAGGGCTTGTATCCCCACAATCTCTGCTGCTGCCTTCATATGGCATTCTCTTCTGTGTGTTTTCTCCTTTTCTGTGTCAAATCTCTTTGCCTTTTTCTAATAAAGACACATGTCATCGGATTTAACATCCACCCTGATAATCCAGGAAGATCTCACCTTGAGATCTTAATTACATCTGCAAAGATCCTCCCCCCCTCCCAAATATGTTCAACCTTCACAGGTTCTAAAAGTTAGGAAGTGAATACATTTTTGGGGTGCCACTTTCAATCTGCTACAGGCCCCAACAGGATAGCAGAGCTCAGAGTGAGGAATCCCATATGAAAAGTCGGGAATGTTAGGAGGTCATTGGAGGGGAAGAGGGTGTGCAGGCTAATGAAAAAACATAGGGAAAGGAGTCTCTGGAGCCCTGTTGGGAGCCTAGTTGTCAATATTGGGTCAGCAGCAGCCTGAGATATGGAGAGTGACCACTGCTAGTCCCCATCAAGTGTTGAGCTGAGGTTAGGGATTTCCTGTCCTAGTCAAAATGAATTCAGGAATTAAGGTTCAAGGGTATATGTAACCCATGCTTAAATAAAATCAGAGAACTGTTGGTAGTTGGTCCTAGTGGACAGACCTGGGTTTATTCTGGATCCATCTGGATGAAGGTCACCTTGGCTGCACCTTGGCGGGAAGGAGGCAGGTATAGAACTTGGGGCAGCAGTTCATGTAAAGGATCACACTGGCTCTGCCAAATAGGAGAGAAAAAGGGCAGGTGTCCCTTCCCAATCCATGTATATTCTGTACTTCATATGCTATGAGGATTTGGGGACTTTTACTCCCCTGCCATTTCCTCGAGACCTGCTACTAATCAGCTGTTACAAGAGGACTAGTTGCTTGACAGCCTCAGAGGACTTCCATGCATGAATCATACCCTCACATTTTGCTCAGCTACCTGGATGTTCAACCCAAGCCCTCACTGCTAGTGCCCTGGCTAGTTAGTCATGCCTACTGCTTCCCTGCTATACTATTTTTATCCCAGTATCCAATGGTTTGACCAAGATGGTCTGGGCCAGAACCAGTATGTGACAGATTGGGTTTGAGGTTAGCTGTCTCCTGCTGGCTTCAAGCCTAAAGTTAATAGGGCAAGGAAAATACATTTGTACAATGGAAAGCATGGCCCTACTTCCTCACAAATGCTTGAATACCATCCAAACAATTTTAGGTAGTAGTACTATAAATATACATATCACCAGACTGGTTTTCTTCTGGAATGCATATTTACTTATTTACTTGTATGTTGATTTAAAATTCATACCCTGATGACTTAGTCCATTTTACGTTCTTTTAACAGAATTCCACAGGCTGAGTAATTTATAAAGAAAAGAAATTTATTTCTCACAGTTCTGAAGGCTGGGAAGTCCAGGGGCATGGCATCAGCATCTGGTGAGGGCCTTCATGCTGCATCAAAACATGGCAAAGGGCATCAAGTGGTGAGGAAGCCCGCACTCACGACAGAAAGGGCAGTCAAATGGGAGCAAGAGAGTTGAGGAAGCTGAACTCACTTTTGTAACAGAGTCACAGTTGTCATAACTAACCCACTTTTGAGATGGTGATACTAATCCATTAGGTCATGAGGGCTCTGCCTAATGCTCATGACCTAATGCTCATGACCTAATCACCTCTTAAAGGTCCTATCTGTTGACACTGGCAATTCAAAATGAGCTTTGGATAGGAAAGCACATGTCTATATCCCCAAAGGATAAAAAGTGACTTTCAGACCCTATGGGACTTCTCAGAAACCAAGAATAATTGCTATTTAGAAAAGCCATGGGGTCCTCATTTAGATGTTCCATGGTCATCCTGACTTTAGATGATAACTGCCCTCTTTGAATTGATGAGAGTTTGTTGATATCTTTGAATTGATGAGAGTTTGTTGATATTGAAAAGTTAAAGTTCCTCTAGTTCTTTGAGGGAAAGAACTACAAATGTAGTTTGATTGTCACAATGGTGGTCCAAATGTATGATGTAGGATGTAAGCAGATACCCACGAGAGCCCAGTTGTGGGACAGCAAAACTTCTGTGGCTATAGCTGCCCCTGCCTCCCTGCAGGGCTCCTTCATTCTCTGGCCCCACTGACTCTACAATTGGCCATACAACTCACCATTCTCTTCTGGCAATGCCATGTCCCATCACCCAATGGAAGCTTAAGGTCAGGGTTACTCTGTGCCCAGCCTAAAGTCAATTTGAAAGTCATTAGCCTATCCAAGTGGTGGAAATCACCATTATTGTCTGTTTAAAGTAATTCCCCTAAAATACTTATAAGATAAAGTGCAAATGTTAGAATACTATCTAATTATTATATCTCAATTAATTAGACAGCTTACTATTTAACACAGGAAAAGATTTAACTACTTAAGCTTCTACAAGGTATAGAGGAGGGTAGGAAGAAAGGCGATTTAACCAGAGAAAGCACTGGGATCCAAACAGGGCACATTGTTTAGGGGTAGCAGAAGCCAGGAACATCATAAGGGCAAGTTACTTAACTTCTTTATACTTCAGTTGCCTCATCTATAAATAAAGATATTAATAGCATCATTACATAAGATAATCTATGTAATAATGCATTTGGCATTATGCCTGGTTTATAAGAGCTGAAAAATATTAGCTGAGATATTATTGTTGAAGTTACATTAAAAATAATAATAACAATGATTGGGAGTAATAGGGTTAGGTTAAGTGGAGCCAAAATACGATTAAATGAGAGGGTAGAGAATTAAGTAAGAAAGTAGGGGCAAGAGTGTTGATCCCAATCTTTAGCTATGTCATAACTTTGCCTGGAATTAGCTCAAAGAGAAATATCCTGGCGGAGTAATTTTAGAGCCAAACATACCTTGGCTCTGTCACTTGATAATATGTGATTTTAGCGAAATTACTAAGCTTCTCAGAGTCTTAGTGTTCTTATTTGTAAAATGGGGATAATCACATCTTTATGAAGATTATACAAATAACATACAAGTGGCATAGTTAATGTATCCAGTGCCCAGCAAACACATCCCCCTCCGTCACCTGGCCAAGGTCTTTCCCCTTCATACTGTGGTTGGCAGACTGCAAAATGAGAAGTCCATCTGGATAGGTGAGAAACATGAGGATCAGCATTGTGGACTCTTTATTCACAGAAGAAAGAGGTCACCACCTTCCTTATACCCTCCTGCCACTGGAGCAGCTCAGCTGAACAAATGTACAGTAGGGCTGCTAAATATTAGAACTTGCACCCCTGAGTTATGGCATGTAGTGGAATAATTCTAAATTCACTGTAATGCGCTACTGTAAAATGGAAGCCATCCAGAAAAAAAAGGAGCACAGAAACAAGCTTTCATGGAAATTTAACTCTGGACATTCTGGCTTTGTACCTTAACATAAATGAAATCTCAGTACATTTTTTTGACCGAAAAAAAAAAAAAAAAAAAAAAAAGTGAAGACAGTTTTTTTTTTGTAAGCTATATAAATATAATGGCTACAAATATCTTTCCATCATCACTCAAGATATTTGTCATCTGAACTGAATTATATAGAAGATAAGTCATCTGTGATAGTCATACCAAATATTAGAACATTTCTTCATTGTAAATGTTACTTTCCTTGATGAAAATGTAATTACATTCAAGAGAGTCCTCAAAATCATCTCATTTCTATTCTCAACATTATTGTTTCAGTGTCTGTATTATCTTTCTTTTTTAAATTCATAGAATACACTTCTTCTCATGCATTACCATGCCAGTCCTAAGATTTCATTTTCCTTAGGTGTTTTGAAATAAAACTAATACAAATTTTGACATTATAAGTACACTTTCAAAATACTCTCCTTCTGATTTATATAACTGTTCCTGACACTAATATGCAGTTATATGTCATTAGTTACTTAAGTGTTTTCTATAATTATGTAAATTATGTTGACACTTTCTGGTAGGATGCTTACATTTTACTATTTTGTCATTTGCAAAGTTCTGAAGTATATCGGATAACCATTTTCAAATTAAACAGCTGTTAAAGGGTTCTTGCTGTCTCCTTGCTTTCTCTGCCTATAATGCTGAGTCTGCTGTTGTCACAGAAGGCTCCTAAGCACATATCCGTTCTCCACCTCTCTCCCCATAGAATTTTGCTTATTAATTTTAATGATGACCATGTTATGGTCACTGACTTTCTGGAACTCTTAGTCAGAGAGAGGGAAATACCATCACATACAGGTACATGGATTATTACAACAGAATATGGAAACAAGTGTTATAACAAAGGTATGAATATTTATACAGCAGAGGAGAAAGAGACTAGCCATTCAGATGGGCCAAGGAAAGCTCCACAAAGGAAGCGACCTTTAGTTTGAGTCTTGAAGTTTCAGCAGGAGTTTGGTGAGCAAGAACAGGGGAGAAAAATATCCTGGCCAGATACACAGATAGAGGCAAGGTCAGAAAAAATGAGGAGCTGAGAATGCCTTGGATGCAGGATGCAGGAACCTGAGCATTGGCCAAGGACACTAAAGAACTGGGGTACACTGGGAATCACTTATAAAGGCCTTGAAAGTTATTCCAGGGCAGAAAAAGTCATCAAACACAGCTATCTTTACTATAAAAGAACGGCAGGATCCAACTTTTCAGAACATAATGACATGATGTGGAGAAAAGACAGATGTCATCCTCTCTGTTGTGAGCAGCCTAGGATGATAAATTCCTTCAAATCCATAGAAAGGAAAACAATCTCCTTCTATTCCAGTTACACTTAGTTCACATAGAAATGCATCCAGTTGTTGCTGGGTGGCCCATGAGGGTAAAAAAAACATAAATACAGTGCTCTGCACAATGTTTAGAGACGTTTGAAGAAATCATTATGATAAAAATCACAGCATTGTGATAAATATGCCCATTTAATAATACAGAGTCCCAAGAAGGGCTGAGGTCTACCACACCTCTGCCATGTTGATACACAGTGACATGGTCCTGCCAAACATTGCCACATTAATGTGTGGGTACCTAATCCACTGTGCTTCAGCCATGTCCTGACGTGAACACTCTGCATACCTCTGAAAAATCTACACTTTGGGGCAGGGCTTCTGCCAAGCTTCTGCCACATCTGTGTTTTAGGGTAGGCATGGTCTACCTTACTGCATCACACCAAGTACTGAGCTCTGAGGAAGTAGGTATTCTTAGCTCCACTACTGCCTGGGTTATAGAAATTATCAAAAAAGGTGGTTGTAACAAAGGGAGAAGATGTCTAACTCGAATTTTAATTAGGATTAGAACAGCAAAGGATGCTGATGATAAAATAATAAGAGAAAAGTTTAAAAATGGGAAATAATAGCAGAATCAATAAAATAATAACATGAATAAATCTATAAAAATTGTGACTTGGATAAGAAAAATAAATAAAATCCTAAAAATAGGGAGAAGGAAATACAGAAGAGTATTTTTAAAATAAGAAAGAAAACCAAAAAGGACAAATCAGAGAAAGAAATATCATGAAATGGTAAACATAATGAATAACATATCTATACATACACATGTGTATATGTATACACGCACACACATACATATATGTACATGTATCTACCTATATGCATATATATATATATACACACACACACACACACACATATATATGTATATATATATATATTCACTCAAGAAGCCATTTGTCTTTCCTATATGCTTTTGAGTATTCTTGATGAATAGAGATGGGTAGATGGAGAAATCAGACCCTGAGCCCCAAAGTATCCTTTCTTCAATAATTTACTGAAGTGTTTAGGGTTTTATCTGGAGCAACCCAATGCATGTGATAAAGCATTACCTATTGGTCTAAAGGATATCTGTCTATAGCTTCATTTTGCCAATGGGAATGATAAGTCACATTTTTTAACCTCAAGGAAACAAAGAGTAGGAAATTTGTTGTAAGTGAAAGTCTCCAAAATTGTTTTGGCCATAAACTTTTCCATATACTCCATAAAGACATCTCTGATGGTTAGTCTTAGACCATCCTAGTTATCATAGTTTCCAGGAACAGATCTGCCACGGAAACTGAGATGCTTCAGGCATATATGGAGGGTCAGATGCATTTGGAACATGTTTTGTACATCCCCATCCAGAAAAGATGGAAACCAGCAGATACTTCCCTTCCTCTCTCAACTGCATGGGCCTGCAGGGAGGCCTGCAATTGGTATGGGGCAACCCATTCATCGGCATCACACAGGGGCAATCATCAAGTTAAATAGCAGTTACTTCCCTGCAAGACACAATGTGAACAACCCTCCTGCTCAGCCCTAGGAAAACACAAGTGTGTGAAAGAACAAAGGGAGAGCCTACAGCCAAATACCACTGGGAAGAAAATGAGGCCATAATGCTCTAGTCCCCTCAGTGTGGGTGCGCAGGGGCGAACCTCTAATAACACACCAAATAGGCAGCCCTGAGCTGGTGGGCCACCCAACTGAATCCAACAAGAGGTACCATGTATTCAGAAAACCACTAACATACCAAGCCTCTTATTTGCAGCCCAGGGTGTACTTGTGACAACCTTTTACAAATCAGGAGGTACACACGAAGTAATATTATTTCAGTAGGGAAACTGATTTCTGCTCCTATGTCACAATTTAAGAAAACATAAGAAAGAACTATCAATTCTAAAGATTTAGAAAATTAACAGGTACATGAGAACCTTGAGAACAGGATCAAAGGAAAGATGGAAGGTTTCAAATGGGCCTCTTACCTTTTTGTCACTCAGGCCAGAAACCTGGTCCACATATTCCTCTTGGATCATGAAGGCAGCTAAGTTGGCAGTGTAGCTGGCCAGGAAAATGACAGCAAAGAAGGCCCACACTGACACCATGATCTTGGAGGTGGTCCCCTTTGGGTTTTGCACAGGTACAGAGTTGTTGAACACTAGACCCCAGAGTAACCAAATAGCTTTGCCGATGGTGAAAGATGGGCCGCCTGGCTCTGGCAGAAAAAAACAATGCAGACACAAAGTTAAGCCAGAATCACTAGTTGTATTTCAACCTATAAGTTTACAGAGCTGGAAAGTCTCTGCTCAGAGCAGGTAGCCCTTCCATTAAGCCTGAACTTTTGTAGACAGCTTTATAATTTGAGAGTCTCTCTCTCTCTTTTTCTGAGAGCCCTAGGAAGGCAGAAGAGGGTCCTTAGGAGAAAAACCAGAGTTCTAGGGTGTGTGGTGGATCTTTCTCCAACTGTCTTCCTGCCTTCATACCCAAGACCATCAGAATTATGTGGAAACTGAGTAACAAAGGCTGACTGTGCCACTATGGTCACATTTGGGTCATTGTGATAATTTTTCCTAACTTTTATATTTGTATCTACCAAGGAAGCATTTTAACTTCCAAAACATCAGCAATAATTATATGTGGTCCTTTTCTACCATTGTCATAAGCCTCCTCCAAGTCTATGCACATTGGTATTGGAGGGTTTTGAATGCACTTTGTACTGATTATCCTTCAACCTCTAGCAGTTAGCATTCAATGTTTCAAAGACAGACTTGACCCTACTCCAATGTCAACATTTCCCAGCTGACTTCCTACAGTAGTAGCTTCTGTGTACAAGAATATCAGGAAGGAAGTCATCAACTTCCACCTGGCCACCTGCATCTGAAGTTAGAAAGGTAGATGTCTCTGACTTCCCTCCACTTGATCTTTACACAGATAGTACCAGGGTGTCTATCCATAGATGTATAGTAACTTCTATGCTAGCTCTGCTTCATGAGGGTAAAATCTTGCCTATTGTCTGGATCTCCACTGCAGAAATCAACATCTGCCTGCCCAATTTTATGACATATTAACATAGGTCTTATGATGTTTTCTGTGATCCTGATAGCATCTGCTCAGCCAACTACATCATCAGGGACTACACATGTTGAATCTGATACCTAACAGTATATGCACATCTGTGCACGTGGACCCTATTTAATGAAACAGATGTGTAACTAGAAAGTCATTTATAAACCAGTTTTTAAAGTTGTAAAATGCTCTAAGACTTGATATTTAAAGTGGCACAGTACTGAATTCCTTTGTGAAGATAAACAGCTTATGATAAAGTGAGTAATTGTAAGCTCTTGCTCTGAGTACAGTAAATCTGGATTTTTACCTTCTGTTTCCTCGCCACCTAACGGTGAGAGGGCAGTGCACATGAACTCTAGTTATTGACATTGTCAACCTATCTACATACTCATGTGATTCCCAGAGGTTTCCCTTATTACTGGTGCCCCTCAGGCTGGGATATAGGTCATGGCTTCTGAATGGCCCTTTAGCACAAGTGGATCACCACTGACTGTACCACTGTGTGAGGACATGGAGAGTTCCACCCCAGAATACATAAACCAACTCAGAAGGTAGGTCTACACTTGGAAATATGTCAGTGAAGTGCTGATTCACAGCGTAGACTGTGAATTCAATAGAAGCATATGGAAACTTTTACAAAATATGGTTGCCTGAAATCTACCCCCAGTGATTTTTATTAAATTGGTATATGTTGGTCATTATATTTTTTAATTTAATTTAATTTTTAATTAGTTCTAATTAGTTATACGTGACAGTAGAATGCATTTTGGCACATTGTACACAAAGGGAGCACAACTTCTCCTTCCTCTGTCTGAACATGGTGCAGAGTTCAAAGGAGAAAACCACTATTTTGAAACAGAATGGTTGAAGCCCCACCCTAGGCTCAGTGAATAAGAAAGTGAGGTCCAAACATCTTTGTCTTTTAAGTGCCCCATAGGTAATCCTTCTTAAGAGCCAAGGTTAAGAAACTTTACTCTTAAGAGTATAAAACTCCAGGATAACAGACACATTCTAGAATGACAAGACTCAGAGAAGGTAGACTATTTCTTAATCCTGGGGTTCTCAGGAAGCTTCAGAAGAGCTATTTACAGGAATCCCATGGCCTCCTTTGGAAATCTAGCAAACTTTTAAAAGTGTATGTGCCTCAAACATCTGGGTAGCCCCTCTCATCTCTGGACCTACCTACCCAGGAAATTGGCCTCCCATCCATTGTAGCTTTGGGTGAGAATTGGTCTACCCTGCCCATTCCATACATCTAACTCCTATGCTCCCTGGCAAGGGACATTGATCTAGGACCATATGCTTGGGAGATCTTGTACCTCAGCAGTGATCCTTTGGCTCTGAGGAACTCTGCCAGTCACAACCACCTGCATTTACCTTGAGGCAACCTATTTTTCCTATCCTGAACAAGTGTGTACAGTCTGTCTTGTTAGTCACACCCCATGTTCCAACAGACTGTCCACGGCCAGCCTAAGGTCATCAAAAGTTTTTTAGAGAGAAAGATTAGAGCGAGCTGTGACACTTTAGTTAGAAAGATAGAACACTTACTTCATCTCTATTTCTGTCACTCTTCCCCAGTTTACTTCTTCATTGGTTTCTCTTCTGGGTTTCTCTTCTGTAACCGCTCTGCCTACGTTCTGGCCGCTCTGAACTGGGCTTTTCACCCGAAACCTTCAGGTTTGCGGGTGCCTACAGGTGCGTCACATATGAACCCATGGCATAGCTACAACAGCCCTTCCTAATTAGGGCTCCTTCAGAACTCACAGAAATTCAAACTAACATCTTATTTGGGGTATTTCTAAAGCATCACCAGCTTGGTGACTTAGAAGACTGAGGGGATTTTTTTTTTTTCCCCCAGAAATGCATAAACTAGGAAGAATACAGATTAGGGAAGAAGCAGAGGTTAAGGAGAATTGGAATTATGAAATAGAAAAACATAGAAATCCACTGGTTCCAGCTGGCCTTACCTCTGCCATCAGCGAGGCACCTGTTATAACCCACAGGGCTGAAGTATTCAAAGACAAAAACAGCCACGGCTGAGACGATGAGCAGCATCACAAACATCATCACCCATACGTCAGCACTGAATGGCTCTGGGAGAAAAAGAAAACAGTGCTCAAGGTCAAAACAGAACAAACAGATGCTAATTATTTCACATATTCATTTGGTCATGCAAACAAATATTTGGGGGGGGGGGACAAGAAACAAGTGTGCTGTGTGCCTTCGTGATCCAGAGACTGGTTCAGGGAGAAATCAAACATGCCTGGGCAGATCCATCCCCCAGATGGGCATGTCAAGGTTGCTTTCTTCCAACCATAGGAGGAACACATCCTCATGCTCTTGGGCCTTCTAATATTTGTAGAGATAGTTTCTGCTACTATTGGACCCATATCTGGGTCCTTTATTAAAAGGTATGATTGGAAGGAGTATGGTATATGGCATATAAGTGAATTACATTGGACTGACTTGGTTCACGTTTTCATCTATATGGCCATATCACAAAGGGGAGGCCCCCAATTCCTTCCCCAGTGTTTCTCAGATTTGCAATCAAATTAATTCTCAACAGACTTAGCTACTATTTCAGAGTTGAATTGATTCAGTAATAATTATGTACAATAATAACTATCCTTTGTATAGTTATTGAATATTGTATCACTTATTTTAACTTTTCCATCTAGATTTAGTTTTTCAACCCCTTTTGATGTGTGTTTTTTTTTTTTTTTTTTTTTTTGTGTGTGTGTGTGTGGTACCTGGGATTGAACTCAGGGGCACTCGACCACTGGGTCACATCCCAGCCCTTTTTTGTATTTTATTTAGAGACAGGGTCTCACTGAGTTGCTAAGTGCCTCGCCATGGCTGAGGCTGGCTTTGAACTCGCGATCCTCCTGCCTCAGCCTCCCAAAGTGCTGGGATTACAGGCATGCGCCACCGCGCCCGGCTGTTTGTTTTTTTATTTATCTGTGGTACTGGATATTGAATCCAGGGCACCCTACTACTGGGCCACATCCCAGCACTTTTTCATTTTTTGTTTTGAAACAGGGTCTCACTAAGTTGCTGAGGTTGGCTTTGAATTTGCAATCCTCCTGCCTCAGCCTTCCAAGTCACTGGGATTACAGGTATGTGTCACCAATATTTGGGAATATACTGGCCCAAGAAAATATAGTCCAGCTAATACATTTTATTTGACATGATTAGTATATAAGAATATGAGTCAATGTTAACAAATCCATCCACATTGAATATCAGTATCTGTAACAGAGGAATTTAATAGATGACATGGGAATGTGCATAAGTTGTGGTTCACAATCACCATCTAATTCCTATTATCAGGTGACAGTGTTGGGACAAGACCAGGTAAGATAGCAAGAATATTGCACACAAGTTTTCTTTATTATCTCTAATCATTTTTGTTGAATCCCTTCCAGGTGAGCTAACTCTCTCTGGCTTAGAGGTGTCCAGGCACTGAATGCTGTGTTGCAGAAGCCATCTCTCTGAAGACCTATACAAAGGGACAATTGCTATTCTTTCTCATGATGCAATATTTCCTCAAATGTGTCTCAAAATAGTTCTGGCCTTTTTAACTGTCACATCACATTGTAAACTCATAACTAAGTGAATTAACATTCTGTTTTCCTCATCTTCCAAGTCATTAATACAGATGAAATTGAAAAGGGGGAAAATGGCTGAAAATTAGAAAATACATTTCTTCCTCTGAAACCTACTTTACTATTGTACTTCCAAAAGAATTATAAAAGCTTGGTCACTTAATAAATTTAAAAAGAAGCTTGATAAAGCCCCAGAGCTTGACATACCAACTGTGAAATATAAAACCTTTCTACAGCAGTCAGACTTACACATAGAAAGTAAAATTGAAAGCCTCTATATGATAGTGTATAGACTCTAATTGATTGTAATCCCACCTTGATTTCACTTTTTCTAAGATTGGGGAATAACTGAGTCTGTGATTCTGTGATCTCCCATTCCCCCCTCCCCACCACCATTAAGCCCAGGGCAATTTTATATCCAAAAAATGCAACAAACACCTGTATTAACCTTTATAATTTACAAAGCACTTTCACCATCTACTATCATGTATGAGTCTTTTAGTTACCCTTTCATTTGGGATTACCATATCCATTTTGTAGAAGAGTAAACCAAGACTGAGAGATCAAAGTACTTTCCAAGTTCTTACAGAGAAAGTGGCAGTTAGGTTATGAACAGAGGTTCTCAAGACAGAACCTGTGTCTGTGCTCGTCCTAGTTTTGCATCTTTACCTGCCTACCACACTGAATCCTTGGTTAGGGGTGGAATTCTGAGATGGTCAAATGTGGACTAGAACACAGTCTCTGAAGGCCACATGCTTGAACTTTATCCTAGATCTGTCAGTTTTTAGCTGAGAAATTTATGGAAAATTACTTAACCTATCTCATATTCCATTTCCTAAGCTAAAACATGGGTATGATTATAGTACCAATGAGTTATTATAACCAAACATGCATGATTAATGCCTGGTATATCATATATTAGGTGTTGAATAAATTTTGGATTCTCTTACCCTGCAACTAACTCTTTTTCATCCCAAAACACACAATACCACACTTTGCCTAACAATTTTGTCATTACAGGGATAATTGATTCTTCCAGTTTAGAAGCTGTGGTTAGTGCTGTTCTGAAAGGGTTAGAATTAGAGTGCATTTTGTTTTTATCTTTTAATGTTCCAATCGCCTCAAACAGAAAAAATACAAGTAAATTGTATCCAGAAGCCATGAGAATTAATGCATGTGGTGTGTGTTATCCAATAACATTTCACATAAGACCAGCAGAGTCAGAATTTGCTCCACTATGAATAAGAAGATAAGCTAAGAAACTTCAATGATTTATATAAAAATTCTATGGAACCTATAATTCTACTTAATGTTACATTAATTGAGTTAATTCTTTATAGATAGAGCTTAAAGAAATGACAGTCACTGTCTATTCAATTATCCTCCTTTTAAAAATGTTCATGTCCCTTGGAGTGATTGTGACTTGACCAAGGGCTTACAGCTTGTTTATGACCAAACCAGGCTCCTGTCTCCTAGACCAATGTTCTTTTTCAAGGTGACATTTAATTTCCCACCCCCTTGCTCCACAGCCCCTGCAAAAATTATGGGATATGAGCTCACAAACGACCTCATCTAATTGAAAACTTGGCCTTATCTCACCTAGACTTATATCACATATAAGGATTTTGACAGTTAAGTGATGCTGGAGGGTGGGGAAGTAGAGAATGATAAGGGGAAGGATGGGGTAGGGTGGGAGGAAACATCGAATCAGTTCTGGCTGACAAAAGCCTCAGAAAATTCATGTGACAACAGAAAACCTTTTTTGGTAGCACTGAGCTCAATTCTTGAAGATAATTAAAAATAAATAGGTATTTCAATGATATCCAGAATTAGAAATTTTTATAGCAGGAAGCAGCCTCAGAGATGGGCTAGCTGAAATGCCTTCTATGGCTAAGGAAACTGAGTCCCAGGATGGAGCAAATTTGCTCAAGGTCAGATGGTGACTAAGTGATAAGAAGGGGACTCAGATGTAGGCCTCTGATGACCAATGCAGGAGTGTTTTCTCATGGAGCATTATGCCTTTCTATTACTCTGGGTGTTCTTCAGCTTTCAGGTTTGAGAATAATCAATTTTGATGTCTTCAAAATGAAGTCCCCAGATGAGTTAAGCTATTAGAAAACCAACTCCTGGCTGAGAGAACCTGGCCATGTGCTCCTTCAACTATTCCTTATTCCAATTCCTGTCACCAGCAAACACATCATTTACCTAAGAAGGCAGAAGGTGAGACAGTCCCATTGCTGCGTGACACCATGACACTGATGCCAGTCTCTATGAAGGGTACAGAGAAGTCGACCACCTCTGATCGCTCCTCATTGATAGTGAGCGATCCCACTGCCATGTAGGCCCTCTTCATGACCACCTGAGAAGAAAGATACCAAGTTTTGGTTAGAATATTCAGGAAGGCAAGGGCCACTATGAGGAAAATACTCATAGCCCACCAGTGATTTTCTTTGTACAGTGGAAACCGTGCATTATCTTTACCACTTTATATTTTCCAAAATTCATATAATGAGCACTTAAAAAGCATTTACATGAAATGAAATAAATGAAAAATGGAATTGGCCCTTACTTCTTGACACTCACCTCTCCAATCATACCATTCCAGGTTCCATTGATTTTCTTCCCATGCTTGCCATTGGTAACCAGGTAAAGGTCATAGGTGAACTTCACAGATTTAGAAATTTTCTTAAGGATGTCGATACAGAACCCTTTGCAGCATTTTTTGATGTATCCTGGCTCCTCATCTGTTTTATTCCTAGCCAGTTAAAGAAACAAAAACGAAAGCAAGGCTTTGTACAAGCAGCACAATATTATTCTTTGTCATTAAAACTCCAACTCTAAAGCAGGCCACCCTTCACAGAACAATTTATATCAAACCTGAGTGAGGAAATAAACCAGATCCCAGAACTGCAATATTCTCATTATCTCATTACAATGGGCTGTGCTTTCTCACAATTTTTAATGTTCCTTTGAAGTACAATACACATCAGGAAAGGGTACATATCCTAAGGGCTCGGTTCAGTGAATTTTCATATACTAAATTCATCCTTTCAGCCAGCTCCTGAATCCAGGTACAGAAAAGTTACCACCACCTAAAAGGCTTCTTTTTTTCCCTTCCAGGCACTTCCTACCCTCACCAAAGAAAACCATTATCCTGACTCATAATGACATAGATTAGTTTGACCTATTTTCAGAAATGGTTCTAAATATCAAAAATTTGGGATATACTGGCCCAAGAAAATATAGTTCAGTACCAAGAATAAACCTAAACCTCCATAACCTTGAGATCCCAGACACTGAGGCCAGGAAAGGCCAAGGAACCTTAGTATGGCTAGCAGTCATTCTCCCAGGTTATGATTTGGACAGAACCAGACATTAGACCACAGGGCTGCCAGCAATTCAACCGCTCATTAGCAGCTGAAAATTGGACATGGTGCCCAATCCATTCCATGCTGCAGGTTCCAGGCCTGCCATATGCTAAGAACTGCATTAAATTTGACTCTCTCATGCCACCCACAGCCACGGGGGAGATGCCATACTCAGAGACTATGCGTTTTTGGCAGGGGACTGTGTTCCTCATGCAGGTTCCACTTAGGGGGTCCACGCTTTCCACAATGACAAATGGAGCCTCCTCCAGGGTCACAATGCTCAGGTGGTCATCCTCTTGCTCTTCCGTCTCAGGACACATTCGGGGCCACACATAGTATTTCATCTGCAGGGACTTGTCTTTCCACTTCCCCACCTGCACAAGGATAAATAAAAGACTCAGAAACCACTGTCCACAACATATACAGCTTCTCCCAGCACTGTCTGAATCTTCCCAGGAAGCTGTTCAATGAAGGCAAACAGATGTAAGCTTTGTATGTAATTGAGAGAATACCTTTTAAACCATATGTTCAAAAGGAGACTACTGTGTCCAAAACCAAGAAAGGCAATACATGCATTCACTCACTCACTTACCAAACAATAAATAAGGACCTCCTATGCTGTAGGTAACCTGCTAAGCCCCATAACTCAAAACAGTATCATTCTGCCCTTTATCAAGCTCATACTAAGTGAAGGAGTAAGAAATGTAAACAACTGTTTACAATACTGTATGGCAAGTGCTAAACCTGAAGCCTGTACCATGTGCAGGGAGCTTCCTGGTTTCCTGTGTTGTGTGGCTGTCAGTTTTTTTTTTCTTTAAACTTAACCATAATAAGGAACATGATAGTGAGAGCAGCAAAGAGTGTTGGAAAGGTCAACAGAATGACTGTAGCAAATGAGCTGGCAGAATGTGTTTGGGTTTGTGATGGAAATCCAGTGACGAATTGTGCAGAAAACTAGATTGATCTGAACTGGCAGAAAATGATAAGTTGGGATGAAAGGATATAGACACAGCTCATCTGAAGAAGGGGATATGGTTGGGCTGGAGATAACCTCATGGGTCCATGCAGATATGCACCTGCTGGTCTGGTTAGACACTCTGGCATGAATCACATGGGTCTCTCTGTGAGCTGCTACATATGGCCACACAGGCTATATGCTCTATAACCAGGAGCACCATTCTTGTGACTTTAATGTGAAGGATGGATGCTCCCCAAATTATGCACATGGTGATCCTGCTGCTAGTCATAATTAAATGAATGGTTCGATTATAAGAGCTATTCATTCCTATTGTACAATAGAATCTACATGACTTTATTGGCAGGTTCTCGTTCTCAATGTGCCATTGAGTTTAATGGAGAAAGAGGGAACACTTTTAAATTTTTTTCTATAGGTAGCATCTTCAATTATCGCAACAATTAGGAATCACAAGTCCTTCATTTTTCCAATTTGTGATTTCCTCCATACAGAATGTGGATGAAATACCAGAACTACAAACTACTTAGTTTGTTTAACTACAGAAATCAATAAGAATCAACAAATTGATAGTACTTCTTAAATTTTCAAGTGAATAGCCATGGATTTCTCTATAAATGCCAAAACTCCCAACTCCTTTTGTTTCTGCTTTTGTCTGCACTTAGGTTTCTATCTGGCACCTTCTCAGGTGTGGTTAGCTCCTATCTCTAGTTTGTCCCACGGCATGATGACTTCCATACTCATATTAGGCCTGAGTAGCCACTATCCTTGTTTTATTGCATTGTTATAACATGGGCAGTGATTTAGTGTCCTGGGTTGTCTTGTTTGGCACCTGCATAGTTTTTCCCTGGCATTAACCCTGGTATGGGTTGGTTTTCATCCAAGTGTGTAAATGAAATTTTGCTTCTTTGTTCAGAATTATGCACTGAACCAAATGTTTGGCTTTCCTTTATATGTACAGCTGCACCTTAACCTACAATGGGGTTATGTTCCATTAAGCTCATCGTTAAGTTGAAAATATCATAAGGTGAAAATGCATTTAATACCCCTAATCTACAGAATATCAGAGCTTAGCAGTACAGCAGGCTGCAGTGTCAGTTTCCCCTTGTGATCTGTGGCTGCCCGGGAGTTGCAGGTCCCTGCCTCTACCCAGTTTCATGAGAGTATTGTATACATATTGCTAGCCCTGGAAGAGATCCGAAATGGTTTCCACTGAATGTACATTTCTTTTGTACCATCATAAAGTCGAAAATCCCTGAGTCAAGCCAACATAAATGGTAAGGTGGGGACTCCCTGTGTAGCCTTCTTTGTACTGTTGATCTTGCTTTGTTCCCTATTTTTCCTTCTATTGGTAAGATTACTTATTTCTAAAGAAGAAATTTCCAAATAGCTTTTGAGATACGTGCAGATGTTAATAGTGATTGGAGTCAGGTGGAGCTGGGCAGAGAGGAGACCCACCCCTGGGATCCATGATGTTGGTTCACCTCCATTCCCAAGGAGACATATTTGCCCCTGTGGCCAAACCACTAATCTATTCTGCATGTTCAACAATGTTAAAACGTTGGGAAGTCCTAAACTAGTATTTTATTTTTTTAATTCCTATCACATTGGCTTACCAGTAATTTTGGATATTTTTCCCCTTTTAAATCCAAATTTATTTTTCTGCCTTCATTGCTACTAGCCTAGCCCAGAGTAAGTGGTCCAGAAGCCCATTCTGGTATTATCTGAGGAAGATGCCAAATTACACAAGGTTCCCCCAGAGTCCATCCTGAACTGCTGCCAGATGACTTTCTGAAAACACAACTTTGTCACTGTACAGTTTATATTCAGAATTTTCAATGACCTCTCACTGCCCTCAGCTGTGTAGCCATCTCACCTGGATGGTCCAGGTCTGTGCATTGAGCCTTATCTACTTTGATATCACTATTTTGATTCATGAATCCTTTGTTCAACTCAGATGTTGTTGGTATTAGAAACTAACATGGGTTAGTCAAGAACAGATTGCAACAAACTAGCTGCAATTTATTTTCTAATAGACTATGTACAGAGAAAAGACATTGCAAACAGCATTTTGGGAGAGTTTCTCATGACATTCTTGTGAACAAGATGAACTATAACATGGACTATTTCATACTTTGATAGGTTGTAAAAGAGTTTCAAAATCTATATCCAAAAAGAAAAGAAAAGATTGTTTAATGAACCATCACCAATATGAAAAGTGGTCTTTAGTGACATGTAAGGAGACACCATTCTTAGAAGTGGCCTGTTAGTGTTTTGGAAGACAAAATAGAAGACATGCTCACAAAATTGCAGACAACACAAAGTTAGAGAGGATATAAAATATAATGCATTGCTGAAGAAAGTTTGGGAGAGATACCAATTAACTGGAATAATGGACTGAACCAAATGTAATAAAACTTAGCAGTATTTGTGCTTAAAGAATAGCACTTAGATTTTTTAAAAACACAACTGCATAGTCCTGAAAAGGAGATATTTCAATCAACAACAGTCTATAAAAGCTATGGCAATAACCAAATGGTGTATTTATAGACTTACAGAGTTTAGTGTATGGGGTGAAGGGAAGGCACAGGTGATTCTACCCTACTCTGTGTTCATTATATCACAGCAGGAAAACTAGGTTCTCATATCATAATTCTGTGATCTACAGATTCTTATTAAATACACCATTCTCATTTCCTCAACAATAATTGTTCACACAGTTCTCTTCTAGCGCATTCTTTCCCAACTAACTACCAAACTAGCTGGATCATACCTTTGCTTCTTATCCATTCAGCCCAATCAGCAATGATTGCACACCAGCACTGTGCTGGGCACTAGGCTGTGTGATAGAGATAACAATACCAGTTAACATTTAGTGAGCACTTAGATGTGCTAGGCACTGAACTTGTCTGGTGATCTCATTAATCATCATACCTGTGAGACAGACTCCCAATTAATGTCTCGTTCTACAGAGGGTTTTGCCAGTTTTCCAGAGATTTCAAGATAAGTGGGTACTGAGCACAACAATGTCAGAATTTGAAACTGAGAGCCTGACTCCAGAACTTGGGCAACACCTACTTTGCTGCCCTGCTTCTCTGACGATGAAGAAGGAAGATGTGGCCATATCCTTCCAGGACAGACAAGATGGGAAAGACACTTGGTAATCACCCTCATATAAGGAATAGACAAGGACTTTGGCATTCAGAGTAAAAGTCATCATTACTGAAAAGATTACAGAAAAGCCTCACAAAGACCCTTATCTTTGGGCTGGGCCTTGAAATTTCAGTGTTAACTCCTTAAGGGAAGTTCTTTATTCACTGAACTAACTTGGTCTCCTCCTTAAAGACTGCTCACTCTAGCCAGATAATCTCTTAACAATTTTGAAGCCAACTGGATTGTGCTCATCCCTCCCAAGGCCTTGTTCAATGGTGTCAGGTTGGTAGCTTGGAAGTGCTTGGCATCATAAAATTGGTAAATAGTAGAGGTCCACAAGGGCTTCCTCTGCCCACCTTGCTCCCAGTTATTAATACTTTTATCAGCTTGCTGCTGCCCAGAACAACCAAACCATCTTCTTTAATGATTTTTTTTTCAAATTTACTTTTTATTCTAAGTTGTTAGAAATGACAGCATTACATTTCATTTGGGGGCTGGGGTTATGGCTCAGTGGTGGAGCACTTGCCTAGCATGTGTGAGGCACTGGGTTCCATCCTCAACACCCTAAAAAATAAATAAATAAAATAAATTCTTTAATGATTTTTTAAAAAAATTTCTAGGTGATTTGTTTTCTAAATGATATTCCAGATGTGTCTCTAAATATTCCAGAGGTAGTAGATAAATTTCTAAATCTTTTATTCTCAGTTTATACATATGTAAAAATGGGTGGGTGGGTTTCTCTAGTGCTTTCCACATAATTTTCTAACACCATGATCCCTTCAGGACAGGGGCTTGTGACAGCACCTCTACAGATGAGAGCCCAGGGAAGAAGGGCTCCTAGTGCTCACTTCCTCAAGAGAGGGCAGTGTATAATCTGTTCAGACAAAAGATTCATTTGTCTTAGACCATGATTCTTTTTCCTCAAAGATGATTTCCATGAGGGGGTAAGTTAAATTCATGGAAAAGTGAAAGGAGAGACTTTTTTGGGAAAAAAAATCTACTATAAATATCAGATTCATGGTACCAATAAACAGGACTCATCTTAGTGGACTCATCTGTTTTCCTCTTTTCGTTTTCCTCTTCTTTTTTATTTCTTTCATTTTAATTTACTTTATTTTGGGTGCTGGGGATCAAACCCAGAACCTTGTGCATTTTATTTATTTATTTATTATTTTATTTTATTTTATATTTTGGTACTGAGGATTGAACTCAAGGGCACTCGACCACTGGGCCACATCCCCAGCCCTTTTTGTATTTTATTAGAGACAGGGTCTCACTGAGTTGCTAAGTGCTTCGCCATTGCTGAGGCTGGCTTTGAACTCGCGATCCTCCTGCCTCAGCCTACCAAGTGCTGGGATTACAGGCGTGCACCACCGCGCCTGGCTCCTTGTGCATTTTAGGCAAGGGCTTTGCCACTAAGCTCCTCCAAAGCCCTACCTCAGATTCATTATAGAGAAAGGCAGATTATAAATGATAAATGACTGAAATTAGATTTTAAAAGGAACATATTTATGTAGAAGAACAGGATGTTTCAAGCAATTCTTTATTCAAGGAGGAGGAAATATGGTGAAAATATTATAAATGGAAAAGTTTGAAAGAGCAATGAACAATAGTAAATAGAAAAAAGAGGCCCGAGACTCTTGAGAGGAAAAGTGTTGAACGCTTGTCTCAAAGAGTCTGAAATGGCATGAAAATACAGAGAGTAGTAGGAAATGAGGTTAACAGCAGATATTTTAGAGACAATCCAGTGTGAAAAGTGGAAAAAAGCATTTATAGTCAAGATTAAAATATAATCAAGAAAAAGTAAAACCTTAAAAAATTATGAAGAAAGTGTCTGTAAAGCACTTTGCATTCCTTGGAGATAAACACTAAACAAACATCATTACCTCAAGCACATTTAACAGAAACATCTGTCTATAAAAAATTCAGTTATCCGCCATTTGAACATTTGAAAGATCTCTTGAGGACTGAAATCATCCTTCTCAAGAGAGAAAAAAATCTTTGCTTAGTTTTCTCAGAAAAACAGAGTCATGTTTTAGGGTTCTGGTTTGGTTTTCTTTGTATCAGCTGAGCACCTGTACAGCTGGGAAGTTCTCTCTGGAAGCAAATATACCTCACATACCTATGGCACATTTAGTGGCCCATGAGCCTCCTCTTATGAAAATTCTGGGGAACCAATCTGTGGTGATTTTAGACTTCAAAGTCTTCCTTCTGCTAACAGATCTCCTCCATTACCACCAGTGAAATTGACATCAATTAGCACCCTGACAAGTCCATGTATAAAAACCACAGGGACCATATTCCTCTCTCAAAGCCCTGAGTTTGTCCCTTTACTACAGACAGTGGACGTGCACAGCAGAATGATGGTGTCATTGTGGGGAAGGGAGAGGGGACCCTGGAAGGGTGGTCACTGTCATTGTGGGGAGGGGGTGGGGACCTGGGCAGGCATCACAGCTGCAGCAGTCCTTGCACAGATAAGCAAAGGACATCAGTCTCCCCGGGCTGCCTCTCTCATCTGCACAGAAAGTCATTTTTTTAAGATCCTGCAACAAAAGCACTTATTAGAGCCTCTTTAGGCGTCAAAGGTTATTTTTCAAAAATCAAAGCGTTTTTGTTTCTTGCTCGAGATGACATCTGGATCTAACACAAAACACTTGCTGCTTATTTTAAGCCTCCATCTGACTTTTAAAATGCAAAATTTAAAGCTACATGTTATTTCCCTGAGCAAGCTGAAGGTACAGGCAGTCTCTGCAAGGCAGCAGAATGCTGCATTCCTTTTTTTTTTTTTTTTTTTTTTTTTTACCCTCAAAGAGGTGTAGAAGCCAGTGACTCCCCCTAGCCACATGTTGGTGAAGTCTGAGACTTCTAATGGCAGAAATCTAAGGAAAGGAGTGCACTTGGGTTTCTCCACCCCTACAGCTACACATCTTAACTGTGAGGATTTTTAAAGTTTGAGTGAATGGTAGCAGTTCATTTTTCTCAATCGTGATATTTCAGTATCTATCCCTCCCCTTCCCCTATCCTTTGTAACTAAGTGAACATTATGGTATATGGCCAGCTGTTCTGCATAACAATTCAAAATACAGATACAGATATAGAGGACGGGATATGTGTGAGTGAGCATGTGTGTGTGTGTGTGTGTGTGTGTGTGTGTGTGTGTGTGTGTGTGTGTTTTCCCAAATCCAATCATAATATGCACACTTCTCTACCACTTGCTTTACCCACTTCATGATACAAGTTTTCTCCCAACTCAACAGACTGCAGATCTCTTTTTAATAGCAGCACGGTAGCCCGTAATGATGAATTCACCTCAATTTACTCAGCCATACCCCTATAGATTAATATTTGGGATATTTAAAAGAATAACCAAATATCTTGGTATAGCCTAAGAATCAATTTCTGGTTGTGAAACAAACAGAATAAGAGGGTATGTATGTTTCGAAAATGTCCTTCATATCACTAGAATACATGTTGGCAGCAATTGGGATCACTGTCAACAACGCCTAAGAAGACTCTTTGCTCACATCCCCAACTGCATCAACTTTTTTTCAGTGTTAACTGTTTGCCAATCTGGGGGATGAAAAATGAGCTCTTCCTGCTTTACTTTCCATCTCCTCAATGCACAGTGAGCTCGAGCACTTTCCGCACATCTATTAGCCATTTAGATTTTCCTCTTCTACCCTCTAGTCACATTCTCTACCCACTTTCAATGGCACTGTTTGTCTTTCTTATCTATTGGTGGGAAAGAGTTCCTGGTACAGTGTCATTGTAACTCTTTATCAGTCAGACATGCTGGAAATATTGCTCTGCTTCTGACTCTTTTGGGTCTTTTTTCTTTCCCCTATGCACAAGATTTTATTTGTCCTTTTCAAGTCACATATGATTTTTTAAATAGTCACTTTGGTTTCCAATCCTACTTTAAAAAGAAATCTAACCCATTCTTGAAATGCCCTCCTTTCCTCTTTCTTTGGATACTTTTGCATGTAGCATTTGCATTCCATGTGTGTGAGAGATGCTGTGCTTTGTCTGTTCAACACAGGCTTTCCTCTCCTCGCCTCTTCCCTTGTCTAAAGGCTGCACTTGCTTTCTGGAATGCTCTGCACCCTTCTTAGCCCTTCTCAGGCATCACCACTTCCCTGATACAATTCCTGGTCACCCAAGCCCAGAAATAAGTCTGTTATTTAATCTTCCTTAACAATTTTGCGGGTCAACCTCTCCCTTTGGCTATTACATTAAAATGTTAGTTTTATTCTGATATGCAAATCCACATCTCAGAATGGGTCTTTAAGTGCCTTGAGGGCAAGGACTATATTATTTTTTTACTTCTTTTTGTCCCTTGTACTAGTTTGTACAAGCGGGTTCTCAGTAAGTTACTGACTGATGTCACTGGGGAAAAATACATCAGCCCCTCCACAAAGTCTCTGCTGGGTATCACTCCAGTGTTCTTCCACGGGAAGGATGGAAGGGGGAAATGTTGTACCCCAGGTGCCTCCTTCATTCTGTTTGTCTTCGGCCTTCCTGATGGTGAGGTTGCCCTGCACAGACCCAGTTCTGCATGAATTGCTATAAGTATAATGGCACGATCTGCCGCAGTGAGTATCTAACAAGGCCACGGACACAGCTTGACGCTCCTTCTCCTAATCATTTGCACACTCAGTGACGTCTGGGTTTAGAACTCTAGCAGTTGAAAAATGTGTTTGGAAATAATTTCCATATTTAAATTTGATCCATGACTGCCTTTGGCCTATTTCATCACTTACTAAACTGGGGACTGGCAGCTCTGGCACCACTCCAAAGGAAGGCCCACAGCATTCTTGCCAGGACCTGTGTGGCTCTCCAAATGGCATGGGGACCTCGATTGTCATTTCAAGCCTCAGATGCTGACCCCTGCCTCTCTGAGAGCTGGGGGTTCCCCGGAGAGCTGTGCATACTCACTGCTGCTGCTGGCCATTGCCCTCTGGGTAATCCCTGTTCTCCACTTATCCCTCCCTCTGTGTCTCCTGCTTTGGAGAGTGAGGAATGGGACAGTGGGGAGATAGAGTAGAATCAGGTGCCAGGAACAAAAGTTGTTGATTCCCTTGGCACCAGACGGCAGTTATGGTCATTTCAGATAACACCATCAACAGAGATGTGATAATATTAAGAGTAATTATAGCTATTATGGACCAGGCCCAGCGCCAGGCAGTTCTCAGAGAGTTATATCATTTTATTGTCACTAATTTCCCCCAAAGTAAGTATAGTTAGTTGTTCACAATGTAGACAAAAAACCTTGAACCTTGTTGAGGGGTGTGGGTTTTATCTCTGATCTAGTCAACTCTAGAAGCCCATGTCTCTGATAAGCCTTCTTGGTTCATGGGCTCAAAATTTCCCCAGCCCCAACTCGCATCTTCTGAAAGCCAATCCTGAGTCCCTTCTGGGACCTACAAGAGCTTAGTTACTTATGGCTGAGCTCTACCTTCTCTTCTAGTGTGCCTTCTTCCCAATGACCCTCCTCTGTAGCACCTCAACAGGTCCCAAGCCATCCTCTGGGGCATGTAGGCCCCAGTGAAGGATCCAGTGAAGGATCTCTCAAACAACACCAAGGCGCTAGCCCCTCTCCCTCTGCATCAACTTCCTCCTACAGCACTTGGCTGTGAATGCGGGCACCGTGCTCAAGGCTGTGGCTTGCTTTGGAACAGCTCAGCAGGGATGTTGGCTGGCTGACTGACGGGTGATGGGTGGGCTTTAGGATGCTGTCTTCATGTGCTTAAGAGACGGGGCCACAGGTTTTAGTCATTAACACTGCTTGTCATCAGATAATCTTGAACTTCAGACAACAGCTGTAATGGTAGAGCAAAAGTGTGCAGTGTCAGACCATTCTGACCCATGAATTCCTGGATTCAAGTGCTGGATTGGCAAGGTCTTCACTGATATCTATGCCTATGTGTATGAACAGGATGTATGTGTGCAGGTATGTATTCATTCATACTCTACTTACTTTATTTTGATGTCATGTTAGTTAAGAGTATAGGCTTTGAAGTCAGAAAGGCCTAATTTGAATATTGGCTTTGTCATTGTTGGCTGTGTTATATGAACTTCTAAATTCTGTGTTGTAGATGCCATCCATCCCTGTTTCTCCCTTTTCACTCACTCTCTCCTCCTACCCCTCAGTATCTCCTATTCTTGTGAACTTCTCCTTCCTCAACACCAACCCCGTGCCCTTGCAAAGGTTGCCATGTTGTTACATCTTCTGGTCCAGCTCCTGACCCACTCACAGGTTGAGGGGTGGGGCACCTGATTGGCTGGTTGAGGGGTGGGGCACCTAATTGGCTGGATTCCTTGGGATTTATGGCCTTATATCTAAGAAGACTGTCAACTCTGAACTACCCCTTCAGTATCATAAGCTATATTTGTCAAATTCAGAAGCTCTGCTCTGCCATGTTTTGTAGCCTCCAGAGAAACTGGCCTATGGAGAGAAAGATGAACAAAGCCAGTGGCAATAGAAAAGGAACTACAAATGAGAGAGGGATGAAAATATCTAAGAGAATAAAGGTCCTGGTTTATAGCTCTTCTGGAAGTTCAACCCCATTCCTATGATGACTTCTGTTGAGATAATCCAGTAGTTTTATGATAAATTTTTCTTTTGCTTAAGCTAGTTCAAGTTGCATGTCTATTCTTCATAATAAAAACAGTCCTCATAATGTGCTGTTTATCTCTTCTATAAATAGCAATGGATAATAACTATAACTATCTTTGTGGGGATTTGGTAAAGATTAAGTGAAATAATATCCATAAAGTTCTTTGCAGAATGCCTGGAACATGGTGAGCACTGAGTAATTGACAGTAGCTGTGTTGGTAGTAGTGGTTATTTACCATCATCAACATTCTTTTTTTTTAAATATTTATTTATTTGCTTTAGTTGTACACAATGCATTTTATTTGTATGTGGTGCTGAGAATTGAGCACGTGCTAGGCAAGCGCTCTACCGCTGAGCCACAACTCCAGCCCCTCCATCATCAACATTCTACGAACATCTCATGAGCCAAGAAATAGATTGGTTGACCAGGGACAGGCAGATTTTACAGTCATTTCTATACAAGCTCCTCCTTGCATGGGGCCAAAGGAAGAAGAAGCAGGAGGCCTCTCCACCAGCTCTCAGTCTTGGCCTTAGGCAGGGACAACCAACTAGAGTTCCTGTTGTACTGATAGTGACTTGTGACTACATCCTCCACCTGGCCCCCGAGCTTTGTGGGGGATGCTTGGACAGTCACAGAGTCTGCAGTTGCAGCCAATCTCACTCAGCAGGTCATTTGGCATCTCTCACTACCTGGCCCACACGCCAAACCTGGCTGCCAGTTCTGGTCATTTGCATGTCTTCTGTCTCTCCGTGTACTCTCCATGCACCCCTTCCACAAACCCTTGTCCAGGATTAAGAATGCATAACCAGAAGGTTCCTCTATGAGCCCTACCTAGGGGTTCCATAGTCAAGCAAGTGACAGAAATGGGATTTAAGTCCAGGCAGTCTGACACCAAAGGTTTTGCTTTTTGCTACTCTATAATCTGCCTCAAATATTAGACAAGGTGCGATGTAATGCAGAGGACAGTTTAAGATGTGTAATAATGATGCCCAATGCGTGGTACTGATACAGAATAGTCCACCTGTCCTCTTCTCCTTAGGAGCTCTGTGTCTCTGGGATCTGCCATATCACTGGAGGTTCAAGGGGTCCAAAGCAGCAGGGGATGCAAGCCATCAAGAAGAAACAGTGCCACCATCCAGAAGGCACCATGTAATGGAAGAGCTGTGGGAGTCAGAGGTGACCATACTGCTTTTTACACAATGCTTACTGGACTATCTCCCACCTGCTCTGCTGATCTGTCTCAGCACACCCTTCACGACCCTCCCCTGAATTTCAAATGTTTTCAATATGTTTAAAGAAAAGGTTACTTGAAAATATGCAGACATCTGCCCATAGATCTTAGACACACTCGACTAGCATCTCTCTCAAGTATATCTCAGGACACTAATGAAAAGTGATGCAAATTTTTGCACATTTAATAAACCACCAAACCAGCAAAATCAGGTTCTCATGCAAATTTTTAAGAGCTAGAAAAAATAGCTGGACTGGAGCAGGACCTCATCAGATGAGTCTGCAGAGAGCTGTTTTTATCACCGCAGGATGCTCATACAGAAGTGTCAAACAGAAAGTAATAGGAAGGATTCTGGAAAAGGGACATATTGCATAAGTAGAATGACAATACTTTCCAGACCACATATCTGAATGTAAACACTGATAATTATGAATGTGCTTTCTGGGGCAATGAAGCAGCATCACGGAAAGTGTGATCATCCAAGAAATCTAAGACAGAAGGTTGTGAATACGTATGAAAAGAAACAAGGCATACACGCAGAAAAGACACGCAAAAATTACTGAGGTGCTAAGGGAGCACAAATGTAAGAGGGCAAAGTCATTAAAAATACATTCTAATTTTAGAAGATGAGACCACAGAGACCAGAAAAAAGTCTTGAGAGATGTGTGTCCAAGAAGTTACTCGCTGTTCTCTCCAAGTTACCTTGTCAAATTATGGAAGAGTTTTCTCACACCTCACATCTCACAAAGGCCGTCAAAACAGGACTAAATCCCAGGAAACAACATGCACTCTAAGATTTTCCAGGGCCTACCAACCCTCCTTGTCAATTTTGTGGACAAATATTAGGTGTGTAGAAAATAGTTTTTCCCATATATTCTAGACTATATGATCCCAAGGGTATCCAAGGTCACTCCATCTCTGATTGAAATGACTCCTCCAGCTTTGGAGAGTGGACAGGGCAGAAGGATCCCACCCTGGCTCCCATACTCAGGCACTACTTCTTGCCTAGATTTGTGGGTTGTTCTTGCTTTCCCTAACTTATCTCATCCTTCTTCAGTTCATCCTCCACTCCGTATCCAGAGGGATCTCTCTAACATGCATATTTGACCCCATCCTTACCCCTCTCAAAGACTGTCAGTGCCTCCTGATGCCCTTATGTAATCCCTTGCCACACTGACTTTGAGTTTGGCTTTGTGACTTGCTTTGGCTAATAGGATATCAAAAAACACGACACATGTAGAGATTTGGTGAGTAAGAGTGCAATGGGCCTTGCTCTCTGGGAACGTTGCTGACAGTGCTGAAAACACCTGGGCTAGCTGCCTGGAGGACAAGGAACATGCAGGAGGAGGCCCAGCTGAAAACCTGTGCCAACAGCGAGACACACAGTGAGTCCAGTTTGATCATTCAGCTTTGGCTGAGCCACCAGGTGATTGCAGCCAGATGAGCCTCCCTGTGGTACCTACCCCAACTCAGACTGCTGACCCAGTGAAGGCTGAGTAAAAAAAAAAAAATGGTGGTTGTTTCAGGCCACCAAATTTTGTGGTGGTTGTTACACAGCAGAGGTAACTAAAATAGCTGGGGAAATGGCTGCATGGCTGAGGCAAAACCAAGGAAGGAGAGGAGAGGCCAAGAAGAGAATTAGAGACAAAACAGCACAAAGTTCTTCAAGAGCTCTTCAACATAAATAATTACAGTGCTGATGTAAGTCCTTAATTGGTGAAATGGTGCTAAACACAGTTGGAAGTCCTAGATTTCAGGTGCAGCCCTACCACAGACAAGCCCTGTGAATGTGACACACCATTTAACCTCTGAGAATCTAAGTTGATTTATCATCAAAATGGGGTGATCCACAGGTACATCTGTCTGTCTCTCTCCTACTTTACTAATCTTGCAAGGCTGATAGGGAATTAAACATATACCACATGTCCCAAAGTAAGCATGTTGAAATTAGTTAATAACTTTGGATTACAACATGTCTTAGTCAGATTTTGTCTCACTATGATCAAAACATCATAGTGAGACAAAGTTCATTAGTGGCTCAAGGTTTACGAGGTCTCGGTTCACAGATGGCTGACGCCATTGCTCTAGGCCCAAGGTGAGGTAGAACATCATGGATAAAGGGCCCAGTGGAGGAAAGCTGCTAAGCTCATGGTGGGATCAGGAAACTGGGGCTGGGAGAGGGGTCACAGGAGAGATACACCCTTCTAGGTCACACCCCCAGCAATCTACCTTCTTGAGCCATGTCCTGCCTGCCTATAGTTACTACCCAGCAGTCCATTCAAGGTCTTTTTTTTTGTTGTTGTTCTGATTAGTTATACATGACAGCATAATGCATTTTGACTCATTGTACACAAATGGAGCACAACTTTTCATTTCTCTGGTTGTACACGATGCAGAGTCACACCATTTCACCATGTGAACAATCATACACGTACATAGGGTAATAATGTCTGCCTCATTCCACCATCTTTCCCACCCCCATACTCGTTCCCTTCCCCTCATTCCCCTCTGCCCAATTCAAAGTTCCCAGCAGTCCATTCAAGCTAGGATGGACTGATTAGGTTACAGTTCTCATAATTTAGTCCTACATTAACAGAAGCTTTGGGGAGACACCTCATTTCCAAACCATAATATAACACTAAAAAATATTGCAGATGGACAAAATCTGGTAGACCAGTGAGATGCAGTTAGACTGTGGACATGTACCATGTATGAGATAATGCTTCTTTAATAGGCATTTCAACACTTGGAGCATCAATGGTTATCTTATGAGGTGTTATTTTATGCAACCCCCAACCCAGTGCTTATAATCTAGTTTTACATCATCAACCAAAGGTCAGGAAAATACATGGTCTCAAAGCAAAAGCTTAGGTCCAGGCTCTCTCTCTGATTAGCTGAGAGACCCTGTCCCTTACCTTGCAGAGACTGACTCTCTAATTGTAAAATATGAGGGTAAAAATATTTGCCAAAAGTATTCCCATAGAGATTTGAGAAAGACAAACATAATGATGTCTGTGGAAGTGGCTTGAAACCAGCTACTCCCTGAACAAAAGGCAAGGGGGAATGACTGCCCCCATTTAGTAAATCTTAACCAGTATTTGGAGTGTAGCCCAGTCACTGGGCTATGTGAAGGTTTTACAGGGGAAAAATGGGGAAACCTACATTTTGAGGTGTGAGGTAATTTGCCTATGGACACATAATTAATAAATGGCTTAACTGGATTCAAATCCTTATCCACCTCATTCCAGTGCCTGGACTTGCGTAGTTCTAGGCAGCCTCCAAAAGAAACCTCTTCAGCCCATAGGAGAACAGAATTATTGGCTAGGTAGTTTGCCATTAAATAGGGTCACCAGCTTGTGGCTAAAGAAACAGATGATGAAAAAAGTGCTGGGGGAGAAAATGCCTGTTTACAAACACAGCTTAATTAATTAGTCAATTCAGATGAGGCAGAAGAGGCGGGTTTCCAGATGTCTGACAGGGAGAATTAATTAACAGAAAAGCAACAGTCCCCAGGCCTTGGGTTCATGTCCAGACCACACAGTGGAATTAAATTACTAAATTGCTTCAGCACCCCTCACCTTACCAAAATGGCCCCTCCACTTAAGCCATTTAAAATGACAACTGAACTGAAACAGCTCCACCAACTAAAACTTCAAATGAAGTTCAGGAAAGAAGGTGAAGAAGATTTCAGTTTTATTCTCACTCAAGTCACAAAGAGTGAGAATAAATTAAAGTGAAGTTAGGTTATTCCCCAGTAACAACTTGGATTCCTAAAGGCAAATAAGATGGAAAATTTAGGTAACACTTTAGTACCAATCAGGAAAAGTCACCACCTTGTTTCAAATATCTGTAGGGGTGCAATGAAAGAGTATTAGGGAAAGCCAAACCTCTAGATTGCTCCTTCATATTGCTTTAAGGGTTAAAGGACTTTTTAGGAAAGACACATAAATCCTCTCAGTTGAGTCCCTTATAAATAGAAAGTACACATGAATCTGTAGGAATCATAACAAAACTGGGTGGTGCCCATCCAGAATAATAACAATGAGCTAATCTCAAATGAAACATGTACTCTGGGGGCCCCCGTGCAATCTGATAAGCAAAGTCACTTTTCAGGAATGGGTCCCTCCTCTGATGCCACAGGTAATATTTCCTGGGGGTTCGAAAAGTGCTCCTGACTTGTTGATGTTTCTATCAGTGAATTTCCATATATTCTGCAGTTGTCTGGGACTTGTCCTCTGCTTAATTAAGCAGAGGAAGTCAATGAGGTATGAAGTGACTTCGTGCCACAGAGTAAACAGAATACAATGTGCACAGAGGGAAGGGTCGGGGCAAGGAGTCACGTGAATCTGGAGGGTTTGGGGCTGGGCAGTGGGACAAAAGTACAGGGTGGCATTCTACTGGGAGGGAGAACATGAATGTATACTGTTAGATCTGGCAGTAACCTTGAGAACACAGTTGGTTTCCAAACAGGCTGCATATCAGAACCACCCGCAATGCTATCAGAATGCTGGTTCCTCAGCCCAACCCCAGAGCAACGACTTTGGAATCTCCAGGCAGGATATAATCTAAACAACATTATTATTTAAAATTTCTTCTAGGACCACTCATCCAGAGCAAGCTCTTCATTTTGCTAGTGAGGAAATGAGGAAATACAGGTTGAACACATCTGGTCTGAAAATTGAAAATCCAAAGTCCTCCCAAATCTGAAACTTTTTGAGCACCAACATGGTTTTCAGATAGGGAATTCTCAACCTGTACATTGGAGCAGCAAAGGGAGAGATGGTGCCGGTCCATAGAATAAGGGGGCATTGCACTGAGTTGCCCTGATCAGCTGCCCTCCTTATTCATTCACAGCTTCCATCTGACATGATGGGAATATTGCTCTCACTGTTGGGATGCTTCACCTTGTAGGGCTGTTGCCCAGCACCTGTTTGGAGCTTCCTTCAGTCAATGCAGAGTGAGGCTGAAGAGTTTAAAGCAGTCATCTCAGCACCCCTTGGGAACTTGTTAGTAGAAATGCAAATTCTCAGGCTTCGCTCCAGACACACTGAATCAGCACTGTGGGGGTGGAACCCAGAAATCTGGGTTTTAACAAGCCTCATGCATGTTAACTATTGAGAATCACCAGTTTACACATCATTTTTCTAAAATTTGGGCTTTAAATTCATGGAGAAAATTAGATGGTAATGGTTGTGGGGTTCATGAGGACACTGCCCCTGCGGCTGAGACTGGAGGCTGGCAGGGTTTACTGTGGAGTAACCCAAACCCTCAGGACACAACTCATCCCCTTCTATAATGAGGATTTTGATATTTGCCATGCTCGCTGCCTGACTTGTGGCAAGCCAGTGGAAATAAAATGCCTTTTGTGTGCTCAAAGAGATTTGATGCCAAATTGATAAATTCCCATTTTGAAACATTTTCTTTGCCCCTCAGAGAGGGCTTTTTCAGTATCCTGCCTGATCTTAACTTATAGATTCCTATTGTCAATTCTTGATTATATATCATAAAGCTAATTAGAAGGATGCATACAATAGTAAAAAAGATAATCACCATTTGATTTGACTTGCAAAATGTATTCACAACTCATACCCAGTCAGTAACACAAGCACCACCCCCAAACCCACCCCCACCTGGTTCTGATTCTCCCTTGGCTCCAGGCCTTTCTCAGCGCCTACGACACAGCTGCTGACAGGAGGAATGTGCCGAAATGATGGAAGAGCTGGGTCACAGTAGATAATCCATTTACGGATAATAAAAAATGTGTGTCACACTTCAGTGACCATGTCACTTCTGAGCTGCTATACATACATAAGAGATCCTTCATACCCAGGACGGGTTTCAAAGCAAAATGAAAAACCCATATGATGTAGCTATGTTCCTGCTCAATTTTTAACTCACCCTAGAGTAAAGGGAAAAATAACCTCTCTAACAAATATTTATTAGTCACATGTCCTGTGCCAGTCTTTGAGTGAGATCCTGCAGGAAATGTAAAGGGGATACACAGAGCCTGCTTTCAAGGAGCTTATAATTAAATGGAGAAGAAATACACACACTGAGAAACAAGTTATAATATCTGGTGGAAGAGCTGTGGTAGGCTAACTGTTGTAAGAAATAGTCTGTGAAAAATGTATTAAAGTTCTAACACAAAAGAATTTCATTTCTAGCTCATGTAACTGTGTTGAAGTTGGCAGGGCAGCTTCCTCTATGCAGTCATTTGGGGACTCCCGCCAATGGAGATTCTGCCATCTTCAATACAAGGCTTCCAAGGTCCCTAGGTGGTGTCTGTGTTCCAGCTAGTGAGAGACAAAAGGAGCAGACTTGATAGTTGAGTTTGTGTGGGAAGATGTTATGGGCCAGGCCTGGAAGAGAGTGACACCCTTTCTTCTGCTCACGTGGTGATGGGGAGGCGTTAGTACCATGGCTACACCTAACTGTAAGAGAGGCTGGGAAATAAGAATCCATCTGTATACTGGGAAGAAGAACAAGTTCTGGTGAAAGCTAGCAATTTGGGCCACAGTAGGCTTTGGGGAGCCTAGTAACGATATTCTTCATAGAGGCCTATCTGGTTCATTGTTTCTCATTCTTATATATTACTTTTGTAACTTCTGAAGATCTCATCATCTGAACTCATGGCTACTTCCTTGACTTTCTTCCTAGAGCTCCATGCAGCACAGGACAGTACAGTCCCTTCCAAAGATGAGTGTTACTGGAGGGGAAAATCTTAGCAAGAGTGGGGCAGCGATCTTCAAACGATGCTATCTTGACCTCTTTCTTCCTACTTCTGGCCAGTGTCTCATTTCTTAATGCCAATGCATAGGGACCACTTCAGTGTTGGCACTTGTAAGTCAGTGATGGGTTTCATTCATGTGCCAGGGCCAAGAGAGAGGGTACAGGAAGGCAGGACACTAAACTGTTTTACTCAGCACAAATGCCTGCTCTGGGGTTTGATGGGATGTCAATGCTGAGAGGTTTAAAAATACAGATTGTGAAGCATTATGGGGAGAAAATGCTCTTCACATGGAGAACAGAATGATGGAACAAAGTCAGTTTGGAGATGGGGAGGATAATTTGCATTTGCTCCTTTTTTTTTTTTTAAACAAGGGAGGGATTTCAATAGACTGCCTTTAAGAGTGTCCTCTGGGTGAAGAATGGATACTGACCTCCATCCTCCCCCTCACCACCCTGCCACATCTGCACTTACACCCCACACTGCTCTTCAGCAAAGATGCCTTTCTGATTGGAATCAATGGACACCCAGTGTCTGCAGTGCCTTTTGGAAAGAACAGCTGAAAGTAGTGATGAGAAGGTAGAGTGTGAGCACAGAGGATTAGCAAATATGTGAGTGTGGGCTCTGAACTTGGTGCTCGAATCCAGTATTTGTTCATAATAGCTTCACTTAGGCAGTTAGCAGAAGAGAGGGCCCAGTGTGTGCTGGATACCCACACATCATGCTGGGAAGGGTATTTTGTATTTTGGGGCATTTGTGACAGAGACATAAGCTCAGGGATAATGTACATGTATTGATATCTGTCATTAGGATACTAGTTCTTGTTCTTTCACTCTTTCAATGAATGCTACTGCACAACTGCTATGGTTTGAATGTCTCCACCAAAATTTAATCTCCATTGTGAAGTATTACAAAGATGGAAGCTTAATCCAGCTATAATATTTTAGAGGTGAAACCTCTAGGAAGTAATTATTGTTAAATGAGGTCATAGGGTGAGCCCTGATCTAATGGGACTATGGCTTTATAAGAAGAGGAGAGACCTGAGCCAAGAGACCAAGTCCCTTTTACTATGTGATACCTGTGCCACTTTAGGACTCTGCAGAGAGTCCCCACCAACAATAAGGCAGATGCTCGATCTTGAAATTTCCAGCCTTCAAAAATTGTGAACCAAAATCTCTTCTCTTTATAAATTACCCAGTCTATGGTATTCAGTTATAGTAACAGAAAAGGGACTAAGACAACAACTATTAGGAGACAGGTACTTTCCAGGCACAGGAGATAGAGATGAAAAAGTAGTTCCTGTTCTCCAGAAGCTTACATTCTAGAGAGAAAGAAATATAACAAGTGATAAAAGTCATGTGTTGCTTAACAATTGGGATACATCCTAAGAAATGTGTCATTAGGCAATCTCACTGCTGTGTGACCAACATAAATTGTACTTACACAAACTAAGAAGGCTATGGTGTCACTAGGCAATAAAATCTTATGTGACCACCATTATGTTTGTAGTCCGTTGTTGAGTGGGATGTTGCTATGTGGTATATGACTGCTCAGTAAAACATCAGCTAGATAGAGCTACTATTAAGGTAATAAAGGTGATGGGGGATGTAGCTCAGTGGTATAGTGCTTGACTAGCATGTACACATGAGGCCCTGGATTCAATCCCCAACACCAAAATTATTATTAATAATAATAAATTAAGAGCGAGAAGGAGGATGGTATGTGATGGAATTTCCACAGAGTAGTCAGGGAATCTCTATAAAGATGTGACACTTGAACAGAGATGACTAGGGTGAGAGTTTAATGATAATCTGAAGAAAGATTTCAGGCAGAAGAATCTGCAAGAGCAAAGATGTTTTGATGAGACTTTCCTTGGAGTGTTTAATAGCAAATTGGCCAGTATAGCTGGAGTGGGGGGATCTGGGAGAGTGGCAGAAAATGAGCCTGGAAAGGTAGGGAGGAGACACCAAGGCTACAGACCACAGTGAGGTTTTGGATAGTCTGGGTTTGATGGAATGCCAATGCAGATGAAGCAAATGACTGACATGAACTGCTATGTTTCAAAAGGACTACATTGGCTGCTACATAGAGAACTGACCCTGGGGAGGAGGAGTGAATGTAGAGGACAAGTGAGGAGATGATGGGGCTTTGACTGTAACAATGGTAATAGAGAAGGTGTGTTTGGAAGATAAAGAGACAAGATTTGCTGATGAATTTTATATGGGGGGTGGGGGGTTTGAATCAAGGATAACTCTGAGGTTTGGAGACTAAGCAACTGGGTGAATGACAATGCCATTTATTGAGACAGATCCTATACAGAAGAGGATTAGGCTGGGACCAGTGCAGACACTCATACCTGATGGACTAAGCTAGTGCCCAGATCTGCTACTTAGGAACTATGTGACCTCAGGCAAGTTTTCTCCATATCTGGGTTTCATCCTCTATGAAATGGGACTATTACTAATACCTTCCGCATAGGGTTGTTATGAATATTAAATAAGTTAATACTTTCAAAGCACTTAAAATAGCATCTGGACTATAGAGAGGCCTCACTTAATATTGACTAAAATGAGACATGGAGGGTGGGAAGCAGATTTGTAAAGAAAATCAAGTTTGCTTAGAGATGAGGTAAGTTTGTGACTCCTGTCATACGTCCTAGTAGAAATATCAATAAGCAGGTAGGCATATGAGTCTGGGGTTCACATAAGAGTTACATATTGGAGATACAAATTTGGGAGATACTGATATATAGGAGATTTTGCAAGTCAAGGAATTGGATAGTATGCTAGTCAGCTTATGCATCACAGTGACCAAAACACCTGATAAGAACATCTTAGATGAAAAATTTATTTGGGCCTCGTGGTTTCAGAGGTCTCAGTCCATTGATGGCTCATTCCATTGCTCTGGGTCCAAGATGAGGCAGAACATCATGGCAGAAGGGCCCAGCAGAGGAAAACTGCTCACCTCATGGCAGCCAGGAAGCAGAGGAGGAGGGGGAATGAATCCACAGAGAAGAACAACCCTTCCAGGCCATTCCCCCAGTCACCCATCTCCTCCAGCCACACCCTACCTGCCTACAGTTACCACCCAGTCCATTCAAACTAGAATGGACTGATTAGATTATAGTTCTCACAATCCAATCATTTCACCTCCCAATATTCCTGCATTAACTAGGGAGCTTCAGGGGGACACCTTGTATACAAATCATAACAGATAGTATAATCTTGTCCTCATTGAGCAAATTCAGGCAACTGACAATATATTACCTGAGTTCTGAAAGCTATAAAGAAAAAAAGAGGCATGCAGGGTAGCCTGCAAGAAGAACTAACCTAGATTTGTGTAACTGATGTTTAAGTTCTACTTTGAAGAATGACCCTTTGCTCATAATTATGCTCACTGCTCCCCTTTGTGTATTTTCAGTCATAACACACATGGCCCGTATTGAGTAGGTTAAAAAGTATGACTATTAAAAAACAGAGTGAGAAAATTAATTATGCATCTGCACATATTTCCTTAAGAAAAATATCACTTGGTTTTCTCAAATGAGATAATCTGTCACCAATAAAGTTTTGGCATCTACCAGCAAATGGAAATGTCACAATTTCCATGAAGTTAAGTATTGGCAGCAAGAAATAGTTCACGGCTTAGTCAACATTTTCTTAAAATCATAATGATAATCACAGCACAAGGCCTTCCCTAAGCTAACAAATTATTATCCTTCATAACCTAAGAGTAAACAGGACTTGATGAGAAAATGTACTAGTTTTCTTCCCTGTCAAGGACATTAGAGCATAAACTATAAAAATTAAGCACACTATTCAAATAGCCCAACACCCAACACCTTTCTCCCTTTACTCCCACCTGGTGAACCAAATATGAAAGGACCAGACTTCACCTACTTACTAATACCCAGTAAGTTGTCTCCCCCAACTCCAATGGAGCCTGGTTAGGAGTTTAGGCCACATTGATGCTAAGGGTGCATGTCTGAGTGGCAAAGGGGATTTAAAGAAACAAGACTAGATTTCTCACTGAAGTGGAAAGGAAGGTTTCTACTCTTCTGAAAGACCTGCTGTCATCTTTGTGCTGTTCCAGATGGTGAAAGTTATGCACTCCTTGACCTGAGCCAAAGATGACATACAAGAAAACAAAGTGACAAACAAGGTCTGCTCAAAGAAACTGTCCAAAGGCTCATCTTCAATGGCTTTAAACACACAGAGACAAGTTCCCAGACATGGAAAACTCCCCTGACCCCGTTTTCCACACTACACTTCAAAAGGTAAGCAAATAAATGTCCTGTAACAGATTCTATGGAGTCCTATAATCCCTATAAATGACAATTGACAATCATATTTAAAATCTTGTAGACTCAGGATTTTTAAAAATATTTTCTGTAAGAAGTAAACCAAGGTCAAGATATGTCCACATATGTGCAGGTTGAAGGTTATTGGCAGAGGCTACCACTGACAGCAGAAAGTAACACTGGGGAAAAGCTGAGTCGTGCTTCCAAGAGTTGGGCTTTCTAGTTTTGGGAGTCTCAGTCAAAAACACATGAAGGTCTTTTTAACTTGCAAATTATATGTATCTCCAGTTAAATGCAAACCCAGTCCATCTCTTTTCCAACTTTCATTTTCACAATGGCTCTGTCTTAAAAATGCAAGTACCAGAACACATGCTTCAACAGTGAAGAAGCACTTGTAGAATAAGGGTAGAGGGGACTCCTGGGAAGTCATGTCATCCAGAAAACTGTGTACTCCTTGTGACCTCAGCATGGCAAGCCCATCCTACCCCTACCTGTGGAAATGGAATGGGTCTGAATTTCCATTACTCCACTTATGACCTAATCACACTATCCCTGACTCCCGGGCAGAACAACCCATAGTGAGGATGAGACCTTCTCCAAGCCTTTGTAATACCCCATGGGAAAGCAAAAGGAAATGGAAGAGGACATTCATGGAATGACTGCTGTCTAAGGTAACTTACAATTTTTCCATTTACTAAGGAGGAATTGATGTTCAGAAAAGTTGAGTGACTTGCCTTTGCAGTGTCAAAATTCAGACACTGAATATGCCTCCCCCAAATCCATATTTTTTCCAGGGGAAGGTAGTCTGGTTTGCATCATGCCCATCCTGATAAAGTTTCCAACAGAATTTTAGGAGCATTGTTTCTTGATTCATAGACTGTGGAAACCAATCTGCAGCAGCCCCTAGTGCCAGAGAGCACCTTGGACTGACCATAAAAATAAAAAGATTCTGAAGTAGTAGAGGCAGTAAAAGCAGTCACAGTGTTCATAGACATTGAGAGGTCTGCTCTAATACCTGATAAATCCTGCTGCTCCCAGCAGTCACTGTGTTAATAGCTTTTTCATACCTGAAAATCATTAACGGGGCACTTCTCAACGTTCGATGTCCCATTTCCTTTTAAGTTGCCACAGATGTTCCATTTACTGCCCTGTTAAACATTCTCTTACTTTCCAATAGATATTCACAAGGTTCTTTTTGACTTCTATAAATTCTTCAGTTCTTAATAGGATCCAATACTGGAGAAAGACTGGAAGAATACAGTGCACCATGGAAGAAGGATGTCCTACCAGCTCTCAGCACTCTTATCAGAGCGTACTGTACCTCTGCGGGGTTCATGCTTCTCTTCCTTCCTTTCGCTACAGTCTTTACTCCCTCTATTTCTTACCTGTTTCCCCCTACCAAGGCTGCTTCTTCTCTTTTTGACTTTCTCTAAGGTACTTTCTCTCTTTCTTTTTCAATCCCTTTCACTTCCTAGATTTCTCATATCCTCTTCCTTTCCTTTCACCATCTGCTATTCTTCACTTTTCCTTGCTTTCTTAAATGTTTTTGAGGCAAATTGTTGAGTCCAAAAAGAACAGATTTTGCAATCACACAAACCTGGTTCACATGCTAGTTCTTCCATGTACTGTGCCCTTAAACAAGTAACCTTTCTACCTACCCATTCTCTCAGTTTTATCATCTGTAAAATGTAGACACCAGTCCTACACATACATCTGAATATTAAATCAGATAACCTGTGGAAATTCAATTCAGGACTTTGTATGGAAGGAGGACATTAATAAGTGATAGACAAAACCCCTACTATTGTACTGCCTCTTATTTTACTGTCATTAACCCTACCTTCTCTCACACATTCTGTTAATCAGCTTTTCATTGCTATGACCAAAATACCAGACGAGAACAACTTAGAGGAGAAAAAGTTTATTTTGGCTCATGGTTTCAGAGGTTCAGTCCACGACTGGCTGACTCCATGGCTCTGGGCCCAAGGTGAGGCAGAGCATCATGGCAGAAGGATGTGGTGAAAGAATGCTGCTCTGTAGCAGACAGGAAGCAGAGAGAGACAGAAAAAGGGGAAGGGGCCTCAAGGAAGATGAACCCTTCCAGGTGACCTCCCAGTGACCCACCTTTTCCAGCCACACCCCACCTGCATACAGTTACCACCTAGTTAGTCCATTCAAACTAGGATGGATTGATTAAGTTACAGTTCTTATTATCTAATCATTTTATCTCTGAACATTCCTGCATTAGCACAGGAGCTTTTGGGGGACACCTCATTTCAAACCATAGCATATATTAATACTCTCTTCCCTTTATTGCTCCCCAGAGCTACTGTCTCTGGTCCTGGTGTAGCATCCAGTTCACTTTGTCTTGCTATGCTATCATTGCCCTTTCAATGGATTCTCCTCATGATCTATCCTCCTCTACTCTGAGTCCATTTTTAAGTAGGAATAATTATACATTACAGAATGCTGCCTATAGATAAAATGTTCAAGCATCTCAGTGACATGCTGATTTTTTAAATGGTAATAACAGAATTAAATACTGGAACATTCTGAACTATTAATGTTGAGGAAGCTTAAGGCCAAGGAATGGCCAGGTTTCCCTGTGACTGAGACAGAATTTATGTAGTAGGTAGCTTGCGTAGGTAAGGACCACACATTTTACGAACCCAGGTAGTCATGAAACAGTAAAAGCATTTAAAAAAAAATGTTTTGTTTGGTTGATTGAAAGTTTTTAAATTTGTGAACAAAACTAACCACTAGCTTTTACAGCAGGTTTCTTTTTAGTGGACACAATTCTATTGTAAAGAGAACCATTTGGGGTGAAACTTTCATAAAACCTTCAGAATCACAGCTCTCCTTCCCAGAAAACATAGGACCCCAACTATCTGCATCAGTTTGTACTGTGGCAAATGCTGACCCTGCTGCAGAGTCAGATCAGGTTAACTTGAGGCTTGCTGCAACTCCCATACCTTTGGTAGCTCAGCCTGACCTGCCATTTCCATGTTTTTGGACTTTTTTTGTCTTTATTTTCTCTGAGTTCTTGACTTCCTCTTTGCCCTTGTCTTTACTGAACTTCATCCTGTTAGTTTGTGATTACTTGTCCAATTTGTTGAGGTCATTTCCAATTCTAATCGCATCCCCCAAGGCTTTAGCCTCCACTTGAAATTCAGTCTCATCTACGAACTTAATGAGCATGCTATTGCAGTATCCAAGTCACTGATGACAATCTTAACTAGAAGTGGATCCAGGACTGAGCCTATGCAACACCGTTTTTATGTGGTTACTTGTCAAAAGAAATATATGTGCAGGTGCTTTAATGAAGTTCAGTGAAATAAATATAAAGCCTCTCTTCAGAATCTGGGATCATTCAAATAGAATTGGTGACATTTTTGGCACTTCAAAGCTCTACTTCCATACAACTGAAATTAAATAATCCAAGTAATTGCTCAAAGCATAACTTTATTTCTCAAAAAAGTCATTATTGTGAATATAGAAGCCAATACCTACAGTACATACTGTTAACAATCTTTTCTGTGAATCACTTGGGTGCATACCCCACCCTGCTGAAAGTGTACTGGGCAGAAGGGCAAGGCCCTGGCTTCCAGTTCCATCTCAGCTATTCAATGTATGACCTTGGTCGAGTCACCTAACCTTTCTCAGCCTAGACCTCATCCACGTCACTAAACGAGGGGTTTCGATCAGATGACTGCGAATATGCCTTCCAGACACAGATTCCCTCTTAATTGAGGGCCTAATTATTTTCAGTGGCAAATTACTATATGCATTCTTTGATTATATGCTTTACTATGACAGTTATATATGTTATTATAACTGAACATATTTAACAAGTAAGGGTTAGACTAGATTTGTATATTGTCCAGAAGTTATAAGCCAAAACCACATTTGTTTATGAATATCTTCTCTATCCTTAACTATTTGAATGCTGATTATATGTGAGCTGCTCTGATGACTGTCATTTCCTTGTGATATCACTAGCAGCCAATATTTTATTTCAGAATTCTCACATGAAAAATGAGGAAAGGGAAGCCCTGGTTGGTTTAGTGACTGCCCAGGGTCATGGAGCGTGCTTGTGACAGAGTAGGGGCTTGAACTTGGGATTATTGAACATAAGAGTTCTGAACTCTTTCTGTATGGCATGATTCCATGGGCACCAAACTTATTGTTCAAATTTAGTCTATGCTACAAAAGAAAATGTCACTAATTATAATAGCACTCGATTAAAATGCTTCACCAAACAATGAAAGACCATCACTTTTTCAGTGATGAATGACCATCAACTCAGCCCCTAGAGATAAAAGTTATTCTAAATTTTCTTACACTGGAGATATATCAACAATCTTCTTTAGGAAAGGCTGTTTTATAGAAGATATTTGGCTCTGGGTCTGGAAAAGAACCATTATTTGTAAAAAAAAAAAAAAAATCAGGGACTTGGCATTAATTTTTTATATAAACTACTTCTACCTCTTCTCCACTTTCCTATCCCCCCCTCAAACCTTAGTACTTCATTTCTTTCCCTCTTGATAGCGGATTAGTTCACTAGTATCACAGATATCAACAGCTCCCTGCTCTGACTTTCCCTAACATCTTTCCCCTCTAATTCATTGGTGTCTTGGATTCACTTTAATTTTTCTGCAAGACAATTTCTACATAAATTATGTGTCTAAAAGCATGGAGCAAAGGGGGAAATGTAAAAAATTAGTTGTGGAATCTGAGGGAGAAGGAAAAGAAAGGTATATTTTAAAGAATGAATACAAGAAACTCAGACATCACTTCACCTAAAAAAACTTGCATTCTTCCAGTTAGTCACCTTAAGACACTGACTTTTTTTTTTAAACTCACATGATGCTTACTGATTTAAAAATGGGGTTCTGTAACAGCTACTACATGGAACAAAAAACAAGGATATGATAACAAATAAATCATGAGAGATTAATGTTAGGAAGTTCTTTTCCCCAAAATTAAAAATAGACAAAAAACACTCAAAGAAACACATGCATTGCTTGTAACACAGGCTGCAGGCAGAAGTGCCTGACCTCTTTGCTGTGCCCCTCTTTTGTTACCCATCCTCCAACTCCAACCTTTATCTGGCTCCTCTTCTCCATGTGTCTCACCCATGTGGGAAGGGACCCAGACTCGTTTCCTATATTACACAGACTGCTCACTGAATCCTCACTATAACCCAAAGTGGTAGACTGTGGTGGACACACCCTAAGGTGAGCCACTGAGTTACTGCTTTCTGTAGTCCCCTTCCCTGTGACCTGCTCTAACTACTGGAATGTGGTAAATGTGACAAGATGCCACTCCCTTAATGAGATCATGTTGTAATGGAAAAGGTGATGTGATGTCACCTCATGATGATGACATGTTACATAAGATTTCTTAATAGATTGAGGGAGCAAATCTCCTCCTGGCATTGAAGGATCAAACATATTGTCTACTGTCTATGGAGAGGGGCATGTGGCCAGGAGCTGTGTGTGGCCTCCAAAAGTTGAGAGTGTCTCCAGCCAACCCCCAGTAAGAATCTCAGTCAAATAGCCACAAGCAAATTAATTCTGCCAACTTGCAGCATAAGAAAGGAAGTAGATTCTTCCTCATTCAAACCTCCTCCAGATGAGGACACAGCATGGCTGACAATCTGACTGCAGTGTGGTAAGAAGTGCAAAATTGAAGACCAGCTAAAGAGATGCCTAGACTCCAGATCCCCAGAGACTGGGAGATAAGAAGTGTGTGCTGTTTAAGCCACAGGGTTTGTGGGAATTTGTTATGCAACAATAGAAGGCTAAAACAATTCACTGTTTTATGGAGGAGGAAAGCAAGTGTTTTAGTCAGATGTTTTGCTGCTGTGACTAAAAGACCCAACAAGAATAATTAGAGGAAGAAAAGTTTATTTGGGGGCTCATGGTTTCAGAGGTTTCAGACCATAGATAGCATTCCCCATTCCTTGGTGCTGGAGGTGAGGCAGAACATCATGGTGGAAGGATGTGGTGGAAGAAAGCAGGTCAGGACATTGCCACCAAGAAGCAGAGGGAGAGACTCTACTCATCATATACAAAATATATACTCCAAAGGCATGCCCCCCCCCCAAATTCTCACCTCCTCCAGTCACAACCTATCCACACCCTACCTGCTTTCTGTTACCACTCAGTTAATCCCACTAAGGGATTAATTCACTAATTGCATTAAGCCTTTCATAACCCAATCATTTCACCTCTAAACCTTCTTGCATTGTCTCACACATAAGCTTTTGGAGTACACCTCACATCCAAACCATAACAGCAAGTTTTGAAGAAGTTACTTTATTTAAGGTTTCACAACCAGTAAGCAACATAACTTATTTTAACTTAGGTCTCCCTAAAGTCCAGAAGGGCAAATGCTCTCTAATCACACTTGCCTCCTATACTTCCCTTCTCATTAATTGTCATAATTGACTGAATATTACAAATCTGGGCTGTAAAATGACTTCTGGCAGTTATGAACCTATAATGTTCATGAACTTGAAGCCAAAAAGTAAAGAACTGATGTGATCTTCTCTCTTCATGCCCTCCTCCCGGCCCTCGTGTCAGGGAATGCTACCCACTTCTCACTCCTGAAAGAAAGGAAGGAAGGAAAAGAGAGGGGAGGGCAGAAAGGAGGGGGCTGCCTGACCAGCACTGAAGCAGGGCCCTTGCCCACTCAAAAGGGGAATTAGATGAAATGGCCTCCATAAGAGAACTGTTCCACCTAAGCATTACTCTGAGGATCACAGTAATGAGTCTCTCTCCAGGGATACCTCAGTGGCAATAGCCTGGAACCTATGAATAAGCCTCTGTGCTTTGGGTTAATGCCTGGTTACAGAGATTCCTGCCATAGCTTCACTTCAATACTATTGGTCTGGGTTGGATGTAAGAACCCTGGCAGCAGGCTGACTTTGAGCTTGACCAGTCAGGGAGCACTATTTCAAATTTCTAAGGGGCTGTTTGTTTGATGTGGATTATAAAGGCTGAAATTTCATTGGTTAAGCTTGGTTGGGCCAGTCTGTTGTTGGACCAAATTGGACTGTATTTTATATGTGCCCCAGTTAAATTACTGGAACAGTAATAAACTAGGTGTGTCAAAATTTTGACATGCCAAATTACATGGGAGCATATAGGGAGCAATATAAAGCTTAGCTCTGTCTGGTTCATCACACTGCTAAATTTCTAAAGCATGATTTCGGAAAGAACTCAACAGTAGAGAGCCTGCTCCATCCTAGGCCCAGGGCTGAGGGCTGTGAGGGAAACCAGGGTGAGCCGGATGCAGCCCTCAGCCTCCCAGAGTCAATAATCCAGTAGGACAGAGAAGCATGTACATAGATAGCTAAATAACCTTCCAGACATTTGCAATTCACCTCTCTGGAGCAGGCAACAGCCTGAATGCAGTCTCTTGATGATACTAAGTCACTTGGAAGACCAGTTGGCAGGTGTGAAAGGCCTAAGGGGCAGGCTGTCATTTGCTATAACAATTTGTAGAAATTTGAATTTCCTCCCACTGCCACAGAGAAAGCAGTCTCTCCTTTGGTGAAAGATCTTACTTATTGCAATTACCCTTATGATAATGGGCAGAGTCCAGCTGTAAATGAATATGAAGTCAATGAACATTTCTGGATTGATCATCTTAACCTTGCAAGCAGAAGGCACTCATAGGTTATGCAGAATGAGGACATCAGAACATGGGTAACAGATCCCTGCCCTGGAGGATCCCATGATCTAGTTAAATAAAAACTAAGTGACATGCAAAATTAAATGCCTAAGAGGCAAAGGAGTTGTAGGAGCCTTATCGTTACTCCTCCTTAGAGTCCAAAATCTTCTTTAAATTATGAAGATATTAGTTTTAACATATATGCTGTGTGTGACTGACATCACAAGGGAGAGAAGGAAAGAGAGAGGAATAAGAAAACGAAAAAAAAAAAAAAAAAAAGAAAATGGCACACTAAATACTGGTTTTAATCATACACTGGTTTGAATCTGTGGTCTGCCACTAATCTAATTGTGTGGCCTTCGGCAAGCTACCTACCATCACTGAGCTTAGATCCCTCATTTGAAGGTGATAATATTACTGATCTTGCATGTAGAGGCAGTATGATGTGTGTGAAGCCTGTCGCATGATAATTTGCATGTAGCGGGCACTGAAAGTTAATTTTTTAAAGAAAGGAATGAAGGCAAGAAAGCACACAAAGAAAGTGGAAAATAAAAGGAAGAGGACTGCATTTCTTCAACTGCCTTGTTTTCCTTTAAGTCTTCCCTCTAAAACTCTGATTTATCCACCTTCTTCTTTTGCAGCAGCAATTGGTGCTGAGGATGAATTGCTCAGGGTTTCACAAGGTGATGGGTGCTTAGTGAAAAAAGTTTAAAATCATGGTGAATTGTGCCTGGAGAAATGCTACAACAAAATTAAATAACCATGTTTATTATAGAAATCTTAGAGCCGACATTTATCTAATGTGCATTTTAACTGTTCCAGATGATGATCTAGTAGACAGCATGTCCAAATTAACTTGATAGGAACCAGCTTTTCTTTGATTAATGAGGCTTGGGACTGATGGAACACCAGTTTGAGAAACACTTGTTTATATCAAGTTAACACAGAAGTGAGCACCCAATTGTTTCTTTGAGAAAAACAACCCCAGAAGAAGCTGTTGGAAAAATAATCTGGAAGAGGAAACTATGTTCCCCATCCACTGAGTGATGTGACTTAAACTAGCCCCTGAAACCTCTCATCTCCTGATTTTCTCATTTGCAAAATAAGAGGTCAGAGATGCATATCCTAAGCACCTTTACCATTCTGGTAGTTTAGACATAAACTATATGTTTAGGAGTTTGAAAACCATACCTGTTATTATGTCCCTTCTTGAGAACCACGCATGCTTTGGATAGATGTCCTGCACTCTTCTGGTTCTTTTGATTGACTGTGATGGGAAAGGGCCTTCTTATGAGCAAAGCAGAACCAGAAAGAAGTCCCTTCAGCCTGGTGGTCAAGGACCTCTACAATCTAGCTATCTTATATTCATCATCTCCCAATAATGCTGGGTCAGCCATGGGCTCTCACTCCTTCCATGTGAAAGCTCCCCTGCTACTAGAATATTCTATCTTCCCATTATCCCCAGCAATGCATTCCCCTCCTTATGTCACAGCATTATCTTGCTTTCAATCTGCCCCTTCCTCCACTTGTCAACATAAATTCCATTCTTCCTTTAGGACACCAGTCAGAGCAGGAGCCATTTTCCCTGACCTTATAGGAGGGACCCCCCTCTTACTCACTGAACAATCAACAGACCTCAATGTGTACACTCTAAGATGGTAGAAATTTCACTTATGTGTGTATTGCTTTACCTTTCCAATGAAATGTTGAGAGTTGGAGATTAGAAACATACCAGCCTCCCCTTCTTTCCCCTGGAGTTCTGAACAAGTAATTTTATCACATCAGCATAAACTGGAAAATGGGGGGAAAGTGCCACTTCATTCAGTCCACTTACTCCCTTGCATCTCCTCACTGAGGTCACCCTTAGCTAGCTTATCTAAAATTTTAACACCCTCCCCAAAACATTTTGTACCTCCTTCCTTTTTTATTTTATCTATTTAGCATTGACTTCTGGTGAACACACAGTGTAATTTACTTAGGCCCAATATTTTCTGTCTCTCCATCTGGATTAGATACTCCACAAGGGCAGAGACTTTTTCTTTTTGTTACTGCTCCTTAGTGCTAGGGTACTAGATAAGTTCCTGGCATGTAGTAGGGACCAAATATTCTTTCGAGAGATTACATGCATGCAGAACTCTCTGGTTTAGAAAGCTGGTTTAGAGAATGCCATTGCTCTTCAAGGGTTAACATGTCCTCTGACTCTGCTTTTTTTATCTTGCTGCTCTGCAGGTGGAATCTTTCTACTAAATGAGAGTAAAGTCCAATTTGAATCATAGCAGCCAGTCCCAGAGGAAAGATGAGAGAGATCGCAAAGCCTAGACCTAAGCTGGCCTAACTGTCCTCACCTAAAGTACGGGCAGTCTCCCAGGTGAGGCTGACATGTGCTAGAAAAGAGAAGGGAGGATAAGACCTGACTTCCTTATGTAAGGACCTGGAGATGTGCAAAAAGAACCAGACTGCATTCAGGCAGAAGTACTGAATTCTACCACTGGTTCTGTCTTTCATTAAAAGTACGCATGTGATCAATAAATTAGTCATCAACCATGGGTGGACAGATGGGCCTCCAATATCTTCCCCCCAGCCCAGAGAAGAGAGAAACCTAAGAAGAAGTTTAATTGCTTTTCGGAGAGGAACAGAAAATAGAGGACCTGGGGAAGAAAGATACCTCAGTATAAACCTTGTCAAAAAATGGCATTACCAGCTTTGTATTCTCCAATGAGTCAAGCATAAAATGGTGGCTTAGTGGATGCTAGTTGGCTGGTTGATGGTATTGATTTCACAACCATTAGTAGAAATTCAGGTACCAAAATAGAGTATAGGATAATATCATCCATTCCGTTGGTTTTCAGAGTCTATTGCTGATTCTCTCTATTCAACCTAACTCTCATCTTAAGACTTAATAATATGAACTCTTCCCCTGTCCCTTCCCATAACCAAGCTAGAAACTATCCTACATCAGAAGTTGACTTGGAATGCCAATAGACAGAAATTAGTACATTGGCCCATGCAAAATCTCCATGGGATTTGACCAGACCTATGTGGCTCCATTACTTTATATTTCTGTGATGCTGAGCAAGTTATTAAACCTCTCCAGATCTCAGTTTCCTCTTCTATAAAACTGGCATAACATTTACCCAGGGGGATGTTGTGAGGATTAAATGAGATCATTCAGGATTTTGTTCATGTGTTCATTTAATATTTATCAAACACTTACTATTTTCCAGGCCACATTATGCATTAGGGATCTAGAGATTAAAGACTCAGTTTCTGCTCTTCCAGAACTCAGAGTCTAGGGAAGAGAAACATGTGAAAATGAGCAGTGCCAGACAGTTATGCCTCAGTATTCATGGGAAACTGTTTCCAAGACCTTCTTGAATACCAAAATATACAGATCCTGAGGTCCATTATATAAAGTGGCACTGTATTTCCATAAACCTGTTTATATCCTCTCACATTTTAAAATCATCGTTTTCTTACTTTTGATACTTAATGCAAAGATAATGCTATGTAAGTAGTTGTTATAGTGTATTGTTTACAGAATAATGGTAAGAAAAATAATTTCTGTAAATGTTCAGCATAGATGCAGTTTTTTTTTTTTCCCCAATGCATGATGGATTGAATTAGTAGACCCAAACCAGTTGGATACAGAGGGCCTGCTCTACAGTGTGACAAATGTATGGATGAAATGTGTGTGGGTTAGTTTGAAAATACACATAATCAGTTTCTAATGGGACCTGCAGAGAAGTCAGGAAAAGCTCACCAGAGGAGGCAACATGTGAACTGACCCTTGATAGGTCATTAAGAGTTAACCAAGCAGAAAAGCTCTGAAGGAGAAGAAAGGAAAGGCAAACTTTCAGACAAATGGAAACCACATGTGAGTGGAAGGAGTGGAGAGCATGGTATACTCAGAGAACTGTCATCAATTTCTTATGGATAGAGCTCTGGGTATAAGTTGACAAATGACAGAAAATGAGAATGAAGAGGCAAGCAGGAGTCTAGAGCCAGGAGGTGTTGACTGAAGCCCCTTAGCGTGGCTTTGAGTTTTTATCTTGATGTCACTGGAGCACTGTTGCAAAATTTTTGTCAGGGAACTGACATGAATAATTTTATGTTTTAGGAGGATCCATCTGACACAGTGTGAAGGACAGATTAGAATAGGGTTAGATCAGAGTCGGGGGAAGGAGGCAATTACAGTAATTCATGCAACAAATGACAAAAGCAATGAGGAAATGAGGAGAAGGAGGTGGATGTAAGAGATGGATAGATGAGAAAGAGGAATCACCTACAACTTCCATGTTCTTACCTTGGAAAATTAGGTAGATTGTGGCGTCAGGGTCAATACAAGAGGAACAAACACATTGGGAAGAGAGGGGAGAAGATGTGGAGCTTACTGTTGAGTTTGGTGGGGGTTGGAGACTCCAAGGGGCATAAAAGAAAAAGTTTAAAAGCAACTGAGAATCGAAGTTCCGGGCTTGGGAGAAGAATCTGGGCATACAAATTTGGAAGTCATCACTTCAATGATTTTGTTCATAGGTAGATGAGTCTGTGAGAAGATGAGAGGGTGGAGAATGGAACCATGCAGGACAGCAGTATAAGGGTGGACACAGGGAGAGTGAGGATGAGAGGTACAGGGGTTAAGGAGGCACTAGCAGAGGAAGGAGAGGCTTATCCAAAGAGGGAGTTGTCAGGAGAAAGTTACTGCAAAGAGAGGTCAGTAATTTAACAAGTCCAGGATTGAGACTTATTAAATTACTGGATTGAGGGCTAGGAACTCACAGATGGCACCAGGAAGGGCAATTATAATAGAAACACATGGTGTAGTGTTAACCCAACAGGCAACTTCCATCTTGTTCTTCATTAAATATGGTGGGAATTCACCTAACACTGACTTCATATTAATCATTTTGAAGATGTGTTCATTCGCTCTCAGGAGGCAAGTTTTGTCTATAACCATTAATCAGTAACCTGAATTATCCATCTTTCCCCTTTTCTGTAGTATGGATTCATGGTTCTTTTACACAAGAATTTCTATTCATTGAGCCCGACAAAGGATTAAATATCCGATTTTTGTCAATTTTTTACAGGGTTATGTAACTCTGCTATCTCCTTTCTGAACTCCACCCCTGCCTCTCAAAAAACAAAAAGGCTATTGCTGTGCTTCTAGTATTTTCCCTCTGTGACCCAAAAGCAGAGGAACGCTGTGCTGGAGGTGAGTGCTGAATAGCCCTCACTTGCTAGAGTAGCTCAATGGGAATCCTCAGATAAAAGGCAGGATAGAAAAAGGAGATGTTATTTCTGGAATTATCATGATAAGCAATGTAATGAGAAGCTCACTGCAGGGCTGGAGAGAAAGAAAAAAGGGGAAGTGGCAAGGGAAAGAAAAGCTTTCCTGGTTTCTTTGCAAAGAAGCTCAAGGAAAATGTTTGAAAATATGTGCGTGTTGAGAAGGAAGCAGAAAACGAGAATGAAAGACCCCAAGGATGGTTAACTAATCCCATTTGCCTGTTTGTATGTGAGAGACCAAAGTTGAGAGTCTTGACAGGAAGCACATCTTTCAAGAAATATCCATGGCTGACTCTGATAGTCTCTGCTCAAACTCTCTTATAATAGCCTTGCAGGCAATGCCAAAGTGGAGATGTGCAGGGTGCTCTTATCACTGGCTCCAAACTGCTTCTGCCAATGAGTCAATGGGTTCTGTTTCTGACAGTTTTCACCAGAGTTCTTCCATACAACAAGTGCTAACTCTGTTCTCTTTTGTAGCTGAAACTGCTGGAAGCTCTGGAGTCCAGTTCTGGCTATCCTGCTGCCGTGGTTTGCTCTGCTGGGCTGCTATCATCTGGGTAACCAAGGTCCTGGTGTCCCCTGAAGTCTGCTACAAGGGCAATTACAAGGAAGAAAAGTGAGATTTGCCTCCAGTTCCACAAAGCCCGGTCTGAGGTTTCACAACAGCTCTTAGCTTGAAAATGGTGTTCTGTCCCAGCATCTGGCTACTCCCTGAAGATTTTATGAGTGACAAAGACAGAGGCTTACAACTGTCAGAGAAGACAGGAACCCAGGAAAATGACAAAATATTTCAATTGAAGAAATGAAATTGAAAGAGTGCCTTCCACAGCCTTCTCCTTAGTAAAAGAAAAATATTAGCCCTTCCCTAAATTGAGCTAATCGTTTTTGCATGTTCAGTTGGACTACACTTTTGAAAAATCCAGAGAGGCTAGAATTTAGTGGGGTGTGAGTTGCCTATCACTTGGAAGAAAACACCATTCAAACAAGAAAAACCACCAGGCATAAGCTATCCAAAGGTATTAAAAAAACCAGATAATGTGCATGTCTCTTCCTATGCACAAGCAAAACTGTGGGTCAAATGTCACATTTTCTCAGGCTTATTCTCCCAGCCTGCCTTGACCCAAAATAAAGCCTCATAGCCCAACCATTCACAGTTATACTCAAGACTGCCTGAGGCTAAAGCAAAAAATGCAGGCCACATTCAGCAATCAGCTGAGTACAAGGCTTGAATTTTAGAGCAGCAAAAATTAATAGGGAAAGGAAATAGGCATCAGGGCACTTAGAAGCTACTGCACATCAATTCCCATTGCATGGCCCCACAGAATGCAGCATGTGAATGGGACAGACCTCCTGTGTTGCCATTGGTGGTGTATATGAGGGGGGCAGTACTGTCCAGGGAATCTGACTGCATGGTCCAGGACTTGGCCCCTCCACCTACTAGCTGTGTCCTTCTGCAAGTCAATACACCTCTCTGGGTCTCCTGATCTTTGTTTTCATTTTAGATACTGACCATAGGGATGTTGTTAGGATTAACATGGGTTAATTAAGTGACCTGCTTAGATCTGCCTGAACTGTAAAAACTGACATATTATAGACAGATTACAGTGTTAGTTATTACTAATACTTTCTTATCTGTCAACCAAAACTCCTATTGCTTTAGAGATCTATTTAGAAGAATTGGCACAAGCTGAGTGTTGATACCCTAAATCTTCTGGTTCCTTTCCTCTGCTTCTCCCTGAATGGAGTCTGCACTGCTCCTCACCTCCTTTTAGAAATCTCCCCACCCCCTCAGCTTCTCCTGTGCCCTTCCTCCACCCTTTCCTTCATCTGCTCTCTTGCTTTCTCCACCAATCTGTTGGCTTTCTCAACTTATCTTCCTCAAGATATTTTTTGGGGAGAACAGAATCTAGCACATTGTAGAAATGAATAAAAAAATGCACTGGATGAAGGATAAACCAGACCATGAACATATGATTTAGTTCTCAGATACCACAATGACTTCGAAATTTATAAAAAGGGAAACAAAGCACCACTGGGCCCTAAGTATTATCTCTAATTTTGAAGAAAGGGATTACACATAAAGAAACAAATAGTCACTTGCTAAACAATCCAGACACAGAATAAAAACAGACTGTTTTGCGGTGGGGTAGGGAGCTCAGATGGTATTGTCTGCATATGCAATTGTGACACACCATCACAATGCTCATCACATCATAATGCTCTTTCATGAAGGGCACACAAATGGCCCAGTTGCACAAGGTAGAGACAAAGATTTTTCTCTGATCACTCAGTAGCAAGATTCCAAAGAAGTCTGTTCTAGATTGTCATTACTGTGAATTACTAAAAAGGCAGAAGAAGCAGGACAGTGGAAAAATTCAAACTCCCTTCCAAGCACCCTTCCCAGAAGGTAGCTAGTTATAAAACCCAATGACTGAGTTACCTCACTTAGAAATTAAGTTCTAAAAATAAGCAGTTCTAATAACTAATAAATAAGTAGATGTCACTGAAAATGTGCCATAGTCAGAATACTGTGGAAAATCCAAACCAGCTCTTAAAACCATAAACTGTACCAGAAGGAACCTTAGGGATTCACTGCAGCCTTCTGTTTTATAGATATGCAAACTGAAGCCCAGGGACATTTCCTGACTTGCCCATGGTCACCAGTAGATTGATGGCAGAACCAAAACTTGATAAGCCAAGGGGAAGTATCTTACCTGTTTCTGGGATACTAGAACAGAATATGGATCAACCACACCAAATCAAGTGTAGACATCCTTCCTCTGTCATGAAGTAGGATAGAGAAAGATAGCAAAAGAGGGGACTAGGAACCTGTATCTCAACCAATGGGTTGCAAAGATTCAGTGATAATTGAGTCTGGGGTTGAAAAAGCAACGTTGAAGAGGAAATGGAGCAAGAAAACCCACCAGGAAAACTACCTGGTGTCCTGGAGTGACTGGTTACTAAACAGTGTCTTGGGGAACTGGGGATGTTCAAAGAATCAGCTCTTAAGGACCAAATAGCTTTTTCATGTTTTAAAAACTGCTTGAGTTCGCCTTTGTGAAGAAGGGCCCAGGTGCTCATCTATTATTGAGCATGTTTAAAAACAGCATTTAGGAAAGAGCACCAAGAGACAGATTTTGCAACTACAACATCAGTCCCAGGAGGGCTGTGCTTGCTTAGAGAAGGAGCAGAGTTCATGGTAGTGATATAGGAAGACAACCCAGGCAGGTGTCCTGGTGTTCTCTGAGACACCTGTTGGCATAATCTCCTCCAGCAGTTCACCACAGAGGGCAAATGTCTGCCTTCCGACTATCTGTACATTCAGACCAATGAGTCATGGCTTAGATTTTGCCCCTTGTGTTTATTTGGGGGGGGGGAGGGAGTGTTGAGGGGCAGTGACTTAAAAATTGTGGGATAAAATATATGCATGCAAATAAATATTAGATAATAGATAAATGTTTAAAGCTATATTGTATATAGCATTAAGTATCATATATTTGTGGCATACCATTCACAACATATTATTACAGGAAAGGAAGATGTAGATTATATATATATATATATATATATATATGTATATATATATATATATTATACAGAATAATTATAAAATAATGTCTATATAATCTATAGAGATTACAATACTATCTCAATTTTATTAAAATATGCACATATACATTTTTATAAAACACATTTATAATATATAAAGACAAAGGAAAAAGACATTGGAATGACAGAAATTATTTCTGGGTGGTAGAATGTGGGGTGAATTATACTTTCTTCTTTATACTTTCTCCATTTTATTACTTTCCTTTAATGACTGAGTACTATAATTTTGGCATCAGATACAAATAACAAATATTATTGCATAAAAAAGAGGTTCATTGCTCAAGATGAAACAGAATTCCTTGAGCTCTGAAAAAGAGATCTTTATAACTGTATGGAATACATTTACAACCACAGTTTAAGGAATTTTTCTCCTTTAGGGTCTAACACTTAAACATAGTCTCTTAAGTAGCATACAGTTCACCTGGAGAATAAAAATGTAGATTCAAAGAACAGAAGCCCGTCATTGAAGAACAATAAGAACTTATATTTGGATAAAATATATATTTGTGTCATCTAATCCTTCAGTTGTCAAAACCCTAAATGTCTGGGTTTTAACCAAGGAGCTCAAGAACACAGTGGCATGATCCTGTGATTGACTGGCCTGATCTGCTTTATGGGTGGGGGGTGGGGTGGACCTGGTCAAGCATCTCCTCCTGACGATGTGTGAATGAGCTCCACTGTGAGATTATGCATCATCCTCTCCTCCTTATGTTGCCTGCCCCTACCTTGCCACTAGGCTCTCCTGGTTCTCCTCTCACGTCTTGGGGGACTATTTCTCTCTCTCCTTGGCCAATTCTACTGCCTTCTTCCACCCTGCACTCATGCAGAGGGAATGTCCTGCAGTCATGTCCTTGGTCCTTTTCCCTCTTCCTCTACTGTCTGCAGAAACCCATCTCCTCCCTGGCTTTTAATTATCACCTCCATGGAGAATATCTCTGAGTCTGCATTTTTAGTAGTATTTTCCCACCAAAACCACAAACTGACGTTCCCATTTCCCTCCAGAGCCAACAATAACTCAAGAATTTAGATGTCTAAAACTGAACCCATGAATCCCTTCCTCCATCACTAATTTTATCCCTTATTTTGATGCCCCAGTGCTCATAAACATCCCATTCCCTGAAGCCCAATTCTTCAATGGTCCTTGTCTCATTTCCCCTAGTGTTACAGATTCACTCTACCTCTTCCATTCTTCTCCATCCATCTCCGCTCCCTGAGTCCATTAACACCATTCATACCTTAGGGAATTGCAGTGGTCCTAAAGGAAAGGAAGTCCTGTGGCCCATCATAGTTACTAGATGAATTTTCTAAACAGGGGTCATAATTACATTCCCCTTCCTTGCATAGTCTATGGTTTCTGATTGATGAGTTCATTCAAGCCATCTTTGCTTCAAATGGCCTTTAGGCCTAATATTTCTTTAAAGATGGATTTTCATCCCCTTATTTGTGCTCTTTTATCCAGATCAGTCAGAAAAAAAAAAACCTATCATTCTATGAATAAATACCATACTTCACCTTCCATTCCCTCTACCTGAGATATCTCAATTCCACTACTACTCACCTCTAAAAACCTTCCCTATTATTTCAGGGTCATCCGTAAAATCATGTTCTTCTCAAATCCCTTCCTGAATCCCTTAACCAGATACATCATTTCTTTGTATAAGCCCTTTGTCTTATCATTTGTCAGTTATCTACTGCTCTGTAAAAAAGTCATCATAAAACTTGGTGGACCAGAGCACAAATATCGATTGACCTCACAGTGGCCCTGGGCCAGGAATCCAGATGCACCTCTGGTTCAGGGTGGCACACAGGCTACGATCAAGGTTTCGGCTAGGGTTGGGGTCTCTTCTCAAGGTTTCATGTGGAGCATCCATTCCTCAGTTCACTTGTGTGGCAGTTGGGTGGCCTTAGGTCTTGTTTGCAGTTGGTCAAAGACATTAGTTCCTTGCCACTTGAGCGAGGTTGTGCTCAACAGGCTGGCTGGCTTCCTTTGGAACAAGCAATCCAAAGGAGAGGGAGAGAGGGCTCCAAGACAGAGCCAGGTTTTTTATATGCTCACCCCAAACTTGACGTCTTATCACTTCTGTCCTATTCTAATGATTGAGTTGCTAACCTTGGCCCATGTTCATGGGGAAGAGATTGCACAGGACATGGATGCCAGGTAGTGTGGACCTCTGGGGATCATCTCAGGGGCAACCTACAACAGTATATTCTTCCCTGCCTGTGTAATTTTAAAATATGCACTGTTAAAAAGGTATATTCCTTGAGAATGGGGAGTCTTGTTTACTTTTATTTCCCTTTTCACACCTGGCATAGGGGCCTCCATTGAAAAGCCCATCAACGTATGTTTGTTGAATTGAATTGAAGCTAGCTAACTGATAAAAGAAGTGATAACTCTAGATACAGACAGAAGAGGCAATGCCTCTTCTCCAACTTGGAGAGTCTGCTTTCACCTGGAAAGCAGAAATGCTCATGGGGATCAAAGAGGAGGAGATTTGCTTGAGCTTTGTAAAGTAGCTAGAAGGTCACTGGAGTTCTTTGTGTATGAGAAAGTTCGACTCTGAGATGGAATGTTTCTAACTTCAGGGTTGGGGCATGGGGGAATCTAAAATTCCATTTCCCTAAGGTAGATAGAGACAAGCACTCCCCTTCCATCTTTATTTAGTACTTGCACAAATATAAAGACACATGTGCACTTCCTGTCATCATTCCTATCCGGAATGCTGAGAATCTCTTCTGAGTGTGGCTCTTCTGCCTGGACATTCTCTCCCCCCCCACACCCACTGGGACTATGTCACTCTTTCCTTGCTGTCAGTTTTCTTACATTTAAGATGTGACAACATTTTGCCCCAACCTTCATGTCCTGTTTTAGTTTATCTTACTGCATGTCTGTCCCTTTCATTGACACCCCCTTCTTTATTTCATTCTCCTAGACTTCTAGCTAAGTTTTTCTGCTACTATGGAAGAGCCTTCTTTCCTTTGCTAGGGAAATGGCCTTGGATCGCTCAAATTCCCCCTGAAACTTTTCAAGGCATTAAAAGTTTATATTTCAGTATTTTACTTTCTGACAAACATAAAGCTCTGCAAATGAGTAGTGTCTTTTGCCTTCTATAATTCTAAGGTGAATTTGGAGACTCAGTACAATAGAGTACTGTGATTGCTGTGTCTTATTCATTTAGAAGACAGTGCTCAGAATTCTCAGCTGCCCCCTAGAGACTCCAAAGTGAACTGCAGTGAGCAGTCAAAAGGCTAGGTGGGTTCCATAAATACCCAACTCCTTAATTCCTTAATGTATACCCATTTTCAAGGTATACATTTTAGTTTTTAAGCAAAGGATGAATGTTTTCTGAAACGATCCCTGTTCTTGAAGTTACAAACTCCAACATTTGCAGAGACCTGATAAATTACTAATAAATGGAGTGGGCCTGTTTGTAGGGCTGTGTTGAACTGGAGAACATGTATTATATTCAGAGGAGGCTGTTGCCCTCAGCCCTAGCAGAGGGTGATCCCATTGTTGTTAATTTTCTGATTTTTCATAGAATTCTGAAATCTTGAGAATCTGAATTTTTAAGTGCTAGGAACCAATTTAATCTCTAAATATATGATCTCTTTGGGGCCATCTAGAAAACGCCTATGATCTGAAAGCAATCAGTGGACTGCCGGCTTCTGATCTTTTCTGTACATGCTCACCAGGTGCTTATGTAGCGTCCCTGGTTCTACAAGGTCAAAGGAAGACAATTAAGGAAGTGAAAAAATCAATAGCTATGAAAGAAGGCCAGGTCGTCTTAAATAATGAGCATTAATGCACCCTGATTCTTTGGAAAAAGTGGTATAAATATTGAAATGTACACCAACAGATGTGTCAGATTATAAAAATTCATGTCCCATTCTCTAAAACCTAGCAGCAATGAAAATGCAAAACAAAAAGTAAGATCAAATACTACCCGCATTTCCCCTGAGACTTGGAAGTGTGTTGTAGCTTCATACAATGTGTATATAAAAATGTAAGCAGAAGACCTATGGGCCTAATTCAACAAGTTTTTTACTTTAAGTAAATTGCCAGCTAAATTTCCTTACAATGATGCCCTGACTACTCTGCAGAAATTTAGCTAGCAACTTATGTAAAATAATAAAGCCATTTCCCAAAGCCCCTCAGAGGCTGCCACCACATGGCTGAGGGCCACTGTACTCTGTCCTACTACCTTCATAGCACTTGGCACCACCTGAAAGATCTCATTTATTTGTTTGTGTGTTTGCTAGCTGACCCCATGCACCAAGACATAAGCTTCTTGTGAGAGGGAACATGTTGGTCTTGTTCAATCCCATTTCCAGAACATCTAGAACAGTGGTTGGCTTGGGAAATATCTGCCAAATAAAGAAATTCAGATAATCACCACTGTCAGAGCTTCTCCTGCAGTTATGAAGATGACCGGTGATGGCGAATCTCCTGGAGTGAGAGAGACAGGCCTTAACTCTTTCTTGCTGGGCTTCTGGCTCTGTCCTCTATGTAGGAATAAAGATTCAGTTTCATTTTAAAGTTTAATGGCTAGGAAATAAAATGAGAACAGAGGACAATGACAGAGTGGCAGTCTTAAATATCCATTAAACAGATGTCTCTTCTTATGAGAAGGAAATATTGGTGATAAACTGTCCTTGTGTTTTATAGGTTAAAATCAGATTGCTGGGCCTTTCTCTAGAATGTCCAGGATGGAGCCTGAGAATTAGCACTTCTAGTGCTTTCCCAGGTGATCCTTGTGCTGGTCTGGAGGTCACACCTTGTGAACTACCGGTATAAACTGTAAAACAGGATCCAAGTGTCTGCGGTTATGATCACTCGCCTCCCCGTTTCACCACTGTCCCTTTTATCTGTAACCCCAAATATGCCCATATCTTTTGATGTTAAACCACTTTCCCTTGTGGAAGAAATTCCTTTAGTGGTTATGAGCCAATCTATCCACCACAGAATAAAGAAGCCATAAAAGAGAGTTTTTTATGATCAACCACAAAGTGGTGGTTTATTACAATGAAACAAAACCCAAGTAGATCCAATAGTGCAAGGACACACTACAAGGTTTCACAAACAGTTATTATTGTTTAATGTGTTTGGGTTGTTAATGGTTACTGAGAATCCACAAAGCACTAAATCCAAGCTGAGCATATCTTTGATCCCCTGATTTCTGGGTAATGGACCCAGCATGGACGGCTCTGCTATGCCAGGCACTTTGCCATCATTTTATTATTAATTAACACAGCTTTTTAAAATCCCTCTGCAAAAAGGGATGTTAGAAGAAAGAAAGAAGCTTGTTCATTGCCAGTTTATCACCAACTACATCAAGGATTCTATTTGCTATTTCCTAATTCCTTCCATTTAATGACTAGGGTGAAAATCCAACCTACTTCTGTGGTGGTGGCGGGGGGGGGGTCATTTTTCCCTCCATTTTCTTGTTTTCTAGAATCAAATTTTATTTATATTATCATCATTTTGAATTATGTTGTAAAATAGTAGTGAATATGTGCACTGCACCTGCTATGTGTTAGATATTGTGTTAAGAATTTCATATGAATTAAAACTTATTTGATTCTTACAGCAACAGTTTGAGGTAGGTCCTAGGATTGTCCCTATTTTCTACATGAAGAAACTGAGGCACAGGTCAATTGATACTCATTTGGATAATTTACTGTGCTATGTGGAGGGAGGATATGGTGCCTTTTGCAGGTTTTATTTTTATTTTTATTTTTTTTTATTTTTATTGGAGACTCTAAAGGAGAAGTTTAAGAATCCAGTGTGAAGGAAAGGGTGCAACTCAAGGTATGTAGGTAAAAATCACAGGTGCTGTTGAAGAATGTGAGCTGCAATTATGCTGACTCGGAGCTAATGCAGAGGTGAGGGGGAGAGGAAGGTAAGGAGGTCAGTCTGGAATGCCATGACTTGGGGCACGGCTGGGGTGAAGGGTACATGTTGACCTAGGGAAGCATTTCCCAGATTTCAGTCAATCAAGCACTCAGCACTGCAACAATTTTCACCACATTTGTGTACCACCTACACTGTGTTAATATTTGAAATAACCTTCCTTCTCAAAATGCCATGTATTAAAAATTTCACATCATTACTGTAAATATGAGACAAGTGTCACTTGCCAAAAGTAGAAGATAACTATAAAAATAAATATATGATTATTTAAATTATAAAATACTCATCCTAGCTAAATTAACTCGTGTACCACAGCTGAAACCCATGGCCACACTTGGGAAAACATTGAAGTAGCAAAGATGAATCATAGATTAACATTCTTAATCATGTAGGTAATTGAATGTTGTTCTTACTTTTTCTTTCATACATACATGTGTGTGTGTGTGTGTGTGTGTGTGTGTGTGTGTGTATAAAATCTAGTTTTGCATGAGTTCTTAAACCTTTTTTCTTTTATCTATTTGAGTCATAAAATATTTCATGTAAAACCAAAGTTAAACTCTCATGTCACTGTCCTTACTAAGATTTAGGAGCTGTTTTGTAGATTGACCATTTTAAATTCTCCCTGCACCTGCAGCAGATGTCTGATCAATGGGGCTGTGTGGCCACAGTGTCACAGCCATGGTGGCTGTGTCTCAGCAGAGCTCTCATTGCAGAAGAGGACTGCTTCCTAGAAGATCCTTCTGTGCAAGGAGGACCTACCTACATGGCTGTCTCTGTAGGTAGCTCTGGACTGCGTCATTCAAAAACACATGTTCCTTCCTCCCAAATTGAGAGAGGTTATTGTTCTCAATTGGAAAGAGAGGGTGTGTGTGTGTGTGTGTGTGTGTGTGTGTGTGTGTGTGTGTGTGTGTGTGTGTGTGTGTGTGTGATAGTTAGGAGGTATAGGCATTTAGGGGGATAAAAAAGCTTTTAGTCCCTTTTATGTTTCCTTCCCTTCTCCCTTCCCCTCCCTCCGTCCCTTCCTTCCATTTTTGTCAATCTCAAAAAATGCTACAGTATAAAAGTCTGTCACAGTCTGCATTAACCCCCACTCCGCAATACAGAACTATCTCTTAACACTTAGTTTTAGAACTTTTAAGTTTTAAAAATGATAGGACTCCACGTGTTTCCTTGGTATAAACTATCCCATGATCTACAAAATTATCCACACTGATATTGCTACACTTAGATCTTATTAATCTGGTTATACTCAACCTAAAAGGGAATGTTCTCACCCATTGCCAGCAAACTCCCTTCCATATGGGATAGGTGAAGGATATTCCTATATATTTTAGGAATATCCAAAGATCCACAGGTGATGACCTGAGAAGATGTTCTATACCCAACCCCTGGGTTAGAAAACATGAGAGGGTATCCAAAGGAAGTCTGGCTTAAACAGGGGCATGCATACATGTGGAAAACATGGCTGTTTTGTCTTCTGAAGTCTACCGTTCTCTCTCCAATGACTACCTCCCATGTGCATTCTTCTTCCTCTGTTTTCCTCTCTAGGATCATATGTGCCTTCTTGCCATTCCCCTGGCACAGACTGACCTTACATTTAAACCATCAGAACATTGAGCTGTCAGAGCTAAGACCTGAAATGTCTGGAAACTCAGCAGTGGGCCACTTTTATGAGCAGCAGAGAACACCTGGACATGTGACAGAGAGGGACAGAGAGCAAAAGTACAAAAGCATTCAAGCAACCACCCTAAAACATCTCTTTATCAGAATGAATGAAAATGTTCACCAAATTGTCAACAGAAATAATTCTAATGGAGAAAATTATAAGCTTACCTGCATCATCTGAGTTCTATGGCCTATGGTAAGAGATTTGTGTCCATGATTTTTATTAATTGCCTTAATTCTTAAAGACTTTTTCCCCCTTTGTTGGCCAATGTTTCCAATTAAATCTTTGTATCACAGGCAACTTAGCAGATTTAATATGCCAAGGTCATCACTTCTCTTCCTGTATACCCAAAATACCTTTATTCTGTTCCTGGCCAGCTCTCATGAACAGGCATTGTGGAGAGAGAGCCTATGCATGGACTGTACAAATTCATTGTCACTGTAGGAAGAACTCAAAGCATAAAATCTGGTGCCAGATCACTAGAAGCATGCTTGTATGTGAAGGACAATCAGATAGTATATAGCTCTAATGTCAAACTTTGGATGTTCCTAAAGTCAAGATACTATTAATAATTAAGTGTCCGGTTTCATGGAAAACATTGAAAAGCTTGAAAGCAAAAGTAGTACACTATAATACTACTAGCTCATCAGCCTTTAGGGACGTCAGCCTTGGTGCCACACCAAGCTCAAGCCCTACAACTCTTGAGAAAATGAAACCAATATAATGAAAATTTAGACAGACACAGACAGAGCATGTGGCCGACCCTATCTGTGTAAGTTACCACCAAACCTAAGAAATATACTTATGAGCGAAGTCAGAAGGCAACACACTCACTCAAAAGGTCAAAAAGAGAAAATTTTCTGTGACTCCTAGCAGGTCAGGAGTAACAAAGGAGAGCCTTCCACACCCCGCACCTGCATCTGCTGCTAGTTAATAAATTAACACAGACCAAGCAATCCCCTAACTGAAGCTTTTCACTTTTCACATTTAGGAAAATTAGACAAGAAAAAAGTGGCCAATTCTTCTCACCTTGAAAAGCAATTTTATGCTATCCAAGTTGGACCATCAGCAACTCTGAAATTATTATCATATGAAAACCAGAGTCTCTATTTTACACACACACACAAATGTCTCATCATAAGGGACCAGTGTGAAGAAGTATGATGTGTCCTGACAATGGAATATTAGGCAATTATGGTTTCCTTTTTTTGAATGGTATTTTTTATAAAGGAACATGTTCACAATATCCTAGTAGAAGAAAAAAGAGTAGATTGCAAACTGTTTATACAGTGTGTTCTCAAGACTATTGTATCACATTGCACAATGTTATATACACATGTATACACACAAAACATTCACAGTAAAAATCATGGGTAGGAAACAAACAAACTAAAAAATTAACTGTTAATTCCTTGTAGGTTTGAATGTAGGTCAATTTTATTGTATCCCTTCCCAAGTGTCTTTAATAAACATCAATAAGAAAATCATAAATGTTGCTTTTAACCTGGATGTAATCCTAAGAGTCTTCTAATCTCTGCACCACAATTTCTTCTTCAATACCTCTACTGGAAAAACATGATAACCAAGAAATTAGAAAAATAACTCCGAGGACTCAGGGGCCAATCACAGATAACTGTCATGAAATAAAAATCCCAATAAAATTTAAACAAGATGGATGGAAGGAAGCTGCCTTCTGGCTTGGGGACACTTTCCTTAAGCCAAAGTTAAGCCAGCCCATCAGTCTCTCAGCTCAGTTTTGCTCTTTGGTCCCATCACCAAGTCCGGGTTTTAAAAGTGAAGTCAACCCAGATTATCTGTTTCTCTTACCCTTTCCATTCAGTGGCTGATGATGAGCCTTTCTAAAATGATGTTTCTGGAATCTATTCCCCCAAAATACCCTGTTCTTATATTTGAATTGTTTCACAATCACACATGGGGAAGCAGCTCAACACAATGGACTGAGCATAGAAGCAGTGTTGAGACTTTAGAGGTAAACAGTGCTCCTCCTCCTGCTCATCCTCTTCCTCCTGAGGGCTGCCTCCCAGAGGTCTCTTCCTGGAACCCCCAAAAGGAAGTAGGCAAACACAATGGCTAGGGCTCTGGGAACTCAGGGAACAAGGAAAAGGGAATATTTGAATGTGAGGATCTGCAGTAATCCCAACTCAAAAAACACCTTTAAAATATGTAATCCAGTGGTCCCATAAAATCGTCATAAGTAAGTTAGCACTTATCACCTACCAAGCAACAGGAAACATCACCCTGATGTCAGACCATATCAAATAGTAGGACTAGACAATCACCTTAGGTTACAGAAATATTAAGTGTCACCATAAGCACCTTTCTTCTTGCAATGCACTTGATTTTTGTTTTGGCTTTTTGTTCTGTTGTTGATAATCTCAGTCACTAGGAAAACTATGATACTGAAGTGGCGGGGCAGTCCTTGGCTCACGGTAAGTGTGAAATAATTATATGTGGGAAGAAAGGAAGCAAGGAAGGAAAAAAGGTAAAGAGGGAAGAAGAGGCAAAGAGGAGGAAAGAGAAATCAAAAGGAGGAAGGGAAGGGAGGAAAATTCTCAAAGCCACATGGTTTGTGCATGGCTGTTTGGGCAGGACTGTACACGACAGAGACAGGACTTTCCCAGTTTCCATGACTTTCAAGTGATCCCCTGGTGTTGCTAACCAGTGCTCTATTAAGAAATTCTCTGTAGTCAATATAAATCCTTTCTGCTTGATCTTAAGCCCACTTACTCTTGTTCTGTCTCAGGAGAAAGAGAACAGCTGATCTCCACACTTGGTACAATAATTCTTCATACATTTAAAGAGAGTAAGTCATCACTTCATTGGCTTCTTCTTCTTCCCCTTAATGACCCAAATTCCCACAGCCTTTCTCTGCAGATCCTGTGTTCTAATCCCTTAATCCAATGGTGCATATTAGTACTCGGTTCAAAGATGGTAAGAACAGTGTGTTGTCAAGTGGTGGTTTCAGGAGATCCAGAACAAGCCCCTCTGACACGAGGAGCTTCGCTCTAACCCTTGGAGAGAGCATGGATATTCCCCTGGAGTAAGAGTAGATTCTTCTCTGAGGTGGGAAGATGAAATGCAATTTGTACAGGTGCATTTAAGCAGTTACCAAATATTTACTGGCCTATTCAGGAGTGCCTTGCACCGCTCTGGGCACAGAGGTGCAGTGAAGGTGCAATCAAATGTGGCTCCTGTGTTCACGAACAGGTTGTCAGTTTTTCCATAAAAGAATGTGTGTGTGTGTAAGGGGACAGGAAGGCTGTTTTATATTTTGTCAGTTGAAAGCTTTTGAATTTTATCTGCCACAGCAGCAATTAACCTCTATGTTATCACCAAATTGATCACTGTGGAATATGGTCACAATTGCCCTTGGAAGTTAGTCTCACACAGCATCCACATCTGGAGTTAGTGCTGTCTCCCGGGTGTGAGGTTGCCAGACACTAGCATCCCGTCTTATTCATCCCAGGCTTCAGATATTGGTAGAGTATCTGTCCCTACTATATTTTTGTTGCTGCTATAGCTCTTGAGGTCTTCCTTTTCTTGGTTCTTCCTTTCTTTTCTTGGTTCTTCCCATTAATTTATAAGCACTATTATGGGTCCAGCACTGGGTGCCAATCACTTTCATTTCTAGCCCTTCTTTCACTGGTGAATGTGGCTGTGACACCTCAGTACCACAAACAATGGGTCCTGGGAGTCCAAAGAATGACCTGAACAACTGAGAATGTTTCAATCTACACAAGGAGAGGGCGTTTTCTAGTGGGTACGGGCAGGGAAGAGAGTGAGTTTATAAGACGTACCTCTGGTGTCTTTGGGGAGAAGATAAGTAGGAATGTGAATTTTACATATCTTCCTTTAATTCTGACCCAGACAGTCCTTTTAAAAAGGTCTGTTTACATCTTATGGCCTAAAAATGCACCATCATCATTTCTTGAAGTCATTACTCTGAACACACCCCCACTGCATTTCATTTTTATTATCCCCATTTTAGGAACGATTAAATGGAAGCAGAGAGCAGTTGCAATGAAGCAAATCATGAGAGGCTCTGATAGAGACAGAAGCCTGAAAGCTGGTTGAAACTGCTTCTCTGCGCCAGACTATTTTTAATGCAAGTTTATGCAGCTGTCCCCCACTTAGGGAGTCTTACAAATGAGCCCACTCTGCACTCGATCATTTTTTCTCCATCCCCTGACTTTTTCAACTCACTTTGCTATGTGCACACGCATGCGTACATGTGTTTCTTTTTAAATGTCCTTCACCACATTCCTACACACCAGAGATGTTCTTGGCTTTCTGTGAACACAATTCTGATTCAGAGATCTCTTTGCTATTCTAGCCCCTATCCTGTCTAAGGATAGGACGTAGGATCCCATTAAGGGTTCATAAAAGGCTTAGTAAACATATCAAATCTGTTTGTATTTGTAATATTTTCAGAGGAATGCATAACATACTGGCAACAGCAATTGTTCTGGGGAGGGGGACTAAGGTCTTTTTATTGCATGATCATCTATCTGTACCATTTGATTTTTACCATGTGCCAATGACACCTTGAAACATTGTAAAATCTCATTTTATCTTTATAACAGCTTTATGTAAAACCTTATTTTACTAAAGGGAAATAAGTATTTGCAGTCACTCATTCAGTTTTATAGAACTGACAAATGGCCACATGGGGAGCAGAACGCAGGTCCTCTGATTTCCAGAACCACAGCCTACGTTGTGTTAACTTTAGAGTTTTTTCATAGGAACCAAATTTATAAGACAGTAGCTTTGGGACTCCTTTTAAAAAACTCAATGAATACTGTGGAATCCATCACCTGCGCACACCAACAACTCAATGGTTCTTCCTCCAGCTGAGGCTCCTTGTTAAAAGCTGTTTACGCACACCTCCGCTAGACATCGAGCCTCCCTGAAGATCTCCCCCAGGTCCTTCACTGGCACTGCAGCAGTCACTCCAAGCCTGGGAAAGGTACCCTCTCCTGATCTCTTCAGCAAACCACTTTGTCTGCATAGGGGATTTTCAGGGTCAAAGTAAATTATTGGTCAATATCTAACTTTCCTAAGCATACAGATTCTTCATTTATTTAACAATTATCTTTGAATGGTCACTCTGAGCCAAACACTCTTCTTGAGTATTAGAATTATAGAGATGAGCAAGTCCTTGTCCCCATAAAGCCTCCATCCTGGTGTGAAGAGACTAGTAATAAATAAGCAAGCAAGTAAATAAAGAGAATGCTGGATAATAAGTATCCTGAAGAAAATTAAAATAAACTTGTGAAAGAGTGACTCAGTAGCTTTTCTAGGGACACGATATTTACCTAAATGACAAGAATGACATATCTGCCCTAGGAACTACTGCTCTCACCCCAATTTCCATCCCAGGCTCCTATTTATTACAACATGAACTGGTAATCCCAGCAGTGAGAGCTGTGAGGGAATTAACCATCTTCTTAGTCTCATGCCATCATTTTAAAGACGAGGAAAGGAGGAACAAGAGAAGTGAAAAGAGCCAGTCACACAGCTAGTGAGTGCCTGGATGAGTAGCTCTTAGCCCAGGTGCTCCTGCAAATCCAGATTCCCTCCCTGCTAATCTTCCCAGCATCCAGCTCCTCCCTGTAGAATGCTCGTGCTGGTGCCTGCCTCTCTGGAGTCACAGACCCCAAACCTTCATGAATCACAGAGTACCTACTGCAAAGGTATCAAGGATCTGAAGAATGATCCTAGAGGCCAAAATAATAGTGGAAGAAAAGGTACAACCTTTTATAGTGCAATTTCCCCACATCCCATCCATTTGCCATAGCTGCTTATGGCTCCTGCCACTCCTCCCTGCCTATAGGGGACTCCCTAACAGAACTTGAGTTTGGGAGCTGCATGGATCTATAAACCCAACAAACACTAAACATCTCTCTTCAGAAATGTTCCCTGGTTTAACCAAGTTGATATAAAAATGTTCTATTCTTATGATTTCTCAACCCCTCTCAAAATACTTTACAAAATGATTAACCACAGAATTTCTTTAAATAGCAAGTTCCTTCAGTACGTTCAAAGTATGATCTATAAAAATTCAATCTACATAAAGATTTTATTCCCCCTTCAAAAAATAATAAAAGAAAACAGCTATTGTATCAAGGGCAATAGCATAAACTTGGACTCTTAATGACAGATTTTGGACTCTCATTATGTAATGAGAGTCATTCAAAATGAATGCAATCATTCGTTTTGCAAAAATTTATTGAACTGCTCTATGTAATACACTCTTCAGGCTGCTGTGAGGACACACCATAAGAAGACATAGCCTCTGCCCTCTGGAAGCATGCATGCACACAACGCTAATACAAGGAGGGTGTGACAGATGCAGCAACAGAAATGTGGAGCAGTACTTCAGGGAAAGGGAGGGAGCATTACACAGCATTCAAAGATCAAGGAAGGAGGCAGAGACATTTTTACTGGGCTTTGAAGGATGCTTGTGAGTTGTATAACTGTAAAATGTGTTCCAGGAAAAAGAAACATTATGACATGCTGTACAGGGGCAAGTCATACAAGGGCACATTCTCAGAAAGGAAAAGAGCCCAGAGTAGGAAATGAGAAGAGAAGACAGGCCTTGGAAGGTAGACCAGAGCCAGTACAAGAATGGGTAAAATGTGGACCTAATAAGAAAATTGTAGAAGCCTTGAGTGGGTTTTGGGCAGGGAAAGAATACACAATTGTGTTTTAGGAAGCTCATTCCAGCACCCATATATGGGGTTGATCTAAACAAAGGTTGGGTCAGGGACAAAGAGACCTGTTTAAAAAATTATCCCATGATTCCTGGGTCATATTTAAAGTATGGAATAATCATGAGAGCTAGGATTGATAAACATCAGAGGAGGGTTCTGGTTCTGGAAAGGGTTGACAGCCATAGGCCTCAGATCCCACCCTAAGAAAGAGATGCTGCAGGACTATAGGTGGTGTCTCTTTAAGGACAGTTATGAGGTGCCTCCTGCTTGAGACTGTAATCATGAGTCCACTGCATGAAAGCCACTCCAGCTGGACGTCTTCTGAGCCATGTTTGAAGTCTCAGTTATTAATAACTCCTCTTTTGGAGATATACAGAAGTGTCTGTTATACATGAGGAGCCAGAACACTTCTGAAATCATGATGTCTTTACAGAAGCAGCGAGAAGCAGCTTGATTGGGGTGGAGAGCAGGAGTCCAGGAAACAACCATTTCTGAACAAATAATAACTCAGTGGAGGGAGAGTAACTTAATCAAGAGCATCAGGCACAACATAAGCTTTATAACTATGCCTGATGACAGCAACTACATGATAGACTCAGGTCTCTCAAAACTCTGAGTATCAGGTACCAGGTTCCACTATCTGAGCCACACATCAGTGGGTATTCATATAACTAACCATCCTGGGATCTCTGAGACAAGATTGTGAATTTCAGGGAGTTTATCTCTGGTCTCTTCCTGGCTGTTCTTTCTAGAAATGTATAGCTTAGTTCTATAGTTTGAATCGTGCATGTCCTCCAAAGGCCCATGTGATAAAGGCTCCCTGACTTGCCTGGGAGATGGTGGAGCCTTTAGGAGGTGGGGTCTAGTGGGAGGATATTAGGTCAATAGGACTGGAGGTGTGCCCTGAAGGGGATATTGGAACCCAGGTCATTCCTGTCTCTCTCTGCTTCCTGGCCACCATGAGGTGAACAGGCCTCCTCCACCACATACACGTTCCCTGCTATGATGCACTGCCTCACCACAGGCCCAAAGCAACAGAGCCAGGTGACCATGGGCTAGAACCTCTGAAACCATAAGCCAAAATAAATCTTTCCTCCTTAGAGATTGAGTTATCTCAGGTATGTTGTCACAGTGATGGAAAACTGACTAACATACTTGGTTTCTACTCCAGTCGAAACCATGCTAGCATTTTAAAGCCTGTTTCAGCCAATTGGCACATGGAGTCTATAGAACTTGTCTTTAATTAGTTTCCCAATGTGTTTTCATGGAATATGACTATCATGAACAAGGGGTGTCTTGTGGTAAAATAATTCAGGGAAGTGCCATATCAAATAAAATTTAAGATATTTGTTTGTATAAGATACCTCCGAACTTTCAAATGCTGATATGTTCTGAGATGCTCCTGGAATGAGAAGTTATAGGTAGTATTTCCCAATCATATTTATCTGCAGAACCAATTTTTAGCAAAGTGTCTCAAGGGACAAGCGTCCAACAGAACATACCTGGAGAAAAATCAATGATGACATTACTCTTGGGAACATCTGTGTTTACTTAGGAACCTGGAATAATAACTAAAGCTAAATATTTATTGAGTGATCACTGTGTACCAGGCACCTTTTCAAGTATTTTATAGGTATTAATATATTTAATCCTCATATCTGTGATATGAGTTCTATGATTATTCCCATTTTATAGTTGAGGAAATTAAACAGAATAGTAAAGAGATTTGTCCAAAGTCCTAAACAGACAGGTTGATGAGCAGCAGCAGAGCCAGTCTGATGCCTACAGAATTTAGTTTCTAATGGTAGAATTTTAAATATTGTGATCAGCTGGCAGTGGGAGATTCTGAACAGGGCTTTGCATGGCAACTCTTCAATCACAGTAAATCTCTGCATGTTTGCTCATAAACTAGGCTTTGTGGGCCTCCTCAGACACTGTGTAGGACACAACTTCTGAATGGTACCAGCCATCTGGTTTCTTCACCACATTATGTTATATTATACATATAGAACCTTCCATGAAAATAGTCATGATTAAGACAGCAATGCAATTGCCAGAAGTAAACAGAAATGTATAAAGGAAACAACCTCTTGATTACCAAAGAAGCCGGAAAATGAAGGTGCAAGCTTTGAGATCTAGTTTCTCCTGTGTTCTCCAAGTTTTGACCTCTTGCTCCCTGGGTCCAGGGATAAAAACCAAGGGACTGTTTTCCTTTGATGTGTCACAAAATTTTACATCCCTGCCCCTCTATTTTGCTCAAGAATTGCCAAAGACATGTCCTACCCTCTCCCACTTCCTCTCCTTGTTCAGAAGGATTATCACCAGTTTCGGGTGCATCTGGTAGCCATCTTCACTGAAGGACAGATTTCTCCCCTCAAAAGTGACATTGATCAGATACCTGTAAAGAATAAAATAAAAATAAAATTAAAAACATGAAAAAAGCATACCAAGAGCAAGATAGCCAGGTAGATGGAGAGAAAGGTGGGTGGAGACAGATGTGGAGATACAGATATCATCAGAAAACTTGGTTCTCCTTGAACTCCCAGGCGATTATGAAATAGAATCATCCAAATATGAAACATACAACAAAATAGTATAATAAATTAAGGTCACCTGGTTTAAGTTTAGTCTATAGCTATGACTTGGAGCAAACTGTTTAGACTTTGGAACTTCATGTTTTTTCCCTATCTGCGGAAAGTGGGGTCATAAAGGACCTACCTTAGTTGTTTGTAAGGCTTAAATGGGATAGCTAGGTTAAGCACTTACCATGGGGCCTGGCTCAGAGTAAATCCTCACTAAGTATTAACAATTATTCATAAAAGGAGGTGGAGTAAAGGGGTGGAGGAGGTAGAGACAAGAAAAGAAAGTGACATAGCCAAGCACAGTGGCACACGCCTCTAACCCCATCAGCTCAGGAGGCTAAGGCAGGAGGATTGTGAGTTCAAAGCCAGCCTCAGCAACTTAGTGAGGCCCTAACCAACTCAATGAGACCCTGTCTCTAAATAAAATACAACACAGGACTGGGGACGTGGCTCAGTGGTCAAGTGCCCCTGAGTTCAATCCCTGGCACAAAAAAAAAAAAAAAAAAAAGGAAGAAAAGAAAGTGACAAAATTCTACTAAGAAAAATGGTATGTAGAAATTTAGGCCCTCTCCCCCTCTCCCCATCCTCTAGAAAAGCACATACTCTCTCTTACTGAGGTCTTGCCCAGTCTATATTTCTAAAAGTTGTGAGATGAGTCCTACTGGTACCCACAGGATGCATCTGGAAACCAGGGTTTTGTATTATGTTTAGTGAACAGAAAATACCTGAGGGTGGGAACAGCAAAGGAAGGCATTTCAGAATGCTCTGGGGACATAAGCACAAATTAGCAGAAACTCTGGAGGTAAGTGAAATCAAATCAATGAAATTGTCTTCCTCCTGGACACCTGTGCCCCAGCCTCTGGGTTCCTTTGCAGCTGACTGTGATCTCAAAAGTAGTTCCTTCACTGGAAATTCCCATGGGTATCATCATTACAACTGCATTAGTGCAACCAGCCTGATGGTAATTAATGTCCTTTTACTACAGTGGCCCAAGGAATCAATAATGATTAGCTCTGTGTTCACATGACTTCTTGAACTTTGGACCTGATGTTGCTTGTGAGATGGGTCTCTGCTAAGGGGGCATCTTACAGGAACAGTGGAGGAGGCAGCTTTACTCTTTTAATGCTTCTCTTTCAGTGAAACTGGGAGACTCTTAGAATCTTTCAGGTCACATTACATTAAGTGAAAAGGTCACTAGAATTCATAGCCTTTTGACAACTGTAAGGATGTCTAGGCAGCATGAACCATACCTTCATGGATCAGTTCTTGCTTCTAGAATTTTTGGGGATTTTTTTTCCAGCTTTTTACTCCCTGGTCTTGCATAACTTCACACATGCAATCAAGAACACAAAAAATACCCCCCAAAGTAAAGATTCCTAGGACTTTAGAACTGAAAGAGATTTTTATAATAAGGTGGCCCACCACATCTTGGATATGACACCACCCCTAGCAACATCATAAAACTGGTCGCCTCAGCTCTTGATTACTTCCATTGAGGGGAAACTTACCATACCATCCTCCACCCTCAAGCCTCCATCTCACAGCTCTCTCTTACTTTAAGTTGAAATATACTCCTTTGTAATTCTTTGATACCTTGTTCCTTTTTTAGGAATTTTACAGTCTTGTTCTAATCCTTCTTCCAGATGACAGTTCCTCATGTATTTGAAGACATTTAGCATGTATCCCTTATAAAATCAATTTTCATTTTCAAAGAAACCCTGAGTTCATTTAAGTTGGTAGATTAGGAAACAAACACATTGTTTACCCAATGTTACATTACTAATTGGAAGCAGAAGTTAATACTTGAAAGCAACATCCCCAGCCGCATGTTCTTTCTACCATACCATCTTGATTCTCATATGTAACACTGGGTTTAACATCCATGGTTCCCTTACAGAGCTTTCATATGTTCCAATCAGCTAAGTGAAACACCCCAGATCCAACTCAGGGCTTTACATAGCGTCTTCTCCATTCCTTGCAGTGCTTACCCAAGCCCATCACTCGTTTGAAGAAAACAATTAGGTCTCCCGTCGTTTGGAACAATCCCAACACCCAACCAAAAGCCCTGTAGAATTCTTTCTAAGGAATATAATTACAAAACCACAAAACAGAGCATTTTAAACTAACAAAGTAGAATATAAGCACCCAGCATCAGTAACTTTGAAAATATGTTCTTACAATGACAATACTGGATTACTTAGAATGATTATTAGAAGTCTTCAGAGAAAGACAAAACATACAAAATAGTTTAGTCCCATCTCTTTTTCTGAATGAAGAAGAGAGGGGAAAGAAGAGAGGGAGAAAGGAAAGAAAAGAAAGAAGCAAAGGAGGGAAATAAATTACTTGGCTTGAGCACCCATCTTTCCACCAGACATGGCTCTGAATAATTCTGACTTTTACTAAAACACCATTAAAAATACTTAAATAAAGTTTCCATTTCAGAGGACAATTATAAAATAGAAGTTCCAGAAATAATTCAATTAATAAGCTACGTGAATGAAATAAGCATATAGCTTCTCAAGATGACTCCTTTGAAGGCAACATCCTTGAATGGGGTGTATAAGATGAGAAATTTAAACTTTCCAGAGATAAAACACACTCATGGGAAATGTAACTGTCCTGTAGTTAAATTTCTTTGGTTATTTTTGCACCAGATCTTCCCGATTTTCCTTAGGAATTGTTTTCCTTCTAGAGTATTCACCCTTTTCCTATTGTGAAATTTAATTTGATCTACCTAATATCTAAGCACTACTCAGATATTTCACATTTATCAACAATGTTAAAAAAAATTTGACAGTATACAAAATATTCTTCTCCAAAGTATTTTTAATCATTTATATCCTTTAGCAGCATATAGATTAATCATTCACATTGTGTTTTCCTGAGTAATTCCCTGCGATATAATAACATTTAGATATTAGTGAGGAGTTTGCAAAATATGAACCATCCTTGAGCAAGGATGCTCTGTGAGTAGCAGAACACTAATCCATTCGTGAAGTGAAGAGTGTGGGGGAAAAAAGAAGGGTGTGTGATCCCTTCTAGACATGTGACCTTGGCACCCCAACCCTCAGTTATTCCTCTTTAAAATGGAGTCATGATTTTACCCCAGCTTCTCAGGGCAGACTGTTGTAATGAACAAATGAAACAGTGGAAAGGAAAAGTATATGCAATGTGATACAAACATATAATATGGAACATTCAGAAAAGAACAGATGAGCATGATTTAAGTACTTAGAACTATGAAACTTGCTTAATTTTGAACCTCAATGAATAAAAGTAAGAGTAAACTACATTTTAACAAGACCAACCTATCAACAGAAAACATCTTAGGAATAGTTTGGATTCCATATGTGGAGGATAAACTAGATCAAATGGTCATATTAATCAATTTAACTTTCCATAAGACCTGAAAATATTCAACTACCCTTGCCTCTTGCTATACTTTGTCAATTTTGAATATCAGTCAAAACCTCATAGCTTTCATCTGTAAATCCTGGGTAAAGGATTAAACTATAATTAAGATTAAAAGATCCCATAGCCAATCTACTTTTCAAAACATGTCACCCTCAAGTGCACAGTCTGAAATCCTAGCTTCAAGTGGCAAATTTGAAAGTTTTGCCCATAAGACCCCTGCACACCCTATCAATTTGATATATTTAAAAAATTGCTTAATTTGTTTCTAGGATGTAGTTTGACACCTAAGAAACCTGAGGGCTTGTCTCATAAAGTTCTTTTTTTGTGTGTCTGGTGCTAGGGATTGAACCCAGGGCCTTGTTCATGTGAGGCACACACTGTACCAACTGAGCTATATCCCCAGCCCCAATAAAGTTCTAATACAGAATACAGAATCTCAGATTGTTAGAACTAGTAGAAAAAATAGAAATTCTACACTGAGCTCTCTTATTGTAGAGAGGAAGTCTCAAGATGCTAAATGACTTTTTTCCAAGCAACCTTTCTGCTCAGGACTGGAGCTCAAGTCTTCAGATTCTCAGTTCAAGATCTTTTTTCATGACATCAAAAACTGAAGTGAAATCAGTTTCTCAAAGATTCTGGTGTGCATTCTAGTATTTTCATGTCACATGTCATGGCCTGGACCACAGAGGCCCCTAATGCAGACTGAAGCAAACAAAATCCTTCTCGTTTCCTGCTTGCCTCTTTGTTGAGAAAGAGCCTCAGAATCCTGATGGGCTCAGAGCCAACACATTTGTTTTATGTGGCCAAAGACACACTCCAGTGGGTTTAATGGGGTCGAGCTGAGGTTAACAAGCCCTTGTGCCTCTGTGACTTTGGCCGTGCCATGCAGAGCTCATCCGCTGCACCATACTGATGCCTAAGGCAATGATGGAGCAGCATGTCCTGTGTGGGAGGCACCTGAAGATGCCCTGCCAGAATGTTCTCCGAAAACCAAGAGTCCTGGCACTGCAATACATTTCTTCTTTCTATATTTTCACAAAGCATTAATTTTTCTTTAAAAAAATCAACATCCATTGGTGTGGTAGTATGGGAGACATGGCATCTCATCTCATCTAGCCCTTTTACTTTTATATAAGGTAGTTGAAGTCCAGAAAAGTGTTGCGGCTTTACCAAGATGGGAAGACACGACTGGGAACAGGGTCCTGATGTCCTCAACCCTAGGCCATGCATTCACCACCATGCCTCAAAATGATGGTGAATTTCCAGAGCTCTCATTTCAATTCTATAGTCACTAAAAGTAAAGTTAAAAGGAAATCCAGTTCTAGGCAGGGGCGTTGAATTTTTGACTCCTAGTTTATAATATTTTGGCTCTGAAAATCTATAACTCTAACCTTGTGTCACTGGTATGTCTTTACCTCTGAAGCCTTTGGCTCCTCTATTAAATATACTGATTTTTAACCATCTTGCCTTGACTGGTATGGGGGAGCGATAAAGAGACTCCTTCAACATGTATTCTATCTATATTTCTTTTCCTCTTTTAAATTAATTTTTACTGTGTATATTCAAGGTATACAACATGCTATTATGCGACACATATTGATAATAAAAAGGTTACTGTAGTGCAGCAAACTAACATATCCATCCTCTCTCATTTCATCTGATTAATACTGTGGCTATTATGTTACGGCACTCTTATCATCTGAACAGCAAGACTGCAAATATTTCAAAAAGTCTTTCAAAGGAGTGGAATATCCTGTTAGAATTTACTATTACTTATATACATTTCCTCTAGAAATAGTAGAAACAATTTCTCATAGGATTAGAAATAGTGGACTTTGAAACTGTTAATTTTAAAAATTTACCCAATTAGAGACCAGTATTAAAGGAAAGAAGCAAAAATATTTACAAATTAGATGTTCAATGTTCTGGTTTGGATAGAACCAATAAAAATTTCTGAATATTTCCTAACTTAGAAATTCACAATTATCAGAATGAATCCAAAATGATCAACCCAGCATAATGTGCTCAACGTGACAGGTCATGGTCATGAATAATTGTCTTCTGGGCTTAGTGATGGATTCTTCTGGGATCAAACCCAGGAGACTGTTCCCATTAGAAAGATATCCTACATTCAAATGAATGAAAAAGTCTAGACAATGCTTCAAAATGCTGCTAGAAAGAAAATAAGGAGAAACAAGCAAACAGAAAAGCAAAAAAAAAAAAAAAAAAAAAAAAAAAAAAGAAAGAAAGGAATACTGTATATATCACACACACAGCAATGTAACAAGATGTTTAAGAGTCAGGATGCTGCAGTCAGATGACCTCTGCTCAAAAACTGGATGCACTGGTGCCTAAGCTGGGTGACAGTCCTTTCAAGGTACATGAATTATTTAGTATTTTCAATAATGGTCTCTTTAGGGAAAAGGGATTTGAAGAGATTAAGTTTCCTTGGAGACACAATGTCATCTACAAAAATATTAAGTCATGCATTGGACAAAATAATAAAAAAAAACAGTTTTATATCCTGTCATCTTCTCTTATTTTGGCAAAAAGCTACCTAGCAGTGAACCTCAGGAAAAACTAAAGGAAGACCATAACTTAAAATTACTCAATACAGGTTAAAAATAGTTTGTCTTCTAATAAAGTAAACACTATCTGAAATGTTGTTTAAGTCATTGATTTATTTTACAAACAATTCTTCCCAAGTAGTGAAATATTCAATTTGAGTGAGAACATATCTAAGTTAGGCTAATGATATTAAAGTATCTTGACAATTGGTTGCCCTACTACTAGTGGTGAGGAATGGGCTTTAGTCCCTGTGCAGTTTGGGCTGAACTGCATTCATTTGAGGGTATGTGGTAAAGTGTCCGTTCACCATGTATTACAAAGGGAAAGTCTTTTAACACTCCTGGGTCTAACAGTGAAGCATTTCTGAGAGTTATTACCTGGATTCTTTTTTGCAACTGAATGCTATGTATTTAGTTTTATCTGAAAGGAAAGAAAATAGAGGAGGATTGTTGAGGCTCACCCAACAATCTCTGCTTATATATAAGAAGGTGGAGAACGTTAACTTCCCTCCAGAAAGATACCATTTGTGACCAATTGTCAAATCAGTAAGAAGTCTGAGTGGCTCTCCCACAAGCTATGATGGCCTCTTATTTACCCATATATACCTCTTCACCAATGGGGGTCAATGTGGCAGTTCATGGCCATAAGTAAATCCAGTTCTCCTCTGGATTTACTTATGGGTCCATCTAGGATCAAACCTAGGAGTTTGTTCTCATCAGTAAGATATCCTATACTCGATTGAATGGAAAAGTCTGCACAACGTCCCAAAATTCTTAGTAGTAAGAGATGAATAGAAAGAAAATACAAAGGAGAAATGGAATAAGTTATGAGGGAAAGAATATAGAATTATAACACACACACACACACACACACACACACACACACACACACCTCAAAGGGCAGTGTGGGAAGATGTTTAAGAACACTAAGTCACTTGACCTCTGTTTATATCCTAGATCTGCCAGTTTTGAAGTTGTGTGATCTTGCAAGTCATTTAACATCCCTTTGCCTCAAGTTTATTCATCATTAAAAATGTGAATAGGAATAGTTCCTATTTTAAAAGATTGTTGTGAGGATTAGATGATTCTATATTACTTAAAGGAGCATTTACTGCTGTTATCACTATTGCCTTTTAAAAATATTGCCTGGATGTCAGAAAATTTAGTGTTTGCAGGGGCTTTTGGATCACAGTTTAACCTTTTGACATTTAAAGCAGAACACATTGAGACCTGCATGCTAGGGACACTCAAGGATAGGGCCTGAGGCTCCCAAGTCCCAGATCTCTGCTTTTCCATAGCACCACCAGGTGTACATTTCCTCTCATTCCTATAATATTCCAAACAACTAAGGCATGAGCACATTTGCTTTTCCCTATTATGACTGGTTAACCCCTGGGAGGTATTTTGCAGTGGAGAACCACTTAATCATGCTACTTCAATATAAAGTTCACTTTCTGAGGAAGGCAAAAGATGAGCTCATATTTCCATAATTTTAGTCTAGAATAAATGATTTCTCAAAATGATCCCATCCTGACCTCCCATAGCCTTGCTTTGAACACTATGTAATTCTCTTCAAAATCCTTCAAAGGCCTGCTTTTGTGTGCAGGTGCAACACTTCTTCTTTTAATTTTTCCCCTAATTTTTAAAAATAATTTCTTCTTTTGTAGATACACATGACAGAAGAATGTATTTTGACATATTATACATGGAGTGTAACTTATTCTAATTAGGATCCCATACTTGTGCTTGTACATGATGTGGAGTTTCACTAGTCACGTATCCATATATGAACATAGGAAAGTTATGTCCAATTCATTCTGCTCTCTTCCTAATCCTATCCCTTCTACCTTCCCTTCATTCCCCTTTATCTAATCCACTAAACTTCTATCCCTCCACATTATGTGTTAGCATTCACATAACAGACATTTTTAGGGATTGGCTTATTTCAGTTAGCATGATAGTCTCCAGTTCCATCTATTTACCAGCAAATGCCATAATTTCACTTTTCTTTATGGCTGAGTAATATGGGGACCTAGATTGGTTCCATAGCTTACCTATTGAGAATTGAGCTGCTATAAAAATTGATGTGGCTACATCCCTGTTGTATGCTGATTTTAAGTCCTTTGGGGTATATGCTGAGGAGTGGGATAACTGGGTCAAATTGTGGTTCCATTTCAAGTTTTCTGAGGAATCTTCATACTGCTCTCCAGAGTGGTTCAGATGCAACCCTTCTTAGGAAACTAGTGATGCCATCTTTTGATGCTAATTCATCAAATAATCAGCATATCAAAGCTGCTTCTCATTTAGTTCTGTGCACAGAACTTAGCAGTGAAAAAGGAATCCCTCCTCGATCTCATGACCACAACTCCTAGTCACTTCTCCTTTGGCTGAGACATGCTTAGACATTATGGGAAAGCCAGGCTTACTAGAGGTAATAAGAAAGCTAGAACTTCTAATGGGAAGGAACCAAAGAACTTGTGGGTAATGGCAATGTTATTGTTTCAGCTTTTTCCTTTTAGCTCATATTTCCATGCTGTCCATGAATTAAAGTCACTTCCTTTAAAAAAAATTAAAAATAAAATTCCTATACTCTTCCACAGAAAAAATGCCATACATGTTGGAAAGTAGCCCAGCATACACTATCAAAACTTAGTAGCAGAACCTCCCCAGAGAAGATGCTAAGACAAGTCAAAGACTAGATGATCACTTAGGGCATTGCTATTTCTTTGTCATGCCTAGTAATGATTTTAAGGTGAAGACTTACCTTTTTAACACCCACTGTAGTCATGCACTGGTGATACTCCTCAGGGTTATGCCAAAACGAGCCAAACTAGCAGAGATTTCTCTCGAATATTCAGTTTTGACCAGAAACCTTTTTCTTCCTCTGAACTTTTACACAAATTGATAGAAACCCTGAGCATATATACCCTTGGCCAAGGATCCAAAGCGACCTGGGCATGATACCAAAGAAAAAGAAAGAGAATTCTTTTTTCTTTCTTTTGACCTCCAGTTTGTTCTTCCCTCTTCAGGAGACTCTCTCCTCTCTCTTACAATTTAGGTTATCAGTAAAATCAACAAACTGGAAATTTTTCTCTGCAGCTACCATATTCTTATTTTCAGCATTCCTTCTAATAGCTCTACTGATGGCGGGGGCAAAAGAGGTTGAATGAATTTATGATGAATTAGTGATGGATTCAATCACAGGGATTGTAGTAGAGATTATGAGGAATTGTCACTCGTGGAAAAGGGTTATAATTTAGATTTCCAGTAACGTTTAGCAGAAATCTTCAAGGAGAGATTTCCAGAAGCAATTATGGAAAAAGGGTCAAAGGGGGAGGATATTCCAAGAGCATGGAAAGGTTTCCATCAGACAGAGGTCTCAAGATGCCTTTGGTGAAGGTTTATCTTTAGGTGACATGGACAACCTATAATTACATCATGCTACAGGTGCAAGTCAGAGAGAGTGGTGAAGGCTGTTGAGTCATTCAAAAACACATCTCTGACTTAGAAAACCTACTCACAGGGCAAGTGCTCGCTCACTGGTAGAGCACTTGCTTAGCATGCATAAGAGACCCTGGGTTAAACCCCCAGCACTGCAAGAAAAAAAAAAAAAACAGAGCAAAACAAAATAAAACACCTATTTATGAACTATACCTTTCATGTGAGTAAACTCTTATCACATAGAGAACAAACTGATTTCTTGAGTCTGGGATCCAAGGAAAGACAAGGACAACGAAAAAGATGCAAAGTGGAATATAAGATGGGGATGGAGAAAATGAAATATCTGGAAGGTTAGTTAGCAATAAGGAGTTTGTTAAATTGGTTTCTGTAACAGGGTTTGGGGAATAGCTTTTGGGATACTGTTCAGTGAGAGGACCATCCCTAAAAGTAGGGCTGGTTTTAGGAGCCCAGGGAATTTACACTAGTTAGCAAAAAGGATATCAAGAATCTGAAAACAGTGAGACCAATTACATAGAGTCAAGGAGAATACACCAAAATGGAAACCATAATGCAGGGACAGGTCAAAGGTTATCAGTCAACCCCATGTCTGATGTGTCTAGAGTTTCTATAAGTATTGCTCTAAATCATAGTACATCATCCAGATCAGATTAGAATAGAGAGGTAAGGGGAAGATCAAACTTATTTACTTACTTTCTGAAAGACACCCATTGATCTTTTCCATATTCTAAAAGAGATGACCCTTGAGTCAGAGTTTCAAGCAAAATGAGGGCAAGAGTTTATCTGAATAAACCCAGTGTCCCTGTCCCCTCATCCTCAAGAGGACAGCACCATGCACCCCAATGGCATCTTCACAGGGAAGCTAAAAGAAACATGCAATCATGGCTCCCTGCTGTACCGCGTGGGGGCTAGAACTGCTGTTTCTTCTTTGTCAGGGGATCCTAGCTCTTTCTCTCCCTCTGTAGGTTGATGTTTCCATGGAAACATGCTCTTTAATGCTTCTGAAATTACTGTGCATTTATACCATTAACTCTTTGTTGGCTAGAGCAGGTCCCAAAGAGATTTCAGTCCCCCTGAAAAGTAATTCCATTCTCTACTTCTTCATACTGCAAACTTTTTAAAAAAGGTAATTGACACTCGATGCCCCTATTTCCTCACCAGACACCACTCCTTAACTCTTGCAATTTTGCCTTTGCCTTTCTCATTCTACCAAAGCCTCTTATGATGTCATCAATAGTCAAAGTAAGGTCAACAAAAATAAAATTAGTAGTCTTTGCTCTGTCATCCTTCTCCTTGATGTTGTACAACTTCCAATAGTTGACACTTTCCAATTTTTGGCAATTCCCCTTTCCTTTGCATATTTGTTGCTTACAGTGAGATAGTATCTCGGTTTTCTTAATATATCTCAGGCCAGTCCTCCTCCCTTTCCATTTATTTTCATTTGAACTCCCTAGCTTGAAGGCACCCCACTACTTAGTTTTGAGCCTATGCTCTCTCTGAGACTCATGATAGCATCAACAATCCCACCACACCAAGCCTTCTGACATCTCTATCACAAGCCCTATCTTTTTCTGGACTTTCAGTTCAATATTTGTGATTGGGCTTCTTTACATGAGTGTTTTGTTATCAAGTCAAACCTACCAGGACCAAGTCCAAGACAGGTTCCTCTGTCTTTAGCAATGAGACCACCATCCTTACAGCTTTACAATTCTCGTACAACTTTGATGTCTCTTTTCTCTGTTACAATTTCATCTTTATTACATTAATGTAAAGGAGAAGAAGCCGATTGCTCTTAGGAACTGCATTCCCAGAACCAATCAAATCAGTTGAAAAATCAACTATAGTTTAGCAGTATGTACATAATATACTGATTGACAGTTTTTTTCCTTTTCAACACACAGTTTCACATTTTTTTGTCTCCCCAAGGTAAATCAGTCTCATAGCCTTCTAACATATAAGTGAAATTGCTTGGAAGTTGTATTTCTGCTCTGGCTGCTCAATTTTAAAAAATCCAGCAATTCTATCATTTATTGAACACATGCTAAGCTCTGTTCTGGATGCTTTAATTATTTTAAATTCTCACAGCAATTCTACAAAATAATAGCATATATTATATAGGATTATATAATAGCTATATTATAATGAAGCCCTAAGGCTATTGGCACAGGGAGCTGAACTCTTCTACTTATGAGTGATTCTAAAGCTCATGTCCTTTCCATAGCCTTACGCTAAAATAATATTGTCAAAAGAAGCAATGGTGGGAGAAGAAAGAAACAAAGAAACCACAAAATTCTAACATGGTAGAACTAAAATCCAAACCCAGACCCAAATGTCTCCAGAGCCAGGACTCTTAATCATTATTTGTACTACCAACCAGAAACCCATCAGCTGCTTTTATGGGTCCCTCATGCAGCTCCATAAAGGAAGTCTACAGGGAGGAAAACAAAACACACAGGCTCTCCACAGCCCTGAGAAAGACTGGAGGCACATTGCTGGTCAGGAGATGCATTCATAGAATAATAAGAGAACTCTGCTCTCTAGGGGCTGTCAATCTGTCATATTTCACAAGCACTAACCCAAAAACGGGGAAGAACTGGAATTAATTTGCCTTAAAAGAAAACAGAAGACAAACCACAAAGCAGTAAGCTTGACTGGACTTATTGAGGAATTAATTCTCAGATCACGCTCTGGGAGGAAGTCAGTTATGAAGTCTAGGACAGTATTCTTGGATTTCTTGTTAGAGGCAGACAACAAAAGCTAGAATATTTATTTGGCTCAGTTAAGATTGGCAAAAGTTTATCGAGGCTTGGCACAGAGTGTCCAAGTTCTCCTTAGACTTAAAAATACAATATTAAATATTTCTTTGGGGCTATAATCAACTCTTGATTACTCTCAATAAGGGAGGCAGAACCATACTTGTGATCTGGACAGCCAGACACATGGGTAATTCTTAGTATTCATCCTGCTGGATGGAGTTGCACTGTAGAATATGCCTTTTTCCTTTGGAAATGTTCTTTCTAGGTCCTATCATGCTGAATTATCTTGGTTCTTTCTCTTCCTTCATCTCCAGTTGCTCCTTTTTTGCCTTCTTTGATGGCCACTGTTGTTTATCTTTTCCATTGTTATGTGGTTACTTACTTTGAGGAAATTCAGTTCAGACTCTCATAGAGGCGTCAGCCCTTCTTATGCCACCAACTCTTCTCTGACTTCTCATACCCCATTTTGGACCCTTTCCAGTCATTTCCACTTGCATTTCCCTGTTAAAAACTCGTCATACCTGAGAACTGCATTATCTTCCCCCCTCAAATCTTCTGAATTTCTAATTCTTCTTTTTCAGTGAGTTAATATTTGTTAAGCATTTGAAAAGCTGCCTGGCACATAGTAGGCACTTGTAAATATTAATTAGCTTTATTCCTTTAGTCCTGACTTCATCCCTTTCTTAACTACTCATGACTGATGAGTCCTTAGAAAACTTTCCTTTCTTTCAAAATGCTTCTTGCATTTGTCTTTTACTTTCCAGGTCTCCAACATTCATTCTATCAGAGCTTTATCATCTCATCCCCCAATACCTGTGATGGCTCACATCAGGGCCTTCTGCCTTACCTCAACCCCCACCCCTATACCTCTCACTTAACTTAACCAGTGTAGGTTCTTCACAACATCATGTCAAGGGGAGCTCAAAAATCTCCAATGGTTCCCTGCTGTAGTTGAGGCCCTCCATATCCTGGTGCCATATACATGTTTGGAATTCTCTCACCTTCTCCATTTGAACCTGTGCAAAAGCCAACTGGCTTCTTCACTGTCCCCTGAACATTACACTTTCCTGCCTCAGTTGAGTGTGATCCAAATATTTCTTTTTTTTTTTAAAGTGATTCTTTGTTTTTAATCTTTGTGTTTTTTTTTTCAAATTCATTTATTTTTTATTCTAAGTTGTTAGAAATGACAGCAGAATGCATTACATTTCATATTATACTTGTAGAGCACATTTTTACATATCTCTGATTGTATACAAAGTATATTCACACCATTCGTGACTTCATACACGCACTTAGGGTAATGATATCCATCTCATTCTACCATCTTTTTTTTTTTTTTTTTTTTTTTTTCCAGATCAAATCTGACCCTCGCTCTCTGCTTTCCTCCCTCCAGGCTCTTCCACCTGCTTCTCTCCTCCTGTCCTCTGCAGTCTCCAGTCCACACCTCAGCATCTCATTTGTTGTATGCCGGACCTGTTTTATTCCTCTGGTTACTTAACGTTTACATGTATGCGTCTTTCCCTCCATGATAAACAATTCACTGTCTAAAGGTAAGAAACAAGTCTTATACCCTGTCATCCCTTGCAGAATTGGAATTAATGCCTTGCTTGTGGTAAATATTCTATAAATACCTATTGGTTTGTTTTGAACATCTAGAACACTAGTCTGGAAACCCTCCTGTGCTGCTTTCTCACTTCCCACCTCCACTCAGCCCCTCCATGTCACACAGACACACTAGCACTGGGTATTGGATTGCTGTGGAAGAAGGTGACTCTTCTGATTATTGATTTAAAAAAGAATAAGTCCTAAAGAACATATACATCTTTCTTTCCAAAAATAACGAGATAGAAAGCAGGGCTGATTTCATTCTTACATAGGCTTTTTAAAAATGTCTCTTGTTAACGTTTGCTTCATTATATGGCCCATAAAACAGCTCTGTTTAGTTCTTTTGCCCATTTATTAATGTGGTTGTTGAGGGTTTTTTTTTTTCAGCATTAAGTTTTTTGAGTTCTTTATATATCCTGGATATTAAAGCCCTATCTAAGGAGCAGGTGGCAAAGATTATCTCCCATTCTGTAGGCTCTCTCTTCATACTCTTGTTTTCTTTGCTGTGCTGAAGCTTTTTAATTTGATGCCATCCCACTTACTGATTTTTTAGTTTATTTCTTGCACTTTAGGAGTCTTGTTAAGGAAGTTGGTTCCTGTGCCAACATGTTGGAGTGCTGGGCCTACATTTTCTTCTAGCAGTTGCAGAGTTTCTGATCAAATTCCTAGGTTTTTGACAAGTTTCCTTCTAAACAGACACTTCTCAAAAGAAGAGATACAAATGACCAACAAATATATTTTTAAAAATGTTCAACATCTCTAACAATTAAGGAAATGCAAATCAAAACTACCATGAGATTTTATCTCACTCTAGCCAGAATTGTAATTATCAAGAATATAAGTAATATTAACTATTTGTGAGGATGGGGGGGGGGGAAAGTACACTCATACATTGCTGGTAGGACTGCAAATTAATGCAGCCACCTAGAAAAGAGTATGAAGAGCCCCCCCCAAAATTGGAATGAAACGACCATATGATCCGTCTATCCCACTCCTTGGTATATATCCAAAAGATTTAAAATCAGCATACTACAGTAATACACCCATATCAATTTTTATAGCAGCATAATTCACAATAGACAAGCTATGGAACCAACTTGGGTGTCCTCCAACAGATGAATGGATAAAGAAAACATGGCATGTAAACACAATGGAATATTACTCGGCCATAAAGAAGAATGAAATTATGGCATTTGCCGGTAAATGGATGGGATTGGAGACCATCATGCTAAGTGAAATAAGCCAGAACCAAAAAAGTCAAAGGTCGAATCTTTTCTCTGATATGAAGAAGCTAGTCCAAAATAAGGGGGAGAAAGGGGAGAAGGAGGGATTATATCAAAATATAAGAAAGATCAGTGGAGCAGATGAAGGGGACTGAGGTGGAGGAAGGATGGGATAAGAAAGAACAATGGAAGGAACCTGACCTAACTTTCCTATGTTCATATATGAATATACCACAGGGACTTTCACCATCATGTATATTCACAAGACACTAATTAAAAAATGATATAAGTAAGTACAGGAAGATAAATAGAGTAAATGGAGAGAACAAGAGGAGGGAGGAGGGAAAAGAAAAGGGAAATACTAGGGACTTAATTAGAGCAAATTATATTCCAGGCTTTTATAATTATGTCAAAATGAATCTTAATATTATGTATAACTAAAAAGAACCAATTTAAAAAATAGCTCTGTCTATGAGAATCATAACAAATCCCTCTCCTCTCTACATGGTCTTGGACTTAGAAAGCTGACATGGAAGTGAACATAATCCATAATCAATAGGTAAGTAAAAAGTGATATCTTTTGTTTCTGAGATATTTTATTCCATAAGGAAAAATAACGAAGTTTTTTGATATTAGAAATACTGGCATTTTTTAATTATTTTAGAAAATCAAAGTATTGGGAGAACTTGAAATATATGTAAAAATTGATATATGGATATTTTTTAACAATCTACACCCACTTTGTTAGATTGGGGAATAAAAAGAAATACAATTTATTTTGCTTATAACATTGAGGTGAGATGGTTTTTAGAAAGGAACCAGAGAGCCAGGAGTGGTGGTGTAAACCTGTAATCCCAGCAGCTCAGGAGGCTGAGGCTGGAGGATCACAAGTTTGAGGCCAGCATCAGCAACGTAGTGAGGCCTAAGCAACTTAACAAGACCCTGTCTCAAAATAAAAAAAAATAAAGAGGGCTATGGATGTGATTCAGTGGTTAAGTGGCCCTGGGTTCAAAATAAATAGGAACCAAAAAACAAAGGGGAAATTTATCTATTTGTTTTCTAGTGTTTTTCTATTTTGGGAAAAAATGAAAATATCTTCAGTGGGGGAGAGGATAATTTTTTTTCTCAATCTTCACATAGTTAGGTGCACATAACTACAAAATCCCTCCCTTGGCCCTTCCCATCTCCAACTCTTTACTCACACCACATCAAGCCCAGATGAATGGCTATATTCACACGGTGGTCTTTACATCTGGCCCAACTGTTGATGACCCAGGATGTCCATATCTACAGAGAACTGTATAGGTTCAGACAAACAATACAGAAAATGAATATTTCACGGGTGGGAAATTAAGAGCTGAGGATATTTCAGACTCTGCTTTGTAGATAGTGCCAGCACATGAAGAAGTAGTCCAGGTGGAAATCAGAAAGGTATTGTTAATAAGTCTCTCTGAACCTTAGTAAAGTCTTAATCCCTATGAAAGCAGAGGGAAGTTAATTTGAATAACACTTGCCTGAATTCCCTCAAATTCTTGGGTATCCTAGCATAACCAAGAGGAATTTAGCATTTGAGTCAATTTCCTTCCCTTTCTCCAGTCACTACCAGGTTGCTCTGGTTATATGAAGTTAAAAACACATTCAATATAATTGGGGGAAAGGTAGCAAAATAGCTTGAAGAAATGCAGTGTTTGATGTCTTCAATTACCAAAAGGGTTGGGGTGGGTGTATGAGAGAGAGAAATGTGAGAGAACAAGCACACGCTGGAGAGAAATGAAGAGATGGAGAGAAGATGAAATAGCATGCAGCCTGCTGGATAACATTTCCATGGCAACCACATTCCATGTACAGAGAGCTGCCAAAATCAGTCAAGATCCAAGTAAGTAGGTGTTGGTGGAAAGAGAAGATAAGAGCTCAGCAATGGACAAAAGCCACCTAAAGGAGATGAATTATGTTGAGAATTTAACTCTTCTTCACATTTTTTTTTTTCTAACCACACCCAAAGCTCCAGTTTGAATGAGAATGCATCTGAAGTGTTGGCTGCTGCCAAATCAGATCTCATCTAGGCAGGTCTCAGGATGATAGGAATGAGGCTTACAGAGCTCCCAATGGAAGTCAAAAGAGAAAAATTACAAGTGAGGTAAATAATTTCCCTGTAGCCATTAGCTTGCTTTCCCAGTGTTTCTCAGCAATTTGCATGAAAGGAATATACTCGTTTTCATTTTCCAGGTGTCTCAGGGAGGGGAAACAACATTGATGAAAACATTATTGGGTACTGTCAAAATAGGTACTGAGTTCCTATATTAGTGATCTAGGCACTCATTAGTGAAATACATTTCTGTAATACAGGGAGAATCCTACTCAAAAATATAGTCAAGATGTCCCTGAAGACTATAGGTGCTTGGAAATATGTTTTCTGAGACATTTAAATTACCCAGCAAATACAAACAAAAGCATATGGACTATAAAATATATGCTGCACTTAATAGTCCCTCCTTTGTACCTTTAGGCTATCACATATAAGAACTGTCAAGATCTCCAGGGTTTCTGTGCCACCTCAGAAATGTAGCATGCTATCATGGTGCTCCCCAACATCCCTCAGGGAATTCCATGAGGGTCTGCTACAGAGGGCTTCCCCTCAAGGTTTACACCCAGAGGCTGGACTGGGTCTCTGACATTCACTCAGGGAGTCTCTTAAAAATATGGATCTCTGCTGGCACAGTGGTGCAAGGCTGTAACCCAGTGGCTCAGGAGGCTGAGGCAGAAGAAGCAAGAGTTCAAAGCCAGCCTCAGCAACTTAGCAAGGCCCTAAGCAACTCAGCAAGAACCTGTCTCTAAATAAAATATTTTTAAAAAGTGCCAGGGATGTGGCTCGGTGGTTAAGGCCCCCTGGGTTCAATTCCCAGCACCTCCCCCACAAAAAAATATATAAAATATATATTTACATAAAATATATTTATATTATATATGCACACACACACATATGGATTTCTGGGTCATATGACAGATACAGATATTCACTATTCCTGGGATAGTCAAAGAACGTGCATTTTAGAGCTTCCTGTGTGGTTCTGCTGAGTAGACAGGTGTGGAAACCATCAAAAGCAGCACACATCCGTCTTTCCCCTCCTGTAGTGATCTTGCTACCCTCTCTCTTGCCTAAGGTCAGTGAGGGGAGTCCTTCCCTCCCCTCCCAGGAATGGTGGAATAATCAGACCTGCCACAGAGCTGTCCCTGGGGTGCTTACCAGGCCTTAAAATGTCATTCTGCACTGAAAAGTGAGTCTGAGACCAGCTCTGGTCATCAAGGACTCCCATTAGGAGTGTTTGCTTTCAGAGTCACTTTAGTAAATGTTGAAGAAGAAGGATAGAGGTGAACTCAGGAGAATGAGGACAGAGCTGCCACAAGAGGACCTGGACAGGAAGTGAGAGTGGCTAGGTCACAAGGTAGCATAAATAGCCAAATTCTGAGTGAGGAATAAGCACCCTCTTCACTCTCCTTCCCATCCACAGAGGTACTTCCATGCATCATGACCTTCCCCTAAAAAGTACAGAAAAGTCAAAGGAGCCCTCACTATTGCCTAGCTCAAACCTCAGTTCTCTTACCATCCCCAAATGCCATCCTTCTTCTGACTTAGAGATATACAACCAGACATTTGAAAAAGCTCTTCCCAAACTAACTGAATAATGTCTAAGAAAAGGTGAGATTTACTCAGTGAGGCATGTGACAAGAACAATGTCAAGTTTATGCTACATATGCTCACTGAGCATTGCGATATGTCAGACACTCTGAACAGAGGTGAGCATGAAGTCCTCACCTCCCGGCTTTTGCATGTATTATCCAATGTGATCTCATGTCATAGATGAGGGAACTGAGGCTTGAAAAGGGGACTAAATTTGTCATAGTCATACATCTAGCAAATGACAGATGTCAATGAGGTTTACCTGATTGCCAAATTATACTTTTTGAACACCACTGGCTATGGTTTAGAAGTGTCGCCTACAGGCCCGTAAGTTAAGCTGTGGCTTAGTCCTCTGCCAGTGACACTTTATGGAGGTGGTGGGACCTTTAGGAAGTAGGGTCTAGTGAGAGGAAGCTAGGCCACTGGGGGCATGCCTTTGAGGGGGATATTGGAACCTTGACCTCTTCCTGTTCTTCTTTGCTTTCTGGCTACCACGAGGTGAGCAACCTTCTCTGCTATGCCCTTCCACAATGATGCACATGCTGCCACAGGCCCAAAGCAACAGGGCCAAGTGACGATGGACTGAAACCTCTGAGACTGTGAGCCCAAATAAACCCTTTTGCTCTTGAAGTTGATTACCTGGGGTGCTTTGTCCCAGAAATGGAAATCTGATCTCACACCAGTCTTTTCCCGTAGTCAGGTGTACAAATAGAAATGGATACATAAACATTAACATGGCTGACAGTATGTCCAGTCTCATCCTCAATTCTGATGCCCAAACAGGCACCAAGGGCATGTGGAATGTTTATGAGAAGCAATGAAGGCCTTCTGAGAAAAGATCAGAAGCTTCTCACATTCTTTTCTCCAGGGCTAGGAAAAGTGGAGAAAGTCTCCATGAGTACAGTAAAGGATTACAATTTTCTTTTGGACTTTCTTTGCCTTTCCTTTCACTCTTTGCCTTTCACAAGATGAAGTAATATGTACCTTCTAATTTAGGGGTGACTGACTTGAACAAAGGATTCAAAGTGGTGTCAATGACAAGAACAAGGAGTTTGCCATTTTTACAAAAAGTTACAAAGGCATCCCTGAGGTTTCTACCTGCCTTGTCCCGCTTTTCCAAAGAGAGGAAATGGATGGGGAAGAAGCCTTTATTAAGGAAGTGAAAGAATCTGTATTTCCTTTTTAAATGTATAAAAAAAGTATACAGAACATATAAAATATTTTAAATGTTTTTAGATATACATGACAGTAGAGTGTATTTATATATGCACATAGGAAAGCTATGTCTGGTACATTCTACTGTCTTTCTTATTCCCATCCTTTTCTCTTCTCTTCATTACCTTTGTCTAATCCACTGAATTTCTATTCTTCCCCTCTCCCTGCTTGTTGTGTGTTAGCATTAGTTACATCAGAACATTCGACCTTTGGTTTTTTGGGACTGGCTTATTTCATTTAGCATGATAGTCTCCAGATCTACCCATTTACTGGCAAATGCCATAAAGTCAAAGAATTTGTATTTCTGTGATGTATGCTAATAGTCCTATAGAAACAGAATAAGGTGCCACCACATGAAAGCTGCCTCATCTCCACTTGCCAGTCCCCTGCCCTCCTTGCTGGCCCTCCAAATACTGGCCTGGCACTGTCAGTTCTCTCAAGAACACAGCAAGCAGTAAGTGAACCAATGGAGCATGGCTAAGGGAAGGAAAACCCCTCATACAGTGGTTTAAATACTGGAGAAGTTTCACAAGGAAGTGGGAGCACAGAGGAGGACATAGTACAAGGAAGGTGCTTACTGTTCACAAGGGGGAGCTATTTTAGCTGGGTCTTAAAGAATGAGTCATTTACCTGATAAAGAAGAGGGGGACAGAGAGCCCAGATAGTGTAGTTTGTACAAAGGCAAGTCTCTGTGGGAACAGTGAAGCTCTAGCTGCTAGTTAGAAGGGAGGAAAGGGAATAAGAAGTTGGGCAGAAAAAAATCAGCGGCAGGGGTTAAGTCTGCAAAGAGAGATGGGGGCCATTGTGAAGGCCTTAAAAAAGATGCTAGATCCCTATAATAAGTATCCAAAAAAAGTTTTCAAGTAGGGCAGATAAGTGAGCCAATTAATTTTTCCTAATTAATTTTTGGTTGTTGTTAAGAAAAATAATGCTTGGCATAAAAACAAATTAAAAGACTCGCAGTACAGATAAGAAAAACAATGTAAAACTGAACCACAGTAGTGGAAGAAGTGACTGAATGCTGAAGGACACTCTAAGAGTCTACTGTGAACAGAGTGGATGGATGTAGAATGTGAAATGTACTGGATTTCAATGCTCCCACAGCTCCCTGTCATTAGAGGGGAAATGAATATAGCTCTGAGTTCAGCAGGCCAATCTCAAGGTACGACACCTTGCATTTATGCCCTTTCTTACTGAAACCATAACCTCCTTGGCACTTCATGGTTAGTGGTGACCTGACTGGTTATTAAAATAGGAAGAGGAAGAAGGAAGACTGGCAAGTCAAGGAAAGGGAGCCTGGAATGCTGTAAAAATCAAGATGGGATGCAGCCTAACAATTTCACATGGATGATCATGCTGGCAGGAGTGTGAAGAACGATCTGAGGAAACCAGCATCGAGCCAGTAATCTTTATATATGTAGCCACAGCTATTTCACTACCTTGGGAGCCTCCTTGTCTTCAGGTTGGAGAATTCAGTTCCTTCACCATTTTTGGAGTCCTTTTAACTATTTTCATTATTTCTGCTCAGGCCTTCTCAAAATCACTGACATCTCCTTTACACAGTAGGATATAAGGTTGTAAAATAATTATCTCAATAGTTTTGCTAAAGTCCACACCCTGACCTTCTCTCAAATTTTGAAATGCAGAGGTATCAGTGCCATATAATTTGAAAAGGTTGCCTAGGTGATTCTAGAACCTACCCTTACCAACAGTCTCACCCCCACTGAAAATGTCTACTCTAATGTGCGCCTGACCTATGCTGAATGAGAAGAAGAACTGCACACCAATTTGATACTTGAGTGAATTCATACGGACTCAGGCTTCCTCTCATTAAGGCCTTATATTACAGGACATGTTCAAGTCATGGCTCACTGGGATTCTGCTGCATTTTGCAATCCCCTTCCACCCTGTTTTCCTGCAAATCAACTCTTCATCATTGGCACTAATGCAGGACAGGGAGGGCAGGGGAGGCATATGTAACCAAAATCAACAGATGACTCCAAACCTTATTGTATGCAAACGGTTCAAAATTCTCCCCCATTGAGCCCTTTGCAGATCTCCTATCATGAAACAGAACTTAATAACGCTTTAGCCATTCTCTTTGCTCCTCCCCACCTGCTGGTGGAAGTCCTAATAAGCAGCAAAATGACCAAAACCCAGCAGGAGGGGAAAGGGTGAAAAGCAAAAGACCTAGAAACTTCACAAAGTGGATAATAAGTACCTGAATGATGGGATCTTGGAAAATCAGCCCTGGTTGATGAGGCTTGTTTTTCCCCCAAATGCAATGAAGACAAATCATCAAGCAAATTTGCTCTAAGATGTAAATTCTGAATTACCTTGGATTACACAATTCAACAGAGAGGCAAAGAATGGGGAAAGCCTCAATGTTCACTTTTTAAATGAATAACTGTGACTTTAAAATTCATCCAATTCAGGAAGCAGCTAGTCTCTGTATGTGATGGGGGAAAACAGCATAGTCTATTGCATCTATCAGGGCTTCTGACACACTCAAAGATCTAACTGTACCCATATCCCTCTCCCTTCTCCCCCTGGTCACCCTACTAGCTAAGGCCAACACTGGATTTCATGTCTCCTTCTGTTCTCATCTTTGTTCTCTCTTCTGTGGGTGCTGTGATCACTAGAGAGGGTTCCATCTCATGTGACAATGACATTCTGAAAGCATGAAATAGAATGGGGAGGCTGGAAGAATGGCTTGGCCTCAGCAGAAAGGCTGACCTCATGATCCTCACCACAGAAGGTTTTTCCAAGATTATACTTGGGAGAACACACCTACTGTTATAGTGTGGATGTGAGGTGTCTCCTAAAAGCTCAAGTGTGAGAAAATGCAAGAAAGTTTAGAGAAGAAATGATTGGATTCTGAGAGTCTTAACCCAATCAGTAAATTAATCCCCTGACAGGATTAACTGAGTGATAACTAAAGTCAGGTAGGGTGTGGCTGGAGGAGGTGGGTCATTGGGGGAGTGTTTCGGGGATATATATTTTTAATGTCATGAGTGGAATCTGTCTCTCTGCTTCCTGATCATCAGTGAGCTGCACTCTTCTGCCATGATGTTCAACCTCACCTCAAGCCCTGAAGAATAGAGTGATCTGTCTATGGACCAAGACCTCTGAAACTAAGCCCCCAAATAAACTTTTCCTTTTCTAAAGTTGTTCAGGTCAGATCTTTTAGTCACAATATCAAAAAAGCTGACTCAAATACCCATCAATAAAGAGATCTGAACCAAATGTGGCCAATGTTAACATCTTTAAATCTGTGCCATGGAAATACAGTATTAGAGTTAGTATTTTTGGACTTCCCTTGCATAAAGAATTTCACTTTTAACTATATTTCAGTGTATGAAGAAAAAGAATTAACCTTGACCAGCTCTACTATTTCACATTATGGAAGACAATGGTGATGTTAAGAGATGCATTTTGCTGTGATATATATACTACTTATTGCTATTGGAAACTAAGTTTCCATACCCCATGTGACGTGGCACCAGGCAACACATACCCAAGTACTAGATAAAATCTGCTTTTGTGTCTCACAGGTATGATGATTAACAGCCCCTCCCCACTCTTCTCTATTAGGTAGGTAGCGTTCCTAAAGGAGAAGCTGGGACATTATTCAGATGTGGCATCACTGCATGGACGTCACCACTCCAGCCTCCGAGTCCAGCTGGTGGTCACCTCCCACCTCCTTGCCAGGACTTGCTCCCTGGTTTATGGGTAGATGAGGCAATGAGTGCATGACACACACTGCTGAGAGCGCACATGCCCTTCTATGAGGATGGATCACAATGTGGAGGAAATAATTTTATATTTGGAAACATCTCCAAACCCCAACAAATTCTTGCCTTGTTGAAACAATGAAGCCCCTCAAAGGAGAGTCCTTAGAAAAAAGCAGAGAATTTCTCAAAATTTTTCTTTTGTAAAAATGTCAAATATTAGCTGGAAGCGTTGTTTTGATAGTACCATTTTAATTTTGTGTAAAATAAAATGACATGTGTTTGTGTAAACAAATTTATTTTCAAAGCCTGGAAGAAAATATTATAAAATATTAACAATATTATCTCTCTGTGTGTAATAAAAATCTATGTATTCTTCTAGCATAAGAAGTACATGAATTTCCAAATGCTTCTACAATATACAGGTGTTACTTTTACATGTAGAGAAAAAAATTTTTAAGCAAAGACGATCTACTTTAATCATTTCCCAAGAGTATCACAGAGCAAATAAAAATTACTATTGCAACACGTTAGCGAGTTGGGAAAAGGCCCATCTATCTAAATGTTGTCTTTTAAAAAGTATGAAAATTGAATGCACACTAGGATGGCAACTACATAAAACAGGCCCTCACAATGTCAAGGGCCAAAGCAAAGCTAAAGAACTCATGTTAGCGTGGGAGGATGTGAATTTTCTTTTATTACAATGGTTGGAGTGCCACTTTCTGTCAGTCTGTCTGTATCGACTCTTTTATATTTCTATTTTATTTATCTATCTATCTATCTATTTATTTATTTATTTAATTTGGTGCCAGGGATTTAACCCAGGGGTGCCTGACCACTAGGCCACATCCTCACTCCTTTTTATTTTTTATTTTGAGACAGGATCTTGCTAAGCTGCTTAGGTCTCACTAAGTTTCTGAGGCTGGCTTCGAACTCTTGATCCTCCTGCTTCAGCCTTCCAAGCTACTGGGATTTCAGGAGTGTGCCACTGTACCTAGCTCGTATCTATTCTTGTAAACAAAATTAGTCCCATGGCTCTTTCAGTCAGTGTGTTTGGGGCAGGACCAAGTGCCTCCAGCAATAGGGTAGGTTGTCTCTAAACAGCCAACTGCTAAATGAACTTGCATAAAACCAAGTGTGAGCAGTGCAGTCAGGAAGACTTGAGCTCATGACTACCAGGGCAACACTCACTACTCAGGCCTTGGGCAAAGTAGCTCTGAGGTCCCATTTCCCCCAAAGCCCACAGTGAAGAGTTATGCTACAAAAAAGTGACTACGTTGCCTGGCATTAACAGTTATCAATAAATGATTAATACTGGGGTCTTCTGAACCAAAGTAGAGTGAGCAGAGCCTCTAATTTTTATCAAGGTAGTTCTTTTTTCCCCCAAAGACAAAAGCTTTTATTGTCCATCAATAGTATACAGGTTCTATACATATGAACTTAATCAATGACCAGAGTAATAGGCCTGTGAATTACATGAGGGAATGCTCACATCATGTGCCCCTCCTGTACCCCAATATCTGAAATTATATAGTTCAGCCTATATGTGTGGCACTGTGCTTATGCTTTAAAACAACATCTCCTGGTGGGGTGTCAAGGTAGTTCTAATGGTATAAGAACTCTGCAAAAGAATCACAAGAATGAACATAATCAACTTTTTAAACTAGAATCTAAAGAAAAATTGGGCTGTCAAAGGAAACCTGTCTCTTTAAGACCTACAGAAGAATGAATGTATTTTAAAAGTGGCTTTTCTAGCACATTAAAGGGGAGAAAATCACTTTACAAGAGAAAAAATTGTTGTACAAGTCAATACAACATTTGGCAAATAACACTATAGTATTATGAACACATGATAATGTGACACCAGCCCCTTAGATCACATAAACATACTCCTTTTTCCTGTTTCTAAACTTATTAGGGAGTTGTCTTCCTACAGTTGAGCAGGGATAGCACCATCATTCCAACAGAAGAGGATCTGCAGGGCAGCAATACATGGTCTGAGTTGGGGAGGGTGGAGGGTGGAGATGCCAGGCCACTGGGACTCCTCCTAGAGCATCATCTGCATACTAAGTGTGCTGGCTTCACTTCACTTCACTTCACTTCCATTATGTGTTTGTTTGCCAGAGTTTGAAAGGAGAACTGATGGAAATTTTAAGGAGGCCAAATACCATCCCCCTCCTCTTGGTCTATGTAATTTAGCTAACTGAGGAGAATTTTTCTACAAGAATGAGAATGTAATGGGTGATCAACTTGAGTTGATTGAAAAATCTTTCTAACAGATATTTTTCAGTGAACATTTGGAGTTCATTAAAGAAAGCTACAGTGGACTAGAGGTATAGCTCAGAGGGAAAGCACTTCCCTGGCATGTGCAAGTCCCTGAGTTTGATCCCTAGCAACACACACACACACACACACACACACACACACACACACACACACAATAGCTGGGGTTACAGCTCAGTGGTAGAGTCCTTGCCTCACATGTGCAAGTCTCTGGGTTTGATTCTCAGTACCACAAAAGAAGAAAAAGAAAGACATGAATTCTCTATCACTTCCTTCTTCAATAGGTAGTCTATTTCTATCCCTAACCCTCACCCTTAAATTTGGGCTGGGCTAGGAATGCTTTGATGAAGAGAATACAGCAGAAGTATTACTATGCCAGGTAGAACTAACCACCATGTTTGAGAAAGCCCAAGTATGTTAGTCAGCTTTCCACTGCTGTGATCAAAATGCCTGACAAGAACAACTTAGAGGAGGAAAAGTTTATTTGGGGCTCATGGTTTCTGAGTGTCAGTCCATAGTCGGCCAACTCCATTGCTTTGGGCCTGAAAAGGGCAAAACATTATCATGGTGGAAGGGTGTGGCAGAGGAAAGCTGCTTAGCTCATGGCAGCCAGGAAATGGAGAGAGGGAGGAAGTGGCACAAATATAGACAGATATAGCCCAAGCCACACCCCCAGTGATCTACTTCCTCTAGCCACACCCCATCTGCCTATAGTTACCACCCAGTAGTCCATTCAAATTATTAATCCATCAAATGGATTAATCCACTGATGAGATTACAGCTCTTATAATCTCATCATTTTACCTCTGAACATTCCTGCATTGCCTAACACATGAGCTTGGGGGGACATTAAAGATTCAAACCATAATACCAAGTAACCAAGTTCAGGAGAGGCCTACATGGAAGAGAACTGAATCTGGATAACTCTTAGCTGACTCTCACCAATATAACAGTAATATGTGAAAGCTATTAGAAGTAGATTGTCCTGCTCTGGTCAATTATTCTAACTGATGTCACTTGGAGCTAATATAAATTGTCCCTGTGAAGTTTTTCCCAAATTACCGTAAGTATATGATTTTGTTATTTTAAACCAGTAAGTTTGGAGGTGATTTGTTATGGAACAATTGATAATAGAAATTATGTTATTGACTGGTTTATATTTCAATCTTCTATAAGTTTGGTTAGGATATGTTTTTGCACTGACTTTGACCAACAACTTGGGGAGAACTAATGAAACTGAGATGGTGAGTCTAAAAATTCACAGGCTCCTCCTAATTCCAAGTAATAAATTTCTTTCAAGTTCTGCCTAAATGGCCTACAGGACTCCCTCCATAACATTTTTTAAGATTCGCTTTAATATTTATCAAGTAAATAGTATGTGTGAGGCAGTAGGGATTCAGTGACAAATAAGATATGGTCAGTCCTGCCATCAGAAGGTTCTTGGTCCGGTGGACATCGAAGTTTCTCTCTCCAACTATGACAAATATGCGGATCTAACTGAGTTAACTACAAGGGCACTACCCAAGCCAGACTGCAATGGAATGTTCCCTTTCAGTGGTGAAGGATGGCATACCCCAAGAACCTCAGGGCAGCACAGCTGAAATACATGTTGAACTGCTGTCACCAATTCCTTTGGCTTCCTTCAAGCAAACCACACCAAGTAAGAACTCTATTCAGTCCCCTGAACACAGCCTCAGTTTCATGTTCTTTGGATGAAAGACAAAGGCAAAGCAAAGCAGAGGTTCAGAGGAGAGGGGAAAAGAATCCTTGAAGGCCTACTGAAAAATTCATATGCAACTCCTACCAAGTAAGTTGAGTCTTTGCCATACAAATTAGTACTGGTCAATTCAAACTCCTTGAAGGTTCTTTTTTTTTTTTTTTTTTTTTTCATTTTTATGTTGAATAATCTTAGCAATAACAGAACTTCAGCAACAAATAATCACAGTAATTAATATCTGTATAATAAGTGTTTTATAATTCATGAATCTCTTTCACATACATCACAGCTCATCCATTGTCATTCTCAGGAAGCACTATTTCCCAAAAGATCTCCACTGGATTGCTCCTTGGCTACTACCATTCTAACCCAGAGTAACAATATTATAATTGTTAAGATGTCTATGATTTTCCTAGTTTAAAATATGTCCACCAGGGTCTCTCCCCTTAAAGGAGGAATCTTAAAGGCATCACTTTTTATATAACTTTATGTGCTGCTTGGATCTCAGAAGCACTTCATAGTGGAACCAGACAGCCAAAGCAGGCACACAGCATCCATCTTTTTAAGAGATCTATTGGCTCCCTGGTCTGCCCTTATGCTCTTGACTTTAGTAGATCAGGAAATGTCTCCATCAGTGATAGATGGAAGATCTAGGATCGAAACTGTCATAGGCGGCTATAAACTAAACCAAGCAGTGCAGCTGTTCAATGAGCATTATAATTTGAACACAGGAATAGATCCCATTAATCTGCCCTCCATGGGGGTCCATACACAATTAGCACAAATCTATCCATCCTTGGGAGACAGCTCCATTACAATCGGGAATTTAGCTAACTTCCAAAGGCACCATGAGGGGGGCTCCTCAAGAATTAAAGGACAGTTTCCCAGGGCTCTGACAAATGCAGGAGACCACAAGCCAGCATAAGAATTTGCAGTATAGCTTTTGGATTCCTATGTCTTTTCTTTCTATTTAGTCAGGCCTGGCCTTCCAGGTCCCCCTTTTTCATTAGTTTGATGCCTTCATGTTGTTTTCAGGCTGTCCCAGATTCCAGGACTCAGAACTCTCTCAGACATCTCCTACAAGGTGTTCCAAATTCACCATCATACCATATTTCCCTTCCCACCACACCACATAATTATGTGCTCATCAAAACTCATATTCCTTAGGGCTAAAATCTCCTAGTATGAATATTGTCCACAGTGTTTTAATGATGTCAACTTCCTATCATATGATGCTCAAGAGCTTTGGGGATGGACACCTTTTTCTCATTTGTGTGAAGATGCCAAATGGGCTAAAATATTCTGGGAATCATTGATACCTTTTGTGCTCCCAGGGATGTTTATTACTTCGAATAAGTTTTTAATTGGGAAGAACTTTTAGGAAGAAATTTGGTATACTGAGCAGGCTTTGCTTTAAATGATCCTACTCCTAGGAGGGAAAGGATAATGGGCTTCCCAACCCCCTGCTTATATGGGTATAACAATAGACCTCTTCCTGTATGCCCACTCTTCATGTTTGTTACTCCCCTAAATACTGCTGTCATCTCACAACTTTATCTTTTTTATTAATGACCTACTACATCTTTATTAATCATATCCTAAAAATTAGAAAATGCAATTAAGAACAATAATTTCACTTTCCAGAGATAACCACATTATTATTTAAGCAACTTTTCCAGCTGTTCTCCAAGCATAAATATGTAAATGAAAGAAAAAAATATATATCATATTATATACAACTGCTCTAACCTATTTTCAACTAATACTTTAAACTTTGACTCTGCACATGCTTGTACACATGGAGGGATATGAAATATAGTATTTTTTAGATCTCATTTCATTGAATTATTAAAATTTATGTATATATATATAAATGCACATATATATACACACACACACATAAAAACAAATGTGAGCTCACACAGTCACTTTCATTCACAATGACATTCAGACTCAAACTCAAACTCATACAAAAATTCAGCTAGTATGCAGAGTCTGCATATAGTCACTTGTCTCTGTCACTAAAGGAGAGGGAGAGGTTGGTATAAGGCCAAGAGTGAGCAAATATGGGGCGGGGAAGAGGAGGCATTCTGAAGGCTGGAGAGGAACAGAAATCAGGCAGGGATTTGTCAGAGAGACATGAAAGTAATAATGAGGTCATGAGTGTGGCGTCTTTAGTTGCAGGAAAAGAAGGAATCAAAGTCATCAGTTAGGAAATGTTTGATCCTGAGATTGGGAGATGAGAGTGCTATTGGTGTTCCAAGGGTCTGGTCCATGAGGAGGGTTTGAGCCAGCTAGGGAGGCACAGCACAGATATGCAGAGCCATCACTGGGCCCAGAGAAATGGCCTATGTGGAGTCTTGGAGAATAGAACTTCAGATGAGAAAAAGAAAGAATGGAGGAGAAGGCATGGACCGACAGAAGAACAAAAGGATTTGATTCCTGTGAAACACACTGCTCCAGTGGCCAATCCCTGCCCCTGCAGTTTACCCAGCATACCTCGATGACTTGAACCAAATCCTGACACAACCAGCAGCTTGCTCTCATTCAGCATTTATCTGTTTTCAGAAATATCCTGCAATAATGCCTGTAGCATTGTCCTTCCTCATCATCACAACAGCCTCAGGTGCCATCCCAATCCCTGAGAGGTGCTCGCTTAGTCAGCCGGTCTCTACCCCATCTCCACGTCCACCCCTGCCACACAGACCCACCACTCCACGTGTTCTCATGAGATTTCTTCTACCTCGTTTCCACAGCTGTGACTCCACTAAATGGAGGTAAAGCAGTATGTGTCTCTGAGCATTGTTGTAAGGGTTAAGTGAATTCATACGTGCATGCCTGGGATACTGTGAAAGCTCAAAACTTTTAACCATAATTACAATGATGTTCTTACTTACAAATAAAATGCACATCACGGACACTTTTATTCCTCATTGCCAGCTTAACCACAAATTTGAGAAGCCAGTTTCCTTCTGCCTGAAAAACCAATGCCAAATGTCTGACTTCAGAGGAATTACTCCCACAACTGCTACCTCCTTGGCTCATTCCATGTCAATTCCCAGGTGCCCTAGTAAGATCTAGACTTGATGATCCCACCCAATTGTTTTCCTTTCCCCTGAGAGTAATGTGCTGTGGATGTTCATCTTTGATATCCACAAAACCTAGCATGCACTTCACATAGGAGGAATGTAACAAATGCTGAATTTTTTCCTGTTTTCTTACCTTAGCATACTCTCATTACTTACCATCTCTATAATCTCTCCAATAAATTGAAAATACATTTTGTGGGGAAATAATTGTCATATACTCTTACGGTTATTTGCAATAATCATTACAGCTATTATTCAAGATTCTCTGAACAAGACATTCTAAAATACTATGGAAAAAATAATCCCCAAATGAACAGACAACAAAGGAGTGGTCAATATAAGGCATAGTATCTTCTCTAGGTATGAAATTCAAAAGTCATTTCAAGGTAAGAAGGCATATAACTGTTCATAAGGCTTCCCAAGATATGTAGGCAATTCAATGGCATTAGGTCTAAAACAATGAACAATAAAAATGCACTGTATTACTAACTGTCCTATCTAATAACCTGGTCCAAATACCAATCATTTTTATTTTCACCAAAAATGGTCCATGAGCTTCTCCACATTGAAGTTCACCAATGAGACGTTCCAAACAGTCATTCTGTACCAAATTTCTGTTCACTATTACAATTATTTTAAAATAATGAAGAGAAACTCAAAGGTTTGAACTTTTTTTTTAATTTTTTTTTATTATTTATTTACTTATTCATCATGCACAAGTATAGTATCTTTTTACATACAACTGCTTGTATACAAAGTATATAAGTACCATTCAGATCTTCAATCATGCATTTAGGATTATAAAGAAGACTAAAGACTAGGAAATAAAGACTTAGATAAACAGTGCAAGAAACTAGAGTTGTTTAACTGAGATAGGACGGGCAGAGAGGTGATTAGATTTTGTCTTCAAATTCATGAAGAATTCTTACTAGTGATGTCATAGTCATTCGATACCCCTGGCCACAGTGGACAACATAGGAGCAAATAAATTATATCAGTAAAGATTTCAATTGGACAAAAAGAAGCTGATTAAATACTAGAATAAACTACTTGAGGGAGGCTGTCATTTTCCATCTCTGGAGTGCTTCAAGGAGGCAATAAACAACTTTCCATCCTAGTGGGCTTTGGCAATCATCTACCTATAGGCACAATGACCTCTAGGGGTCCCTTCAACTGTTAGATTTGATGACTGACTCACAGTGTTAATGGCATCTCATTGATGACAGAAATAAATTAGAACTGGCAAATGGCTAAGGATCAATAAGGCTGAGGAAAAGCAGGGATTAGTGGCAGAATTAAGTACTGAATAGACATTAGAAGTGCCATCCTCCAATATGATCATATTCTAGCTCTGTCAAGATCAAAAGAAAAATGCATAAACTCATACTTTCCCAGTGGGAGACTAAATGGTTAGAAATGAAATAAAGTTTCTTCAGTGACTTTAAGCAGAACCCAATCAGCAGAGAAAATAAAAAGGTCAAAGTAGACTCCTATTTAATCATATTTTCCAGTACACCAACACGCCTCCCACAGATCCAATGCCCAACTTTGTGCTGTATTGTTATGCGGGTAGCAGTGTTCCCCGAATGAGTCTCACATGTTCCCTCTTCTAGCCTGAACGTGGAATTCCCTACCTTCTGTGTCTACCATCAAAGTCCAAACCACTGTTAAAGCTTTAGCTCAAGTGCCACTTTCTCTATGAAGTTACCCAATACTCTAAACTAGAATGTCAGAGCACCGTGACCCAAGCTTACCTCTGCTTCACATTGGCACCAAGACTAAAGAAAGACTAGCAAAGTCAACTACAGTAGGAGACAAGTTTGGCCTGCCTTGTCCCAGGGAATCTTCTCAGGCCCAGCTGGCTCTTCGGGTTTTCTTCTCTGCCTTTGATTCAAACTCCCAGGACATACTTTCTATTCTCCTCTTCTTCAGAACTACCCCAGAGTCACTATCCCTTGTAAAACTTCTTCACCCAAGCCTGTCTATACAGTGGAAACCAGTGTCTCCAACCCCTCAGGTTTTGTTGCCCTTAAGGACCTGCATATAAACTCTTCTGCTTGATGATCTTTCTCTTAATCTGCAGACATATACACAATAAGTTGGAGAGAATTTTCAAAACACAAGATTATAATAGAGATGAAAATGTTCCTATGGTTTGGGTTTGCCTCCTTAGCCTTAATTTTCTACCAAGATGGCAAATACAAATCTCCTTTTGCTTTAATTCCTGAAGAAGCTATCAAGGGCCAATCCTGTCACATCTCACCCTATTAAGGGAGGCCTTGTAGTCGCTCTTTCATCAGAGGGAGAAGAAGAGCAGATCTACCCTAGCACCAGGTGGCACCACAGATCTCATATGAGCAACACCCAAACTCTCTAAAGGATAAAGATGGCTTGTGACTCTGGAGGAGAGGTTTCAGATCCCCTTCCCACATTTATTGCTATATCTTCTCTGTGAATTCAATAGCTAAATGTCAGAGAGTTAAAAACAGAGCTGAAGATACCTATTTGCTATTCATTGAGATATAATTTCCAAGAAACTAACATTTTCCTACAGTTGTGAGACTCTAAAGAAAAGTTAAATATGTTGTATCAATGAACAATTAAATCAAGGCAGTCAAGCCTTATGTTTGAACATTTACCAGATTGCTTGCATCAGTGTACAATAGGCGTAAACTCTGAAATTTTCACATAATGCAGGGCATGGGACAGATAGACGATGTGAAGGTGTATAAAACATGGGGGCTTGGTGGACAGTAAAATTTTTTTACAAAGATTGAGGTTTTTAGAAATGCTATTGGGACATTTCTATTCAAAGCCTGAATAGAAAGAATAAAAGGGACAAATTATAACAGATGAACTATTCAGTAAGGTGACTGGGCAGTAGTGGGTGAGAGAAACAGGTTTTCAAGTCTCCTACGGAGCTCTGGTTGAGAGCTGCTCTGGTGTGAACCTCAGCTGAAGTTCCAAGCGAGGCTGAAAGTCTGATGGATGTGGTGTTTTGGTCTGCAGGGACCAAAGAAGTCACAGGCAGCAAGTCAGAGTCGGCTGTGACTCAGCAGGCATAGAGCTGTGTCGAACTCAGCCCCGCTATACCAGACCCCAAAGGTCAACAGCAGCAGAACTAATGAGACTGCCAATTACTGAGCTGGCAATTAGGAGGTTCTCTTTGACAGGCGAGATAAAATATTGATATACATTAATGCATTATCAAAAATATAAATTCAAAAAAAATAAAAAATTCATAATATCACAAATAAAACTATCACATACAATTTTTATTGACCAATTCAGAAAAGTTAAATACATACCAATAAAAAAAAAAAACACATATTTAAAATTTTAAAAATAAATATATAAATTTTTTCATATGGATAAAATAGTCCAATCATCAATATTAATTAAACAGACATTCAATATGAATATCATACAAATATCCCATGTATATTATTAATAATTAAAACATTATAAATAATATCGAATATAATTACAATCACAAAAATTCAGAGACGCACAATAATTACATAATCAAATTTAATAAACATAAACATTAAATAGAAACATCATTACATACAAAGATAAAAGTATTATTTTTTTTTTACAACAAATTTTCATTCATTTTTAATTAATGATAGAAAAAAAAACATATCTTTATAATAAATATAAAAAACATCAATCAATACACAAATATTCAAATATTTTTTTTTTCTAATATATTTTAATTATTAAAAATATAAATCAGTCAAGGAAATTTTTTTTTTTCCTGTATATAAATAAAAAAAAAAAAAAAAAAATAAAATATAACATTCATTAATCATTTCATAATAATAATAATCAAAAAATATTAATTATTATCATAAAGCTTACATGGATTAAAAAATATCAAAAAATTAATTAGTAATACAATCAAATTTAGAAATTATAAAATTTTTTTTTTTTTTTTTTTTTATTACAAAATATAAACACAATAATTATTACAATTTCAGTTTTATAACTAATAGATTAATAAATACATATACAATAAACAAAACAAAAACGAACTAATACATAATCAAACAAATAAATGCCCATAGCACATATTATAAATATATCTAATTAAAATCATTATATCAAACAAATAAATCAAAACATTTTTTTTTATATAACATAAATATATTATACCATTAAATCACTTATTATATGGAATGACAAGACCTATGTCCTCTTCTTCCCTCCTTCTGTAATTTTCATTCTGACATACTTAAATCAGCTCTGTGGGAATATACACTATTATTCCCATTTTACAGAGAGATGCAGCTTCAACCTAAGTGAGATTAGGAAAGGTTCGCTGTGAAGCCTGTCTAATTCCAAAGCCTATGATCTTTGCCTTTTCCATTTGAAGATCATTTTCTTTAATAGAGAAGATGGAATGAAAATAGGAGTGAACTGTTCCTTCCTTCATCTGTAACCTGTTTACATAAAATCTACTGCCCCATGAAATAAGCCTATCCTTTGGTTATTCTTCTTGCTCCACACTTTAAGCTACATTTATCATCTCTGCATTTGAAGAGCAATGGAAAGAAAATATTAACTTGCTACATATTTTAGATGTTTTATTTCTCCCTAAGACATAAACATAACTTTATGCATGAAAAACTGATACACAGAATAAATACCATTTTATTATGTATGAAAAACTAATACACAGAGAGGTTAATCAACTTGTCCAAGGTCACAGGTAGTGGTCATTCTAATTACCTTCTTATGGCACTGCTCACTGTACACTAGTGCATTCTTCTTTGCTTATTGGCTTCTTTTTCATCCATTCAAAAGTACTTATTGAATACTTCTGATATTTATGTAATTCTGAACTCTGTTCTGAGGGATATACATAGAACCAAGATCCTTGCCCTGTGAAGCTTAAATTCTAATGGTGGTAACCAGACACTAAGCCTAGGTACATAAATGAATAAGAAGGTTTTCTTTTATTCTATGTATATGTGCTTTCAAAATCCAAATTTACTGGTTCTGGTTCAAGATGAAGTGAAGACATGTCAACTTTTCTCTCCCACTAAACATAACCACAAAACCTGTAAACATGCATGGAAATCAAATATCGATAGGCAGATTAGGAAAATATTACCAAAACTACTGATGTGAAGCAAGAATCACAATCTCAAAACATAATATTCAAAGTATTCAGAATATAACCCAGATTTACTCAGCATACAAAGAACCATGAAAATCCTAGCTTGTAGGGGGAAAAAAAAAAAAAAAAAACAATTAACAGATACCACCAATGTGATGACACAGATGTTAGAATTATCTGACAAAGATTTTAAAGTAGCTATTATAAAAATACTCAAACAAGCAATCAGGAACACACTTGAAATAAAAGTTAAAATAGAAAAGAAAAAGGAATCAGCAAAGACACAAAAGACATCAAGAAGAACCAAATGGAAATTTTAGAACTAAAAATGTACAAGTCAGAGTTAAAAATATGGATATGGATACACAGAGAATGTTGATGACAGAGGAAAGAGTCACAGAACTTAAGGGTAATAGGAGTAGTCAGGCACTACCTCCTCTCAAGGCCCAAGTGCTACACAACACTCATGGGGCACCACCTTGGTGCTTCCAAGTTCTCATATCCACAACCCTAGCTCTATAATAGTGCTATACCTGTAGGTACTATTCCTTGGTATTCCCTTTTTGTTCTTCTGCCCCTCCAATTGCCTCTAATACATTCTCTTTGTTGAGAATATTAAATGACACATTCTGTTGAGAATGTAAAATGATACAGCCATTGGCAAAAGTGGCTTGGCCACATCCTCTGATCAACTATCTTCCTCCTGGGTATTTGCCCAAGAAAAAGGGAAATAAAAGTCCACAAAAGGACATCAGCAAAAATGTTTAGAGCATTTTAAATTCCTAAGAGCCTCCCCCCAAATGTCCATCAACAGAAAACAAAAAATTTTGGTACATTCACACAATGGTATATTACTTAGTTTGAAAAGGAACATATTATTGATAAACACAATAATATGAAGGTATCTCAGAACATTATGTTGAGTGAAGGAAGCCAGATACAAAATGAGACATATTTTATAAATACATTTATATAAAGTTACAAAACAGGCAAAATTAATTTATGGTAAAAGAAATCCCCTTTGTTTGGGGATGAAGGGATGGAGAGATCAACTGGGAAGTAGCAAAGACAACATTTGGCCACGAAATGTTCCAAACCTTAACAGAGGTGTGGGTTACAGGCATTTTGTAGGCATTTGTCAAAAATCACTGAGGGTCCTAAGATACATGTTGAAATAGGTAGTGTGCTTTGTTTGAAAATATTTTAGAGCCCCTAGCCATCAGGGAAAGATTATCTCTTCTATTAGCTTTTGAAATGTCTTGTCATAAAGCATAGTGTATATGTTTTCTAACTTCAAAATTGTAAGCTCTAAGTTAATATGGCCAATATCTCCCAAGGTTCCAATCACCTTCACATCCTCAAGCAGTTCTTGGAGGTAGCTTCTCCTGGCATTTAATTTATATTCAGAACACATAACAGTGTGACTATTTCTTCCTTTGAATGTAGTTCAAATTAATAAATATTATTTACCATAACTGTGTGCAAGGCAAGGTGCTAAGTGATACACCAGAAATCTAAGACAAATGACAAATAATCCCTTCCTTCACTAAGTATACTATCTAGTGTAAGATAACACACTAAACAACTAAACCATGGGCAGAACAAGTAATTTTAAAGAGAGTAACATGGGTTTACAAAATGTGAGACATTTACAATAAATTTGAGAAAGGTCAGGTACTTCCTTTAATACCCTTGGTGGAAAGCCACTCTAAGTTAATAATATGACTTTTTAACTCTCACTCAGTTCATTCAATGTGCTACTTTTATGCTCCTAGCAAACATAATTATCAGAAATTGATGATTTCATTCCACTAAATTCCCATTCCTATTAGTCCTAATACTTTTAGGAAGTGGGATCTTCAAAGAACATTGACATATGTGGCATAAACCACTCACGTCCAAGAAGTCCCCACCTTACAAGATAGGCAATGTGATTTCCCTCTGAAGTGGCACTAACTTCCTTCCAAAAGAATCAAAGAATCTAATTATCCTGAATATTATCTAAGCAACAATCAATATCCATATTCTTCCACTGGAAGAGCAGCCAAGAAATACTTCTTCCTGAAGAAAAAGCCATCAGCATTTGCCAGATATTCTTAATAGAAGTCACGTGCATCAATACTTCATTCCAGTGAACAAAAATTCTATAAGTGAACAACTCAGAATGTGGTTGTAGTTTTTTCCCGTCCTTATCAGCATTATCATTGCTTAAGATAGAAATGTAGGGAGGGAATGGGACAAAACTTGAGGCAATAAAGCCCAGATATTTAGAAATCTAGATTTCCAAGATTGTTCCTTCCTCTGAGCATGAGCCTGCTGCTATTGCCAATCACACAAAGGCTTCCCAGCTGGAGAACAATGCAGAGTGTTCAAGAAGCTCTGTCACTAGTGTTTTGTAAGCTTTTCCCCCCTTCCTCCTATGGACTCTCTCTTTTGTGACCTAAAGGATGTATAATTTTTGGTTTCTGTTTAGCATTTGCAAGGTGGGTATTGTTTCTAGCCTTAAGTTCAAAAAGTGAAATCCCCCAAACACCAACTCTGAAACTAAACTGATTTCTGCAAATGGACCCCTTATTCCTCAACCAAAGCCTGTCTCTTAGTAAGTGGGCGGGAATAAGGTTCTCTCCTTCCCATCCTCCGTCCCCAAGCCATCACTGCTGATGGATTGGAGATGTCAGCTTGTCAAGTCTTATTGGGTGCTACCTGATGTAAGTCCACACTGAGGCAGTAAAAATCTGTTTGCAGTCAGCTCTTTTAATAAGTCCCAGCAAACAGGAGGAAAGCAGATCTATTCAGTAAGATACTTCCTCTGATGTGGTGGGGAAAAATAGTCCATGACAGAGGCTTGATTTGGAGGCGATTTTTAAACAAAGAACAGTTCTTTCTTTAGACAAACTGCAGAAAAATAGTTTCCCTGGGGATTTTGGGATTCTAAGAAATATCATATTTCTATGCTTATGATTTAAAGCTGACCTAGACTCCACACTCTTCGAAAAGCAGGTCAGATCTCCTGAATAAAATGCCCCCATTCCACAGAGTCCTGCTGAGTCCTAAGCATTCCGTGGGTTCTGAACTCTGATGTATAACATTGATCTTGCCTCTTAATCTCAAGCCCAAAGGGGAGACTTTGGGAGGTTACCCAGCCTTCCGCCTTCCCAAAAAGGATGAGAAGGACTGAGAAGATCAAAGGTGCTGAGAATATACTGTATAATACAAAGCACCTAGGTCTTTAGAGAACCAAAGTAAAGAGTTTCCCTAGAGATTTCAGAATTCCAAAAATATGTTTCTATTTCACTCTTGCCACATTATTAAGACCAAGCTCCTGAAGAAAGTGGTCTAATCTTTTCAGATATCCCCGTAGTGCTTAATGCATTGCTGAGTACCGGGTATGGGTCTGATGGTGCTAAATATCCTGGGGTGACAATGGTAAGGGTAGTTAGGATGGCAATCATAATGGAGAAGACAATGATGTTCGCTAACACGACTAAGCCATCTTTTAAAATGACCTAACAGGGTGAAATATTCAGAATAATCATTATGTAGGTATTTATTCATTCTTTCACATTTCTGAATCTTCTCAGGTATCATCCATCCTCTGGGACTAGTACAGATATGGCAGAAAGAGAATTCCACAAGTCTGGTTGGCAACATTCAAATTAGACTCATTATACTATTAGATCGAGAAATATTTTTTTCTTTCTGGGGGGAATAAATAAATTAATAACAACCAAAGTTCTTAATAATATTAGGCTTTATAGGCATAGTTCTACATAGAAGGTTAAAAATTTGTCTTTATTTCTAACCCTCAAGACAAGTAACATGCAATAAACCCTTGATCAATGTTTTGAGTGAATGAATGCATGGTTGTATAAATAAATGAATACATGAATTAATGAGTTAATGAGCAGCTCATTAAACTATAGTTCTCTGCTTCTTAGAATAGTCACTGACTGTGGAAGAACAAATCACATCTTATGAAACCTGGGACTTATGCTCTTAAAGAATGATCTCAGGGGACCTGAACTCTAATCTTTCAAACGATCAATTCAAGATTACATGAGTCCAGAAACATATGGTAAAATATGACCCTCTGATGACAAAGCAAAATAAACTGGTTATGATGTCTTAAGAGCATGTCCTTTTCTAAGCCATTAAAAATTTCCTGTCAATTTCCACAAAATTTTAACCAGAAGATCTGTGGAAGCAGAAGAGGTTAATCCCTGTGCAATGCAGTCACAGGTATGCTTCTTCCAGCATTCGCTCACTTCTCCCACAATATCTACTTACAAAGCATTGTCTTGTTCCTAATGATCTCAGTCCAAAATCACTGAGCTAACAGCCACAAAATCCTTTCTGCAGGATTTAAAAAACAAAGCAAAACAAAAAACCCTACGATTAAAGTCTCAATGGACAGTTGGTGACCTAAGCTATCATTAGGGTAAAAACTGCTTGGAAGATAAGAATATATCAAATTTACCTCTGTATCTACAGCAAACTACAAAGCTCTGCAGAAAACACCTTCCTAAGATATATTCACTGATTAAATGAAGAAATGGCACTAGGGTACTACAAAAGGAAATAAGTACCATACAAATGTAGGGATGGGAGAACCCGGTGTGGGGAGGTGAAGTCAGAACAGACTTCATGGAGGACAAGGGACTTAAATAATATATTGAAATGATGGCTGTGCTCTTAGTCAGTACTAATCTAAGCACCTAATATGAAGAAACATTAAGCCCCAGGGGTCCACAGCAATCACAGGTGCCTTGTACAAGGTTTTCCTGACTTTTAACTTCTTACTTTTTGAGACAGACCCTGGCTGAACGGACACATACTTCATTTTGACAGTGGACCCTGGCAGGTGAAATATAAGAGGCTTTGTAAAACAATGCAGTGAGAAGAATCACCATATGTGAGACTAATACTGAAATTTTTAGAAAGGATAAAGGATAGGGGGTGGGGTGACAGTGAAAAAAGGTGGAGGAAAGAAATGCTTTTGATGAAAGACATTTTCCTTTCTTACATTTCTAGTTGAAAAATCAGTCTGTCCTTGGGAATGAGTGTCATAGGAAATACAAAATAGAGGGTATTTAGAAGTGCCCCTTGTCCCTATCATTCTACTTCTGTCCTGTCCACACGTGGTGGTTTTAGGTGTGTGTGTGTGTGTGTGTGTGTGTGTGTGTGTGTGTGTGTCAGTCATCACAGAAACCCTTAAATCTGGAGATAAATATGTCCTTTTCATAACTGGTAAAGCTGAGGTATAGATAACCTTATATAAATGTTAAATAGCTAGTAAATGGTTATGAATTCCAAGACTACTAGTTCCAATTGACTTTAAAATATACAGTAATTCAGGTGGGGCATGGTGGTACATGCCTCTAATCCCAGCAGCTGGGAGGCTAAGGCAGGAGGATTGCAAGTTCAAAGCCAGTCTCAGCAACTTAGCAAGGCCCTGTCTCTAAATAAAATATAAAAAAGGGCTGGGGATATGGCTCAGTGGCTAAGCATTCCTGGGTTCAACCCCTGGTACCAAAAAGAAAAAAAAAAAACGTGTGTGTGCTTCTATGTTTGTGTGTATATATATATATATATATATACACATATAATTAAAAAACAACAACAACAACAACAACACGCAGAGCATGGAATTTCCTGGTAATTAAAAAAAATTCTGATTTGAAACAGAAACAAGGTAGTATAGAATAATAAAAAGGTGACTAGAATTAAAACTCAGAAAGCCTCACTTAGAATACTATCTCCACTCTTGTACTCACCATTAGCTTCAATTTTCTCCTCTGTACAATGGGACAATAAGAAGCACCTGACAATATAGGAATAAAATCCAGGTATGAAACTCTATAAATGTGCCTAACTCTGTAGTTGGTATAGTAGGGCACCTGGCACAGAATCTGTACCCCACAGGCATGTGGTAAGTATTTACTGAATGATAATGAAGTAGAAGGAAGAGAACCCACAAGAGCCATCTTCTTTTTCCAAAACCATAACAGATGGTAATCTTATTTTTAAGGATTTCATATCCCTCTACCACCCCCAGAGACCACTCTACCTTCATCTTCACTGTCATAAACCAAAAGTGACAAATACTGAACATTGGAGACGGAGGCAGAAGCTCAACTGGGAGAGCTGATGTGAAAAATGAACTCCTCTTGCTGCAAATCACAATCTCTTTTTCTCTTTGTCTCTTGAACTGGCTTCCCTTATGGCCACAGTTGCCTTTGAAGAGGGAAAAGGAAAACAAATCCCAGAAGGAGCACAGGGTCTTGAGGTCAGACACTGAGGCACAGCCCTCAACCAGAAAAGATGCTTCTTCGGACACTTCCTCCCATTTTCTCTTTTAACATCTTTCCTCTTCTTTCTCCTCCATGACCTCCCTTGTCTCTTGAATCTATAATGACGATTCCCTGCTTCTCCTCATGGAAGGAGTCTTTGCCTCTCTTGGACAGCCATCACGCTTGACTTGCTGACCCCAGCTTCCTGTTCTATTCTGGGTCACCCGCTTTACACTCATGTGCACGTGCACACGGGCACTTCTCTTTAACCCCACTCAGGGCTTCAGCTGTCATAGCTCCTGCATAATTCTCCAGAAGAACATGGGAGAGTTTTAGTTCCCTTCTGAGAAGGTGAGACAAAGCCTTAAGGGCTGATCATTCAAGTAACTCAATACAAAGCATTTAAGGAGAGAATCACAGCTGTGAAAATCCACACAAGGTTCAAGTGCTAGGGAGGAAGTTCCAAGGAAAAAAAAGGGGGGCAAAAACCTGGATGAAGGAAGTTTCACAGATGCATGAGTGTGGTGAGGGGGAGAGGCAGGAGTTGTTGCTGGCTTATACCCAGGTGTAAATTGCTTGCTTTGCCCTACAGCATTTTATGGTGTGGGGAAGCTTCTCTAAGAAACTCCTGTGTGATTGGAGATGATAAAAATGTAAATAAGAGAAACTATCAGGCTGCCCTGCACAGCAGCTTCTGAAGAGGATCTGGAAGCCCCTCTAGCCAATCACATGACACCCCAGGTAGGCAAAATCTGTCACATGAGCTTAAGCTTAGCAGAGATGACAAAATTAATGCACTACAGGGCTATCACAAGTCATGTGGCTTTTGTATATTAGTTTAAAAAGGGGTTCCTTTCATGCCCCAAGTACAGAGGAGAAAACACATACTTCAATGAACACCTCTCCAGCTGAGCTATGTACACAGTAAATGAAGATGCCCACTCCAAAATATATGAGAACACTGACCAGTCTACTCTGCTCAAGTACAAACTGTCTTCCATTTCCTGGGTCAGGAGCTGACCGACACCTAGCATCCAACAGAGCAGACTACCTCTGTGTGTAGCCCACTTCTCCTACTCTCCCTCCTGTACACTGACTTGATCTACACACTTCTAGAATCAATCTCCTATATAAACACATATTCAGGGTGTTCAGTCACTCGTTCTTGTTTGCTTTTTCCCAGTCAAGTGAATACTCAAGTATAGACCTAGTCCTTAATTCACTCATTCACATTAATCACATAGCTATCAATAATGCACTCCTTATACTCTGTTATAAATTTCAAATCATCAACATAGTTTCTTTACAGGAAAAGAAATGTCTGAGCTTTCCAATAAATTTTAGCACATATTTGTTTTGGTGTTGAACTCTCAACTAAGAGAGGCTCTTACTATATAATATGTATCTTGTTTCAAAAATCCATTCTCATGGATAACTTGTCCCTTTTGAAGTGTGGCTATCTTGGAGTGACAAGGTCAGGCGGCAATTCTTTTGTTTTTCACATAAATGGACAGCAATTTTTTAGGGCAATCAGTCTCATTAATTGGTGTTCCTGTCCATGAAGATTCTGGAGCTTCTGCTTGCAAGTACCAAATCACAATACCACTGCATGATTGTGGAAGACTTTCAGGTCCACTACCTCATGCACCTTTAAATGAATAGAAGGAACAATTAAACCAAACCATGAGTTCCTGTGTGAGGCTGGGAATGAGTTGGCCCAGGGATAAGGTGGTGAATTTGTAGTTACAGGGTCAGCACAAAAGGAGGAACCTGGGCCTCAATCCCCTGGACTAATGGAGATGTAGGCAAATGTCGAGCCAGTCTATTTTTGTCTAATTAGAAAAGAACCTTCTCGTGTGGATAATCCCCTGGCTTGTGTCATTTCCCAGGCACCTGTGGCCTGGCATCTGTCACAGAGTGTCTGGCTCCTCAGTTCTGGCATATTCAAGCATGCATTCTTTCTTTTCTTATATCTCCAATAAGAAATGGTACACCTTTGCTAGGCTGTGTCAGACCATCTATACCAGTGAACAGGACTGACTGATGGAAAGGTAATAACACTAACGTACTGAAGAAACAAAATAGGTCTGGGTCAATGTTGTCTTGAAGGTCTTTAAGGAAAGCATTTAAGCCAGTAGTAGATTTCTGTCCTCTCAAATGTTTACCAACATTGCAATGGCTAAAGCTCACACTTCTGGTGGAAAGCAAAGACCAGACTGTTGAAGAAACATGAATGAAGTCCCTGATAGGCTTCCTTTTATCAGCAGATTTCAAAGATCCTCCATCCCCTGAATTTAGTAAAGTACCACACAACCACCTAATTCATAGAAGGGGCCTTCAGAATTCCCACATAGGAAAAGCCTGTTGTAAGGAACAGGAAGAAAGGAATTGTCTCAAAGACATGAATTGTCTCAAAGCTGCTCGTACAGTCAGTGCTTTGGCCAGCTTTATGTCCAGCTTTAGCTTCTCACAGTTGTAGCTTTTCTCTCACTAGGATTTGGGATCCTAGGGAAGGAGTTGCTGGACATGTACCCATATACAACCTGTAAGTGCAGGAGAGTAAATGGGAGCCTTGAAAACATGCTTTCCTCTCTTGTCTTTCAGTGCCTAGTTCTAAGACTCCATAGAGCATGCTGGCTTGATGAAGGACCACATGTTGTCAGCAATGCTCAACCCCAAAATACATCAACTCTCCTTCCTTATCTTACTTTTCTAGTAACTAACTCCTGCTCTCTGGAATTACTTAAAAAAAAAAAAAATCTTACATATAAATCTTTATCTCATGCTCTTTTTCTCAGGGAAAAACTGTTGGTGTGAGGAGTGGTTCTAGAAATAAGTCCCTTCAAGATGGGCTTGTGGAATTGCATGAAGACCTCCTTGGTTCAGGGTAAATAGATCAACAGAACTCTAGGCAAGTATCAGCATCACAAACACTGAGACTCTCACCTGTGGTTGATTGAGATGACATAGAACCAAAGGTGATGTATTGGGTTGGATAGTGTCTTTGGTGCTTGAACAGCATGTAGGCAGTTATCTGCCTTTATCAAAATATTTGCAAGTCTTAAAAAAAGAGAAACTGGAAGGGTCAAGTCAACCAACTGTCAACTCAGGGAAGACTGCTAAAAATCATACCCAGGAATAAACTGGGTATGCTACCAAAGAGGCTTTTTGTGTGAAAATTCTAATATGAAAAGAATGGTATCCTGATATCTATATGGGAACATTTAGGTAGACAGTGAGGATTTTCCCAAAACCTCCCAGAGTAGAAGAGCAGCTTCTCCAGAGGAAGGAAACCTCCTACTTAGAGACACAGCAAAGAGCTCATCTGAGGCAGGTGTCTCTCAACGTGGCTCCTGTCTTCCCAAATATGTGACCTCATCTCCCTCTGTCCCTCCAGGCCAATAAATAGAGTCAAGTTATAGCCCAACTGCAGCTGGAAAATGCAGTCCCTAGAAGGGGAGGAATGGCTTACATACTGAAGGAATTGCAATGGAAAGACCTGGATAATTACAGATCTACAGCAATTAGGAAGCTCATGTAGGAGTAGATTTTGAGGGAGTTAAACTGAGGGCAGAGTAGAATATAGCATTTATTGGCATGAGAGCACTCTCTTATTAAATGAGGTTCAAGTTCCTTGCAAAGACTCCTAGAGGTACTCCTAATCTGCTCTTGGATTGATGGTCTAGTGAATGAGGTGATAAATGATGGGATGACTTTGGCAAAATATTGCAAAACAGGTCAAAAGACTAGGGAGGAGGCAGTGTTAGAATGGAAATGCTCTGTGAGACTGAAAATTGATTACCTGACTATTCTGAAATGCATGGTGTAAGGCTCTCCTAAGAAGTCCTGGTGGGATCAAGCTTTATAAAAGCTCCTGTCATTGGCTTTCCTTCCTTTCTACCCTCACTCTCTTGTCCCTAACTTCTGTTCCCTAAAATTGTTTCCTTAACATAAACTCCTTATACAAAGGCTAAGACAGGCTGCTTCTGAGAAGCAGAAATAAAATGCAAGCTAAAGAATCCTGAGACTGCTCTGGGCTCTATTACCAACTCCAAACATTATGTCCAACAAATTCTCCTATAGTGTCTAGGACATAACAGATCCTTAGGAGATAATGATTTCCTCCACCTCTTCTCCCTTCATCTGAATCAGTAAATTCAGACAAAAGTTAAAGGCCAACAACTCCTTGAGGCAGAATAATAAAATAATATAGCAATTGCAAACTCTCTTTGCTTTGCACCCACCAAAAGTCTCTCCTGAAGCCTCTCTCTTCCTTGGGCACAACTCGGCTCCCCATTTCCCAATACATTCTGTTTTCCTTCATTGTCATTATTTAGCCTCAGGATAGCAGTGTCCCTTGGAGGAATCAAATACCCTTCTTGGAAAATCGAAAAACAGATCAGGAATTAGTCACCAGATTGTGTCACTTTGAATGCAGTGAAGAAAAAAAGAATGAGAGAAGGGGTAGAGATGGGGGCGTTGGTGAGAGGGAAGAGGAGGAGAAAGGCAATAGGGCAGCAGTCCTGTATTCGATGAATTCACACATTCTATTTTATTTAATCATAATGCTTTTGCAAGGTCTCCACCTAGTCATACAGATGGAAAGAACAAGGCTTATGTTCTCTATTTTAAACAACTGGTTCTTAAGCTAAAATGGCTGCTAGGAGTTACAGGTGCCACAGCATGAGCAAGACCCAAGACTTGATCAAGAATGAAGAAAATGAAGCAGGTCAGATATACAGTCCTCTTTAGGCTTCTGCCTCTTTTCAGCTTGAGTTTATTTGGGCATACCAATATATGAGAAAATATCACAAAAGTAGGATGCAGACAACCAGAATATTTTCAATTTTCTCTCTGCTTAATAAGCAATGGTAACTAGACAAATATATATGGAACATTTTTCAGGGAAGAAGGCTCGAAGTTTTGTGACACAAAGCACCAAATCCATTGAACTCTAAGTTGTGACCCTGCCAGGTTGGGGGAACCCAGAGACCAGGGTAGGAAGCAAGAATGGGCAGAGGAGTGAGGCAGCTGGCTAACTACAGGACTTAACAATGACTCCCCAGGTAATTTTACCAGATCCTGTTTCTTGAGTATCTTCAATTGCTTTGCTTTGTTTCTGGAACGTCCAGAGCATTATTTCTCCTCCCTTTGCTTCCCTACTAAAGTTTTGCACCTGAATTTCCACCTATATCCATGAAATAGCTAATTTCTTATTATACTATACCTCTTCTCAGGCTTCCTGCTGAAGTCGTCACAACTCTCTGCCATTTCAGCATTCTTCTTTCAAACCAGGTCCTTTGTAAATTTTATATCTTTTCTCCACTTTCAGTAATAACAAGCTTCAAAGACTCACAATACCCTAGAGCTGAAAGGACCATTTAAAAAAAAAATCTAAGAAACAATTATGTAGCACTGACTCTAAGCCATACTCTGTTTAACCACTTAAAACTATTAGTTTGTTTTATTTAATATTCACAGCAATCCTATAAAATAGGTACAGTTATTATCTCTACTTTGTCAGATGAGAAAACTGAGGCTCAAAATGACTAAGTAACTTGTTACTTATTTAATCCAGTTGTGTGAAAAGTGGAAAGAACTAGAACAACTATGTTTGAAGATGGGCAATCTGGTGCTAAAGTCCGTGCTCTAAACAATAGGGATCATTTAACGCTTCTTCATTTTACAGATAAGGAGGGTCAAACCCAGAGAAGCCAGGTGACTTGTGAAGGGACAAGGTAGGGTGTGTGCTGATGTGCAGAGCTTCTGATCTCCAGTTCAAAGTTTTTGCTGCCGTACAATATGGTGTTTGTTCTTCACCTCCAGTCTATGTTTCAGTGGTGGTTACCTCTGCATTCCTCAGTTGATTTACGAATTCACAGTAGATCTTCAATCTTTTTCCTAGATTGGGTAGAAATAACACTTTGGGGTTGTAAGGATTTGTACCTGATCACTTGGGGCTCTAGAGTGGGGTGATCCAGGTTCTAACCCTTATTAGCTGTGAGACCACTAGCATGCTGTCCAACTCTCTGAGGGCACCCTGAACACCGGAAGAAGTGTGTAAATCTTCTCCTTACAATAGTGATGATGATTAATCCTGTTAAAAGCACAACATTTCACTCATGCTTTCTTCTGAGTGTGTGAAATGGTGACAAGGATATATACTCAGACATTCTCTGCTTCCCAAGGAGGGAGGACCTGATGCTGTGGTCACTGCTGGGGATAGAGAAGGTTGTGAATAACAGGCTAAGAAATGGAAGCCATGTTCCTATTTGTGGATGGCTCTGGATGGTAGTTTTGTCGGGCAAAATGTAAAGCTGTAGTAATGGAGAATCTGGGGGTCATAGCAATGCCCCTCTGCATGCCCCTCTTCTCCTGAGCATGAGTAGGATGCCTGCATTGGCCCTTCCTACCAGGTCTTACTGTAGCATGGTGGGCAAACCTCATGCAAAACTGATCACATGTAGGTATATCAGCTGTTTTCTCAGCCACCACCACTATTTCAGTCCCTCAAGGGAAGGAACTCCTGTGTTTTCTCTCTCTATTTACAAATCCAGGAACATGGCTAGGACTCAGGAAATGGTGGTAAATGAAAAATGAATGAATGATTTTTGGACCTCCTTGCATGGTAACCATTTTGCTTTCATTCCACAACCGATGAATGCTAACTGTCCTCTAAGAACAATACACGGAGTAGCCCTCTTTGGGTTGTGTGTTAGATAGGATGAATATTGGAGTTTGAGACTCAATGAAATTTTCAGGAAAAATGGAAAAGATTATTGGAGGCTAGAAAATTTTTTTTCCAACCAGTGTTTGAGAACCACTAAGCAGCAGTTTTCCAATTTTTCATCACCCAACCACCAAAGGGTAACTACAACTCCCTAAACATCAGAATATTTTTCTTAAATATATTAAACAATTAAAAGTAAGTCAAATTTTTAAAATCTAGGCTAGCATTTTGTCTTGTAGGCACTTTAATCCCTCAGGAGTTAGTCAGAGCTGTAGGTTTTAGCTTCAAAGACGATTTTAAAGCCTAGATGAAAGGAAGGGTGGAGAAAAGGCCCAGAAAGGGAAGATGCCAATTCAAACTCTCTGTATGTGCTTCAATATTGAGAATTCTTTAGTGGTGGGAACCAGGTGGAAACTCAGAACTCTTGCAGCATCTAGCATTAGCTATGCTCACAGCCCATGCCCTATAAAAACTAGAAGGATAGGTGGACAGACAGATAGAATAAAATTTTGCTATTGCCAGCATCACCAAGAGTCACATGTAAATTTGTGTCAGAATGCCCAAACAACCTACCAGCTTAAGAATTATTTTCTTACCCATTAGTCCCCTATTTGGACTTCTCTTTGTACAGACTAATATCTACTCATTTCTTCTCTTTATTCAATCATTCAAAATGAATCCCTGCCTCCCTCATCACCCCACAGTAAAGCCCTCTGTAGTAGACAAGTGCCTTTTCACACAATATAATATAATGTTATTCTCATGTAGGCTACTCTGTCTCCATCCAAATGAGAGATGAAGTCAGAAATGTAAAGTCTAAAACAGATGTTTTGTTTGCTCTGACATTCTTTGGCATTAGCTACCCCCTGCTTCAAAAAAAGGAACCAAAACCTGCTACCAATATATCACATTCACTCCATGCATGGTGGGAGGTGGGGCCTCTGGTGGAGGAGTCCTTGGGTGTCATGCTATCTATCATGACCCTTCTTCCCACTCACTGCCATTCCCCCGGCTGCACCTGGCCATTCAGGTCATCTTTAGCCATGTCCAAACTCATTCTCAGAGTCCTTTCTTCCTTCTGTTCTTCACATTTTTGTGTCGTTCTCTGCCTGCCCTGAAGATTTCCAAGGTCAGATAATTCTTGGACTGGGAGTAACTTATTCACCCACAGACAGTCCTGAAGGAGGAAAGAAGGAAGAGCTGTTAGGGAGGATGATGAGGAAGATGAGTGAGAAGTGATGCCAGATTAATTTCCAGAAGAAAAAGAAACATGGGGGAAGTGCAATAGAACATGTAGAAAAGATGGTTTCCCAGGTCTCTCGCTCATTCAAGAACTTCTAGAAAAGAAATAGCTGAAGAGATGGAGAGTGGTTTTGGGGAAACTAATACTCTGTTCTGTGACAAGATTCATTTTGCTGTTGAGGGGAAATATCCTACAAGAGAAGAGAGAGACAGAAAGAAACCAGGAGTAGGGTGGGCGAGACAAAGAGGAAGACATATGGGGAGGGGGGTGGGAGGAGAAGAGAGAGGAGGAGAGAACATGGTATGCAGTGGGAACACTGTTGGAAACATAAGAACCGCCCCCAGAAACAAAATGCCAGCATCTCTGGGCAAAAATCTAAATTGTCAGCACACGTATCTTTGCTCTGAGAAATATACACCTTATTTTTCCCTCCCTCAGGATGAGTCCCCATTCCAACATCAGTAAAACACTTCACACTGAGAGACTAAGATGATTTCATTCTTCCTATTATATAGCATTCCTAGGCCCCTTCCCCAGTGTTCCTTATAATGTGCTAACCCCCTGCTGAGATCCCATGGCAGGAAAAATTCAGGAACAAGTATTTGTGTAGATTTCATATAAATTTATGTCTTACCAAACTATAATGGAAGAAATCCATCCCTATTGGAAAAGATGAGGAAAATACTATCTTTCATGATTATGCTTTATAAATAAGGAAATGCCCTTCAAAGTTCTCTTGCAATCCCTATGGTCAACAAACTTCTGCTCCGCATCACTTCATATTTGGAGTATTTTACAAAAGCCCTGACTTTTTAAAGTCACTTTTTAAAAAAGGTGTCTCTTTGACACTGCCATCACCTCTTGTGTTTTGTTTGTTTGTTTTGTTTTGATGAGAAAACAGATCTAGAGTGATCTTAAATGACTATATTAAGGGCACATGATTAGAACATTAGAAGCCAACTGCCAATAAGGTAGCTTTCTAACTATAGCCAGTTATCTTTGAAAAGAGCAACTTTGTCCCAATGTAACCCCTATACTATTTCCCCATCACTTGTCTACAGTGACATTCAGATAAATTGATCCCAATATAACCATCACATGAACATACATTGTCAAATTTCAACTCTGAATCTTTATTCATGTTATTATTGCCACTTGGAGAAATATCACCTTCCCTGTGTAGAATATAGATCTCTATATTGTACATTCTTCAAAGTTTAGGTCAAGTGCTGCTTTTTCCAATTTCTTCAAGATGTTTCAAGGCTGTAACTTCAGCCCCCATAGACAATACCTCTCTACTACAGCATATGAACTGTACTACCCATCTGAAGCACTTGATCATATTCTTTTACTCAATATTTTGTATATGCAGCCTTCTCTTCTTGAACTAAACACAACTTGTGAAGTAATTTAGATCGTGTCTTTCCTATTATGTTATCCTTCATACCAAGTACAGCTCTGTGCACAGAGTAGGTGCTGCGCTATTTGTTGAAAATAGAAAGAATCTAAGAATAGAACCTGACACAGAGTCTTAGATAATTCCAAAGCCCAGAGGAAATCAAGCCCATAGATAATTCAAAGCTTAATTTCACAATCAGCTTAAGTTAATTCACTCATTCAACAAATGTTATAATGAGGGCCTGCTCTGAGCCAATTTAAGTGTTAAGCATTTGAATGCAACAGCGAATCAAACAGACACATCCTGCCCACATGGAGTGAACAGTCCAGTCAGAGAGAGACACGTATGCATAAAATGTCAACGGGACTGTAGGGAAATGGAAAGAATAGGACAGATCTGAGGTCTATTTTGCTATAATACTAATCAGATTAGAAAATTGATTAGTGGAGGTGGGAGAGGAAAAGATCAAAGAAGACTTGAAAATTTCTGACACATATAACTGTAAGGATAACTATGCTACTCCTCTGAGATAGAAGAAAGTAGTAGAGGACAAGGTTTATGAGAGTCCGTCATGAAAATTCAACCTTAGGTATGCCGAGCAATCCCATTAGTAGAACCTCATCAGAGAAAAGAAAATTGACAAGAAGCAGTTTGAGATCCATTTCCTGACCTGCACCCTATTCAGCTTCAGGTGATGTTTCTTAAAAAGTAAAAGCTCCACCAGAAATTAGGCCTGAGAAGAGGAAGGCAGAATCAAGGAACTCAGCCCAGAACTTGGTAACTAGACTATGAATAACTGCACGTTAGTGTGTGCTGAGGCAGGAAGAATATGAAATAAATCTTTTCAATCAAAGAAAATCAAATCTGGCCTATTTATTTTTCTTTATCAAATGAATCAAAAGCTTGGCTGAATGAAAAACTAAAACCAATCCAAAAATGGATTGTGCCTGGTGTTGTACATACCCATGCAAGAGGCAGCTTACAAAGGGGCCCTTAATCTTCTGGTGTGTAGTCGGCTGCTGTACTGTGCTGTGAATGAGGCTAAGTTTCCAGATCCAAATCTATTCAAGCCTCTTCATTGATCACAGGGTTGGGAGGAAATAGAAATTCAATCCTTTATAATCAAAGAATCAAAGAACATTAGAATCAGAAGGAACATAGGGCTCATCTCTTCAAATTCCTTCTTTCCAACCAAGCATTTCTCCTTAGACATTATTTTACAGATGAGAAAACTGGAATCTGAAAATGTAAAATGATTTGTCTGCCCAAGATAACTCAACTAACCAGTATCAAAGCTACAAACTGAACCACACTGTCCTACCTCCCAGCAGAGAGCTCTTTTCACTGTACCACCCTGTCTGCATGGCAAATAGAGAGGTGTATGCCTGGAAGAGTCTTTTGGGGAAAGTAATTTGAGATTAGGTTGATGATATGATGATACCCAGGGAGAGTGAATGCCATATTAAGTTTCAATTTGCCAAATGAAGTCCCCATAGGTCTTTAATCACATGAGTAAAAATGTCCAAATGCTATTTGAAAAATATAAAACCAATAGTGGGTAGGCTGAATTTTGTGATATCAAAGAGGGGGAATTCAGAGCAACTTGTTATAGAATTCTATGCACAAGCTAGTAAGGGTAGTGACTGTGGAAGTGAAGAGGTAAAAATGACTTAACTTGAGGCACTTGGCAGGAATGATGGAAGCCTGACTGATTGAATATATAAAAAGAATGAAGGGCAGTGAGGAATCACTTCCAAGTACATGCTGCTGGATAGAAGGTGTTAAGACCTTGTGAACACTCTATGCACATAAAATAAATGCTGAAAGTTAATTCAAAGCCTACATTTCCCTGCCAATGAATCTGAAAAATCACCTTCACACATGAAAGATAGCATATTTAATCTTTAAAAAGGATAATCAGCTTTTCACTCCACATGCACAAACCCTGCCTTTCATTTCTTTTCTTGATTCAGTCACATTTTCCCTCAATAAAAATGCCTGTGTCTACTGTATACTGAGTCCTGGGGGTGGCAACAAGAATGAATGAGATATTCCAAACCTTAGCCATTCCCAGGTATATCTTTAATTTGAACTGTATGAACATCTAAGTGCTAAAATAGAGGTATGAACAAAGAACCATGGGAGCACAAAAAGAGGAATGACGAACTCTGCTAAGAATTCTCAGGAAAGGCTTCATAGAGGAGGTAACATGAGTTGGAATCCTAAAGGACATTCATGTCCTTCCTCAGGAATTGAAAAGGGAAATGAGAGAGCAGAGCCCTATACAAATGCAGGGAGTAGTCAAAGCCTGTCATCCTTAGAGAATGGTCAGTCACATCATTTGATGTTGCTAGGTCACGAGTAATATACGTTGTGGTGGAGAGTTGACAGAGAGTGGCAGTTAAATAAGATAAGTCCAATCAAGAAGGGTAGGCACAGATGTTCAAGTGTCTCTTCTGGCTCGCTAAAGAGTATGGAGTTCATCCAATGGATAAAAGGGAGCTATCAGAGATCTGTGGGGAAATTAGTTTTCAGCTCTAGATATCTAATTCTTCATTATTTGCAGCATACTGAAATCTTATTTGATTCATTGAGGCATAGCCTACAATTTCTTCCACATCTCCAACTTAATTTGAGAAAGACTCCGTTAGACACTTGGAAGTCTTCAATGACACAGTCTCCATCTAGAAGAGTTCAGATGTTAAGGTGATGGGGTTTTCATCATCCAAAGCGACGACCAGACATGGGTATCCTGGAAGGTGCTCACTGGGGTCTTTGTCATGCTTTTGGAATTGATGTCTGATGGAGCCCTGGTTAAGTCTTTAAAAAGGAAAGCAGAATGTATTTGAGGAATTTTGAACATGTAACCCTTCAGGGAGACAACCTCCTCATCCTTGAATTAAATTCACAAAAGCAGGGTTTTCATTTTCTCCTGGCACGATGCTGTCATGTTAGGGCAGGCTGCTCAGCTGCCATGACACAGCTCCTCCTCCAGCAGCATCTCTGTCACATGAGAATGGGACAATGCAATCCAGACCAAAGGCAATACTCTAGGGCTCTGCTGTCAAGGCCACAGCACCTAGGCATTGCAGAACCACACCCTGTTCTTATTCATTTCTGAAATGTCTTTCCCCTCAGATGTGTCCTATTTCTGTATGTTTCTTGTCAATTTCTTTTTTTTATGACATATTTCCCTGCTGCTTACTAATAACCAGAATGACTGCTTCGACAGTTGGTACAACCAAGTGTGGAGAAGTAGGATCCTTTCCCAGGGCTCAGAAGAAATGGAAGACGTAAGGCATTTTTTTTTTTTTTTTAATAAGCTCAGTCTGAAGCACATGTCACTGCCAAAGCTGACAGACCAACAGATTTCACACTTGTGTCCTTTACATGAAACCCAGAAGATTTCAAAGGCTGAATTGAATGCTATACTTGCTCTCTCTTTCCACTTCTCAATACTACCTTTGCAATAGAAAAAGAGACATTTCTCAGTTTTCCTGCCACTGAAACATATAACTGGCATTTCCCATAGTAAAGGGAGAAAAGAAATACCAGGTGACCACTCAACTCTTGGCTGTTCTAGGATGGCATATGGCATCTCTAGGTCATCTCTTTGACTGAACATGTAATGTGGCGGTCAGCATGGTGAGGGGCTCTGGGCAGATTCACTACTGTGCATCTTCTCCCTGCCTGATTCTCAAGATAACCCCACCAAATTGATAGCATGTAATGAGGCTGCTGCTGCTGCTGCTGCTGATAATAATAATAATAATAATAATAATAATAATAATAATAATAATCAGGCAAGATGAAAATAATGCCAGCAAGGGAAAGGAAAACCCTGCAAAGTACAGCTAGCATTAAGAATGGCCACATGCTCTTGATCACTAAAATTCACAGGTCCATAATTATGTGAGGGGGCAGTGTAGTAACTACACCTCCTTTCAACCATCCTTAACCTCATCATAGAACTCTAGTGTGACCTCAATATGAAGTCCAGAAAATTCTCCACATACTTGTAAACAAATGGCTAAATACATAATTCTGCTTACAGCACCAGTCATTTGGCATATATAAAACAAGGATTTGACTGTCTGTGTAAGATATTCTCAATCAAACCTTGAGAAGCTGGCTCAATATAATATGCTATACAAGAAATGCCTGGTTGAGCCCAAAAGAACATGCATTATGTAGTAATTAATAAATGTTAAGAGTGATTAGTTTTTCCCTCTAATTATGCTATTGGTGAAGGGATGCCAGGAAGCTCACTTAACTGCTTGGATGTGGAATCTGGAGTTTTGGGAAGAATAGATATTCTATATTTGTGCCCTCTGCTCATTCCATGAAGCCCAAATCTGATGACCTCAAGGATTTGATGCAAAAGGCTGCCTGTTCAGCCAGGTACCTGGTGATACATATGGGATATGCCTGGGTGGGTGGAAGACAGGTCAAAGCCAATAATGACAATCACTTAATAACCATCTCCAGGTAAGTTTGCCTGGAGGCTCTGCCATGGATCTCTTACAAATCACAAAGAACTTTAACAACAATAATGCAGCATTTTTTTTTTCTTCTTCTGTCTCATTCCTTCAGACTGAAATACAGTTTCCTAAGTCTTTAATCATGGCATTACCCCCATTATGAAAAATGCAATATTCCTTAATTGTATATCTTAATACAATTCCAAAGCTGTGCCTTGGACTTGCTGGCTCACTGCAGACACTGCCAGTCAGAACCACAAAATGCCATGCATTATAAAAGCACCTACACACTCCTGCCAGGACATTATCAAGCCAACTCGACTGGAGCCCCTGAAGGAGGGCTCTCCCAGTCTGCAGGGGAAGAACTGTAAGGCAAAGACAGCCCACCATTTCTTTTCTTACCTTGGCCTCACCCTGTTTCTTCCTCATCCTAAACACTGCTTTCCTTTCATTCTGTAGCACTTTAGGGAGCAATTCCATTAAATATAATAACAGTGTAGTAATACAAAGAACATCATTTTCTACTGCTAATAACTTTCATTTTAAAACCACTTGTGTACTCCAAAATTTAGCAAAGCATCAGTTTCTCATCAAGGCCAGCACACACATCAAATTGGAAGCTTTAAAGTTCTGTTTCTTTGGGGTTTCTAATCTACATATAGGGGAACTGAAATGCTATTTAAAGTCCTATTTGTTTTGATGCTCATGTTGCCAGCTTTATGGATGGAAACTCATCTTTCTGCATCAAATAGATGCATGAAGCATCAGCAAAAGGAAAAAAAAATGGGAGAAAAATCATGACCACCTGCAAGAGGTCTCCATGATGAAATGTCTATATCCTGTACCCTTTCCAGAATTTGAAACTCATGGCACTAACAGGGATCACAGTTTTTAGACTGGTCATCAGGAGAGAAACAAAAGAAAGAATTTTTTCATGAGCACCAAATCAAATTTATATGAGTTTTATTATTGCCTCTTACCCAATCTGCTCATTGGGGCCACACCAATGATGACAGAGTTGAGCACAATGATTCACAACCCTGGCTGCCCTATAGAACCGACTTAGGAGCTTTTAAGACATGTCAGTTTTAAGTCCAACCAATTTCAAATTAGAGTCAACCAAATTCAAATTAGACTTTCCTAAAGTCTCCTAGGATCTTCTAACATGCAGTCAGCACTGAAGCACTGACACACAGAACTCAACACAGAGAACCGAGTACACAGTGAAGTCAGCAAGGGAGGAAGTCAGCACATCAACACTTCCCTGCGGCTGCCGAATCATTGCCAGGTGAAAACATGCTAAGACTCCTTTATCTGAAAAAGAAAAATGTTAACTCCTAAAGATCATAACAGATTTTATTTGGGTTATTTCATTGGCCCTACTACGTCTACCATGCAGCTCCCTACCTCTGCTTTATGCTGTTCCTCAAATATTTGTGGGATGCAAGTCTCCTCTGGCCAGCAAGATGGTGGGCACCTGGACTATCCCCATGGCTACACAGCAGGTACCCACTGGATTGTTCCTCATGACCAATGAGAGAGACAGACTCTGCAGAAAGCTGGTCACTTAAAAAAGGCTGGGAACATACAAGTGTTCAACTTGGCTAACGTGGGTTAATTTTGGAATGGGGCTGAATGCCCGGGGAAGAAAGCACTTCCCTAAGGATGGAGCCGCTAGAGGCCGCTCTGAGCCAGATTCTCGCTCAGTCGTGTTCTGAACTGAAATCACATCAAAGGGAAGAGGAAGGCTGCTGAGTAGCACTGGGAGTCATGGCAACACCATGGCTCCTATTTTTAAACTTGTTGGCGAGTGAGCACACAAAGTGCGTGCGGATGCTTGTGGGGGAGGGGATTCTCATATCTCTGAAGATTATTCTTTCATGAAGTTTTGAGTTTGCTGGTGGCTAATAATCTGATGAGATCAAAGATTTAAACTAGAATCAGTGACATGAGAATGGTTCTTTCCTCCTCCTTAACTCCACCACCTTGGTCTCAATCAGAAAAAATCCTTTATGGCTGCGTATCAGTAGGTACCAGGAAATTCTTGATAGCTTTAGCCAACATATTCTGAAATTCTGATCTTTATTTCATAAGCTTATTCTGCCAGCTGCCTAAGCAATCAATCCACTTGTGTTTCCAGACAAGTAAGTCCAAACCTGCAAATTAAAGGACTCTTTCTGGGGACACCCTGCGTCTTGTGAGGCCAATCTCACGGGTGCTGTGTATTATCTGCATCCCCAGAATCTCACAAAGGGCTCAGTATATAATAGGGAGTCCAAACACCTACTGAATGTGTCACCAAGTGAACTGAGACTGAATGCAATTTTGTGAGGTACAGAAAAGTGGCCCCCACATGTCGCATTTTTCCATTCCCAACAGAGTTTTATTATTTTTCTCTCATCTCTGACTGAGCACAGGCCTTAAACAAATCCAAACTTATTTAACCTGTCAAAAATGAATTGTGGCCCTGGGGGACATTTGTAAATCATACAGAAGCCAAGGTCTCGCTGTGCTTGATCATGTCCCTGGCAGTGTTTTCAATGTGCCTCTAGCCTCACCACATGTCAGCAGATTTTAGAAAAGAAAGTCTGTGTTCCCTGACTTCCCAGTTCACAGGTATGCAATGACTACATGTGCTTCTCCACAGTGGGATAAAGGAGTTTGGAATATACAGAAATAAGAAAAATAATCCTCCTCCCCAGTGGCGAAAGGAAGACCATCAGCAACATCCTAGCCGGGCACACATGGTGGTAGAGCGTGAAATCAACAGGCTCAGCAGGAACATCCTTACTGTATAAAGGAAGCTGTTCGGGGCTGATTCTGAGCTGATCTGGTCTGGTCTTCAGGACAAGAATTTAGCCGAGAAGCCAAGAAAAGAAACTCTTTCTTACAAAATCAAACTGTCCTGTGAGTTAAGGATGTACTCATGGATGTCAGTCATGCTAATTGATTCAGCCTCTTTAGTCAGTAAAGGACGGACAGTATGGGGCAAAGTGTACCTGGGATTTATAAAGATTGAGTTTGGAACCCAACTTTATCTGTAGGTCAAGTAAGCGAGTGACTTAATCTTTCCAGATCTCAGTTTCTTTATCTGAAAAATGGAAGCAATAGTGCTTCTGTACAGTGCTTTTATGATTATATAAATGCTAAGTATAAATGCTATATAAAGCACTTGGCACCTAGTTTTCACTTAATAGCCTTTTTCTTAAGTAAATATTTTAAATTGATGAAGCTTAGCATTTTTAAGTACCAAACTTTTTTATTATGGGGAACATTTTAATGGAAAATTTCTTCTTAAAGGTATTACAGAGCTCTCTTGACTTCTTAAACTAAGGATAATCAATATAATTTAAGCTCTCATTGATGACTTAACAATGACCATGCTATTTTGCTATGCAGGGATCCTCTAAGGGGATAAATACTTTCTGGGGAGCATAAGACAGTTTTCCTCAACTTGCCATAGACCACAGCACTTTTCAAGGTCTTCTGCTGGTTTTTTTTGATGTTCTCAGCTCCTTTCTACTCTGACTGTCATTTACGAATGCTTCCAGCTTACCTACCTGATTCCTACCATCATGTTTGTTATATCTAAGCTATTGTTTTCTGAGGAAAACCAAAGAGTATCTCAGAAACTTTTTGTTGCCTACCAAGAATATGGCCTTGATGCTTTTTCTCTTTGAGTTAACACAACTTTGATTTTTTTTTTAATTTTTATTTATTTATTTATTTATTTTTTTTTTTTGTGGTGCTGGAGATTGAACCCTGGGCTTTGTGTATGCGAGGTAAGCACTTTACCAACTGAGCTATATCCCCAGCCCAGAACTTTGATTTTTAACAGGGAATATTACTGCCCAGCTTAAAAACTAAACTGAACTTCCAAGTTTTCCTTGTAGCTAGCTATAGCCATGTATCATGTACATGATATTACACCAGTGGATTATAAGCAATGGGTGGCACTTCTGGGGAATCTCCTTAAAAGGGAAGGACCTGCCCTTCCCCTTTTCTAATGCCCATATACTTCTTGAAACTAGAGTTCCAGTAGCCATCTTGGACACAAGGATGAAGGAAGGCCACAACCAGTTGAAAGCTGGAAGGAATCTGGGTCTCAGTGATCAAGCAGGTACTACACCAGCTCTGCACAGAACACCTAAATAGATGCCTTGTGTAAACTGACTTATTGACACTCTACACCATGTAATATAACCCAACTGCCCCACAAGCCTCCTAGAAATATGTATAAAATTATAATAAATGAGCCCTGAATTTAAATTAACAACATTCATGTTAGGGCAAGAATTTTGTGTCAATGATTTCAGTGCAGACCTCTTTTATGACTTCTTCATGGTTGTCGTTTATGTTCTAGATAAGTCAGGATATTGAGTGTGTGACCTGTTCTCAGGTAAAAGAGCCAAGTCTATGTGTGAACATATGGTAGATGTGGTAACAGGAATGTGGACAATGACCCTGTGTAGCTGGTGGGAATCACTCAGTACTTTAAGTCATAGTCTATAACACACACACCCATAACTTTTTTTTCTATGTAGACAACAAGGGAGATTGGACTTATTATTAAAATCTATGTAATAATACACTATATTATGGTAGCTTTCTATTGTGCTGTTTTGACTAAACAAAAGTTTCTGGCATATTTTTGTTCAAGCAAGAAAAAAAAAAAAAAAAGAAAAGAAAACGTGGGTGGGAGTGTCTGGAAAATGCCACTGGGAATATGGAACGAAAGCAAGTTATCTGAGTTCTCTCCCTGTTGATAGCCCCGGCTCAACTAGTCAGTGAATAAAAAGGCTCCACAGGTTTGTTGTAATGACGTAGTGAGATAATATACATGGAGATTGTCTTTCTGAAAATGCTCACATTCATTATCATCATTATCAGCCGTGATGATGAGTAGCTTGGAGTTTCTGACCTTCAGAAATCATCCAACATTGAATGTACATTGATACACAACCTCACCTGGGCACCACCTGTAACCTCTTTCAGGGAATTATGAAAGGGACCTCTTAGAATGAGCATGATACTGTCACAGTGTGGCTTCCTGGGCTGTTTCATTTGCTTTGTCAAGGAAGAACTTTCCTTTAGAAAAAGAGAAACTATGACATCTCAAAAATATGTAGAGCCACTTGACTACTAAGTCTTACTTTTTCTGACCAAATAATAAATGGGCTGGAGCTATTCAGCAACTGTCCTTACAGCCATCAAGACTTTAAAATGGATTTAGACCAGAAGGAAACACCCTGTTGGTAGTCATCAGAGCTAATTCCAGAAAATCCATTTTAAAAGGTTCCTCCCAGCTTACATCCCACCCTCAATCCTTCTCATATAATCACCAGTTTTAGCCACAGGAAAAAATGGGAAAATGTAACATAGAAACTGTTTTATTTGGTTCTCTTAATAATCTTCCACTTCATTTGACATATGCAAATGTGCACACGTGGATGCAGTCTGCATGTGTCATAATACATGCACACAAGGACCTGGGTGTACATGCCCAGGAATTGCACATATGGCCACTCATGAGCACAGAAACCGAAAGCCAGGAAAGGCTTCAAAATCCTGAAATGAAAGCTGGCTAAGAAGCAGAGAGGGGCAGCAAAAGATCAATGAGCAGAACACCCTATAGAGAAAAAGATAGAAAAGAAGAAAGAAAGAAGGGGTGGGGTGTGAAGCAGTAATGAATGAGGAAAAGAAAAAGCCTGCACAGCGAGGGAGGCAGTAGGCAGCCCCCGGCCGGCTGCTGCTGCTGGAAGCTGGACAAGAGGGAACAGATTTCAGCAGCAGGGAGCTCTAATCTGTCAGCAGCAGCTCCTTCGTGTGTGTGACCAGCCAGCCCAGTTTGGAGACGGGTGCCAGTCTGGGCCTGCTAACCCCACCAGACCTTCTCGGAAAAGGATGTGCCACCAATAAAGCCCTGAAAGCTGGGGGAAACCTTCTTTTGCTCAGCTCCGGCTCCCACCCCTCCCCTGGCTCCTAATCTGCAGTGCTGCTTCAGATACCTTAACAGTCACTCTCAGTGTTCCCCTTCTTCCAAATCCTTACTGGCCACATTGGGACCTGGAGAATGTTTTCTAGGACATGACCACCTATGCATCCCTGGAAGTGCTACTGGAGAGGAAGCAACGAGAACGTCTCAACACTACTTAAGATGTTCAAGGAGTCATAGAGATGCAAGAGCCATGCAACCTCTCAGGAAGCCCATGTTTGTTAAGCTAACCCAGGCGAGCTACAGTCCAGCCTTCACTCAGCCTTCCAGCCCAAGTCTATAACCATAAATGACAGCATTCTCGCTTTCTGGCAACTCACCCCCATCCTTACCCCCACCCAGCCAGCTCTATCCTCTGGTGGGAAGAGAGAGCAGATGGAGAAATGACTCCCACACAATTCCTAAATAATACCAGCTTCAATTCCCATTAACAGTGAATTTGTACCCTTGTCTGGGTAAGAACTGAGGGAGCAAGAGTCACGGAGACATTGCCAGGCCAGGGCACAGGTTAACAGCAAAGCCCTGGCTGCCTGCCAGCCCTTCGGAGGACATGGTCAAGCAGTTAAGAGGCAGTGTGCTCTCGTGCTGAGTGCTCCTCCTGACATCAGGATACCAGGGCACCTGCCTGCCTGGCTCTGATGGATAAGTGCCCCCTGAGATTGTGTCTCATGTTTGTAAGATCTAACATTCCACCATATATTCGCTAAGACACATATTGAAAGGGTTGGATTAGATGGGGACTAAGGGCTCCTCCCATTCAGATGCTCTGATGCTAAGGGAGGCTGAGCTTTCTTCAAAGCTACCCTCAGGTGCTGCACCGTGAGGGGCTGAGTTTCAGATCCCCAAAGCACGTGCAGTCCAGCTCCAGCCATCACGCAGCCTGAGCTGGGGGGCCTTGGATCTCGGCTTTCCTAAAAACCTATGAAGTAGGAATAATGATTCCTATCTTTTCATTCATGTTTTTGTCCAATAAATGTTTATCAAGGGTCTACTTCTCAGGCACTGTGCTGGGGACCAGAGTTAAAATAAAAACCCCTATTCACATGGAACTTGAATTTTACTGGAAGGAGAAATACAACAAAATATTTATAAATAAAAAATACACAGTATGTCAGGTAATTGTCATGGAGAAAAATGGAGAGGGAGAGGGGATAGGGAGTACTTAGGAGGATGGAAAGAACAAGTTGTCCTTTCAAAAAAAAGAAGGTGATGAGAGATGTCTCTGGAGACATCTGTATCAGGACTTTGGTAAGATTAAATTAATAACTACACAATGCTAGATATGCAGTAAGTCCTCAAAAAAGCAACTGATATTAGAGTTAATAGCTTTTACAGCCTGTCTGACAAATGTGGTAGATTCCAATATACACCTGCTTGCTGACTCCCGTCTTAACCCACACCATTGCCACCAACCTACGTCCTTTCTGTGGCAGAATCTCTTCTTTAGAATGAGGTCTGTCTGCTTTCTCCACTGAGAGCCACTTCCCTTGCCTGATTCTTCTTTCCTCTTCAAGACCACCCTCTTCCTTCCCAGAGATAAAGTCTTCTCCCCCAGCACAGTCCCACATTCTCCAGATCCCTCTGGCCTCAGTGATCTGTAGCCCTTCCCAAGTTACTCTCCCTCCTTACCCCCAGCCCTCTCAGCAAATCATAAGTCGATTTTTAAAAATATTTTTTAACATGTTGATGGACCTTTATTTTATTCATTTATTTGTATGTGATGCTGAGAATCGAACCCAGGGCCTCACACATGCTAGGCAAGTGCTCTACCACTGAGCCACAACTCCAGCCCCTCAGAAGTCACTTTTTTAAAATTATTTTTTATTCTAAGATTATATAAATGACAGCAGAATGCATTACATTTCATATTACACATATAGAGCACTTTTTTACAAATCTCTGGTTGTATGCAAAGTATATTCACACCATTCGTGACTTCATACATGCACTTAGGATAATGATATCCATCTCATTCTACCATCTTTTTTTTTTTAAAGGAAGAGGAAGAAGAAAAGGAAGACAAAAGGAGGTGGGAAAAGAGGAGGGAAAAAGAAAGGAGAAAGAAACATTACATACACCCCGGTAAGTATTAAATCTTACAAGTCAGCCATGGAACTGAATGGGGACCAAGGAAAGGATCATGTGGGAGTCTGCATGTTAAACATTACTGAATGCTTTTCAGAGGTCTGAATTTAGGGGAAAAGCACTTACTAAAATGACCATCAATGTATCTGATATGTGGAATGTGAAAGAATGGAGGAAACAGAAGAGTTCTAATAAACCTATATTCAATCACTTCCATAAACAGAGCCTGCATAATAAACACTGAATGTATCTTTAGGATAGTTATTTGATTCTCAGGCCTTTCCCCAATTTATATGTCCTTCTACACCACAGAACAGAGGAAGTCTATCTCTCCTTATAGACACTAGTGTATCTTGATTTATGAAATATCTTGTTCAAAAATGTAGTTTTTTGTAGATTGTAGTGCCTTTCTTTCTGGAGGTGAAGGGCCATTATGTCAGCAATTCCACTTGTAACTGTGCATTCATGTAACCTTTTAACTGGTTCATATGTAAATTAAGTTAAGCTACTTGAACCTATCATACATATTTACCTTACCATAAATCTGTCTATGCTTGGCACTCAGTAAGTGTTTAATAACAAATGAGAGATGAGTAATGACCAAGCAGCTCTTGCCCATAATGTCTAAACACTAATTGACTCAATTCTTCACATATTTCTTAACCTTTCAGCATTTTCTAGGCCCAGAGAGTCAAGTGGGCATCCCATGGGAACAATTGGGCTAACACAGTAGTTTTGAGGATGGAGAATCTGCCTCAAGACAGCAGGAAGTTCCTGCTCTGCCCAGCTCTATTAATGAGAATCCAACAAAGCACCTTTCTTCACATCACTTATTCAAAGCCACAGTTCCCTATCCCTCCATGGCTAGGACAGGAGGAGGAGGAGGATTCCAGCCTTCTGAGGCAGCAACTTTCTCTGGGAAGGAAGAATGGGGGGTGCAGTGTGAAACAAATGTTGAGTAGGAAAACTGAGGACACTGGGGAAAAATAATTAGGCAAGATTCACAAGAGGATGGCTATATTAAGACCCATCTATCTCAAATAGCATCTGCTCTTTCTACAAGTTCCATAAGTAGCTCTGGAGAAGCATTGGGTTCTCAGGCCAGAGAAAGAGCCCAGAAGTATGTGGCAGGTGTGCCATCATCCCAGTGACAAAAACGGACTATTTGGGTATTAGAGAGCACATTGAAAAGGAAAATAACCATTAACTGCTCCGTGGGGAGGTGATAAAGGAAAAATATAGACATGTGCCTACTAATAGCCAACAATTCCTCCCTGGCCCAGGGGCATAAAGATGGATTTGGATAACTGACCTAATCACTTTCTAAACATTTTCAGAGCATCCAGGACCAAAAGGTTTTCAGATTTCTCTGAGAACAAGAGAACAGAATATCACAGCATTAGAAATTCTTAGAGAATACATGACATAAGAAATTCTTAGAGAATACATGGCATAAGAAATTCTCTGGCTCTTTCAGTAAAATAAAGTTCCCAGTTGGAATGAATCTCTCTCAGCATGTCTTGCGCTCTGGTAGGGCATTGTACTGTATTTAGTAATAAGGCATAAATGAATGTGACAAAGCACCAACAGAAAATTAGTTCTTATTAATGCACAAAGTAGAGTTGTCAGATTTAGCAAATAAAAAGATAGGATCCCTGTTAAATTTGAATTTTAGATAAATAACAAATATTCTTTGGGTATAAGTATGTCCCATACAAAATTTGGGAAGGACCTACACTAAAATATATAATCATTGCTTATCTGAAATTCAAATATAACTGAGTTGTATTTTTCTGGCAACTTTGGTAAAAGACCTCCAGCCAACCCAGAGCCTATGAGGAAACAATTTCCAAGTCACTAGCTAGCCAATGAGTTAAGGAATTAACTCTTTAGTTCAGGAGTTAAGAAGTTATCAGTAAAGAATTTGTATTAATACCTGATAAATAACATTCATTTGATAGTCATCTGGAACAGTGCATTTTATGGATATTCTCTGAGAATTTTTCTGTGATGTCATTCAAACAATCCTCCTTTGGTAACTAATAAGTGAATCGCTTCAAATATGTGCCTGTCTTTGGGATGTAGGGGTTCCATATAACCTCTTGTACTATTCCTGAAATCTACACTTAGGAACTTCCTACACTATGGAAGAAAGACCCCATGATGTCAGGTATAAATGGGAGTGTTAGCGCTCCTTACAACGCCTCCATGAGGACAGAGCCCAGTGATGTTACTGAGATTTCAGGTGAGAGGAGAAGACCCTTCCCTAATTCTACCTCCCTAGTGTTCTCCTAGGGCTGGGTGGTTCCTAAAAATCTATGGAGGAGCCTTTCTTCCTGGGCTGTTGCTAAGAGAGAAATAGCCAGGAGCTTCTTCCTCATAAAACAACCAACCACTTGCAGCAATTTTATTTGCAAAGATTTCCTGCTGCGACTAAATGGTGTGGCTGCTTGGTTTGTTATTTAAAAGAGTGACCCTAGTGAGTCCAGAGCTCTGAAGGAGGAAGAGTCTGATTTCAGACCAGCATAAGTAGGAGGAGCTGGCACAGAGAGTGCCTAATTGAATTCCAGGGATGTCTTTGAGAATGAAGTTTCTGGTGATAACACCTCAGGCTTGGGGATACCTCTTTATAATCCCCATGAGTCAACCCAAAGCCTTTCTGGGCCTCATAGAATAGCGTGATAAAATATCCCCAAGAGAGGCTAGGAATTGGAGTCATGAACCAGAAGAAGCTACATTTGGGAGGAGGGGAAGGAAAAGACAATGGAGACAGGTGAGGGATAAGTTGTCCAGCAGGCAAGAAGACACAGAACCCAAGGGAGGCAGGGAACCAAGCAGGAGAGAACATTCACAGAGGAAATTTCCCAGTGGAGAAGGAGGGAGGAAAGCCAGGCACTTCCTAAGCAACACACTTGTAAGATCAATTACAGCTGGACTCTGGCTCTTCTGGCTCTCTCCTTTATACTGGTGCCTGATATGCTGATAAATTATCTGCCTTGTAGCGTGGTATATTTTTTTCCTCTTGGGATGGATACATTAACTACTAAGGAAAAAGTATAGAGGGTCCAGGGGAGCTACCTTCCTGATAGACCACATGGGAGCCTCTAGGGCCTCAGAGAGATTGTAGCAAAGGTTAAACCCACTGTGGCTTCAGAGATATGTGGTTGAAGACCAGCCTTCATAGAGAACATGAAGCCCTAATGTAAAATAAACCAAGCAGGAAATCATAGTGCCTGCAGGTTGCAGCTCACTTGCAGGAAATTTTAAGATAAAAACAGGCAATCCTGGGACATTCCTTCATGGTTAGCTTTTTTAAATTTTTTTATACCAGGGATGAACAAAGGGGTGATTAACCACTGAACAACACCCCCAGATACCCATTTTCCCTTTTTAAAAATTTTTGGGACATCATCTCTCTAAGTTTCTAGGGCTTCACTAATTTGTGGCTTTGAATTTGCGATCCTCCTGCCTAAGCCTCTCATGTTGCTGGGATTACAGGCTTGTGCCACCATGCCTGGCTATGGTTTTAATTAGTAAATAATCTAGGTCAAGTTCCAATTTAACACTAAAACCAATGTAAAAAAGCCTGCACTTATAGAATTGAATCAGCAGTACATTTTTAAAGGGAATCTTTTCTTTTTAGTGGTACTAAGTATTGAACCCAGGGGCATTCAACCACTGATCTACAGACACAGCCCTTTTATTTTAGTTTATATTTTATTTGTTTGTTTGTTTGAGAGAGGGCCTCGCTACATTGCTGAGCCTGATCTCAAACTTGCAGATCCTCCCGCCTTAGCCTCTTGGGTAGCTGGGATTATAACCCTGTGCAGGGTTTAAGGGGAATCTTAGCTGCCTTTGGCAGAGTAGGTGTGTACTGAGTCTCAGAGGCCATCATTCAATCATTTCCCTGGCACACAGTATGCTGGGAATGAGGATGGAAATAAGACAGAAAGGCCACAGCTCTCATAGAACTTGCAGGGAAGAGAGACAAAGCATGTAATCATCATAGTTTGAAGAGTGTCCTTACGGGAAAAGTTCAAGATGCAATAAGAACATTGTTATGGTTTGGATATGAGGTGTTTCCCCAAAGCTTCTGTTAATGCAGGGCTATTCAGATGTGCAAAGATTCAATTATGAGAGCTGTAATCTAATCATTTTATCCTAGTTTGAATGGACTTTCTGGGTGATAACTGTAGGCAGGGAGGTGTTCCTGAAGGAGGTAAGTCGTTGGGGGTGTGCCCTGGAAGGGTGTAGCTTCTCTGTGGCACCTTCCCTCCTCTCTCTTTCTCTCTTCTTCCTGACCTGGCCATGAGCTGAGTAGCTTTCCTCTGTTGGGCTATTCTCCCATGATATTCTGCCTCAGCTTGGGTCCAAGGTAAAGGAGTTAGCAGTCTAAGGACTGAGAACTCTGAGTTGTTGAGCCCCAAATAAACTTTTCCTGCTCTAAGTTGTTCTTGTCAAGTATTTTGGTCCCAGCAATGGAAAGCTAACTAAAGTAGGCATATAGCAGGGTGATGTTACTCTGAGGCACAAGAAGGACTTCCCAATGGAAGCCTGAGGAATACAGCACAGGCAGGTAAAAGGCCATCTGCAAGTGTCTACTGGTGGGAAGGGGCATGCTGGGGAATATGTTCAAGACAGAGAAAGGAAAGAGCTGGAAGTGAAAGAGAACATAGTATCTTCAAAAGATAAAGAAAGTTCAGTTTTGAAGGGAGGTGGGGTGATGTCTAAGGGAGAGAATGGCATGACACTATTTTGGAAAGAGAGGCAGGGCCCATGCTGCAGAAGGCTTTATAAACCATATGAAGGAGACTGGGCTTTATTACAAAGCAATGAAAATAACTGAAAGGTATTAAGCAGGCAAATGATGAAATCACATTTTCATTTTAGATCACTCTGGCTGCAATGTAGATTTAAAATAAGCAGAACTGGGCACAGGATGACCATTTAAGAGGCCCTACGGCAACACAGGGAAGAAAAAGATGGACTAAAATGTGGTAGGGAACATGAAAACAAGAAAAACATTCTAGAAGTGTTGGAAGGATGAAACCTACAGAAAATGGCAGGATTGGCTATGAGATGTCAGGGATATAGAATCAAGACATCTTGGAAAGTTTGATTTTAGGCAACTTGCTAATAGGGATGCATCATTTACAGGCATTATGGATTTGGCTAGGAGAGGATGGGAAGGTACATGTGGGAGAAGAGGCAGGCAGTTTCATTTTGGCCTATAGCCCCTAAAGTAATTTATCTGGTTCTAGCTAAAACTACAAACCTGGGACCCAATAAGAAAGTCTGAACAGGGATGAGGTTGTGGCTCAGCGGTAGAGTGCTCACTAGCACGTGTGCGACCTGGGTTTAATTCTCAGCACCACGTAAAAATAAAGGCATTGTGTACAACTAAAAAACAAATAAATAAATATTTTTTAAAAAAAGAAAGTCTGAACAGAGATGTCACCTTGGTGTGACATTATTTGTATCCCTGGCAATGAATGAAAAAAAGAGGAGGGTCTAGAAGACAACCCTGAGAACAACCCAAATTTGAGGAATGCCAAAAGAAGCCTAGATGGAATTATCAGGGAGGAAGAGAATCAAGACAGTTGTACCAAACAAAGGCTAATATTTACAGATTGCAGATTATGGAGAGAGCAGAAAGCTTAAGGTGGGAGGATATTAGGATTAGATCAGAGAGACAGCCACATTAAAGTTGCTTTTAGTGAAATTAAGAGCTTCATCTAGAGACTATAGTTCAACTCCCTTCCAGAAATTAAACAAGTATAAGGAGGTACCCATCCTAACCTCCACCAAACGTATTTAACCTTTCTTAGAATTAACTTGCCCCTACATGATCCCACTATTTTATTCCTTAAGCTGGATGGTGGGTATCTAAGTATGCATTAAGTTTTTCTGAACACGCTTATGTATATCTGATATAGTGCAAAAAATAAAATAAAATGGATGTTTAAAACATATGTTGAGGAAAAGAAAGTGCAGTATTGAACAGCCGGTATAGTTATATGTAGCCGTCTGAAGCGATGGCCGCTTGGAGCAGCAAAGCCGCGGGAATAAGTTTAGAGGCAGACTGGAAACAAACAGGATCTTTATTCTGCCAGTTTCTCTCTCTGGCTCTAACAACTCTAACACGTACCACACACCAGCAAACAACCAACAACCAAAATGGCCCCGACCTGCTCCGCCCTCGGCCCAAGTCTCTCGAGATCCCGGGCCAAGTCTCGTGAGACTACGGAAGGCGACAATGTCCAAAACTCCATGGCCTGAAGTCAACTGCAATCATAGCCATCTCCCCAAACAGGGCTCCTGCAGTTATATTTCTACTTGTGTAAAATTATAGACTTATGTCCATATAGCTATAAATGTACAAAGATGGCTAGAAGGATACTCACTAATTATTTCATCAATAATTATCTTTGGTTACTCATATTTAAAGTCATTTTCATACTCTTTTCTGTGTTCTATTTTTTCTGAAACTTTACAATATGGATACATAGCAATGTTATACAAATAATGAACCACGAAAGCATAGCATAGGATCTTCTACCTCATGTGGTCAATTGCTACCTCTAGGAGGCTGCACTAGAGTCATGGCTGGGCTATATGAGGTGAGGTCAGGAGAGCAGCACTGTATGGATATGTTGGTCTTGCTAAACAAACCAGACTAAGAGGAACCATGCATGCTGCTTCCACAGCAGACTTCTTCCTCTTAAAGACTGTGGAGAAGCAGAGGAGATAAAACCAAGTCTATTTCTTTAAGAGCACTCTTCAGATGCTAACAGATGCTTGTAACATATTCTCATCACCTCCCAAGGCAGATCATTCCAAGGTAAGTAGCCTTGTACTCCCTTGGTTCTATGTCTACCGCTCTCTCCTAGTGATCAAGGACTCAGGGATCAGGGAGGTCTGGGTTCAGTTTCACACTGAACCACTAACTCGCAGCACAACTGTGGACAATTCATGCCTATAAACCCATTCTCTTACATTATAGAAAGGAAACAATGTTTCAAACTCAACTAATGGAGTTGTTTTGAGGATTAGATGAGTTCAAACATGCAAAACACCTAAGAGTAACATCTAGCCCATGATAAGGGCTCAGTAAGTGGTAGTCACTTTATATTAGAATAAGGATATGGTGCAGCAAGGTTTGGATCTGAAACACTCCCTCCATTGTGACCAACTACCATCCCAAAGGCTACCTTCCACCTGCTGCCATCCTGAGCAGCTCTTCCCACATGTTCTGGGCCTCCAACCCGAGTCTCTGAAGCTCTCCTTGGCCTTGGTCTCTACCCACTATGTGCCCCTTGCTTCTCACTCACCTGTTTAGCATATTTGACTGATAGATTCTCTTCTCGTGGGTGTTGTAGCAACTGCTCTTGGGCTCGGGGATGAAGCTGTGTTCAGACAGCATGTCAGAAGCAGCAGTGGTGATTATAGCAATTCCATCTCTCACTCTGGCAGGGAGGCCATAGTCCCACTCGTCATATGATACAGAGATGAGCCCGGTGGGAAACTCCGAGGGCACCGTGTCTGTATCCCCTGCCACCAGACTAGGCACAATCCACGTGTAGCCATAGCCAGTCAGCCCTACCGAGTTGGCCACTTCAAAGATGTAGGTGGCTTCCTCCTTGGTACAATAAAGAAGAATGATGGGGCTTTGAAGTTTCTTGAGCTGATTCTGGATCTTAGAATCTCCATCATCCAGGGACATGTCCAGTAAGAGGACTTCCTCTAGCTCCCAGCCCACGAAGCTGTTCTCGATGGTGCTGCGGATCTTGTTTACAAAGTCCTGATAGCCAGGGAAGTAGGTGGTGACAATAGAAAAGATGTACCAGTCGTATTCTTCCATGATGTTGAGCATTACGGAAGCTTGCTGTTCAATGGATGGGCCAAACTGGAAGAACATGGAGGATTCATCCTAGAATGGCAGAGGTGTAAAAAAGAGAGAGGAAAAATATTTGAATCACAAACAGTTTAAACAAGTTTTTGTAAGTATTTCTTAGAATTTAGAGAAAATCTACATAGGTTTATACTCTTCTTATCTGAAATCCTTGGGGCCAGAGTCTAAGACAGCTCCTCAAAATAAAACATGTAAATATTTCTATAGCAAAACAGGTAGAGTCCCAAAAAGTAAAGTAAGGCTCTAAGGGGCCTTATTCCACTTCAGGTCAGACTTTGCTATCAGGTAAATTATAAACACACACACACACACACACACACACACACACACACACACACACTCCCTCGGTTTCCATTTTGTTCTTTTCTTTTATTCTAAGTTGTTATATATGACAGCAGAATGCATTACAATTCATATTACACTTATAGAGCACATTTTTACATATCTCTGGTTGTATACAAAGTATATTCACACCATTTGTGTCTTTATACATGTACCCAGGGCAATGATATCCATCTCATTCTATCATCTTTTTTTAACCCTTTTGCCCCCTCCCTTCCCCTCTCTTTCCATTTATCAAGGATTTTTTAATTTCTCAATTGCAGATGTGTATAATTCAGTAACAGTATAACAACCTAAAATGCTATCAATCCATCTATCTACAGAGGTAGCACAGGCTCGCGCACCCAGAAGGTATATGATGCTCAGGTAATGGATACTAAGGAGAAGAATGTGCAAATAAAATAACAGCTAAATGAACAGCACTCTTTACTAATGTAGTCTAACTTTTGCTCTGATAATAATACAATTTGTAGGTTAAAGTAAGGCTCAAACAGTGCATCTAAGTTACATGTTAAAATTACTGGTATTCATGCTCACATATTATTAAGCTTTATTCTAGAGTGACACAGAGAAAATGATTCTTTCTTGTACCCACATAATGCCACAGGTCTTGGACTGACTGCATACCACACAGACACTTTTCTGCCATTGCTGAGCATCTTCTGTTTTTTCCTTCTTTTAAAGAGAGAAGCCATTTTAAATTTCTCCCATTTTAAGCTGCATTTCACCTGATGTTCTGAGATGTCAGGCCCTGTATTTTATCTCTATCTTATAGCGACAAGAATCTGAAACCACAAAATGAGCATCCTCTCAGCCTTGTCCTGCGCTCAGTCCATTTCCCCCTGATTTCCTCCTGGGTAATGGTATCTCTCTTTTCTTGGTCTGTGCCCCTGTCTTGTATCAGATGGTTCATCTCCATTTTATAACAATCCAGGCTAACAAAATTGTGTCTCTCTCCAAGGGGCTGTTCCTTTTTATCCCCCAACTAGTGTTTCAAAATACAGTTACAAGAGACCAAGAAACTGGGCCTTTAAACAAAATTATATAGTGATTCCTTAGTTCAGGAGCATATTGTTGTACAGCTGAGAAATTGCTGAGTATTTCTCAGGCACCTGGGAAATATCCAGCTGGTGTCCAAAGACCCTGATTCGGCAGTGAGAGCTGCCAGCCCCTTAGCTCTGCCAGAGCTGCTTGCTTCTCATGGCTTGAGCTTTTTACATTTCCCACAGGGTACCCAGAATGGAAGAGCAGACAGAGAGTCATCTGGGGGCAATTCTTCCTGCTAAGTGTAGAATGGTGCTTATCCTGGCTCCCTCCCCTGGACTTAACCTTACATTTGTAGAGGAACTTACAGGACCACGGAGTTCAGAAAAGCAGAAGGGATGGGGTGCCAAGAGTGCATAGGTAGGGCAAAGGGAATTACTTCATACTGGAACAATTGTGTCACATGTACACATTCCAAACTCTTGCTCAGACCCTACTTCTGCACTTCTGCAAAACAAGACAAAGATGATGCGTCCTTAGGTTATAAGACACAGTGGTCCTACGGATATTGATTTCAGACACTGAAATCCTAACCCCTAGGGCAATGGTGTTAGGAGTCGGATCCTTTAGGAGGTAATTAGGTCAAGAAGGTGCAGCCTTCAAGAATGGAAGTAGAACCCTTAAAAAAGAGTGACTAAGAGAGCTACCTTGATCTTCCCATCTTGTGTGGACAGATAGAAGGTGCCACCCATGAACCAGAGAGTGGAAGAATGATCCTCATTATACACCAAGTCTGCTGGCACCTTGATCTTCCCAGCTTCCAAGACTGTGAAAACTACATTTCTGTTGTGTATAAGCTACCTAGTTTATTGTATTTTATTATAGAAGCTGAAAGAACTAAGACAAGTGGGAATCTAAAACAACAAAGCTTAATTATTCCAAGACTTGTCAGGGGCCCATAGAGAATCACAAAAACTGGAAAGAAAGTCTAGTGACAGAACAATACACCTAGCATAGCTATTACTTTAAAGAAATAGTTACTTTTTTTTCCCTTGTTATGCTTCCAGATAAAAGGGAATTTGGGGGACTTCAAATGGAAATTACTATCCTGTGAATTTCCACAAGCCCAGTGGTTAGAGCAAAGTCTAAAAGCTTTCAAATAAACCTTAAGGTATACAAGGCTTGGGATGATAGAGATCCTGATTGAAACAAAGTAATCTACCTATTCTATAATAGATGAACCAAACTTATCATGAAGAAGCTCCTGAATGCCAAGTTCTTTGTACAGTGACACCACACCTGGCTCAAATACATAGCAAGAGTTAGCTTTGAGAGAAACCCAGTCCATAACAGATAATCTCACGCTAATGAGATTGAATTTAAAGGAAATCAATCTATTAAATACCAACCTAACCCTCCCTTCCCTTCTTGACCTTGTATTAATGCCCTCCTCTCCCAAGGTTATAAATGAGCTTGTAAAGACACTGTCAGCCACTATGAGAAGAAAGTCAATGCATGGGGAGAGTGAGAAAAGAGAAAATTAACAGGGGGCCATCAAATGCCCACCACATCCTGATCTCACCTTCTAATTCTATTGACCTACACAACTTCATTCTGCTTTGGACTCTTCTGTCCCCATCTATGCCCAGTTCACCCATTTTATCTTGTCAGTCCTTCATTAACTAATGATACCTTCTAAGACCATTTAATTTGGCACCAAAAGGAGTTTCTCTGAAGCCAAAGAGAAATCAAGAGACAGAGTTATAGCTTGGGCAAATATTTCCTGGTATAATGAGTAGACCAGTGTTATTAATTTAGTTGACACATCAATCTGGTGGATGGTGGTCAGGAATGGAACAGCTCTTTTTCAAAAAAGCTTTGGGCTAACTATAAGTTGCAAATGGTGACAGACTTTCCAAATTATGGCTGCAGCCACAAATCAAAGCGCAATCTTCATGTGTGCACAGAGTGGAAAGGACTGGTGGCCACACATCCATCTTCACAGGCACCCAGCATGCACTGTGATCACCCACAAGTGATCAAGGATGAAGGACAGATATATAATTCTGTTTGCAGATCACTATGCTTCCCCGCTTACATTTTTATCTCCTAATGTTATTACAAAATGTTGACATGCAGGGGTTCTTTGTGTAGCCTCCTCTTAGTAGAGATTCCCAGTCAAATTTATTGCATGAATGTACTTCTTCAACTTGCCTTGAAAGCATCCCTAAATAAAAGGCTACCATAATTGAGATGAACAATTAGCACAGGAAAGGTAGAATTGTACATTAGACCCCATCAGTCTACAACCTTTATGTTGTACTTCCATTACTTTGATGTTCATGGTGTTTATTTGCTAATAAGAACTAAAAAAAAAAAAAAAAAAAAAAAAAAAAAGTACTTTTTCATCCCATTATCTGCCTCAGAAAATAATTGCCTCAAGAATTAGCAGTACATGGAATTTTTCTTCTGCATCATCCAGATCCCCTACCGATCCACTTCTGAAATAAAGGATTAAGTACCGCAGCTACTGATCATGCCCCTGGCAGTAGTCTTTAGCTCAGCCCCCCGCTTTGGGGATTGTCTCTCCTGAAGAAAGCCATTTGCCCAAAGTCATGCTCTCTTCCTGGAGTAAACAGTATTGAATGACTGGTTGTCAGGGGGTATAAAGACCTGGTCTTTTTGCCCTAACTCTGGATAACTCTGAAAGGTCAGTCTAGCTTAAGAATTAAGATTAACAGGGTTATCTGGAGTTTCCATTAAAACTATATCATTCCACACTTCTCCTTCCACCCAGTCCTGCCCCGTCTTCCAATCCCTTCCCTTTCATGGTGTCGATCTCAAAAACACTCCCTAATAAGCCCCCTGCATACTAACCTTAGTCTTGGAGTCTGCTTCCCAGGGAACCTGACTCTACTCAATCTTCCCTTTCCAACATGTAAAAGAGAACATTAGATATATTTTCAAATACTAAAATGACTTAGATAGTAGAAAGATAAAGTCTTTGCCTACTAGATCCAGAGGAGAGAACTAGAACCAAGGAATAAAAATATTAAAAGGTATGAATTGGCTCAGTACATGAAATGCATATGCAACAATTGCAGTTTTTTTTTTTTTTTTTTTAAAGGCAGGGTCTCGCTATGTTGCCAGGCTGGACTTGAATTTCTAGGCTCAAGTGACTCTCCCACCTCAGCCTCCCAAGTAGCTGAGACTACAGGAATGTATCATAGTGCTTGGTTCACAATTATAGCTTTTTAAAAAATGGAATGGGCCTCAAAAGATAGCAAGCTCTTTGTAATTATGAGCATTCAAATGGAAGCAGGATTATTATCTGACATAAACCCAAGTACTCTGGAAAACCATGTTCACCTTTAAGACCTGATTCAAATGCCAGTCACTTTTCCAAAGACCCGATTCAAATGCCAGTGATGTATGTCACTTTTTCTAACCCCCCTTCCCAGATCCAGTTAGTTCTACCTCCCTGGGCTTTCATGACCTTTTGTACATGCCTCTGTCACAATGCTTAGCACACAGTAACACACATGCTTGCTTCCTCCCACTAAAAGTGTGTGTTTCTCAAGACCAGGGCTGTGCCTTACACATCTCTGGATCCCTAAGTGGTACCTGAAAAAAAAAAATGTACTGCTTATTGTATTAATATTACAAAGAAGTTTCCTTTATTGGGTGGGAAATTAATGAAATGACACCGATGGCCTCATTAAATTCCAAATTTCTATGCTAACAGTATGTGCCCACCTCATGGATGGAAGGTATGACTAAAAAGTTACACATAGACTGCACTTTTATAAAACATGAGGGGATCTCTGCTATAGGAAGCCATGGTGGCAAAAAATGCTACCAGCACTTATTTTCTCACCTTTGCAGAGAACTCCTTGAGTCATCTGTACTCACCTCTTCCAACCGCCCTTCTCCTTATCCTATTTGCTCTTAAACTGACTCTAGTCAGTCCTTTAGCCCCACCAGTCCACTGACAGTCCTCCTATAAAAGGCAGTGGTGACCTTGATACTCCCAACTCCAATGTCAATGTATAGCCATCCCTGTCTATAAAGCATTTGGCCTCCTTCACCCCATTGCTGCAAGAGCCTGCTAAATAGCCTCCCTGCCTCTGTCCCAACCCCTCCATCTATGCTCAAAAGGAAGCAGGATGATCCTTTTAAAATTTAAATCATAAGATGTTATTCTTTGCCCAAAACTCTCAATGGCTTCCCAATTTACTCAAAAAGAAACAGCCAGTGCCTTTGATGTGGACTCCCCATTCGCCTCAGAAGCCCTGTGCTGTGCTCCTTCTTCCTCCCTGTGCCCAGGCACTTGCTCTCACTTGAGCACATTTGCATATTCCTGCCTCAGCCCTTTGCTCTAGTCACTGCCAGCCTGAAACGTTCCTCTCCAGCTGCTGCCGCCCAGGTATCCACAGGGTTAACAGGTGCACCTCTTTCAAGTCTGGGAAAATCTCTCATCTTCTCCACAAAGCCCTCTCAGTGCTGACCACCCGGTGGAGTACTGAAGCCTTTTGTCCCTTGTCATGGACATGCCTGATCCACCTATCTGGCTCCACCCTCAGTTTTTGCCATACTATTTACCAATTTCTAACAGTCTACATGATGACTTATTTGATGTATTTATTATAAACTTCCTGCCTCTTCCAAACTTGAATGGGAACACCACGAGGCAGGGACATCACTATCATTCCTGTAATCCCACACCTAGAATGGGGCCTGGCCCAGGGTGCATGCTCAGAAAATTGCTGGAATTTAATGAATGGGGTTATTGATGCTGCAAGCAGATAATTCTCAAATCTAGCTTATCTTTGCTGGTTATCCAATTGCAACTATGCTTTTAAATTCTTTCACATTATTAAAATCTTAGTACTTTATTACATAATAAAGATCATAGTTCTGTAAGAACATTTGTGTAGTTTCAGATTAAAATAAGTCTGATTTTGTTTTGCTGTTACTTGAATAAACAAAATCCTCTCTGTTCCTAATTCACTTCTTGAGGGAAATCTGCCTCATAAAAGCCTAGAACTGCTAGGCTTTCACTAAAAATTTTCACCACCACCAGATTTAGAAGGTAAGTATAGAAACTATGGGGAAAGAGGCCAGGGTTACCCTGGCTGCCCTGAGAGAAGTCCTGGGTATTCTTTCTTTACTTCTTCTACAATTGGTACAGAGTAAAAACAATATAGGGGGAAAAAAATCTCTTTCTTCTTCTAAAATAAAGGGAAGGATTTTTCTCTACCCATTCAACCCCAAGAGAGCAGTTCCTTTGATGACTAGAAATCCTCATACCACACCACCGTTTTCTCAGGTGACTAAGGCTGGAGTTAGCACAGGATTGATCTGAATAGTATCAGTTTTGTGAGCAATGGCTTGCAAGATAGGGAACTTCTCTGACATTCTCCAGCCTCACCATTGATCAAAAATATCATGACTGCAATACATGACAGAAGCTTACTGATGAAGAATCGTGATCTTTCCTGTCCGTGAAATGCCAGACTCTTCTTCAAATCTTTGAATGCAAAAGAGAACACTGGATGTCCAAAATCTCATAAACATAAATTCAAGCAGCTTGCACTAGTTTAAGAGTCACTCTGGATAACTAAACAACTCCCACAGAAGCCGGCATTTTTATTCTTATTTGTTCTTTCCGAAGATAATTTTGCTTTCTCCTTAAATTTTTTCCCCCATTCTCCTCCTTGACTGAGTCTCCCTCTGGGATGTGCTTCAATACCCAAATTTAAGCAACAGCTAAGAAAAAGTAAATAAAGGTATTCACTTTGGGACCGTCTACAGGGTTCTTCATATTCTAGGTCTCAGAGACAATTTCATAGCAAGAAAAAAATTTATAAGCAACAGAAAGGGCAATAAGAAGAGAAGAATAAAAATGCAGATTCCCCTCCAGTAGAGTGCCCAACTGAATTATAGAATTACAGGGAGCAAAGGGCTGGAGAATACTAAGAGCACTTCTAGAATTTGTTTGTACTCTTCTTTAAGGTATCAGGGCTGCCAAAATCTTAACGAGGCTGTTTCATTTCATCTTAAATTAAAATTCCTTTCTATGGCCTGCTCCATTATGCAGATCAAAACAACTCTCAGATGGATTGACTTGTATTTTTATTAAGAGGTTCTTTTCTATAAAAGAGCAAGCTGACAAGTTCAGCAACAATCAAGTTCCATGACTGAATACATGCACTTTTAAATAAATGCAAGGGAATATGGTAGGGGAACAGGAAATTTTTTTTAACAAATGAAATGGACAGAGAAAAGTAGCATAAATATTAAACTAACAGTATTACTTAGGTATTAAGATTATCAATGATTGAACTAAGTTTATTTAGACAAATCTATAAAACCAAACGTGTTCTATACCAATAGATCTAGGCATATGTAGGATAAAAAGAAAGCCATTGTAAAACTAAACCTAATAAGTAAGGGGAAACAGGTCACTTCTTATTAAGTATGAAATACTAAATCCCAAACTACCCTATGCCATCAGCATCTCTCTATTTAGCTCGAGCTAAAGGTAACAGTCTAGAGAAGAATTGTGATTATCATTAAAGAGCAGGATTAAAATAAGCCAATGATGGAACTTGATGTACCAGAACCATTTTTCAGAGTAAAGATGTTGACATTTGTCTCAACTAAATTAACATTCCCATCTCCTCATACACATTTGATTGGAACACCATGTTCCTATACCAAGGGGATTAGAAGAAGAGGGGAGACTTGAGAGCCAAAGGGTAGAAAAGGCATTTTATATTTGATTAAGCTTGGAGTGTTAGTACCTCATTTGTTGCCCCAAATAACAAAAGCACCGGTTCTAGACATAGTGACTATGTTTATCCACATGGGTCTCTTCAAGGGATCCCTGGAAGACAAAGAAATCCTTGTCCTCTTGTCCCTGCTGCATATGGAGAGGAAGAGGAAGCATGGCTGAGTTTTGAATGTGGATCAGTCATGGTGATTTGGTACAGATTAACAAGCCATTGCCTCCAATGGCTAAACCCAGAAAGAAGTTTGCTGAGATTATTTTTCCCCCCACCAAACATTCAGTATTCAGCGATCAGTTTCCCTAGGTCCTTATATAGGAAAACTAATTGCTAATTCCTCACACACAGAAAAGTACTGCTGCTCACAATCAAAGAGGCTTTGAATTTATTCACATCTCCCAAACCGATTTGGTCATCTGTCTAAAAAAGAAGCAAGCATTCTGAAGGGCTCTAGCAGTGAAAATAAAGTTGCATACAGGAAGATTTAAAACCATATATCTGCAGTGACTCGTCAGTGGCTATCTGTCTCAGCTTCAGTCAGCCATAGGACCTTGACCTTTAGCCAACAGGCACTGCCTTCTCATCTTTCAATCAGGACTGGCCTAGTACTGCCCTCACCAGCACCTTCTTCTAAAGCCAGCTGTGCTGCTGTAAGCCCACGCATGGCGAAGCAGGTGTGAGCCTGGCTGGGTGCACCCATGACCACCTTAGAGGAAGCCTGCTTTCCCATGTGCCTTCCACATGTCCAATCCAAAGGACTCAGTTTTTATTTCCTCGTGTCCAGACTTTTACTCCATTCTCATTAGATGAGGAACCCTACTCATAACCTCAAACCACTTTGTGCATTTGCATTTGCTGTCTAAACCCTTGAAGTTGGGCCTTGCTCCCTACATCTACAAATGCCAGCTGATGTGTGACACCATCTTCCCTTTCCTGCTCTACACAGTGAGATGGTTAATATATTATATGTACCAACATATTGTATTGCTTTGCCCACTTCTATATCAAACCGCTGCCTACCCACATCAGTCTTAATCACACCAAGAGGTTTATTGGATCTTAAATAGGGTCCTCAGAGCATGCTGACCTCACCTGGAGGCAGGCAACCCTCATGGAACAGCTATACCCAGTCTTGCCCAGCTTTCCAATGCTCTTTAGGCCCATTGTTCAGATATTTGTTTGTCCTTCAATGGAATGAAAATGGTGTCCAGTATTTGGTTAGCTGAAACTAAGCTTATTGGAGATTTTTTTCAGTTTGTTTTACACTTAACATTGCTCTCAATTTTCCAGAATTATTCAACTCTTACTCTTTATGGTTACTGGTTATTAGCACTAAAAATGGATCTTGAAGAGTTTGGAGTACCTAATCACTTACCCTTCATTGTCTTTCCCTCTAACTCTGGTGGAAATGGGCATATGAAGTGTGGAGAGTACACCACCACCTGCTAGAACGAAGGCAGCTCCTAACTTAATACAGGGAGAACCACACTAAAACTATGTTAAGCCACAGAATCTTGCCCACAGCCCTATCCATTTCTCTATCTGTACAAAGAATACTTGATTTAGCATATATAGAATGCCATAGGCCCGGTTTCCAACACATTGAGGATTATTGTCTCCCTTGTAGCCTCCCTGGAACCCAATTTGTCATTGCTGTAAGCAGATCTGCAGCCCCAGGTAAGACTTCTTCCTTTTTTGCCTCCTTTTCCCAGTCCTGTGTCCACAGATTGCAATCCCTTTGGAACATCCTAACTGGTCCCCACTCTTAGCCCAACCAGTGTGCCCATTCTTCCTTTTAGGAGCTCAAGTAACTGAAATGCTGTCAATATCTCAACTTGATCCTGGAGAGTGGACAAGCAGGGATGAGAGGCAACAGTCACTCTAGAAAAAGACAAAGGTTGTCAAGATCTTTCCCAGAAATAAGAACTCGGCGAGGAAAAGTATGGTCCAATTATTCACCTTTGGGAATGTGTTTGTTTTCAAACCACACTCAGGGGTATTTAGCATGCTCACAGTTTGTACCATTTCACCTGAATTCTTCTCCTCTGACAGAAGTTGCAAGCAGAGAAAGAGGTCTTTGGAAGGAAATGCCAATTGCTATTTTAAACAGAAAGAAACTCAGGCTGCTGATTCTGCCCATCCTCGTCAGACTCTGCAGTACACACAGCCACTGTTACAATCAGATACCGGGATTCATTAGTTGCTGATCAGGGTCCCTCACAGGGAGACCTATAGATGAGTCTGATGTACAGTCTCATTACCTCCAGCCCTGGCAGTTAAGCAACTCACCTGAAGCTATCAGGCACACATCAGCTGGCAATGAATGCTGATCTGAGCTAGCAAAACAAAATGGGGGCATCCTTATGGCTCAGCAATGACATTTTGATGTTAATTTGGTACTGCTGAAAGGCACCAATATGTTCATGTTTTATAAGCACAGCTGAAACTCTGTTAAATAACATTAGCCCAAGATCTCAAAGAACAGACGTCATCCAGAGTGGCTTGAGAAGTCACTAGGCCAATTCGGATAAGAACCACCGTTAAAACAATTTAGGAGAATATGAAGTGGAACTAGATTATTTTCTAAGCCTTCAGAGAAAAATCCTACAGTTTTCTTCAGTTATGTAGACCAGTGAGTCTAGTAATCCAGACTTTCAGAAATGTATCCCTATGTCCATCCTGATTCCATCATGCTATAGACTAAACCCTTTATCTCTTATGCTCTCTTTGGTGAAAGGCACAGAACAGGCCCTCAAAAACATTATTAAACTTACTCAAACTGATATCAGGGTGGATGATGGTCTGTCTTAGCTTGTGTACAAAGATTATTGTTATACCCACTCTCAGCCTTTTCTTCCTGGGCCTAAAACAACCCCTTTCTTTTTCATTTTTATATTTCTCATGACTTTTTTTTTTTTTTTTTTTATTCTGGGGAATGAACCCAGGGCCTTGCACATCTAGGCAAGTGCTCAACCATTGAGCTACACTTTCAGCCCAACAATATTTATTGAGGTACTTATAGAGCGATAGTGCTTTTCATTCAAAATGCAAATTAATTTTTATATCTATGTGAAGAAAGTCCTATTACTCTCTCCATTTTAATAATAGTGTGTGTGTGTGTGTGTGTGTGTGTGTGTGTGTGTGTGTGTATGTGTTGCTAGGAATAAAACCCAGAACCCAGGGCCTTGCACATGCTAAGCACAAGCCCAATCACTGAGTGACATCTCTAGCCTTCCATTTTATTAACAGAGACAGGAAGCTTTAGAGGAGTTAAGTGACTGGCTCAAGGTCACTGCTCATGAGAGAACCTGAGGCAGGTTGGACTCACTCAACCACTGTACCACAAATGCTCAAGCTTCCCTTATTGACCTCAGAACTCCCAGAGGAACCATCTACCTTGCTTAATTTTGAAGCACAGAGTGATCACTGCTGTCTAGTAAAAAGCCAACCCCTGCATACTGCAGTACAGAGATTATTTTCATGAGCTCCTCAAGCTTCATTCCCAGGCATCCATGCTCTGGCACACTGGCACTGCTAACTAGTGATGGCCTTGGTACATGCTGTTTCCCTGGAGCATTCTCCTATTGGACATGCACACAGCTAGTTCTTTATAATCTCATCATTTGCTAATCAATCACATATTTATTAAATGCCTATTGGTGCTATGGGAGATAGAAATGAAGTACAAGTCATTATCCTTATCCTCAGTTGAGCCAATGGGAAGATAAGATCAAAATATACAAAATAATTGATGATGTCCCTAATTTAAATGATAATGAAGTTTAAAATGTTTAAGTGTCATGGGAAGGATGAGAAAAGAGGACAGAATGTCTGGACGGCTGTATTTTTAAAGCTTCTTTCTGTTTACCCCTGTTAACAGTTCTCCCATCGGTTAGTGTAGTAAGCAAGCTAGTGCCAGACTGTGGTTAGAAATATGAGTGATGCTGCACCTCGAACTCAGCCTTAGTTTTGTCCTCAGGAGGACAAGGAGCATGTGATATCTACTGTCTCAGGCAGCAAGGCAGGGGCTGATGGACATACCATACAGCCTCCTATCCAAATCATAACCACAGTCTAAACGAATTAAATATAAATCTTTTTCCTTGATCTACCCAGCCTTTCATTTTCATCTCAGAAGATTAGATCAGTATGACAGGACTTGTCCTTTATGAAGTCAGGCTCCCCAGTTTAAAAACCTTTTTTTCTTCAATGATTGCAAATTGGTTTTGCTAAGATTTCTTTTCAGTATTCCTTCAGAAAAACGAGGGGAATGATAATTTTGATTCTTTTCTTCTCCCTCAACATATGTGAATTCTTTACACTGACCCTTTTCCTCTGGCCCTCCAATAGTTTTCAATTAGACACACTGGTCAGCAGATCAATCAATTATTTAAATGCTCCTTGCATAAAGATGACCTGGGTTGCAAATTTATATTCAAGAAACACAAAAATAGCCTGATGCCAAATTTTCTTTCTTTAGTTCAATTTATTAGTTATTGTGTTCCAGCCTTAAAAATACAAAAATGACTACCTCAGTGTTCCTAGTTCTCAAAACTGCCTCCATGTCTATGAAAAAAAATAATGATTTTTTTCTTTTTTTAAAATATTTTTTAGTTGTTGATGGACTTTATTTTGTTTATTTATATGTGATGCTGAGAATCGAACCTAGTGCCTCACACATGCTAGGCAAGTGCTCTTCCACTGAGCTAAAACCCCAGCCCTGATTTTTTCTTATTTTCTTACTTATCATGTATATTTTAAGAGCTACTTTCCTACTTGTCCTCATGAAATTAGATAAATATACAGCAGCAATGGCATCCCGGTATATTAAACATGGTAACATAGTTTCTCAACTTTTGCCCAGGGGAGGGATAAAATGAAAGACTCAATCTAAACCATAGATGTTTCCATGTGCAAACGGGGTGGAGCACAATGTCTTGTCTGTATGCTAATGATTCAGCAAAATTACCAAAAATCATTAATTTGGTTTGCTAGTTAGGCTTCACACAAAGAGGAAGGATATCTTGGCACAGAGAAAACATTTCCTTTTATTCATATTTCTGAATTTCACAATAATGCAAAGATGATCAAAATTATCTAGACAGAAGTTCCCAAAAGGTGGGGAGGGTATCTCAGTGGTAGAGTGAGTGCTTGCCCAGCATGCATCAGGCCTGGGTTAGATCCCCAGCTCTGCAAACAAAGTTCCCAAAGGACTTCCACTAAGGAATTCCATCATATCCATAACCTAGTTGGAGTAAGTTCTTAATTGAAGTTTTTGATTGTAAAGGGTAAGTCCATCTCTCCTTAGTACTCTCAACTTCTTAATTCTTTCCTTCTATAAGGTAGAATAACTCCCAGATTCCTCTCTCTGTTACTTCATATGAAGGCAAAGATTATTTTGCTTTGGACACAATAAAATTCTTCAGATACTTGTGTTAGCTTTGTGTTGATGTAACCAAAATACCTGGCAAGAACAACTTAGAGAAAGAAAAGTTTATCTGGGGCTCATGGTCCATGGTCAGTCAACTGCATTGCTGTGGATGTGAGGTAAGGCAGAACATCAGGGTGGGTGGGAGGGCGTGGCAGAAGAAAGCTGCTTAGCTCAGGAGAATGGGGAAGCAGAGAGAGAGAAGGCCAGGGACAAGATATAATTCCCAAGGACACACACCCAGGGGTCGGCTTCCTCCACCCTTGCCCACAGTTACTACCTAGTAGTCCATTCAAATTTTAATTCCTCAAACGGATTCATCCACTGATGAGGTTATAGCTCTCACAATCCAATCATTTCACCCTCTAACCTTCCTACACTGGGGGGATCATGCTTTCAAAACATGAGCTTTTCAGTGGATATTTCTTTTCTTTTCTTTTTCTTTTTCTTTTTCTTGTCCCCCCCTTTGGTACTGGGGATTGAACTCAGGGACACTCGACCACTGGGCCACATCCCCAGCACTTTTATGTATTTTATTAGAGATAAGATCTCACTGAATTGCTAAGTACCTCACCTTTGCTGAGGCTGGCTTTGAACTAGCGATCCTCCTGCCTCAGCCTCCCAAGTGCTGGGATTATACATGTGCGCCACCCCGCCCAGCTTCAGGGGACATTTCTAGATCCAAACCATAACATACCTAGTTGGCCTGTTTTAGTAAATACCTATCATAAGAAGATTTCCACATGGCTCAGTGAATGGCTTCTAGAATCAGAGTTAGATTAACCTCCTTCCTTGGTACATTAAGTAATTGTATCCATCGTGCCCATCCCTGCTCACAGCCTCTGTTATTCTTTGCACAGCACAGGCTCTCTTAATCAGAGGTGGGTGCCTGGCTAAAGCAGCCCATCTTTAAGATGTCCAGTGCCTGCAGTCATCTATCTTTAAGCTGCAGTGCCTGGCCAGAGAAGGAGCCCAGACCCTGTGTCTCTCTCAGGATCAGAACCAATACTCATAAAAGAATGGCAGGTCTTTTGCCTATGACATGAAATAAAGTAGGGACCATGACAAGCCAAGGTCACGAGCTCTGTGAAATAACAAGAAGCAGAAGCTATGGGATGGCAGGGGGAAGCTGAATCAGAAAGGGAAATAGACCAGACATATGGGAGAAGCAGAGGCACTTTAAAATGCAGGCCATATGTCTTCAGACCCTACAGACAGCCAGCCCTGGAGTGGTCTTAGTCCTCACAGCTTTCCAACTCTCTCCACATATGTCCTCATAATAAATAAGTTGCCTGACATTTTTGTTTTCGTTTTGTTTGTTGTTGTTGTTTTGCATTAAGTCAGTATTTACTCTTGCTAGTTAAAAGAGCCCCATTCAAAATAAAAAGGCTGTTATTAGTTAATCTTTTCTTGTTTTATAATATCAAAAGGCCGTTATTAGTTAATATTTTCTTACTTTATAATATCATCCTTGGAATTTATTCTATAGCTTTCCATTTTCATGAGGCAAATATCTGTCTAGATAACTTTCACCTTGTTCAGAATTCAATAGAGCAGAGTTATGGTGAGAGTCAGGCTTAGCCTCTGGGCCAAGACTGCTGGAGCAGAAAGGGTGGCTGGATAGAGTCCCCTCAGGAAGACAAGGTCATTCACCGGAGAACCTCCCACCTCCACCCAAGGCTCTTTTCTTATTCCCCATTCTCTTTCCATCCACTGGCTGCTTGTAATATTCATTCAAGTGTGGCTTTTTTGTCACACGGGTCTAAAGATGGATGGCAAGCTCACCGCATTCATACCCAGAGCCTGTGCACACACTCCCAAGTTCTCAGGCACATCCCTGAAGGTGCAAAAGTACACATGGGAAGCACTCCTCCATCTGCTCTTTTATCTATCCAGCCATCGGTGTTCAGTATGTGACATATGGCTCACATAGAACTGGGCACAGTGAGGAGGTACAATTTTCTTGGAAATAAACTCAAATCATATATTTGAAGATTTACAGTTTACTTGGAGATAAAGACAGTTTGCTTCAACAAGCTAAGTAACTGATAAAAAGCTTAGTCTCCAAACAAAACCACAACCCTTTCACAGGCACTGCAAGGGTTAATCAGAAGTGGCTTGCAAACAAAATAAGACCGCAAAATAAATAAATAAGGCATGTGATGGTATCAGATACTTCAGATTGAACAAGTATAATGAAAGATGAGGAGCAGAGTCACATGGCATGGCATGATGGCTGCTTCCCTGCTGTCTGAAGCTACTGGGTCCCACACAAACCTCTCTCAGGCCCTGAGGAAGTTATTCATGCAACATCAGGCAAACGTTAAGCAATTCAGAAGGTAAGCTATTTATTTCATCTGAACTTCTACTTTATTTGGACTTTTGCTAATTTGAATAGGATTCTTGGTTTCTAAAATTTTAACAACATCCCATTCTCCAGAACTGCAAGAGATTTCTCCCATCTCGCCCTGCTTTTATAATTACATCATCAATAAGCCCTCAATGGAATCCAATTCGCCCCAGTCTTCAGCTTTTCTTTGTTGCACATAAAGCTGGTCTTCATTTTATTCAAATCATGTCATTCCCCACATCCTTACTAAGAGGATGGGAGATCTGGCTGTGAACATCAAAGTTAGAGCTCTGTCTCTTCTGAATCATTAGGCAATTCATACAGACCTATCTGTCCATGATCACTTCAAGAGAATTTAATGTTCGCTGATGTTCATCAAATTTGATTCACTCTGAGAGTATCAGAAAATAACCAGATAAAATATTAAACGTATCTTCTGTAATGACAGAACAGTTGTCAAAGAAGCTAGTTTCTGAAATATTTAATAGACTTCACTGAAATTTGTTTTGAGGAGTTATTTGTTAGCATTGAGATTTAAAAGTCAAATGCTAATTCATCCCTTGGGATTAGCATTTCATCACAAGCTACAGAATCCTCCCATTTTAACCACACACAGAAGTGGATATATAGAATTTTCTATTGAGAATAATGACCTAGGAAGTATAGCCCAGTGGTAGCACATTTGCATAGCCTGTGTGAGCCCTAATTCAAATCCATGCATGATGGGAAAAAAAAAAAAAAAAAAAAAAAAGTCTGCTGGATTCTGTCTGGCAAGAACAAAAGGCACTGACCTCAGAGATTCCCACAAACTTTCACTCCCGTATTTCATTCCTAGGGGTCTCAACTTTCTCAATGATTTTGATAGCTGATCTCCTGTGGCCACCCCTTCACAGTAGCCCTTAAGTAAAAAACTGACATTTATACTTTCTCTGTATAAGCCTACATTAAAAAAAAAAAAAAGGTTTACTAAGAAGCCATGGTAACAAAGCAGTAAGTACAAAAAATAAGAAGCATATTTATGCTACAGGGGGGAAAAAAAAAAACTAGATTTAGAATCAGAAATTTGAATTTAAATCCAACTACTTCTTAGCTTTGTGATCTTAGATAAGTTATCTAACTTATCCAAGCCTCATCTTCTTCTAGAAAATAAAAGTGCTAATTCTGAATGTAGAGTTATAAAGAGGATTAAATGAGACTAAGATGCTTAGTACAATTTCTCACACAAAGTAAGTTCACTTAATGGTAAACTAAGCATGAATCTATTCACCTCAGGTTGTGGCCAAGACAAGAATATAGGCAAAAAACCCAAAACAAAACAGTTTTATTTCATACAGGTTTACTGACTGGTTCAGTTGCTAAATTAATCATCATTCTTATTACGATCAACATCTAAGAACCAGTCATGTTTGATCAGACATAGCTTTCAAGTTTGACTGCACTTTCAATAGAACTCAGAGCAGCATGGGCGCCTGAGCTTTGTCTTCTGAAAAAGACACCTTCTCACGGTCTGCATAGGTCCCACTGACCCTTCCCATGCCTTTGGGAATGTGAGTTTTTGGCCCAAGAGACATACTTTTGCCTCTTTCTTGCTTCTTAGTGTTCAATCAAACATCTAAAGATAATACTGGTTCTACTGTTTCATAAAGGCCGCCTTTTTCAGCTATTTTTTTCAGCTCCCACCTGGTCTCAGATGGAACAGCTTTCATCAGGGAGGTATGGCAGGTGCCATTTTGAAGTCTCTTTACCATCAGGCTACCTTTATTTGGCCAAACACAATTCCTCTTCACTATCTTAAGGAAAACTATCCCTGTCTTCCCCTGTGAAAATCAAGAGATTTTCTACTGGCTTCCTGCAGTCTGAGTTCTTCCACCAGTTTGAAGTGTTGGCCTACTCATGGACCAATTTGCTCTGAACCTGAAGAAAGTCAACCAACTTCTCACTCTCATTCATATCCCCTGCTTAAGCCACTAACTCCACCCAATTTTCTTGATTCTCTTTGATGACTCATCAGGCAAGGTATATGCACTGAAATATCCATCTAATCAAAATTCTAGTTTAAAATTCTGTAATCACACACACACAGTAATGCAAAATAATTCCTACTAACAAAACTACAGCATCAAAATCATACCTGCATAGAGTAAACACCTGGAGTAAAAGTAAAAAGAGATAAGGCAGAAGTAAAAGGTGAGACTTTAAACCTGAATCATGGAAGACACAATTCTGTCTTCTATGATATAGCTTCACAGATACACAAAATCGCCACATTTCCAATGCTATTCCTCCCCAACAAAGCCATTCCCTACTCTATGACACATGTATTTTCACTAGGAAAGTCTCAACCTCCATTCTTATAATCTTAAAGGTAAAATAATATTCTAAGATTCAATTTCTGGGAAGGCCCACTAATACCACTAATTGTGGTCATGGGTGAATTTCACACTCAAACACTAGCACAGTAGGAATTCTCGGACAGTCTTAGTTGAATGGGGGTGTTGGGTTGGAGAGGACAATAGAGCTGCAGAGGTCATCAATCTTTCCATATTCCTACCCAATGACTCACAGATGCATACGTGGCAAGTCCCTTCCAGTCTAGCCATGTAGAAACTGTGAGAGTCTATGACAAAATTTCCCCTATTTAGAAACCTATGTTTTCCTTAATTTTTCTCAAATTCAATTTTTACATTGTCTAAATTAGCTTGAATATCCCTCGTTGTGAATACTGTATGCACATACCTACAAATAGTGTGTGTGTAGGTACAAAAATGGCAAAAGGGAGTCATCACAGAAAGAACTATACATACAGAAAGCACGTCTGTTATATATACACAAGGTGGGTTATAATGCATTGGGACTTTACATAGTTTAGTAAAAAATGTTGGCTGCTTCTTCATTAAGATGAACACAGAGTACCCCTTTAAACAGAAATCTACATCTTTCCAGAAATGTTGGAAATAAATGCAAAAGACATTTGGCAGAAGACAAATTCATGCCCCAAACCCCTTCAAAATTACTGGAAACTCTTCTATAGAATGATGTAGTTCAGACTGAGACTGCTTATAGCAAAACTAAATGGTAGAACATCGTGAGACACTGGGGAATCTCAGAGTGAATTCAGTTCAACATGAGGGAAAAGAGGTTCATAGAGAAGGGCCAGTGTCAGGACAGTATAAGGCTGAATCTGGAAATCATTCCCAACATAGACGCCCTAAACTAATTATCTTCTTTAGGAACAGTAGATAGGCAAATGAATTAATTTAAAACATTGCAAGTCCAAAACATACCAGAAAAATAAATCAAATAAGGTGTCTTAGCCCATTTTTTTGTTGTTATTCTTATTATAGTGAAATACCTGAGGCCGGGTATTATAAAGAAAAGAGGTTTATATAGTTTTGGAAGCAGAAAGTCCAAACAGCATGGTGTTTGCTCTGGTGAGGACTCATTGGTGAATGGCATCATAATGGCAGAGTATGTATGAGAGAGAGGTCACGTGGGCCAAGACGGAAAGCCAGAGAATGAGGTGGATCCAGATTTACTCTTATAATAACCCTCTCCTGAGTATTAACTGAGGGTCCCAAAAGAACTGCATTTCTTCCTTCTGACCTAACCAACGCCCACTAGGCCCCACCTCTTAAAGTCCCCACCCCCTCTCAACATTGCCACACTGGAAACCAAGCTTCTATCACATGTGTTTGTGGGACAAACCACATCCAAATCATAGCCCAGGATCTACTAGTCCAGTTCTCTCTCCATCTGAGGTATAATATCAGACTAACCCATGCCCTGGGTAAACTGCTGGTATTCTTGAGCAATGTGGCATAGTTACCAGAAAGACTTTTAGTGGGTGAAATTGCTTCTCCTGCTAATATGGGCAGGAGGAAGTCTTATTACTAAACCAAAAAAACAGAAGATGTAACTCCTCTTTGTGCTCAAGCTGATGGCTGAGAAAAATGGATAAAAAAATCAGTTACATAGAAGATAAAGATGAAACCACTTTGGGTCCAATTTAGATATTTTTGCTTGTCAGTTTTATTTTAAAAAACACGAAAAAAAAAATAGAAGTGCATTGTAAAGAAATGTGAACATCTAGATGGTTAATATGCTTCATTTTCCCAATACTCAGAAACCAATGTGGCTGAAATCCAACTTTAACAGAGAAAGCTCATCCCTGGGATGGAAGCTGGGAGAAATATGAATGGGAATAATGAATTTGTTGAGTCTAAAATAGGCATTTAATCTGATCTCATAGACTTTAATTGGGGTACAGGGATTTAGCAGAAGGGATTAACACCACTGACTTACTAATCTTGCAAAGTCAAATGTAACAACAAATATTTTTTTTTAAAACAGTGTTATATGTCAAGCTTTGGTAAGGTCATTTTTCAAATGACCTTAGTTGGGGGACATGTTTTATAAATAGTCACATGCTATACCAAAAAAAGGGGGGGCCCTGTCCTAGGCACAAAGGAGAATACAAGATACAATGGGAAAGTATCTTTGATCAAATCAAGTTTACAGTTCTGACTGGAGTACACAATTGACAATAATACAAAGCATGACACAATTATCACAAACAGAGGTTACAGGACTTAGAAAAGAAAGGGATCCCAAATGATCAGGAATCAGGAAAATTTTCACAGAGGAGAGGAAAGATAATGATGGTGGTCATGGTGGTGGTGATTACCAGTGATAAGGGTTGGGCATGAGGTGTTCCCCAAAAGCTCATGTGTGAGACAATGCAAAAATGTTCAGAGGTGAAATGATTAGGTTTTGAGAGTTATAACCCAATCAGTGGGTTAATCCACCTATGTGAATTAACAGAGTGCCAACTGTAGGCAGATAGAGTGTGGCTGAAAGAGGCTGGTCACTGAAGGTGTACCTTTGGGGTTTATATTTTATTCCTGGTGAGCAAAGCACTCTCCTTCCTGGCTATCATGTTCTGAGCCGATTTCCTCTTCCATGTCCTTCTGCCATGATGTTCTGCCTCACCTTGGGACCAGAATTATGGAGTTAGTTGACCATGGACTGAACCTCTGAAACTGTGAGCCAAAACAACTTTTTCTTCTCTACATTGTTCTTGTCAGTTATATTGGTCACAGTAACACAAAAGCTGACTAAACCACCAGGAACTAATAGGGTGAGAAACCAATACTAATGGGGGAATGATTTAAACCAAAATGAGGAATTGCTTCTGAGGATGATGAAGTTTCAATTAGATTATCCTCTTGGCAATATTTATCAAGTGCCTAATAAACACCAGACACTGGGAAGGCAGCTGAAGATGAAGACAAAAGCTTCACAGCTAAACTTTCTGAAGGGGTAGAAAGTAAATAATAGGAAAGTTAAATAATAGGTAACTGCTATGCTGCATTACACCCTGAGGGTCAAGAGCAGAAACTTACCTTAGACAAGTTCATTAGCTTTTCTTGCTATGGTTTTCCTTTCTGTAAAATGGGTTAGTAATGTATCTACCACACAGGTAAATGAGATGGTGAAATACTCAGCATAGTGCCAGTACCTAGTAAGTGCTCAGTAAATAGTCTGAGGCATAGACTTGTTTCTACTTCTCTGTCTAGAAGAGATTTCACAAAGATATTTTCTTAGAAGTAGAATCAGGGAAGAATCAGCCAAGGATCTTAACTTTTCAAGTCATTAATATATTTTATACATTGTTTTCCAAAAATGTCATATTGTTTCACACTCTCATAAGCAGTATGTAAAAGCGCTGATCTCACAGTTAATATGTTCTTTAAATTTTTTGCTAAATTGGTAGATAAAAAATGATATGTCATTGTTATTTTAATTTCCATATATTGGATTAGAATGAGGCTCACCATTTTTCATGTCATTAAGTCACATATATTCACATAATGATATTCCTATTTTACAAATGGGGAAACTGGGAATTCTGCCTACAAAGTTGGGTGTTAAAAAGTCAGGAAATGTGAAATCCTTAAAAATTACTGAGTAGGGAAAGAACAGAAATAAATTAGATTAGTACAAATGAAAGTTGGTGGGTTTTTTTTGAGAAGGAATCAATATGGATTAGACCAAGAAAATAAATGGAAGAATTTAAGACAGAATTTTGTAGAAAACAAAATAAAGAAAGAAAAAAAAGAGAGAGACATTGAGTTTTAAAATGTTTATCAAAGCCAGGCAAAGAAAGGGAGGAGATGAGACATGAGTCGTCAAATTCTCTTAAAATTAACCTAGTCAGTTAATTTTAAATGAATATGCTTCTGGACTTAAATATGGCTTTAGTTATGCTGCCAAGCTACCAAACATGCAATGATGTGGGTAGCAGTGGGGTAATAATGAAGCAGGGAAAGCAAGGGCACACTAATGGGAGTCCCAGAGGTGCACAGCACTCGAAGCCAAGTTAATCCTGAACCCTATTCCATTAACCTAAAGGCCATGTCTCTGTCCCGACCTAGAGGCAAAAAAGAAGAATCTGAGTAATAATAGCATCTGAATATGGATGCTTCAGCCCAAGTCACCTTTGTAATGCCCCGTTTGGATTCTGAGAACAGAAGGACAACACAGAGAAATGGAGTTAACAATGGGGCCAAGAAGAGAAGTGGACTGGAGCCAGGAGCTCCTTCCTCTCACCAACTTCTTGAGAATGCTTCCTTTCCTCAAGAGGACTGATCACCTGGCCAAACTCTCAGCTACATCCTGATTACTCAATAGTTTCCAGCCTCTTCTGGACCTCCCCTTTTCCATGTCAGTTTCTATCCACCTCACCTGTGCCAGGTAACTGCAATGACATCAAGATGGGCAAAGGAAAGGAGGCAGAGGGAAGAGTTAGGGGAAGTCACTGCCCACACCACACTGAGGATTCCACAATACTTCTCTGCAGAACGAGAAGCTCGAAGAAAGGCCCCTAAACAAGAAAAGGGCTACATCATTTGGTACCTTTTCATCACTGGCACCCAGAAAACACTGTAATCTCTCCTCCAAAGTCTTAGGCTTCGTTAATCTTTCTCCTTTGTTCCCATTCCCTAAAGAACACTGATATTCAGAACATGCATCACATAGTTTAGCTGTGACATACTTGCTCATATCCCACAGGTCAGGTGGTGCCCTCTGTTCTTGGGCAGTCTTACTGATTTGGATACAAACATCAGTTCTGAGCCTGGCACAGTCAAAAATCTTTCCTGAATTTTTTTTTTTAACAACAACTGTGGCTTACTTTTCCTTAATCGCTTCCTCAATCTCTCTCTAAGTTCTCTGTCTGCCCTGGTTGTCTGCTACTATTCACAAACCCAATTAAATCTGAAGTCAAGCCTCAACTGGTTTCTACATAAAGATGAAAATTCACCTGTTTTATACATTCTGTAACTCGGTAATTATATAGACTTGGGTAAGACAGGGAAGGGCCACAGTGTTGACAGAGTGACTTTTACCAGTGATGTGGCTGTTCAATACTCCTGTTCTCTCTCCTTCCCCTATCGTCCATCTATTTTTGGATATTAGATATGTTAGTATTTGGATCTTATTTATGAAATTCTTCTTTATATAAATAGACAGCTTCTCCTACTTTGAAGACTTTCTGACTCTCAGTTTCTACCCAAGGTGGATTTTCTAAGTTGTTTCTTCTAAAGAATATGTTAGTCTCCCTGAAAGGTATTCTGGAGAATACATTTGTCTTCAGTCATATATTATGGTGGTACAAGTCTATAGCTTCCCTTAAGCATGGGTATATTTCAAAATATTTAAGAACTGTCAGGGCACCTTCAATAGCCAACCAGAACTACAGTCAGCCTTAGGGATGGATCAAGATGTTGGGGCCCCTACTATGTCAGCCATCAGGCCCATAGGTGCTGACTTGTGGGGAAGTCTGGGGAGAGAATCAGGGGAAACACAGGGTTCAGAGCCACTGCCAATTATCAATTGGTATAGAAAGCAGAGTCATAGGGGTACTACTTCCAGGACCCCCAAGCAGATACCAAAATGAGGATGTACTAAAATGGCATAGTATTTGCGTTGGCCTACACATACCCTCTAGTAGACTTAAAATTATCTCAAGATTACTTACAAAACCTAATGCAATGTAAATGTTATGAAAATAGCTATGCTATATTCATATGGAGTAATAAGGGCAAAAATTTGTGCACACTTAATACAGATACAATTAAATTTTTTTTATCCACATTTAAAAAAAAATTTATTTGAATCTATGGATGTGGACCTGGAGAATACAGAGGGCTGACCATAGTTCCACTTTTTTTTTTTTTTTTTTTTTTTTTTTTTTTTTTTGGTACCAGGGATTGAACTCAGGGGCACTCGACCACTGGGCCACATCCCCAGCACTTTTTTGTATTTTATTAGAGACAAGGTCTCACTGAGTTGCTAAGTACCTCTCCATTTTGAGGCTGGCTTTGAACTCGCGATCCTCCTGCCTCAGCCTCTCAAGTGTTGGGATTACAGGCGTGCACCACTGCACCCAGCTTATATAGTTATAGTTCCACACTTTTTAAAAATGTTTATTTATTTATTTTAGTTGTACACAATGCCCTTATTTTTACATGGTGCTGAGGATTGAACCCTGGCTGCGCACGTGCTCTTGGCCCCTATAGTTCCACATTTTAACATCAGCAGAACCACAAAAGTACTTACCAGCTGAACTTGAATCTGGTTGCTCATCAGGAATGATCTTATTTGATCCCATTTTATTTGGTTGACAATATTACTCCATCTATTTCCAATCATTCCTGTTGTAAAATCACCTGAAGCCTATAATTTGAAGTAATCCTGTCCTTAACTGATTGTTCACTCTTGATTTTTTATTTTTGTTCAGAATCAGTGCTTTGAGATTTTTTGGTCTTTGGGAAATCAACTCATTTTTAACCAAATATTTTTCTTTAAATTTTAGGGAGAGATTAACTATATTTCAGTTACTCAAAATCGACTCTGTCCTTGCAGTTTCCAGATATAATATATCCTGTAAACAATCTTCTTTCCTAACAGGACCCAACTCAACTTGTCATGCTGCCCTGCTTTGGAACATTCCTCATTCCTTTTTAAAATCTCTATGGATGTTACTAAAACCCAACATTTTTGTTTGTTGGGTTTTGTTCTTTTTGCTAAACAGTAGCACTAAAGAACTGAGTTCTAGGAAAGAAATATGTGATCCACTTATATAATTTTAAATTCTCTGGTAGACACATGAAAATAAGTAAAAAGAATAGGTGAATTTAAATTTAAATGATTCATTTCATTTACCTCAATATATACAAAATATAATTTCAATGTCTAATCAATATGCAAATTATTAATGGGATAATCTACATTCTTTGTTCACACACAGCCTTCAGTACCCAGTGTGTGTTTTTGCACTTACAACACATCTCAATTCAGAGTAGCCACATTTCAAGTGCTCAGTTGCCACGAGTGACCAGTGGCTGCCACAAGGTACAGTGCAGATAGAGCCACTGCCTACACCAGCCCCTTACAGCTCTGCCACTTTGTAGCCGCTTGACCTTGAGTAAATAACTGTGCCTCAATTTCCTCATCTGTCCAAGGGTATTAAGATAGAATACCCATCATAAGATTTTTATGAGAGTTCAATAAGAAGGTTCAATTTCTAGAACAGAATAAGATTTCAATAAATAGTAGCAATTATCATCATCATCATCATTGTTATTTTATTTTATTTTATTTTTTTGCTATTTCGTCTCCCAATACTACCACTTACTTTTTTCAACTTTATATTCAATATCTAAAAGAACAGGTATCTCCATATCAAGAAATACTCTCTCCAGGAACGAATTTCCCAGCTACTGCTTTTCCTTAGAGAAATAATGACTTAGAGCAAGTCCATTTCTTTTTTCTTTTTTTTTTTTTTTTTTTTGTATTTCAACAATGATTCATAATTTTCATTGGAGAGATCATTCACTTCTTTTTTTTTCAAATTTATTTTTTATTCTAAGTTGTTAGAAATGACAGCAGAATGTATTACATTTCTAATTGATTAGATGATGCCCATCCCAGCCCAGGCAGACCAAAGGTCACACAAAAGTGAAATCAGTGAAATACAGTCCAAGTACCAGGACAATGAGAAGTATAACTTATTTACCTAAATCCTTATTTACTGTAGAGCTATTTTTTAAAAACAAGTCTCCTTATTTATATAAGCAACTTCAATCTTCAGCCTCAATTCTAGAAAGTATTTCATGAAGGTTAAGTTGGAGAAAAGTACTCGCCATGATTTACCCTCCCAAATATTAACAGAATGTCATTTATGTGTTCTTTAAGCAGGCACTGTGTCCCACCCCAACCCTAGCTTCATTTCAACCACACAGAATAACAGATACATTATAGTTCCCAAAATTCCTTTAAAAACAACCGCATAGCTGCCAGGAGAACTGGGAACATTAGTGACTGGAGAATTGGCCATTAAGGGGTGAATGTGAAATGGTGAGAAGGGAATTAAACAACCCAATTCTATTAAGGATCAAATCATTAACAGAGAACAGGGGTCTATAAGCTAGATGGCAGGAGAATTTATAAAGAAGAAAGCTAAAAGTCACGAGTCAGAAATAATCTAAGAAGAAAAATGTTTGTTGACTTAGGTTGTAAGATATTATTTGTAGAGAAAATGGATTTTTTCAGGGCTAATAAAGGTGCTGTAAGGGCAGGTTTTGCCAAGAAATATGAGAGATGTTTGTGTTGCTGTCTGAAGCGATTGTCACTTGGAGCAACAAAGCCACGGGAAGAAGTTCAGAGGCAAACTGGAAACAAACAGGCTTTTTATTCTGATAACTTCTCTCTCTGGCTCCAACAGCGACTCTAACATGCACCACACACCACCAAAAAACCCACAAACAAAATGGCGCCGACCCGATCCGATCTTGGCTCAAGTCTCTCGAGATCCCGGGCCAAGTCCCATGAGACCACGGAAGGCGGCAATGTCCGTATATCTCTATGGCCCGCAGGCAATTGCAATCTCAGCCATCTCCCCAATCAAGGCTCCTGCATGTTTGCATAGGTAAAATACATGGTTTATGAAACTTACCAAAAAAGGAGAAAAACCTATGGAAGTAATTTTTCGTATCTGGTATGAAACTATTTTATACTTCCTAAGAAGAAATATTTTCTGATCATAGTTGGGGCCAAGTATTTCTCTGTAGCCTGTTTCCATCCCTAGACAGACCTGCTGTTACTCAATAAGACACTTGTGAAATTCTGGTAGAAAAGATGAAGAAATAATGTAAAGAAAGATCCTTGCCAAGTCCTACTTTATTCACACTTCAATCAACAACTTGGAGAAGAATATTTTGACTAATTTACAAAATATATATATGACAAGAAGATGAGAAGAAGAATGAGGTGTCAGAGGGCAGAATCAAACTTCAAATATATGGGTAGGCTAGAAAGATGACATCAACCTTATCAAATGATGTTGAATTGGGCTAGATTTTCAACCAACTGCGTGAAGAGAACATGGAAATGCTTAGCTTACTTTGGAATTTAGATCACTGTAAACTTGAAAAACCAGGCTGTTGACACAGGTAATACTATCTTAAGTTACTTTCATAGGACAACACACCAAACAAGGAAGATGATGAGTCTCTCTCATTTGACCGTAAACAGAACACACTAATAAATTGATCACTGGCACCTTGATCAAGTTTCTAGGCTGAGGTAACTGAAAATCATTTAATGTGAGAATTAGCTGAAAAAATTTAGGTTTCTTAGTTTGAAGAAGAGAAAATCCAGGAACTGCCTGAGAGTTATAATGTACCTGAAGGCAGGCAGGCACATGAAAAAAACGTATGAAAATAACTCTGGAGAATAGAATATGACCCCCAAATGGCAGTTACAGCACAGTAGATTTTGTCTCAACATAAGGAAAACCTCTTGAAATTTGAATGGAATGAATTCTCCTGCCACAAGAAAAGCTCTAAGTAAAAAAGCCACCAGGCCACTTGTCAAGGATCCCTTCATTGTCTGAAATGTTTAACTAATGAACCTTTAAATTTTCTTCTAAGACCCCATTAATATGGTATCTATGTAGCAAAATATAAATAAATGGAATCATTCCACCTGACACTGTAACATAAATGGGAGGTAATTACATTTATAGAGTATATGTGTTATTACTAGAGATAAACCTTAGCTCTTCGGTGTCTATAGATCAATGATGTCAACACAGTTATATGCTGGACTTTGAGCTAGTGAGGTTGAACGTAAAACAGAATTAGAATGCATTCGAGTTGATGAAATAGGCTTCACTTTTTTCATAATTGGAAAGCATAGGTCAATCAGCAGGCCTGTCCAGGAACAGAAACAGGCTACAGAGGAAAAAAATTAATAGTTTTCAGTTCCCCTGCTTATGTGGGTCACACAGGGGACGGGACAGAAAGGAATCCGCACACGCCTATACACACACTCCTGGTAACAGTCAGAAACCAGGCTTCTGTGACTATCATTTCCAGTCAGCTTATGAGCAAACCTTCCCCTTCTGAATTGGGTGATCTTTGCCACTGAGGTGAAGAAGAGTTTTATACTTTTGCTCCTCTCGAGAGATAAATTTGTCAGATTGAAAGATCATTTTTGTCCTTGGGTTGAGGCTACAATAAAAAGCACAAAGAATTCTAGATTATCTCTTGTCTCTTCTGATTTTAAGATCTATGATTCAAATGGTTCCTTTCTCACAGTAATATAATGAGGGGCTGAGGTTGTGGCTCAGCGGTGGAGCTCTTGCCTAGCACGTGCACAGCCCTGGGTATGATCCTCTGCATCACGTAAAAATAAATAAATAAAATAAAGGTATTGTGTCCAACTACAACTAAAAAGTAAATATTAAAAAAATAAAATAATGAAACTCATTTCTTGCAGATTTAGAGGAAAGAACTCTCACTATGTGATGGCTCTACTTTGTACATCAGTCTTGAGCTTTTGCTTTGATGAATCAAACTTTGGAAGGCTCTTTGCTATAGACCTGGGATGCCCACATATTTGTATCTCCTCTTAACAGTCTTTGCCTCACCCTACCTCTCCACTTAAAGTCAAAGCTTCTGCTGCTCAGCAGTGAGGCAGGGACTCTGAAGGTAGAGGTGTAGAAAGAGCACACACATCCTCTAGTCTATGGAGATGGGGGAAATGGATCTGTCCAGGTGTCATGGGAATCACATGGTGTGAACACCTGGAGCTCTCCCAGTCTTAGAGAACACCAATGACTTGACTTAAGGCTACTGTCATTCCCCCAAAGAAATAAAACCTGAAGACCAAATAGGAACTTTTAAATATTCCATCAATATTAAAAAACACTATAATTTATATACCCAATGTCAAATTTAAATAATGTAAAGATTAAACAATTCTAAAATATGCTACAAAAATAGAAAAAGCTCCATTTTACTGAAAGCCTTTACAGAAAATTCATTCAAGTCTCTTCCCCATCCCAATCTTCAGGAGCAGGACACTGAAAAGACTCAGATAAGACTCAGATACCAGGAATGAAGACGCGAATAAGTTAGTGATTACATATACAATGCCTACTTTCTGCTTTATAGGCAACAGAATGCCCTACATAACAAATTACAGATATTCTATTGATCTCCAAAGTAAGGGACAAGAGGATTACTAACAGGAATGGAGCCTTAGAAGACCATAGATTGACGGTAGGTAAAATGCAGCCCTTTGTTCTAAGCAATGTGCAAGTTAGGTGGATGTTAACAGCTTCAGCTATTTCAAAAGCTAAAAACAAACCCACAGTAATAAGGATACCATGGTCTAGGCACAAAAATCTGGGGCACATGGACAGAGGGACCTGACAGTTCTGTGACTATCCAGAGAAACTGAGGAGGGGTCTCTAGGCTCTTCCATGGGACAAAAATATATTTCATCATAATGAAGCAAAAGATCGAAAGAAAAGTAGGAAATGAAATTATTTTAAATAAGCAAGCCTACTCTAGCAGCAAGTGTCCACAATCTACCTGCTGGCCAGACTAAGAGTATATTAGCTCAGGAATTGGCTAATGAAACTAAGCTATTAGCTCTGAAACTAAGCTCAATGTTTTCAGAATTTGCTCCTTAGCAGGTTAGAGGAAGATAGGGATGAATATGTACCTAATATAGATCATATATTTCTGTGTCATGGTTAGCTAAGGAGGTGTCTATATCCTGCCATTTAGGAAGCTTTCTGAAGGCAGGAAAGGCTTGGAATAGTGACTAACTTATAGCAAGTGCTCAATAAACATTTGCTATGTGAATGCAATAGTTCAATTGAGCTGTTCCCATGTGGAGACTGAATGCATTAATGACTCTCATGGATGGCCTGCACCACCACTTTGCAGTTCCTCCCTTTAACAGGTATAGCCTATTTCCTTCCCGCTTGAAATGAGCTGGCCTAATAACTCATTTTAGCCAAGGTGATGTTACAGAACTGTCACTGTGTTATTTCCCAGTTTAGTCCTGGAGAAACTTTGCAGTTATGCATCTTCCCTTGTAGAAACCAGCTGTGATTTGAGAATAAGCCTGGGCTTCATCCTGCAGGAGAATGAGAGGACACATGAGGACCTCAGCTGCCCATGAGATGATCTGGGACCAGCCTATGAGCAGCCTACACTCAAACATGAGAGAACCCAACTAAAATGAGCAGAGAAGCCTGCCTGACCCACAGCTGGCCACAGATGCATGAGGGAAACCACCTGAGGCCAGAAGAACTGTCCACTTGACTTCTAGCCTCATGAGAGATGAGAAGTGGCTGCTGCTTTAAGTCACTGTTTTGTAGAAGTTCATTACACAGTAATAGTAAACTGACCCACCTCATTAAATGTCAATTGTTGGTTCTTTATTACTGATCTTATTTTTTAATGTTTATGATCTCTTTTAGCTCCTAATAATTTCATTCAAAATAAAAAGCAAAAGGAATCCTTATCATCAATTCAGTTTTAAGTTATCTCTCCACATGTCCTTTCTTTTTCCCCCCTCACCTGCCTCTACTTAATAAAGTCCTCATTTATTTCTCAGTTTTTCCATTTAAGTCAGGCTTTGGCTCATTCCCAGGTAGCCATTCTAGTACTAACCCTATCTGCATAATATGTTAGGATTATCACCATAAAACATATGAGTGATTATGTCATTCACATCTTCAAAAAATTCAAACCTTTCCTATCATGCACATTTTAGTGTGAACTACTCATATGGCCAATCGCTTCTCACATTTTTGTCCCAACACCCCTTTTCATTCTGTGTCACAATACACTCCCCCTGGCCTTATGTCCAGCCATACCAGCCTGCCTCCACCATGCACCAAACATGTTTTCTGCTCTTCCCCTTCATATTTTTGTTCAACTCATTTTCTGTGCTTGCAATCCCCCACTTGAAATACCATTCAAAGCCATGCACTCCAAGGAGCTATATGCTAACCTCCTACTATATGTAAAAAAAGGAACATTAATAATATTGACTTAGACTAAAAATCAATAGATTGTGTTAATGACAGTATCCTGGGTGTGATATTGTTTTGCAAAATGGTACCTGAATAGGGAAAATGGCATAAAGAATATAACATAGGATCAGGCTATACTGTTTCTTACAACTGCATGTGAATCTACAATAATCTCCCAACAAAGAAAAATAATAATATTGACTTAGTATATACTATGAGAAAACTTCGTGTTAAGCACCTGATGCATTATTTTAAAATCATAACACTAATATGGTGACAAAACTACCATTACCACTTTCCATGTGTTATAGACAAGCAAACCAAGACAAGATTAACCAATCCCACATCAAATATCTACTCAGAGGCAGAGCTTACATGTGACTTTAGGACTACAGGGCAGAATATATTATGCTGTGTCAGGTTTTCATTTGAACGTACATATCTATTATAATAAATTAAACTGAAATACAAAGTAGTTAAGTGACTTGCCCAAACTGACAGCAGCAGGACTAGATCATGAATCAATATATTTTGAAAGCCCCAAATTCATGCATGTTTTTGCTACCTAGGAAAACATTATCACTAACTGGTCTCTCTAGCAAAACTGAAAAGAGTTTTGCCTTTGCCCATTTATTCCAAGTAAGAATGCCTAAACTATAAACTAAGCAGGTACTTTTTATTTTCTCCTACTGTGGTAATCATCTATAACTATTCAGCCAGAGAGCCAAGACTAGAGGAAGAAATTAAATCTAAAGCCAAATTATAATAATTTGGGGCTTAATTTGATTCAAACTGTCAGAAAACGTTCACTCACTAATCCTGTTAATAAACAACTGAACGGAATTTCCATATCCCCAATTGTGCTTAATTCTGTCAGGACCATATATGCTGCTCTGATACGATGAACATATAAATCTCATTCTGTCAAACTTTACATACAGATCTCTCACAGAAGGAACTGTACTTCCTTTCAATCACATGCAACATCAACCAAGGCAGTCCCCAGTCCTATTGGATGCACTTTCATACTTAGAAAAGCAGACCTACATCTGGCCTATGTGGTTGAGTGTCCAAAAGCTTTGGCAAATACAGGCCTGGTGAGTCAGGGATGAGAGAGATCTGCCCACAAACATTAGGGCTGGAAGAAAAAATAAAAACACCCTAGATGAATACAAACCCAGGTGAACCATGTAAGCTTGGAAACAGCTTTTTTACTAACTCAAAGGGGAATAAAGGAAAACTGACACAGCTTGTTTTGCTGCTATGCCTGCTGTCCATTCCCTTTCTGTGTCAATGCAGGCTGCACAGCAGGTAGGGGCCGCAGCCAAGAGCAGTAGGGCTACAGAACTCTATTCAAAAGTGCTTAGTTCTCCCAGTTTGAGACTCTCCACAATAGAGAGACAACAAATGCAGACTTCAAAGGAGAAAAGAAAATGTGTAGAGGGAGCCTCCTCATCCTAGGAGCCTTTGACAGACAGCTCTTACCTGATGCTTTATGTTTATCCTCTACCTCCCAAAACTTGTCCAAGAAGTTCGATTAAATTTTATTTTTCTTAAGATTTATGAAAACAGATTAAGGAGTCACTGGATGAAATGCAGGATCAGGCTTAATGTAGGCCAGCAAAAGTATCCACTGAACATTATTTGAAAAACTTTTTAAGTTTATAAGGAGCCCCTCTTTGGAAACAAACAAACCAACTTCAGTTGATTTCCTGAGCTCTTTAGTCTTTCATTGCTTAGCATAAATGTATCATCAGGAAAGCTGAAGATTCTATTTTATACAATCTAGGAGAGGAAAGAAATGGCAAGTAAGGTGAGTTTTTGCTGCTTCAGATGCTCTTAAAAAGAAAAAAAAATAATTAAATTCTAGGGCTGTACACCTGCTTGCCAGAAAACATCTGCATTATTTTAAATGTTCTTTCCTCAAAGGCTGACTTAACTGAGCCATTGCCTCTCTCCAGGTCCCACTGCATGCAATGTGAAAGCTTATTAGCACTCCTGCCAAAGGGCAGGCAGCACCAGGAAAATCAAATCAAACACAAATAATAGCCAATTCAGCTAGACAAAGATCTTATGGGAAAAAAGAGGAAGAAACGAATGTTCATAAGATTTGTAAATATCTAAGGCTTTCATATATCTTCTTCCCCTAATTTAGGCCTGTAACTATGACTACTAACTCCAAGACATGTAACAGATTATCAACAAGTTTGAAGATAAAGTTCAGGCTAGGGACAGTGTTGGGGCTCAGAAAAAGATACTCCTAAATATGGCGCTCTGGCATGCTAAGTACTTCAAACTAAAGACACTGGAAGAGCTTCAGAAGCAAAGCCTCTCTGACTTTCTCCTGTCCTACTTCCTCTGGATCCCTGTTCTCTTCCAAGGAAGGCCATAGAAACTGAAAATTCCGCCCCCCTCCCATGGCAGGTCATAGAAACTAAAACCTCTCTCCCCCAGAGCCAATCAAAAGAAATATTCCTCTAACCTTCTTCTGCCTTTTGTATAACAGCTGGCCAAGAAGAAATTCTCTGACCTACCTTTTCTTCTAGTAAATCTAAGATCTTCATTCCACATGGGTGCTGCCTGCCTTGTACCCAGGAGGAAGGAATGCTATACAGAGAGGCCATGAAGAACCTGGACAGACGGGCTTTGCTGGGGTTTTGCTCTCAGTCAATTACATTAGATCACACCTTTCAATCCACACAAATACCTACACATTGTCCATTCTCCATCAAATGTAAGTATAAAGACAGATGTCTTTCCCTGGGTGTTTGGGTCTTCATTCTGAAGGCTATTATGTCACCCAGAACACTGATGAAGTTAACATACTCTGCTTCTCTCTTGATGACTATCTTTTGTTATAGTGTGACTGCCATGAGTGTGGAAAGACATCACATCTTTCCACGCCTACAGGAACAATCTTCATGTAATGCACATTTGTAAAAATAAAGTTCTCAAGTTCTCTACCTCACTAATTAGTCAGTTTCCAATCTATGAATGTATCACATTCCAAAAATTAATTCTTAGTTATTTAGAAATCCAAATTAGAAATCACATTGATCAAATATAATAAAGGTGAACGCAATCTCATGCCAGCATGCAAACCCCAATGGATCTTGAAAACACCAGAAAGAAACTTCTGGTAGCCCAGGGCCTCTCAGGGCCATAAACCAATGAAGGCCTGTTGAACATTAAGTCCCTTTGGGACCAGTATCCTGACATTTCAGAGCCAAGAGCATGGAGAAGTAATAAAACAGCAGGTTCTATCTGGGTAGTTTCTGTGGCAACTGCTGGGAGGTGCAGGTAGAAGAGGAGGAAAGACGTACTATTTATTCTAAAGTTAGGCAGATATCAGAGGAAAGGAGATGGTGTGTGAAGTAGCTTTCCACTTTGTTCCTAAGAAAAGATGCTGCATTTAGGAGACAAAACTGGACTCTTATAATATTAGAGAGGCCACTATAATGTTCAACATAGTGTACTAAATTTTCAGCATATATTCATTAATATAATAAACATTTCCCTCATCTCTGATTATAACTATCACATGCTAATTATAGAAAAAATATAATCTAAAACTAGAATAAAAGACCTTGTCAATATACTCAACTTGTACCAAGAATTTGCTATAACCATAGAATTTTTGCCTTGTAAAGGAGCTCTGGAGGTCATCTACGCCAACGCCTTAGTTTTAAAAGTAAGGTCACCAAGGGAAGGAAAAATTAAGTGATTTCCAATCACTTAGACTTTGAAGTTACCTGGTGCCCATTGGGAACACTATTTTATGTGTCTCTTCTATAAACTTTAGCTCCCCTTCTTTTAGGAACCTTTAATTTCCCTCTATTGATGCTTCCCGTGAGAGACCTCCCTCACACCCAGAAAGTCTGTTTACCTGAAGGAAAGACTTAAAAGCTTCAGTTAAAGCATTGCATCTCCCTTTGGACTCTGCTGGAACCATCTTTGCTGCCACCAAAAGACCACTTCCCTTTCCTCCAAAGGAGGACATCCCTGCCCCAGAGCACCAGGCCTTTAGCCATAGTTGTCACCAAGCAAGTGGAAGATGAAGCTAGCAACAGAGCAGTAAACCTCCTGCAAACACTGAACTCACTTAATTGCTGACCATCTGATTAACAGCTTATCTCCACATTTCAACTCAGCCCCAGCTAAATCTCTCGCATTTCTTGCCAAAGGCATCTTTAAAAGTCCGAATTTTTTTTCCTATAGACATTTAAAAACCTCAATTAAACAAGACAGAATGTTTTAAAAATAGTCAAATAGTGTTTTATCCCATAGCCCTGAGTGTTGGAGGTTATAAACTCTTATATTCAACAAAGTCACTACAGGATTCATGCCAGAGTCCCAGGATGACATGAAAAACCACTGACAACAGTGCAATAATAGTATCCCATTAGCAGTCCAGATCTTAAGTGGCAATAACTGCAAAAGATGTTGCCATTAACCTAAGTAAATGTGCCTTCCACATGCCCTCAAAAAGGTTCCAAAGCTGGCAGCAGCTTAAAGTAGTTGAATAAGAAAAAGGGGTGGCACAGCTCAGGGTGCCCAGTTTCCTGGTATCCCTTGGGTCATGATTATTTTGGTGGAAAGTACTTTTGTGTTAGATCTAAGTGTCAGTCCAAGATCAATTTTTAGTGACTCTGAATATTTTGAGACATTGTCTAACCGTATTAGCCTTAGTCTCAGTTATAAACTGGTGTTGATGACTGTACCCTATACAAGTTTCTTGTGAGAATCAAATTACTCAGGGTTATGCATTATAATTTGGCAAAGTGATGAGTACAAGGAAGTCCTCAGAGTGTTAGCTATTTTTAAAAATCTGATTAATATGACATCTTTCAGAGTTCCCCACCACCACTGATATCAACTGAAATTAATTTAATATTACTATTATCCACAAGTAAAATTGGGAAGAGGGTTTTGATGGTAGTCAGAGAGAGAGTAAGTGAGAGAAACAATCTCTTGCTTCTTCACCATCCTCTTTCCCTCTTCAGGCCATAGAGCATCTAGGGCAACGCATTTATGTACACAACTGGTCTGTATTAAAGTGCAAAAGGGCCCCAGGACATGCATAACCATAGACATGAGGTGAATCAGAAGTAAAATTTCATGTTACTTAGCATGGTATGGGTTTTTAGCATCATTCTCCCCCATGTAGCCCCTGATTCTTGGTCTCAGCTGGGAACAGCTCCTCCTTTGAGACACTGGCCCAGCTTTCTCAGTTTTCATCTTCCCCAGAACTGGGGGATGCAAAGTATTGTCCAGTTCAGGCCTGAATCTATCCTCGACTTCCCTGGCCTCCACCTACCTGTTCATCTCAGGCACAGTTCCTCTGTCGTAAATCTTTCTAATCTTCAGCATGCAGGGCCCTTGGTCCTCTCACAATATGCCTGCAGGGACTCACCTACTACTCTTCAATCCTACTATGTCCTCTAGACTCCATCTGTCCCGTTTCCTCAGACTTCCCTATCCAATTTATCCCAAGTATTTCCAATCTGAGTCTTCTCATTCTCTTTGAACTCTTAACATCTCTGTTTTCCTTGAACTAATGATACATTTAATAAAATCAAATATACACAAATACTTATTTTTTTAAACACGGTTCCCTTCTCATAAATCCATCTGACCACATACATACAAAAGACAACACCAAGAGGCCTGCAGAGGCCACTCGTTGTATTTTCCATAAACTTTCAGATAATTACATTTAATAATAGTCACTTCCCATGAACCCTCTGTGAAAAATCATTTCTTCCAGTTGTTTTAGGAGAGGTGGAGTCATTGCCCATTGGTTCTGGGCAGTAACTTTACAAAATACATAATAGAAACTTCAGACTTAGAGAAGATGCTTACTCTTGTTCAAGATGTTGAAGTGAATTTAGAAAAAAATTATTAAAACTCAAGCCAGGGCTGAAAGCAGAAGCAAAGGTGGACAGTTGGTCTAGACAAGACTGAAGTTGAAGTAAGGACTGAAAGCGTGAGTGCCGACATGAGAGGCAGAGCCACACACCAAGGGCTGGTGTTGTAATGGTAGTAACAAGGCTGGCACCATACCCTGGAGACGACACTAGTTGTGGAAGGACACAGGATTTGAGCCTAAGCCCAGCATCAAGGAGAGGAGAACGCCACTCAGAGGAGCCCTCCAGGTGGCCCTGTCTTGCTTTGGCACAGGTCACAATATAATAGAAAAAGAGAAATGACGGTGCAGGAAGAAATAAGGGGGCTTAAGTGGAATCTGTCCATGACAACAGGGTTAACATCTCATCTCTGTGAAAGGCTCACAGAATTGTAAATGCAAAAAGGCATCCATAAGATTGCACCACAGAGAGTACATTGTGCTCTGTTTCCTATTAGGGAGCCTACAGTTTCCTTATGATCTTCCAAGTTAACCATAAGAATAACCATCTTCTGTTTGCTCTTTCACTCTTCCACACTCTTATGAGGTAGAATTTATTTTAACTGAAATATAAATATCAGAAAACTGAATCTCAGAGAGACTGAGGGACTTGCCCAAGGCTACAGAGGTAGTAGGTGTTGGGCTGGGATTGAACCATAAGTGACTCCACATTCTGTGCTCTCTTCAGTGAGCCTCAGCGATGTCCTGAAAGGCACCTGGTGGCCTAAACCCAGGAAGGTTGGGTCCCAGCATGAGCCAGCACTGGCATTTTCAGTGTTTGGGCATGTTCTAGAAACTAAGGGGTAGATTTTTCAGATGTCTACTTTCACACACACACACACACACACACACACACACACACACACACACACACAGGAAGAACTCCCTGGGGAAGCACTGACCTTAAGAAGGAATCAAACAAATCTAATCCACTGACAGAGCTAAAGCCATAAGATGGGAGGAGTGTTTAGAAGTCACCATGGCAACCATCACTTCAGCCTCTCCCCATCCTGGCCTGTGGGTCCTCAGGGAGTAAGGAAGGAGGAGACTTAAGTAAAAACTTAGGGAACTTTTTGATTAAAACCTTTGTAAGATATTTTTTTAAAGGGAATAATTTTTTAATATCTTTATTTTAATTATTTATTTTATGTGCTGAGGCTTGAACCCAGTGCCTCACGCATGCTAGGCAAGCATTCTACCACTGAGCCACAACCCCAGCCCAAGATATTAACTTATGTCCATTCATCTTTGGTGTATCACATAATCAAGGAGAAAAGTTTTTCTCCCAGACACTTCACCAGAGCCCACGTTAAAGCTTTAGCACCATGAGGGCTCTGGTACACTTAAGGAAGGTGATTAGTGGGGAACTGCTAATTAGAACTGGGTCTGAAGGAAGACCATGGTCTCAATATAAGTACACAGCAGGATCTGGCAGAGGCCATGGTGCCAGGCAGATGTCATGGTGCTCAGTGGAAGCAGTAGCCATACCTAACACAGAGAGTAGTGCCTGGTCTGATGAAGACAACAGGAGATAGCAGTGGTATCAAGGAAAATCCAGGACACACACAGAAAATGGTGACCATTCTCAGCAGACATTACCCCGGAACTGTGTGTGAACTTGTCATATGCCTTCCTGAGACCTCTACAAAGCACATCAGGGAAAGATGACTTTGTGGGAGATGTGGTCTTAAATGAGTAGGCAAGAGCAAGAATCAACAGGAGTTGGGCTGTTATCCATATTATGCCTATACAAAGTGGTAAGGCCTGGGGAAGTCAGTGTTATGTGTGATATTCCTAACTGCATTTGTGATGTTTGTAATTTAGATTAATCCTCAAACCAACCTGAATATGATGGGAAGTCATGCAACTCACAAACCCTAAGTCCACAAGAACATTTTGGAATGTACTTATCCTCTAACCGGAAATGCATTCAGCACATTCCCTCCTTTCTGAACAGAATGAACTGAGCACTAATGACCATGCAAATGTGGTTCTTCTCTTCTCACACTCTTCTTTGGACTATGTTTCCTCCTTTGAATCCACCCCTTATCAGTAACCTAGCCTCAGCAACTCTCTCCACAACATAGATATGGCCTTTGCTCTTCCAGTGGCTTTCTCCCGGGTTTGGCCCCTTCTCTGAATGGTGCATTCCAATAAGGACTCACCACAGCCCGTGTCTCAGCATCTGAGCTCAATCAGTCAGTTCTCATCACAATCAAATTTTGGGGGAGAAGAAACAGGAAGGGGACAAAGGTTTAACTCCTTTGAAATCTATGTCTTCAACTCCTTATTTAAAGTGAGGAAAAGTTAAAGCAAAGGTGAATAGTTTCCAGGTATCTACATCCTTGAGTAAGGTCTCTCTCCATTTCAATGTAAGTACATTTTCAAAGGAATCTCTTTACTACATGAAACTCTTAACTAGAATGAGCTATCACCAAAACACTATCATCCCTCAGCTGACTCCTCTATTATGACACCTTATCTCCTTCAAATAATAATAATAATAATAATAATAATGATAAATAAATGAAAAAAATCTCCAAGAGGCCACAAAGATTTGATGGCATCCAGGAAAATAAAATACTATTACATCAATACATCACCAGAAAGAAATCCCTTTACAGTTGTCCGATAGGGAGGTCAGTTTTCTCACAAAGATTTTCCAAATAATTAAGTAATCAGAAGAAATGGGCCAAAAATAAATAAAGTTAGCTATGGAGTGGCAAGTTGTAACTCTGCAAAATCCTGGTAAGTGCTCTCCACTCACCAAGCCTCAAAATACACATGCCCCTTTCTGTTCAGTGATGACAATCTAATTCAGGTTGTGTCCTCCCAGGAGGTGATCCAGGAGTCCAGATGGACATCAACTTACCTTGTCTTCCTGGGCATCAAAGCCAGACTGCACTGCAGGTGTGTGCTGAAATTCGGCTCCCTTTCTCTGCTGCCAGCAAGCCTGGCCAGGAGAGAAGCTGCCACATGCCTAGAGCCAGCTCCTGGGTGGCTGGTTAAGGCCCAAAGCCCTAGGATTCTTTGGGTTACTTTGACATTTCAGGACCTAAAGTAGCAAACAGAGTCTAGCTCTGCTCACTCCATGTAATTCATAATGTCTAAAGTACAAAATTGTGACATGATCAGAACACACACACACACACACACACACACACACACACACACACAAAGCAGGAATGAGCATGCTTAGGATAAAGAAACTGTGACTGTTTATGTTGAGCCATGAAGAAAAATATCTAAGAACACTCAGTGGATGTAACAAGATGGGAAAAAGCTACCATATCAATATATCTAAATTTCAGAGGGCAAGGTAGATCTTGGAAGATGGTTATCATTATCAAAATATGGGTTAGATCTTCTCTAGAGAAGGAATTTAGGTTGCTATAATGTAAAACCTATATATATAGGTTTTACACTGGAAGAACTAAATTTGACCTCACCATGCATTTCTTCATCTGTTTTCTCCCTATAAAATGGGCATAAGAATAATATATAATTATATTGTTGTACATGTTGTAAGAATTCAATGAGATAATGCTTACATAGTACATTACAGTGTGTGGCAATCAGTAAGAGTCCAGTAAGTGTTGGCTATTAATGGAATGTTTAGTTCTGATATTGCCAAAGAAAAATAAATGGAAATGTAAATAGTTCTTGGAGAACAATATATACTTAAAATGTTGTAAAATATGTCCCTCCTGCAATCCTGACTGCAGGAGCCCTGTTTGGGGAGATGGATGAGATTGCAGTTGGCTGCAGGCCATGGAGAAGTTTGAGCATTGCCGCCTTCCATGGTCTCACGGGACTTGGCCCGAGATCTCACGGAACTTGGCCCAAGATCTCACGAGACTTGAGCGGAGATCAGAGCGGGTCGGGGCCATTTTGGTTGTTGGAGGTGCATGGATGGCGTGTCAGGGTGTTGTTGGAGCTGGAGAGAGTAGCTGACAGAATAAAGAGCCTGTTTGTTTCCAGTCTGCCTCTGAACTTATTCCCGCGGCTTTGCTGCTCCAAGCAGCCATTGCTTCAGGCGGCAACAGGTGGCGACCCGTTCGGGGACTTCAGAGCGGACAGGTAAGAACTGAAAGGTCTCTAAAGATGGGTTCGAATATAACTAAATCCCAAGGGATAGAGGCTATGGAAAGAATCCTTGATATACTTGACTCCGTTGTCAGTGAGGAGGATTTAGAAAAAAGTGAAAGTGATCAAGAAAGCGTAGCTTCCACTGGGTCAACCAAGACCAGCAAAGAGAGTATTAGAAGAGTCCCAAAAATGACAAAAATCCAAGCTGTTAGAGCTATTCGGGAGTTATTTGAGATAGCTGAAGAATACTTGCTCTTCATGGAACCTGGGACTCAGGATATTGCTGTCAGTGAAATTAGCAGTAGTGAGGAATCTAGTAAAAGTGATCCTGAGAAAATGAGGAAAAAGAAACTAAAAAAGACCAAGAAAGAGGACTGTCAAGTAGAGGAACAACTTGTGTCCTCTACTCCCCATGGGTGGAATCCATTACATTATGTTTGTGGAAGCTCAAGCACCAATGTGTGTGAACAAAAATCAACTTTAATTTTCTAATCTAATAATTCTATTTTTTAGTTTGACAACTCGCCTCTTGACTCAGTGCTGCAATAGCACTGCCTTTCCTTTAATAATTGATGCTTGAGTTTCTAGGTAGAGGGCCTGAAGATTTGCCGGTGGCATTGTCTAGACATAAAAAAGACGACTGCTGCTACAGCTGCAGAGATCGCGGTTGCTGCAAGCATCCCTGCTACTCAGGCATCAAACAACCTCACCAACAGTGTGGCCTCTGCTCTACATGCATGGGGCCTCCTAGACCAACGTGTTATAATAGTGGACATTTTGATCTTTCATTGTTTGGGACTTTACGGGACAATGCCTTGCGAGTATTTGTCTAGAAAACTCAGTGTGTTACTTGATACAACTTAGGTCCCCTGATTTGTTTAAAAAATTTGATATGCTATGCAATTTGGCTCGTCAGCAAAAGGCTTGTCGCCTTAAAGCCGTACCATCTCCTCACAGTTGGATGGCTGTTAGTCATCATACACAGTCAATCCTGAAGGGCTCCATTGGATGGCTGGTTAGCCAATGACGGGTAAGATCCCCAGAGGGGAACAACCTAAGACAGGCACAGTCGCACGGGACAGTCTCATGTGGCCGACATATCAACCTAAGACAGGAGTCAAGGGCACAGCCTTGATTATCCGATGATGGGTAATAATGTTGGTTGCACATGGACGTCCTAGAGCATCCCCTCTTTTAAAACAAAAGGGGGGAAATGCAGGAGCCCTGTTTGGGGAGATGGATGAGATTGCAGTTGGCTGCGGGCCGTGGAGAAGTTTGGGCATTGCCACCTTCCGTGGTCTCACGGGACTTGGCCCGAGATCTCACGAGACTTGAGTGGAGATCGGAGCGGGTCGGAGCCATTTTGGTTGTTGGAGGAGCATGGATGGCATGTCGGGGTGTTGTTGGAGCCAGAGAGAGAAGCTGACAGAATAAAGAGCCTGTTTCCACTCTGCCTCTGAACTTATTCCCGCAGCTTTGCTGCTCCAAGCGGCCATCGCTTCAGGTGGCAACATTGCTCTTCATGGAACCTGGGACTCAGGATATTGCTGTCAGTGAAATTAGCAGTAGTGAGGAATCTAGTAAAAGTGATCCTGAGAAAATGAGGAAAAAGAAACTAAAAAAGACCAAGAAAGAGGACTGTCAAGTAGAGGAACAACTTGTGTCCTCTACTCCCCATGGGTGGAATCCATTACATTATGTTTGTGGAAGCTCAAGCACCAATGTGTGTGAACAAAAATCAACTTTAATTTTCTAATCTAATAATTCTATTTTTTAGTTTGACAACTCGCCTCTTGACTCAGTGCTACAATACCACTGCCTTTCCTTTAATAATTGATGCTTGAGTTTCTAGGTAGAGGGCCTGAAGATTTGCCGGTGGCATTGTCTAGACATAAAAAAGACGACTGCTGCTACAGCTGCAGAGATCGCGGTTGCTGCAAGCATCCCTGCTACTCAGGCATCAAACAACCTCACCAACAGTGTGGCCTCTGCTCTACATGCATGGGGCCTCCTAGACCAACGTGTTATAATAGTGGACATTTTGATCTTTCATTGTTTGGGACTTTACGGGACAATGCCTTGCGAGTATTTGTCTAGAAAACTCAGTGTGTTACTTGATACAACTTAGGTCCCCTGATTTGTTTAAAAAATTTGATATGCTATGCAATTTGGCTCGTCAGCAAAAGGCTTGTCGCCTTAAAGCCGTACCATCTCCTCACAGTTGGATGGCTGTTAGTCATCATACACAGTCAATCCTGAAGGGCTCCATTGGATGGCTGGTTAGCCAATGACGGGTAAGATCCCCAGAGGGGAACAACCTAAGACAGGCACAGTCGCACGGGACAGTCTCATGTGGCCGACATATCAACCTAAGACAGGAGTCAAGGGCACAGCCTTGATTATCCGATGATGGGTAATAATGTTGGTTGCACATGGACGTCCTAGAGCATCCCCTCTTTTAAAACAAAAGGGGGGAAATGCAGGAGCCCTGTTTGGGGAGATGGATGAGATTGCAGTTGGCTGCGGGCCGTGGAGAAGTTTGGGCATTGCCACCTTCCGTGGTCTCACGGGACTTGGCCCGAGATCTCACGAGACTTGAGTGGAGATCGGAGCGGGTCGGAGCCATTTTGGTTGTTGGAGGAGCATGGACGGTGTGTCGGGGTGTTGTTGGAGCCAGAGAGAGAAGCTGACAGAATAAAGAGCCTGTTTCCACTCTGCCTCTGAACTTATTCCCGCAGCTTTGCTGCTCCAAGCGGCCATCGCTTCAGGTGGCAACACCTGACCAACTACAGACCCTAAAGTAGAGGACCAGATCCTAGATTTTGGGACTTTACTTCATTCTTAGGCTCAGCCTGGATAATCAGGCAGACTCCTTGGCTATCTTTCTCTTTAACCTCACTTTGTGAGTGGAAGGAAGAGGACCAAAGTGCAATCACAGGGCACAGGTATGATCAACTATAGTTGGGCTTACAAATTACCATACAAACTCTTCCCCAACTCAGAAAAGCTTTTAAGACCATTTGAAATTGAAATTGAAATGTCCATTAACCTTGAAAGCAGGCAATTAGTAATACAAATATTAAGTCACCTTATAAAAGAAAAAGAAAAAGATCAACTCATTTAAAAACCTTTGTGAGATAAACAGGCTTTCTGCAGCACATCTAGCCTCTTCCATCTGGCCAAACATTCCCATTCATCACTCCACCACTTGATTTGCCTTTTCCCTGCAGGCATCGGGGCATGAATTAAAAGGCCTTAAGGTCCATCCAGTCCAAGCTGCTCATTTGAACAGATGGGGAATTGAGACCTGAAGAAATTAAGGTATTTTCCAAGAATTCCAATTTGGAGGCAAAACTTGTACAAGATCCTGGTTTTCCTAATTATCTACCATATCTGACATGTTTCTTCTCACCTTCAAGATTTGATTATGACATGGAATATGATCCCACTACTTCTCTCTATTTAGACTGTCAGCCCCTTAAAGGAGTATAAAGTGTTCTTGAATATCTCACTCACAGCAATAAGTAAGCAATTAGAAGTATTAGTCTATTCAGACCGCTACAGCAAAATATCATAGACTAGGTAGTTCAGAAACAACAGAGATTTATTTCTGGAGGCTAGGAAGTCCAAGATACTGGCAGATTTGATATCTAAGTGCCATTTTCTGGCTCAGAGACAGTGTCTTCCTCACATGGAAGACTGGGGTATCTCTCAAGACTGTTTGATAAGGGTTCCATTCACAAGTGCTCTGTCCCCAAAACCTAATCACCTCCTGTGTTAATCAACTTTTTTGTCATTGTGGCCCAAATACATGATAAGAACAACTTAGAAGAGGAAAAGTTTATTTGGGGCTCAGGATTTCAGATATCTCAGTCCATGGTCAGATGTCTCCATGACTCTGGGCCTGAGGTAAGGTAGAGCATCATGATGAAAGGGTAGGGTGTAGAACAGATGCTCACCTCATGGCATCCAGGAAGTAGAGCGAGGAGGAGAAGCCAAGGAGACAAGATATAATCTCCCAAAGGTACTCTCCCAGTGACCTACCTCCTCCAGCCAAGTCCCACCTATCTACGTTATCACCCAGTTAGTCTATACAAACTAGGATGGACTGATTAGATACTGAGTGCTGTAACCTAATCATTTCACCTCTATTGCTCCATTAACATAGGAGCTTTGTTGGGGGACACCTCACATCCAAACCTTAATACCTCCCAAAGGTACCTCCTAGTATCCTCACCTAGGGGCTTAGAATTTCAATATATGAATTTCAGGGAGACACAAACATTCAGACCTGAGCAAATATTGAAACTTTCCTAAAACAATGCTACCAAGTAGAGAACCCAGCTCCCCTTTGAACAGAGAATTGTTTATACTGTTTCACTCAAGTTAGCCATAATATTGCTAACAATGCTGAAAAGTACCTACTAGTTCTCAGAATATGGGTAGGATCTGTCTAACCATTTTCATAGGCCCAATTTCATGCAAGTGGGTGGAAACTACATATTTTGAGTAATGTAATAATCAATTGATCTCCTATTTCCATATAGGATTAAAAGCCATTAAATAAATAACTAGTTTTTCATGATCTGCAAGACAGAGGTAATGCAATACAGAGGTAATTCAATGAGTGTAAAACTCTACAAACAGACTTGCCATGATCTTTATCTTTAAAAATTTTATAGAGGCTGGGGCTGTGGCTCAGTGGTAGAGTGCTCGCCTAGCACGCGCACGGCCCAGGTTTGATCCTCCACACCACGTAAAAACAAAGGCATTGTGTACAACTAAAAATTTTATAAAATAACACTGTCTCACTTGACCAGCTCAGCTGTTCTCCTGCATGAAACACAAGCTGGACAGGGACCATCCTGTGATCCCTCTGTGCTCCCTTACTTTCTGCTACTTGATTACAATGATATCCTAGCCATAACAAACTCTTTACTTGAATCACATGTCCTACCTCCTGCCCCTCGAAGGTTCCATTTTTAGGAAGCTTCCTTACCTACTCAATCACACTCATCCCTTCTTTGAAGTCATTACTGTGTTTTGGAAGATCTGGGATGAAACTCCAGATCGTTCATTTCCAATAATGTCCTGGGTGACAGGGATGCTGCTGGTCCTCAGACCACATCTGAATATCAAAACTCTAGAATGTATCACATGATCAACTCTATTTAACCCATCAGAACCATTCCCCTTCCTCCTTAACCTTGCTACTGAAATGCTTAAAATGGCTCTGTTAGTTTATTTTAATTTGATTTATTATTTTAGTGTTACGAAAGCAAGCAAATGTTGTCATTCATTCAGTCACTAGGGGGAAAAAGTATTCATTTTGCAATGCATCATAGCAGTTCTAAGGATACAAAATGAATAGTGCACAATCTTCCATGGAGTTAGATGTGCCAGTCCCATAACTCACTAGCTGATTGACCTTGAGGAAACCATCTAATGTGTTTGTGTTTGCTTTTTATTCTGTAAAACGAGGATAACATTCATAGATCTATAAAATATAACTATGTACCTGAACTCATAAAATACTCTAAAATATACTATAAAAATGCTTGATACACTTCTTAGAATTTGTCCAGGCTCCCATCCTATACTGTAAACTGCCCAAAGATAAGAAATATACCATCCACAAAAGTAAGTTTGGCATAGTTATTTTTACTCTAGAGAATATAAGTTCTTTTTCATTAAATGTCTGATCACTTTTATTTCTATCTTTGTGTTACATGGCTGGGGCCTTCTGGGAAACTGAGGCAGCACAAAGACACCCCCTCATCCAAAACCCAATTCTTGTGATCAAGTCATTAAGATTTCAGACATGTCTCTCAGAGTACAAGGCATGAGTTTATTGAAGGGATAGGAAAAGGGAAAGAGATCACTCTCAAGGGAAAGATAGGTTCTTTCCAATAGGAAAGGGACATTGTGTCTCTCCTGTCCTCCAGTTTTATTAGGGATCTCAGAAAAGTTTCCAGAGAGCCCCACCTAGATCTACCTCTTATCTTTTGACTGACAGCAAGATGACATCAGACTTTTAAGACCTGACTGCCATGACAATTCTAGGTTACTTTGGCCCATGTTGACCCATTCTAATTGGATCTTTTTTTGTTGTTGTTTTGTTTTGAGAAAAATGAAAAAGAATGTTTATTGCTTTGCTAGCAAAGGAGAAACACAGGGGACTCCTGTCCCAGAGGCTATGATTCTGCCCATCAGCAGGAACAGAGGACTTTTAAAGAGGTGATTCAAAGGTTACATTCCATGTGTTCTCTACTGGAGTTGTAATTCACTTGTTAATTTGGGAGATAGTAATTTCTGAGATCTTCTGGTACCAACCCCAAAGTCTGGATTACTAGTTCCTGTTGTGGGTGTGTGCTCAGGGACAGATAACTCTGCCTAAAATAGGGAAGAAAGGTAATCCTGTTTCTCTTGAAATTAGAGAGGGGGAGAGTTTAGAGAGGAGCAGGGAGAAAGGAAGAGAAAGAAACATGTTCACTTTAAAAATAAGTTGCAGTGGCAGCGCAGCAAGGGCTATATTCAAAGCATAAAGCGGGCCATTGTTACGCTGCCCCACTATATTTCGTTTCTATGGAAAAATGGTAATGACATCTCCAAGCTACTTCCTGCTGAAAGAGGGTGAAAACTGGGGGAAGTAACCCAAAGTCCTTGCTCTCTATCAGGTGGCTAATTGGATTCTTAACCATAAATTCTTACAGTCTTTATGGTTGGAGGGGTCATCCTTATCTCCCTGAGTTTTGGGATGTAGTCTGTGAAGAGGCACACACAGTCTCCCCCTTTAGGGCAACTTGGGTTCCTTTATCAACATTATTTAGTGTTTGCATTTCTCCTGCAGATAAGAGGTAGTTTGCTAGGAAGGTGAGGAAACCTATCCAATTGAGCAAGGCAGGGTTGCAGGTAAATTGCTTCTTAGAAAACAAAGTATGTAGGGGTCAGCACAGTGGGCCCATTTTATAGAACGATTCCCTTAACCTTTTTTTCCCCACCATTCTCATCTGTCTGTCCCCTGTTTCTTGGATAAGAGCACATCCTAGAGCATTCACACAGGAAGTCAGGACACATTTTTCTGAAACCCTCTACTTTCAATAGTTTATCAGTACAATGTTAAATATCTCTTGAAATTTAACAAGCTACTTCATTTCCCTGTGGCCTCTTTCTTCCATTGATCTCAAAACGTTTCCCACAATCACTGGTGCTCAATAAATATTCCTTGAATGACTGAATTAATATTAGGGTTTAACATTCATTAAATTTAAGAAAATATTGACAAGATGGGGAACTGGGGCTACAATCTATGCTCTTTCTTCCTTTTATGAACAGTTTCATCACCTGCGATCAGGACAGTCACCCATCACATCCCCTGGACACTTCTAAGGTCTTTATGCTGCACCTTGTAAGCACTTATGATTTATACACCTGCTCCTTAAGAATAGTGACACTGATATCACCGACACTGATTAGCCCTTCCCACTCCAGGCTCCCACACAGGGCCAAAGGCTCAATAAGACCAAACACATTCTGCCTCTGAGGGTGGCAGAAGTTCAGTGACATGTTGGAAAAAGGCAGAGAGAAATTCCAGGTTTTCACCACTGTTCTCTGTGCCTCTTTGCTCTAGTATTACACTGTGCTCACACTTCTAGGACTGTCAATCCAGCGCCAAATCCTCTAGGAGACACAGCCACCGGTGAGGATGAGTCCAAATGCTCTCCCATTACAGGACACCTGAAAGATTGCTAAACTCTGACCTCAGGGCGGAACCCCAGGGCCTCTCTTACCCATTGACTTCTTCTCCAGGTGCCTTTCCTGCTGCCACCACAGACAAGATTAACAAGAAGGTTATATTTAAACTTCTAAGAGGCGCTGCTGTGCCATTATGGGTCTATTTAAAATCCTCCGGGCAGCTGCAGTACATAATAACAAATCAGCAGGAGGGAGGGAGGAGAGGGAGGAGAAGGGAAGGAGGAAGGGAGGTGGTCAAGAGCATCCTGGATTGTTTCAGTGAAAAATTGACTGTCAAAAGATGGCAGGGGGCGCAGGCGAGTTAAAGATGCCACCCAGAGTGAGAGAGGGGGAGATACATGCATTAGGAGAATGTGCTAAGCAAGGGTAGGGAGGGAACCTAGGATCCCAAGGTGGAAATCTGCCATACCTAAAACCTTGCTGACTGCCTGGAAGATGTCACAGTTCCTCACTACTCTATTTCTCCCAGGGGACCCTACTGAACAATAGAAGCCCCATCCATTCAGCACAGATAGAAGATCAGCCCTGGAATATAAAGAGCTTTGATAAAAGGAACTCAAAGCACCTCCTTCAAACTCAACCAATGTGTGCCAGTTTGGTCCTTGATTCAGCATCCAATAATTCATACAGCATGAGATCTATGTCGTATTCCCTTAAAGAATGTCCCCTACTGCAATAGCCACAGAACCAGATGACTTACTTATATCTGGGCTCAGTTTTGACCTTGAGGATCCACCCCAGTTTCTGAGATCTTTACTAAACTTAAGCATAGGTCTTTTTAGCTTCTATTTACCTTAGCCTATCAAAGGATTATGGGCACTGTGGAATATTCATGACATTGACTCAGCTATTCTACACAATCATATTAATTTTCACATCCCAGCCCCATTTTCATTGATAGCATTTGTTAACCTTAGTTTGGCTCAATATTATCCAAGCTCCTGACCATTTTTATCACCCAGAGTGAGAGAGGGGAGAACATGCATTAGGAGAATGTGCTAAGCAAGGGTAGGGAGAGAACTTAGAGGGAACAAGAGGCTTTGTTAAAGTTCTTAAAGTTGCTTCAAAGTTATTGATATTTCTCTTGATTTTTCTTCATGTCCTAGTTTAGTTAAATTTAGTCATTAACCACTATTTAAATTTCCAAGCTATCACTCTATGCCTACTTCTTGGGGCTTTTGTATAGTGTTAACATTTTTTAACTCACAAGTACAGTAATTATAAATGAAATGAGCCAGGCATGGTGGCGCACGCCTGTAATCCCAGCACTTGGGGGCTGAGGCAGGAGGAACACAAATTCAAAGCCAGCCTCAGCAATGGCGAGGTACTTAGCAACTCAGTGAGACCCTGTCTCTAATAAAATCCTAAAAAGGGCTGGGGATGTGGCCCAGTGGTCAAGTGCCCCTGAGTTCAATCACTGTACCAATAAATAAATAAATAAATAAAAATAAAAATAAATGAAATGAACATGGTGTTTCTGTGTGGCATATTATCACAAGGAGAAAAAAAAGTTATTCATCACCTGATTAATTTTGTTTCTATGAATGACAAAACTGGATGTAACAGGTTAAAACATTTACCATAAATATAAGATCTAGATGTCCACTAAGATCCAGTAAACAAAATAAATGTCAAAAATTCACTCTGTATTGAATAAATATATTTTAAATGTCATGCCATAATCTGATGTGAATATGTAAACAAATGATATGCAATGTAAGGTGCAAGGTCTATATATGTTATTTACCTCAAAGAAAATATTCTAGTAGATTGGCAAATGTTAACAGTTTATACAAATTAAGAATAAATTCCAAGGGGTTTTATTTCCTTTTTTTGTATCTGGCTGAATGCCTAATAAATGGGAGATTTATAAAACTGTCTGTGTCAAAGAATAGTAGGCAAAAATATACACAATTTATAATAATCCATACTCTGATCTATCTATCTATATATGTATATATGCATATACATATATATGTATAATATATATATATATATATATAGAGAGAGAGAGATTATAAACATGAATCTAGAATTAAGTTTGACATAATAAGAACAAGAAATGTTCATTAAGTACAAGTGATACCATCATAAACTGAGTGAATAAAAATAAATCTCTGCCATGGGTTCAGATCACAATCTGTGACTTCATATCAAAGATCTATAAATAATTTACTCTCTAGTGTCAATGTCTTTCCTTCTCTTTTACTCCTATACCTTTCCCTATGAATATTTGGAGCTTAAAAGATAAGACTTCCAAAGAGAGAGAGCAAGAAGTCAAGGGAGGACCCCCAGAATGTACTGCACCAAGAGGCCTGGCCCCACAAATGACCCAAGGGATGGAAAACCTTGTGATGGCATCCCAGTCAGGCCCAGAGAAGTGAATCTGCCATGCAAGATGAAAACAAATGGTCTTGGCCAAGTGAAAGTGACCTTCTTAGTGATAAACACTACAAAGACCACAAAGAATCCGGGCTGGGTGAGCTGATCAGTGGAGAAATCCAACAGAGCAATTCCAAGGTATCAGAAAAAAGAAATATAGCTCTGGGCTGCACTGTGCCTCATTCTGCCTTCACCTGGACATCGTTGAGCACTCAGCTCTTTGCCAGAATTCCTGCTTCCTTTATTCCCTGCCTTACATGCCATGGAACTTTTATTGGACTGATTTTGTTTTTTAGTTTGGTCTTGGGAACTTCTCTGAGCTCTGATCTATTACCTACATCCCACAGACTGTTGTAAAGTCTGGGTGAGCAGAGCCAGGACCCTCACCTTAGTTCACTCACCCTTCGGTTTCTTTGGTCCCAGCCATTCACACTCCCACCAGATGCTTACTGAGTCCTCCCTTGGTGCTGGATGCTCAGGATACAGAATAAGAAATAAATAAGATACAATCCTGCCCTGAAGGACTTTGAAGTCCAGCCAAAGAAACAAGCATGTAAACAAAGAATAATCCTTTACTAAATGAAATCATGAAGACAGACACAATAAAAAACAGCTTCTGTTTAAAAGTACCTACCAGAATAACAAATAATTCAGAAAAACAAAATAAAAATTAAGTGGCTAGTAAGTATATTTTAAAAGTTCAGCCACACTTATAAACCAATTAAGTGAATAATGAAGCAATAGCATTTTACCTTAAATATACAAAGATTTTTTTTTTATTTTTTGCAAAGGTGGGAGAGATGAATATTCTTATACACTACTGATATGTATGTACACATGCTAGTTTAAAATTTCTGGAGATCAACATGATGATATGTATTTAAAGTCACAAAACTTTGATACCATTTGACCAAGAAAGTTCAGTTCTACAAATTTATGCTAAAGAAATAATTAAGAATAGACAAAAAGATATATCGGCAAGAATGTATATCATTATATTGTTTGTAATACCCCCAATTTAAAAATAATAAAATTCTCTGCTGCCTTTATACATGATGTAGAAAGATGCTTTCTGATAGAAAAGGATAATCATTATATATTGATAAATAGAAAAGAATCAAAACAAAATAATATGTGTTGAACGACTTCATTTCTGTTTTATATAACACATTGGGTGATGTCATAGTGCTAAGTCGGTATCCTGTAAGATGATATCTGGGTTAACTGTTTTCCCCTTGTCTTCCAGTTTTCCTCCAGTGGACATGCATTGCTTTCATAACAAGAAGAATGATTAAAATTACACACTACTTTGAAAAAAATAAAATGTGTGTCACGTGCCAGCCACTGGTACATCTCTAATATTCAGGGCCCGACTTGCTATGGCCAGACAACTAGTAGCTAGAGCAGTAGAGATCTGAAGCTAAGTCTCCAGACTCAGCTCCTGTCCACATCGGGCTTACTCATAATACTTATTCCCTGGGATTGGAATTTTTTAAAATCTATTTTACTAAGGTGTCAAAATTTTTTCCACCTAAACCCAACCAAACCAAAACATTTTTTAAACCAATACAAAAACCATAATAAATTTCAGGAAATTATGAACAGGCACAAAAATACTTTAAAAAGATGTCTTTTACTTTATATCTGAGCATAGCAAAACACCCCTAGCCCTGTAGTGAGAGGGGAAGGAGTAGGGACACCCGGAGGGTCAAAAATGGAGGGTCAAAAATGAAGACTCATGCCGGGCGCGGTGGCGCACGCCTGTAATCCCAGCACTTTGGGAGGCTGAGGCAGGAGGATCGCGAGTTCAAAGCCAGCCTCAGCAATGGCGAGGCACTTAGCAACTCAGTGAGACCCTGTCTCTAAATAAAATACAAAAAAGGGCTGGGGATGTGACCCAGTGGACGAGTGTCCCTGAGTTCAATCCCCAGTACCACAAAAAAAAAAAAAAAAAAAAAAAAAAAAAAAAATTAAGACTCATGTGGAAACAGCAGTTCACACGGGATTACTACATGGGTGTACAGTGGCACAGACGGGCATCTCTTTTCAGCTTGTATTTAAATAAAGTACAGTATGTGAAATTATATTGTCCTCAGTATGAATTTCCATCCACTAAGTGTTTTATTCATTATTTACCTATTTTCATCTTTCTCTGAACCTGCCAAATTATAACTTTTGCTGGATACATGCATTCCTGAGGGTTCAAGTATAAAGTTTTGCCTCTTTTTTCTGATCTCACTGTGTCTTGTGGTTTCTGCAGATCTCTTTTCTTTTTGTTAGTGAGATATTATTTTTAGATAAGAAATCTTTTCAATGCTGCTTCAATTCTCTGCAGCCTGTTTTTTTCCCTGCCCTGCACCATGCATTACTTACATCTTAGGAATCTGATTCATATATTCATATTTTCCCTCTTTGCTCCTTTCAACATCTCAGGAACTGCAGCGCTCTGTTGGTGCTTTTAGGTTGTTATTTCCCAAAGTTTCACCTTCCTACATCTTATGCCTTTGGGTTCATTATTTAGGGTTCTTAACCATCTCTCCCCACTATTCTGTACTCCTTCCTCCTACAGGTCTTCAACAGGAATCCAAAGGCTAAACACCTGGACTCGTTCTTGAAAATGATGGCACTTCATATTTAGTTGGTCCAGTTCCCTCCACCCACACCGCCCTCCTCTTTGCCCTTGTCCTCACAGAGGAAATCCAAGGAATTCAAGCGCCATCTCCTCTAGTGTGCATTCTCTGGTCAAACTAATTAAAACTTCCCTCTGAATTCATATATAACCCTTAGTTTTACAGCTCCTGCAGTGCTTCTCATAGAGATTTATATTATATCTCCTTGGTTATGTCTTGTTTCCTCCAATAAATTTTAAACTCCATGAAGTCTAGAAAAGCATCTGGTAGCAATAATGCCCATAATTATACTTAATAAATATTGTTAAATGAATGAACAAATGAATCCAACCAGGTTTCACTAAGATCCTGTCCATGAGGGTTGGGAGGAAGGTGAACAGTGCTACCTCCATCCCTGTAGGTCTCTGTGCTGACCCAGAGTTCATGGACCTCCTGGGCACTAGGTGCTCTGTTTTATTCACACACACACACACACACACACACACACACACACACACACACACACACTTGTTGCTTTATCATTAATTTCAGTCTATTCTGGCCTGGATATATCTTATTTAGAAGTCAATTTATTTCATCTTTTTATTTAGTACTTTATGCTTGGTCAGAGCTTTGCAATCACTGGTTATCCTTCTGTGAAGTGGGTCAAGATTATTAACTCTCTCTTACAATTAAGAAACTGAAACCCAGAACAGTTCAATGACTCACTAACAGTCAAAGACAAGGCCAAGTTAAAACCCACAGCTACTCAGCTTCATGCCCCACAGGAATCTAACTCACCACATTTCCTATGAGAAACCAGGACTCCTGGATAGCAAAAGATAACTCAAACCAGGTTGAACTCAGAAACACCTGAAAGGTCAACAGCGCAAAGATTTATCCAGCCTGGGAGTGGTGTTATTTTTTCCCTTGAAAGTAATGTTCTTCAGAGCTAACTATAGCTCAAGAGAAAGAAAGATGGTTGAATTCCCACAGTGTGATGTTTCTAAGAAAATAAGTATGCAGGTTATTATCTTTTATGTTACTTAAAAGTCTAAAAGTATTCAGTTCCATCTTTCTTTTTAATTTACAAAAATTATATATACTTGTGTTATACAACAATGTTGTTTTGATATGTGTATACATGGTAAAATGTATAAATCAAGGTAATGAACATATGCATTCACACACACACACACACACACACACACATATATTTGGTACCAGAGATTGAACTCAGGGGCACTTGACCTCTGAGCCATGTCCCCAGCCCTATTTTGTATTTTATTTAGAGACAGGGTCTCACTAGTTGCTTAGTGCCTCACTTTTGCTGAGTCTGGCTTTGAACTCCTGATCATAGCCTCAGCCTCCCAAGCCACTGGGATTGTAGGCATGCACCACCCTGGCCCTCACATACATATTCTGTTGCATGTAAGAACATTTAAAAATCTACTCTTAGCAATTTTCAAGCATACAGCAGGTTGTTAGTAACTATAGTCACCATGTTGTATAGTAGATCTCCTGAGCTTATTTTCCCAGTCTAATTAAAATTTTGTAGTCTTTGACCAACGCCTTCCCAACTTCTTCACTTCAACCACCTGGCAACCACTGTTCTACTCTCTGCTTCTGTGAGTTCCATTGTTTTGTATTCCACATATAAGTGAGATCATGGAGTGCAGGTCTTTCTGTGCCTGGTTTATGTCACTTGGCATGATGTTTTCCAGTTCACCCATGTTTTTGCAAATGACAGATTTCCTTCCTTTCTTTTAAGGTGAATAGTACTCAATTACATACATGTACCACATTTTCTTTATCCCTTCCTTTACTGATGGGCAGTTAGGTTGTTTCCATATCTTGGCTGTTGTGATGTTGCAATGAACAGGGAGTACAGATGTCTCTTTGACATACTGGTTATATTTCCTTTATACCCAGCAGAGGGATTGCTAAATTATATGGTAATTCTATTTCCAGTTTTTTTTTTTTTTTTTGAGATCTCTCAAAAATTATTAACGTAATTCCTGTACTAATTCACATTCCCAACAAAAATGCGTAAAGGTTCTCTTTTCTACACATCCTCAATATCTCTCATCTTTCATCTTTGGATAGTAACCATCCTAGCAGGTATTAGGAGATGTCTTCTTGTGGTTTGAATTTGTATTTCCCAAATGCGTGGACATGTTGAGCATTTCTCCTCTGCCTGTTGGCCACTTGTATATATTGTTTTAAGAAATGTCTTTTTAGGTTCATTTTTAAATCAGGTTGTTTTTTCTCTGTTGAGTGGTTTTAATTCCTTATATATTTTGGATATTAACTTCTTACCAGGTGTACCACCTGCAAGTATTTTTTCTCATTCTAAAGGTGGTCTCTCTGCTGATTGTTTCCTTTGCTGTGCAGGAGCTCTTAGTTTTATGTAGTTCCATTTGTCTACCTTGATTTTGTTGCTTGTATTTTGGGGTCATATTTTTAAAGTAAGTCTTTGCCCAAAACCAGTGTTGGAAAGCTCTTTCTCCATGTTTTCTTCTAGTGTTTTTTTGTGATTTTGGATCTTACGTTTAAGTCTTTTATTCATTTGATTTGATTTTTTTAAACGGGATGAGATGGGATTAAAAATATTCACTTCAAATTCTAATTTGAGAAGTGCTGAAAGTGCCTGGCAAATGACAAGACTTTATCCAAATGTAAGGGCCACCGACATGTGACTGTTTGTTTTCATGCAAATCCCACTAGATTGCCTAACCTTCTTGACTTTCTGGCTTGAAATTTTGCTTGGTATTAATGAACAGGGTATAAGTTCCTTAACAATTCTAGGGTTCTTTTATGAAAAAGGTTAGCTGGATGAGAAGGCTTCTGTGCTGTCCTTCTGCCATGGCTCTATGAGTAAAAATAACCTGGGTGCTTTAATTCCCCCAGTGGAAACACAGCAGGACAGTGAGTAGTCACCATGTGGACAACTGGGTAAAGTCCTTCACACCACTCCATACAAGAGGCCTCAGAAGAATTCCACTGGCTTCTGTGTAGCTCTCTCGTTCACATTTCACTTCATCTGATGCCCTTCTCCTCCCTCTCCCCTCCCCTCATCTCTCTGACCACAGTCACCTTGTCTCCCCTCTCTAGTACCAGTAAGCAAGCTTTCCTAGCAAGGATAGAATCTCACCACAGCGAAATTTGCCTCAATTTCAATCAGCAACAGAGAGGGGGAAAGTGTCCAAATTAAGCTGCTTGATTACGGAAATTAATCTTGTCATTTAGCGTCCCTGTTCTGCAGAACAGGGCCTTTGATTAGCCTCCTTGTTTCAGAATATTACAAGCAGACGTTTATTAAGCAGAAGGCATTTTTTTTTTTTTTTTTTTTTTTGTAGTCGGCCAAGTCAGAGGGAAAGTAAAGGTACTCAGAGCTTCTGAAAGAAGGGCACCAAGTCAAGGACCCCCAGCTTGCTTCTGAGTCCACACTCTCCCAGAGCAACCAACCACCTGCTACAGAATGCTCCTCCTATGGGAGGTTGAAGCAGCAGAAAGATAATGCATAATCTGCTATTCTTAGAGTAATGAAAGAAGCCCCCTGACCTAGAGGTAAATGATGAATATGGATATCATTATGCCCTGTACAGTTAAGTGAAAATGAGTGGAGAACTACTATATTTACAGGGCCATACACTCTGGCAGCCTGAATGATGCTAGTGTTTAGATTGAGAAAGTCATAAAGATTTTAGGAAGGTTGTATGTGTGTGCTTTTGGGGAAAGAAAGGGTGTTATCAGGGGTCATTCTCTCTCCCTTTAGTGTACATTAGCACTTTAAACTTTGGAGGGGGTGCTAGCTGGTAGGGGGAAATTTGCTCCTGAGTCCATGTTTTAAATCTCAGAGCTCTGGAGCCACTCTGAGATTGGTAGTAAGGAGTTAAGGATGATCTGCTCCTCATTCACACAATTTTCAGTAGAAAGACAGTTTCCTTTTACCACGTTAGACCAGATCAGGCTAATCCGGCCATCAGTTGGACTCACACAACTGCAGAGGAAGCCCAGCTGGGAGCAAGGGAGAAATTCAGTGCTGAAGCTCCAGCACTTCACCAGAATGGCTCCAAATGGCTGAGGGGTTCCAGGGTCCAAGAGATCAGAGCCCTGGTGACCTTCAACCCACAGATAAATAATGCAAGGAGACAATCAGCCATTAACAAAAACAAAACACAAGTACACCTTAACTACAGTCTGTCTTCTTTAGTGGTCCACAACTTCTTCATAGAATAAGAGCAAAGAAACATAAGCAAGTCCATGATCTATAATACATAAGAGTTATAAACTAATTAAAATGGTAGGAAGAAATGCAGAAAAATACTCCTGGAACAGGATTTCTCAATCTTGACATTACTGACACTTTGAACAAGCTAATTCTCTGATGTGGGGACCTGTCTTATTCACTGTAAGTTATTTAGCAGCCTCCCTGGCTTATACCCTATGGATGCCAGTAGCACCCCCATCCCAAGTTGTGATAATCAAAAAGTCACAAGAAACTGCCAAATTGTCTCCTTGGGCCAAAGTCACCCCCTACTGAAAATCACTGCTCTTAAAAAAGTCTCAGAAAAACCAATTTCTTAACTTCCCAAATCAGCTCACCATGCCCTTTAATTCTTTACAGCAGGGTATGATAGAAAGATTAAGAAATTTAGAGGCCAAACGTCTATGATAAAGTCTTGTCCATGGTGTACTGAGTGTGTGGCCATAACTGTCACTTCATCTCTCTGAGCTATCATTGTAGGAGCCCTAATTAAGGAGATAGCTAAGATTGCGGTTAGCTGTGATCCATAAGCATTACCACCTTTCATGGTCTCATGAAACTTGGTCCGGGACATTGTGGATCGGGTCGTCGCCATTTGCATGATCTTGCGAGACTTGGCCCGGGGGATTGTGGATTGGGTCGGTGCCATTTTTTGTGGTGTGGTGGTGGTGGTTGGAGGAGTGTGGATTGCGTGTGGGGGTGTTGTTGGAGCTGGAGAGAGAAGCTGGCGGAATAAAGAGCCTGTTCGTTTCCAGTCTGCCTCTGAACTTATTCCCCCGGCTTTGTTGCTGCAGACAGCCATCGCTTCAGGCAGCAACATATCATATCCTCATTTGTAAAATGAGAATAACAATAATAATAACTTGATTGGATTTTTTAAATGAAAACTAAGAGATAATATATTCCTGGTTATATAGGAGATGTTGAAAAAATATTAGTAGTTATTACTACTCAATTTCCTAAAATCCTAATCTAAGATAAAGAATCACTTGTCAAAGATAAAGAACTTTAAAAGTGGAATATTAGTCCAGAGATGGTCACCATGAAAGTTTACTTTAAAAGAGTTTGAGAAGGGAAAGAGAGAGAAACATAAACAAGACCAACAAGGACCTAAGTTTCTCCAAAAGCAGGGATCAGTTATGACATAGCAGAACTAAATGAACATGAGATGAATGAATAAATTAGTAAACCTACCTAAGTTAAAAACTTACCCTGACTTGGGGCCCCTGCCCCACCACCTAATCCTCATTCAGCTCTCAGGATCCTCTTATGAACATAAAGCCCTCCAATCCCTTCTCTATACACTTAGAATAGGCCCCAGGCATTTTAACCTGGCCTGTGGGCCCATTCTGTCTCTCCAACTTCATCTCCCACCTCCTCCTGTCTCTGCTCCAGACAGGAGATTTTCTCACTCCCTTCTTGAACTGCCAAATCCTTTCCTGCTTCAGGGCTTCTCTGTTATTCTCAAAGCCTAGAAAGCTCCTCATTCCTTTCCATCCTTTAAGCCTTTGTTCAACCATCTATTCTGAGAGACCTACCCCATCAACCAGTATAAACAAAGTTCTTCCTCCCCAACCTCTATTATTCTTAAGCCTCTTAATCTATTTACTTCCTTCATAGTACTTAATTCTGTCTCAAATTATATTTTTTGTGTATTCTGTCTATACCTGCCTCCCTCACTAAAAAGTAAGTATCATAAAAGCAGGAATCCTATCTTGCCCACTCAGGAGCACCCAGGTCTATCTTCTAATGGGCACTCAGCAAATGTTTGTTGAATAAATGTGATTGATTGAATGAATACATGGGCACTCTACAGGGTTTTATTATTGATGAAAGAAGCTTTTATACTTTTCAGCAGTCTGAGCAGTTCAGCCCCTTCTTGCACAAGAAGTAAAATTATCCTCATAACTAATCAGTCTGTATGTCTCTGTTCCACTCTGGACAACAAGCAAACTGAAGGCAAATTCTGGGTCCTTCTCAGTAGTTTTTGTATTTCTAATGCTCGTATTCTGCCTGGTGTGGTAGGCACTCAGAAATGTTGATTTCTCCAACTGCCAGATGAATCAGAGGAATAAGAGATAATGCTCTTTGTTTCTGTCAATATACAAATCCTGGGCCAGTTTGCTCCTACGGAAGGACAGAAAGCCTGTCCTCACCTCCTTCTCAACACGCCCAATGCCTCCTCACAGATAAGAGCATACCACCCAGCCCAACAGTCTGACTCCATGAACTCAGCTGAAGTCCCAGTAAGCAATAAAACAGTAACTACGTGTCAAACTGAGAGGATTAACTTATGGGATCTAGTAGCAAGATTCATTTATCTGATAATTAGCCATTGCCACCTATGGTAAGTGGCCAAAAATAGAGGTCTGACTTCAATAAAATGGACATTGAACATAACAAAAATGTTTGGAAAGAGGAGAATAAGGAAAATGCCAAAAGAGGGTTGGCCAGTATGAAAAACAAACTGTTTCTTGATTCCCATTCTGTAATGACAGGCTGTATTTACAAATGACCTAGTATTATAAAGAATATGATCAGGATTAGCCTAGGAACACCAATAAAGAGTCCTCCTTACTCCTGCACAATATGATGTACCTAAGTGCTACAACATACATCTTCCTTCATAGAGCAGGACTCTCTGGACTTCATATAGAAGCTGCAGGATCTGGCAACTAACACATTACACTGACTGGAGAACACCAACATTGTAGAAAACAACACTGAGGCTTCTGGCTTGGGATTGGGCACAGAAATCATCTTTTGATGGAGATAAGGAATAAAAAGACATCAAATCAAATATGTGAAGGTGGAGCAAGGATTCTAGACCTGGGACTTATAAATGGATATTAAAGGATCCACAAATCCTCTGACACTGCATGCAGAATTTGGTAAGTGAATAATTTTCTGGAAAAAAAAAGGGGGGTTATCAAAGAGCTTCACAATCCATGGCCACAGTTTTATAGACATTCTCAAAATGAGAAAAGTACGTATGTCCTATGACTCTTAATATCTACTAAGTGAACCCCACCATCATGCCTACTCACAAGAATGGGGTCCTAATTAGAACAAGATATAGTCCATGCTTGTATGATTTTATCAAAATAGATTATACTGTCATGTATAACTAAGAACCACCAATTAAAATTAAAAAAAGATAATGGTGTTCACAGGACCCAGGTTGGATGTTTCAGTTAATCAATCAACTCAACTGCAATAAAAAACAATTCAACAAATATTTACAAAGTTCCAACTGTGTAAAGATACCACATAGCACCAATTCTAGGTATATGAAAAACAGAAGAAACTGGAATAAAATGTTAGGATACTTTTCCTCTGTGTGGGAACAAAATTCTTAGCAAAATGCTGACTGAAATACCTTCAGGAACCAAGCATTTGGACTGACTTTTATTTGTCTATTATATTAGCATTTCCTATTACATATTCTCCCTGACCTTCATTTTCATCTGTACATATCACTTGTTTTCATTTTTTTCCTCTTCATGTCTTCTACTACACATTTTCCAGAGCAAAATTCTGCTTGTTTTCTATTAAAAAAAATGAGGAATACTATAAAATCCAACAAATAGAAAGTATAAATGAAATAAAGCATTCAGGTTTTTTTTTAACGCTATTAAATCTGAGGCAGCTGCAAGAGATTAGATCATAATGTCTGCAAGAAACGGAAGTGAGGAAAACAACTAAGATAATGAATAGTAAGATCAGATGTGTTGATCGGGGTGTCCATCACAGACACACGACATTGAAAACCATGAAGCCATTTGCATTGGGAACGGAAAGATAATGGACTCGCCCTTAAAGTAACAAGTGTAGATACAAGTAATTGCATTTCATGAAGCATGGTGAACTGATATCCAGCCTGCTACAATGAGGTAAGTAATTGGGAAGTTTGGAGAAATTTTATTTAAAGCTGGAAATCAAGAAAAGTAATGACCAAGCAAGAATGCTATTTAGAGTCATCCATTTTAATACTGAATAGCAGAATTATGGTATAAGAGTAGCATAAGAGTGGGGCAAAAATGAGAACCAGATGGCAAAGGAAGCACGTGAGAATGGTTTAAAGCCCCAACATCACTACACTCCTGGGACTGTAGGTGCCAGGAACTGGAAATAGGATGAGAGTAGAAAGCTCGGTGGCAGCAATAACAGCAGCAGCAGTTCAAATTTAAGTAATAACTAATAATAATAATAATAATAATGAGGACTTCTTGTGTGCCCGTCCCTTGCAAATATTCTCATGTCATTCTGTAAGGTTCTGTTGCATATGAGGAAGCTGAAGGTCAGAAAGACAAAGACACTTGCTAAAGATCATTTATACAGGACTCAGACTCAAGCCTGCCTGACTCCAAAGTGCTAATTTGTTCAATAAGATGTAGAATAAAAGCAGGGAACAATTTAGAATGCATTTCTTTTTTGAAGTAAGTACATTCACATCAACAAATGTGTCCACTCTCACAAAACAGGTAACAAAATTACCCTTCTCAAGAAGTTTTCTTTATATTCTCCACCTTGCTTTAATGAAGCTGTCCATCCTTGTCCTTGGAGAAATGTGGAGATCACAAGACAGTGTGCGTGCCTCTGTGCGTGTGCGCTGTCCTGAACCGTCAGTTGAGTCTTCAGATCAACAAGGGCTGTGGCTCAGAGGTAAAAACGATAAAACTGCCACTACTTCAGGATCCCCCAAAATGGTTCTTTTTGGAGGAAATAGGAAAATCACCACAAACAATAAATGATATGGAAGGAAACAGTACATGTTAGAGTTGAGATCAAATGTTTGGTTTGAGACCACTATAAAGAGAGAACAGAGTGAGGTCAGATTTATCATTTAGGGTTGTCTAAGATGACCAGCAAGGGAGAGAATCTCTGAATGCATGTATTGTTTTGTTTTGTTTCCAAATGTGATGCTTATTTTATATGTTCTGGGATTTGTGACAAATTTCACTGGATCACTGTGTTTCTGCCCTTTCCATTACTATGACAAAATACCTTAGATAATCAACTTGAAAGAGTAAAGGTTTTGGGGGGCTCACAGATTTATACATTTCAGTCCACAGTTGGATGGCCCATTGCTTTTGGACCCATAGCAAGGAAGTACATCATGGTGGGAATACCTGGCAGATGAAGCTGCTCACTTCATAGCCTTCGGGAAGCACGGAGAGAAACAAGAAGAGGCTCCAGTAACAATAACCCCTTCAAGGCCTGGGGATGTAGCTCAGTGGCAGAGTGCTTGCCTAGCAGGTGCAAGGCCCTGGGTTCAATTCCCAGCACCAAAACAAGCAAATGAAAACAAAACAAACAAACAAACAAACAAAAAAACACAATGCCCCCTCCAAGGCACATCCCTGATAATCTGGCTTCCTCCAATTAAACCCCCACATCTTGTGAGTTCTACCACCTCCCAATAGCACCAAAGGTGGAGACCAAGCTGATAACACATGAGCCTTTGGGAGACATTTCCAATCCAAACTACAGCAGATTGTAACATAACAAAACAACCACAAGGAGTAGTACCCAAGAAAACACCCAAAGAATTTCAATAAATAACCAGATTCTCCTTCAAGCCACCAAACCTCTTCTTTAACATTATGTGTTTACATAAGGAAGTTTAAGTTTCCTTCTTTTTCCTTCCATGATCAAGTTCTCCAAGGCCTTGCATCTGTGGAATAGAACTTCCAGCGATAACAGAAATGTTCTACATCTGTGCTGTTCAATACAACATCCAACCGTTACATGTGTCTACTGGGCATTTCAATTGTGGCTTGTACAACTAAAAATTTAATTTTTAGCTTTAATTGAAATTGAAATAGCAACATGTGGCTAGCGGCTACTGCACTGGTCACTGTAACAGCTACAGAGCACTGAGAGGCCTGGATCTTATTTTCTAGTTCTTCCTGTCTGTGAATGCTATTTTAACTTTTTCCTCAGTTTTCATCTCTTTTGTGTTTTTTTTTTTTAATCGTTCTTTAAATGTCAACCTTGTTTTCCTAGATTTTGTTTACACTATACCTTTATCTTATGTTAAAACATGTAAAACTTCCTTTTTATAGGTCAAAAAAGTACAATATCAGCAATCTCCTATGGTTCAAGTTTATATAATATATCTTAGGCTTCTTAGATATGACCTAAACACAGAACAATGCTTGCATATAGGAACCATCTGTGGTTAAAGAATGAAAGAACAGATGACCAAATATTGTTTAAATAAATGAGTGACAGTCAGGTGGATAGCAAATGTCAAGCAGTACTTCAGGTACTTTCCCTCAGATCAACTGAATATATTAGTATTGAGATTAAACCACAAAAGCAAAAAACACACATAAAAAAATAAATAAAAAGAAAAGAAAACACAGGAATATGATTCAGTGCTGAGTTTGGTAAAGGTACCATTCAAACAGCATAAAAACAAAACTATAATAAAACATTATTAAAGCAAACAATTAAAAAACAGAAACTTCTGATGCCATACAGTAAGATAATCACTGAGTACACAGAGATTCATAAATTCCTTGAGCAGAAAATGATTCAAAATAATCAAGGGTGGTTTATTTATTGAGAAGGGAAATGGGGTCATTAGAGAAGGAACACTTAGGGACATACATACAGAGGGAGAAACTAGAAGACACTGTAGAAAAGATGTGTTCACATTCCAATAAAGATCCTTTGAGAATGTTCCTGCATAATATGAGAACTGCAAAAGCTAAAAAGACTGCCAGTTTTTAAAGTCCAACAAAATAAGCTCTTACTGCAAACAATCTCGCCTGATATTATTCACAAAAGCCCATTATGCCTATATTTGAAGTGAAAAGGTAGGGTTAAAATACTCAAGTATTTTCTTTTTCCCATTCTAAAAATTGTGCCCATAGACTTTAGCATTTTTTTTTTTCCTGCTGGTACTTGTATTCATGAGCTTCATTTGACATCAATCCTTACACAATAATCTTTCCATTAAAAGAACACAAGTAGGTGATATTGCAAGAGTAATCAATCAGCCTCCCATGTCAGGAGACCCAACACCTGTGCATACACATACATGCAGACACCCCTGCAGTTCTCCATGTATGAAATGATGCTCCAATCCCACTGTCAGCAGTGTGTTTACTTAAGAGGCATTTTCAGGGGGAAAAAGAATTTACAACAATTTATTCATGATCTTTCCTCTGGTCCCTATTTGTGAAAAACAACACACATGTTCAAATCATCTGAAGAAGAAGACCACCATATGTGGCTAGATATGAGATGACAAGTCCCCAAACAGGCAGATTCTATACCCCTAGGTTCAACAGATTAAAAAATAATAATAAACAAGAAGACCTGACACCTACATTACTGTGGGATTTAACAGTGCTATAAAATGGAACCCAAAAAAGTGTATGCTTATGGAAATGGCAGCTGATACAGAGTAAAACTAACTTTTCTCTCCATCCTACTAGAAAAGGCAAAGAAAATTTAAAGTTCAGCATTTCTCCCAGTGTTTTGGATTAGGTTTCTTTTTCCATCTCCTTGCCTTCTAAGAGACTAGAACAATAGGTTACAGTGAGGTTGCAATGATAAAATCTCAGTTTGGATCAGATGCCAGCAGGCTTTTTGGGAGCCCATGCTATATGAAGCATGGAAATTCTGCTCTGGGAAGGAGTGAGCGGCAGAACCTGGTTTCCATAGCACTGCCATAGAAACAGCTCCTGGTGACTCTGTGCCTCCAGGCCTTCTTAAGCTGAGGCTTCTCTCCCCTTTCTCTCCAACACCCACCTCCACATCACAATGCCCCCAGCCCCCTCACAGATGGTTAAAGACTATGTTGAGAAAATGGGGCCCTCACCAGATATTAACCTGGTTATCTTACTGTACCTTAATGTCCTTGAAAGGAGAGGGAAAAAAAAAAAAAAAAAAAACATGTTTCTTCCCCTTTTATAGGGGGCAAACGGGGAGCAGGTTAAGAAGGGAAAAATAAAAACCTAAAGGACTAAACCCTACACTTCAATTGCAAAAATAATAGAATCTTGCCAAGTAGTGTATTGAAGAGATGGCTCTGCTAATCCCGTCCACTGGGTTCTTTATCTCCTCTTGTCTGCATGGAATGCCAGCATGTAAATATGAAAGTTTTAATTAACTATTAGGGGATCCAGGAGGCTCTCCCCTAATCTTTACCACTGGTGGCCAATTGAGCTTAGGTAGGACTTTTTTTTTTCTTTTTTCTTTTTTTTTTTTTTTTTTGTGTGTGTGTGTGTCTGTGTGCTCCATTTCTATCCCTTGGTCATGATTGTGAAAGCAGAATAAAAGGTGGTAGATGGCCTTCTAGAATCAGGTAAAAAATTCCTACAGAAGGAAGGGCAGGCTCTTTAGCAATCTTTGTATCCCTTGTGCCTTTTCCTCTGATTGTTCCGAGGGAGTGAGTGACAGTCAGCCAGCGGTGCACTGGTCCGGAATCTAACTCTGCAGCGTGCACTCTAGCCGAGCTGGAGCAAAGCCTGCTGACCAGGAGCAAACGAAAGGTCAGGAAGCCTGTTAGCCAGCAGATGCTCGGGAACTTGACAGGGCATATCAGAAAGGCTCCTGGCCCAGGAGCACAGCCTACACACCCGCCAGGGGACTGCAGCTGGGACCCTGGGAATCCCGTTCCTATATTCAGTTCTTTCCCTACCTGATCAAATGAATTTGGAATGTTGACCCTTGTACATGTGTAACGCACAAATGCACAAAAGCTTAACACCATAGAGAAACCTGGAGACACCGCTGCTGGTGCGAGTGTTGAGAGGGAACACAATAAAGAAGACATTCAAAAACTGCTGATTGGAAAATTGGAAATGTGGGGTTTTGTTGTTTTTTTAACCTCTTGAGAATAACCCAATGATGAGTAGATAGATGGGAGGGACACACACACACACACACACACACACACACACAGAATTGAAGTCAGATGTCAGACCACAGGTTTCCAGCAGCTCAGGAACGGTTCTTCTGGGACAAACCACTAAAATGCTCCATGTCTTTCTTTCTATACCTGAGAATTTTCTGCCCACCTTGCCAAGTACTATGAAAAAAAAAAAAAAAAAAAGCAAAGCTTGGATCAGTCAGCATTAGACAAGGGGAGTAAAATAAGACAGGAGTTCTGAATTATTCATTTTTATTTATGTATTATAGTGGCAATTGTTCAATTGTTGCAGCTTTTTGTTTCTCCTAGATGTTGAAATTGTAAAAGAGGACTGAATAATTCAGCATGACTCAAGAAATCATAAATGGAATACTGTCTGGGCAGTGAATGCCCAAAAAATAGGCTCCTGTTGTTTTTATTCTTAATGTTCCTATGATACATTGGTTTATAATTTAATTAACAACCTATGATGACTCTAATGAAGATGATAACACTTCCTAAGCATTTCAGTGTTCTAAATGAGAATGGGCTGGATGGTACTCCTCCCTTCGTTTTTTGTTTTTGTTTTTGTTTTTTTTACCAAAGCGCAGGAAAGAGTGAGGGACACAGCAGGAAAGAAAAGGGGGCATGGTAGAATCAAAGGCCATTCCAGGAAGACGTCAGATCCCACACATGCCAGAGGCACATTCTCGGCTACTAATTCATGCCCTGGTTGTCTGAGCACTTGTGCTATGTATGCTCTGCATGCAATTTCATTTCATACCACTGCCAGCCTAGAGGCAAGGAAGGATTCATTTTTTAAAGGGGATGTTATTTCAGTCTAAGAGTCACAGGTGAGTTGGGGAAACATAGAGAGCACAAATTTCTCATTATTCTTACAGAATTAGGAGCAAAGCTCCAATCCAACCCTTAGATAGTTAAATCCACTTGTTCATTATACCTGCTTTACAGTGTCCAGGAATGCTGCTTGCAGGAACCAGCTAAACTGCAGTTGAAGAGGGGAGAGGTATAAAGTACATTTAGGGAGAAAACATTCACTACCTTAAGACTGCCAGCCCCCAAGTTTTCAACAGACAGAATCATCATGACAGACCCTACTCCAGGGACTGGTCCAAGCCTTTCCTTAGATCCTCTGTCAGTCCTTCACACTTATGTTATCGGCCTTTGGGGCAGACAATTCATTGTGTAGGGCTCCACCTTACATTACAGGCTTTTCAGCAGCCCTGGCCCTGCCCATCACAGTCACGGGAACCTCTCAAGAACATATTCACAAGTTTCCAAACCCACCATGAGAGTCTGATGGGCTAAACTGTGTCCTTTTGAAATTCATATGTTGAAACTTTAAGCCCCAGTACCTCCAAATGGAACTCTTTGGACTTAGGACCTTTAAAGAAGTGATAAAGTTAAAATAAGGCTGTTACAATAAACTCTAATCTAACCTGACTGGTGTCCTTGTAAGCAGAAACGTGGACATACAAGGAGACATGGGGGCTGCATCCACATAGGGGAAAGACCACGTGAGGACACAGTGAGAAGGCGGCCACCTGCATTTAGCAGAATTTTGGCCTACATTAGGGAGCCCAGATAAATGTGGATTGAATTAAGGAATAAATGAACTGGGACGAGGGAGAACTTGGTCACCAAAAGTTATGCATGCTACCTTTCTTGTTTGTTTGATACTGGGGATCAAACTCAGGGGCACTCGGCCACTGAGCCACATCCCCAGCCCTATTTTATATTTTATTTAGAGACAGGGTCTCACCGAGTTGCGTAGTGTCTCCTTGTTGCTGAGGCTGGCTTTGAATCTGCGATCCTCTTGTCTCAGTCTCCCAAGCTGCTGGGATTCCAGGTGTGTGCCACCATGCCTGCCCCCAGCTCTTTTTCCTATTTTATTTAGAGACAGGGTCTTACTAAGTTGCTTAGGGTCTTGCTAAATTGCTGAGGCTGACTTTGAACTCTCTATCTTCCTGCCTGAGCCTCCTGAGTCACTGGTATTACAGGCGTGTGCCACCACGCCTGACTGCACACTACCTTTTAACAATCCAAAGGGCAATCCATTCTCTTTATCCCTACCACTATGCCCTTGTCATCTCTTGGCTGGATGGCTGTAATGTCAGGTACCTAGTCTGCTGGCTCCTTACTGCTACCAAGGAGACATTCTTAATCCTCCATCTTACATTCCACTGCCAAAAGAATAAGGGCCAGACTCCTTGGGCTCACATATGCAGCCCTTTAGAGAGTACCCCAACTTCTTTCTTTCTTTCTTTCCTTCACAATCTCCTTCCACTACCTACCATCCAATGTTGCCCCATTTACCCAGAATTACTCAGTATTCCTAAAATACACCCTGCCTTTTTGTCTTTGTACTTCTGCTCATGCTGTTGTTCTACTTTCCTGCAATGCTTTCTTACTGCCCCTCTTTTCCCTTCCATCCCCTATCCTAAATCACCTCCAAATTGGAAAAAATATACATATATTTGTTGTTCAGGTATCAATTCAAATGCCATTTCTTACGTGGAGCTTCTCCAACTCCTCAGACAGTCATGCTAGTTCTTTAGAACCAAGCAATAGAGCCAAGGTAGACCCCAGAATGGAGGGCTCTGCTCACATACCACACAGTTGGAGAAGGGAGTTCCTGGTCCTAAATTTGAACTGTGAAATGCATCCCTCTGCCTTTAAGTGGGGTGTTAAAATACAACACCTTAAAAATGCATTCTGTATTAAGACTAACCTAACAATCAGTTAATTGTTACTGGTAATTAATTATTGGCCAGCTGAAAGGGGCCTGGTACCGGGGAGAAAGGCAGAAAGGTGCTACATAAAAAGAGGCAGGAAGGAACAATAGACGAACTTTCCTTCTTTACCAATTTCCTGGGACTAGTCAGCCTCATGTAGTAACTTTGACTATTTGGTCATTTAGGAAAAAGTTAGTGTGCCAGGCCCTGTGAAATGTTCCTTTGGAGCCATATATGATTGAATAATATGTGGCCATTATCCTGAACCAGTTTACAATCTAGTAAACCTTTGAATTGCAAGAATTTCAAGCCTGCCTTTCTATTCAAGATTTTTTTCTTTCAACCAAACTTAAGATGAAAAAATATATATTTCTTGATATTTTAAGACTTCAAAATATTAGTGATTTTCTCTATTACACAGAATAAACATGGGAGGCAATAAATCCATAAGGAACTGATCATGAGTATTCTTAATTCACCCATGAAGCATTCCTGACTCTAACATATATGAAATAACAATGCAAATAAAAATCAGGAATTGGTTTCAAAACTTTTGTTTTGGATACTGGGGATTGAACTCAGGGGCAATTGGCCACTGAGCCACATCTCCAGCCCCTCTTTTGTATTTTATTTAGAGACAGAGTCTCACTGAGTTGCTCAGTGCTTCACTTCTGCTGAGGCTGGCTTTGAACTCTCCATCCTCCTCCCTCATCCTCCTGAGTTGCTGGGATTACAGGTGTGCACCCCTGCTCCCAGCTCAAAACATTTTAATGTGCTCTGTATACTGCTCTCTATACTGGAATTATTTACTTCAAGATTTTAACACAGAAACTCTAAAGGGAAGTTAGATGTACAAAAAGATAGGGAGAGAACTCTATTAAAATGATTGAATAACATTTATAACTTATTTGATTAAATATAATGGTGCTACTCTTCTAATATATTTGGTCAAAAGGAGCTGTATAATCTAACAGATTCCAAAAAACATCTGTAAGGTAGCTCTATCCTCTCTGTCAGTTAAGCAGTAGTCAAAGCTCTACATTTATCAGGTGCTGGAGTGTAGTTTGTTGGGTTAAAAATAAACACAGGACATAGTCCATGCATTTACGATCTATCTAGTAAGATGCAGTTTGCCCATGAGGAAATATAATTTAAAAATGACAGAATCTGATCAAGGTTGATAAGATAAACAGTCATGAAATGAAAGCAGGAGCCAGGCACAGTGTTACACATATGCAATCCTAGCTACTTGGGAGGCTGATGCAAGAAGATTGTAAATTCAAGGCTAGCAAGACCCTTGACTCAAGGACAAAAAAATAAATATGGGGTGATACTAAAAATCTCTGCTTTATGAGAAGACTCCACTTGCCAAGCGTTTATAACACCTCATAACAACCATACAAAGACACTATGATAAAGTCCTCTGACAAGATGGGACAAATAGAAAACTTTGGTTAAAGCAAGTAATATTTAATTCTTACACTTTTTTTAAACTAAAAAATAAATTAATATGCATACATTTGCCAATCTTTTGACATGGGAACAAAGTCTTCTTAGATTATTAATTTAATTACTGGAGTTCCAATCTTACATAAATGAAACCCATAAAAATTATCTATAATTCCTAGTTTCAATTCCTTGAAGATACTTCTAAGGGTTGAGGCTGATTTCTTTTTTCATATGGATATCCAATTGTTTTAAGACCATCTATTAAATAGCCTCCTTTCTCCTTACATTACCCTGATATCTTCGATGAAAATCAACTGAACATGTAAATGTAGATCCATTTCTGAACCAATCCTGTCCCACAGGTCTATCCTTATCCACATGTCTCTCCTGTATTACACTGTATTTAGTTCTGTAGCTTTATAGTAAGTTCTAAATAAAGTAATATAAGTCCTCCAACTTCATTCTTTTTCAAAATTGTATTGACTATCTAAGGTCCTTTATAGTTCTACAAGCTTTTTATAATAAAATCAATTTCTACCAAAAAAACGAAAAAAGAAAAAGGTGGCACTGAGACTTTTACTGGGTTTGAGATGAATCTAAGGATGGATGTAAAGAGAACTGAAATCTTAAAATACTGACTTTTTGGTACATAAGTACTGTGCATCTTTCTATTTATTCAAGTCCATAATTTTTCTTAGCAATACTTTACAGTATTCGTTGTGAAGATTTTGCATATATTTTGTTATATTTACCTGTAAATAGTTTGTAGTTTTGATGCTACTGTAAATAGTATTTCAGTTAAATTTCTTAAGTTTATTATTATTCTGTTAGTACATAAAACACAATTGGTTTTCATATTTTGACCTTGTATTTTGTGACCTTCCTAAACTCATGTAAATTCTAGTGATTTTTTTTTTTTTTTTTTGGTACGGGGGATTGAACTCAGGGGCACTCGACCACTGGGCCACATCCCCAGCCCTTTTTTGTATTTTATTAGAGACAGGGTCTCACTGAGTTACTAAGTGCCTAGCCATTGCTGAGGCTGGCTTTGAACTCACGATCCTCCTGCCTCAGCCTCCCAAAGTGCTGGGATTACAGGCGTGCGCCACCGCGCCGGGCTAGTTCTAGTGATTTTATGTAAATTCCTTAGAATGTCCTAGATAAGAGAGCATATCATACATGAAGTAAGGCAATTTTATTTCTTCCTTCTCATCCTGAAGCTATTTCTTTTTCATACCTTATTCTATATGCTACAACCACTAGTGCAATCCTAATTATAAAGACAAGCATCATTAACTTGTTTCCAACTCTGTACCTACTGTTACAAGAGAATTGTACTATTTTTGACTTGAAATTCATTCTTTCACCATCAAGTATGATGTCAGGTTTTTCATGGATTATTTTATCAGGTTGAAGAAATTCCAATAAATTTTTAATTTGTTGAAATTTCTTATTATAAAATGAGTATTGCATTTTTCAAATTGCTTTCTTAACTGTTTTGAGATTATCAAGATGATCATGTGGGTTTTTTATCATTATTACAATGGTGAATTTAATTTAATTTAATTTAATTTAACTGATTTTCAAATTTTAAACCAATATAGCATTATTGGGATTAAACACCTCTTGGACATATGTCTTATATCCTTTTTACATCTTGATTTCTATGCATCAGTACTTCATTAAAGATTTTTTCTTCTGTGTTCATAAAGAATAATGATAGTTTTCTTGTAACATATTGTCTCCCATTGATACCTGGAAAATACTGATTGTTTTAAAATGCTCTCTTTTGTTTTATTTTTTGGAAAATTTGTGTAGATTATTTCTTCATATCTTTGTGAACAGATTTTTACCTAGGGTCCTGTTTCTTTGATAGATGTAGGGCTATTCAGGTGATCCTTTCTGCTTGAGTGAGCTTTACCTGTTTTGTGTTTTTCAAGGAATTCATCCACTTAATTAAGTTGTCAAATTTATTGTCATAAACATGGTTATAATATTCTGTTATTGATTTTTAATTTATGTATGATCAATAATGGTGTCCCTCTTTCATGACTGATACCGGTAATTTATGTTTTATCTCTTTAATTCTTAGTCAATTTTCTTAGAGTTTTATCAATTTTATTGATCTTTTCAAAGATCCAGATATGGGTTTCTCAGATTTTTCTCCTTTATTTGTCCATATTTCATTTCATTGATTTCCCTTTCATTATTTTCTTTCTTCTGTTTATTCTGGGTTTATATTGCTATTCTTTTTCTAGACTTTTAATGTGGAAACTTATCTCATTGGTTATAGACCTTTCACTTTTTTCTAATATAACCTTTTAATTCTATAAATGCTCCACTAAACACTGCATTAGCTGTATTACATAAATTTTAATATGTTGGGTTTTAAATTTTTAATTCAATTTAGAATATTTCCTAATGATCCTTCTAATTTCTTTTCTGACCCATGTATTTCTGAGAAGTTCATTGTTTAATTTCAAAATTTTTGAGTATTTTCCAGATACAGTTCTGTTTAATTCTGATGTGGCCACAGAAGGCAATTTGTAAGATTTCAATCATCATAAATTTATAAGATGTGTTTTGTGACCCAGAATATTGTCTTTGTCTCATGCAGTTGTTCCATGCTTTTACTGTGGAGGAAAGGAGCACCTTAAAGAAAGAATCCTCCCCTCCTCCCCAATATGTTGAGGGACAGTAAAGGAGTGAAGTGGTGCAATGAGCTGGTGGGTGAGGGGTGGGGGGTGAGGCAAGAGCTGGTATAGCAGATATAAACCCTCTGCAAAGCACCTGCACCCCACTGCCTGGCAGCAAGATGGCAAGTCTGTCACTGTGTCAAGAAAAGTCTTCTGAGGTCGGTTCACAGCCGTGTCCTTTAGACTCCCACAGTGCAAGTATTTGACAAAGGCAGGGGGCTTCATAGAAGAAAGTATTAAAGATACAGAATTATATCTCCAGGAAAGGTCCAAAACAAAAGCAAGGTCAATGTAGTAAACTCTGTACCTGCTGTTACAAGTGAATTGTACTATTTTTGACTTGAAATTATAACTCATTAGCTAAGAAAACTAACAGTACTGTAAAAACTGGAACAAAGGTAACTTATGCATGCTTCTACTTTGAGGAATATGTTTGTTTAAACATATCACTTCTAGCTTTATGATCCTGTACAAGAGATGCCATTTCTTTAATTTAATTAATTTTAATTTTTAATTTAATTTTAATTTTTAATTTTAATTTTTAATTTAATTTTTCACTTCTAGCTTTATGATCCTGTACAGAGATGCCATTTCTTTAATTTCTCAATGAAAATGAGAGTCACAGAGAAACTACAGAAAATACTGTACAAGGAACAAATGCCCTAATCTTCTCTGGTACAAAGAGAAGCATTTCATTTTTCTTTAAAATGCCTTATCAGAGAAAAAAGGCTGAAATATACATATATGTTACTTATATATCCATGTATATGTGCATAAATACAATATATACACACACACATATATATATGTAATTATTACATTTTATTTATATATACTCCCCAGCTAAGAAACAAAGCCATAAGACAGCACCATCATATAGATCAAAAGCCCTGTTCCTACTGAAGCAGGCTTAAATCACAGGTAACATCTCTACCTAAATGTCCCTTCTTAGAGAATCATTTGACAGGAAGTGTCAATGTATGCATCATGATAATCCCCTCCACAGCCCATCACAACTATATCATGAAAATGCATTATTATGAATTATAATGCATACTACTATTACAAAGACAACAACTTTGAATAAAAAATAAATTAAAAAAAAGAAAAGAAACTGCAGGTAAGCTGATTTTCTGCTTTTCTTTCAAACCAATGCAAGTAAGTTTTAAGTTGTCCCATATACCAGTAAAAGAGCTGAAAAAATTTTGTGTTTGCTCATTGCCAGTGATCCTCTCTTCTGGTTCAGGAGCCAACACCCTCACTGGCCACTGGAGGTGCCAGCTCAGGCCCAACAGGCATAAAGACACAGGAGAAGACACCGAAGCCAAAGGATCAGGAGAGTGAAACCAATGCAGTGCCAATGCAGAGCAACATTCAGTAAATGAGAAAGGACCTGAAAGGGATGAGACTGAATAGGACAAAAGGAACATGCTAACAATGGGCAAGCACAGGAGAAGGGAGAAAAAGAGGCTCAAGCAGGGAAGCCCCAAGATTGCCACCTCAATTCTGGAGACCCTGACACCTGGCCAAGGTGACAGGCCATTGTCTGCATCAGGCCAGGCTGCCTCCTTCATCAAATATTTTTAGTCTCTTTTCTTACTTAACCTTATAGAGACTGTGTGCTGACATATCCAGAAACAAAAATTAATCTGACAAGGCTCAAGAGAAACAAATCAGCAGGCCTCAAATAAACACAATAAGAAGTACTCTACGTTGCATTATTGTTCTAAGCCTTTTCAGGGAACTTTATCTTTATGCAAACAGTATTTGTGTATCAATTCAAAAATACAAGTTTCTGTAAGAGTTTTTTTTTCCTAATGGAGGTTGGGGGTTTTGTTATTATTATTGTATTCATCTTGGTGCTCATCAGCAGAAGCAGAGAGACAAACATAAAGACAGGTGAAAAATAAAAATGAAGTCCATGAATGAGAATGGAGCCCAAGAATACACAGCTACTTTACCCACTGTTTCTTTTTTTTATGTATATTCATTCTTATTAGGAGAGTACTATGATAAATACTAATTGTGGGAAATTGAAGTATTACAAAATAACATAGAGAAGAACAGTTAAAACAGCTGTGCTGCTTTCACTCAGAGATAACACTGTTTTGGTGTCTATATGTCAACCTTCAATAATGCTCAGTCCTAACCCCTCTGCCACCCTCTGAAACACACAAACCACACTGGACATCAACCTCTAGAGTGTACACATGCTCCACCTCTACCACTACTAGACAAAACCCCTGCTCTAATGGATGTAACCTTCTGCTTTTGGTCTCCCTATCCTATTGACCACTCTGTTCTCAGTCAGTGTCTGAATATAGTATATACTCAGTGAGTATCTGTTGTAGCCTGCCTTTTTACATGTATTCCTAGAAACGACATTTTCAATTCTCTTTAAATATTCTTTCCTTCTATAATGTGATGTCTAATGGTTGCCTATCATCCATAATTTAATCTAACCAGCCCTTCATTACTGAACATGTAAAATGTTCCAAATTACTTACTTTGATAAATAACAATATGATTATTATATTTCACATAAATATTTTTGCATTGTCATAGGATCAATTTCTCTAAGTTGAAGAGCTGTAATAGGTATTGCCAAACTGTCTTCCACAAAGGTCATTCCAATTTATATTTTTGCCATGAATTGATGAGAGCATCTATTTATTTACACTCTCACCAACATTGATTATTTTAAATTATTTAAAATATTGTCACTCTGATAGATAAAATATATCATGAATAAATAGTATGGTATCAAAGGGAATAATGTGAAAATGCCTTTGTATACTGCATGATTTACAGATGGCTGTGGCCAAAGTTATAGTTGTGTTTATAAGATTCATGAGAACAGTGCCAAGCACAATGTTCAGCATACAGTATGATATTAAAATTATTGTCCCTTGAATTGAAAGTAGATAGAGGAGGTAGATCTATATTAATTCATGGGTAAATTATCAATCTAAACTTGGAAGATATCTGACCATTAGAACATCTTACGATTGCAATCAAGCCATTCTGAAAGTCATAGACACTCAAATACGAGAATGGCCAGGCCCATTGTCTAGGATTGGTCCTCACAGGGGGACCCCAGAACCTTCCTGAGGACACAAAGGGCCTTGGAACCTTCTTTCTCTTTATCCCCTTAGAAGTGGACTTTCATGCTATTTTAATTTTGCTCTCTAGCTTTTCTCTGATTCCCAAGTCTGGTTCTTTGAGCTAATGGAGAATGTGTTCTGTCAGAAACTCAGGTGTGCTCTGACTGGTTTTCAGAATAACCCCTGAGCCAAAGATACTCCAGATATGGAATTCTGCTCATATGCCTTATTCCCCATCCTGGTCAAAGACAGAGCTGTCAGCATGTTGCCACCCGATGGGTAACATTCAACAAACGTTTGACAGGTGCAAACACGAGACTGATAGAAATAGCATCCATAAGGCTCAGGAGGCCTTGATGTCCCCCACCTCATTCCCATTCCCATCCCACTTTACAGATGAGGACATTATGTCCCCAGAGAACAGGAACTTCTCTATAGCATCATGGGTTGCTAATGGCAAAGTAGGCATTAGGCGTTTCCTACCACCCCAGGATTCCTCCCTAATGGAAATAACAGAGCAAAAAATAAAACTGATGGTCACTGTAGAGATGTTTTCTGAATGCAGCCAAAAGTCTGTAAATTGAAGACCTGCTATCTCTTGCTATAACTCTTGCCCACTGTATACAGGCAACTGCAAAAGAGAAGCCCAAGGTGAAAAAACAGCTGCCTATTTGCTACCTTGTAGAACTCGAAGAGACCATCCACAGGAAGCTCCGCCAGCAGCTTTAGGCCAATCTATAAGCGAATCAAAATGCCACATTATGCTTCTTTCAAGCTCACAGCTAACAGCGTCATCCTCAACCTAAGGGTGAGCACAACGGCACCATTATTTCTCTCTTCTCACCCTCACATTAGCAACCCCTGACATTGCCTGGGTTCCCATCTCGTGATGGTGGCTTGCTGGTGAACCTTGGCCTGTGTCAGCTCCCACCTTGTGTACCTAACTAATTGCATTGGTGTTCTCCTGTAACCCCTTTCACAGGTCAAAGAATAGTGATGCTTCATAAAGTCCCAGCAGTCACCTTGCATTTTCTAAAAATGATACGCAGGGAAGGAAGAAGATGATTTGAACAAACTAAATCTGAGGATGATGTGCCTTTTGTCCATTTCAGAGATCGCCACTTTAAAGCCATAAGAGCAAAAGCCACAATTACTACTTTCCCAAAACAATCCTCATCTAAGTGAATCAACCTCAAACTGTGTTGAACATTAGAATCATGTGGAAAGCTTTAAAAAAAATTCTGGTGCCCAAGCTGCACCCCAAAATGATGATATCAAACTCTTTGTGGCAGGGACCTGGGCATCTGTATTTTTAAATGTCCATCCCATGTGTGCTTCTGCTTTGAGCAGGGGACAAAGGAACCTTTTCTAACTGGCCTTCAGGTGCCAAGGGCAGAGCATAAGGAATGAAAATGACAGGAAGGGAGTGAAATCTATCTTGCTCTTATTCTCTTTCTTCTTCCATTTCATCACAGTCTGTAATTCAAGTGGCTCAAAGAGGTATCTATAATCTGCAAGGCAGAAATAATCCTGAAGCAGAGGAACTCTTCCATCCTCAGCCTGCTCTCTCTTTCCCTCCCTCACTTTCTTCTTTCCTCCTTTTTAACACTAACCAATTTCTGTTGTGACCCTCAGATTATAGAGCTTTCTTGAAGTTCATATTTTCCTGGGATCCTAAAATGAGTTGTACAGGAAAAGACAAGGTGCCCACACCCTCTTTTATAATGAATCCTGTTTATCATGTCAGCATCTCCTAAAGTGACCCTGTGCCTGGGAAGACGTTTCTGAGAAAAATATTTAAAATCCGAGCTGTCTCTATCCTTGCCTCTTTCCATTCACAAAAGGTATTTAGGTAAGACAAAAATTTATTTGCTCTTAACCGAGCCCAGATTGAACAGGCTTTGGGAGCAAACCTAGCAGAAAGGACTTTCACAAGGCCACTAAAAGGGCACCTCCATGGTCACAGACCCACAGGGAGAGGGATGAAGGATGCAGGTGGGCAGAGCATCAGGAAAGTGTCTCCTAGGCCTGCGGACCTAGCCAGGTCTGGGGACAGGTACTTAAATTAGCATCCTGGGGGAGAAAGGCAGGGAAGGATTTAAGGAAGCAAAGGAGTTGTGTGTGAGGGAGAACACATACCACATTTTTTTTTTTTTTTTTTAAAGGAAGCCAGGAATATGTCCTAATTTGGAGAAACAGGCCACATCGCCATGGCAACTCTGAATCTCCACAAGGCAGCCAGGCATGCCTTTAAACTATTGCGTTAAATAGTTCAACTATGAAAAAGAAGAAAGGGAAGAATGTAGGGGGTTTGAGAGAGAAAGAAGAGGCCTGAAGCCTGCCGAGGGCCAGAGGGAGATGCTGCCCAAGGCCTGGCCATTCTTCAAGGGAAACTTCAAACAGAGAAGCTGCAAGTTCTGAACTGGATCTCTGCTCTCTGATTTGTGCAGGTTGGGGACTGTATTTACATATCATTAACCTGTATCCTAAGAAAGATTCTCCCAAAGGCGCACAGATGCTAACCCAGTACTTCTCAACCTTTTCTTCACCAGGACTGTCCTCAGAACTGTACATCAAACCTGCCTGCCGCAGTGAGGCCTCCTCTCAGGAGTCCCAAGGTGGGTTGTAGTCTCCTGCCAAAGGTGAAGGGGACCAGGGAGCACTGAGCACAGAAGAGGGCAAACATTTGGCCACAACTGTAACCCATTCATGGTACACTGGCTGGAAATTCTGGTCTAAGGGGTGGGGGGGGGGGGCACATTTCATTTATTTAAAAAATTAAGAGCCACCTGGAAACCATGCCTAAATGAAGTTATGCCATGTGTGGTCCTTTGGGATCAAGCCAGCAATGACAGCAATTCAGGAAAGAGTTTGCCGAGTGGCTGTGAACCTTTGGAAAATATGAATAAGAATATAAAACTGTTCTCCCATCTGGAACATTAATTACTCAAATTATGCACTTAATGTTCGGCATTTATTTTACCTTGCAACTAGTTCTCAACCATGTTGTCTGCCATGTTACTTTGGACCCTTTTCTTTAAGGAAAAAAATAAAAAAAACTCTCTCTTTTTTCCCTCCTGGTCTCCTTGCCTACCCTTCTTTCTCCTTTTCTCCTCTGTAAGAGCCCCCAGGATCTCCTGGCAGAGTGAGCAGAGAAACTCCAGAAAGTAGGATCGAGCCAGGAAATGAGAGAAACGTGGGGAATGGGTCCATGCTTCACACCCACTCAGACGCCGGGGGGTGACACATGTCACAGGTGTCCAGGCAACCTGATGATGAGCTTTGGAAGACGTGGAGATGAAGAGTGCATTCTCCTCTTAGCTCAACAAGAACAGCAGCAGGTGGGGCCATTGCTGGTCCCAGGCTCACTCTCTCTCCCCTTTTTTTGGTCATTAGTTTGTATCAAATCATTTTCTCTACAGATTAATTCTTAGCATATGAAGCTGAAATGTCCATTTGTCCTATGCTGTAACAGAAACTGCCCATTCCATCATTAACCCCCAACCCAGAAGGGCCCCATCTTGTCTTTCTCTTAGTTTTGTCTCCCTGCAGAGTCCTCAGGGCTCATGAGAGGCATCACTGAATCCTAAGATAAAAGAAATCAGGCCCCTCTCTCCATGAACCCACTGTCTGAGGCCCTGTCCCCTACAACCTAGAATGACTCTTCTCTGAGACATGTCCTCCTCCAGCCCTTCGCATGTGTGACCTGCTCAAACCACAATTCCCATGAGTCTTCAATTTCTTCACCTGTACAACAATCTGCACCTCAAAGGAGGTGAGGACTGAACAGAAAGTCTGCCGAGTGAGGCACAGTGCGGGGCCCATTTGCAGGTTCACTGTGAGAAGGGCTCCCTTTACTGCTAAGCCTCCTATGGACTGGGTGAGGAAAGGCATTTCCTTCTTTGTTAACCCCACAGGGTTGGGATTATTACTCTGATAACAGGGAGGAGCCTGTGGTTCTCAAAGGTTAAGTGATTGCCCAGGCTAAAATAGGGAGGAGCCAGCAAAATCCCATAGTGATGTTCAAATTCATTGCTCTTCATCTCCACCTCCTTTCAAAGGTGCCTCAGAATTTCCCCATATAGGGTCTGGCATTGGCAGTCTGGTTGGAAGGTGGGGCTTTGGGAGTTGGGGTGAGGTTGCTCTGCATACAAACATAATGTCTGCACTGATCATGTCTATTTATTTGGGGTGGCTCCCACAGTGGTGGTGGTGGAGGGGCGTGGCTGGTGAACATCTGTGAATGGGATAAGGCTCTCACCCCAGTTTATCTCAGAACTGCTGTGGGTGCACCACGATCAAATATTTGTTTAATGGAAAATATCATACCATGTATTCCTTGACTGCAATTTGCTTTCTCTCTAGCCAGATCTCCATGACTTACCAAGGGATTTAAAGACTTAGGAGGCAGTTACAAGAGGAAAAGTGCAACCATTCATTTTTAACCAGAAATAATGAGCCAAAAGCTGCCTATCAGAGGGGTGAGAATAGGGAAGAGCAAGGGATAAACGGCAAATGGGTCAAAGGAGAGAGGAAAGGAAGAAGCATTCAATAGACTTAATACTTAAAATCCTCTTCAGGACAAAGCCTGGGACACAGCCAGACATGGCCCAACACACCTGCATGGTCCATTTGGCACCCTTCAAGCCCTGGACACTCCTTTGGATGCCTCAATCTCTGCGGAAAAATCTCCTAGTCTAAATCCCCCTGTTCCTGAGAAAACTTCCACATCTGATGTACCCCAGCCCCTCAGAACTCAGACTCCTGCACCATTTTTCTTGCCACGCTCTGATCTTCCCTTCCTGCCTTGCTAGTTCTCCCTCCATTCCTCAGTTGAATTAACCTGCATTTTAAAAATAATTGGATTATCCATGCATTGTTTCATCACATTACTTAAATGGCCTCTTGTGATGAGAGTACCAACCTTTTGGCCTCCACCTCCTGATCTTATCCTTTCCCTCTCCTGTCACCCCTCCAAGGATTACTAAGGCCAGAACACTCATTCCACCTGTCATCACTGATGATCAGGTGTGACACAGAGGGTCCGTAACATGGCCTGGGAGCTACATAACAGGGAAGAAGTGGGGAGGGGGAGCAGTCGGAGAAACCAGATGTTTTTTTCAAGAGAGGAGTATATTTCAGGGTAGTCGCATAGAAGGAACTGCCAGCTTGCTCTTGGCACCCTGCTGATGCATAGCCCTATAAAACCTCTTTCCCCTTTCAGTGTAATTCCAGGTACTGCAGTATTCACATGCCCTCACTGCCAACCTGACCCCCTCTGAAGTACTTGTCTAGGGAGCTCATCAAATCAGCAGTCGTTCAGCAAGGTACCCTATGCCTGGATCACTTTTTGCTGGTCCTTTCATCCATTAACTCTGCCAACACATAGCCATGAAGGTGCCCCAGGACTAGTCTGTTTATCACACTTACTGATTACACTCTGAGGTTAAGTCAGCTCCAGCACTGGGAAGCATGTCTGTGCAAAAAGGTGAATGAAGCTTAGGCAAGAAACAGGAAAGAATCCAGTGATCTCTATTACTATCGACGCCTGGTTTGCCTTATTTATAATTACATGGCATACAGACATCCACAGAAAAAGGAAGAAAAGTTGAATAAAGGCTAAAAGTAACTGAGGACAGGCGATAGCTTTAACATGATTTGCTTACATAAAGGAGATGTTTGGGCTTTAATCTTTTCCAGATGAAGGAAATTTGAAATTTGTTCAACCAGATGAAATGTAATCATACATGCAACCATCATGGTGAAAATCTCTGAGGGTTCTTTTTTTTAAATTTCTTTCAACCAGAGTAATAATAACACCTAATGCTGACATAGTGCTTATAGCTTAACAAAGCATTCTTGTGTATCTCATTTTAATCATTACATCATCCATTATCATTTTATGGACAAAAAACTTTGGCTCAGAGAGGTCCAGTGATTTGCCCAAGGTCATGCAGCCAGCAAAAGGCAGAGCCAAGCAGAAGACCCAGGTGTCAGACAAAGATCTTGTGACTACCAGCCTCAGATTTATGCCACTGTTGTCCACAGTCCTCAAAGAAACAAGGACAGGCAAAAAAAAAAAAAAAATAAAAAAAAATGAAAGAAAGAAAGAAAAGAGAAAAAAGAAATCTCAACAACCAAGAATAATGTGCATATTAAAAGCCACCCAAAGGCATCATTTAGGTATTGAAAATTCACCATTAGTGACTAATTACCAGGTCAAAGCTTTGACTTTTTTGAATGGTCCAATACATTCAAATGAACATAAAAGTCTCCATTAATAGAAAATCCACATATGCATATTGATTTATAATATATAGATATCACAGAATTTTTTTTTTTTTTTTTTTTTTTTTTTTTTTTGTGGTACCGGGGATTGAACTCAGGGGCACTCGACCACTGGGTCACATCCCCAGACCTTTTTTGTATTTTATTTAGAGACAGGGTCTCACTGAGTTGCTAAGTGCCTTGCCATTGCTGAGGCTGGCTTTGAACTCGCAATCCTCCTGCCTCAGCCTCCCAAAGTGCTGGGATTACAGGCGTGCGCCACCGCACCCGGCTCACAGAATGTTTTTATACTTGAGTATTTCAAAATAAAATATAATGTTTCTCCCCACTGAGCTAGAGGAAAATGAGTTTATCCTCTACTGAAAGATCAGCCGCTTATATCTCAAATGGTGGGCACGTTTCACTTCCTCTCCAGCAGGACATTATGCATGCCACTACAGTACCTAACACACTGCTCTAGTTCATTCTGTGCCTCTCAGTTCTGCCCCACTGCATCCCTCATATCACTAGGGCCAGCTTTGCTCCCTCTGGAACCTGTTCATTCGGTAAGAATCCAAACATTCCAGAAACATACAGCTGGAGAGGAATTCAAGGTCATTTTGTTGGAAGGGACCAACAGCAGAATAAGATAGGTAAAAATTCCAGGGTGGAGAAGAGTGCCTTGGACACTTACTCTGCATTAGAAAGTGGCAACGTGTGACACAGCAGTGCAGGGAAAATCTTGTGATTTGGAACCAAAGACACCTGGTTAAAATCCTGGCTGCACCTCTTACCTGATATCCAACTTTGACAACCACTCAATATCTCCGGACTTCAATTTTCTCCTACATAAACTGGGGGAATAATACTTACCTCATAGAATATAATGTTAATTAATATTATGTGATTAATTAATAAAATAAGTGTAATAAAATATACAGCACAGAGCAAAGCACCTATTCAGTTCAAGTTAGACCACACTTGAGCTTGATCTGAAAAAAAAATTAAAATCACTGGATGTTTCTTTATGGATTTATGCTTAAAATAATGCTACATAGCTAATTTGGTGTGAGGGGGGTGGAACTGGGGATTGAACCCAGGGGCTTTAGCACTGAGCCACATGCCCAGTTCTTTTTATTTTTTATTTTGTGACAGGGTCTCTCTAAGTTACTTAGGGACTCACTTAGTTGCTGAAGCTGGCCTCAAACTTATGATCCTCCTGCCTCAGCCTCCCAAGTAACCGTGTACCACTGTGCCTGGCAATAGGTGATTTTTATTTTTGATATACCACAGCTTCTGGAATTTGTATTTCCACTCTGAGCCTTGAATTGTTTGTCCTACCATTTTTTACACATTTCTACAAAGTGAATGTAAGAAGAACCCCATCAGCTTGATTCTCCAGGGGCCAGAAGCAAGAACAAGTAAAGAAAGAGCATTCCCCACATCTGGGTATGAATAATGCCCTATATTCATGGGTCTATTAAGTAATCATAGTTTTCGTCTTTTTATAAATAGACACTGGAGCAGCATGAGATAACTGTACATCAATGAGCTGTTACAATATTAACTCAAAGCAAAGAAACAGTGTTTTTCTTAGCCTAAGCAGCCTGGATGTGGGTAAATGTTAAGTTACTGTTGGATTTTTTTAACCCTGAAGATAATCTGATGTGCCTCAGGGAAGCCATTGTTGTCTTACAGATGAGGAAACCGAGACCCAGTAAATGCAATGATTAGTCCAGGATCACTCAGCTTGCCACACCAGAGCCAGAAGTCTGACCCACCAATTCCAACTCTCACATCAGCCCTCTTTTCCACCAGGAACTTTTGAAATAACCTTCCAACCATAAAGTTGTGATTAGTTTTTATTTTCTCAGATTATTGATGAATATGTCACACAGGACAGAAATAAAAGGCTTGCTAAAGCCAAGACAGAGTACATCGATCACTTCCCCCAAACCCCTGAGCCTCATCAGGCTGTCACTGAAAGAGATTATGATATACCACAGGACCTCAATGCTACACTCCTCGTCACATCACAATTTCTGACAGAGAAACAAGAGATGAGCAGAACACCCCCTGACACACACTTGTCAGGCTCCAGACCAACAGTTTAGGGGACGCATCTGGATCCACAGTTCTTAGAGGTAATTTCCTTGGAAACACTGCCTCTAGCAATAATATCTGCACTGGTGCTTCCCAAATACAGGCCCATGGATCAATGACAACGCATGATAAAGTTATCATTGGTCCACAGAGAAACTAGAACAATAAGAACAATGTAGTGAGTTGTTGATACAGCTAAATGTATTCAGTTTAAAGGACTGTCCTTTATTCTGAGATCATGTACTTTCTAGTTTTGTTTTGTTTCAATATCCTTTCTTTAAAGAAAAATGTGAGCTAGAACTTTTTAAATCTCTTATTGGGAAAATAAAGATTAATGATGCTACATGATACCATCACTGCCACCACCATTACAAAGTAATTAGTCTGTGAATCAAGAAACTAGGAAATCTCTCCTGCAAGCAATGGGCAATGGAGGCTGTGTGCCTGGAAACAACAAAGTCCCCATTGAGAGTGGAGCACTCCCTGCAGAAGAGGAGGCTCAGGGAAGGGCCTGTCACGGCCAGTGGTCAAGGAACTTGGATCAAGGGGCCTTTGTAAAACCACGCTCCAACACGGCACTCCCCACCCAGGGACATTCTGAATTCAGACACATGGGTGTTCACTGTGTGACAGCTGGAATTTTCATTTCAATTTCTTTGCTTCCACTTTTCACATTCAACCACAATCAATGAGTAACCATTTCCTAAGTGTCAACCCTGTCAGTAGCCTCTATATGAATTATTTTTCTTAACTTTGTGAGACAAGCCTTTAAAGTATCTAATGTTACCATGCCTGGCTTTTGTTTTTTTCTAAATTAATTTATTTTTTATTCTAAGATGTTATAAATGACAGCAGAATGCATTACATTTCATATTACACATATAGAGCACATTTTTATAAATCTCTGGTTGTATATAAAGTATATTCACACCATTTGTGTCTTCATACATGCACTTAGGGTAATGATATCCATCTCATTCTACCATCTTTTTTTTTTCCTTCACCCTTTTTCCCCCTCCCTTTCCCTCCCTCCCCATTGGCCATTCTAGTGTTCCTCTAATTCTCCTATGCTCCCCATCCCAACCCCACTGTGAATTGGCCTCCTTATATCAGAGAAAACATTTGGCATTTGGCTTTTTGGGATTGGCTAACTTCACTTATCATTATATTCTCTAACTCCATCCATTTTCCTGCAAATGCCATGATTTTATTCTCTCTCACAATTCACAATAGCCAAACTGTGGAACCAACCTAGATGCCCTTCAGTAGATGAATGGATAAAGAAAATGTGGTACATACACACAATGGAATATTACTCAGCAATAAGAGAGAATAAAATCATGCCTGGCTTTTGTATCTCACTGCTGCAAACTTTTTACAATGGTCTCCCAGATCTTGGTTTCCTAATTTAGTCTTTCTCGACTGATTTCTGTACCATTTTCTCCTTTAGTGCAGGATTCTGCACATTCCTATTGATTAAAGTCCTATTTACATCCATCCCTTCCTCCAGCTTAACACTGTACCCTCAGTGACATGCACCATGTCTAACACATAATGGACACTCAATTACATCTTCTGAATGAATTAATTAATCCAAGACCACTTTCCAAGGAGTTAGTCATAAGATAATTTGATGAAATTGTCAAAATATTGAATTTTTTTTGTAAAAATGGACCTGAAAAGAAGACTAACTTCTATAGCTTATTATGGAAATAGGGTGTAAGTGAGGATGTTTTCACCAGCAGAGATAGTAAGATAATTGTAATACAAGATCACACACATAGAGCTCTTACATGTGCACTTTCCCTCTCCAGCTTCTCTTCTGATTAGTTGTTTGTTGGAATATTTGGATGACAAGTTTTTCCTCTTTTAGGAAATCTGCTTTATTATTTTTACAGTGTTACTTAAAAATTAAAAAAAAAAAACTAAAATATCAACTCTAGACCCAGGAAAGACACCCTTGAAAGTGCCATTTTGCCATTTATTATGTTCTCCAGAATTAATACATACAGTACACACAAGCCACACACACACAGAGACTTCCAAAATACTGGTTGACATCAGATTGCTGATTATACTGAGTATAATCTTGCAGCTCACTGTATCCACATCAAATGCTTCTAGGAGCCATTCACATTTGATCCAGTTTTAATATTTTTCAATTGTGTGTGTGTGTGTGTGTGTGTGTGTGTGTGTATATCAAATCAAAAGCTTCTTCCAAGTAAAGATTAAATATATTTTTTCCTTAAAATGATGGCACCTTCAGGCATTCACAGGATATTAAATCCATGTGACAGGACTTTTAGAAACACTAGAAAAGCTACTAGTAAGAGAGCACTATTTAATTCTAAGAACACCTGGTAGTTGATAAATATTAAATAGCCAGAAGACATCGATTAGAGCTAGAAGCACCAACATCCCAAGAGTCATACAAAATTGTTTAGTATGTTTTCAAACAAGGCATTTTTAAATAAAATAACACGCACAAGTTGCAAATCCATCAAGTTCCCAACATTTGCAAATTCCAACATGATTCGAATTTGTATAATTTGTTTGCAACAAATCACTGAATTTCTCTGAAATGTGTCATGCTATATTGGCGAGCATGTCTTTTTTTCTGTTTGTGCAAAGTGATGTTTAATACCCATTTTAAAGCAAATGTTATCAAAATATATTTTAGCCTATGTTCAACAACTATGGAGTAGGCCAAAAAACTTAGTACATTTTCTCCTCATTATCACCTCAGTGAGAGTCCTTTGCCAGGATCTGGCTAGAAGGCTTACATCTGACAACGCTTAATGAAGTGTTAATGAAGGGAAAATGTCCCAGCCCATTTGGGGCTTTGCTCAGAACAGGTTTAAGTGTACCCTGGGAAAAAACTTCCATAGTGGCCCCTTATCCCCCCCTGGAGAAGATGGGTAAGGTGAGATGTTCTAGACTTAGATTTGCCATCCTTTGTTTGAATGGTGTTGCCTTTTGTTCACTAAACTGAGGTTTAATCCTTATTGTTCTTATTTTAAAATTCCTCTGTATGGGTTTTTAATCCATGAATTCCCATCCTAGATATTTGCCCAACCTTTCCAATATGTCTTCGCTCTTAAGCACGCAGACTTCATATATCCATACCTTCTTTGTCTTCCCAAGCAGTAGTCTCTTCTTCCTCTCCTGTCCCATCTACGCTCTCCATTTAACTTAAAACTCTTCAGCCAAGGTCTACAAAGAATGATCATAACTGAATCCTCTGCATTCCGTGTGACACCCTGTAGTCACCTGACACCACTCACCACTCGTCGCCACTGCACACTGTTCAACCTGGTTCACATGATTCTCTCCTCTCATATGCACTAAATTGGATTCTGATCCTGGTACTGCCATTTAACATTTCTCCATCTTTGATATATCATTTAATTTGTTGTCATCTTAAGAGGGTGATGGGGATGATGGTAGCGTTCATTTATCAGACAATCTGAGACTTAGTTTCTCATTTTGTATGCCTGTGGTAAGCATCAGATTAGTACCAGATATATAAATTCACTTTGAAAACCATAAATCACGATTTGGTTATAGCTTTTTAATCTCCAAGTCCATGTGCGGTTCCTTCCTGATGTCTCTGTGATTTCCCTCTTCTTTCTTTTTGGAAGCCTCCCTACTCTTCCAGCATGAATCCTCAGCTGCATATACATTTTCCTGCATGCCTGAGTTTTTCCTAAGTATCTCGGTTAGAGGAACACATCCAGATGAGGAATGAAAAAGGTAATCTTAAGGTACCATCACTGAAGAAAAGGAAAGAGCTATCTTTGGCCTGTGAGGAGTTGGGGCACATCAAGTTTCAGAAGTGTTCTTTGCTGATGAGTCTCAATCAGATAGAGTCACCTTATTCAAATTTCTTTCCACCTTCCTGTTTAAGATAATCATAAATTCATACAACTACCTGTATATAGGTTTGCTACTATATACACCCCAAATTCGTTAATACATAATTATTTTATCAACATCTGACATATTTGTTAATATATTTTATAGAGTATTTCAGACCACATAAAAATGTCATACCCTCCCCTCACTCTAATCCTAAATTCAATTTGCCCCTCTCCTCACCCTTAGTCAGGAAAAAAGAGACAGCAATTCATTGTAGCATTTTGTCTGCTACAGTGTGAACTATTAGACACCACTGGAATTCTGTTGAAGTTAAAGCCTACCAGAGAATGACCTGGTAATCTGGGAAAGTAGGTCAACTCCAGGAGAGAACTGAGGTGTAGCTTCAGGCGAGTCACTTAATCTTTCTTGGCCTTAATGTCCTCTACCATGAAAGAAGGGCATCAGATTATGAGATCTCGTGCAGGCTGAGCAACCTTTGACACAGGAGGATGAGATGGCATGTTTGTCCAGACTTCTGGGCAGGAGCAAGAGGTAGAATGGAGTGGAGATGAAAATAGGATGCCCTTTCTCAGGAATACCCTTTCCTTTCTTTGCTGCTGTAAAGAGATACAATCTTCTCTTTGCAACCCTCTCATACCAACTCTTATAACCTATCAGCAAGTGTGCATTTTAAAGACCCATTATTTGACCATACATCTTCATATCTTCCCATAACTCTTCCTTTTCTTTGTTTAGTTTTAATCTATTTACCCTGATTCCTGCACATTTTGGGTGGCTTTCTCCCTATTCATTTGTTACCTTTCCTTCAATCATGATCCTCTTCTCTTGGACATCATATCAGAAACTTCTTAAATGGATTATAAATCCCAAGCCATTCAGATTAAGGAAAACAGGCCAAGGGAGAATAAGGGGCTTGCCCAGAGTCAAATAGCTATGGCTGGATAGAAAGCAAGGATGGGAAACAGGCCTCCTGGCTTGGCAGTTCAATTGAGACTCTTACCCCTGCAAAATCTACTGCCATTAAAAGAATATTTCCACTTAGCCTTATGAAGAATAAAAATCCCTAAAAACTTAATAGCAGTTTTCCCTCTACTACATTGCCTACATGACCCACATTATTTTTTTTTATTTATTTGCTTTTAGTTATTTTTACATGGTGCTGAGGATCGAACCCGGGCCGCGCACATGCTAGGCGAGCGCTCTACCACTGAGCCACATCTCCAGCCCGACCCACATTATTTTAACAAATAAGAATAATTAGCCCTATTTCCTCTCCCTTCAATTTAAATATTGGTAGCATAAACCTCTCATTTTATATAATCATGTATATGATGGAGTATTTTTTTTCTTTCCAGTTCTTTGACAAATGAGAGTAAAACTTCTAAAGACTATTTATAGCTGAATCCTACCTCAAACCCACCTGAACCAACCCTATTCCTTATATGAAGTGCACCTGCTGATCTGCCCCAGCTTCACCCTCCTCTGGCACAGTTGATGTTCCTAGGATCTATGTGAAAAGTAATTAAGTTAGTTCTTTAGTTATTCTTTGATGCTAACGAATAATTAAGAACCACACATTCTCCTGGAAGCCACTTGGAGGCCCAGAAAACAATGAATGACAGGGGGAAATGGATCAGGAAACTTATCCACCAAGGAAGTGAAAATTCAATGAGGGGATGATGAAGAGGAAAGAAAGAAACTGAGAATGAGGAACAGCCTAAGAAAATGGAAAAAGAAGCATGAACGTGGAAGAAGGGAGGGGTAGATTCCCAGAAACATGGGTAAAAGTAAAAGGATGACTAAGATTGCTACAGTGTCACAAAGAGACCCAGGAACAAGAGTGAAAGAGAAAGGAGCACAGGCAGAGGGAGGCTGAGGGGGGCCAAACATGGGTGGCAGATGTTGCTGCTTTCCTTACTGCACAGCTGAGGAAACTGAGGCACAGAGGGTTGCATAGGCAAAGGTCACAGAACTAGTGAGAAAAAGCCAGAATCTGAGCCCAGGTCCCAGAATTCGGTCTGGGACCGAATTCCATCTGTTATATTGAGCTCTAACTCTTTTTAGATCTTTAAAATGATAAGACAGTCATCTGTAATGATCCTCAAAATAAAGTTTAGTTAAACATATGTAATTATTACCACTTATATCCTTTGTTAATAAAGTAGCATTGATGCAGCCACAGCTCCTCACCCAGACCCCACTATGACCAGGACTGGAGGTCATCTCTGCTGTGGCGTAGAGGAGAGCAAGCAGGGTCCTAAAGATCTAGGACACTTGTCCTCTGCTGGCCTCATTAAAGGCCAAGTTCTAACTAACTGAACCAACTGGCTACAGACTACAAAACTAATGTGTGACAGCTCCAAAAGTCAAGAGCAGACCACCTGGGAACTTTTAACTATGCCAGGTCCAAAGGTAGGCCATTGAGGGACCTGAATGCTGACAGGATGAAGCATGAAGATGGCTGTGTGCACCACATAAAGTATAAGTCATGTGGAAGAGTGGGTCACAGGAGATGGGGGAGAGGGACAAGGAGAGGGAAGGACAGAGAAACACAAGCCAGAAAAGAGATGATGGGGGAGCAGAGAGCAGAGCAAGGAGGGAAAGGAGGACACAGAGAAGGAGAAACCAGAGAATCCAAGGGAGGAAGACCCAAAGAAGGACACACGTGCAAACAAGTTAAGGGTTCAGTCTATGGGGGCAGTAGAAGGCAGCTAGGGATTCTCAGTGCAGAAAGCAGGACCTGAGCCCTGTCTATAGGGTAGACAATTAAAGCAGTCTAGAAATTGCCAGAAGTCATCAATTAATGTGGCATTCCCATTTCTCCTGGATTTTCCTCTGTGTCGCAGAAGGATCTCTGGAAGTCCTGCTGCCTTAATAGACTTATTGCTCTCCAAGGCTCCACAGCAGGTTCTGGAGTGTCCCCTGTTCAGCAGAGGACAACTGACACCCTTTAGTGTTCCTGTTCACAGCAAAGGCTCCCAGCAGAGCTGAGCCTCATGCTAGGATTGACAAAGCTCCCTGTGATGGCATGAATGTGGTGGTCAGGAACGTACCTCCTGTTTTAGACACTTATATCCCTTATGGCCCCACAAAGTACCTGCAATTCTACTATTACAAAGGTCTTCCACTAATTTTGCCCACGGGACAGGTCACATATTCACTGCTCCTATTTATTGAGACCCTGGCAAGGACTTGGATTGTCTCCTGAGTTTGAAATAAAACAGGGACTTGTAAAGAGAAAAGACATAGAGGATAGACCCAGGACTAAATCGAACAGTATTTCTTGGTGGAGCAGGGAGATGGGGGCAAGGAGAGGAGAGTCCTCTACGTAGTCAAAGGCAGAATAAGGGCATGGATGACTGAGAGAGGTAAAGAGAGGAAAATGGGAGAAAGAAGTAAAGAAAACCAAAATCAAAAATACATTCTTTTTTAATTGCATAACTTCTTCCAGGGCAAACCATGAGACCTGGATGACAATAATGTGGCTGCTACTTGGAAGCAGCAGGAAAGAAGCCTAAGCAAGCCCCAAGCCTACCTCCTAGTAGATAAGAAACCAGCACCATATTCTTGGAACTCATGGAGCATGATGTTTTAGTCAGCTATTTCACTGCTGTAACTAAAAGACTGGGCCAGAACAACTATAGAGGAGGAAAAGTTTATTTAAGGGTTCACTGTTTCAGAGGACTTAGTCCATAGAAGGCGGGCTCCATCATGGTGGCAGAGTATGGCAAGGGTAGCAGCTCACATGCCGATCAGGAAGCAGAGAGAGACTTCACTTGACAGATACATACACCCCAAAGCCATGTCCTCAATTCCCACCTCCTCCAGCCACACTCAGTTACCACTCAGTTAATCCCTATCAAAGTCACAGATTGGGTTAAGACTCTCATAATCCAATCATGTCTCCTCTGAACCTCCTTGCATCGTCTTACACGTGAGTTTTGGAGGACACTCACATCCAAGCTATAACACTTGAGAAGCCCCCACTATGACTAGTGAAAGGGAGCACAAGAGTAGAGAACACACCAAAGGGAGAGAAGGTGCCCTTCTGCCAGAACATCCAGACAACCAAACTATATCTTTTACCCTCTCCCTGCTCTGCAGACTAGTTTTCATAATAATCACTGAACTGGTCTCTCCTCAGACAGGATTGAGGTGACCAGCAACTTCTCTCAGGGTCATCAGCTCTTCTCTCTCACTGTCAAGTAAGACTTTCCCTTGGGCCCAGAACCTGCAGGGCCCCATGGGAGATCTCTCTGGACCCCAAAGACCACATGACTTTCCTTGGTAAAAATTAACCACCCATTTCTTTCTTTCTTTCTTTCTTTTTTTTTTTTTTTTTTTTTTTTTTTGGTACTGGGGATTGAACTCAGGAGCACTCGACCACTGGGCCACATCCCCAGCCTTTTTTTGTATTTTATTAGAGACAAGGTCTCACTGAGTTACTAAGTGCCTCGCCATTGCTGAGGCTGGCTTTGAACTCGCGATCCTCCTGCCTCAGCCTCCCAAAGTGCTGGGATTACAGGCGTGCGCCACCGCACCTGGCTTAAACCACCCATTTCTTCTCAGACAGCAACAGTGATCAGAGAGCAGTAAACAGAGACCACGATAAGAGCAGTCCTGCTTCTTAGCTTTTTCTGACTCAGACATGCTAGATGCCTCTGGAAAAATGATATGGCAGGCAGGCAAGCAGGACAAGTACCCAGGCTCTGGCCACTGTCCTCTCTCTGCCCTGCAGAGCAGCTCTGCAGCAGGTCCTGCTGCTCAGCCTATGCCCTTCCTGTGGCCCCACGTGACTACAGCTGGAGCCGTTACTGTCCCTGCTGCTGGACAACTTCACCTGCAGGTCACACAGTCAGTTCCACACTCTTCTCCTGCCTGGATCTGGGAATTGTTGCACCCACACTTCCTGCCTGAGTTCTTCTATCCCTGGGCTCCAATTCCAGGATTCAGACCTTCCTCCTCCTTCCAGCACCATCCTTTCAGAGCAGGAGACCCTCCACAATCTTCATTCAGAGGGGCGGTGGTGGGAGGGCTCTGGCAGAGACTCCAGGCAAGCAGCCAGCCGGGGCCAAGGGGAAGAGAATTATTCACAGGATCACAGATGTTAGAGATGAAAAGAACTTGCAAAAACACATCTCACTCATCCATCCCACCTTGCAATGTAGGCTCTTTTCCAAGAGCATATGGCCTGCTCCCATCTGATTTAAAAGAATCTATCATTACCAATAAATACGAACTTGGTGCACCTTGCATGCTCTGCCTTGTCCCAATCACGAGGGGAGGAGACAGAGGGACACTGTGTGATAAATTTACCTCTCGCGTGCACTGGCTAAGCACACCCAGATATCTGTCCCACCACTTCAACACAGATATCTGTCACTCACAGGAAAATCATCCTCGCACTTAAGCAGGCCTCTGATCACTAGGGAGACAAACAAAGCCCAGCAAAGAGAGGTAAAGCAGGAGAGGGCGAAGGAGGGGCCAGTGGAAGCTACCTTTGAGTATCACTTCTAGTAACAAGGAAGGATTTGGGTCCAAGGTAATAGCAGTTACTACTCGAGAAGTAGTAAACACAAGATCAATAGCCAAGGCTGATAGCCATCCAGGACAGTGAGGCAAAGATGCTGCTCCTTGTCGTCCACATCTCATTCGTGAGATGGAATTTTGGACCTCAGGCCATGTCTCCTGATACATACCAAGGTAGGAGAAAAATCCCTCGACCTTAGAAATGTCAGTGAAGAGTTTGGTCTGATGCAGGAGTCAAATCCTGGGGATCCACTAAGATATATCCTAGGGTTGAAGGCCTCAGTTTCACTCCTGAGAATCCAGAGTCTAGAGAGAGTCGGAGCGGCCAGGCAGCTGTGGGCCAGGCCCCACCAAACTGAAAATGGACCCAACAGATTTGTATACCCCCACATCTTTCTCTCTTTTCCCTTCTTACCTTTTGTCTCTCATTCTACTCTCTTCTCTCCTTCAGCCATTTTCTTATTCTGAACATTTAGGTCCTAACAAAGACTGGAAAAGATGGAATCAAGTCTGCCCAAGCTCCAGTTGGTCCTCATTTGGGCAGTTGAGACATCCTCCACCCAGAATGAATGACAGAAGGCCCAAGGAGATAATGAGAGCGTTCAAGAGACAGTGAAGCACACTGGGTGAAATCCATCACAATAATGTCATTCAGTCAAGCATTCCAGTTTCCACATTGCCACTACTAGTGTGAGGCCACAGGCCACTTTCCTTTCTAGTCCCACTCCATCATCTGTAAATGAAGGAGAATAATACTGCTGCTTAAATCCTAGGACTTCTTTGAGGGTCAAATTGACTAAATGCAGGCAAAATACCATCTCAGACAAAGCGTGGTCCCTGAATGTAGGAGGCTCTTGGTTATTTAAAAGGACATAAATGAAGTGGACTTCTTCTGAAGCTCCAGATCTAGTCCCATTCTCGCATTAAGCAAGGCATACCAGGATTTAAAACACATCCAAAAAGCACATTAATCAGTTTGAGACCAAGACTCCTGACAGCTCACACGCCAGCAGAAGACCAGAGACAAGGGAGTCCTGGGACGTAACACCTGGAGGCTGGTTTTGATCACCTCCGATTCTGCTGCCTCTATTTCACTCCCTTCTGTTTTCCTGTCCTCTCTTCCCCTTCTCCTGTAGTTTATTTTTTTTGTTTCCCCAGTTCTTTTTCTTCCTCCTTAATCTTTATTAAGCAGCCATACAAACATGCCGTAGTGTTGAAAAAACTCAACAAAGAGACCCCACCCCATCATAAACCTTTACAATCTAAACTACATGCCATGTTTGACTTTCCACTCATATTCAAACCTGGCTGTATCCATATTTATAAAATTTATAAAATTTATAAAAAAACAGCAATTAGTGTTTATAATTTATAAACACTAATTTATAAATTAGTGTTTATAAATTTATAAAAATTTATAAAAACAGCAATTAGTGGGGCTTTGCCCCAAACCTTCTAAATCAGAATCCTTGGGTATAGAGCCAGAGAATATGTATAATAATAATAATAATAATAATAATAATAATAATAATATTTTTAAAATCTTCTGTTGATCCTAAGTCCTGTCAGTTTAAGAATCACTAACATAACCTAAACTATATAAATCCTGCTAAGCTCCTTTTTCCCTTCTTTGCTATACATTTTACTCCTTCATTGCAATCATTCCCTTAATTGATGATGCTATGCCATCTTATTTTTCTAAGAATTTATAATATTTGATTTTGTATAAGCAGTGAGAACATAGGAGTGGTAAGAGATTATGAGGCAAAGGGGTTGGAGCAAGCTGAAAGGAACATGCAGAGAATGGATCTATGAAGGCAAAAGACGTGGAGAGATACAGATGGAAGGCGATGGAAATAAGAGTAGGCAGTGAGAGTAGGAAGGAGTGGTGGGTGGCAGCCACATGCAGCGACAGTGAAGCTGGGCTTCCCACAAAGTCTGTTGTCCTGGCAACGTGATACTTAAAGGTTAAAGGCTGCTTCTCACTACAACTCTGGACATCATGTTGCCAAGACAACAGAATGCCTCCAAGACACATGGTGGCAGGCCATGGGGACTTGGGGATATGCCAGGAATCCTCAGTTCAAGGCAGGTTACCCTGGCTGACTGGGCCATGGCACAACTGCCCACTCTCAGTGCCCATAACCTTCACCAAAGAAACTCACCCCAGCTGCTCTACTCACTGTGGTACTCCCTAAATGCCAGCACCCCAGTTAGGAAGAAAAGAGATGACAGTGGGTTGCAGGTATGTAGACGTGACCCAGGAACTGGCCAAGGGACATTCATATAGAGGAACTCAAAAGGAAGGGCAGCTTTCCAATTAGAGGAAAGTCAATCAAAATGCTTCTAACGGTCTACATTGTTTTACTAATATATTTGCAAGTTTGCAAATAAATTTTGTATAAACTACAAAATAAAAACAAAACTGTATAACCCAAGATGTATTAAAAGAAAAGGAATTTTGATTCAAGAGAAATTTGTATTTTAATAATGGTGGAAATGATAATAGCAGCCATTCATCCAAAACCAGATGTGTATCTGCCAGAGTAATGAATGTCTTTAAAAGTTATTTCATTTAATCCTTATAATAGCTCTTCGAAGTTGATAAGTATTAAACTCTATCACAAGCACCAGAGTCACACATGGCAAGAGTCACTGAGCTTCTGAGAGGTGGAGGCAAGACTCAAAAGGGTTCCAAAGCACACAGCTCCCTCACTGCTGTCTGCCCACTCCATCCAAGCAGGAAGGCAGCCTACATCCCGCCCTTCTTACACCTAGAATGAATCAAAAAATATCTCACTCCACGCCAAGACTTTCAAGCCCTCCACGATCTTTCCCCAGAGTTCCTCTTCAATCTCAGCCATCCTGATCTTCCTATTCCTCATCAAAACCCAAGAACAAAAATAATAAAACACAGTCCCACTTCAAGATCATCACAATTATTGTTCTCTCTGCCAAAATGTGGCACCTGAGATCTTCATGTGTCTTGATCCTTCTCATCATACAGATCTTGAGTGCCACCTCCCCTCAGATCTTCCTTGACATTAGTAAGGGTTGACAATATGGCATGGGATGCCCCTTCCCTACTATTTTTATTAATACATTTACTGTTATCTAAAGAATACTGCTTGGCTGACGTGTCTGTTAATTGTTAGCCAATACTTCAGGAGGATATGTCTCTCTTATGGACTCTCTCTGTGACCTTGAACTATTGCTGATACTCAGTAGACACCTGTCTATCATGCACAAAGTTTCAATCTCTGGAATTTCAAAAAAATTTTAAAAATGTTTTTTGAATGAATAAATAAATAAATGAGAAAGAATATTGTTTGCTAAAGGAAGTTCCAAAATTCTCATGCTGCTACCTTTGGAAGCTTATTGTACTGATTAAAGGAAGTTGGGTGATACCTACTAGATTAGCACATCCGTATGAATTCCATGTTTATCTTTCAAAACTTTAAAAAATGTTTTTCTGTTTTCTCTCTTGAAAGAGCACAAAGTCAAGATATCACTGTACCCCTGTGCTTTCCATGATAAAAGATTTGCTCTGCTACCCCATACTGCACCCTAACCTAAGGCAGGATTTTTTGTCATATCTCTGTTAAAAATAAAGTAGACAGGAATGTCATAACTCTAGGTGTGAGTGCCAAGCTGGTTGCTGGTATCTGGCCAGATGTGAGGAAGGGAAAGATGATGGAGACTGCAGCCCAGGGAGCGATGAGGAATTATTGCCAGAAACTAGGGAGACTAATCCTATCATCCATTTTCATTTGGATTTAAAACACTTTTCTCTTAATTGCAACCAGGATCCACTGGCCTGAAATAATGAATTCATCCATACATCTCCTAACTATGTATTAAGAGCTTAATACATGCCAAACTATAAGTAAGGTTCTGGGAACACAGAAATGAAAAAGACCTCATTCCTGCCCTTGTAAAGCTTGGAGTCTAATTTGATAGCCAATAAAAAGCTACCAAGATTAATAATAGCTGTGGTGGAGACTATAAAAAGCACGGGTTGGAAGGGAATAAAGGGAAAAACAGGATCTTAGGGAAGAGAAGAGGAGACATCTGGAGGTGTGAGGACCTCAGGTCAGGATGGTAGCCCTAGATTTCCCATCTGGGCCCTGGGAATTAGAAAGATATTGACTATCATGTTTAAAAACCACACATAGATAGGCATGTGCACATGCACATGCACAGAAAACAGAAAAGCAAACGCAAAAACAAAAACAGAGGAGTGTAGAAGGAAAAGAATTTGGGTGAGGAGACAAATGGCACCCCCACAGCTCCACCTAGGCCTCAGTGGTGGACAGCTAAGGAGGTGAAATCACTGAAACTTTACTTTATTTAAAAATTTCCTCTTTTTTAATTGGTGTATTACAATTGTACATATGGATGGGATTTGTTGTTATATATTCATGCATGCATACAACATTGTAGCCGCCTGAAGCGCTTGGAGCAACGGAGCCGCGGGAAGAACTTCAGAAGCAAACTGGAGACAAACAGCTTTTTATTCTGATAACTTTTCTCTCTGGTTCTAACAACAACTAACACACGCCAAACACACCACTAAAATGGCGCTGACCCGATCAGCAATTTCGGCCAAGTCACTCGAGATCCCACAACAAATCCCGTGAGACTACGGGTGGCGACAATGGCCAAATCTCCACGGCTCATAGTCAACTGCAATTCAAGTCAATCCCCAAACAGGGCTCCTGCACAACATAAAACATAATTTGGCCAATATCACTCCCCAGCATTTGATGCTTCACTCTTTAGTAATGTCCCTGGCCTGGGGCGGACTATAAAGTAAGAGAGCTGCCTTTGTGTACCTCACCCAAAGTGCACGTGCCCAATTACCACGGAGCTGAGTGAGTCTGGATCATACTGTTGATGGCTTGTGTTCCTGTTTACCTCATTTATTTATTGGATAAAAATTTACTGGATATTTCTCATGGACCCACACTAATTTCTACTACTTTTAACAAGATTAAAAATCTATTTATCCCACTATTTTATAGATAATGCAGCTGAGACTCAGAGAAGTACAGTAGTTTGCCCAAGGTCACAGAGTAAACAGAGAATGGAACCAGGAAATAACCTATGCAGTATGATTCTAGTGTTCTCCTCTGAACTATGATGTGCACAGTAGTTTCCTACAGCTGCTATAACCACTCACCCACACACTTGGTGGCTTCAAACCATAGAATGTATTATCTCACAGCGCAGGAGGTCAGAAGTCAGAAATGAAGCTGTGGGTAAAGGAAATTCCTTCCCTGCCTCTTCTATATTCTGGTATTTTTCTTGACTTGTGGCTCAATAATTCCAGCCTCCTCCTCTCTTTACCCAACCTGTGCCTTCCCCTGTTCTGTCTCATAGAAGGACATGTCATTAAATTTAGGACCCACCCACATACTTCAAAATGATCTCATGGTGAGATCCTTAAAATTATATTTGCAAAGACCTTTTTTTTCAAATGAGGTCACATTTTCAGGTTCCAGGGATTAGGACATCCACATATCTTTTTAAGGGTCACCATCCAACACAACTTTATATACTACAACCTATATATAAAGCATACCATTTAATGAGTATTAATTTTTTAAAATAAAGTTTGCTATTGTATACATCAGACATTGTGGGGAACATTAATTAGTAAGGCATGGCCAGTCCCATCTGGGCCCATGGGAGAGCAAGGGAGACCAATATATAAACAAGACAAGTTACAAAAAAGCATTTAAATAGGACACAAGTGGGCCACAAAAGAAGGGAAGTGGTTAATAGAAAGGTGGGAGTCAGAGAGGATCCAGGGGAAAAGTCCCATACTTCTCTTGAGAAGTGGATTGGTGGACAGAAGGGCACTCTGAGGTGTGGAGGCAGCACAAATGAAGGCACAGAGATGTAAATCCGCCAGGACATTCAACAGCTATAAATAATTTAGTATGGTTTGACATCACTGTTCAAGGGCAGGGAGGTTAAGAGAGATCCTGGAGAGGTGGCCTGGGACTTGATCAAAGAGGATGTCATATTCCAAGCTGCGGGAAGCCTGAACAGAGTTTTTAGTGAAAATGTAACAATCAGATTAGAGTCTCTAAAGGATCACAGGTAGGCTTCCACGCAGCAATGCAGACAAGAGAGTGCCAACCCTTCCATCATCCAAGCACACATGGAGTGGAGGCAGCAATAGCCAAGATCCTGAGAAGGCAGAGCTAACAAATCTTGATGACTGCTTGGGGGAGTGGAGTGGTCTGGGTTGATTCCAGACTGGTAACTACTCCCTCCCGAGAACTCACTTGGTTTCAATATTGCCCCTCTTTCCTGGTTCTTCTTGTCCTCTCCCTCTCTCTAGTAATTCTGGCTTACCTCCTTACTACCCCCCTAAGCCATCTCATCCACCCTCATGGCTTTGAGTACCCTCTCCTTAAGATGAGTAGAAAATAATCACCTAGACTAACTATCTGTATGTCCAGCCCAAATCACTCTCTTTACCTGTAGCCCGAATCCAACTGCCTACTAAACATTTCGCTTTTATGACCCACCCCATCCCAAGTTCCAGTCATTCTTATGCCCACCATCACCAGATGTGGAAACATCTAATTACCCTTCTCATTGTAATTTCTGTGGTTAGCGCTAAAAAGGTCTACAGTGCTTCAGAAGATCAAGAACAACTTGAAAATCCACTGAATTTGGCATTTTGGAGAATGTGAGAGACGAAGAAGTAAAAACTGCAATTTCTGCCTATCCTTTTAGGGCCTGAACTATAAAAAGGAGAGAGGGAAGGTGAACAAGGAGAAATGAAAGTCTTCATGCTTGCTTGTTTATCAAGATGAGGGTGATTCGAGCATATTTATGGGCCTCAGAGGTTTTCAATGGAGGTACAATTGATATTTGGGGTAAGAGAACTTGACTGTGGGGCACTACCACATCGTACAGGACACTTAACATGCCTGGTCTCTGGATTTTACATGCCTATGATGTGAACACACACACACGTGCACACACACACACATACACACACACACACACACACACCATATTTTTTTTAATATAATTTCTAAATATCTCCTGAGAAATCCTAAGAGGGAAGATTCCAGGAAGAAAGAATGAACTGATATTTAAGGAATAAAAGGTAATAACTGATGAACCAAGATCCTAGTTCTGGAAGATACATGAGGACACTGGAACAAGAATACAAAATCAGATTTGGTGTGAGGCAGGAAAAAGGAGGTGTTTGGACTTTGGAATCACAAGGGCATTGGTTGGATTCCCGAGTTGCACTTAGTTCCTTTGAGAGCCACTGTCAAGGTCATTCCCATCCCTATTCCCTTGCCACCCCACCACAGAGCCTGGAAACCACCACAGGGTTGGCCATGGGACACTGTGTGGGCTCCTGAGATCAGGATGTGGGGAACACTTCTTCCTTGAGTATGTGCATGATGCCTAGAGCTAGGGCTGCCACATCCCAGCCATGACAAAAATGCCAAGAGAAGCCCTGACATTGCTGAGCCATGAACCACCCCCAGCAGGTGCTATCTCCAGACAGCCTGTTCTAAGACACCAACAAACACCCACTTGGCCACTAGGAGCCAATCACTACCTAAAGGTCTTGGGAAACAGTTATGCTCTTTGACTTGTAGTTTCCTCATCTGCAAAAATCAGACATAATATATGCATCATAAATTCAATGAAAACACAAAATGACATAACATATATAAAGCAACTAACTCATAAAAGGTGACTAGCTCAGGGCTTGACAAAAATACATGATCATCAGTGTTTTAGTCTTTCTCATCATAACCACATAACAACTTAGGATAATTAAATGGAGTTACAGTAGTAAACTTTTCTTGTTCTCAGAAAAGTAGAATAAAAACAGCCTTTAATGTCACTTTCCTGTATCCTGGACCCTTAAGTTACAGAATCAAAATACAATTTTGAATGAAATGTAGGTGTGACCTCTATAAATAAGGCAAAAAGACAAAACAGAAGCCTCAGAAAGGGAAATGAAAATACAATCTTGGTGTAGAAATCATAATCTAAAAGGTGTTTTTTTTTTCAGCAATCTGAGTATAATCTATTAAAAACTAATTGGTGACATTTAGTAAATAATGGTCCTCCTGTGTCTAACATATTACCACTTCCCATCTAGTACTTTTAATATCTCACACATTCAATAATTCATGTTTTCTTCCATATCAACACTTTTGAATGTCTGATTGATCATGGATTTATATACTATTTTATTTCCACCATGCTCTTGACTTACCTTCACTGATTATATCCTACGTATATCAATCTATGGAAATCGTCATGTCTCTGCTTTGAAAATCTTGGTAAGTTCTGATCATGTCACAACTAGCAATGGCATTACCACAGAGCTGCCGCTCGTCTACCAGGTCTAACGTGAAGAATATTAACATCCCAGTCTCTCCCTTCTTTCAGTTAATGGGGAAAATTAGGATCCTATTTTCCTTAGAATTTAGGTAACATGCCTAATGTTTACCAGGCACCAGGTTTCTTGCTTTGTGAATTGGGTATTATTTTTGTCCCCATTTGGAGAGTCTGGGGTTCACTGAATTTGAAGAGCCCAGCCAAGGTCACAGGCTGAGAAGGAAAGGCCCAAGGGTATTGGCCCCACAGCCCACATGTCCTCCTTACCATGCCACTTCCTTCTCATAGATACACCACCACTTTCCTGGAGGGCATATGTGTTAGCTTCTACCTTTTATTTCCATGAATGCTTAAGTAAGTTCCAGTTCTTTGATTCTTACAAATATTAAGACTGTACCTGATCTTCATGTGGCCAATCTTTTGAAAGCCCAGTTTTAAAAGAGGATGTGCTGGTCAACAAGAAACATATTCCTGCTGGGCACCATGGCGCATGCCTGTAATCCCAGTGGCTTGGGAGGCTGAGGCAGGAGGATTGCGAGTTCAAAGCCAGCCTCAGCAAAAGTGAGGCACTAAGCAACTCAGTGAGACCCTGTCTCTAAATAAAATACAAAATAGGGCTGGGGATGTGGCTCAGTGGCCGAGTGCCCCTGAGTTCAATCCTTGATAGCCCCCCAATAGAAACATGCTCCTCAGAAGCTGATGGAAAGACCTAGAATATATACAGACTTGAGGATAGAAACGGGGCAAAAATTTTAAAGTCAAGCATACCTGGATTCAGACTTCAGTCCCACTATTGTTCTAGCTATTTAACTTTGGTCCAGGTACATAAACTCTCTAATTTAGTTTCTCCATCAATGGAAAGGAAATACTTGCATAAAATGCTTATTAGCATGCTGCCTGGCACAGGCTTGGCATACCTTACTAGCTTTCCTCTTCTCCCCTTTCCTACCTCTAAATCTGAAGATACAGCATTTCTCATCCACACCACAGTTTGTTCCTAAAGTATCCTGTCCCAAGGAATACCATGTCACGGACAAATAAACACAAGGTAACCAAAATAAAGAGACTTTGGAAACTCAGGAAGAAGCACAGGGTGAAGATGTGAATGACAGAGCCATCTTGGTTTCTAGACTAAGCTAGGTATGGAAGTCCACATGAGCAAATGAAGGCAACAGCCTATTTAGTGTCACACACCATTGCTGGTTTATTTGCTCTCTCCAAGTGAGCTGCTGTTAGGACAGGAGGGTGTAGGAGCTACAGGAGGGAGGGAGAAGATGGGGCCAAAGAAGAGCAGAGGCCATCTTCTTCATCCCAGTTAGATTCCAAAATATGGTTTTCTGCACAGAAAATGAGAGCATCACTTCCCAACCAAGCTATTTAGAAAGTAAAGAACCAGAGCAAGAGATTCTATAGGTGAAATATGTGTGCATGTCCTTTAATGAGGAGTAATATTCAGATGCATGCTTTAGCCACAGCACTTCAGTCTGATCAACCAACTGGTTGCAGACTCTCACCCTGACTCTGCACACCCTTTTCTCTCCCATCCTTGCAGCACTACAGATTGGATCTTACATCCTCTTGCTTGGCCCTATTGTAACATCCAGCTTTCCTTTCTCCTTCTCACCTCCTTCCCAAGACATTTTTCATTTGTCCTGATGCCAGTCACAGAACAATTGTCAAGGGCTCTCACTGCCTAGCAGCACCCCATATTTTCTTCACCTGAAGTGTCTGTTTACATGATAGTGTTCCAGTACTTTCACATATTCTATTTTATTTTATCATCAAAATGTGAATTGGGTGGGATGAAAACAAAATTTGTATTTTATAAACTGTACACTGAGTATCATGTAGCTTAAGTGATCTCATCACCCAAATTTTCAAAGCTCATCAGATCAGAAATAAAAACTTGGGGCTTTTTTGGTATCTCGTGAGGCACAATTGTATAATAGGGATTATGGACTTTGAGACAGATATTTCTGGGATTTGAATCCCACTGCCATTGCTAATTGTGAGCTGTGAGATCCTAGATTAGTTACTTAACCTCCCTGAGCTAAAATGTGAAAATCCCAAGAAAGATTTCAGTCAATCAGTAAAGAAACTTCCTAGAAAGAAATGGAAATACATCTATCTAGTTTTAGTTCATTATTTGGATTCAGATGGACATCCTAAATCCAGGATCTCAGGGAGAATAAAAGCAATTATAACAAGACAAAATAAAACAGGCTCTTTATACTCAGGTGGGGAACTGCCAAAAAGCACCTCATACATTTTTAAGCATTCTCTGTTACTATTCTAAACAGTTTTCTGTTTTAAGTGCCTAGCAGTTTTTTTCCTGGTTGGAGCTTTTCTTTAACTGAGCATGTCCTTTTTGGCCACGGCAGGCATCCATACTCCAGAGTCCTTTCCCCAGACCTCATCTGAGCTCTTCTTGATTATCTCCAATTTAGAACTGCCCCCAAAGTTTTGCCCCCATGACACTATTCAATTGCCATTCTTTTGTTGTGTCATAAAACCTTCTCATTTCCTTCAAACTGCTCCACATGACTTTCTGTTTAACCTGCTGAATGCTACACTGGACACTTGGTGAAGCACTTGCTATGACTTATCTCATCAAATCCTCAACAATCCAGCAAAGCATGTTGTTGTTATCAAGGAAAGACTGAGTGTAAGGAGTTCATGGCCAACTGGAGTCCCACATCCAGGAAGTGACAACTGAAACCAGCACTGACTCTAAATTCTGAGCTCTTCTTTTTCTTTCTTTCTTTTTTTTATCTTCTTCTTTTTTTTTTTTTTTTTTTTTCTTTTTCTGTGCTGGGAATGGAATCCAGGGTGCTCTACCACTGAACTACATCCTCAAACATTTTTTGAGACAGAGCCTCAGTAAGTTGCTGAGGCTGGCCTTGAACTTGTGATCCTCCTGCCTCAGCCTCCCAAGTGGCTGGGATTACAGGTGTGTGCAATCACACCTAGTTTAAATTCTGAGTGCTTAATACTTCTTTGCTTGCATGCTTCTTTCTGCCATAATATAAAGTACATTTCCTCATGGTGAAAGCAGAACACTAATTAATGCTTTTACTGATGAATTAGCATATGCAGAGAAGTGAGCACATGCTATTTGACCAGATGCTGAAGTGATGAACTGTGTCTTTTTTTCATCACAAGTCTAACAGTGTTCTTTCCAGAATCAAAAGCTCCTTAAATATAGGAACTTTGTGCCTATAATGCAGTCTTCCACAACAGTACTTGATAAATGGATTTTACTCTAAACAAGCTAACAAAAAAAGTGAAAAAAAAAAGAGTGGCAATTACCTGCCTCCTAAAGAGGGAAATAAAGTGGAAGATTTTATTTACCTCCCTTGGGATGGTTACTGTAAGTTTTAAACACAGCTGAACCATAGGTCATAGAGGTCCTGCATCATATCCACCTTCAAACATTTGGTCCTTTTGCCCCATTATCAATCTGTAGCCATCAACCTATGCTTCTCCATTCTTTGTTTATAAAATATGGTCATGGTAATTAAAAATATACTCTATTAAAAAAAAAAAAAACACCGGCCTTAGATTTTGAGGTGTTTTATTTTTTAAACTTCCTCTGAAGGCTTATCTCTCTCTGATCCAGGGAACTTTTTTCATTCACCTTCATGCAAAGCCTCTGAGCCAGTGAACACTCCCCCGTGCAGCTCTTGGGAATCCTGGCACAGCCACCCTCCAGGTCCCTGTGGTTCCTGCCACCTCCTCCTCCGCAGCCATCTAGCCACTGACTTTCTGATCTTCTTCCTTTCTTCTTTTTACTCTTGCTGCCTACCTTTTAGAAATTCTTCAAGTCAAAAGCCAGTTAGATGTTACTTAAGGTATTTTAGGAAATTACTCAAATCTAAAAATCATTGCCCACCTCCTTGTATTAAGGGATAAGGGAGAGAAGAAAAGATGAGATGGAATTTTGAGCGTGGAAGCAGTGGGGAGAGGAGGAAGGGAGAAGTGACCAGAGTAGGATCTCATCACAGTGACCTGGAAGATCCTTACTGGATTCAGCTTTGTCTTATACTCTAGAAGGTAGTAGACAATTGGCCTTCTAATTTTTCTTTTTATATTTTTGAAACCAGTATGGAGCAGAACATGTATTGCCAAGGAACACAAGAGTATGTCTTATTTTAAAGCTATTCATATACTGTTTTGAAGAAAATGTATCAGAGCTACCAGTTTCAACATCTTAGTTATTTCAGTGACTCCATTTACAAATGGACACACAAACCTGCTCTAAACTACAGAAGGTTCTGTATACCATTCTGCTATGCAGAAACTTCTGTATACAATGAGTGCTGCACCCTTTTACATTCTTGTTAACCCTTTTCTGTAGATATATTCCAGTACTGCCTGACTGTGAGATGCCATTCCCCACAACACCATATAACGAAGGAGAAAGGAGATGGCAGAAAGGTTTATGAGACCTTCACCAGCCTCATTATTTTTCTCAAAGGGTAAGAGAGCAAGGCCTTTGCAGCCAGAAACCAATGCAAAAGTGTGGCTGCCACATTCTATAGATCATTTGGGATGTGTTATTTAACCTCTAAGCCTTGGTTTCCCCATTCTTAACAAAGAAATTAACAATGCCCCTTAGCTCACTGGGTAGTTAGGATTAAATAAGACAATGCATGAAAGTACCTAGCATATGTTAAATACTCTCAAAGCACCTAGGATGAACCAGGGGGAAAAAAGCCTAATTTCTCCACAGGAGCTGCATCTGAGCTCACAGTTTTATTCATGCCCAGAATTTACAGGAGGTAGAGAGAGACACAACCAATCAGCTTAGGCCTAACTTTTCCTACTGGGGGAAATAACACAGGTTTCATGATAACCCAAGTGAGAAAAATAAAATAATTTTTACCAGTTGTGTTCTGAAGCATTCACTTATTTATTATTTAAAAATTTGGCTTTTATCCACATCAACATTCTTTAGTGCAATATTGTGCCCTCAAAAATGCCACTGCTAAAATAAAATATAATTTACTAAGGATAGGATGTTTTAAAACAACTTCTGCCCAAAGTGAAAACTTGCTAGGTTTTGCCACAGTCATTTTCCATTTAGTTTATCTCACTTCATGAGAAGAAGGGGCTTCTCATGCCAGCACTTGTTTTCTAACATCTGTACCCATGCTTGCATGCATGTTAGAGTATCTTTCTCATAAGTGCTAAAGTTTCCCCACTTGGTATTTTCAACTTAACCTTTCCGTAGACTGTAAGGAAGCTAACACAGAAGGCATCTCCTCCTGTAGCTGACAGATGGCAGTAGTGGTCATGCAAGGTTATTTTGGTCTCTGCTAAGCAGCTGCACTGTTGTGGTTGTACACTAATCCAGTAGCCTGCTCCTGGTGTCTGGGCTAGGTCTGGAGGTGTTTCCAAACATCATTAACTCCACTGCATGTCTTTCAAATACAAAACTAAAGGTAGTTTTGAGAGTGATAATAAGTAAGATGACCATGTCAAGGTAGAAACAATTTTAAAAATCCAAAGTGTTAAAAAAAAAAAAAAAAGATAAATGTTACACTTGTGGTGAAATGAATCATTCTAAGATATGAATGACTGCAAAAGACAACACCTGTGTGAAAAGTCCTGTACCTAAGTAATGAACTAATGAACATTAACCAATAAAGCAAGGAAAAATAACTGAGAAACTAAAAAGTGTACAGACAAAACATAACTGACTACAAAACAATACACCTTTTCTGTAGTTAGAGACTAAGCACAAATGTCAGATGATGAGTGTATCGTTAGACAAGCTAACATTAGTGTGGGAGAGACTAGGATTTATTTGAGACTTTTAAGCAGTAATTCTCTCAACCATATGTGAGAATCACCTGGGGAGCTTTTCAAAATCCTGAAGCCCAGGCCAATCATCAGAATATCAGTGGGCAGGACCCAGTCATCAGTTGTGTTGGGAGCACTCAGTTGATTCCAGTGTACAACCAAGGCCAACAGACATTGCTCAAATCTTAGCAGGGGAAAACTCAGTTGCTACTCATTACAGAGATTATAAGCCTTTCGAATGTGTGGGAACATGTGTGATGAGCATGGACACCTTCCCTTCCCTATGACATTTTTATCTTCATGGAGATAAATCACCTGCCTTGGAGAATTTTTCTTTTAATATTTTTGAAATCAGTATGGAGCAGAACATGTCCTACCAAGGAAGACTAGAGTATGCCTTATTTTAAAGCTATTCATGCATGTATTTGAAGAAAATGTATCAGAGCTACAAGCTTCAACATCTTAAGTCATTTCATTGACTCCATTTACAAATGGACACACAAACTTGCTCTAAACTACAGAAGCTTCTATATACCAGTATCTTTTTCTCACTTTCATCTCCAAACAACTTGACCAGTTCCTGGTCTATCCATTCACTCAATGGATCCTAATTAATTTCTATCTTTAGCAACCTAGTTTTTCCTTAAAACAAATGCATCCTTTCATCCTCAATACAATCCCCTCAACCTTGCCCCTGCCACCAGGGCCCTTCTCTCTGCAGCCCCCTTTACCTTATCTGCCATTATCATAGAGGATCCCCCGTGGATGCCCAGGATGGGGGTGAGAGTCTGAGCAGAGATGAAGTCGAGGATCTGGGCAATGGCTTCCTGGTCTGTGTCGTCAGCGAACACCACCCCCTGGATCTTCCGGTCAGACATGAGATCACAGATGCGGGTGATGATGCTCTTAGGGTCGGTCTCGTTCATGGCTACCAGCTCCACACGGGGCACCACTGAGAGATGGTGGAAGTCATCTTTCTCGTGGGCATCCTTGATGGCCACCTCGTCTGAAGTGCCCACGAGGATGACGGCAATGCCAATGCTGGGGGGGCTCTTCTGAGAACGAGCTCTGCTGCCCGACACGGCCAGGACAGCCAACACCAGCCAGAACTTGGGAGAACAGCACTCTGCTCTGGGCTTCATCTTCACCTTGTCGACTCCCTGAAAACACAAAGGGAGAGAATGGTTAAAATATGACCCACACTATAGCACCTGTCCTTGAAGAGGTTGAACCCCACAAGACAAGGACCTTCTCTCCTTCTAGTGATCATCAAACTCAACTTCTATCAACTGCTCAGTCTCTTATCACTGGTGTTTGCTCAGCAGAATAAGAGAAAAAGAAACTTTCAAAAGCCTCAGAAATCTTAGAGTGAGACAACAGAAGATGCTATTGCAATAGCCATCAGCAGCAAACAGAGACAAAGGAGGAAAAGAAGATGTGGTCACACCCAGTGCACATGAGAAGTCTGAGGAGTGGGTCCTTGCTGTTGCTGATGACCCCTGACACTCTGGGTATAACCCATCCTCTAACTGATCTTGACAGAGGCCAGGCCAAATGAGCAGCAAAATGGGCTCCACAGAGGCTGCTAATGAACCATGGCGCGGGTAAGCTGGGCACAGGGAGCTACAGATACGGGAGTCCCACTCTCACTGTCTTTGCCTTATGTTTGCCTCTCACAGGACAACAGCCGCAAAGTGCTTCCACAACCCCTCTAGGAAACAGCTCTTAATGTTAAATCACAAGAACAACCAATATATGGTCAGTATTTTGAATGGATCCTTTCATTTATCCTTTTAAGAACACAGTGGGGAGGAAAAATAAGAGAAATATTTTTGTCCCCATTTTATAGATGTTAATGAGAAGGCTCATTAACATTAAGCAAACTGACCTAAGACCATGAACTGTTTAATAGGTAAAACAATCTTGAACACAGATCTCCTGACTTTTGTATTCTAATGTGTGATCCATTGTATCACACCATACTTTCATATTGATTACTCCATTATAAGGAACAGTACTTTTCCAATCTCTTTATGCATCAAAATAGGGCAAGTTTAGTACTATTAATAACTGAAGTAATGTGAGGGACACTTTTGGAAATTTCTCCACTTTTCTTCCTAATGGCGTCCAGTAGCACTGACTTCCCTGGAATGACTATTTCCATGCCACTCACCACTGTTTTCCTACTACAAACTCCTGCCTCTCTACTTCTATGCATACCCCTAAATCTGACACTCTGCCCAGACTAAGGACACAGAGCGCCACAGAACATAACTATCAGTCATTTCTCCATGTGTCTCATCATTCTCCAAGAGCCCCTCATTTGAATAGAAAAATCCTGCAAGGCGTTTCCATTTAAACTGTCTTTTATTGTACATCTGTTATATGCCCTACGCTGCATTAGGCGTTTCCTCATATGCAATCTCTTTGGTCCTCATGGGAACCCTATAAATTAGACATTTTATTCCCGTTTCTCAAATGAAGAAACTGAAGCTCAAACAATTACGTAACTGTCCAAGGTTGATGGTGTTATAATATCAGAAAACCGATCTATAAACAGAGCATTCTAACACTGTAAGGAAATATCCTATAAACTGCACCCAGAACCAGAGATTCTTGTTCTTCTGTATTCAGCAAGGGCACACAAGCCAGGAGGAAGACACTGCTTGCTATCTGCTATTTATTTGAAAAAGAAGCGAGACGCTGATGAGCTAAAAACATTTGAGAGTTTATTTTCTAATAAAAAGGAAAAAAATGATAATGAGGGTGTTGAGTCAAGAAAGATAAGGAAGTATTCAGGCTGAGTAGACTCACTACAAAGGCCCTTGATGATCCGGGAGTAAGATGCTGGCGACATTTTGTGGCTGAAGAAGCACAAAATCCAATCCAGCTCTTTGCAGAAAACATTTTGGAACCCTTGCTGTTGTAGTCATCCCTCAACACTGCCAAAGAGACCTGCATTGATTGCCTTGTCTCCCTCTCTCTCTCTCTCTCTCTCTCTCTCTTGCGAATAAGATGAGTAGTTCCGTGGCTCACGCTTGAGCAAAGCTTATTCCTGACAGTTTTCTGGCCTCCATGTCTCTATAGATACAGGGAATGACTTCACCAGCCCTGAAAATCCACACTGATGGGCTGTGCAGTCTAGCAAGAGAACCGGGGCCCAAATTCCTCCTCCCAGAGTTTAAAGAAAAGCAATGCTATATGGAGAGTTGAGCAGCATTGAATATTCAGAGGAAAACAGTTGGATTTAGCACCTCAAAGAGCTAGGTACAAAAAATACATATAATCTGCTTGATTCCAAGGACTGGTTCTCTAGGAGAACCAAAAGATTTAGAATTTGGCAAAACTCACAGCTAACTTCATTCCAGTGGGATTTTAATCCTACAGTTACAAGTCCCTAAATTAGATTCCTTCACATTTAAAAGTGGTCCACTCTGCTATGACAGTTTATTAACTTTAATGCACTCTACACTCTCCCACTTTAAGGTTTTACTTGCTCTCTTTAAAATATCTCTTGTGTTCCTCTATTTCTTCTCACACAATATATTACACTTTGTTATGCAATGGCTGCTGGTGACACTCAAAGAATAGAATCTGGTTTTATGGAACATCTCTTTTATGCTCAGGATAGAGCAAAGCACTTTACAAAGCAATGCATTATGGGAGATACCAGTGATGGAGGACCTGTGAGACAAACAAAGAGGCTGCTTTGAATACAAACTCAATTTCGAACACTAGAAGGGGGCTGGTGGAGATAAAGCATGTATAGTCCAAGATAAGCAAAGTGACGTTGCTCCCATGCTCAGACGGACCATGGTCAGTCTTGCACCACCTGCTCTCTGAAGCTTCCTGCTCTCTGAAGCTTCCTCTCCCCAGACCCCCCAACACCCGCCCCCCGCACTGCACTTCAACCTTCCCCTGTAGAACTGAGCATGGCTTCCTTTGGGCACTCACCAAAGCCTCTGCCAATCTATCTGAACACACATACTACTTTACTATAGTCGTATGATCATGTATCTGCCTACCTTAACTAGTTGATAACCTCCCTGTGAGTAGGGACCTTTATGGTTCAATAAGCATTTATTGAGCAGCTTCTACCCTTCAGACATTGTTTTTGGTGCTGAGGGTTCAACAGACACAGGCTCTACCCTTCAGGATCAAGAAGGCAGAAGATTCAGACTCATAGGGAAAATCTTATTACTGTTCACAGTCTTTGGGGTCTGGTAGTGCCTCATACAATAACTAGGGGGACTGGATAAGTAGAAGCCAATTTTGAGGTTCTCTTATTAAGTTGGACCATATAGAAAATTGTTGATATATGAGCATTTGTTATCTATACTAGTTCAACCTACTGTGTAGGAGCGCTAATTAAGGAGATAGCTAGGATTGTGGTTAGCTGTGAGCCCTGGAGATGTTCGAGCATTGCCACCTTCCATGATCTCACGAAATGTGGCCCAGGACATAGCGGATCAGGTCGGCGCCATTTGCATAATCTCGCGAGACTTGGCCCGGGAGATTGTGGATGGGGTCGGTGCCATTTTGTTGTGGTAGGAGTGTGGATTGCGGGTAGGAGTTGTTGTTGGAGCCGGACAGAGAAGCTAGCAGAATAAAGAGCCTGTTTGTTTACAGTCCTCCTCCAAACTTATTCCCGTGGTGTTGTTGCTCCAAGTGGCAATCGCTTCAGGCAGCAACAGGTGGTGGCCCATACGGGGAATTCGGCCGGCAGGTAAGAACTGAAAATGGGAGCGAAAATAACAAAAGGTCGGATAATAAAAGCCATGGATGAGTTTTTCGATATTGCGGACTCAGTGGATAGTGAGGAAAGTGATCAAGAAAGCTCTTGATCACTTAATTCACTGGTATTAACTCTGAGTCAGTTAATACCAGTGAGAAGAGTAGTGGTGTAAATTCAAAAGTAAGAGCTGCAAAAGCCATCAGAAACTTATTGAAATTAGCCAAAGAATATGTACTCTCCTTAGAAGCTGAAATTCAGGATACCAGTAAAAGTGATAGTAGTGAAGAGGAATCAAAAGGTGATTCTGGGAGCACAGTCTCCAGTAAAAAGAACAAAAAGAAATTAAAAAAGAAAAAGGACCGTCAAGTAGAGGAACCACTTGTGTCCCCTACTCTCCCATGGGTGGAATCCATTACAGAAAATATGAAGGGTATTACTAGGCATTTGCAAACCCTAGAAACAGAAATAAAAAGTCTTTCTGAGTGCTTATGCGCTCTCAAGGGTAACTCACAGATACATTGGGAAATGCCAGTATTTGAAAATGAAAATGGACAGAGGGTCCACCAGTCAGTAGATTTCAAAACAATAAAAAATCTCAAAGAGGCAGTAATGACGTATGGACCCCAAGCTCCTTTCACATTGAGTATGCTGGAGTCCCTTAACATCTTTAACTTAACCCCCTCAGACTGGAAAAGTCTATGTAAAGCAGCATTAAATGGGGGGGCAATACTTGGTTTGGCAATCACAATTTCAAGAACTTTGTATAGAAACAGCTAAAAGAAATGCAGCTGCAGGATTTGGAGACCATAATATAGAAATGCTCACAGGAGAGGGGCAGTTCCCAGACTCACAGGCTCAAAAATATTATGTTCCAGGTGTATATGCTCAGATATATGCAGTTGCCTTAAAGGCATGGAAAACATTACAAGGACCTGGGGATCTACAAGGTAGCTTGTCAAAAGTGATTCAAGGACCTAATGAGCCGTATGCTGACTTTGCTGATCGACTTTTGAGAACTGCATGTGGATTGGAGACGTTGATCAAGCTATGCCATTAATTGTTCAATTAGCATACGAAAATGCTAATAAATATTGCCAGGAAGCCATCAGGCCATGGAGAAATAAAAAGTATCTTTCCATATATATACAACTATGTAAAGATATAAATGACACCTTTGTCACAGGAAATGTTATTGCAGCTGCAATGAGAGGTGCTTCCCCTCAAAACTTCACAAGGGCTCAAACTAGACATTATAATCAATCAGGATATTCCAGGCAAAATTATCATAATCAATCAGGCTATTCTGGGAAAAAATCCCCAAAGAGAAATAAGACCAAGCTCATACCGTGCCCCAGGCCGCTGCCCCGGGTGTAAAAAGGGAAATCATTGGGCCAATAAATGCCATTCAAAATTTGACATCTATGGAAATCATTTGTCCAGGAATTCAAAAAACGGGGCACAGGGCCCAATGCCCCGGGGCCCACAAATGTACGAGGCATTGGAGGAGGAGTATCCTCAAGCATCCACTCAGATGCTTCCCCGACACAATACCTACTACCCATCCACTCCCTCGCCAGAGGAACAGGAGGAAATGCAGGATTAGACCTCTGTTCCACCGCCCGAATAGTGGTAACACCTGAAATGGGGGTTCAACTGATTCACACAGGAGTCAGGGGACCTCGTCCCTCAGGGACTGTAGAACTTACTCTCGGGCAAAGGCCTGAAAGCTTATTAGGTTTGCAAGTGACCCCAGGTGTAATAAACTCAGACTACAAAGGGGAAATAAAAATAATGCTTAGCTCACCCCAAAGTATAAGTTCTGTTAATCAAGGAGATAGAATTGCTCAGCTGCTTCTCCTTCCAAATTTACATAATTCATTTAAAATGAGTATGCCTCAAAAAAGGAACAATAGAGGATTTTGTTCCACTGACTCAGGATCCATGACTTGCTGGGTTCAGGATTGTTCAAGGAGGCCTATGTGTAAAATAAAAATCCAAGGAATAGAGATGGAGGGACTGATAGATACTGGAGCTGACTCTTTCATCATTAATCTATGGCAATGGCCCAAGCACTGGCCTCTGCAAAAAGCTTCAACCAATTTAAGAGGCTTGGGATATAATAACCTCCCAGAGAAAAGTGTGGTAATTTTAAAATGGGAGGATGATGAAGGGCATAAAGGAACATTTCAGCCTTATGTTTTACCTAACCTACCGGTTACTTTATGGGGAAGACATATTTTTTGCAACAAATGGGAGTACACCTTGCAACCAAGCCTGCAGGTGTTAAATGTGAAAATCTACAGGGTAATCTTAACCCTAAAAGAAATCATTATCAAAAAGTACAGGGTAATCTTAACCCTATAAGAAATCATTATCAAAAGGTACAGGGTAATCTTAACCCTAAAAGAAATCATTATCATAAAGGAAAAGGATATTTTTTTCTGGGCCACTGAGAAAATAATTTTGAAAATAACATGGCTTTCTAATCAGCCAGTGTGGGTCCCTCAGTGGCCCCTATCTAAAGAGAAATTACAAGCGGCCCACCTACTAGTTCAGGAACAACTAGAAGCAGGACATATAGAACCTTCCACCTCTCCCTGGAATTCCCCCATATTTGTGATCAAGAAAAAATCAGGAAAATGGCGATTGTTACATGATCTTAGACAAATTAATAAAACCATGCAAATCATGGGCCCTACTCAACCTGGACTTCCTAATCCTGTAGCTATTCCAAAAAATTTCCATCTTATTACTCTAAATATTAAGGATTGTTTCTTTTCTATTCCTCTACACCCTCTGGATACCCCCAGGTTTGCTTTTTCAGTTCCTTTTATTAACAATAATGGCCCTGATCAGAGATATCAATGGAAAGTTTTGCCGCAGGGAATGGCTAATAGCCCCACTATGTGTCAAATCTATGTAGATAAAGTTATTCAGCCTATCAAAAATAAATACCCAGAGCTTATGTGCCTCCAGTATATGGATGATGTTTTGCTTGCTCATCCTAATCAAGAAGTCTTATTCACCATATTTAGTGATATATCAGAAAACTTGAAACGATATGGAATAAACATTGCTAAGGAAAAGGTTCAAATTAGATCTCCAATATTATATCTAGGATTCCAAATTATGGACACTTTTATTAGGCCTCAAAAAATATTAATTAATAAGGAGCATTTGGCCACTCTCAATGACTTTCAAAAATTGCTAGGAGATATTAATTGGCTTCGCCCTACACTAAACCTCACTACTGGCCAACTAAAACCTTTATTTGACATCCTTCGCAGGGACCCTGATCCATCTTCACCGCGAACATTGACTCCTGATGCTAGGAATGCTTTAAAGTTAGTAGAAAAAGCCATCGAAGGAACTCATTGTGATAGATTTGATTTAACTCAACCGCTGATATTGATTATTATTTCTTCACAATATACACCCACAGGAGTATTTTGGCAACAAGGGCCTTTATTATGGATACATTTGCCCGTCTCTCCTAAAAGTATAATTGAGTCTTATACCTCCATGGTGGCTAAACTTATTCTTCAAGGACTTAAGACTTCTACTAAAACATTTGGCATTCACCCTGCTACTATTATTACTCCCTATTCATCGTCACAGATTGAATATTTATGTTTTAATGATAATGATTGGGCTATAGCTAGATGCTCTACTTCTGCAAATTTTGATAATCATCTTCCTAAGTCTCCTATATTATCTTTTTGTATCAATCACCCTATTATATTTCCACAGGTAATAAAAAATCAACCTATTCCTAAGGCATTAAATGTATTCACAGATGGGTCCTCAAATGGTACTGCTGCAGTAGTCACTAAAAAAGAAAATGTAACTTACATAACTGCACACAAATCAGCTCAACTAGTGGAACTGGAAGCTGTGGTAAGAGCTCTGGAAAATTTTAGAGCGCAGCCCATGAACAGTTTTTCAGATAGCCACTATATTGTACATGCCGTCCCAAAATTAGAGCTAGCAGGACCAATAAATAGCACCTCATACTCCAGCCTTTAAATTGTTTTTATCAAATACAAAAACTTTTGTGGGCAAGAAAAGAACCTCTATTTGTAGGCCATATTAGAGCACATACCAACTTGCCTGGTCCCCTCCATGAAGGTAATCAAAAGGCTGATGCCCTTACCCAAACAATCTTTATACTTTCAGTGCTCCAGCAAGCTACTTTGTTTCACTCCCAGTTTCACGTCAATAGCACCACCTTGCAGCGTAGGTTTAAAATCACAAAGGAGCAAGCCAGAACAATTGTAAAAGATTGTAAATCTTGTATGACACATTTGCCCAATCCTCATTATGGTGTTAACCCTAGAGGATTAATGCCCAATCATTTGGGGCAGATGGATGTTACTCATGAGCCAAGTTTCAGAAAATTGCGATTTATTCATGTGACCATAGATACATGCTCAGGCATGATTTTTGCTTCCTTACATTCTGGAGAAAAAGTTAAAGATGTTACATCTCATTGTTTGCAAGCTTTTGCTGCATTGGGCATCCCCAAAATGCTTAAAACAGATAATGGCCCTGCATATACGTCCTCATCTTTCAAACAGTTTTGCGCAAAATTCAATATATCCCATAAAACAGGCATCCCATACAATCCTCAGGGTCAGGGCATTATTGAAAGAGCAAACCACACACTGAAAATTATGTTATTAAAACAAAAAGAAGGAAATTGGAAAAGTCCTAGGGACAGATTGGCAGTTGCCCTGTTTACCTTAAATTTTTTAACTTTAGACTCTAATGGTTATTCTGCTGGAGACAGACATTGGAACCCACACCAACAACATAAACCTTTGGTTTACTGGAAGGATGTTCTTTCAGGTACATGGAAGGGTCCAGATCCAGAATTAATTTGGGGGAGAGTATCTGTTTGTGTTTTTCCAAAGCACGAATCCTCTCCAATATGGATACCATCTAGATTAATAAAGCAGGTACCAAATCATAAGGATCAAGATGAAGTTGTTGAGGAATCAAGATTAATTTAAAAAGTACAAAATCAAGAGGACCAAGATGAAGGTATGGAATGATTCCCTTAAAAGAGTCCTTCAAAATATTTCACAACTTAAGCGTCATTCCTCCTGGCCGGGATGAGGAGATCTCTCTTTAGTGTGCACACAACTGTATTTTTTCTTTTTTCTCTTTTTATATATGTCTTTATGTCTGTGCATTTGTCTAAATTTCATGTAAATGTGATGTCACAAATATATGTTTGTAAGTTTGTACGTCTGTCCAGTGTGACGTCACAAATAACAAAGTGCTTATGAAAAAATATATATATATGGATCCAAATAACTTTAATTCACTTAAGTTTAAGAGTATTCAATTTGGGTAAATAATTTAATAAGTGAAGGTACCTTTAATTTTAATTTATAGGTGTCCCAGGGATTTCTCTTTATCGAAGAATATGACTAGTGCTGTATAACCTGATATTTTGGTGTTTTGATATAGGAATGTTTATTTGTAATTAACTTTATTTGTTTTATAGCTGATTAATTTGAGTTATTTCAACAGATAATTTCATAGAAGTTTACAGAGACTCGAGGGTTCCAGCGAACAAATTGTTTTTCCAAAGTGCCCTTAGCTTTTCTTTAATTTATCTTTAATGCAGTAAATACCCTAAGTCTGTCTTTGTTTTGTTCTGAATATGACATTTTGCCAGCTTATGTTTGTGGGAGCTCAAGCAGCACTGTGTGTGAGCAGAAATCAACTTTAATTTTCTAATCTAATAATTCTATTTTTTAGTTTGACAACTCGCCTCTTGACTCAGTGCTGGAATAGCACTGCCTTTCCTTTAATAATTGATGCTTGAGTTTCTAGGTAGTGGGCCCTGAAGATTTGCCAGTGGCATTGTCTAGACATAAACAAGACGGCTGCTGCTATAGCTGCAAGGATCGCGGTTGCTGCAAGCATCCCTGCTGCTCAGGCATCAAACAACCTCACCAGCAGTGTGGCGTCTGTTCTGCATGCATGGGGCTTTCTAGATCAACGTGTTATAACAAGTGGACATTTTGATCTTTCATTGTTTGGGACTTTACGGGACAATGCCTTGCGGGTATTTGTCTAGAGAACTCAGTGTGTTACTTGATAGAACTCAGGGCAGCTGATTTGTTTAAAGAATCTGATATGCTATGCAACTTGGCTCGTCAGCAGAAGGCTTATCGCCTTAAAGCCACAGCATCTCCTCACAATTGGATGGCTGTTAGTCATCAGACACAGTAGATCCTAAAGGGCTCCATTGGATGGCTGGTAGCCAATGACGGGTAAGATCCCCAGAGGGGGACAACGTAAGACAGGCACAGTCGCACGGGACAGTCTCATGTGGCCGACATATCAACCTAAGACAGGAGTCAAGGGCACAGCCTTGATTATCCGATGACGGGTAAGAATGTTGGTTGCACATGGACGTCCTAGAGCATCCCCTCTTTTAAAACAAAAGGGGGGAAATGTAGGAGCCCTAATTAAGGAGATAGCTAAGATTGCGGTTAGCTGTGAGCCGTGAAGATGTTCGAGCATTGACACCTTCCATAATCTCGCGAGACTTGGACCGGGACATTGCGGATGGGGTCGGTGCCATTTTGTGGTGGTAGGAGTGTGGATTGCGGGTAGGAGTTGTTGTTGGAGCTGGAGAGAGAAGCTAGCAGAATAAAGAGCCTGTTTGTTTCCAGTCCACCTCTGAACTTATTCCCGTGGCGTTGTTGCTCCACGCGGCAATCGCTTCAGGCAGCAACACTACTGTGTGCCAGATATGATTATTGACAATTTTCGTATATTATAAAATCTTCATAAAAATTATAGGTCATTTGTTTTTCCCTATATTACAAATGAGGAAACTGATTTTCTGATCTAAAGGGTAGAGTCTGTGTCTTTTGCATCCTCAGCACCAAAAGGAATATCTACAGGGTAGTAGGTACTCAATAAATGCTTACTGAATTATAAAGGTCCCTGCTCACAGGGAGGTTATCATCTAGTTAAAGTAGGCAGATGCATGACTATATAACCATAATAAACTGGTACATGTATTCAGACATGCACAGTATATGACCAAGATCACACAGCAAATAAAAGATAGTATCAAGCTTCATCCAAGTTTGTCTGATTCCAAAATCCTTTCTTTTTTCCATTCTGGGGACACCTTTAAGTACCAGTGGATAGTGAGTGTGAATGAATTAATGAGTGAAATCACCAAACTGGGCTTTCAACAAGTCTAACAAAATGCCTGAGGACAAGCAAGTCACCTAATTACTTTCTCTACTTCGTCATCGATGAAATCAGGATAATATGCCTAACCTATATAAATGAAAGGTTTTTGTGAAGATCAAATGATAATATGTATATGGAAGTGCTTTGAAGAATATAAAATACTCTACAGATGCAAAAGATGTTACCTTTAAGCTTTTAGAAGCTGTTCAAGGAGCCTAGCTATTTATGAAAGCACAAAGTGAGCACGTGGGAGGTGGGGGTGAGAGAATGTCAGACAGAGGCTGAGAGGAATGTTAAGAGGAACCTCACAGGGGGCAAGAGATATTAGTTCCCTCAGCAATATAACTTCCTGAAAAAGATGTCACATAATGGCCTCGGGGTAACAGCAGACTCCACTGACAGCTCACCAATCATGTTTCAGAATTTAAGAGCCATTCAGGCCAGGACCAGTGCTGGAAATCAGGGAAGCTCAGCATACCAAACCATGCTATGAACGGAGGCATCAAGGTGCACAAGCAGAACCAGCCACAAGGCAGCTGGATTAGATGGACTATTCATCTACTGGCCCTCTGCTTCCTTGAAGCTTGGACTGAGTGACCTCTACATCTCCAGCAGGCAGAAAGCCACAGCTGCCCATCTTCATTCCTTTAACTGAGGCGGCGTACAGCAGGAAACAGTCTACACTTGGCTCATAGTGGACTCTAACAGACACACGTATAGGTGAGAAGCTGGACCAACCTTCTCCCCAGAGAAAACTGAGTCCTGGGACATCCCCAATAAGAAGAGTAATGAATAATTTTAAGTCAAAGTTCCCAGGCACCATCCTTGAATGCAGTCAGGATGCCATTTGAAGTGACCCAATCAACCATGATTGAAATTTGATAGGCAGAGAGTAAAATTAGGATTAAGAGTGCTGTGAATATGCTTCAGGTCTAGTTTCCCAAGCTACCAATAAAGACAGAAAGCTAGGATACACAGGCCTTAAAATGTGTCATAAGAGACAGGGTTAGGGATGTAAGCCAAGTATAAGCCAGGTGAAGTGAGTGATGTATAACCTTTTTGGAGGTCAATGTGAGAATATCTATCAACGTTTTAATATCAAGACAAAATAAAATTCAAAGGGGACAATGAAAGATGTCATATCCTGGAACCAAAAAAGATACAATAACTATGAACATATTTGGATCTAAAAATATAGGCTTGACACATATAAAGCAACAACTAAAATTTCCATGGAAAGAAATAGATAACTCTAGCAGACAAAAGATTTGATTAAGACATAAAACATAAATCATGAATTATGAGCTTGAACTAAATCAGAAATCTAGCAGTACATATAGAACAGAGAATACATAGTCATCATTTTAAGTACATGAAAAGTATTAAGTCTACAATAATGCAACAACAAATTCTAAAAAACCAACATGAAATAATTGCCATAATTCTAAACATAACAAAATTAGAAATAAAAATTTTAAATATAGTTAAAAACATATCACATGTCCAAAAACACACAAAAAGATAATTAAATAACTCTAAAGTGGAAATAATAAAAAATATTTTAAATCCTTTAACAGAATAACAATGAAAACACTAAATATCAAAATTTCTAGAGCACAACTAAGGAGAAAAATACACTTTTAAATATGTTCATAAGAAAACAAGAAAATAAAATATGATTAATTTTCACTTATTAAATACTTAACAGAGCCAAGCCTAGGAGAAGTAAATAATGAAGAAACTGATGAAATACAAAGGAAAGTAAAAACAAAAACAAAACTGATTGTTTAAAAGACACAAAGTTCAGATGAGATCAAACCAAAACAGAAAAAATGCAAATAAAATATGTTATTAAAAAGAAAACAATGCATGTGATATAATTTTTTAAGTAATAAAAGCATATTATGGAAACTAGATGCTTTTAAATTTAAAGTAGATTTTTCTAATAAAAATAGCAAATAGAGAAAGGGGCTCAAAATAATGGAGAAAATTTGAACATAATAGCCATTAAAGAAAGTGAAATGCTTACCAGATGCCCAAACCTGAATCCACCAAAACTACCGCTCCCTCCACTCTTCCACTTTCCATCTAACGACTCCAGCACCTCACCCACCCCTGCCAGAATGAAAGGAAGCAAAACAGGTTCATATGGTTTTGCAGGGTAGGTATACCAAACTTCTAAGGAAGAAATGAGCCCTGCTCATAGGAGTTAAGCACACTAGAAAAAGAAGGAAAGTTTGGTCCTAAAATAAGGTAAGTATAGTACAAGAAAATACGATTATAGGTCCCTTTCCTGTACGATTGTAAAGGCAAAAATATCCTAAACAAATATTGGCTAACCAAAACACATAGTATATTCCCAAAAAATGTAATGATAAAGCCAGGCATGGTGGCATATGCCTGTAATCCCAGCTACTAGGGAGGCTGAGATAGGAAAATTCAAAGTTCAAGGCCAGCCTGAGGCAACTTAGCCTGAGGCAATTTAGGAAGACCCAGTCTTAAAAATTAAAAAGGGCTGGGAATGTAGCTCAGTGGTAGAGTGTTTGCCTAGCATGTGGGAGATCTTAAGTTCAGTCCACAGTACTACAGAAAAGAAAAATAATAATAAAATACATAGTAATAATAATTAAAATCAAATGTGATTGATACCAAGAATATAAGGATCACTTAACTTAAGAATATATCATTCATCAAAATAATTCACCACATTAAAGGATTAAAGTAGATATTTACATGAATAATCTTTAAAAAGTGAAGAAAACATTTGATTAATGGAAACACCAATGTATATCAAAAATGATTAAAAAATGTTTGAACAAATACAGTAAATTCCTCAATAGTAGAAAATAAGGATCATTAGCTTTATCTGGTAAAGTTACATCCCCAAAGTTTTTGATCAGATTCCCTTTGACATTGAGAAAATTCAAGGTTAATTTTATTAGAGCTACTGGAAATTCTGGTAAATAAGTCAAGAAAACAAGTCTTAAGGCTAGGATATAATGAGGGAAAATGGGATTATATGAAGACAATAAAGTTATTACATAGAAAATCCAACAGAATTTAGGAACCATTTGAATTAATGTGAGTTCAGCAGTGTTTATAGATAAATGATCCTCTTAGAAAAGATCAATACCTTTCTTCTAACCAATTAGAAAATATAATACTCACAATAACAAAAGCAACTGTAAACTGTTCATGAACTAACAAAGGAAGGTCTTAACAAGACCTCTATAGAGAAAATTTGAAAACTCTATTGCAGGAGATGAAAGAAGATGTCCTTATCTGAACCAATAATGAAAGTGTGCCATGAACCAAGAAGTGTGATTAACTCAACTCTGCAAAACAGATCTAAAATAACTTTTTCATCAACATATTTTTTTTAAATTTAGGTTCCAAGTCAATTGGGGATTTTAAGTTACACTTTCTAATTCAAATTTATAGAACAGAGCAAATGTTGAATCAAGGAGGTGCTCTAAAGTCCGAATGTTTAGTTTAGGCAGTATGTGTGCTCACCAACCATCTGAAGCAAGCAATGTGGGCATCACAGATGTCAAACAGCCACAGTCTAGTGACATTATGAAGTACAAGATCACTATGTATTTCCATCAAGGGGAATACAATGACATCTATATATTCTGGGTATCTAGAAACCCGTTTTCAATACTCTGGATGTTCATAGGGTCTGCTAAACTACCAAACATCATCTAAATCTGTAGAAACAACACAGAAAAGGAGCCAACCTTTGATTTCAGCTGACTTAGAACCTAACATGTCCTTTTAAGTTCTATTATTCTTTTCCTTCCCACACTATTATTACCATCCATTCCACTTTTAGAGCTTTTAATCTCCCTTGCCCTGCTCTTTCTTCAGAGAGGAACAGGGTAAGGAATCTTGATAGTCTGGGGAGTGTGGGCAGGTGCTAAGATGGTGCCCCCATGAAACCAGTGAAGGAAGAACTGTCTATGTGGACATGCTATAAACATGCCAACTCCATCTTTAATTTGGCAACCTACATGACAATAAACAGGGCTCCTGCACCCTGCTGTGATATTTACTTCCCTCAACACATTCCTGTGGTGAGCCAACCTCAAATGAATTTCAACATATCATAGCCAAATAATAATGTAAATAGAGAATCAAAGAAAACAGAACTTAAGTTGCTTCTGGGAAAATGTTCAATCAGAGAAAAGCAAAAGAGATGTGACAGAGGGGAAAGATATGGCAAAAAATGACCAAAACCCTTGGCCCAACAAGATGAACTATCAGGTCCTCCTAAATAATACAAGTAGGGCTGTCCTTCCTAAGACCACCAGCTCCCTTGGGCCCCTAGAAGAAGACACTCTCATCACTGCAAAAGGAAAAAGTGGTTCTGAATTTTCTGCAAAGATATTTCTGCCGAGTAATTCCTAGGACTTCCAGTGAATAAAAGCCTTCTTGTTCTTACTTGGTCCAACCAGAGATACCACCTTAGCTCCATCCTGGTTCTACGCTTCTAGCAGCTAAATCCAGGTTCTTCCATCTGAGCTGCTCTTTCCTGCTGCATGTGCAAACAGAACTGTCACCCAAGTTCTTGACACAAGGGTTGTACAGATAACTAATGAAGGATTATAAATCACTTTACATGTGTACATTTTAATAGAAATTTGTAACACAAGCGTAGATGATTATCTGTGGTCTCATCAGCAGCAACCATTCATGGGTCTTTTTTCTTTTTTTAATATTCTGCAAGGGCTGACACCAAAATTGTTCAAAGTTTCTCTTCTAGCATCTGCACATGGTTCTTAATGGTAATTAATTTATAAGCCTCCAAGGACAGTGTGGGCAGCCCTGCTGAAATCCAAACCTTTTGAAACCTGATTCTGATTATTACCATTTGGCAGCAGATTAGGTCAATTGTGTGTGCGTTGGTTTAATAGCAAAATAGCATTTTCGAGTGTTAATAAAAATTATTGGCTTGTCACTATTAGGAAGGGGGGGCAGTGAAATAGGTGGGATGATAAAAGGAGAAGCAGAGGATCTGGGCAGCAGGAAAATCCCAACTGGGAAGGAGGTCAAAGGAAGACACTGGAAGGACAACGGGGCAGGGGTGGATGGACCACCAAACCTCCAGGCATCTGCCCAGAAAACACTGTTGTTCGAAGCTGCAAATGGCCTGTGCTCAAGTGGATTTGAAATGTGGGTGTTGTTGAAAAAAGCTATTGCCAATCCCTCCCCAAGGGACCTTCTCTACAGAATAGGCACATTCCAAGCCACTTTAGCCATCAACAAAGCATCTCCTGCAAACTGTATTCCCAAGGAGCAATAACAACCATGCCATGCTGCCATAGAAAGAGCCAAGCTCTTTAGAGCTGATGGGCCCATGTTTAACGCTTACTCTTGGTTTGCTATGTGATCTTAGATCTGTTTCTTTACCTCTCTGATCCTCAACTCCTTCATCTATAAAATTGAGATAACTGCCTTCTCAGAATTACTGTGAAGATTGACTCACTTGATGAATGTTGACTGCTCATTTCCCATGTGCTAGCGAATGTGCTAGATGAGCCCAACACTGATAAATTCTGTAAGGAGACTTCAGTCTAGCAGCCAAGACAGACAAATAAACAGGAAACTGTGGCGTCACATGATCAGAGGTATAAAGGAGCATGCCCAGTGCCCTAATTATCACCTAATCCCACCTGGGAGATCAGGAGGGCAGCAAGCAAAGTACTAAAGATGAGTAGGAAATATTAGGAAAAGAAATAAATAAATAAAATGGAATAACAAAGATAGTAAAACACTATTTAGAAGGTCCTGATATAACGAAGTAAGCAAGGACCTAAAGTCAAAAGAGCTGGTATTGAAACTTGGCTTTGTCACTTACTTATCTTGAGGGGAAGGAAGAAAGTAACTTAGATCACTTGAACCTCATTTTCCTCTTTATAAAATGGGGGTTATTATCCTCACCTCATGTAGTGTTGTGAATATTAAGCAATTTACTTGAAAGCATGTAGCAAATAGCAGGTACCTGATATTTATTCATTGAATGTGAATATACTCTGTTCAGAGGCAGATAAGGAGTTTCTTTCTACTTCAAATTACTTAAAAAGGAGTCAAAGAACTCCTTCCCTTCCTTGCCTCCCTCCTCCCTCTCTAGCTTTAGTGCAATTTCTACTGACCTTAGAAAGAGGCTGTTTTTAAAAAGTCTATAGCAACAATTTGATATCTATTTAAATATATTTTAAATTCCAGGGCCAGCCACCGCCTACTCCCTCCCCACATACACACATTAGCCACTAAATAGCCATGCATTTTACACAGAATAATATGATAGCTTCAGCTATATCAAAATAGCTATCCACTCTATTTAATCCATATCTTCACTCACCAATAGTATGGAAAAGGAGACAGGAGTACAGGAAAGGCAGGCCCCAACTCTGATAAAATGGCTTTACTTACAAACCCTAATGAAGTGAGACAGGGACTATGTCTGTCTTCCTTATCTACCCCTGGTACTTAGCAAGGCATCTGGCATATGGTTGGTGCTCAGTAACATTTGTTAATGCAATAATGAATGAATAGTGGCACTAATGAGCTGCTACTCTCCAATTTTACTGACATGGAAATAAAGTCACCCTTCCAGGGTCTTCATTTCCTAAGGGTTGTAACATAAGGTGAAATACCATAAACAGTAATACTATTTCCACTTTCCTGATATCATGAAGGGATCATTCAGAGTTCAGTACTCTTGTTTGGTAACTGCCTATGGGTTGGGTGTTTATTTGCAGGTGCGTGTGTGTCTGTAAATCAATGCCTATGTAAGTGATGTATGTATGTGTGCATAAATTAGTCATGTTTCCCTTGGCCTCTGTGTTCTAGAGGTTCTGCTAATAAAACATGGTATCCAAATATGACAGCCTTCATTGCAGAGCCAAAGTTTAAAACAAACCTCTGAGACATACCTCAAAGACAGCTCTGTAGCCAGGCCAGAATCCCTATGGAACAAAAGCTGCACCATTGGAGCTGGCTGGCTATCAGGCCAAATCTAAGTACAGTCACTCATTCCCTAATTTAAAATGCTGTCTTTACTATTCCCACCAATACGCATATTTGTTACCCACACAAATGATCATAGTTAAATTCTGAACTTGCTTCAATCCCTCTAACATCACACGTGCAACTGAGTTCTGCTGAGAGCATTAATTAGGATGATACTTGTCTCTCTAAATATTACTTGCCTTTCCTCTTCTCTCTCCTTCCTCCCCAATTACTACATAAGCAGAATGGTGTGCCAGAAAGCACACAGAATGGAGAGGATCCTAAAGTTTTAGGGCCTGTTGCAGTTTTGCCATCAAACAAGCTTAGGGCTCAATTTTGTTTTCTGTGAAAAAAGAAAATGGATCTTTTCTCAATATATCTTCCAACTTTAAATTTCTGTGAATTCCTATCTTCCACTTAGCACTATGCTCTGTTCTGAGCCCTGGGAGCTGATCCATTTGGACCCTATCAATGAGCCTCCTGGGTATGGCCGACAGAGAGCCTCAGAAGATGAAAGGGAACAGGAAGACCAAGGCTGGGTGACTGTCTCTCCCTGCACCTCACTGTAGCCTGGCCATGTCACCTGACTGAAGGTCACAGCTTCCCTGAAGAAATCTCTATATGGGTCTCTCCACACACTCCCCTCCAGATTGCAGAAATTGTCCCCATCTTCCTCCTTCAGGATGACAAAGGGTGATAACTACTCACTTCAGCACACTGTTAATACTTCTGGTGGTTTCTGCACATCTTGGTAAAATGTACTTGTACTAAACTCTCTTGCAATTAAGCCAGTTGAGAGTGCCATCTGTTTTCTGCTGTGACCATAAATGATATTAGTTTCCCCCGAGTTCCACCATTGTGTCTACAAACTTCTATGGTTCAAAGTGGCAGAAGCTAGACCTGAATTCCACAGCCACTACCTGCTACTGGAAAGGGTATGGCAGCCACCATAATGCCCATAACTTTTCCTTGGTCCTGGTCAGCAGCATTCTAGGTAGCAGTATTTGCCAAGCCCGGCTCTCTCAAAAGAATGGATAAAGATCTATAGAATATTTCCAGAGAAAGACCTTTAGGAGCCAGCATTTTAAGAATAAGAAACATAAAGTGTTGGAAGTCAGAAAAATATACCAAGCAATCATCAGAATGACTACAGAATAAAATTCAGAGAAAAGCAGAGCATTTTCACTAAGGGAAGTGTGGTCATTGAATAGATTTTACATTGCTGAAGAAACAAACTGGTCCATGGAGCCCTAACTTCTTGTTCTTCCCTTTGACTTGGTTAGAATCTACTTCATGAAAAATTGAACACTAGAACAATTTTCCCTGACTATACAAATTACAAAGTATAAAGAAAGAAATATAGTAACCCAAGAAAATATACAAAGAAATTCATGGCATGGGCTGGGGTTGTGGCTATGTCCAATGAATTAACAAATCCTAATTGTGTGCCCATCGTGGGAATTTCTGCAAAGTGTGTCAGAGTCAAGACTCAGCCTCTGCCACAGGATGGAACACCCCAGTGCAGAAGACAACCTGGGAGGGAGTGACAGGATGCTAGGGAGGTGCTACCAAAGCACAAAGCACAAAGGGGAGGGCAGGGAGAGCCAGCTCCAGGCTTGGGTCTAAGGAAAACTGTATCAGGAAGCAGCTTTTGAGCTGGGCTGAAAGGCTCTGAGGGTATCTAAGGTAAGGAGCCTGGCTTGCAGGATTGAGCAGAGAGACACAATAGCAAAACTGCACTAAGTCACTAAATCGGAAAGGCAGTGAGGCACAGCGCTCACGGGGAATGGCAGGCAGCGTGGCCTGGCCAGAGGCAAGAGTTTGTGGGAAGAGCAGTGGTGAGATAAAGCTGAAAAGGTATGCAGAGGAATCTGGGTGCTCAGCTAAGGCGCTTAGACTTAATGCTAGAGACGTGACAAGAAAGGATGGAAGAACAGAACAGGAGGGGAAGGAACCACTAAATCCAGTCCATTCTCAACTTCCAAGGTGAATAACACTGCAGCTGCCTTTGAGAGTTGTTTGGGAAGTCAACAGCTGACTGATTTCGCATGGAAATTCCTTCCCCACCTCCAAATAACAACAAATAAGCCACCACTGTGGAGAAGTTAAGACCCCAATTTTATAATGATTTAGAAACCAAAATGCTTACGGAAAACATTCACTGAAGTGTTTTTGACTGAAATGATATTCATGGGAACAGTTTTCTTACCAACATGAACAATTCCCTGTGGTTGATGACCCTGAGCTACCACCTCAACCTGTCCTTGTATTCAGACTTCTCTTTTTCCTCTTGTTTCTGTATTCTGTACTAAGTCTACAACTTCTGCTCTTTCTTGCCGGATTGATGCTCCCACTGACTCAGGCAAAGGCTGTCCTATAGCTCCTCTGAGATGCTTCATCCTTATGCAGCCCCTTTTCAGTTTTCAAATTCTCTCTTGCTTCACTTTGGCTGATGAAGGGGTATGAGGTTGTGTGTGTGTGTGTGTGTGTGTGAGAGAGAGAGAGAGAGAGAGAGAGAGAGAGAGAGAAAAAGAGAATCTTATTTTCATTCATGTTGCATCTCCTCCTCCATCCTCTGTTCTATTCCTCACCCTGCATCTTAAATCTGTCTATTCTATTTCTTAAAATTTCCTCCTCTAGAGTTCTTTTTGAGTGTCTCTGCACTTTCATCGTTCTGTTTTACCAAAACCACCCTGACACAAGTCATGAACAATTCCAGTTGCTTCTTTTTTTCTGCTGTTCTCATTTTCCCTGGCTGTTCGTGACAAGATGTTTCACCCTTTTTTTCTGTTTTACCTCTCTGCATTCAGTGGTCTGCTTGCACTTGGAGATCTCCTCAGGCCCCTCTTTCTCCATCCCCTTCACCCCCTCTGGGCCACTCTTCCTGTCTACCCAGAGGCTTTATTTTTACCTAGGATTTAACCATGGCCCCCACATCTGAGCTGGTGACTCAAATCTTACTCATCCTTAAATGATAAAGAAAGGTCTGCTTTTACACTCTTATCCTTCTGTCTAGCTGTCAGGCCTCACTCCAAGGCTAACATGTCTGAAACGTGTTCAGAATCTCTTCATGAGCCCTCGTTGTTTTTCTTTATCTAATTTATATTGAGGTCTAAGTCAAATCCCACAACTTTCTCTACTTTAGCATCAAATTCTTTCTTCATCACCTGATGCAATGCCCTCTTTCCTTTGGCTTCTTCTCTCAGTGCACACCCCCAAAATCCCCATCAGAATTATTTTTTCTCCTGCTTCCCACATTACGTTTTTCTTCCTTTAAAAACCTGACATCAAGGCTGAGGGTATAGCTCAGTGGCAGAGCACTTGTCTAGTACTATGGGTTCAATCCTTAGTATGGCAAAACAAAACAAAAAACCTGACCTGTTTTCCTCTTCCCTCAAGAATCCTCACAGAGATGTAGTGACATAGCTGGACAGCAACGAGCTCCAATTCCGTCTCAGCTCTGCAGAGTTTAAAGGAGGAGGTGCTGAAGTCTTTACTCCCGCATCTCATGAATCATCCAGGCCTTGAATTTCACTCATTCTTCTACCATCCCATGCACTTGCCTGTCTCCACACCAACACTCCATATTGCCTTCTGTCTCCTCATCCCAGAGCCAGTGTGGCTCTCTCTCATACAAACCTCCAGGAGATAGATGAGAAAATAACAGAGAGATTAACTGGCTCTGTATGACCACAACTATAACATGTGTCTCATTTATCAAGAGAAAAAGAACATAGTACAGATCCAGCATCCTGGGGGTGAGTGATGCTGGGTCTGTCAAGATCTATACTTTGGAGAAAATGGAAGGGCACCATCAGGGGGCTGAGTGGAAATGGTCTGCACCAGAGAATAAGGGGACCAAAGAAGAAATCCTAAGCTAATCAAGGAGAGAAAAAGCAGCCAAATAAGCCATAACAAAAAAATACACCATTTTTTTTTTTCAAAACTGGCAAACATGATCTATTTTTTAAAGAGGCATTGAAACACTTGAAAACACTGTGGGCTTGAAAAATATTTCTGTGACCTTAAGCACATCACTTAGCCTCAGAGAACCTCAGAAAAGTAGCTCATCTCTAAAATGTGAGCATAATGCCTGTTCTCAGGGATATGAGACTTGCATGAAAAACTAGGTAGGAAAGTTGTCTTTGAGTTGAAAGGTACTATTTGAATGTGGACATTGTTGCTACTATATGAAACTGCCATAAATTATTCATTTATGCATATATCAGTATGCAAATTTTGACTAATAACAAAATATTTTTAAGGTCCAGTTTACTGAGGTATAATTTGCATACATTAAAATTCACACTTTTAGGTTTATAGTTCCTTGAGTTTTTGACAAATATATGTAACTGCCATCATAATTAAGATAGAATATTTCCATCCCTCCAAAAGTTCCCTGTTTCTTTGCAATCAATCCCCTGCCCCTTTGCTGCCCCTTGCAACAACTAATCTGATTTTTTTTTCTCTTAAAATTTTGCCGTTTCCAGAATATCAATGGAACAACATGTAGCCTTTTGTGTCTAACTTCCATCACTTGCCTTGTGATATTCCTCAATGTTGTTGTATCTATCAGAATGTCATTCTTTTATGGCCAAGTAATATTCCTTCATACAGCTATACCACAATGTATTTATTGATTCACTATTATAGATGGACATTTGAGGTGTTTCCCCATTTAGGCATCAAAAATAAAGATGCTATAACATTCACATTATAGTTCTTAGTGTGGATATGTTTTCATTTCTCTTAAGCAGCTCTCTAGAAGAAGGAATTCCATCTTTTTGGTGAAAATACTGGTTATTGGTTAAAGTATTTTTTTGTGAGAAATTGCTAAACTTTCCCAAAAGCTGTACCATTTTGAATTTCCATCAAAAGTTTCTACACATTCTTATTAACCGTGTTTTCCTTGATTTGTTCCTTCCTTCTCCCATCCTTCCTTTTCTTGTTTTTTAATTCAATCCATTTTACTGAGTATTTAGTGGTATCTCATTAAGGTTTTAATTTGAATTTCCCACCAACTAATGACACTGAGGATCTTTTAAAGTGCTTACCTTCCATCTGGATCTCTACTTTGGTAAAGTGTGTCTGCTCGTGTCTTCTGCTCATGGATGTTTTCCACTGAGCCACATCCCCAGCTCTCATTTCTTACTTTGAGACATGGTCTCACCAAGTTGTTTCTGGCTTCACTAATTTGCCCGGGCTTGCCTAAAACTTGCAGTCCTCCTGCTTCAGCCTCCTGAGTCACTGGGACTATAGGCATACACAATGCACCCTCTCTTCTGTCCATTTTTAACAGGGTTGTTTACCTTACTATTGAGTTGTGAAGGTTCTTTACATATTCTAGATACAAGTTCTTTACAAGGATATGCATTTTCCAAATTTCTCTCCCACACTGATTTATCTTATCATTTCTTCAACAATGCCTTTCAAAGAACAGAAGTTTTACTTTTTATCAAGTTCAGTTTGTCACATTTTCATGGTTCATGTTCTTCTTGTATCTAGGCATCTATCTACACCAAAAACAAAGATTTTCCCTTTTTTCTTCTAATAGCTTTTTAGCTTCAGAGTTCTATAGTTCTATGATACACTGTAAATTAACAAGTTAATTTTTTCCCATGGTACAAGATATGAGTCTAGATTGATGCACACGTGTGTGTTTGTGTGTTGCATGTAGATGTGTTACTGTTCCCACACTGTTGAAAAAGACTGTCCTTTCTCCACTATCTTGTCACTCTGTAAAACTCATTTGACAATATGTGTATGGAGCTACTTGTAGACTTTGTCTGTAGCCCAATTGCCCCCTGTCTCTCTCCTATGCTGTTACATGGTCTTAATTACTATTGCTTTATAGTAACTCATCATCACATGGTGCACGTATTGCAACTTTATTCTTTCATTCTAAAGTTGTTTTGGGCTTTTCTACTTTCCCATATAAATTTTAGAACCAGTAGTTAATTTCTATAAAAAAGAAATTCTATCAGGATTTCAATTGAGTATGTGTTGAATGGATCTATACAAATATCTGAGAAAAAATAAGCATTTTTTATATTGAGGCAGATATTACATAAAATTTAACCAAAAATCTCACATTTTGATGTTATAATGTTTAAATTCAATTTCTAATTTCTTAACAGATATATGAATACAATTTTTTGTACATTGATCTTATATTCTGTGACATTACTAAACTACCCACTCATTTTAGAAGTTTTTTTTTTTTTTTTTTTTGCTACTTTCTTCACAGTCATGTTGTCCATGAATAAAGAGAGTTTTACTTTTTCTTTCCCTTTTTTTCTAGACTTGTAACACTGGCAAGGGCCTCCAACATAATTCTTCATAGGAGTAGGAACATGGAACAAGACCTTGTCTTGCTCCTAATCTTAAGAACAGAACATCAGTCATTCACCATTAGACAGGTCATTATCTGTTGATGCTCTTTGTCAGACTGAGAAAGTCCCCTTCTATTTCTAGTCTGATAAAATCTGTTATATCATAACTGCAACAGGTAGGGATTGGGTTTTGTTTGTTCATTTCCTTTACTGGAAATAGCCTTTTTTCTTGCTTACTTCAGGATTTCTTCTAAGACCGTGGTTGCTTATAGAGACTTGAGATAAAGGGTGTGGTGAATTTAAATTAGCACGTGTAGTATGTTATTTTTGTTAGAATTTGTGAGACTGACTGAAAGATGAAAGAAAGTAAGATGGTCCTCAATGAGGTTATAGATATTCATATGAAAGATAATCAGGCCATATAAAAATTGCTGAAGAGATAATAGACTTGAAATTAACAAGAAATAAAACAGCAAGATGTTTAGAAAGTGGGAAACTAAAATTGTATTAAAAATCAACCCCAACATCAAAACGTGGGGGAGCAGAGGTCAGTGATGGGAGACAATTTAGGGAATAAATTCTGTGCATTTGGTTCAATTTCCATGTGTCAGCAGTATATAAATTGCAAAAAAAAATCCTGTAGACAATGAAAGATAAATACTAAACCACAGAAAAACAGTAGTCAGAACCAAAAAAAAAAAAGATGATGCAGGAATGACACCTATCTCTAAGTAGAGAGCACAATAACATTCCTAAGAGAAGAACTTCCTGCCAGCTGGCTGGGGTTAGGAAAAACCCCAAACTAACCTTTTTTTCCCATTAATCTGAGAATTGTCACTCTTTCTTCCTGTCCCTCTATACATATGCTCTTCCCTGTAAAGGCTCCCCTGCTTGTTCACATCCTCATCCCTACTTCACTTACCCCAAGGCTGTCAGCAATAGGATCTGAGAGGTGATGGTAACAAGATCTCAATGAAACTCTACCTGGGCTTTTCTTTTTATTCTAAGTTGTTATAAATGACAGCAGAATGCATTACAATTAATATTACACATATAGAGCACATTTTTACATTTCTCTGGTTGTATACAAAGTATATTAACAGCATTCATGATTTCATACATGCACTTAGGGTAATGATATCCATCTCATTCTACCATCTTTTTTTTTTTTTCTTCTTTACCCTTTTTCTCCCTCCCTTCCCCTCCCTCCCCACTGGCCAAATGTTTGAAAAGTTTAGAAGCTGCCTAAAATACCATCTGCCACGTAGCTCCATGGTACCCACTTGCTCTGGCTTCAACTAGTGCTGTGACCTGTACCACACTGGACCACTTAAGAAAACTGGAATATCAATGTAGAAAAGTTGAATAAGTTAGCTGTAGGCAATGGACTCCCAAAACTGAATAAATGGGCAGGCTGAGGCTATTTAGAGTAACTGATTTTGAGCAGAAGAGTGGTGTTGAATAAGCAGGAAGAACAAGATTACGAGAAGGAACAGAGATGAAGCAGCAAGAAGTCCCACAGTCAGTGGAGGAGGGAGACAGAGAAGTGGCTTGGTTCCCACTGACTGTCCAAAATTCACCTATCACCCTGCCCAGGGTCCTTTGGAGGCCCACATGCCTTACCCTGTAATAAGCCCCCTAACCCAAGATAGTTACAGGGCCTTCAGTGTTTCTTAACCAAATGATTTAGGATAAGCAAGTTCCATGGTGGAGTGCCACAGAGTAAGTCCTCAACTATAAACAATTAACTCAGTACTCATTATGTGACATGCATGCGCTAAGTGCTTCATGTGTAGTAATTCATTTAATCTTCACACAACCCTACAAGGCAAATGTTTTTATTTAGCCCCACTTAACAGATGAGTAAACTGAGATACAGAATATTTAAGTTAAGTAATTAACCCTGGATTACACAGTTACTAAATGAAGGAGTTGGGTCACAAGCCCAGTTTTATTCAGCATTCATTCTCTTAATAACTACTCTACACATCCTCTCAATGCCAGAACAGGACAACATATTAAACTTCAAGCTGAAAATAACTACAAAAATAAGATGCAATGCTTTAGGAAAAAACTTGCAAGGATACAGAAGAAACAAAAACACTAAATAAAAAAGAAGACATCATAAAAATTTTAAAAAGTGACTTTTCAAAGTTTTGATCGATAGGTAATATTTACACAAATACATACATTATAAGTGTACATGCAGCTCAATGAATTTTTATTAAACAAACCACAATTAATGTTTTTAAATACCTTCATAATTAAGTATAGAAAATCCTCATAGAAAAAGAATGTCCTGTCTATCCCCACAACTAAAAAAATTAAATAAAAGAAAACAAACAAACAACAACAACAAAAAAAAAAACCCTAATATATAGGGATGAGAGGAAGAGGTACAGAATTCATCAGAACTCTTACAAAAGGATATGAAAGAACAATATGAATGGAAGCTGAAGAATAAATAAATAAATAAAAAGAAATCCAAATCCCTAAAAAAGAAAATCTTTAATAGTCAAAGTGACCTGCTTTCATAACACTTGGGGAATTAATTTCATCCTTACTTACACTTACCCACTCATTCAGGACAAGTAATAATTACAGAAAATGAGTAATGAAGGCTGGAGAGTTGTGGGTCTCGTGTGTTTCTTTGAAGCATTCTCAAAAAGAAAAAAGGGCTTCTATGGGCCAGGATCTCTTAGGTACTTACTTCTAGAGCCTTCTTTGTGGCCAGGTATCACATTTAAAGAGCTCTTACCCTCTGAATGTGAAGGAAATTGTGCTTTGTCCTCAAATATATGGTGGCAATGGCTCTGTCTTAGTGGCCATGGACTAGCCTCAGGAATGTATGTTGATCATGGCTCTGTCTTAGTAGTTGTGGACTTAGTCCAGGACTGATGCAGAACACAGTCCACCTTAACCCATTTTACAAGCCTTTGTCCCACCTCCAAGTTGGTCAAGCCCAATAGGTGTAGCTCAGTGTTAAGAGTGCTGGCCTGACTGGGCGTGGTGGCGCACGCCTGTAATCCCAGCACTTGGGAGGCTGAGGCAGGAGGATCATGAGTTCAAAGCCAGCCTCAGCAATGGCAAGGCACTTAGCAACTCAGTGAAACCCTGTCTCTAATAAAATACAAAAAAAAGGACTGGGGAGGTGGCCCAGTAGTCTAGTGCCCCTGAGTTCAATCACCAGCACCAAAAAAAAAAAAAAAGAGTGCTGGCCTGGCATGCACAAGGCCCTGGGTTCCATCCCCAGCATCAGTAAGTAAACAAACAAACAAAGTCTGTTGAACTAACAGTGAAACATCTGAATTGGTAACTGGAAAGAGAAGGCAGAAAAATGAAAGAGGAAGACAGAATGAGGGGAATAAATGAAATGTAAAAAGAGGCAAAGAGTCAGTGTGATTAACCTCAATATTAAAATACAGAACATATGTAGGCATAGAAAACAATTTTGCTATCTACTATTAAGCTTGGTATAAGACATTAAAAATGCTTTTATATCCAAGTCTGCTGTGGGGATTTTAGGAAAGCACAGTATAATTACCCAACTTAATAACATTTAGTGCTTCATTTTCCAACTCTTTATAACCTTTACCTAATTAATTTTCACAAAACCTCTGCAAGGCATGCATGTATTAAACACCCATTTTGTAAATGGAAAAACCAAGAGCAAGAGGTTAAGTGACTTACCTAGAAATGGAGAGAGAGACTGGCATGTGAAATCAGAATGTGAACAGCAGTAAAGCATTTCCGTTCCCCAAGAACATGCCAAACCTATTTTCCCCCTAAATCATTATGTTCTCAACCTCCTGGCTCTTATGGAATGGCACCAAGGACTGATTATTATACTAGGAAAATTGGCATACACCTGGCTTTCATGCAAATGACAAAAAGAAGTGTGTTTCCCACAAGCAGATCTGAGTCCAAGAAGCAAAATACCCAGCAGTAACTGGTACAGAGAAACACCATCAGAGGGACAAAGCTCCCCACAGTTGGTTACTGCCATTCTCCAGCCTTGCTGATCAGAGATTTTATCTTTCCTGGGCTAATAAGCAAAGTCTGATCAAGGCAATAGGCTGGGACCCTCCAGTTAGTAGGGACTGAAGGGGTCTTTCTACCCTAATTCTGTCCTCCCTGTACCAGGAGAGGCTGACACCTTGCTGCCAACCAGCCCTGGATGGACTGATCCTGACTATCTGGCTGGCTTGCCTTGCTTTCCTGATTGCTCTACAATCCTCTACTGCAGCTGGAGATTTGCCTTGAACTCCTGTCCACCAATCAGAACCCTGACTCTCTTCCTGGCTCTTGTCAGTTTCTTCCTTATAAGTAAGCACAGGTTCTTCAGACTCCCATTAAGGGATGGGTTCAGACCTGAGTTTCTTGTGCCCATTTGGACCATATGATTGATTTATTGCAATTTCCATCCCATCTCCTTCTGAAGCTCTGTCTACTGCTGGGTCAGTTCGACTCTCCCTGGTTTCATCCACCATCTTCATCATGCCCATTTCCCCAATGCCTACTGCCAAGATCCCTGCACCTTAAAGTCATGTAAGGACACTGTTTCCACTCTGACAAAGAATGGGTGTCTCTCTTTCTTGGGAGGTTCTGCCACTCCTTACTACCAGAGCATCACTACCCCCTCCTAACTATCACCTCTAGGAAGCAAACTGCCTCAGGTATTCCTGCACCCTGAATATCTGATAATTCTACAGTTTTCAAAAGCCATATTGGGGATTTGTAAATTGCAGAGCTTAGACAGGGTCTCAAAATCTGTCTGTGATTGGAGAATTAACCTGTCCCCAACGTGCCCAGTGGCGGCGCTATAATTTTTATTTAGGAGAAGCAGTCTGGTTGGAAAAATTCAGGGCACTTGTTATAAAGCAGCATTTACACAACAAACACTATTTTATTTATTGAATATGTTCATCAAGGAAAGGGAATGTTTCACAAAGGCTTATAGATATCATAGGATTTTGTTTCCCTACCATCACTCATTAACTTGCTATACCAGCTTAGATATCTAAACTCAAACATGGAAGAGACCATGTGATGGAATGGATGTCTGTTCCACAATCTTTAGACAATGTGACTCCTGCCCAGCCCAGTTAGGATTTGAGAGAAAGCAGTGTCAATTGGGCATCACACAGATGCTTCACTTTGTGAAAGTTAATGCCTTAGGCATCATGAACTCTAAGGCTACAAACTCCAGCAGGCCTAGGGCCCATTTAGCATCCTTCTTTGCAGACAAGGACACCTGAGGCAGTGGCTTTTCCTACCCTACACCCCAGCTATGCCAACAATCTCTGCTCCCTGTCCATATTACTGATGCATGACCACTCTCAGCTGATTGCCATCTTTCGTCTTCTGGAATGTGATTTTTAAATGTGTTATGTATTTCATTTGTGCAATGCCCTGGATACTGGATTGAAACACAATTGCAGCAGATTACACTATTTATTTTACATACTTGAAGATAGAGCCTCTTGAACTCAATATGCAAATGCAAGTGAATAATATGCAAATCTGTGTTTTCTGCCAAGACTCTGGCATTTTTCTTCTGATGGGACTGTGATTCCTATTCAAGGAGGAAGAGCATCTTCTTTGCATCCCCCTCCATCAATGCTCTCCCCCCTCCTTCCATCAAGGTCCTGACCAGCTTGTAACTTCACTAAGCTCCAAAGCCCTGAGAAAATTACAGGCTCCGCTGAATCACATTTAAACCTATAATGGTCATTCCAAGACATTACTTAGTGCCTTTCAATAGGTATGCTACAAATGCAATGAGATTCACACTACTTTACTGCCAATTTGGAATTTTCTTCTTAACCTCATGGAATCTGACAGTCTCCTTAGTAATTCTAAATTTAAATTTTCTCACCTACTGTACAGATGCAGCCATACAACCTCTCTAAATTAAAAAAAAAATGCAGTTTACTAAGCTTTTTAAAGTGAAGTTTACAATGGTGCTGGTAAAAAGGTGTCAGACGGGCCGCTGCAGAATTGAATTCTCTATTAAGCTTCAGAATAGTGAATTACACCCGTCTTGCACATGCTGCCAGCACCACTACCACCATCATTACTCTCATCACCACCAACAAATAGGTGCTCAGACCTGAGAGAAACTACTAAAGAAACTGACCCAATTCAACAATTATTTACCTACTAGGTACAAGACACTCTTCTAAATAGTAAAAAATGAAAAATACAAATACAAGACAACTCTTGCTTTTTTTTTTTTTTTTTTTTTTTTTTTTTTTTTTTTTTTTTTTTGGTACTCGAGATTGAACTCAGGGGCACTGGAGCACTGAGCCACATCCCCAGCCCTATTTTGTATTTTATTTATTTAGAGACAGGGTCTCACTGAGTTGCTCAGCACCTCGCTGTTGCTGAGGCTGGCTTTGAACTTGAGATCCTCCTGCCTCAGCCTCCTAAGCCACTGGGATTACAGGTGTGTGTCACCATGCCTGGCAAACTCTTGCCCTTTAGAAGTATACACTCTAATGAAAATAATGTAAAATAATAAAAATAATTAATATTCAGTCACCACTTACTTTACACTGGGCACAAAGCTCAGCATGTCATTTGATCCTTGTTACAACCCTACTTGCCCAAACTCTCACAGTTAATAAACAAAAGAAGCTAGATTCAACCCACAGAACTATCCTGTGACTCATGTATAAATAAGTATTGAAATGAATTGACCTGAAATTTCATAGGCTAAACACAACTGTCCCAAAGAACCAAGGTGAGAACCTCAAATTAATTCTCAGAGATGGTTTTCATTCAGGGTTATAATGACAGAGGGGAAAAAAGAAATTGCAAGTTCCATCTCCCAAAGGCCCTGGTCTAATTTGTATTTTATGCTTATATGTCAAATTCAATATAATGTCCTCATGGTTCTCTGGCCCTACTCCTTTTATAAAGAATATTATTTTAAAAAACTATTTCAAATTGTCATAATGAAATATCATGCAGGATAGATTTATCTTCTCTATGTTGGGAATGGAATAAATGAGATTCCCTAAGTGATCCAGGAGGCCGGTGAGACCACAGGATCCCCAGGCACTGTTAGCCAGAGCACTGCACAGAATAAAGCTAAACCTCTGATCCTCTCGAATTTCCAACAACTTACTTTTTCCTCTCAGCTCTGCAGAAGCAGTGGAGGCAAGGAAGAAAGTGCCACACTGGATAAAGACATCTCTCCCTCTCAATACAAAATACCTTCAAAAACCTTGTGGCATATGGTAGGACCCAAGCTTCCAACAAGAGCTCCAAGGGCCCACTATGGTCCACATAAATCATATGGTTTTCTTAAGGACTCTGGGGGAGGAAAGGCTATCTAGTTAGCCCTCTACCCAGAAAGACATACTATGGGTGAAATTTTAAAGAAGGAATCCCAAAGTTTGCTCTAAACTCGAATTCACTTGACTCCCTAAAATTACCTTCTCTTTCATGGAACTAGTAGATTCAAAGCTCAGAGTAGGGATGAAAACCTGGAGTTAGAGTTGAGTCACAATCTGACCAAAACCATGCCCCTTTCCCTTGAGAATTGTTCAGATGGCTCTGGGTTTGATTCAATACTCAAATTGACTTGATCAACATTGATCAATGACTAACAATTGGCCCATATTTAAATGCTTTTGGACAAATAGATTTGATTAAATTGTTTTGAATAGCTTTTGAATTATATCTAAACAGTCACATTTTAAAATGGCAAACACACTATTTCACCACTGTTACCAATAAAATATTCATAGGACCTGTACACGCATTGATTTCCAATCATATAGTCAACTACTAAAGAAGCGCTGGTTCCTGCTTTTCTGTGCTGATAAAAACAACGCAGGGGCTGGGGCTGTGGCTCAGCGGCAGAGCACTCGCCTGTCATGTGCGCGGCCCGGGTTCGATTCTCAGCACCACATAAAAATAAAGGCATTAGCCGGGCGCGGTGGTGCACGCCTGTAATCCCAGCACTTTGGGAGGCTGAGGCAGGAGGATTGCGAGTTCAAAGCCAGCCTCAGCAATGGCTAGGCACTTAGCAACTCAGTAAGACCCTGTCTCTAAATAAAATACAAAAAAAAGGGCTGGGGATGTGACCCAGTGGTCAAGTGCCCCTGAGTTCAATCCCCGGTACCACAAAAAAAAAAAAAAAAAAGGCATTGTGTACAACTAAAAACAAATAAACAAACATTTGAAAAATAAAACAACGCAGAACACAGAGGAAGAGAAGAGAGGGTAGGAAGAACCATTAAAAATGATATTTCCACTCTGATATAAGGAGGCCAATTCACAGTGGGGTTAGGATGGGGAGCATAGGAGGATTAGAGGAACACTAGAATGGCCAATGGGGAGGGAGGGGAAGGGAGGGGGCAAAAAGGTAAAGAAAAAAAAAAAGATGGTAGAATAAGATGGATATCATTACCCTAAGTGCATGTATGAAGTCACAAATGGTGTGAATATACTTTGCATACAACCAGAGATTTGTAAAAATGTGCTCTATATGTGTAATATGAAATGTAATGCATTCTGCTGTCATTTATAACAACTTAGAATAAAAAATAAATAAATTTTTAAAAAATGATATTTCCAAAAATATTTAATAACAGAGAAATCCTTAAATTGTGATGTCAACAGGAAACATTGTGATTGCAAATCGAATAATCCATAGGAAAAAAGGAGGGATGAAAAATACCAAAATATTGGGTAATACTTATTCATTAAATGCTTTGTTTAGCCATAATGAACTAATACCAAATTGTAAAAGTTTAAGAAAAGTACAGCTCACTCCCAGCACCAGTGATGCAGAGATCTGTGAAAAGATATGTATCAGCTTATCTACCTTTATTTAATAAATCTATACCTAAAAAACTGCACATACAACTCAATTTGATAAGTTCAATCTGTGGATATTTGAAAGCCATCTACTCAAAAGCACATTATGATAGCTTATTTTGATTTTGAGGAACTAATGACCTATATTTTAAAAAAAAAGCAGCCAAGGACAACAAAAGACATAACTAAATATGACATTTTTAAAAGAAGAAATGGGTTTGCATTTATCTGCTTTATAAACCGATGACACAGAATTGTGTTCATAAATATAAGAAAAAATGTACTATAAAGATGTGCAGAAAAATCACAAAGGAAAAACTATAGATATTAACCCACATGGAAAAATGTTTACTATCAGCTGTAATTATAGAAATAAAAATTAACATTGCAGCAGGATATAATGTTTACCTACTAAATCAAATGTTTTTATTTCATTTTTTAAATGGGTGTAAATAAGGACATGGTGGAACATGATACACTCACGTATTGCTATGGGGAATTTAAATTGATAAAGACCGTTTTGAAAAAAAACACTTGGCATTATGGATCAGGAGGCTTAAAAAAAATGTTCATACCTTTGACCCTGTAATTCAATTTCTGGGAAACTCTCCTAAGGAAATAATGTAAAATACAGAGAAAAAAGCTTTATACACCAAAATGTTCAATGCAGCATCATTTATAATAGTGAAAAATTGAAAGTAATTAAATGGTTGACAGTAAGAAGGTGGTTAAGTAAATTATGCTATAGCTTTATGACAGAATGCTAAATAGCCTAAAAAAATTATGTTTACCAAGAGTTTTTAATAACATAGAAAAAGCCTTATGCTTATGCTGTAATGTTAAATCAAAAAAGCAGCAAAAGAAATGGTATGATTCTATCTATTTTAAAATGCACAGAAAAATGCTGAAAGGAAATAGCAAAAGGTTGACAGTAATTGTCTTTCTTGGAATTTGAGTGATTTTTTTTTTCTTTCTGCCAACTTTTCCAGTTTTTTTTCCAACTATTCCATAATGAACATGTTACTTTCATAATGAGGAAAAATAGCTAGTTATATAATATATGTATTTCAAGCATTTATACCAGTCATTTAATAGCCAATAGAGAATGGAGTAAGAATAAAACTGAAATGAGGCCGAGAACCAAATTAATCAAGTATCAGCCTCTTCCTGTCCCCTTATGGATAATGCCACTAAGATTTTTAAGTCCATGTTGTGACTTAGCAATCACAAGCATATAAAATATTTACCCCATTAGCTGGATAAAATTAAGTGCACAAATCTGTCTAGGGTCATATATTTCCTACTCCTGGCTTAAAGGAATCACATAATGAATCATTTTGGAAACAATCAATTCTGTAAAGTGAGAGTCATGATCTAATTTTGAGTTATCAAGTTTGTATAAAGTGCTGCCTCCTCTTTTGTGTGCCCAGCTTAAATATGATAGTTTCAATTTCTAAGACTTAGCCCATATTTAGATATAACTCTTTGCTTACAAAAATAGATTAAAAAGGTAATTGTAGTCTTTAAACTTTTAAACAAGTTTGATCTGGCTTTTGTTTGAAATTGTGGCAAGAGTCAGAATTCATTCCCTTTGGGTACAAGCCTCACACCTTTTACCCCTTTGCTATTTTAAGTTTTGTTTGGTTTTGTTTTCTTTGAGAACATCAGAAATACCTGGCATTATTTTTGTGAATAATTTTCCAGATGTTGTACCACTAGTTATTGGTATAAATGTTCTTGCAGAAAAGTTAAAAAAAAATGTACTTTGTGTAAACATAAATGTGTGCATGTACAGACACAAGGTCACAAACATTAGAGCAATTGCAAGTTGTACTGGTTGATTTAATTCAGCCCCCTTTCTTGTCATATGAAGGCCCAAAGAAATTATGAGGCTAAAAATCTTTCATAAGATCTTTTGTCCCGCCAATGGCAGAGCCAGTTTGAAGATTTCCACTAATATTATACTGCCATGTTTACAGCTAGTACTATGACTGGAAAAAACGGGAAAGGTGAAATAAAGTTACAGGAATGGCCAGGCCGGGAAATAGCCACTTGCATTTTGACCATTTTGTTTGTTCCTTTATTAAAGGGACTTGAAGAGCTGTTTTGTGGCTGAGCTCTTCCATGTGTGTGTAAAACTATCCTGGGTGGTGCCAGAACCGCGATGACCAGGATAAACTAAGAGTGGAGGCTAAGGCAATCTCTGCTTTGTGGTACTCTAAAATCAAAACAGCTCGTCCCAAAATATGAAAGACTAAGAATTTCAGAAGTTTTTGAGAAACAACAGAAAAGGGGATTAACATAAACTGAAATCTCTAGATAATAAATACCTGACTATTCTTGCACTTTATACTAGCTCTCCCTTGCTTTGTGATTCTTTCTTGCTGTGATTAACATACATAAAGTTTTTTCAGGGTGACTTATTAAGCATATTATCTGAGGGTTTGGGGAAAACACTTTGAATATAGGTCTTTAGGTCTCTTCACACTATGCCAGTTCCTTGAACTTTGGGGTCTCAGGAGGTATCTGTGACTTAAATGTCTTGTGTCTATTATCAGGGGACTATAGCTTGTAGCAGCAGTTGACTAATTCATTACTTAACCCATGTTGTCAGAAAACCTAAACTCCTTTTACATCAACAGGCCTTTACAATGGATGTGTGTACATCATATCATATCATATTTTATTTTATCATACTATATGCTTTCCATTACATTTATACTATTTAGGTAAATTCGATGAAAGTATTTTCTGTATGTAGAAACTTAATGATGATAATAAAATAGAAAGTGAAGAATGCAAACAGAGGATCACAGTGTGATTTCAGGGCTTGGGTGAAGTATAACAGAAGCTTTACCATTGAGGAGGCTCCTTTAATTGGCAATAAACTCAGAGCTGAGAACAGCAGTATAGTGCCAAGGGAAGTGAGTAATAGTGAGGAAGATCAGGACAGGAGTCCAGAGCTGACGAAGCTAAGGTGCAGGATGAGCTCGGCTATGACAAGCCCACAGAGGATTGTAATTAAAGATCAAGGCAGACATTTGGAAGAGGATCAAGAGAGGATAGGGCGTCCAACAAAAAGAACAAAGGTCTGCAATATCACCACTGACCAGCGAGGCATGCAGAGATCGCAAAGTCATGAAGATATGGACAGTTTAAGAGGACAGTTTAAGAGGGCAGTAGTGTTTGGAAAGCTTAAAACACGTCTCCACAATAAATAAAATATACAACATGATCCCCATCAGTCATACAAAAAAAAAATGCATTCCTTTACTTTATTATAATCACATGATGATCTCATGGCTCTGTAGACAAATGAAGTCCTTAGAAAAGAAAAGTCCAGAATAGAATATAAAATGTGTCGGTGGACTGGAGCCTTTTATCTTTAAACGTAATTAACAGTTGATGACCAAGGCAGTTTTACGCGCACGCACGTGCACGCGTGTGGACACACACACACACACACACACACACTTTCACTATCTAGCAAGGATTTCAGACTATTATCAAGAGTGACTTGAAGTAGACTGTTTAAACTTTCCGAGCCACAGTGTTCTCTTCTGTAAAATGGTGACAATAATACCTATCTTGCAGAACTCTTGTGAGAATTAAATGAAATAATGTATGTAAAGTATCCAGAGAGATGCCTAGAACATCTGCCCCATAACACATACTAGTTATGATAATGACTATGATCATGAGGATGTTACTTACTTAAAATATGTAGATTTCTTCTTTACCCTTTTAGATTACCCTAAAAGGGAAAATCATTCAGCTTCCTTTCCTCTCACCACCACCCCCCACCCTCAACTCTCAAAAATGGACAAGAACTAGGGAAAAGCCTGATGTGTTGGAAAAGTTTCTTGCTGACTGAGAGTATTTTCCCAGATCTCCTCACTTTAGTCAGCCTCAGTCCTATATCTCAGGAGCAGGGAAACCATGGCCCCAGCACAGCTAAGGCCTGTTGCAGAACCTGTCCAGGCCATCACCTACTCTGTTAGCACACTCTGAACGGAGGCTTCCCAGTCCCACCACTAGTCCACTGGTAATGTCAAAAACTACACATGAGCAGATGCAGGGGAGAAGAACACCATTGCATAATAAAGAACACAGGTGATCAGCTAAGAGACTCCCAAATCTTTAATATTTGACAAGAGTCACATTAAAATATTAGCCTCTTTACCTATCATTTCCCAAGGAAGCTCTCCTGAAGCCTTCTGCATTCTGTTTCAATCTATAGAAAATATGGGCTCTCCCACTGAGCTCGGTGCCCTTGGACTCTTGGAAATAACTATGCAATCTCAAGCAAGAGACTTAACCTTCTGGCCCTTGGGTTCTCTGTCTAGAAAATATGAATGTTGTATTAGGTAATCTCAAAGGTTCTTTCCAGAAATAACAGTTTATGAGCCTTTCAACACCCTTTTTAAAGTTACATCAATGAAGCAGAAAGAGATAGCACTTAGATGCACAATAAATAGATAATGGAAGCATAATGAAAGCATGTTTGTATTGGGAAAGTCACAATAAATAAATATGACTCAATTATTTAGTTCTACTGGAGAACTGTGTCCTGGGTGCAGATTATCTTAATAACTTGGTTCTTATTATCTTCCCTCCCCACATCCCTCTGCCATTGTCATTATAAAGAAAGAACCACCTAAACCAGCATTGACTCTACCTGCAAGGCTTGTTCTTAATAAGAAGAAAACCAAAGATGGAATAGAAATTATGACAAATATACAGGGGTTGAGTGTGTTTTTCTCCTCTCCTTGTTGAGCTAACCACATCTACAAGCTGCAAATGGGACCCATACCTATGTGGAGGGATTTGCTCCTAATGTTCTTGATTAACAAAATCAGGGAAAATAAGAATACTATTTACAAAATACTTAATTTATGTGTCAGTCACTATGTCATGTCATTTATTCACATTACTGCACTTAATAATCAAAGCTTATTAGAGACACATTACACAATTCATCAAAGACCATTCTAGTAAATGGCAGATAAGAATTTGAACCCAGTCTTACCCAATTCCCAGCCTACTGTTTTTAGCCACAGAGGTGGAGCACTTCCCATGGTGGCCATTCTGGGGCCACTATGAAGCCAGATCATCCCATATACTGGATGTGGGGAGAACACAAGAGGAAGTGCAAATTTGGTCCTTTTTTGGCTGAATTTCACATTTTCTGGTATATTCTCTGGTACAATTAACAACTACTATTACCCCGGCCACTTACTGAGAATTGTGTTTTTGTCAGATATTGTGCTCAATTTATGAAATAATTATTTTCCCCATTTTACAAATGAAAAAAACTTAAAATTTAGAAAATCCAATGAGTTGCTTCAAGTCACACTATCTTATAAAATGGAGACAAATTTAGAACCCAACATAATCTGACTCAACTCAAAATATATTATTAAACAAACATATGGATGCTAAAATGAAGACAGTTAATCATGTTGACACATGAGACCAACTTGTAGAGGCACCTACCCATTCAAAGAAAAAAGAAAAGAAAAAAAGTAGCTTCTTTAAATTGGCAAAACAGCCCTTTAAAATAAAGACTGGATAATGTGCAATAGAAATAAGTAAGATGAGACTCTATGATCTGGCAAAAGTAAGTGGGTCAGTGCCAAGTCGAAGAGTGTTTAGTTGCAGGGCAACTGGTGAGGTGCCTTACATAAGCCTTGCTCAATCCAAAGGAAAATGAAAATTGGCAGGAATGTCTAGAGGGGTGTCTCCTTTTGTCTCAAGCATTTTTGCTAGGCACACAGCATAGTGGTTAGAATTGCCAGACATACATTAAGGAACCTATAAATATTAGATTTGATTATTTTATATGTCAAAATGACAAGTTAAACCCAATAGTTCATCTGTAATTAAATAAATTGAAAGGGGAATTGCCAACTATACACTTCTTGTTAGGTAGCATAAACAAAGAATAACATGGTAAGATGTTGATAACTTTTGTCTAATGCTGAAACCTAAGGAGATATAACCATGACCATGCTTTCTTTCAAAAAATCCACAGGTGTCTTTTGTGGAAGACAATGTATGCAAAGAGATTTTTTTAAATTGAAGAATAATTTCACAGGTATCTTCAAGTCTTTGAAGATCTTATGTATTTTAACCTAGTATGTACGTATATATGTATCCCAAGGAGACACATACACACTATTCACAGACCCCAAAGGGCCATGACTTGCCATTTCCATAACATTTCCAGCCCATTGAGCATCCTAATAATCATTTCCTTCTCTTTCTTTATAATTTTCATCTAATGACACATCCCTAAATAGTATTGTTTCATTTTTATAATATTGCATGAGTAGAATTATACTATACATATTTTATCACTTCTTGCTTCAGTCCATCTAAACTTTACTTCTGAGATTTGGTCATGTTGTTGGGTGCAGCTGTGGTTCCTTTATCTTAATTGCTATACATTGTCCCATTCATGGCAATACTTGAGTTTCTTAATCTACATTAGAATGCAGATAAGAACTTTGGGTTGATTCCATTTTGGAACTATCCCACCATCTCAATTCCTGTCCAAGAACACTGCAAAGAATATATGAGGTTCCCTAAGACTCAAATTTAATAGATAATACCAAATTATTTTTCCAAATTGGGCCAATTATATTTCCTGAAGCAATGTGGAAGAGCTCCTCTTATTCTACATTTTCATGAACACTAGGTATTATCAAATTATTTTGTTTTTAATTTACCCAGTTGAGTACATAGTGGCAATGTACAGTTATTCTAATTTGCATCCTTCTGCTTCCTAATGAGCTTAAACATCTTTTCACATATTTATTGACCATTTATATATTCTCTTCTGCAAAGAGCCTATTTGACCATTTTATCACTGAATTGTATTCTTTATTCTCATTAATTATATAAAATGTTCATTTCTTTTCAAGTTATTATTATTTTATGTGGATATAAATTAGGAGCATTATCATTATACATTTTGGACATATATTCCTTTATAAAATCTAAATCAATGATAATATGTTAGCCAGTAGCCACATGTAGCTAATGAGCACCTAAAATATGGCTAGTCAAAGAACCACTTTCTATAATGAATTAAATGCATTTAAATTTAAATAGCTACATGTGGCAACTGGCAACCATAGTAAAACAGTATAATACTCTATGAGTCTTTTGTCAGCTGTATATCTTATATTTTTCCGACTCTATGATCTGTCTTTCCATTGTTACAATGTAATCTGATAGACTTAAACTTAACATAATTGAATGTATAAAATTTACCTTTTATTATTAGAAATATTTGTTATATTACAAAATTTTTCCTACTCCAACTTCATGAGATATCCCTCTAGCTTCTATGAGCATTTTACCTTTCACATTTATATTTCATAACTACCTGTAATTTATTTTTGTATATTCCATAAGATGAAGAATCTATTTCACTTTTGTGGGGTAGATATCAAATTTTCCCAGCACTAATGATTAAAAAATCTTTTCCCCAACAATCTTCCATGTACTTACATCATTTATCAAGTATCTATAAAATGGGGCTACATTTCAGAAAGTTTTATTTATATTCCATTAATATATTTGTACACTTGCAAAAGTATGACAGCATGAAGTTTTAAAATCAGCCTTGGTATCTGGTAGAGCAGGTTATCCCATTTTGTTCTTACTCTTCAAGAATGTCAAAACTATACTTACTGGGTTGGTTCATTCCCCAGCACCACACACACACACACACACACACACACACACAAGAAAAGAAAAGAAAAGAAAAGAAAAGAAAGAAAGAAAGAAAGAAAGAAAGAAAGAAAGAAAGAAAGAAAGAAAAGGAAAGGAAAGGAAAAAGAAAAAAAAACTATACTTAGCTATTTGGACTTCCAAATAGCTAAATTGTCAGAAAACAAACTCTACATTTTTATTTGGACTAAATTTAATCCTATATCGTTTTGGTGAATTAACAGCTTTAAAACACAGAGCTTTCAATATAAGAATATAGTATATTTCTCCTTCCAAACTTATAATGCTTCTTATTATTCTCTGTGATCTTTGCAAATACATTTTTTGTTAGCTGCATTCCTACATCATATTTTATGGCATTATAAATTATATAAACTTTCATTTGCAATTATTTCTGGCTTAAGAAACATAATTTATTTTATATATCATATATAATAACATTGCTATGCTCTTATTAATTCTAATTTTTAATTATTTAATTATTAATTCTAAATTTTTATTTCCACATACATAGCCACATCATCTGAAAATGACAGTATTGTTTCTTGCTCTCTGTATTGTTTATTTACCTTTTTAATTTCTGCACTGCACAGGCTAATATACCAACATGGTGTTCAACACAAGTAGAAATGTGCTACATCTGTATTTTGTTCTTAAATTTAATACTTGCCACAAACCACAATTAATAATTTTTTATAAGAAGTCTTTATCAGAATAATAAAGATCTTTCTGGTGTATTAAGAGTTGATTATTATAAATGGATGTTGAATGTTGTCAAATGTTTTTATGCATGTATTGAAATAATATAATTTTCTTTTAATCCATTAATGTGATGAATTATAATTGATTTTAGAATATTAAACCAACCTTGCATTCCTGAGATAAATGTTTCATCATGATTTGTGAGTGATTTCAAAGACTGTTGGATCTGATTTGCTATATTTTCATAAAAACCTTTGCATATATATTCGTGAGTGCAATTGGCCTGAATTTATGTTTCTCATAGGGCCCTACTGAGTATGGTATTGAAGTTATTCAGAACCCATGAAAAAAAGTAAACTAAAACAAAAACCTACAGATTGTCATTTCTTTCTTTATTCACTAGAAAAGTTTGTATAACAGTTAAATTTGTCTTCCTTTAATGGTTGACAAAACCTGCCAATGAAGCCATCTTAGTCTGGCACTTTTTTAAAGAAAGATTTCTTTTACTACCAATAAAATCTTCTAATGATCATAATCTTTGGGTTTTCTATTTATTTGTAAATCAACACTTGTGAGTCATTTTCTAATAATTTTTCTATTTAAACAAAATTTTATATCCATCAGCATGTTTTTATAATATTTTCTTTTCATTTTTTGTAGCATTTATAGTGATATCCCCTTTTTACTGCTTAGATCATTTGTGCTTTATATCACTTTTTGTTGACCAGTCCTGTCAAAGGGTTTATAAGTATATATTTAAAAAAAAAAGAAATATCCAGACTATATGTTTATCATCAATTTAATTTCCAATCTTTGATTATTTTCTTTCTTTTGAACTTTTTTACTTCTTTTCTAAAATCATGAGACAGACATCTAGTACAAAAATTTTAAAGCCTTTATTTTTTTAAAGTATCTCTAAAGACCATGAACTTCCCTCTAAGGACTACTTATCTGCATCCTACATATAATGATATATAGTATTTTAGTTATTGTTCAATTTAAAATAGTTTCTAAACTTCTATTATTATTTCTTCTTTAACACATGAGTTAATCCAAACATAGGATATTTCCTAGTAATCCTTCAGTTTTGTTATTTCTAGCTAAATTACATTAATCAGAAAGAACAAGGTCTTTTTGACCTTGATTTCAGTCCTCTGAAATTCACTGAAATGTGAATTTATATTCTGCTAAATGGTCATTTTTTTTAAAGTTTCATGTATGCTTGGAAAAAAATGTATTTAGCAGATTTTTATGGTAGTATTCTCTCTCTTTTGCTCTTTCTATATATATCATGTCAAATTTGTTATTCATATTAATCATACCTTCTAAATCCATAATGATATTTTGCTCTATTTTATCAGTGACTGACAGAAGTATTTTTAAAATCTTCTATGATAATTATGAATATTCTACATTTCTCCTTATGCAACTGTTAATTTTAATATCATATATTTTCCAGTTTGCTACTAGGTTCATATAATTTAAAATTCTTGTATCTTCTTAGCCACTTCAACTTAAAGCAACTGAAGTGATCCATCTGTCTAAATTGCATTTTGATATAACTATTGTTATATATCAACATTAATTTACTAATGTTGGCATGCTATTTGTTCTTCTGTTTATATTCATTCTTTCAGTATCTTTATGTTTTAGCCATGTCACTTTATAAACAGCATATCACTAGTTTAAGATATCCAATGTGATAATTATTTTTATTTAGAAAAATTTTAGTTTATATAATCATTGGGCTTACAATTATCACTTGAATTTGTGTTTTCTATTTGATCTACCTCTCCTCCCTTTTTTATCTCTCTCTTTCTTTGCCTTCTTTTGGATTCTGAATATTTTTATCATTTTTATTTCCCATCTACTAATTATAGACACTTGGTTTCTGTTAGTGAATATGCGAGAAATTAAAATAGATCTACTTAATTTATCAAAATTTAAAGTTAGTTAATATCTTTACCCTTCTCTCAGAAAACATAAGTATATCAGGACACTTTAACCACATTTTCCTTACTGCCTACTTTGTTACATTTTTTGCTGTCATGTACCTCTCACTATTACTATTGTCATTATTGTTGTATGTGGTTAATATTCACTTAGGTTCATTTGTATATTCATTTCTTTTCTCACTCTTCACTCCATCTTGCATCTCAGACATTTCATCCTGGGTTCATGTTCTTACTGCCTGTAGGTGATAAAATTTTAACTTTTTATTTTGATAATTTTTATGAAGTTTTAATTCATTCTCAAAAATATTTTCACTGGTGTAGAATTCTAAGGGACTGGTTATTTTATTTCCACAAAGTTTCTATGATCTTCTGGCCCCTTTATTGTTGCTATTAAGAATTCAGGAATTAGTATGCCTGCCATTTCTTTTTTTCTTTCTTTCTTTTTTTTTTTTTTTTAATTGTAGGCGGACACAATACCTTTATTTTATTTATGTGGTGCTGAGGATCAAACCCAGGGCCTCACACATGACAGACAAGTGCTCTACCGCTGAACCATAGCCCCAGCCCGACTGCCATTTCTTTATTATAATCTTTCATTTCTCTGTAACTTCTTTTAAGATATTCTCTATTTAGTCTATTTTTGCTGTAATATTATGATATAATTTTAAGATAGAAACCATTTTGAGACATAAATTTAAAAACACATTTATCTGTTTCTTAGTATTCATTAGACCTCTTGAATTGGTGGGTTTGACTTTTTTTTCCCTCTTGAAGATTTATCCATTCAGAAATACAGGTAGGTAAAAAGAAATACAGAATTTTGAAACCATGTTTTACGTATGTACAAATTCAAAATTGTTACATATTTCTAGTAAATTAAACTTTTTGTCATGTGATCAAGGAAAATTTTATGGCATTATTTCTTCAAGCACATAATTTCTGCCTATGTTCTCACATTACTCTTCAGACTCTAATTACATGCATGGAAGACAGTGAGGGTGGTCTCCCCCTGCTCCCTTCTGGAGAATTCTTCAGATCCACCTTCCAATCCACTAATCTTTCTTCAGGTATACACCAACCAGTTGCTAAACCTTTTGTATGAATTTTTCTTTCAGTTATATTCATTGCTGTTCCTAGAAGTCCTAGTTGGTTCTTTTACAAATCTAGAATACTTTTCATACTTTCCCAGTTCCTGGAGACATTTTTTAGCTCTCTTTTTATTCCTTTGAATGTGGTTAAGAATAGTTTCATAATATGTGCCTGATGATTACAAATCTGGAGAACTTGCTGATCTATTCCACACTTGTCGTTTCTTCCGGTTCTTGCTGGTTTTGTTGTGTGCTAGTTATTTTTGACTGCTCTCTACCCTTGAAAATGGAGTGGTGATGGTCCCAGCTGTCTAGGGTGAAAGTTTCTTTCTCCAAAAGAGTTCCATGTCTGCTTCTGCCAGTGCTTAGGAGAACTACTAACCCAGAAGCCCCTGAAACTAAACTTACAGCTGGAGGGTTCTTGACCATCCAACGATGCCAATACCGGGTACAAGTGTTCCAAAGTGCAGGGAGCCAACTGTAGTTACAGTTCCTCAGAGACAGGTTTTCTTTCATTTCCCTATTCTCGGTTCCCCTCTGCATAGTCTCAAGGCAGCTCTCCACAGAAGTGCCTGGGGAATGTGACCACAGGTTATTTCTAGTTCAAAGATTCCAGCTTAATATGGGATGTTTTCCCTAGGGTCTCCACTTGGGCTGAGTTCCAAGCTTTGTTTTTGCCCTCTTCAGCCAGATCATCAAAACTGCAGCTCAATATCTAGTATCAGCAAATACCATAGGGTAAATGGAGCTCAGGATGCTTTTTCCTCCCTTAGATTTTGGCCCTGTGAGTCCTCATTTTCTTATAGCAATTAGATGCTTTTAAAACATCCTTTTTATCCAGTATTTTCAAAATGTTTTTGGCAGAGATTGGACTGAATGGTCACACTACCATATTCCCAGAAGTGGAATGGCCATTGTTTATGTCTATCACTTAACATATTCCACTTTGTACCTGGTTTCCTAATTACAAGAAAAATCCACAAATCCACAGGCAGTTGAGGCCTTGTTCCCTAACCTCCAGTGGCAAAGCTGAAAGGGCGCTGGCCATAGAAGAGCACTCTCTTACTTCCTCCCATCTCCTTATTTTACAGTTTTGCTACATTCAATTAATTACAAGATCAACTTTTTGGGTTTCAGGAATATTAGAATTATGGAAAGGCAATTACCCACTTGATGATATAGAGATGAATGGTTATATAGAGAGATGATGTAGAGATGAATGGTTAGATGAATGGAAATGTGGGTTTTCACATGGCCTGTTGTAGGCAGAGAGAGGAAGAAAGGAAGAGATGAAGATTTAGACTATCAAGATCAAAATGTTGACATATACAACATTTCATGACTTGTGCAAGTGGACATTATGACAATGACTTCTGTATCTGGACAATCTGAACAAATATCCTAAGAACACCATTGTCAAAATTTGTGTACAATGCACGGAGCTCGTCCTACAGTGAATAGGATTAATTTGTGTCATGGTAATTTGTAATTTTAAATAATTCACACTTTCTATGTATAATTCAGATGCTGTGTACTTCATTCTTATTGACAATAATGTTTGCAGCAGATCTATCTTTGTGAAGATACTGCATTCCCTGTTACTCAGCCACTAGTTAACTGTGCAAGTTACTTATTATCTTTTAGTGTCAGACACTTCATTTGTAAATCCAAGGACATAGACATGAAGTTGTGTAAGAGTCCTTCTGGCCTCACATTTCTACCAAGGATTTATCTATTATAAAGCCATTTATTCTAAATGGAAAACCATTTAAAAATAAGAAGCTTTTTGCATAAACTCGTCATATGTGACAATACGAAAGAATCTCACAGACAATATGCTCAGCAAAAGCCTCTAGACACAAGAGCATTGCAGTTTGATTCCCTTTATATGAAGCTCAGAACAGGCAGAACTTAGCTAAGGCTGCTGACAGTCTGCATAGTAGTTCCATCAGGGCAGGGCATGGCATTTACTGGGAAGGGGGATGGGGGAAGTCTCTGGCTTGTGTTATACTTTTATCTTTGTGGTTATGTGGGCATATACATATGCAAAAATTCACTAAGTTGTACACTTGAGATCTGTGCACCTGTGTGTATTATAACCTCAAGTTCTCATAAACAATGGCTCAAGAAACTGAAAACCATAGCTTTAGTTCTTTCAATGTTTCTTAAAATTCAAGATAAAATAATTCATCCTTTCCTTGAAACGAGTGTACATGAATGGCATTGCACCTATTCCTGCCCATGAATGCCTAATAGGAAATGAATACAATACTTAAAAATTCTAAAACAGCACTTCTTCATTTAGAAAAGAAATCATTATTAAACTTTTGCCAAATCAGCACGATATCTTCATACATCTGACTCTATGCTCCAGTTAACTTGAACTCATGATGTTTTATGCGTCCTTCTCCTAAACATCGCAGGAATATCAATGCATTTCAATTATTCTACAAGCTTTTTTCTTCCCAGTTCTCCATCAGCTCTTCCACCCAAGGGGAGAAAATAAGAAAATCATACATAAATATTCCAAAGAACTCCATATGGAGGGATAAAGCACCTGATAGTGCTCAGTTGTAATAGGAAACCCTGGAAACTCGTCAAAGTGTACACTATTGTGAAAGAGTCCAGACTGCTGCCTACCAGCACTACCACTGTGTGTTTCATGCTGCGGGCACATGCCTGGCTTTATGCCAATCGATAACCACAAAAATTCACAAGATGGATACTAATATATCCCCATTTTATAGGGAGGGAAATTAAAGATTAGAGGAGTTAGGAAAATTTTACCCAAGTTGATATGACTGGTAACTGGCAGATGGTAGGTTGAAACTCAAGAAGCTTGATGCCAAAGCAAAAATCCTTAATCATTACCCTCTAACGTCCTTCCTAACCAATGGAACATTGTCTCCTCTTACGTCATGCCCAGTTCTGCTCTTTAGGAAGATAAAGAACAACTTTAATCCTTTCCCTATGACAGCATTTCCCATACTTGAAGTCTACTGTTACATCCTGCCCCAAACTTCTCCTCTCAAAGTTAAATCAGACTATTTTGTCTAAGACTTGTTTCAAGTTGTTGCCTCTTTCTTGGGACTTCTCCCAAATACACTCCAATGTATTCAGCAATGTGTGGAATTAAAGAAAATGTATTCCAAAGTGGCCTAACAGTGCACAAAACAAAGCACACAGTTGAGCTGCTGCACAACAGAAGGACCACTTTGATGGAACCTACAACTGCCTGGTAAGTAGCAGAAGTGATGAGAACGAGGAGCCCTGGGATTCCCTGAACACACTGTGCTTAGTATAGATGGCTGCTGGCTCATACTCTGTAATGAGGGCAGTCTCCAAAAAAGTGACATAACTATTAATTCCCTCACTCCTCTGCCTTCCTCAGGCTCATCAAAGTCAATTGATGTTTTGGCAGCAAGCATGGTAAAATTTTGGAGTTCCAAATCCCATGGCCCAGGCAGGCCACGTTAAAGAGGGCTTCATTTAAAGTTGACTTACTACTTACATGTGTAGATATCCATATGGGAACCCAAGACTAACTGAGAGGATGACTGAAGTAGATAAAAATGAACACTATCCACTCATGTGACCCTATCTTTGGTAAAAACTACCTGGGTTCAATACAGGGAAGTCAAGTCTATTGTTCATATTGAAATGATTAGTAATAGAGCACCCTCAACTTAGTGCCACTGGAGATGGATCACGTGTCCTGGTGAGCCAGGCTCAAATGCAGAAAGAGGGCAGGAATAATAACTTTTATTCTTAAAACCGGTATAAACTTTCTGGTCAGGCTCACCAAGGTCTGAAGGAAAGATATCAACTGGATGTATCATAACAGACACAGGCGCAGCATGGTCTGGTGCCCAGCACTAATGCTCTGTGAAAACATATTGCATCCAGTGACCTGACAGCTGATGCTTTACTCATCCTGAAATGGGGACAGAGACCAGAAATATTCAGGAAGAAAGGGGAGAAGAAAAGGCCTCAAGGTATAGACAAGATACAGACTGAAAGCCGAAGCCAGTTATGCCTAGACTACCTAGGAGTAATCAAGATCATGCAACAAAGAAGTAAACAGGAGAGAGAAAAGAAGGCTGCAAATAAGCAACGAACTGACAGTGGCTATCCTGATTTATACAAACATGAGAATAGAGACCTGAATTCGAAAACACCAAACATCCATATACAAGCTCTTGTTTCTGAAGACCAGATCGATTGTCGGAGATTACCAATCAATAAAGACTACCACCTTCTCTACTTTAAGAAACTACATCCTATTAAATCAACTAAAATATTTATTAAGGAAAACTGAAAGCAGAAGCCAGTGTTATGTTGTAGTTCAAGAATAGGTTTCACTATATTCAAAAGTTCATATAATTGAGATTTTCTTATAAAATTTAAACTTAGCCAAACTGCTTCCAAACCTGGTTATTCCATTACTGACGATTGTATAATGCTCCTGGGGCTCAGATCTTATTATCATTAAATACTTAAGCATCCCTGGAGAGCTGAATGCTGCACATTGTAGATGGATAAATAGGTTGTGTGCCCTCCCTTGAAGAGCTTTCTTGTAAAACTGAGAGGACACACGCATAAACACCCCAAAATTTCTTCCAGAGAGTATTTACAAAAATCAGTCTCTCCATAATGACTTGGTGTTATGTGCAGGGATGAAAATTGAACCAGGCTTGGATGGAATGGGAAAACACATGGGCATGATTATGATTATGCTAGCAACAGGCAGCCTTCTCTCTCCCAGAGAACATGAAGCCCTCCTGTCTGCAGTTGATCCTTTTGCCCAAGTTCTCTCTCCATCTCTCTGCCATTGCTCTGGCTCAGACCTTCACCTATTCTGTCTGGGATTACTGGGAAGGCCCCCAAATGAGTTCTGTCACCAGTTACCACCACTCTGAGCAACACACCCCACACACACATATCATTTCCTAAAGAAATTTTTTATATAAAATGTACATCTCATTATGTCAATTCTCTGTTTAAAGATTTCTCATCAGATTCCCACAGCTCTCAGGATACAGTTCAAAATTATTCCCTTAGCATGACATAAAATGATCTTTGTTTGCATCTTTCATAGATTTTTACTTTCATCTCTTGGCAACCCTCATGAGCCCATTTATACCACATGTATTGCCCTTTATTTGTAAGTTTTTCCAAATTTGTCATGCTTGTTCACATCTCTGTGCCTTAACTCTCCAGCAGAAAAGTACCCGAGATACCCTTTCATTTCTTCCTTATCTAGCCATCAAATCCCAGTGTAAGCATCATCTTCACTTAAAAGGCATTTCCCAAGCCTTCCTTACTTTTCCCAGCCTGTCCCTCCTCCAGGCACCTTTACTGTGACACTTAGCTTCATGTTGAGCCTTGTCTTTCTCCTCCCCTAGGTCATGAACTCATCTGGAAAACAACCGCATCCCATTCATTTTTGTATTTCTAACATTTAACACAGAATTTACAAGAAAAGAGAAAATAAGGACTAGTGAGTCCGAAGCAGAATAAGATGATACTTTTAAATAAAGGAATGGGGACCACAAGAAGGATCAGATGTCAGAGCCTGGGTGCCAGGTCCTCCCTAGGGGCTGGAAGGAGAAGCCTCAGGAGGAAGCTACAAGGAGACCTTTGCCAAGGACAGCTGATGAGCTCAGAAATGTTCTCTGATCCCACAACTTGGGAGACAGGAGCCAACCCCCAACCTCTGTATAGTTTGTGTCAATATTTATTATTCTCTACACAGTTCTCCTTAGGTACCTGCTCACTCCAGGCAATAAATTAAAATCATGTCTTCTGCTTTTCTGGAGGGTCCCTTGTCTTCCATGGCTTTGAGGGAAGATGATGTCTTCTCCTGCCCTTTGTCATGAATCCTAATCTACGCCTTAGGCTCTCCCTCCACCCAGATACACACAGAGATACCCAAAATGACAGGATGGATGGAGGAATTTCCTACAGGATGCTGGCAATCAACTGCTGTGGTCTATCCCTTGCAGGGGGTAGATGAGCTGCAGACACACATGGGAAGGTATTCAAGTACCTGTTCACTTCAGTCTCTTTGATTCTCATTCTCTGTTTTTTTCCATCTCCTCACATTATTTCTTCCATGAATAAAGCTTTTAGCTGGAAAACGGCAAGCTTGACTGCCCATGCCGTCAGAACGGCTCTGCCACACGGTGTGGTGCGGGAAAGCAAAGACGAAAGCAGAGCCCAAGAGCAGGGCAAGGGAGATCGATAAAAAGCAGGAATTAACGGAGTCCTACGGAACTGCTGCCCACCTCTCCCAGGGAGAACTAACTGCCTTGCAAAAGGAGGTGCTGCTACCCTGAAAGGGCTCTCAGTGGTGGACAGCTCCTCGGTGCTTCCCACCCCAGGAAGCACAGGGTGCTCATCAGGATGGAGCTGATGCTGCAGCTCTTCCATCACAGGCTGACATTCACTCCAGGTTCAATTTAACAGCTGTATGCAGTGAATAATAACCAACTGGGGTCTCCTGCCACTCACAGAGAAACAGGAGGAAGGGAAAAGGAAAAGCGAGAGGAGATAGGCAGAGGTTAAAGAGGAAGAATGGAGGAATGAGTGAGAGGGAAAAGTGAATTACTTTTCAAATGTTTAACATAGGAAGGAAATGATGCATGAACAATACTGTAAGGAATTAATATTCCTATCGAAGCTACCTTTTAATATGACTGTCAGAAAACCATCATTGAGGTTTCAGAGAGCATACCCACTCTAGAAAAGCAACAGGCCCAACCCAGCCTTCAGCACAGAGCTCAGTACTTGTGGGCACAGCCTCACAGAGTGAGGCTCTGGCCTTGGTCTGACTGAATTTGAACTATCCTCTCAAAGAGTCAAGGCAAATGCAGTGTGAAAGAAATGCAGCCTTAGGCTTTGGAGGTGCTGAGTTCAAACTATTTTTTTCCTGTACAATTCAGCCTGGAAGAGTTTCAGTTTCCTTATTTGTAAAATGAGGATGAATTTAATATTTGTCACAAATTTGTGTGGGATAAGTCATGATATGTGCAATTGATAGAAGTAAAACTAAGTGTCTGCTTTGATGCTTCCCTGTATGGGAAAGCAAGAAGCAGAAGAACTGGAAGAGGTGGGATGTGCATTACAGATCCCTGGGGTCCCTCCACATCCCTGCTTAGTGGCATATGGTCCTGCTTGCTAAAACTATAGCCTATGCCTCAGTGGGTCTAATAACATCTCGCCTTACTCCTCAATTCTCCTGTCAGAAAAGAATGAGCTCCAATTCACAATAGCTAAACTATGGCACCAACCTAGGTGCCCTTCAACAGATAAATGGATAAAGAAAATGTGGTATATATACACAATGAATATTACTCAGCCTTAAGGAAAAATGAAATTATGGCATTTGCCAGTAAATGGATAGAGCTGGAGAATAACATGCTAAGTGAAATAAGCCAATCCCAAAGAACCAAAGGCTGAATGTTTTCTCTGATATGTGAATGCTAATTCACAATTAGGGAGGGGGCCTAGGGAGATGGATTAGGCAGAGGGGAGTGAAGGAAAGGGAGAGTATGGGAGCAAGAAGGATAGTAGAATGAATAGGACATTATTGCCTATGTACATATATTGTTACACGACCAGTGTGATTCTACATTATGTACAACCAGAAGAATGAGAAGTTATACTCCATTTATGTATGATGTGTCAAAGTGCATTCTACTTCTACATATAACTAGTTAAAACAAATTTTTAAAAAGAAAGAAAGAAAGAAATGAGCTCTCCAACCAAGGCCCCAGCTTTCCACCTGAGCCAGGAGTAACAGTGGTAGCAGAGAACTAAGATCCCTGGTTAAAAAAAAAAAAAAAAAAAAAAAGACAGACTCAATGCCCAGAGGCCCCGTGGCCTGGATGAAAGATCCCATATATGTCTTTACTGCTTTAGACCATGTTTACCACAGTGCCTTTTCTTTGCTAAACCAAAGTGCTCATTAGAACACAGACAAAAATCAGCATTAAATCATGGTTTTAAAAGCCAGGATCTTCTACTCACCTCTCTGATGCCTTTCCTATATCAACTCTGCTTGCATATAACCCAAGACACCCATGGAACAGCTGAAGTGGAATAGAGGACAAAAGAGTTTTATATGCTGACTCATACAAAAGGGCCTCCAGAAACTTCTACCCAGTGTCCCTTTGGAGAAGCAGCTCTTCCTTGAAGGGGTTAAGGCTGTAATACTGGAGGTAGGGAAAAGTGTCATAAAGGGCAGTGGACTGCTGGGGCTGCTCTCCGTGAGGCACTGGGTGACTCATTCCATCTCATCAGGCCTCTGGTGCAACATATGAAAACTGAATAGTTGCAAACTCTCTTGTTAGTCTGCAGTGTGCCACTTGCAAGTGATTTTTTGTCTGGGACTTGCTGAGGTATTATTGTTGTTGTTTGGTGTGAATATGAAAACACCAGACTGGACACACACTCCACCTCTCCTCCAGTCCCTACTGCATGACACACAGGGTCTTTGGGCATTTACATCACCTACCTCACTCCAGAGTCCTTGGAGAGTCTTTACAGAGCTTCCTCCTGGCTTTTGAGTTTAGACAATTTATCCCGCCCCCACCTCAGTATCCTCATCTCTAAAATAGGGGTAAAAACAGTGTCTACCTCATAGGTTACTAATGAGGATTAAATGAGTTAATTGATATAAAATGCTTAAGAAAGTGCCTGGCACATAGAACAGTGCCTGATCTAATACTGTAATTATTATCATATTTTCATCTTTGATTCTAGATTCAACAAATTCTCATTCCATTCCTGAAGTTTCCCATGGAAGTATAACCCACTTCAGCCTTGGCTCCTAACAAACAATGACCCTGAGCAGGGGGCTGAGCACCAACCAGGCTCCATGGGAATGAAGCAACTTAGGACTGTTGGTCCTTTGCCCACCTGCTCTCCACTTCCTGTCCCCATCCTTAAAGTCAGAAAAGCACTAAACTTAAGAGAAGCACAATTTTCTAAGTTGGCCCAGACTCCTGTGTGACCTTTTACATGTCGCCTCTGAGTCTCAGCTTCCTAAGCTGTAAAAATCAGGCCACTATCTTAGAAACTTAAATAAGACAACAAAAGCAAAAGCAACCAACATAGATCCTGGCATATGCTTGTCACGCAATACTTAGTTAAGATTCCAATTTTAGTTTAAACCAGTCTACTGCCTTCCTGCCCACTGGGTTTCAACCTGTTAGTTGTATCCATGGGCATCACCCAACTCCTGGCCACAGGCAGACCAAAACTATTTGCTGATCTCCCCCTCTATTTTAAGCTGTACCTCCTGGGACTGCTCCTGGCCATTCTAGAAAAGTCAAGGATCTTGTAGAAGATGCAACATTCAGGCATCCAGTACCCAGGAACATCACTGTTCAACAAAACTTTCCGCAGTGATGGAAATTTATATCTGTAGTGTCCAATTCAGCAACCATATGTGGCCACTAAGCACTTAACATGTGGCTCAGAGACTGATAAACTGAATTTTATTTCATTTAATTTTAATTCATTTAAATGCAAATAGCCACATATGACCCGTGGCTACTATATTGAACAGTACAGCCTTAGAGACACCTCCAGTTATTGTCAAAGTGTTAACTGCGGTCATTCCCCCAAGCAAAACATCTGAACCTTCCAACTACACAGCTGACATCTCTATTTGGACTCTGCTACTTCATCAAGGCTGGGATGGTGGTGCAGGAAAATGAAATCACCCGATGACTATTTCCAATGCCCCTTCAATCACTAGGCAATAAGAAGACTTTGTTGTTGTTATTGTTTTGTTTTTAATGCAGGCAAAAATCAACATTTCCCCTCCATTCACTGCATTTAGGGTATATACATAAATGGAAACTGTCCTTTTTTAATAGTTCTCGAGGATCCCCCTGTACAGAATTACTCTGAAGAGTGCCTCAGCAAAGGGCACAGCTTTCAGGCCAGTCACTAAAAGCCTGTATACGCTGACTGAAGATGAGGGGCAAGAGGCTGGGGACCTTTTTGAAAATTAGATCCTTGGCATTTCAATTTCACTCAGTCAAAAATTCCACAAGAATCATCTTACTTCACAGCATTTTTTACATTAATCTTGCCAAGATCAGATTCCAAGAAGCAATAAAGAATATTAAGTTAGCTTTCATTTTAAATCAGGAAGTTTGTTAGGTTTGAAATCATAAACAAATTATCATCTTTGCCAAACTGAGACTGGCCCTAAGAGAGGAAAGACTCATCCTCCCCTTTGAGAGGAGAGAGCTTTGTGTAGATTCGTGACCTTTTTCCAGAGCACCAAGTGTGTTGCAGGGATCGTTCTCAGCTAGTTATCCTAGATGAAAGCCAAACAAAATAAGAAACCTTGTTCTGAGTAAGAGAAAGTTGGGATGAAAGAGCACATTCATCTGTTTATTTAATAAACCAAATTTTTTATTGGTTCTTTTTAGTCGTACATGACAGCAACTACAAGACTTGTTCTTTAAATTTCCATCACATGACAGCAGAATCCATTTTGACATAATTAAACAAGCAAAGGGCACAGCTTTCAGGCCAGTCACTAAAAGCCTGTATACACTGACTGAAGATGAGTCAGAGTCCCACTCTTATGGATGTACACGATGGTAGGATTCACTGTGTTTTCATACATCTACATGGGAAAACTATGTCAGAGCCACTCCACTGTCTTTTCTTTGCTTGATGAACCAAATCTTTACTATGTGCCAAGATGGCACAGATGACAGTGGGGCTCCAAGTCTGGTTAGAGACAAATCTGTAACAATTAACTACCACCTGTGTACACACACGATGCCTTGGAATGAAGCAATATCTGACAAAAGAGAAGTCAAGAAAGACTTTACCAAGAGGTATCCTTTAAGTTGAAACTTGAAGAAGATAAAAATATGCCAGGCAAAGATGGGAAAGAGAAAGTTGCATTTCCAGAAAAGAACAAGAGAAGAGGACAAAAGCAAAGAAAAAGAAATGAGCACTCCATTCTAGGGAACTAGCCCAAACCCTAGTCCGTCTCCATTATGAAACCTCCCACTACTCCCAGCCCTTCCGGCTTCCCTGGCCCTCTTCCAAATTCATACAACATGTCCAAGCACCAAAACAAAAATGGTCCTCTGGTCACACCCCATTATAAGACGACTCCAAGTCAGATCCCATTAACATAGAGATGGCTTCCTCTTTTATAAAGCCCCTAAAACCCTCAATATGAACTGTGTCTGCTGTTTCCTGGAAAAGGCCAAACACTGGTGCAGGTAGCCGGCAATCCATACTACGACAGGCCAAAGATCTTAGAGGAAAAGGAGACTAATAGGGTAAGGTTGGCTGTGTTGCCAAGTGTTGCAATTCTTATTAAAGAGGCACTAAGTGACAATGAATGTAATGCAAGGAATGAGAGGAGGCTAAAAGTGGCCATAAAGTACAGGACAACTGAGTGATGCAGAAAAAGAAAAAGGAGACAACAATGACCAAGGTAAATGTGGACTAGCTGGAAATTTTTCAGGCGTGCCATCTGATCTTCTAAGCACTGCTTGGGAAACCAAGTTTTAAGATTATACCAAAATATTACTTATACCAAAATACAGAAACAAGCTAGAATACTCACAGGGAAATATATGATATTACTGATAAGTACATATTCAAAACTAGCTTATAGTTTTTGGATGAAAAACATTTGTTCCATTATTGTAAGAATATCTCATTCTAAGTGACAATTTCAGAATATACAAAACTGTTCCTTTCTGCTCTCTTATGTTTTATATGCTACAAAAAATATCAGGTTTTTGAAAGTTTTTTTCCACCCTATCCTAAATTAGGTCACCTCACCAGGCTCTTTGGACATGCTGCGTGGATTTTCCCAAATAAAGACATCACAGTGGTCAGCTGGCAATATTAATGATAGAATTCAGGTCCCCAGAAACTGGAACCAAGTAAGGCGACATTGTGAAAACCACCAGACGTGCCATCAGTCTCAGCTTTCAAAATCACCTCTGCCTTTCTCTCGTTGTGTGAATTAAAAAGGACAATTTTCTTAACTCCTCTGGACCTCAGTTTTCTGAGCTGTAAATGGGAAACAGTAACACCTCAAAAGATTTCTATGCAGGATGAGTCTGATGTAAGACAATGCAAGTGGGATACAGTCAGTAGTCAATACATCTTACTTCCATTGATTGATAACCAAGGTCATGCATTTATCTGGACATGTTAAGTAAAATGTTCCACAAAGTACTTAAAACTCCTGGTTTCCAACCCTTCACCTAGTTATCCGCACTGATCAGCCCCACCCACTTCCCTCTCATTTTCTATGTATTTCAGATTCTGCCACAAAACATTGGTTAGGGGCAAAGAAAAGTTATTAAAGGGGTGATCATTTGCTTCCTCCCCTAAAATCCTGTAGCTATTTGAATCACAAAGAACCTATTATGAAGTTGGAGGTCTGCTTTCTGTATGGGACTTTTGTTCCAAAATAAATACCTTTATCAAAAGAACACTGGAAAAAGATTTCTTCATCCTTCTCTCCTATGATCTTTTTCTAACAATTATCTTGAAAGTTTACTTCTTTGGGATCCTTCTCCATCTTTCTACCCATTCAAGACTACTGGCAGTTCAGCTAACTTACTTTTATTTACTTGACTTGTTTAATACCTCTGTCGTTCTCAAAAGCAGTAAAGACATCTAACTTCAGTAATGATAGAGATGCTCAGGTTTCCAAATCTCTAGTATGACAAATTCCCACTTTGGGCCTGAGCTTCTTTTAATCCATATGGAGATGCCAGAAGCTCTACATTTATCTGCCTCTTTTCAATATATTATCACACACATAGCCAAACCTTCCCATAAGTATACATATAGACAGGACTTTCCTTACCTTCAGTCTCCTGAGTCAAAATGCCTATGTTCCAAGTTTGGTACCTAGTGATCTCCTGGATCTAGTTTATGGTTTGTTGGACTAGGTATCCCAATATATAATCCATACAGAAAGAAAACAAGTCCAAGTAAAGAAAACCTCTATTCTTTGGGATTCTATTCTCATTATTCCAATGAAACATTTACCCACATAAATCAATCTGTTTCTCTGGTGATTTTTCTAAAGTGCAAACTCTTTTCTGAACTAACACTTCCTAATACACATTTTTGGAATAATCCCAATATTTAGGAAAGAATGGCCCTGTCTGACATGAAAGAACCCAATTGGAGGTCATATGGGTCTTTTTTTTTCTTACAGGTTTAATGGCAACTCTAAAAATAACTAAAACCATGTGATGCTGTCATTTTTTTTAAAGACAGTCCATCAACTTAAACAAATCCCATAGGTTTACTAGTGAAAAATGGTGGAATCCATTTAGAAGTAGGTAGGAAAGCATCAAAAAGAATACAACGAAGCTGTGGGCCAAGATCTTGCTTGAAAACTGAAGATCTTGCTTGAAAACTCCTGGAATGAGTCCCCTCACACTCCAAGGACTGAAGGGAACTCAGGATCTAAAAAAAAAAAAAAGCCATCCTTCTTATTGGATTCATATCAGAGCTATCTTGAAAACAGGGCAGTTATGGTGCAGGTGAAGTAGTCAGTGTATTTCCCTTCCTTTACCACCAGAGGAAGATCATACTCCCACAGAGGAATATATCACAAGTCCTTTCAATAAATTCATATTTTCTTCCCTGTGTCTCCTCTACAGAGCTTATCATGGAAGAGGCCTGGATGGTAAAAAGCCCCAGAGGAATTCAAGCACAACCCTGAGACTAACAGTCTTTCTCCTCATGGAAAGGAGATCTGAAAGCCAGGAAGGTGGAGAGGGGGAGGGTGAAGTCAAAACCGAATCAACAACAGAAGATTTCCCCAATTCTGATATGTTCCCCACAGAAACATCATTCCTTAGTACTTTAACTTCTCAAGGAGAAGAGTGAAATGGGCAGGATCGGAGTAGGGAAAAAAAGAATAGGATGCTATTACCTTTTCTAGGCCAAACTGTCACTTGTTAATAATGTGGGAAATTGTCGGTCTTTAGCATCATTCCCACCTCTCTAGGATCTTTCTTGCATGCTAGGTCTATGAAGCCTAGAAAGTGCCTTTTCCAGAATCCCTTGCTAAGAAGTTTCTGAATAGATTCCACCAGTGAGGGGCACTGGAGTCAGATAGGGAAGGCGGAAGTGAGAGAGACGCTGCCACACTCCAGGTGCACTACCAGGCCTATACTTGGCAATGGTACCTGGCAAAGGCGGTGTCTTGCCAGTGACATGGGCATCTCCTGTGCATCACTGCAGTCCCTAACATACGCGTCTCTTGAATGCAGCCTTCCTTGCCTTCGCTCCCCCCATCCCAGTCATCCAAAGATTTTGCAAACCTCAAACTCCCCATTCAAAATACCTCACATAGCTTCTGCCAGTCCTAACTAGTACACAGTCTATTGCACATTTCTCAAATTGGAGTACATGTGCCAAATTTTGAGGGCACCGGGGGTATGTAAAAACATAAACATGGTACATTTCTTGAGCCATTTTACTCAATAGTATCTACCTTAAGGCATTTATTTTTATATTAAAATAATCACTGAAATATTATGGGGAAAGGGGTATTTTTAAATAAATGTATGGAATAGAATACAAAACTTAAGAGGAAATAACTCTTGCAGAATGCCACTTTACACCGCACTCTTAGGACCTAAAAGACCTGCTTCTGCCCTCCTCTGTAATCAGGAGTGTACTGGTGGAAGACTTGGAGACACACTACACATCCACCTGTCTGTCTTGATGTCTGTCTGTCAGTTTCTCCTGCATTCCTGTTTGAGAAGGGATTTCGGATAATACAGTAGGATCTGGCAAGTTGGAAGTCTATACATTCTCTATTAAGAGCATAATCAGGGTTCAGTTAAGTGAGACTTTCCATACATACCTATCTTACCCACCAGAATGTCATATCCTTCATGGCAGGAAAGACACCATGTCTAATCAGCTATGTGCTCCAGTGCCTGGAGTGTGCTTCCAACAGTGCCTGGCCAGTCGTAAGCACTTGATACATATCCTACTCACTAAATTCAGGATAGATCTACAGGTGGGTAATTGTTTACCAAGCACAAGCAGCAATACCAAGATTCGAGTATATAAAACAAAGGTTATTTACTTCTACATGAAGCATATACAATAGATCTTCAAGTGAATGAAATACATATTATTAAATGTATAACCCTGGCCAGTTTGTTCTGTCTCTAATCCTTAAATTCTGTGTTAAGAAATTGAGAATAATAATTGGACCTACTTTGGAAGATTGTTAGGGTTAGGGTGAAGATTCAAGAGAGATAGTATAGGCAAAGCACTTCACAAGGTGTTCAGAACATAAAAAGCTTCCCCATTAATACCAGCTATTATCATTGCCAATATTCATTGGATTTGAATAGCCTAAAATATGCTTAGGTGATACAACTGTACTAAGTCTAATTTAATCTTTCCTCAATGGTTCAGAGAGCACTAAAGCACTTCAGAAGGTCATTTGCAATAGAACCTGTAACTCCAGTTCATTAGCCAGAATAGCAGACAGGAGGGTGCCCTGGTTGTCCTAGCACAGGCCCTCCCTCACACAACAAAGTTGGCTAGGTAAAGCTGATGTTTGGGCCACATGGCAATCTTCCAAACTGAATTGTTATTTGGGTTAGGATTACAAGATTAATAGAGAGGAGCACAGAGTCAATGAAATAATACATTCTGACTCTAAAAAAGAAACTGATACAGCAGCTCATGAAATTTTACTCCTGACATGAAATACAAACTGGCAGGAGCATGAAGCTCATCACAGAGGCTAAAACCTCACTAAAGGCAAATGAACAATTATCAATGATAATGTATAGAGGCAGAGGAACGCCTGGTGGGGAGCCCATGGCACCCGTGGTAAGTCCAGTTTTATTTAACATCTTAGTTAATGATCTGGAAGAGAGATAAACAGAAGTGTAAAGAGAGATGCCGGAGTGGACATCTGTTGGCTTTGCCTGCCAGGCTCCTGCTCTCCCTCCGTGTTAACAGCACCCAAGTTGTGCTCTGGGAGACAACTGCTCCCCTAGTGGATAAAATTTGCATGGAACCTTCAAGCGACGTTTTCCATCCCCCACCAGCCCTGCAAAGGATGGGCAAATGACTCATGCTGATCCTAAAGGCTTCTCTCTCCTTGGAATCTGAATCTTAAGCAGAAAAATCACACAGAGGTTTCAACACAAAGACACGGAACCACGGAGCATCATTTATCCCAGTATTATTGCTCTGAAAATATATACCTTTTAATTCCTGCTATCTTGATCCTTGGAAGCGCCCTGGCTTTTTTCCTTTCCTTTCCTTTAAATCTAATATACTTATTTTTCCCCCCATCTGAAATTAGACAATGCTATTTTCTGTGGATTACAAAAAGAAGCCCAACCAGAATAGAGATGCAGCTTCTACTAAATCTGGAGCATACATTCTGTTTATCTAACCCTTTAGTAAGTCTCAAAAATACTTTATAGACATTAGCATAAGAAACACTACCACAGATTAAACACGATATTTAAAAATCACAGTGGTTAGATTCGACTTGAAATATATTCACAGTGACATTTTTCTGGGAAAAAGAAATGTCTTCTAATATTCATTCAACAGAACCAATCATCTAACCTTAGAACAGAAGTGAAAGCAGAGAATCTGACACGGGATTGCAATGAGATGAGGTACTTTTATTTTTCACCATTCCTTTTTATTTTTTTTAGATGGGGTTTGGCTATGTTGCCTTGAATGACCTTGAACCCCTGGACTCAAGTGATCCTCCTGACTCAGCCTCCTGAGTAGCTGGAACTACAGGTACACACCGAGATGAGGCACTTCCAAATGCCACTAAAGTTCTATATTGCACAAAGTACAACACATCAGACATTAGCAAGGTATAACCATATCAAGTGACCTCTATGGTACATGGTATGAGTTATAAAGTGCATACTTTCTTTAAAGAGAAAGAATAGGGAGAGAATAAATCCAATGGAATTGAGAGAAATGCAATAAAAATGAATCAGGGATGAACCCTCAAGACACACTAGTTTTGTTTTCCAACAGTCCTGCCCTCCTAAGTGGAAAGCTGTGAAGAGGTCACCATCTTTGTTGGAAACCAATGTTATAAAAGTTAATTTGTATTTTCCCTAATTTTTACAGTTGTAAAAATAGGGCATGGAAAAGTTGCATTTCCTATTTTCTACCATCCACACCCACGTGTAGACATTGACCAAATCTTCAAGACTATGGTCATAAAAGAAAATGAACATGATAGGAACACTACCTGCCCCCGAATACTCAAAGGACAAGGGAATGAAGGGGAGAACTAGGAACCTTCTAAATGTACACCTGAAACAAAAGCCATCCCAGCACTAAGGTGAAGATTTTTAAAAATGGCTGAAATAGCAGTGCTGCCTTTGACTAGGTACTGACTTCCACTGTGCCTGACTCCACCTTGAGGGCAGCTCTCAGCACCTCCCAATCTCTGACTACAGTCTAAGTCCAAGGCCTCCTGTAGAAGCTTGACCCAGGACTCCGGTTTCCACAAAATGTTAGTATTTAGAACATGACAGAGCAGAAAGAACAGGAAGAAATTAAGGAGTACTTTAGGAAGACAGTGTTGGAAGAGGCTCTAACAAAAAGAGAGCTGTTATGTCATGAAAGGACTGCAAAAGAAAGTGGGACAACTGTCTTTTCTGAGATGTTTGCTGACATTCTTCAAAGCAAGGCTTCATCTTCTGATTTCCACCATTTTGAAAAGGAACATGTGTCTGGCTCAGCAGGTCAGACCAGTCTTTCTTCCACTTTCTCTCTCCCTGACCAGGAGATGTTTGTGAGTGAACTCAATGAATCACCTCTACCACATTAGCCTCACATGAATGGGAGTCCCCCACCCCAACACCCTGAACTTCTCTTGGGACCTTAAAACCAATCCAGCCCAACAGTCATCTTGTCCACCTTTAATCTCTGACTGTTAAAAAGCAAGCATTCTGAAACACTTTTCAAAGCTATTAAGGCTATTAATAGTAAGATTTTGATGAGCTAGTTCAAAGTCAGCACTAATGACCTGTTGATGATTTTAATGGTTCTTGCAATAAGTACTGTGAATGACCTATTGTTAAAACAGAGAATGACTGCCTTTTACATTAATCCATTAACTCTCCTTTTCTCATGATTCTTTCCAGACTAAAATATTTTCTTCCTTTCAATTTGAAGGGTTCATGGATAAAGAAAACTGAGGTACACAAAAAGAATACATTTTAGTGACTGACAATCACATGAAACAAAAGAGGCAAAGGTTAGCAACAGATTTTGAGGTAAAGGCTAAGCCCTGTTTCTATGAAGCTGTGCTTTAGAGAGAATATAAATACAGCAGGTGTATACTCAGGGGATGGGGATAAGAAGGATGCATATTCAGAAGGCAGAAAATGAGAAAGTGGTAGAGGTGGGTAGAACAACCTGGCCAGGGAAATGCTGGGGCCAGCATCTTTAAGGAGCCACTCCTACTCCAGCAAGACACACTCAATTACAAAACACAACATCCAGTCTGGTTTGTATGTGCCAACTCCAAGTTCATCTTTCTAGTTCTGTACCTTGCTTAATCCCTGGACAACTGACCCTTGACTGTTGTTAAACCCTTAAGCCACTGTCCATACCTAAACAATGTACATCCCCTTTTTCCCTGGGAGCAAAAGTGACAACTCCCCTAGCCAGCTTGACCCTTCTCCAGTTGACAGCATGTGCTCAGAGACTACCTTATTACCATGACCCGGATCTATCTCCGCCCCAACACCACATGCCCCATCTGTGAAATCTGGATGAGAGCACAGAAGGATGCCCAACGATTAACAGTAGAAGGAGTAGTGTGTAAACATGAACAAAGTCCTTGACATGTCTACACACATGAACAAAGTCAAGGACCTTCCCTCCTATTTGGCTCTGCCAAACTAAAACACAAACTCATATAGAAGGCATTTAAGGATGCATAAATGTGTATGGAAATTTATGAACCAGGACACATGGCTGAGAGCATTTGGGTGAAAGATAAAATAAGACAGAAAATCATATCACAGTAAGAGTAGAGACCACCAAGCATCTCAGCCTGACAGAGGATATTGAAAAGATTTCCTGAAAGAAACCACAAGACTGGCAGAAAAGCAAGATATGTTAGTGATATGAGATTTCAATTACTGAGACATGCTAGGAGTTTAATTCTTTTAAACAAGGCATCTGATTTTTCCTTCTGACAGCAGTATTTCCCAGAACATTAAGAAATCTTTGAGGAGAGCTGCTATCTGGGGTTTAATTTTGCACCTCAAGGAAGCCCTAGTAATGAGCTGGCTTTTTTTTTTTTCCTGTAAAGTGGCAGATAGTAAATATTTTACACTTTGTGAACCATATGGTCTGTACCTCTGTCATAGATATTTAGCTTTGTCTTTGTAGTGTAAAAGCAACTACAGACAACATGTAAATAAATAAATGTGGTTGTGTTCCAATAAAACTTTATTTATAAAATCAAAGGGCTGCCCAGATTTGTCCATAGGTTTATAACTGATAAACTCCTGGCCCAGATGGTTATGTGAAACTAATGATATTCCAGTGAGAAAGTGACCACATCCTACTGAAGCTTACCAAGTAAGAAAAAGGATGCTCTGGAGAATAAGACATGTAATTTAGTGAGATGACTTCTGAAAGAAAATTAAAAGTTTGAAATAATGAATTCAAAACTATGGATACTTCTAAAAAGGCAAAGTGATTCAAAAGATAAGCACTAGTTTAAATGATTTCATTCTGGCTAAATAATAGCTGACAACCCTAACACAGAAGATATTTAAAGGTGACAATATGGATACCCAGAAAGTTCTGCGATAAAAATCAAGATTATGTAACAAAACATACAGAAGGTTATACTCATATAGAAACAGGACAGTTATAAAAATATAAGCATAAACTTGTAAGAAAAATGGCTAAAGCTTAGGAGAAAAATGGTAAAAGACTTGTTAGAGCTATGTTCAAAAGAAAATGATCCAGGAAGTGACAGAAACAGCTGTGTGTGATGATATAAAGTTAGAAGATGACAGAGAGAAGGCAGAGGTACTCAACTTTCATCTTCCTTTTCATCTCTTCCACCAAGGAGAATGATCTTCAAACTGAAACAGGTAAGGCAAAGATGGTTAAGATGAAACTGAAACCAATATGGGGAAAGAATTGTAGAGAAGCAACCACTTAAATACTCCAGGTATTGTCCCAGAACAACCACGGTAACTCAAGAGCAATGGCTGGTATTCACTGAGTTCTTAAGGCATGCCAGGTATTGTGCTGAACACTTAATATACATTAATTCACTTAGTCCCCAAAACAACACTGTATATAGTATGGTACCATTTTTCCCATTTCATGGATGAGTAACTAAAGAGTTAAAAACTTGTCCAAGTTCCCAGCAAGTACTGAACTAGGTTTGTTTTTCTTTTCATTTTTTTTTTTTAGCTATACATGACAGTAGAGTGTATTTTGATATATTATACATACATAACATATTCTAATCAGGATCCCATTCTTGTACATGATGTGGAAATTCGATGGTCATGTATTCATATACATTCATAGGAAAGTTATGTACAATTTGAGCTCAAGTATGTCGAGCATAAAAATCTTGCTTTTAAAGACATTAAATAATTTCAAAATTTGCTCAAAATTTTTCATCAGTAAACCTTAAGAAATCATGGAGAATAAAAACATAAATTGGAGACTGGCATATACTTTAGTCATTTGAACAAAAAATGGTGAAGTCCACAAAATATGGCCAGTTTCTATTTGTACTAATTCACAGAAAAGCTCTTAAAATAATTATACAATAAAAGCTGTGGTTGCTTGAAAAAAAAAATAGAAATATGTGATCACCAGGAATCAGCATACATTTACCACTGGTCCATTTCTGCCACAGCCCTGCCCAACTGCCAGTAACAGGGGACTTAAATACCATTCACTATGCTGATGGATCCCAAATTTAAATCACCTCAAGGCTCAAATATATTTCTAAATCATAAATGACTGAAATACCTAATGACATAGTCTCAGCCTAGCTCCAATCATGAGTCATGTTACACTAGAGAAGAGCTTTCCCACTAGTGATAGATATCTGAAAACAGTCTTCCGCAACACACCCAGCATTAATTAACATGCTAGGCCTGAATGAAGCCCAGTGTCCAGTGGAGCACCAAGCTTCAGCTTTCCCCTACACACTACCACCTATGAACAACACTCTGCCTCAGTGACCTTCCAAGTCTCTTTTCCAAACTCCAAGACAATGGTTTCAATCTGACTTCTGCCATTTACAAGCAGTCATAAAATCTAGAGTAAGTATTTAACTTCTTTAAACCAATTTCTTCATTTGCCAAATAAAGCCATCCTAGAAAACACGGGGTTATTGTGATGGCTAAGTGAAAATATGAATTTGAAAGTACTATGAATGCTAGGTTCAGTGGTACACACCAGTGGCAGAAGGATCACAAGTTCAAAGCCAGCCTCAGAAACTTAGCAAGGCTCTAAGCAACTTAGCAAGACCCTGCCTCAAAATAAAAAAGGGCTGGGGATGTGACTCAGTGGTTCAGTGCCCCTGGTTTCAGTCCCTGGTGCAAAAAAAAGTACTCTGAATGTCACAATATGCTGAACAAATACAGATTATTGCAAGGTATTATGAACCATATTTTAAAATACAACCTTTTAACTTTTCCTGATAGGACTTCTAGACTGGTGATTCAGAAAAGTCTTGCACATACATGGAATCTTGATTTCAATGGTGCATTTGGTCAAATATCCCATGAGATCTTTGAAACCATGACATAAAATGATGGGCTGAATAACAGTACAAGCAAGGAGACTCACAACTAGACCAACACCCACTTGGAAAAAGACTCTGGTGAACTGGTCCAGATGCACCCAGGCAACAGCAGCATCCACCTGCCTCTGATTTTAAGCCAGTAAGAACCTTTATGAGGCCTTCCCACTCTTGAATACTATTTTAAAACAGTCTTATCAATATTTATATTTATGTATCAATCATTTATAATGTATGCGCCAACCCACTTTCACAAAATATGTGCAGCAGCTAACATGATTATTAATGATTTGGATGAAGGGTTAGGGGCTTGCTTACAAAAGGATGACATCAATCCCTGAGTGACAAAATTTGGACCCAAAATAGACCTTGTCAAGCCAAATCAAAGATGAAATACAACAGTGACAACCATCAGGTCCAGCACTTAGGTCCAAAAGAAAAAAAAAAATCCCATCTATATAATAACAGAATGGAGAAGCAGCTTTGAAATAGCATGTGTGTTAAAGATTTAGAGCTCTCTGACGATAACCTAATATTAATCAAATATTAATGTGCTTGTCAAAAAAAGAAATGCAATCTATCTTAGGCTACAATAGTAAGTATAGAATACTTAGAATGAAAGAGATCATTTTCCTGATGTATTTATTCTTCATGGGACAGATCACATGTGGAGTACAATGTTCAGCTCTGGGCATTACCTACGAATACCAGAGTTCAGTTAGAAGTGGTTTGGTCAAGAAAAAAATAGAAAAAAACCTACAATTTTAATATTATACCACATTAGGAAGAGTTGAAAGAACCAGTAGATATATAGGGTTCATAAAAGAAGATGAGGGGGCTGGAGTTGTGGCTCAGTGGTAGAGCATTTGTCTAGCATGTGTGAGGCACTGGGTTCGAATCTCAGCACTGCACATAAATAAATAAAATAAAGGTCCATTGACAACTAAAAAAAAGTTTTTTTAAAAAGAAGATGATGATTGTGGTATTCATCTCCTAATACTTGCAGAACACTGTTTATTCACACTCCATTCTTTCTTCAACACTCTACTGAAACTGCTCGTATAAGGATGACCAATGATCTAGATCACAAAATCCAATGGTCAACTTACCATCTTATTTTCCTTTATCATCTGCATTCAATAAGTTTGATTATCCCCTTATTGGTGAAGCAGTTTCTTTGCTAATTTCAAAGCCACTGTAGTAGCCTGGATTCTTCCCAGTTCAGTGGTCAGCCTTTTCTGTCTTTTGTCTGTCTCCACCCTTTTTCACAGCTTCTTAAAGTGGAATGTTCCAGAGATCACTACCTGACTTTTTTTTTTTTCTCTAGCTACCAAGTCTTACTCCCTAAATAATCACATCCAAGTCCATGGCTTCAAATTCCATCTCTATGCTGATGGCTCCCAAATTTATATCTCCAGTCCCAACTTCTTTAAACCTCAAGGTTCCAATAGATTTCTAAATCATAAGTACCTGGAACTAATTCAGACGAGAAACACTTCATGGTTTTCTGTACTAAATTTACTTCTCTCCAAGTCTTCCCTGAACTCAGTTACTAGCAGGACAGTTCACCCAACTACACAGTCATCCATGATTCCTCTCTTTCCTTCACCTTCTCCCTATGCAATCATTCTCAGGTCAGCTCTGCAGTGAATATCCATCCAGCACCCATCACTGCCCACCACCTCTAGGGCCTTAATCCCCATCATTTTTCACCTGGATTATGAAACAGCCACCTAAATGTCCCTTGTCCCCTACATACTATTCACACTATAGCTAGATTAAAACATAAGTCAGAGCATGTCCTCTGATGCACTTTCCATCACGCTTAAGATAAAAATCCAACCCTCTTACCACAACCTAGAAGGTGCCACATGATTTCACCCCCAGCACCTTCAAATTCTTCTTTTATTATTCTTAAGCTCATTATACTCCAATCACATGGCCTTCTTGCTGTTACGCAAATATACCAAACTTGTTCCTTTCTTCAGGCATTTTCCCTGTTGGTTCCCACATGGCCCACACTCTGATCTATCAGGTATTTGCACAAACACTACCTTTTCTAAGAAGTTTTCCATGACTACACCATCCAAAAGAGCCCTGACTCCTCTTATTTTATTTGGGGGTCTAAAATTACATCATGATTTAACACCATTAATATCTGTGTCCTCCACTAGCAAGTCAGTTCTACAGGAATACAGCTTTGGTCTGTTTTCTTTGTCACTGTGTCCCCAGCGCCTAGAACAATGCCTGCCTTCAGTAGGCAGTGATAAATGCTTGCTTAATGAAGTGTGGCCATGGAAAGGGGAATCGGACCAGCTTCTACATTCAGGGGCCAAATTTATTCATCTGGCAACTTTCTATCATCATGCCCAAACTTTGAGCCAAATGCTTCCTTATTTGTTTTCCTTCTTCTGGTTTAAAAACTGCTTTTTGGAATCTCAAGTGTTTATGTTTATTCTAAAACATAGCATGCTATATGCAACAGGCCCTCAGTGTTTGTTAAAGGGAACTGAATTAAACTGAATGAATAACTTGTTCACTGTAGAGGGAGAGAGCAGAACCTGAATTAATGAATAGAGATGTTGGAAGGAGGTATATCTAGGCTCCACCTAACGAAGAATGCTCAATGACTCATCTAAGCACTGAAGTATAAGCTGAATGACCATCTGTGAGAGGTGTATACTGTGTGTGTATGACTATATGTGTGTGTGTGAGTGCATGCATGCATATATGTGGCCACAGCTCCTGCTGGATAGCCCTTCCCCCATAATTCAGTCTCACTAGGCTCCTAAAACATGTTTCCCTTTCCTTGTCCCTTCAGCCAGGGTGACAATGACTTCCAGCTATTGCTAGACACCAGCCTGTTGGTGATCAGCTCCTGTTGAGTCCCTTATTTCTTTCTATACCTTTGTCAATAATCCCTTTATCAGATAAACTCTTGTTAATTAAGTCCTTTGAATATGCCATTGTCTTCCTGCAAGGACCTTGATGGTGATGTGAGGTAAGACCTGAAAGATGATAGCTCCCTTCCCTGGAGCAGCATCTTTTATCCAATTTAATGTGACTGCCATCAATTCTTTTGATGGTCACTCTTTGAACTCCAACAGATTAATTTAACAATCTGGTTTTGTTTCTAGCTACTTGTCCATTTAATCACATTCCTACAGACATCTACTTGATACAGCCCCACCTAAATATCCATACACTTATTATTCTATCCTAATTTCACTCTAACCCTGTGTTCCCAAATACAAGTGGTACTCATGCCCTGGCAATAGCCTCAGGTGTTCTGGTACCTCTCAGAAAGGGTATCAGGCACTAGCCAAAACAGCTATGGCTCAAATATAAGCTCCTGATCCTACAGAGGAAGTGGAAAGTAAACCAAGAAAGTAAAGTAGAAGACCCATGGTGGAACTATACAGTAGTACTGAAGGGGCAGCTGCTAACCTGGGGCCAGGGGAATAGACTAGCCCAAGTCTAGCCCATTAGCCAGGCCCAAGTGTGGAGTAGCCTAACTTGTGCCATATCCCATAGAGTGGAGAAGACAGAACTACTTGGTTTGGTAACGCCTGACTTTGAAGTGGACCATATTCTAATAGATTAATAGGTTAATAATCCATTCATGAGAGCAGAGTCCTAATCACCTCCCATGTGATCTCACCTCTTAATATCTCATAATGGGGATTAAATTCCAACATGAGTTTCAGAGGGGATGAGCCATATTCAAACCACAGCACTGCCATGCTTTTCCTCTGAGAGTGCCTAGCCTAACCCTCTCTAGCCAACTGTTCCTTTTTTTTTTTTTTCCTAAATCAGAAATTACATAATAGCTAAATTGCAGAAATTCTATACTAATGAGTTTCTTACTCTCAGAAAACTATTTGGAAACAGTGTTAGATAATACAGTTTTCACATTCTTTATTTTATTTTTTCATTATAATTCTTGAACACACACCCCCCATTTTAGAGCTGATTATATCAAGGCTCAGAAAAGGTAAGTAATTTACCTAAGACTACAGGGCCTGTAGGTAATTTTAACTCGGATTAGTACCCAGGTGTGTATCTGCCACCCCACAGTGCTTCTCCATTAGCACATCTCTTCCCCTGGCCCCAGGTTAGCACACTCCTTTTTCCCCAGTCTACCAAACAGGTATAATATAAGAGGGAGACATAACAGAGCATCTTGGCCATAAATCACAACTTCATCATGGGTGTGGAGCCATGATCCCAATACACATGGCTGAGAAGCTGAGTCTTGGCTTCCACCCGCTGCTGGAGTATGACCCACGAGCACTCTCTATGGGAAGCATGGCTGTCAGTTCTGATGTAACCAAAGCCTTGTGTGCTTCATCATCTGTCCAGGCAGCTGTGAACAGCAGCAAGAAAACAGTGTCTGCTCTGGTACTGTCACTGGTCACCAGATTAAAAAAAAAAAAAAATCTAACCATAAGCTGCTTCTTGGTGTCTTATTTCTTCTGTCCTTGCCTCACCTGAAATGGATGAAATGCTTGTTCCTAGTTTCCCTCTTTAAAAAATAAACCCCAATATTTCTAAGATTGGATAGCCAGGAACCCCTAGTACTTTACCAAAGATGACAGAAGGACCAGGTGGAACACGTAAGAGAAAAGCATATGAAAATATAAGATAAAGTTGGGGTTTGGAGGACCCACAGCTGAGTAAGCTTGGCTCTGCCTCAGTCATTCAAAACATGAGCATGCATGACCAGTGAGAACTTGCAAGCCCTCTGTATCATACAAATCTTGAACATGAACAATAATTAGCAATTATTATGCTAAAATAGGATTCAGTAAACTATTTGACTTCACCACAATTTCAGAACATAACATGGCCACACTTTTTTTGGGTCCCATACTAATGGTCCTACTCATAATTATAAAATGTTTCATCTCATCCTTAGGGAAGGAAAGCATTTCATCCATGGTAACAATGACACTGAATGATGTTCCCAGAGCACCAGCAATTGCCCAGTCAGAGAGTATGTGGTTTAAAAGCATCAACTCCTGAGTCAGACTGCCAGAGTTTGAATTCAGACTCTGATACTTATTTGTTGGATTTCCTGCCCATGTGTTAACTCTCTGCACTTCTATTTCCTCACTTATAAAATTATTATAATATAATGATACCACTTATTTCATGGTATTATAATGAAATTAAAACAAATATGTGAAATAAATAGAAAGGTACCCTGCACAAGGTAAATATTCAATAATTGCTACCAACTATTAAAGGTAAAGGTGAGTAAAGGACTTCTTTCTTCCATGAATGGAATACTTAGTTTCAGACTAGTCCTCCTACTGGAAACAACTACAAAACTGAACAAAATATGTAAGGCAACTATTTCTAATCAGTGAACACTAAGCAACATAGCTCTTTGTGTCCAAAGAAGATTGAAACTCAAGAGATAAGTTTATGATCACCCTGGCTCTTTTATCTTGAGACAATTTATGCACTGTGGTACAAGTCCAAGAACAACACAGTGTGGGTCACACTATCCTGAGGAGTGAGAAGTCAGAGCTAACTGCTGGTAGCTGAGGAAGGCAGAATCTGCAGCATTATGTATCAAAGCTAAGTACGTGAAAAGAGGAGCCCTACATGTTCAAGATGAGGTCCACCAAGAATCTCTAGTTGAGGTCTGGGTTCATGGTCAAGGCAGGACACCCAAGATTTTCTAGGCAGAAGTCAGCACTTGATCTATAAAGCACAGATACTAAAGGTTGAGCATTGGTGGGGAAAATAACAGCCAAAAGTGCTGGGGCTTGTTGGAGTTCCAGCCCTGCCAGAGTTCAGCAATCATCAAATCTTGTGACTATTCCTGGCATCAATCTAAGATTCCAGAATGCTACCCCTTTGAGTTAAGAATCATATTCTAAAGTAAGGCCTACTCTATTACCCTAATAAGGACTAAATATGAACTCCAACAAGAGTCACAGGAAGACAGGATAGAAGTTGAGTACCACCAAGTTAGAGGGACTCATACCATAAAACCAAGTCTGCACAAGTTCAAGTTGATCATCTAGCATTTAAACTAGAAGATAAATTAAGCATTAATACTTTACCAAGAAAAACAACAGAATCCAGAGTCTCTACAACATATTATCTAAAATGCCCAGCATTCAATTAAAAACTATCACATATACAAAGAAAATAAGAAATGAAATCCAAATTTTGGACTTGACATATAAAAACTTTAAGTTAACTAAGTTAGCTGCTATTAGCAGCTATTACAAGCATGCTAAAAGAAGTAAAGAAAATATGTTTGAATAATTAAAGGAAAATAAGGTCTTAATGAGAGAAGAGAGGAAATTTCAGTAGAAAAACAGAAATTATAAACAAAATGCAAATAAAATTTCTAACCAAAAAGTGCAATAACTAAATTTTTTAAATAATCACTGTATGGGCTTCACTGCAAATTGGAAATGACAGAGAGCTGGTGAACTTGAGGACAGATGAATAATATCATTGATCAATTATTTTTTTCATCCTGGCTCTCTGCCTAGAGAGAATTTCATGATGGCAGTTAAAAGATCCAGACTCCAAGCACAGCAGAGAAATATAGAAAGGGGGAATATATTGAATAAAAATGAAAGAACTGCATATTGATATTTGGCACAATATCAAATGATCCAACATACATATAATTGCAGTTCCAAAAGATAAAGAGAGTGCAATTGAAACAGAAAAAAAAAAAAAATGTAAGGAAATAACAGCCAATAGCTCTTCTAATACACAGACTGACAAATCCAAGAATCTCAGCAACCCCCAAGAAGAATTACTATAAGGGAATCATACCTAGTTACATCATAAAATTCTGAAGACCTAGCTAAAGAGAAATTCTTTAAAAATAAATAAATAAAACCTACAGGGAAGCAAGCCAGGCGTGGTGGCGCACGCCTGTAATCCCAGCAGTTGGGGGGCTGAGGCAGGAGGATCCTTGAGTTCAAAGCCAGCCTCAGCAATGGTGAGGTACTTAGCAACGCAGTGAGACCCTGTCTCTAATAAAATACAAAAAAAGGGCTGGGATGTGGCCCAGTGGTCGAGTGCCCCTGAGTTCAATTCCTGGTACAAAAAAAAAAAAAAAAAAAAAAAAAAACTACAGGGAAGCAAAGCTAAAAATGAATCTAACCAGATGACAATAGAACAATAACTCTAAAATGCTAACCAAAAGAGAAAAAAAAAACTATCAACACATAATTCTATTACAAACAAAATCACTTCAAGAACAAGAGTAAAATAAGGACATTTTAAGAAAATAAAATGTTTGTAAAAGAACGGCTGCCAGGCTGAAGGGAAATAATACCAATGAAAATTTAGATAAACAAGAGGCAATGAAGAAGATGAAAAATAGAAAATAAATGAGTATCTATAAAAAATTATGTTGTCATTCTTCTTATAAAAGAGTACATTATCATTCTTTTAATAATTTACATAAAATAACACTTTACTAAAGCAAAAATGATTATAGTCGGAGAAAATATTTACAACATATATAGAAGTAAAAGACTAGGGAAAAAAACATGCAAAGGACAAAATAGGCAATTAAATGAAATTATGCTGCTGTGAGGTTATTACACATGTAAAAAAAGCTACCAAGAATCAGGAAACAGAAAGTGGGAATTGGTGAGTGACAGGTGAGAAGTGGAAAACAGAAAGCGGATAAATGTCATGTGTGAAGTATAAAAAGAGAAAATATTGACTCTAAACAGACTACCATAATTGAGAATGCATATTGTTAGCCCTAGAGCAACCACTAAAAACATAATTAGCAGAGGGATAAATAAAAAGTTAATCAAGTAAATAAAATAGAAAATACTAAACAATATTAATATAAAGTAAGAAATGGAGAAATAAAGAAAAGCAGAAGAGAAATAAAATCCAAAGAACATCGCAGTAGACATAAGTCCAACTACATTAATAATCATATTAAATATAACATACCAACCTTCCAAATAAAGGGCAGAGATTGCCATGCTGGGTTTAAAAAGCAGACCCAACTATATGTTGTTTATCAAGAAAGCATTTTTTAATATAAAGGAATAGATGCATTAAAATTTAAAGAATGGCTGGGCCCAGTGGCACACACCTCCCAGGGGCTCCGGAGGCTGAAGCAGGAGGATCAAGAGTTCAAAGCCAACCTCAGCAACTTAGAGAGGCCCTGAGCAACTCAGCAAGACCCTGCCTCTAAATAAAATATGGCAAAAGGGCTGTGGATGTGGTTCAGTGGTTAAGCACCGCTGGCACTAAAAATAAGTAAACAAATAAAAGTAAAAGGATGGAAAAAGCTATACCATACAAATATATGACCTAGCAATTCTACTCCTAGACATATGTCCATATAAATACTTGGGCATGAATGCTCTTCACAGACTTATTCATAATAGCCAAAAACTGGAAACAACCCATATGTCCATACACAGGTGAACAGATAAACAAATTGTGGTATATTCATTATGTCAATCAGTTTTTCATTGCTGTAAGAAATAACTGAGAAAAACAACTTAGAAGAGGAAGATGTACTTAGCTCACTATTTCAGAGATTTAAGTTCACGTTCAGCAGACACCAAGGCAGAAACATCACAGCAGAAGTGCATGGCAGAAGAAAGCTGCTTGGCTCATACCAGCCAGGAAGAAGAGATGGGGTGGGGGAAAGAGAGACAATTAAGCCCCCCAAGGGCACGACCCCAGTGACCTCCTTTCTCCAGTCACGTTCCATCTGCCTACAGTTTCCACCACCTCCCAATATTCCATTCAGCTATCAGTGGATTAATCTACTGATAAGTTCAGAGCCCTTATGATGCAATCACTTCCCAAAAGCCCACCTCTGGAACATCTGCTGCATTGAGAACCAAGCTGCATTGGGTGGACTTTTCAGATCCAAACCATAACACTCATAAATTTAATAAAAAGGAACAAACTATGATATATGCAATAACATCGACAAATCTCAAAGACATTTTGTTAAGTAAAAATATCTAGATTCAAAAGATTACATTACATGGTATAATTCCATTTATATGAAATTCTAGAACAGACAAAACTAATCTGTAGGAAAATAGATCAGACTGAGGTTGCCTCAGGTGGACATTGGAGAGCAAAACTGAGTTCTCAGGGGCACAGGGGAACTTGCTGAGGAGATGGAAACATTCTATGTCTTGCTTAGAGTAGTAGCTATGTGATTGCACATATTTGTCAAAAGCCATTGACATGTACACTTAAAATACGTGATTTTTACTTTGTATAAATTTTATTTCAATTAAGTTTAATTTTTTTAAATGAAAGCAAATCAATTTTCCTCTCCTTTCCATCACCATCAAATTTAACTAACTCATGTCCATTTAGGAAAGAGAGAAGTAGAGGATTCAAGTGAAATCAGAGCCCACCTCAAAGACTATAACCGTCCCCATCTCTGTCTATTCTAAATGTATTCTAAATAAACAGCAACATTATTATTATTGTTATTCATCAACTTTATTGATGTTCAATGGAGTTTAATTATCTAAAAATCTGATTTCTAAACCCCTCTTGTAAGTTCAAATACATAGAACATCTTCTTAAACCAAGAAACATTTCGACCTTACAAAGGGTGCACAGACTACAAAAGCAGGAAGGGCTGAGTAAGGCTTTGTGCTGGGGCAGCCTCGAGGCAGGAACTGGGAAACAACGATAGTGAACCCCAAACCCAGGGATCCAAGCTCATGGTACTCCAATTTTCATATGTATCTGTGAAGCAATCCGCACATTCTATTACTAAATTTTACCAGACCCCGAGATATTTTCAGTTTCACCACTGTAAATGAAACCAAGACCTAAGTCAGTCACAGGAGGGCCTGCCTTGCAGAGCCGCTCACCACTCAGCTCCCTGATGCCACATGCACCCACTGAACCTGCCGTGATGACATCTACCTCAGACTGCTGTATGAAGGAAGAGAATAAGAAAACCTCCTTACTTTAAAGAACTTCATGTAGCACAGCCAGAAGCCATCTTCCCCCAGTGTTTTTCCCCTTGCTTTCCCCATTACCCATCCAACTCATGCGAGAGAGAGAGAGAGAGAGAGAGAGAGAGAGAGAGAGAGAGAGATAGGTAAAAAACAGATGAGGTTCCAAAATGATGAAGTGGGAGACGAAACTGATTTATGAGAGTGGCACATGGGTATAAGAGGGAGATAATGGGGTGAAATTGAGCAAGGGGAAGTGTAGGCCAAGTATCAAGAAACATTTGAATTCAGCAGAGTGTGAAACAAGCTCCCAGGAGAAGTCCAGGAAGGCCCATGGCTGGAAATCATTAAACAATCAACAATGGGAAATAAGGGTTATGGCAGTCTAGGTGAGGAGCAGAAAACCCAGATGAGATGTATATTTCACTAAAATCCTAGAACCACTTTGCTAAATAAGTCATTCTGTGAAGGCTAAGTGCTCCTTTTCTGTATTCATTCTCACACACTCTCTCTCTCTCTCATCTCTTAACCATCCACATTCTCCACAAACCTTCCAACACCATGACTTAAGAGACTCTCCATGCACCTTCAGGTGGTCCAGACTCCACTCACATTAATCCTTTCTCACACCCTAACCATCCACCTCCTCATCCACCCCCAGCCATTCTGTCCACCCTCTTCCCCAATTTCCTTTCATTTCCCATGTTTTCTTTCTTTCACTAGCCAATGTGTCCATGCCAAGCCCCTCTGTGGATAGCACTGACCCCAGGAAAAGCAGAAACATGGATCAAAGTGGGTGGGAAGAGCAAGATGGGCAGGCAAAGGATTCTTGCTCTCTGTGGATCTTGGATAAAGTCAAGTCAATTTCCAAGAATGGTCGAAACAGTACTCTTGGATATTGAAGATCATCTTATTTTTCAATGCCTCCTCTTATTTTTAGCACCTTGGGACTACACTGTGTTCCCACATTGGGCCTGGTCAAACGCTTAAAATGCCAGCAACTAGTATACAATTCTTCACAAACCTCGTGGCCACAAAATTCTCCAAAAGAAAAGCTGACAACCCCAGTCATGTGCATGATAAGGCTGGGGCAGGCTGCCAAATCTACCTGCTGTGAAGATGAATAAAGGGACAAGGAAAAAACACTCATTTCAAAACCTGTGTAAGGCATGGGATTGGGCATGACCTTTTGTTTCTAAGTCTAAAGTATAAGATCTCTACAGGAGGATGGAGGAAGTAAATTCTGGGAACATGATTTGCTAATCTAGAAAAGTTGGGGGTGCACAGCCCCCTCAGTAGCCAAGATGGGCCTGCACAATCCATCCTTAAACTTGACTGCTGGAAAGTTGCCACCAAGGAACGCAGCATTCACAGCACCCAATGTAGAGGAGCATCAGTGCAGATTTCCGGCTGTTAGTATCCTAGGAATGAATGAAAAGCGTCACTCCTAGATCAGATCAGGGTAACCAAAGGTGGAAAACAACTAAACACAAGATGGAACACTAATCAGGTGAGAAAGAGAATGAGGCCCAGCTGTAGCTGATTCTACACTGACTCATGCAGCACAGCCTCTGTTAAGGATGGCTGGAAAGCTTAAACCTTAGCATGTTACTGCCCTCTCCTGGGCAAGAGGTCAAAGTCGGTACAGACGTGTGAGTCCTAAGGGGATCAAATTTGTGTGCTCCCTGGTGATCTTTAATCCACTTTTTTGCAAACCTTTGAGAAAAGATCTCTGCCTTAGCCATCTTCCACTGGCAACCTCTCCATGATTGCCACCCTTTTACCTGTTCCACTAGAACTAAAGGCTGCTGACATCATGGACACCATCGATGGGTCGCAAGAGGTCTCTGGAAAGGACCGGAATTATCTATGGGAGTAGTTGATACACTGGGGGTCAGAAGGCCAGTCTGGAACTTCAGAATGTCCTATGATTCCACTTTTAAGCAGCAACCCCTTCTTCTGTTTATCAGCCTGCAATTGTTCATCTATTCCAACCTTCATGCCACCACATGCCACCTCAATTCTTCAGCCACAGGCCCAGGCACTTACTGTTTTGAAACCCAACTTCTACAACTGAAAAATGTAATTAAATCTAATTCATTTTGTAATTTTTAAAGGCTAGAATATTTTGTCAAAATTAATGAAAGCTCAAATCTTTTGGAAATAATTACGTTATGACTTTTAATTGCTGTGCAAATAAATTTAAACAGATACATATGAATAATAAAATAAAATAAGGAAAATTAATTAACACCATCTTGATAGGACTAAATTAGGTAATAACCCAGTTTTTTAAATATGTAAATCATCAAGTAAGTTACTTATTTCCAACTCTGCATTTCATGAAAAGTACAAAGATCAGGTCCAAATTCACATAAATTAAAGGAATCCAAATTAACGGGCATTTATAATACAATATCTTTGAATAGAGACAATAATCACTTGAAAGGATTTTCATCCTCAGCAAATATTTATCCAGGGCCTGCTGTGTACACAGCACTATACTTGGGAATAGGACACAATCTCATTATTATGTCTCCCTGTGAGGATAAATCACAGAAAATCCTAAGAACTGCTGTCAGAGCCACCTTGCTCGACTTGCACTTTGATCACATCCCTGACCCCTTTGGGACCTACAGAGGCCCTCCCTGTCACAGCTCATGGGAAAAAGCCTCTCTCCTCATGGCAGGTTGTATGAAAGGGGGATAGAGCAAGGGATGCCACAGGGAATGAGGGGGCCAGTTTTCTCATCTTGGAGCAGCCACTTCTCTCTGATAAGAGCTGTGGCCACCATCCACCAAGCCTTCTCTGGGATGTACCTGCCAACACACAAGCACTTACAGAGTGTTATTTCATCTAATTCACCCACCCTATGGGTGGATCTTATTACTCCACCATTTTAAGGATAAGAAAAAAAGAAGTGTATGAAATACATGAATTTCACCCAAAGTTACAAAGCCTACAGCAGTAGAGCAGGATTCAGATGCAAGTCTGTCTGAGGTCAGTCCAGACCACTAACTGCTGCACCACACTAACCCCCTCGTGTTTGAAATGCAATCAACCAATCAGGCTTGCTATGCAAACCAGCTGGCAGATTATAGGAAGGAACTTTCTGAATGATAATATGATTACATAAAGGATTATTAAGTCAGATTATGTCATACCCCTACTCAAAATTCTCCACTGGTTCTCCTTTGAATTTAGACTGAAATTCCAAGTTCTTGCTATGGCCTATACAGCCCTACATGAATGAGTCCCTGGTCTACCTCTGTGACTGCATCCAGCCTACTTCTGCTCCATTTAATACCCGCTAAACATGGCCTCCTTTTCTCTCAAACAAAAATGCATATTCCTGCTTTAGGATGGTTGCATTTGTTTTTCCCTCTGCCCGAGATGCTCTTGGCCCGGATAGCTATGTGACCCACCTCCCCACTAAATGCATGTCTCTCTGCTCAATGTCACCTTATCCAAAAGGCCTTTCCTGACCAATCTATCCAAAATAGAATCTTCTATCACTATCCATCCCATTACCTGTCCTCAGTTTTATTCACAGTAATTATCCTTCTCTCATACCATTATATTAACATCTGTTTGATTTTGTCTCTCCTCTTATAGTGAAAGCACTATGAGGGCCCGGACCTGACCTCACCGGCTCACTGCTACATCCCTGGCAATGTAACAGGTCATGGCACATAACAGACACTCAGCAAATATCTGCTGAGTTAATGAAATAATGAACAAACACAAAATTTCTTTATCAAAATATTCACATTTGCCTTATGCCTATTCATCACACACTTTATTTAATTTTCTCTATTCCTATCTAGGTCTAATACCATTCCCCAAACCCAAAATGCTGTGCTCTGAAATGCCACGTACACACTTCAAACAAGTGCCTTCAGTTATTTCCTAAAATCTAAAACCCTCTCTCTAACCACATACTGCTGAAGAGAGATGGCTGTCTCAAGGTCATCATCTCAGTTCCAAAACCCAACATTTCATAATCCAAATAACCAAATGATAGGATGCATTGCTACAGCTGGGATTTTTGCTCCTGCCCTAACATAGCTTCCCAGTGGCAGAGTTGTGTTAGTCTACTTAGGAGCCTTCTCAGAGCTGGGGATCCTACTGTGTATCTCCATTTCCACAGCTAGACTCTAGAGTGGCTCCACAGGGTGTTCCCACAAGGAACACCTATTAGGGTGCCTTTGAAGAAAAGGGTAATAATAGAATAGCTCCAGTCTGTAAGCACCTGCTCTTCACTTTACATCCACTTCCTTTAGTCCTCCCAACTTTGTAAGGTAGGCTTTGAGCTGCCCATTATACAAATGGCAAAACTGAGTATCACAAAAGTTAAAACTCACCCAAGGCCCTCAAGTTAGTTGGAGGCAGTGATATGAGCCCAGATGTGACTTAAGTCCAAGGAAGAAACATCTCTTACAGCTTTAAGAGATAAATATCAAGGCTTTCTCCTAACTGATCCAGTATTACTTTCATGAATTTACTATATTTCTGAGACCACGACAAGTAATCTAGAATACAAAAGAAATGTATGAAAGGGAGAGCTGGCATCAGTTATTTATTTATTTTTATACACTCAGTTTTAATTTTTCCAAGCTCTGGATTATTGGTTAAGTTCATTTGTATGGCGCTTGCAAACCGTTCAGCTGTTTGTCATAAATCACTTCTCATATGGCTATAACTAGACAAATAAATTCCTTTTTAGAGTAATGTGCTTTTTAAAAATAGAGTGATTGAAGTCAAGTGCCTAAGTCTAATACACAAATAATAAGTGGCTAGAGGCCCCTGGTCTTAAATTGGGGCAGGGCAAAAAATAAAATAAAATAAAGCTATTAGCCCACAAAGTAAAATACAACTAAGCACCTGCTACTCTTCTTGTTCCAATTGCTTAATCCATTGAATGTATCATTGTTATGACAGTAGGAAGAGTGAGAAGTGGCAGGGCAGTAAGCATTTTTATGAGGTGTTACAATATTTTAACCAACCTGCACTTCCTTCCAAAGGCTGTGTTTTCGGTATCACTACAGATTCCTGTTACACTCCTGGGTGTTACTGCTGGAGTCTGGCTCTGCCTGTGTGATCCTAGAGAGCACTTCTCTAGGAACTAACTCCAGTTGCTAACACCAGCACCTCTGTCCTACCTGGTAGAATAAGGAGAAGTTCCTGTGAACACAATGGCCACAGAGTTCCTCTATACCCCTTCCACTTTTCTCTCTCCTCTCCAGAACTAGCCTTTCCATAGAGCACAGCAGGCAGCCCCAGCACCTCCATGGGCACTCCTACAAAGAGATGTGCTGTGTGACAGCCAAGGAGGGCTGACCTCTGGACTTCAGAGGCCGCAGAAGGGCAGCAGAACAGAACAGTCACTAAAGCTGAAGAAGACTACTGGAGGTTAGGGAACAGAAACAACTAGTTTCTTCACCTGACTTTGATTTCAGAAGCATATCTGATATGATGTACTCACACTTGGACGTCACCCATCTGTCCCAAGGAGTGACCATAAAGATGCCCAACAGGGCACCCTAGGACACAAACCACAACCATGTTGTAACAATGCAGTGAGGCCAGGGGTAGATGGCCAAACCTAGTTTGGGAGTGAAGACAACAGCTCTGTAGGACATTCCATAGGTTGCTCAGACCACTCCATGGAAATACTAAGTACACATACTGGTGGGTCAAAAGAGGAAAAAGAAAAGCAAGGTTTTGAAATTAGTATAAATATATAAATGCTCTATGGGAGAGAGGAGCGAATAGTATCTTCAACATTTTTGTTCCATTATCCACTAAAAGGATTCTTAAAAGCTACAGACCCCAGTGCCCATTTTTATATTGACATCTAAATTATTTTTTTCATCACAATCCAAATGGTTGCAAAGGTTATAATTTCTGGTATATAGTAAATACTTATGTTTTAAAATAAAATTGTTTCATTACACTTTTAAATTATTCCATGGAATAAAAGTACCATAGCAACTTGGTATTTACCACCATCAACTTTTAAAATATAAAACTAAGTTCTTTTTTGTCATAAATGTGATATTATTATTTCTTTTTATTGGTATTGTATTTGTCCCCATTTCTCCCACAGAATTTATCATGATGTAATAGGTGATGCTTGAAAGTATTCTACCAATCACACTCTATCATACTTCTTTTCAATGCTTATATCTATATAAATTGGAGTTCATTATAGTAGAAAACAAAGGGAACATGGAGTTTAAGATTATTTTGTATTTCCAGTCATCATAAGACTGTATTATACTGTTTTTTTCTTGATTGAGATACTATTTATAACTGTTATTTATAAATATTTGGTGAGAACAAATATTACAAATTTTGACAAATAACTATTTAACATAAATAATAAAATTTTATTAAATTTTGTTGTGTGTATTTTACCAAGTTAAAAATAAATATAATAAGTATTATTAGAAATGTCTTAATAAGCCAGATACAGGGAGGGTTGATTGTGTATTGATGGTTCCTTGATTAAGCAATGCTTCTCAGAACACCAGTATTTCTTACTGTCCCTTTACATGGCCCCCTACAAGTGTTTACACCTTAAGGAAATGATAGAGTCAAATTCTGAGTAAATGAGAAAGATGCTTTTCTTTTGCCAAGTGAGAAAAGGGCAACCATGAAAAGGGAATAGCACTTTCTTCAGCAGACGGATGTTAGCAAAGAAGACACTGGGAAACTGAAAGTTGGAAAATCAAGTGTATTAAGGTAATCCATGCCTTCATGCTCCCTGGAAAGTCCTCATGTCCTCACAAGATGTCTGCTGTCCACTCTGAAGGCTGCTGTGTTTGAGAATTTTTAGAACACTGTAGACCTGCTGCTTTTCTCATGGATTGTGGTCTGGTCAGTGTTGCTAACAAATCATAAAGTTGTGTGTATATATCCTCTCACTGTCTACATCATCCTGGGTAGGGAACAGCTGAGGCTCTCTGCGAGAACTGTCCTGGGATTATACCAATCTAGGCTGCATGCTTTCTTCTCCTCATTATCTCCCATTAGGGGACAGTCAAGAGCTTGGCCCAGCCGGCAGCAAAACCTGTGAACCAGCCTTTGCCAGGGCAGTTGTAACACAGCTCAAGAAATCATGCTTTCCTTCCCTGGAGGACTGTGGCCCATAAAGGGAACAAAGACAGCCACAGGCCACACACATGGCTTCCCCATGCATCCAGCAGCCATCCTATCCACATTCCACAATATGACATTTTGACACCTTCACAGATATTCTCCATCCTGTATCCTACTTTTTCAATAATCTGTTCTCTTTTTCAAGTTAAAAACCTAGCATAAAAGTGGCCATTGGTCCAACAGGATCCCACCTGGAGCTGTGGCTCGTTTCCCAGCTGCAGCCCAAATCCTCTGCCAATGACACCAAAAACATCACCACGGAGACCATCATTGGCATACAGTGCAAAGCTGAGGATGAAGCATGAATTCTTCCCAGATGGCTTTCATGATGGCAAACTCATAATATCTACCACCCTCTAGGCCTACTGGCCAGTTCCAGAATCAGGGAAAGAGGACATTTTAAATTGAAATTGTTCTTTCATTCTTCTCAGGACTTCTTCACAAGAAAATTATGGGAGAGATTGCGTGTGTCACCTAGGTCCTGAAAGCATGGCACTTACTCGGTCAAAAGCCTGCTGCATTTCAGTTAATTCTAGAAAAAAATGTTATTGGACTTCAGGAGGAAGATGTGGTTGCAAGTACTGCAGAGCCCTTTCCACCTGCTCCCGCTTCTGACTCACTGCTGTTCCCTCTCCCTGAAGAAGCACACTGAAGCCATGATCTTTAAAATACCAGAATAATACCCATGGAACCAGAGGTGGAGAGTCACCAAATTAGAATTACCCTAACTGGCCACAGGGCAAATCCCTGAAGAAGGTACATGCTGACTTGATCAGAGACACAAAGGAAAAGAATCTCAAAGTGAAGGACCAATGGGAAGCCCATCAGGACTAAAAGAATCACCATAAGAGGGGGGAGAAAAGTCTTTTGAAGGTTCTAAGACATGAGATGGTTTCCACATGAGAACCCCCAGGTGACACACTGACTGGCACAATCCCTCCAAGACTGAAGTCACCACTGCAAAGGCTTAAATCAACTATTTAAATAAATTGATTTTCATTTGTCAAAAAAAAAAAAAAAAGTACTGAGCTGAGGATATAGCTCTGAGGTAGAATGGTAGAGGGCTTGCCCAGCATGCACAAGGCCCTGGGTTCAATCTGCAGTACTGCCTTAAAAAAAATTAATTAAATAGAATAAAATAAAAAGGGAAAGGACAAAGTGATATCTAAAACTAGCACACAGGCAAATACAATACAAAATGCCAAATTATTGCTGAATGGACACACAAATAAAGAAATGTTCTGGGGCAAATATAGCCACATTGCCCACAGGAAAAAAAAAATAAAGAAAGTACCTGCCAGGGGGGATCCTTGGGGTAAAATGCTTTCTTTTCACAAGGATCAATCCAACCCTGCCTCATATGTTTAAATGCTAAATTCAAAACTGTACTTCAATGAAAGAACAACAAACCTTTGTTAGCCCTCTGGGGGGGACTTAGGATGCTAAAATATGTGCCTTGCTGAGACAGCACTGTAAATAGCAAAGGAGTCCTATTTTTCTTTAAACACAGACAAAGCACAGTCCTATAGATTTGGGTCTTAGTATTTTTATATATCCTCTCAAATTCATTTTTGCCAGAGTCATCGGGTTCTTTTCTGATGCCAAAGTTTCAACACGGCTGGTGGTGGCAGAGCCAACGCTGGTGACTTAACAAAGACTGCTCATTCCAAAGCCACATTCTGAAGGCAAGAGACCTGGATTCTGCAAGGAGCAGCTGTACCTCTAGTTAGAATATTTTTGAAATTCCTCTGAATGTACTTTCCATCCCTTCCATCAGCAAATCAAAGATGGTGTGTCTTGATTTACTTTTGATTTAAGACTCAAAAGTTGTGGTATTCAGACAGTCATCCTGAATATGAGGGAGACAGTTGGTGACCAATGGAAACTCTGTGGACAGATGGACCATTTTCAGTCACCAGCACTATGGTTCCTTTAAATGGATAGGCAGCCACTCAGGAAACACAGGGACCACACACTCACCAGACTTTTGCAGTATCCTTTTTCCTTGGAAAACACTAAGTGCTCAGGAAAAGAGAGATTCGGGGTACTCTTTAGAGGGTACTCCCAGAGTTCTACTACTTTCCCTATGTCTCAAGTTCCCAGCAGGAGCAGGTCATTAGTCTCTGCAGCAGACAATGTCAGAAAAATCTTTGTATTTTCTGGACTTCACAGTATCCTTGCTTCAACCCTAAAAGCCCTCCAGGATGTGAATTGGAGCCCAGTCCATTGGCTAAAGAGCCCAAGATTTGTGAGGAGAAATAAGGGAAGACGGGAGATGCTGGTTTGCCTTTCCGTCTGGGCAGCAAGCAAACCTCAGCTAGATGAAAGAGTTAAAGACACATCTCTGAAGCTCCTGGGTGCTATGGAGAAATCTCAAAAAGAGCTCCCAGTTGTGCCCACTCCTAAGCCTTTTAACAGCCTCCAGATCCTTTGAGATCAATAACAGAAACTTCTCTCCCTCTTCTTATTTCTTTTATCCCACAGCTGCTAAAGGTTTCTTGAGTGTCTCCATCTGAACACTAAATCAGAGGGACATCAGGACCCCTGAAGTCCCTGAAGTGCAAAAACTTCAGGGACATTCTGCATTCAGTTCAAAGCCTCTAATATGGGGTACTTTTGCTGTGAAGGGCTCTATGGTCTGATAATCTAAATGGCATTACACTGCCATCTACACTTACAGTGGCCTTTACATTAGGGAATTGGGCTTTCCACAGTGGATACAGGATTATTAACAAACCATTTCATTCACATACATATTCTGGGATTATAGAGAAAGATCACAAACCACAATACCAGGAAGTTTCATTCAACGTCGTGCACAGTAACAAGGAATGAGACAAACAAGAGATGGATACAGCTTGCAGGGAATAAACAAAACTATACCCACCATTATGCACTAGCCTATGCTGTGTTTGAGTACAGGAAGGCTGCAAGAGCCTTCATATTTATTATGGACTTATCACATGTAGTAAGGCATAAGATCCTTCAATATATACTACATTAATTGAGGAGAAATCCAAAGGACAGGTACAAAGAGTACTAAACCTTAATAGCCTCTTGACTTATCTTTGACCATGATGTTGATTACAGAACCTAAGAGGAAAGACTGAGAAATAGCTGGAGGAAAAAGAAAAATTACCACTTTAAAGGGAAGATATTGATCAATTTTTTATTTCTACTGAGGCTAAGGAATGATTTTATACTATAGAAGAAAAACTATTTTAATATATGAAAGAGCAGACTGTCAAAATAGGGTATCTCACACAGAAGAAGTTACTAAAGAGGTTGTAATGTATCCCTCCTTGTCAGAAATCATTAAAACAGAATAAAGAAATCAACACATAAGTGCTTGCTAAGACCTCAGCCGAGCCCCAACCCCATGCAGTCCAGCATTGGGGCTGAAAGCGGGAGCTCTCTGGTCAGACTACCCAGGGTTCAAATCCCAGTTTGCCCATTTATAGCCTGTGCAACCTCTGGTACATTACTCTTGAAGCTTGTTTCCTCCTTTGGAAAATGAGGATGATAAGAGTGCTTAACTCATTTAATTATTGTGAGGATAAAATGAGAACATGTATGAAAAGCATCAAGCCTGGTGCTGACATGAGGGACCCGCTCAATAAATCATTGCTATTGCTCTTGTTTCTATGACTCCTGCCTATCTGCAGGTTACTTGCTCAGGGATCTAGTATACCTGATCACAGTCAACAGTGAAGAAATAAACAAAAACAAGTGCTGAGATATCTCAGGTCTCTGCACAATAATAAATGCCCTTTGTTCCCTGAGCCTGCACTCATGCTTCTGACTCATGCTTTGGACACAATTCCTTATAAGGAATTTCTTCTTCAAGTTTATGGAGCAAAATAAGTTTTAGACACAATATCACTTTGATAGAAGCATTTCATCCCAAGGCCAGATTTTGAACATCACCATTGTCTGTATCAGAAATAAACTCGACACTGTTGCTATGATTGACAGACCGGGCCACATGTTAAGTAGGAAAAAGTTAAGCTTGGCCAGGGAGAAAGAAAAATAAGAGACAAAATCTCCACTCCAGAAGTAGTGCTTCTAGAGATAAACACTTCCCACTTCCTAGTGAACATTCCAAGAAGAGCAAGACCAGAGAGAGCAGTGATAGCGCCTGCTGGATTAAAATACAAGATGCCCAGTTGAATTTGAATTTCAATGATAACAATGAGTACTTTTAGTCTAAGTATGCAAATATTACAATATTTGGAACATACTTATACTAAAAAATATTGTTATTTATTTCAAATTCCAATTTAACTGAGTGTTTTTTTCCAATTATAATGACATAATAATTTATTAGTATTTGAATAAGTTTAATTTCCATGGAGAAATACATGCAAAAAAATTTTATAAATTTTAACTCATATATACAAACACCAAGATAAAATCCCCCCCACACACACACACACACTTAGGATTAACTGAAACTCAATTATCAATGCCTAAGTTATTTTCTTGTTTAAAACCAGCTAGAAATGTTGACTTTATATAAATGTAAGAAATTCCCTGTATTGTGATCATATAGTGTCAAGATATCAAAATTTTTATTTCAAATTTTTAAGAGATTAGGTATATATTATTAACAAAGATACATAGAGAATTCATACAAATATATAGTAGATCCCTAGAAGAATGAGGAATGTGGTCATGAGGTGGTGCCTGAAGTCTAGCACTCCTGTTTCGAACTGTTGTATTATAACTGAGTATTTTAATGTGCTAAAATCTAGCAACCCTAGACATGATATAGGGAGTGCACCTCCTGAACTGGCTGAGGCCAGCAGTGAACTATGTATACTGAGAAAACCAGAGTGATCCCCAGTCTCTGACTGGTAGACAGGCTAGAAAGAATTAATTCCAGGGAAAGATGGGAATCCTGGAGCCTGGATAAGACAGTCCAATGTAAAAAAAACTTTAGCCTAACTGTAAGGGGTGAAGAGGTCTCCTTGGGCAAATTAGCTTGTCTTGTTAACAGGATTTTCAAGTCAAATAATCCAGTCTGTTTGTAGAAAGCTCACTGTATTCAAAAGCCAAGTACATGCAATCCATGGTTGGCAGAGCTGTGTAATTGCACCCATTTGTCAAAACTCTAGGAAGACTTCATGGAAACCAAGTGTCCATACCACACACTCCCGAGTACACAGTACTATGGCAGCACTCAGTCCCCAAAACAAACACCAATCCTTCTGTCTCTTTCTAGACTGTGAGCTGCTCAAAAGCAGGGACAGAGACTGATCTACCTGAGAAGCCACCATGTCTGACCACCATACGTACAGCTGGTCAACCTACACAGCTTCTGTAAGGGAATTCCTAACAAGAAGGTGCTGAATAGACTTTATTGGGAATAGGTCAGAAAATAGGGGGAAAAATATGAAACCCATTCTTTTTCATTCTTTTCAAGAGACTAGATATGTTTATTTGTACAAGTTTCATACAAAAACACACCTATGTTCACAGGAGATATATGTATATATAACAGTAAGATAAACATCAAAGATCTTTTTGAGGGTTGTTTAGCTTTTGTTTTGTTGTTTGTTTTGTTTGTGTACTGGGATCAAACCCAGAGGTACTTATCTCTGAGCCACATCCCAAGCCCTTTTTATTTTTTTAATACCTTTATTTTTTTATTTTTATGCAATACTGAGGATCAAACCCAGAGGCTCACATGTGGTAGGTAAGTGCAATCTACCACTAAGCCACACCCCTGCCCTTATGTTTTATTTTGAGATAAGTTCTTGTGAAGCTGCTTAGGGCCTCAGTAAGTTGCTGAAGCTGGTTCTTCTGCCTCAGTCTCCCAAGTTGCTAGGATAACAGTGTATGCCACTGCACTTGGCTTTATTGAGTTTTACTGGTTTTGTTTTATTTTGTTTTTGTTTTTTAGGGACAGATGAAGGAAGAGGTCCACATGTACACAATGATATAAAAATACAATTGTATGTAAGGGCTTTAAGGATGTGTTGATATGTGCATGTCAGGTATTACAGAACACACAAGAGCCTCCTTAAAGGAAGTGCAAAATACTAGGTGACAACTCAACCTCACCTCTTCTAAAAATACACAGATCTCTGTGGCACTCAATCCTGGAAAATCAACTTTCAATAACATCCCTGTTGTGTTAATGCAACTGTAATACAACATCCCTATCTATTCACTTTTTTACAGTGTCCACAGGAATCCACAAATTGGGATATAGTAATGGTTCTCATGGATGACATCATAGAAATAAAAATAAAACACTCTTGAAGCCTGAAACTACTTCAGGAAAATCTCCACTCTCCCCGGGAGCCCTGGGTTCAATCTCACAGACCCCCATTCATCCACATGTACCAGTATCTCATCTTACTGCATTCCTTCTCTAAGCATCTCCCCAAAATGTCCTTCACCTATCACTGCCCACCCCCACAATCTTTCCTCCTCATAGATTACTGAAGTAGCCATTGACTGCTTAAAAGACCATGGGTAGCACCAGTTGCAATGGCACACACAGGTAATTCCAGCAGCTTGAAAGGCTGAGGCAGGAGGACCGCAAGTTCAAAGCCAGCCTCAACATCTTAGCAAGGCCCTAAGCAACTCAGCAAGACCCCCCTCTAAATAAAATATTTTAAAAAGCTGAGGATGTTGCTCAGTAGTTAAGAACCCCTGGGTTCAATCCCCAGTACAAAAAAAAAAAAAAAAAAAAAAAAAAAGAAAGAAAAAAAAAGACCATGGGTATCATAGTCCATCCTCCTCTATGTATTTAATGCATATATTGTGTGTGATCTCCAGTACCCTAGGAGCTAGGCATGGCTGAGAAAATATTAAGAATTTCTGTTTACATTTAATTTTACCTCACCCACTTTGATTTCTAGTTTTTTGTGTGCTTTATAACAAACACTACAAATTAAGCAGGATACATATATAATGATGCACTAAACAAACATCCTGGTCACTGGTATTCCAGTTCCACAGGGCTGCATAATAAACTGCCTCATAACTCAGTGGCATAAAGTAACAGTTTATTATGCTCACAGATTCTGAAGGTTAGGAGTTAGAATGGGACACAACTGGGATTGGTTAGCTCTGTTCTATAACTTTTGGAGCCTCAGCTGGGAAGAAGCAAATACCTGGGAAGTAACTTCTGGGTGCTGAAACCATCTGGAACTTCTTAACTTATATGGCTGCCACCTGGGCTCAGCTAGGATCATTGGTCAGAGCACCTACGCATGGCCGCACCTGTGCTACCTCACAGGTGGAATATCCAGAAGAATCAACGAAACCAGGTGGAAACTGTATGGCCTTTTCTGACCTAAGCTCAGAAGTCCACATAGCCTCCCTTTCTCCATACTTGATTAGTCAAAGCAGTTATGAGACTGCCCAGATACAAGGGGAAGAGGAACCAGGCTTTCTGCCCCATGATGAGGAGCATCAGGGCACACTGCAGAAGAGAACGTGGGATACAGATACTGTTACTGTCACCTTTGCAAAATGATCTGTCCCAATCTGCCTGTCTGCTCTGAGATCTCCTCCTCACCCTTTCTCTGCACTGCTAGGTGTCGCAGGGAGCAAAAGCCTTGCAGACCACATTTCCAAGGCTCTCTTGCCAAATAAATTCTGGCTAATTTTAAACTGGACATACTGCCAAGAGACTGGGGAGGTGTTGAAGAGAGGTAAAGCTCGAATATATCTTCCCCCTTTCTCTCTGCTTTGGTCGACGTCTCCCCAGTGGCTATTGGTTTCAGTTCTCTGCTACACAGTCACTGGTCTTTCCAGCTCCCAATGGACAATTTCTACCTTGTTCCCCATGACCCAAAAGTTCATGCAGCCTTTCTGCTCTGCTGATCTTGGGTTGTGTATGGGGTTGGCCATGCTCTGTTTAACTTTTTACCTCTTCTGATACCTTTTAAACTACTTTCCAATGTTAAATTCTCCTTTTCAACAGTCTGGTATAGGCTCTGTTTTCCTGACTGCTTAATAAATATACACAGATTGGAGATAAATATCACAAAATATTTTATTGATCAAAATGAGGGATTAAAGACATGTGTAGACCACTAATGTGATTTACAAAGCCCTGGAATGGGAGTCAGATTGCCTGGGTTCTGGCCCAGGATCAGGCACCAACTGTATACTTTGATATTTACTTAGCCTATAAGTCTTTGTGTCATCAGCCACACAATGAGTTGTCCCTATGGACACCAATATTCTATGATTGTTATCTTTCAGATATAATCTGTCCACTAGATCCAGGCTTAACCTGCACTGACCTTATTTCTCAACATCTCACCTTGGCCCTAAAAAAAAAATCCAGTACAAATGAAGACAGTTTGCTACGTGACACATGAAGGATGTTGGCAAGGCTAGGAAGTGCCAGAGCTAGGTCCATGGCAGCTGCTGACCACTGAGGTTTCCCCTCAGGTGGAAACAGAGAGGACAGGGCCAGCACATCAGGTCAGCAGGACAGCTCCATTTGCCATGTGCTCAGAGTTGTTCTGCCTCCTCAACTCTAAATGAAAGCATGACAACCGCTATAATTGGACCCTTTGCATTCTAACCCCATCCAGGTTCAGGGGAATCACTGGGGGATATTCACAACTATATGAAAAAATATTTTTTTAATCTTTGAAGGGAAAAAAATATCTTAAAGATATACAAGGAACACAGTTTGTTGCAAAAGTGAAGAAAAGTTTTGCAACTGAGCCTGCCAGTTACATCATCACAGGGGATAACTTGCCCTTTAGAGAAATGCCTCTATGATAGAGCTGACAGAAAGACGGACAACTTCATGCTGGTGCATCTTTTTTCCTTTCAGGTGCATATAAATCATCCTTTACCCAAATGTCCATACCCAAAGAGACTCTGTCTCCTTCCTGTTCCAGGAGAAGAGGATTTAACAAAATTGATTGTGGATTCTTAACAAAACATCTTTTAAGAAAATGAAATACTACAAGAAACTAGCAACAATTTGACCATATATTTTGAGCCCATAAATTATGTTCAATCGAATATCATTTGAGACAAATGAGCTATGTTCAGATCTAGCATTCTTTGGTAGCAGAGAGATTTTCGAGTTCTTTCTTCCTTGTAAGCTGGATTTGGCCTGTAAATAAACCTATGTGCTATTCAAACACAATTTGGTAAAATGCTATTTTAGAACCAGACCTTGAAGTAACATTAAAGATATAGAAAGGTTAACAGAAAGGACAAAGATGCTGAAAGGTTAAGGAAAAGGACCCAAGTCTCACCCACACCAGCAGCAGGTTTAGGGTCTTGCCTCAATTGTCTTGGCTCTGTTTGAACAGGGCAGAACCTGCAAGGCATTCAAACCCCAAACTTTACTTTGATGATTTGAAAGAGCAAGAAACAAGCTGAACTAGTTCTAACTGAAGCAAAATGTACTTATTCTATTTAGCTAAAATTAGATATGCATCTGAATGATATTGAGAGCTGGGTGGAATTCATCATGCACACTGGAGCAGCTTTCTTCATTTAACTCCACATTCAAGCCTGTATAGAGTATATACTTTGAAACTATGAAACATTTATAAAAAGGCAAGTCAGAAGTTTCAGTTAACAAACAAGAAGCAATTCCATTCAGTGCACCTACTGTATACAGTGCACTTTTCTTGGTTCCATACAGAATGTGAAGATAACAAGACAAAGCCTGATCCTCCAGAGGCCAATATGGTGGAGTCTGATACATATATTAATGACTTGGAAACAAGATTTAGTGGTGATAAGTGCCAGCAGGAATACAGAGTGATACATAAGAATGCTACAATGGGAAATGTGTCCCCCATTTGAAGGACACGGGAGGTTTCTTAACAGGAGATGGGAGTCCAGTGGGCCCTTGAAGAACAGTTAGCACTTTGACAAAGCTGGGGTAGAGGGCTGGGCACTACACCAGACCAAAGGAACGGCTTGAGCAAAGCCAAGGAAGCCTGTCAAGCGTGTGCACTTGGTACACAAATGAGCCAGAGCACAGGAGACAGAAGACAGCAGCACAGTGGGGCAGGAGACTGCAAAGGCCGGAAAGAGCCAAACCAGGATGCCTAGGTACCTCGCAGAGGGACACAAAACTTCATTCTGCACATGACAATGAGCCATTAAAGGTTTCAGAGGAGGCAGATGTGATCAGATCTCTGATTTAAAAGACAACTCGTGGCCATTTGAGTTGTGTTCTTTAAATCCAGATTCTTCAGGGAAATTTTTGTAAAAATCTCTTATCAGAGCAATAACTCTTTCTCTCCATCACAGGTGCCCTGAATGCTCCTACCCTCATTCTGTTTTAAAAGCCTCAGTGTGAAAACAAGTGCCTTATTCTCCAAGTCGCTGCCTCCAACTGTTCGTTCCGTATGGACTCTGGATGCCCGTGTGCTCACATCTGTCTGCCCAGCAATGAGCTGCGATATCATGAGAAAACCTGGAGTGTCTCCTCAGGACCCACCAGTAAGCCCATGAGCCACAGAACCTGACTTCTGTTTTCCTGGAAACACACACAGCAATGAAGATCAAGAGGGTAAATGTTTATATGGAAGGACAGCACCTATGTCCCTTAAACAGTTCCTTTCAAAGGTATCTTATTCCAGAATTTCTTTGGACTCAGAATCAGAGGTCAAAATTCTCCCTCAAGTCCTATAAGTAAAGATTTTGAATTTCTAAGAAAGTCCTTTCTTCCTCTGCCTTCATATTTCCATGTGTCCAAAGATTCAATTTATCTAGAGTGAAAACTCTGATGCCCGTGTCCCCAAGTTAAGGAAATTTCACTACCTTTTTTTTTTTTCTTATAGGCATAAAAAATGAATTAGATTAAAATTCACATTGAGCAGAATATGTGAATAAGAAAGGGGTGGAGACCAGGAAAGACAAGGTCAGGCCACACTACCCACCAGTGAACCTCACCATCAACCTTCATCTGCTATTTTCTTGGGGTTTTGTAATTTATGTGACACACCAGCCAGTCACCCATTGGAAGCCAGCCCCCAACAAATACAGCAGCTAGTACTTTCAAAGTAATGCAGGATATGGGAAGAAAAGCACCCAGGGCATGTGGAATGAACCACACCCAGGTGTGTGTGTACACACACCGACACAGGCAAGCATCAGAGACAGACAGAAGCTTCAACCATAAGGAACTTCTGAGTTGTCTTTCAGGGGGAATTAAGCAAAGAAGCACCCAATTAACTTTTCCACTGAGCCCCATGGAGATGGACGGCTAAACCACACCACCACCTGAGGGCCTCCTCCATGCCAGCCTCTGAGAAGCAACTTGGCTCCTCCCAGGGTCAAGCTCCTGCTCCCTCCCACAGCCCCGTCTCCCTGTGGAAGGAAGAAGTGAGAACCCCGCAGGTGTGATGCTCAGCTCCTACAGGACTACCATCTCCTACAGGACGAGGTGGGGAGCTGGAAGTCTATCTTTGCAGATGCTCCCCAGGGCCAGCTCCCCAGACAGAAGTCATCTCTCTCACCTCTCTTATCTCTCTGTTTTTGTTGTTTTATTATTTTATTTTTAAAATTGACAGGTAAAATTGTAAGTATTCATTATGTGCAACATGATGTTGAGGAACAGTAAATCTAATTAGTTGAACATTGCCTCACATAGTTATCCGTTTAGTGGTGAGAACACAACATTAATCTATTCTCATATGTCAAGAAAATAATACATTATTATTAACTACAGTAATCATATTATACAATAGAACTCTTGAATTTATACCTTTTAACTCAAATTTTATGTCCTTTGGCCAATATCTCTCAAATTCCCAGGCCCTGGTAACCACCATTCTATTCTCTACTTTTATGAGATCAAGAGGTTCAGATTCCACATGTGAATGATATCACATAGTATTAGTCTTTGCGTCTAACTTATTTCACTTAACATATATAATGGAATACTATTCAGCCACCAAAAATAAGGAGCACCGGGATGTAGCTCAGTGGTACAGCACTTGCCCAGCATGCACTAGGCCTTGGGTCCATCCTTAACACTGCCAAAAATTAAAAAAAAAAAAAAAAAGAAGAAGAAAATCCTGTAATTTGGAACAACATACACAACCCTCTCATCTCTCTTAATGATAATCCAAGGTCTATGGATGCCTGCCTTCAGCAAGCTCCCCATTCTGAATCCTCATGGTATATTATAACCTCCTAATGGGAAAAAAGGAAAGGGAGAGGTGAAAACACAGGTTAGGCAAATTACAAACTCTACCGAGTATTTCACAAGAATTTATATGCGCAGAGTCTAGGATTGCTGTGTCCAGTGTGGATACTATTAGACGCATGTGACTATTTAAATTTGAATTGATTTAAGTTCTCCAGTCTCACTAGTCACCTGTGGTAGTGCTATTGCATTGTACAGCAAAGATACAGAGCATTTCCATCATGGCAGAATTCCATTGGGCAGTGCAGGTCTTAAGGTTATTAGAAAGAGGTTTGTTTGCACCTTAGATTAGGAATAAAATGTACTGTTTGTTATAAAGTGAAAACAGCACTAATTAGGATTAATTCTAGCCCAGCTTTACTAATAAGGGACTAATAATGGCAACCAGATCTGTGAAAATAAGGGATGGGACTGGACAGGTGATCCCCAGAGTCTTACCTAACAGAAGAGGAAGAGACAATAGGGTACAATGAGAAAAGCAAAAGCACTGAATTCACCAGAGTCCAGTCCAAACCTCAGCACAGCCCTGGGGCCCAGGGGTAAGTCACCTCATCTTGCCTGGCCTTCACCTCCTCAGCTCATAACAGAATCATACCATCTATCTCAGAAATCGAACAGTATATTTAAAATATATTCTAAATTGCTGTTTGTGGCAAAACACTAACCAAAAGCTACGTGCTGCCCTCATAGGTTGAAACATGCAGAATGCAGCATCTTACAGCACCTCCTTTTCTCCTTATCCCTATGATGGTTCTCCATCAGCAGCTGCCCAGGACATGGCTCGGGCATGTTCTCCTTATACCATATCTCTCTCCTGCTGGCGATCTCTTAAGCAGGGTTTTGGTTGCCTGTGTTTGGCAAACCTGGATCCTCTTCCTCCTTCTTCTCTCTCTCCCCACCCACCCCAAACACAACAGGAAGGGAAGAACCAATTACTTTAAAGCCACCCATAAAATACACCATTGGAATTCCTCCTTGGCTTTGATGGGGGCGGGGGGCGGGGGAGACAGTTACAAAGACACCATTTATTGAAGTCCTGCTTATCTGTAGCACTTATTTGGATCAAGGGAATTAGCTTAAGAGAAAAGAAAGAGGTACTAACAAAAAGGAAGAAGGGTAATAAAATACACACATTTGGAGAAGCTTTAAAAATACTTAGGGATTCTTATTCTTCAAATACATCTGCAAGCGTGAATTAATGTAGTCAAGGCTAATAAACACTTGAGTGCGAATGAGATCCTGAGTAACAAGACAAGAAGAATTGGGTGGGTTGTTGGGAAGGTTTCCTAGGGGAGTTCAAAACTAAGCCAGACTTTTAAAGAGTCTAGCAAAAAGGAGAGAAGAAGGCTTTCCAGGAAGGGAAACTATCAACACACCAAGGCGCAGAGACAGGGAAAAGAGGACTTCAGACAGGTGAGTACCTGGGGACCATGGAAAGAGTAACACAGAGGCAGGGGCTGCCAGGGTGAGGCCCAGGCAGGAGGGAAGTCGGGAATAAAGAGCTTCATGGGGAATTTCCTTTTGCTAATGAGTGGTAATGGAGAGCCACTATGGATTCTTGAGCAGAGGAAAACAGTGTTTAATGAAGACAATTCCAGCAGCTGTGTGGAGGATGGAGGCGAGGCACTGGGGAAGCCAGCTAGAGTCCTGCACTAAGCAGGAGCCATAGAAATGGAAATGAGGATCAGAGGAAACCATAGAGGAAGAACTGGCAGAGATTGGTGTAGACTGCAAGTGGGGGCTTTTAGAGAGGGAGCCAGTGGGAACAGGTGCCAGGACAGTGTGCCACTGGCAACAATAGAAATGTTGAGGAAGGGTGGCCATTTAAACAGAAAGGGATAGGAACACTGGGTTGTTTTTCATTGTTGTTGTTGGGCTTTTTCTTTTTTTTTTTTCTTTTTGCCTTTAACATTTTCCAATAGCGGGAGAAGGTGCCAGGGTAGATTTTTCTATAAACCACTAGAGACATAATCAGGATGCTGGAAATGTAGATTTCAGAGCCATCAAAATCAGTTTGTAACTGAAACCATGTGAGAAAATGAGCCTTCAAAAGAGTGGAAGACTGAGAAAAACAGAACTGGGCACTAGCTTATGCCTTGAGAAAACGTGTGTTTTAGTCAGCTTTTTCACCGCTGTGACGAAAAGACCTGACCAGAACAACTGTAGAGCAGGAAACATTTATTTAAGGGCTCACGGTTTCAGAGGTCTCAGTCTGTGGACAGCTGCATCCATTCCTCAGGTCTCAAGGTGAGACTGAACATCATGGAGGAAGAATGCAGCAGAGGGAAGTAGCTTACATGATGATCAGAAAGCAGACAGAGAGGTCTCCACTTGCCAAATACAAATATATACCCCAAAGCCATGTGCCATGACCCACCTCCTCCAGCCACACCCCACCTGCCTCTAGTTACCACTCAATTAATCCCATTGGGGGATTAATTCACTGATTGGGTTAAGGCTATAACCCAATCATTTCTCCTCTAAACCTTCTTGCATTATCTCAACCGTGAGTTTTTGAGGGAAACCTCACATCCAAACCATTATGGTGGCTATGTGAAGCCAAGACATATAGCAGAGGTCCTCAACCTCAGCACAGTTGGCATTTGGGGCCAGTTACCTCTACGTTGCTGGGGGCTGTCCTGCATATGGTAGGATGTTTAGCAATACCTCTGGCCTCTACTCACTGGACAGCAGTCTCCTTCTCTCTCATCATGACAATCAAAAGTGTCTCCAGACATTGCCAATGGCCCTGAGAGGCAAAATGGCCCCCAGCTGAGAGCATTCATATAGAGGTAGTAATAATGACATACATTTGTTGAACATTTACAGTGTGTCAGGAACTGTTCTAAGTGCTTGATAAGTACTAATTCACTAAATTCTCAAAATAACATTTTGAAGGAGCTGTACTATTAACATCCCATTATCCCCAAATAAGGAAACTAAGATTCAAAGGTTATGTAATTTTTCAAAGGTCCCACCACTAGGAACTAGCCACGCCAGGCAGATTGTCTACACAGCCTTCTTAACAAAAGGCTCTACTGTGTTTTTGTAGAAAACAGGACTCATATGTGAAAGAAGACATATTCTACAGAGTCCATGGGGGCTGGAGAAAGAACGTCAGGGGAATGTGTGAGAGCCCAGATGCATCAGGCCTGAGGTACTGAGAAAATGCCGGTCCTGTCCAAGAAATGGGAACCTCAGAAATGGGGCTAGAGGAAGAGAATAAATTTTGGCTTGGATCAATTAATATTTTAGAGTGACCACATTGAAAACAGCCATGAAGAAATAGTGAGAAAAGAAAAAGAAAGGTGGGGGTGATCTCATGAAAATCAAAGGAAGATGAGTAGAACAAAGAAAAGGGACCCCAGGGTAGAAGCGAAGAGGGAAGGGGAAGAACTGGGGAGTGATATTGGCAAAATCATATCACTATACCATATGCATGTACAAATATGTAACAATAAATCCCACCATTATGTACAACTATAATGCACCCCCCTAAAAAAATTGGAGAAAAGAAAGAAAAAAAAAAGGAAAGAGTGGAAAGACAGGATTTCATGACATCAAGGATAGTAGGAAGCACTGAGTGTGGCAACAAACCCCTAAGGAAGAGATGGATTGACCCAGGAGCTAAAGGCCCTCTGAAGATTCCAGCAAACAAAAGAAAGACATGAATGTTTATGTTGAAAAGAAAATAAGCATGGACATTACATCAGAGAATGTTGGTTTCCCCAGTAAAGTGTGATGAGACCATCTGCTGTGAGGAGGAATGTTGTACAGAGAAAGAATGCTCAGAGAAGTGCTGTTTCCAGAGCTGGGCAGGTAAAGGCTGGTGATCTCAAGGCCAGAGATGATGGATTCTGTAAGGAAGGACTCAAGCAGTCCAGGTAAACTCACTTGTGCAACTTTCTTCATCAGCTTTTAGTAGCATGAGTGACAAAACAGAAAAAGCAAACAGGATGCCGAAGAGGTAGATCAATAATGGAGAAACTGGACTAGAGTATGATAAAAGGTAAGGTGCAGAGCAGGGGCGAGGGAAGGAACAGGGGGGACTCCACATGGACGAGACAAAGGCCAGGGATCCAAGTGAAGTGAGGGAGAAAAGCTTGTAGCAAAAGAAGGGAGAATGCAGTTCTTAGGGGAGCGGGTGAGAGAGACTACAATTTAGAGAAGGAGTACGGCTGGAGATCTGGAAAGAGGTGTGATGTAGACAAAGAGGAGCTCATCTCTGCTGGCAAGTGTTCGATGTGCGATGGGGATGTGCAAGAACCCTTGAATCCAACATATTAAAAAATGTCGTTAGTGTACATTTTGAAATAAATAGCAGAAAATGGAATAAAGAACAACGATGTTGTCCTTTTTAGCTGAATAACTAAATAAGCACTTGCTCTATAAAAATTAGACAAAGTTCTTCCCCTCTGGGCAATCCACTTACAATGAAAAATGTAAGAACAGCTATTTCCACAGCATGAGGAGTTGTATGCATAAAATTACAGGGTTAAGAGTATTTATTTAATCAATCCACCACATCTTCTAGAAACATGAGTCCAAGGGAATGGCAAAGGAGAATGGCCAGGAGTTTCAAGGAGTCAGGCACGGGCTTCCTCCTCTCCAGTGGATGTTCAGGAGTGGCTTGCTGAGAGGATGGATGCATGGCTCTTTCACACAGGAGACAAAGGAGCAGGTGTGGGGGAGACGGCAGAGGGTCTGGAAGAGCAATTCTCAAACCTGGCCATGCCTTAACCACCTGGGCAGCATTTCAAACATACTGGTGCCCAGTGCATTATTAATGCCCTTAGGAACATTCCGTAAAGTTTCTCATACCCTGGGAAGAAATGGTTTCTCATTCAGATTCTCATTTTCTCTCTGTCTCTCTCTGTCTCTCTCTCTCTCATACACACACACACACACACACACACACACACACACACACACTCACACTCACACACATGTACAGAGCTGGCTCTTTCACACAGCGAGCGGCAGGGAGCGCGGCTTTATTTGGCAGCAGCTCTGTCCTCCAGCTGCATCTGGGCTTGAGCCCAACTGCACCGAGGAACCAGGCAGGAGCAGAGGGAGGCTCCTCTTGCCTCCATACCCACCTCATCCCCACCCTTGATTTCAAATACCAAAGGGAGATCAGGACCCAATGCCTTAAATGTGTACCATCCCTTCTCCTATGGAAACAGAAGGGTTTCATAAAGACCAATACTTCCACCAGCCTGCTGCATTCATTTTGTATAGAATTAACCCTAAATTGCCTATGCTACTAGTAGGTACCACGGTGCAAAGAAACTAAAACCAGGAAAATTTCAAAATTGATTTACATTTGCCATTTGAATGCTTGACATTCTGTGAACTCACCATGTTTAATTCCTTCCCAAAATGTCTGTTTGCCACCATTTACAGGCAGAAGTTAGACAAAGAGATGTACACAGAGCAAATATCTGCTCGGCAGAGCACTGGATTGTCATAGTGACTGTAACACCCAAGTAAGCCCTGGAGGGCTGGCAGGCAGGCAAGCTGGCTGACCTCCACGAAGAGGTCGCAGAGACTCCCCGGAGTCCAGACTGAACTTCCCAGGGTGGCAGAGCAGCTGTCGCTTTCTGACTCTCCCCCAGAAGTGTGCCAAAACTGCTGCTGACTCCCTCATTGGCCAGCCCGGGAAGCAGGAAGGGGGAGGCCAGCACTGTCCCTCCCTGGGGAATAAGTTGCACAGGCGCTCCGCTCCGTGCCCTGGGCTCCTCCAGCTGTCTCTGAAGAGGATATCTCCTTACAACCCGTTCACCCCTACCTTTGCCCTCTACTGTTTTCTTCCTTACCCTTTCTCTTCCTCTTCCTCTCCCTCCCTGCTTCCACACGCCCCCTCCTCTCCCCTGACACAGTAAGTGGAGGAAAAGCCAAAGAACTTGATTGAAGCCACTATCCTGAATGGGGCACATTCCTCTCTTCGCATTTACCAGTCATCAATGTCTGTCCTGTGCTCTCTCCTCCTGTCTCTCTTCCACCTCTCCCTCTTTCCCTTGGTAGTGGCTTATGTCTTTTTGTGGGTCCCAGTTTAATGCTTAATACATCTTAAGTAGAAAATGGTTATTAAAAGAATAAATAAAGGAAAATTAAAATTTAAAAAAATACATTTCTCTCTCTCCTTGAATCAGTCATTCTCTCTAAACCTCAAGACTCCTAGCCCCAGGGTCTCTGCATGATCCCACTAGACACACCCAGCTTCAGGACTTATTCTGAAATACCCGATTTCCTGAGGTCATCCCAAGCACCAGATTCCACGCACTTGGCTCTGTCTCCCTCACAAGCAGAAAAGAAAATACCCAGCCTCTCTATTCCTCCTCTGTGGGTAAGAGCGCTGGTGGGGGACCATGAGGGACGGCTGGGATAGGCATGTACCTGGGAGAGAGAGGAGAAGATGGCGAAGGCCAACACAGATCATCACTTTTTTTCCCTGCCCCATGAGAAATTGCCAGCATTACTCACAGGACATGGACAGGAGGTGACGGAGCTTGGTTCCAGGTGCTTTACATACTTGACCTCATTTAACCTTCACCTAACTAACATTTGACAGAAAAAGAAAAGCCAAAGGCCGAAAAAGAAAGTGCCTTACCCGACGTCACTCAATGGCAAGTGGCAAATCCAGGATTCCAAACTCAAGTCCCTTTGACATCAAAGATCTGCTCCTGATTCTCACGGGCTGCCTCTCTGGGAGTGGTAATAGGGCTGCAGCCTTTGCTTCCAGACTCCAACTACTCAAACTCCAGGCAGGCAGCCTAGAAGTCCTAAGGATGCTGGGACTGAGCCGGCCTAGAAAGGCACTGCCTGTCCCCAAGAGAACACAGAGACACATCTCCCACTGTGAGGAGGGCAGGAGGGAATCCACAAAGGTGCTCTCCACTTAACATCAACTTTTGGAGGAGGGGAGAAAGCTCCTATCAAAAATCTTAAGAATTCTCACCTTGGGCTCCCAGAGGAGAATGAATCTCCAGCTGTGACTAGATTTTGTTCACAGAGCTCAGACAAGAGTCCTGAAGTCTGTTAGGGTGTACAGTCATGCAGCTGACACAGTAGAGAGAATAAATAACACTAATAATCCTTCATTCCCACATGATCTGAATACATTCACCTCTCCCAAAGTGCTTGCAGCCCCCTCCTCATGTGGTACTGCTGGCTGCGGTGTCTGGGCCAGATATCAGTGCTCCCACAGCACTGGGCTATACCACCTCAAAGACTCCTTCAATCCTGCCTACTTCTCCAGACACCTCTGTCCCAGTCTCAGCTTCAGGTCTGTCAGCTCTTGGGAGAAAGGCCATAAGCCTGATCCCACAGCAAGGAGGCCCCATACTTGGCTTCTGACCTTCATAGATATTCTATAAATGAATCCATGGAAGAACATAGAAGTATGGGCTTCAAGGAAAACTGTCCCCCAAGGGGCCCACCTTCTGGAGACAAGTTACTAGAGGAGCACCTGCCAGGGTGTGGTCTGGACGTGTAGCCTAAAGTCAGGCTTCTTACCCTGGAATCTGTGGATGGGTTTCAAAGATTCTAAACCCTCTAACAGGGGAGGAGGGGTCCGCGCAAAAGTGGATTTTTCTGGGAAGACGACCAAACCATACATTTTAGAAACTGTCAATCAAGTAGCTATGTGGCTTAGAGGTAAAGGGAGAAAGCTAGAGGGGTGGCAAAGATAATATGGGTGATTGGGTAAGGGGTGGCAGAATGGCCCCTTGTTGTCAACAGGGCTGTTCCCATGCACCACAGCTGCACAGCTGACCTGGCAGAGCAGCCACCCTCTCAGGGGCTCAACCTTCTTCTGCTCCAACACGAGAAGCAGACACCGGACTTCACTGTTCCCACAGTGTTGAGCAGGTACTGAAGGCTGGGTGCAAGCTCCCCTGGTAAGACCAATGGAAGGTCTAGAGCACCATCCTAGCCAGCAGCCATTCACACCATTTTGAGTTCCATCTATTTAACTTACCCCATTCTCCCTGTTTTGAAGGTAGATCAGGGGAAGCCAAATCTAAAACTGACCTTGTTTTTCCTTAACTACTTAGATCAATTTCCTGCAGCCTGCCAAGCCTGTCCTTCACACAGAACCACAGGCCGGATAGAATATGTTCTTCAAAAAGATATTTTGATGGTTACTATGCATTGGTCTCTTCAAGGTGTTGTTAACTATTTGGTTCGATGTTTTTTCAACTTACCATTTATACTCAGGAGTTTGGAATTTCCAACCACCATATCTTTTTTAGAAAAGATTATAAACTGGCCCTCAGATATTTTTCCAGTCCTCCACAATTTCCTAAAATGGCAGCCTTAGCACTGCAGTGACCACCTCTTTTTTTAAAGATATTTAGAATCCATTATTAAGACCTGAAGTTGTTTATTATATTCTCTGTAATCAATATTCTAAAATCCTCTCTAATTTCAAATTGCTTTTATGTTCCCTAACTCATGCTAGAATCCAGACACCCCCCCACACACACATAAAATCACACACATGCGTACAAACAAGGAAACTGTATATTAGTGACTAGTTGCTCGTTTTATTTCTAAGAAATTAAAGATAGTATTATATCTCTTGCCCTTATGGAGATGAGTTTTACTGCTTTACCTTTACTGGTTCCTGATGTAAAGTTTTTATTTCCTAATCACATTTTCTGAATATGAAAAGAATATACTTTATGGTGAAAATTTGGGAAAGTAAAGAAAAATATAGAAAGGTAAAATTCTAATAACCCTCTTGCTCCTAAACCCTGTGTCTTTTACACGACACACTGACTTTGCTTTTTCAGGTTCACAACGTTTACCATGTCCGAGCATGTGCACCTGCCCACTGACCTGGCTTTTCCTTTGCAAGTAAGCTCTTTGCTGACCCGAGTGGGCGTCCACCACTCACACTCTTGCCTCCACAGCAGCAGGCTACTCTCCTCACGTAGCTCAAGGCACAGGCAGAGAAAAAGCAGCCCAGGCCCTGGGTTCAGAGAGGCTGGGCTTGAGTTCCAGATCTTTCTTTGTCTTGACTGTCTAATTCTGGACAATTATTAGAGCATTTTGTACCTCAACTTTCTCATCAATAAAATGAGGATAATAATTCACACCCTGAATTCCACCTAGTAGATCCTTGCGAAGATCAAATAATGCATGGGGGAAAATATATATATATGACAAAGCTTTTGATAAACTCCAAAGCACTTCAGAAAAATAAGCACCTGTTTTCATTGCATTCAATGTGCTTCTGTCTTTGCGTCTGTTAATTCTTTCACTGAAGACCTTCCTTTCTCAGATTTTATTTGTTTCCAGTTTTCCTTATAGCTCTTCATTTTATCTTTGTTCTATCAGTTCATGATGACTTTGTCCAAGGCTTGCTTCGAGCTTTGAATCTTTCATTAATTGATTCCTGTTTATAGGTATCTCGGCATTTTGTTGTTGTTGTTCTAAGAACATGTTCTCTACAAATATTCTAAAACCATGTCACCTTATGGCCATATTTCCTTCTTTTGCCAGGTATGACCTGAAGAGACTCTCAAAGAAGTCAATGTTAGTGTCGATCTGGAAGCCTCTCATTCAATACCAGCTGCAGGTTCCACACATGGCTCGCGTAGGCATCACTCCTCCACCACCCGGACTGGCTTGGATGAGAGTAGTTGCAGGGTGGGGAGCAGGGGCAGCCACAGTAATGAATACTTGTGGAATGCTTACTCTGTGACAAGGACTGGTCGAAACAAAATAACTCAGTTCATGCTCACAGTAACTGGAAGAAGCCAGACCTATCAGTACCCTGTTTTATAAATAAGGAATCTGGGATCACGGAAATGAAGACCCTTTCCCAATAAACTAATAAGGGCCAGAACATTCATCCTGGCAGTCTGACCCCTGAGTTCTTACTCTCAACTTCTGTTTTCCACAGCTGCCACTGTGTTACATGGTAATAAGACAGGATGGAGAAATGGAAGCTAGAAAAACTTAAGAACCCCAACGGTGACAGCAGGCAGCTAAGGCATACAAGTGCTAGGAACACAACCCATGTTGCCCTCTGCACAACTCAGCAGTAATCACATCAATGACATTCCCATGCATTTCTGGAACACTGCACTTGGTGTATCCAGTGGCTAACGAACACACCAGGAGAATGAAGTCCTTCAAATCCTACTGTGCTTCCTCTTCTCCCTATCCTCATTATGTAGAACCAAACATGCAATATGTTCCCTCTAACTCTCTGTCACCCATAAACAATTACTACAATGCAAAGAACTTAAGAGTGTGAGCGCCAGCCACAATGCTGGGCTCAAATCCTGCCTCTGCCACTTGCACTAAGCGGGTTTTAAACTGCTTCATGTTTGGGGTATCCTGATCTGTAAAATACAGGTAATAATTTTCCATACCTCCTAGGGTAGTTTGGAGGGCTAAATTAGGTGATTCACATAGCACTGAGCACTAGGGCTGTAAGTGCTTACAACACAGTAAGCAGCCATTTATTAAATGTCTACAGTGCACCAGCACTCGGTTAGGCACACACAGGGACACAGGGTGTACGCTGTTTCTGCCCTTGAGAAATCACATAAACTAGACTGGAGACACAACCACAGTGCATTCACATCTGTGTGGGGGCTGTGGAGCAGGAAGAGGGTATCGATTCCAGCCTGTGGGGACCAGGAAGACCCAAGAGGGTCCCTGAGCTGGATGGTGAAGGCAGATTAGACGTGAACCACAACAAGTGGTGAAGGCACTGCAGACAGAGCAGAAGGCCTGGAGGGATGACTGCCTTTCACGCTATGCTTTTCCTCGGCTTCTGTCGCCATCTCCATCTCTACTCCTTGGATCATGTAAAGATAAAAGATAAGCCTGGAAAAATAGTTCCATACATAAAACTAGAAAGATTAGTCTTGCTTTCCTTTCTGACAAGCATTTATCAAGTTTTCTAGATAAATACTGTGAAAGAGAACCTGGGAAGGAGACGCAGAACAAAGATTAAAGACCACAGGTCATAATGCCTAGGTGCCACTCTGCCTTCAGAACATGATTACTCCACCATGCTGCCTGCCTTCCCCATTAAACCTCTTCCTCTTGTCACTGGGAGCCAATGTACTGCACTGAAGTCCCAGAATACACGGAAAACCTGAAGCAGAATGAAGCTATTAATAATATTATATGTGTATATATTAAATTTACGGTTTGAGGGGATATTTTTTACATTTTCTCATTTGATCTGCCACACAATTGTCAGCCCTAAAGATGAAATTTTAGAAAAGAAGAGGCATGTTCTGAAAGGTTGTACAACTTGCTAGAGTCACATAGCCAGCCAGCTGGGGTAGGACTGAGGTGGGATCTTGGTCTCTTGGCTATAGGCTGGTACCCCTTCCTCAATATTACCTTGCTTCAAAAATGACTGAAAAGTAGTTTAAAAACATGCATGTGGTAATGTTTAGAAACCAGAATTCTATGTAGCACAAATGGATACTTTCCTTCTTTTGGGTTTTTTGTTTTGTTTTTAAGATTTAAAACAAAATTTTTAGCTATTCATGGACCTTGGTTTTTTATTTATTTATCTATCTTTAGTGCTGAGAATAAAACCCAGTGCTTCACACGTGCTAGGCAAGTGCTGTGCCAGTGAGCTACAACCCCAGCCCAATACCCTCCTTCTTAATAGGAAAATAAAAATGTAGAGGATTTAGGTTTTGAAACATAAATTTATTTTACAGTAAACTGCCCTTCAAGTCAAAAGTTGAAACAGATATTTGAAACAAAGCTAGCTCCCTTGTGTCCTTTAGGGTTCTTACGTTTTTCTAGCTCCCATTTCTCCATTATTATTGTTCCTTTAACAATAATAATGATTCCTATGTATGGAACAACCCAAGAATAAAGCAGAATTCCTGACTGCTACCCTCTTGCTCTTACCGGTAGTCTCTACTCAAAGTAGTAGTTTACCAAAGGGTTTGAGAAAGGAAATAGATACAAGAAAACAGATATAATCTTCAAAATGCCCAAGATTAAATGAGCAGTGAGGAGCGGAGTGACTCCTCACAGAGGAACTACACTCTTCAAGTTCAGAGATGAGGTGTATTTACAGGATGGAAGGAGTTGGTTAAGAGGACGGCACCCAAGCCTCAGCCATGTGTGAAATAAAGGAGATGCTGATTACCAGAGCCATGAATGTCTCACCCCTTCATTCTTATCAAATTAAATTAATGTCCAGAAACTGGCTGTCTAAAAGGGATCCATCTTTCCATTTTAAAACAACTTTGCCTTTTGCCAAAAGCAAAAATGAAGGAACCTAAAAAAAAGTCACTTTAGCTGAATCTTCAAAGTCCATGCTACTAATGAGTTCCTCTACCTAAGATACAAACCTCAGGGCTGGGATGATGCTCAGTGGTAGAGCACTTTCCTACTGGGTGTGAGGCCCTGGGTTCAATCCCCAGCACCATTAGAGAGAGAATACATACAACATAAACCCTCACACCTTATTGGTAGAGGCAGCTCTCTGATTTGAAGAGCCAGAGCTAGAAGTGGAAGATGTAATTTGGAAGTCTGGTTTGCTGCTTACAGTTGTGTACCTTGAGCTCTCTAATCCTCACTCTTTTCATCTGAGAAACAGAAATAATAATAATGTCAGCCTTGTGGTGAGGATTAAATAAGATAAAACATGTTAACATAGCCTACAATATAATGGGCTAAGCATGAGGGACTACTGCCAACTCATGACCACACTTGAACAAAAAGTTGTCTCAAGCAAAAGCAAAGCAACTCCTTATAGGTAACTGTTACATTTGGGCTGACAGCAATAATTATTAGCAGTTTCAGTCCACCATTTATCTTTAAAATAACCTACAAAGCCGGGTGTGGTGGCACCTGTAATCAATGTGACTCAGGAGAATGAAGTAGGAGGATTGCAAATTCAAGGCCAGCCTCAGCAATTTAGCAAGGCCATAAACAAGTTATCAAGACCCTGTCTCAAAATAAAAAATAAGGGCTGGGTATGTAGCTTAGTGGTATTCAATACCCAGAAACACATACACATACACACACACACACACACACACACACACACACACACACACCAAAAAAAAAAAAAAAAAAAAAAAAAAAACCTACAAAACCTGGCTAATCCCAGGACCTTTTTACTCCTTTCCCCCTAATTTCTGTCTCAGAGGCATAAATGCATTTGCATCAATAAAACAAACTCCTTGCTATGGTTACTAAACTATCATTCATGAGTTTCAGTGCCAACCTTGAACTTCATGAAATCAAAGCACTTCATAAATAGGTACAGAAAAAAAGACATTGAGAAGGTGAATAACCATGATCCCATTTATTCCAGAAAGCCCAAGTAAAGAGAAGGCATTTGAGGGATAATAGACAAAAAAAAAGCCTTCATAATACTTGTTCCCAAAGTCAGCATATGAAAAGTGTTACAAAGAAAGGGAACAGAAAAGGAGTATGTGAATAAACAACATGGAAGAGTTGATTTCTAGTTGAGGAGACCAAGCAAGACATCATGGTGGAGACTGCCTTGACATGGATCTTGAGAAACAATGAATTTACATGGAATTTGAAGGGAAGGGGAACTGCATAATTACTGACAAGAGAGAATTTTTTGAAGAAATGTTGTATTGAACACAATGAAGCCCAGACAAAGAAATGAGGCACTAGGAAGGGTATATTTTCATTCTATCAGACTAAAGCTGGTTCTAAAGATACTTCCATCCATTCAGCTCTAGCAAATCTCACCCAAAGCATCCAGAGGTGCGTAGATGGCAAGGAAATGGGAACATAAATGGTATAAGCATATCAACCTTAACTTCAATGCACATTCATTTGTATTACCATCTTTATGGATGATCAGCGTTTTCTGAATGCTGACCATGTGCAGAGAACAAAGTCACATAAAACACAAACCTTGTCCTCATGGAAAAAATGGCAAATCAATCAAAAAACAGAAGTGATTTCCCTCTTACACACAGACTTGAAGAAAACCCATATAGAATCTCTCCCTTCAAAAATCCAAAAGGTCAAATTCTCTCTAACCAGGAAAGATCTTCCAAGTCTAAGCACCTATGTTTGGCCAGGGTAAAATTTTTCTGCAGTCCTTCTTCTTATGTGAGCTGAAGGAAAAATCAAGATACAGACATAAACAAAATAAAATAAGGATTAAATTTTTCTCCATTTTCCCTGAAGCTCAGAAACAATACTGCAGTCTCTACAAGGTGATGTGAGGGAGAGCCACAAACCCTGAAGATACCCATTCTGGCTCCACAGAACTCACCGCAGACCTGATCTGTATAGAAACAATCTGAGGGTAAAGGCTGCAGTGTCTCCATGATCTAGACATTCTGCCTGCACAGGGCCAACCAGAAGCTATTTGGAAATTCAGATCAATGAATACACTTCTTGGTTTTTCCCCAAATATTCAGCACCCACCAAACACCACTGAGTGTCCAAGTCACACTCATACCCCTTCTCTCTCAACTCCAGTGGCTATTAGCAGATGTCCAGAGAGAACACCCATTTGTCTTTTTCAAAGAACACAGATGCATAAATCTGGGTTCTTTCTTGTCTCTGTACATTTAGGTTCACATTTATTTTAAAAAGGGGAAGAGAAAAAGTAAAAAAGGAAGGATGTGAGAAGACTATTAACCCCAGCAGCCTGATAATCAGTGATTAAAGTCACAGTCAGAGAAGAACGGAATCTTAATGCCTCCTACCCTCTTCCTCCTCCTCGTGCCTTTAATATTCCACTTCAGGCACTGAGGGAGGGTAACAGGGCTAGCGAATTCCAACCAGCACCAGGATAATTGCACCATTCACCCCCCTCACTAGTCAATCAGAGTCTGCTTATCCAGCCCCAGTTATTAATAGTTTTCCTACATTTACAGTGTTACAAAGGAATGAAATGAGGCTTTCTCTCCGAAATAAGAAATGGGGCACCCTCAATATGGACTAAGTGGAACAAGGATGTTTGCAGAACTGAGGGCCACTCGCCCTATTTCACAGCCACACCTGTTTCAAGGGTGTCAAGGAAAGCATTCTCCATACACTTCCTAACCTTCAACAGCAGGCCTGTGTCTGTGCTGGGAGAGCTCGGGCACAGGGTGAACACAGCTCTGCTCTTAATTCAACTAAGGGTTCCACCTCTCTTGGTGCTCTCTGTAGGTTAAATCCCCTCATCTCCCCACAATGCATTTGACCTCTGGTCCAGGGATCCCCTACTCATCATATAACAGTTTAACTATGATGGGGCCTCACTGTATATGCCAAAATGCCAGGATCAGATAATGTTTGGAGCTAACAGGTCCCTTGTCAATCATCTTGCCCAGTTGTTCTCAAATATGGCTGGGAGGACTTTTTTAAATGACCACTGCTTGGATCTTTCACTGAGTGACTTTAATTTAGCTCTTTGGGGTGGAGCATGGGCATCACTGGTTTTGTTGGTGTTGCTTAGCTTTTTGAATTTGTTTGTATTTAAGCTCTGCAGACCATCCTGTTATTGAACTAGGGTTAAGGAACACTGCTTTAGACTGTCACAGAAAGGAGAGAATTGAGGTCTAGTATCAATGGTTTGCATGTGGTCACAAAGTAAGCACCACAAGCAAATGCAAGCTTCTGACCCCCAAGACCATTACCTCTTCCACTGTCAGATAAACAGCTGCTGGATAAGCTAAACAAATTAATATTTTAAAATACCCATTGCTTACAAAAGGAATGCCCTGGGCTCTGAAGATATGTGGATGAGTGAATGCCTAGCACTGGCTGACTTAAAGGACATGCATCCCAAGGTGACCTGTGGGGCAGGGCATTGGAAGGAAAGCACTATAATGAGATTCAGTGGACTTGGGATGTGGCTTTACACTACATGGCTAACCTTGGAACTATTTTGAAAGTTTTAAAATGGCATTTGTGGCAGGGATTGGGGGACAAAATAATAACCAAGGTTGACTGTCAGCATTAATGGTTACTATCCTATCACACACACACACACACATGCACACAAACACACACACATACACACACACACACACACACACACACACACACATCTCATGCGTTATTGTACCTAAATTACACAAATTCATTTAATGCATTTAAGGTTATTTTGGCTACTGTTTTTGGTACGTAAGTCACTGCACAAACATATCATATACACACAAGTCTAGTGTGTGGGAGTGCATTTGGAGTGTGTGTATTAAGATACACACAGAATATACTGATCTTTACTGGGCCTACTGTGGTATCTATGTGACCAAACCATGGCCCTACAGGTGGGAGGATTGCTTCAGGGTTTCTGGCCATTTTCACAGAGAACAGTTAGCTGTGGGAAGGAGGATTAAAGGCATCACCGAAGCTTCAGGTGTCTTCAAGATCCTCTTCTCCCAGCTCTGAACAATGAAGTGCTTTTAAACAGTCATTGTTATTTTTAAGTTCCCCTTCTCAAAATGAAACAATATCTGATTTCCTAAGAAATTTTAACTTATTGAAGCACCAAGAGGGTCTATATACAAGTCAATGAGAACTTTCTTCTTTCTGAAGAAAATTATTCACAATCCTAATAAGACAATGAGCACAGACATGGGGGATCGTGTGCCTATATATTGTAGTGTGTCTTTCCTGAGCTGGGTGAGTAGGCCAGAGGGTTAACTAATCAAAACCTTAAATTGGCCTCATCTAAGAAACTCTCTACTACAGGCTTTCTGCTTCCCTACAATACTGGACTCCAAAAAAGGAGGCGGACTAAGATTTCTCTCTGCCTTTCCACAGGTCTAGCCTGGCCTCTCCTCCTCTCCTCTCTCCCCTGACCCCCCAGGCACAGCCTTCTTGCTATGCCTCCAATGCTCTGTGCCTCAGTGAGCCAGTGGTGGACATTTACTCACCCTCAGATCTTCAGAACCATGGTGCTCTCTTTATATACAATGGACCTTTAAAAAATCTCCAGATTGATTTTAGATTCCTTTTGCTAATGACATGAATATAAGCCACAATATACAGAGAAATGGTGAAACTGGAGAAAAAAGGGTAGAAGGAGGAGGAGCAAGAAAAGATGCAAACAAAATTTAGGAAACATTCATTCAAGTCCATCTTCCCTTTAGGCACCAACACTACAATTTAATCAAGCAGTGACCTAGGGCATCTCTCCATTATTTCTACACCTGGGCATCCCCATAAAGCAAAAACTTCTAAAATGTCAGGCTACTCTAGTAAGGCAAGCAAAAAGCGTCTTTAGAATGCCCTGGGAATAACTGAGCTCCTCTCCATCCATCACTCCTCTTTGCCATTACAGAAGGCAGCTAGTGGCTGAACGGCACAGCAACTTTCTACCTCATGACTCTAGAACACACGGGGCTAGGCTGGTCCTTCATTCCAAGTGGCTTGGCCTGGGCTACGATCCAGCTCTCTCCTTGGACACAAATCAACTAACAGCTGTCCCTTTCTTTGTAATGGCCATCAATAAAGTTAGCTGCAATCCAGTGGTCTAAAATGAAAACTATATCATTTGCTCATTCTAGAGACGAGTCTAATAAACAGGACTAGGATTCATCAACTATAGAATCACCAAGGCAGAAATTAGACCCTCTTCCCTCTCCTTTGAAGAAGACCCTGACTTTATTCTCTGGCTTTATCATTTGGAATCTGAATTTTTTTCATCAAAGAAACAGCACGTTCCCATGTTGCTCTTTTTCCTGAGTTAAGGAAGCCAGGAAGAGAAGGAAACTTGCCCTTCCACACCAACCCTCCTCTCCATATGCTCTCAGTCCTCTCCAATCACCTACCTCTCCTCTCCTACAAAACTCCTATTCTTCAAGATATAATTTAAATGTCAACCCCTTCCATGAGGCCCTCCTCAGCTCTCCCTGGCCTCTTCTGTGTAGATCTTGCCTAAGTATGCCACCAACTCCGTGTGCATCTCCTTGTAGCTCCTCAGCTACAGGGAGGCACAGAACAGAGCTAATTCTTTTTCATAACACAATGTTTGATGAATATTGGTTCTTAACAAATATTTATTGAATCACTGAGTAGAGCAAAACATAAACATATATTAAGCTTAAAGAAGAAGACAAAAAAGAAACTAAGGCATTACTAATGAGATAGACTAAGAAGCAGAAGAACATGAAAAGAAAAATAAGAAGGAAAAGAGTCAGCTATGAGAAAGACCAGAATAAGAGCACAGATGGTGAAAAGAGAAGAGGTCAAAGATATATAAAGTGCTAATGTTAACCATGACATATAATTAAGTGCAGGGATGGTGTAGACGTTGATGCATGGTTTGGCAACTCTAGTATCACCTGGGAGCTTATTAGAAATGCAGAATGTTACATCCCACCCCAGAGCTAGTGAATCAGAATCAGCATTTTAACAAGATCCCCAGGTGACTCTTATATGCAACAAAGTTTGAGATGCACTGATGTAGACATTTGAAATCCACAGATAACCTCCACATCTCATTCTAACCAATGGTATGTTACACAAAGCACCAGCACTCAGGACTTACACAACCTTAGAAAAATCACCTACTGCCCCTGGATCTGAGATTCTTCATCTAGTAAATGGAGGTCAGAGCAGATGCCTTCTAAAGTGTCACAGAGCTCCATATTCTCGATCATGTCTAACAGTATAACTTCAACACTTCCTACAGCCACCAGAACAAACAATGAACAGCATCACTGGCTAAGGAATACTGCACTTTCTCTGTTCATTTACTTCATATTTTTGAGTATCTATTATGTGCCAGTCACTACGCTAAGAAGAAATAATTATAAGATGATAAAACATCTCTCTCACCATTGAGAAGCTCACAAACTTCTTAGGGATACATATGAACAATTTAGGAAAAAGTAATGAAAAAAACATGAATACATGCTGACAAAACAAGGAAGCAAAGCAATCACACTGTTTGGGGCAGTTGTGGAGAATTTTAACAAGAGAACAACACCAGCAGTAGGTCCCTTCTCCTCCAACCTCAGGGGTGGAGTGAAAAGAGGAAAATCAAGTGACAGGAGAACATCAAGGAAATAACCATTGGTCCGTGAACACACCTCTCTGGTTCAAAAAATCCCAAAAGTTCACCCACTCAACAGATTTTGTGTAATGGCCACAGACAGACAATTAACAGCCACAAGTGGACCTCAAAAACCCACCTTCTCTGAGTTATGTGTGCTCCCTCTACTGACTATATTCTGTTCTTCCATCTTCAGCCTCCCTCTGGAAAATAATATCAATTCAACCACTAATCTACTCTCCCTGGAGACTTCTTCTTGTGGTTGCAAAGAGGAGATGCACTTTAATAAATGTGAACAATTCATTAGACCAGTAACTCTCTTGATCTATATTTACTTATAAAGAAAGACTACACTAGTATCCAATCATGTGCACAGTAACAGAGACAAAAATGTACTTTATTCAAAAGAAGAAGTTTCTAGAATTCTTGAGGAGGGTATAGAATGACACTCAGGAAAAGGAAAAGCTTAACTTTTCTAGCTTATCCACTCCTGACCCCATCAAGATGAGAGAGCTGGGCAGTTCTGCAAGCTCCAGTCATCGTTATTAAAGAGAGAGGACCACCATTCGTGACAACAGTTTTCCAGCCTGTACAACCGTGAAGTCCACCCTGGCTTCCTTCTCTTCTCTGACTTCTATATGCTGGTTTGGGGTTATGGTTTCCTCACAGACAACCTGTGCTTTTGCCTGCCTCCTTCTTTATTTCATAGTCCATAAACATCAACTAACTGTTTGCAGTAGCCTGTTAATACTAGTGAATATGTCACCTTCATTTGACTCTTGCACAGAAAGAAAAAAAAAACAGAAAAACAAAATCCTGTCCACTGGTTCATCATAGTTATGGAGGAACTAAAAGAATATTTTACAAGGTAATAATGTTCCCAAGGCTAGATTTGCTCAGTCCTATTTCTCCCTGTCAGACACCACTAGTTCTACCAACCAATTTCAGTTCCCAGGTCTCTCTTCCAGGTGGTCACTGCCCCTCCCCATCAAGGTTGGGTGTTTGCATATGAAGGTCAAGGAAGAAAGTCAAGGTTCTGAAGCCCTTTTTCTGGAGGTAAAGCAGGAACATAAAAGCAAGGTTTCTGCTCTTCATCCCTCCTCCAGAAGAAGTCGCTCTTCTCAATTAGCCTTAAAAAGTGCACCTGGTGTGCAAACTATTGACTAGAGGAATTTTTCTCTTTCCCCTCTTTTCCTGACATTTATGCTCCTTCCTTATTCTCTCTGCCTGCAGCTACCCCTGACAAAAATTACACACATCCAGCAGCAAAGCAAGACTCTGCCAACAGACAGGTTTCCTAGAGCTAGAGCCAATGGGAGAGAAAAATTAGACAATCCAGTAGCACATCCTGCTTCTCTCCTTGCATTTAGCATCTGTCTCTACAGTGCCATATCCTTCTGTTCACAGATCTATCATACTTCACCACACCTGAAACACAGAGATAGAAGATAACCATGTGGTAATGGTTCCCTTGAAATCGCCACTCTAACATTCTTGACTCTGTTTTCCTAGGAAGTCTTTATTTCCTATTAATTTTTTTCTTAATTGCACATCATGGAGACTCCTCAATTGAAATTAAATCTGCTCCTCCACCCACCAGCAGCCATACTGCTTTCCCATGTTACCCACACTGTCAGGGGGTGGCAGAAGAAGAAAAGACAAAATAGAACCCAGCCATCTCTTTGTGCTGTGAGGGAAAAAGAGACAAGAATGGCCCTAGGATGGCCCAGAACACCATTGAGTCACAGTCTCACGGACACTGTCCACAAGGATAGGTAGCACCTGCCTTCACACCAAGGTCTCCAAAATGGCTTTGCATGTCAAAAAGGTACAGACCACCTGTGGCAATTCCTCCTTGCATCCTGAGGAGTCTTTTCCAGTTGGACCACGTTTCCTTTCTCTTTATAGCTTTCTCACCCCCCCCCTTTCCTTCTCTTTCTTAGCACTCTCCCTTTTTAACCTCCTCTCCTTCACCTAGTCTTTGGGCCAACTAAGGACAGCCTGCAACTTGGCTTAATCCCATTAGCATTCAAGACAAATGAGGTGGCTGTCAAAGGGCCTCATCACCTAGGAACATTCTGAAGGACCTACTCATTGCAAAGTGCTGTCATATGCACCAGGGATGCAAGAGGGACCATGTGCCTGCCCTATGGATACCACCTCTCTTTGTCCATCTATACATATGAAATCATTGCACATGGAACTGCCTTTCTCACCCATACCTCTGTTCTATTTTGAAGTAAAATTAAGAGTTCATCCTCCCACTTGAGAGAATAGAAGCAGATGGGGAACCAGCTCAGGTGTCTCTAAGGTGAACACACACCAGATAACCTCAGCTATTTGTAGACATGGTGACAACATGGTTCAAATTGGGATCCCACCCTCTCACTCTGATTACACCATGGTTACAGATTAGCATTTCAGCAGTAAAAGCTCAAAAAACCCCGGAAACCTCAGGAAGAAGAACAGTAAATTTGGATTATTTCCACCCTCTCTGGACAATAAAGAACTATCATCTATGGTCATCTTGAGTAACAGGACCTTCTGCTATTTTCCCCCACATCACTTAAGTATTTTTGGATTGTTTCAAAGGATTGTTATTTTTTTTAGATGCCAGAAAAAAAAGATTTGTGGAGAGAAAGAATACTTTAGGAAGACTATTGATGCTGATGATTCTGCTACATATTTTTGAAGACTTTTATCCCATCCTAATTACTGCATTCAGATGTCTTCACGGTTTGGGGATGTATGATCAGTGGAGCAAGAAGAGGAGCAGCCTGCTCACCATCATGGCCCTCCAGCCCATGAATGATCTGATTTTCTCAGGAGTTATCTTGGATTGCCTGAGTGACTAGCAGAAGAGTCATTAGCTAAGTCTTTTCCATTTATCCTGCTATTTCTGTTTTCAAGTTCATTAAAATACTGCCCAACCACATTTCACATGTTGTAAAAAATGATGAAAGGGGAAAAATTAAAGTATTAATTCTATTTTTGAGGGTACAAGACTAACACATGCAAACAGCACATCTCTTTGTTTAACACAAAGACTCACGTGTCGAATTCTGCACCCCTTCCACATGCACAGCATTTTAGAACTCTGCAAGATAGCCATTTTGCAAGAGTGTGGAAGTAACAGTTTGCTTGGAGGATATGTGGGTATAAATAGATGTGTAGACAGAAGGAGAAATTTACAGCTCAAAAATAATAGCACACAAAAAATATAAATTAAAAGCAGAATATTGACAGAATTCCTTCTTTCCATGCTCAAGATTTAAGTCCTCTTAATCTGCAGCATCCTTCAATTCCAGGTGTTCTTAGACCCACCCGACTCTCCATCTAGACCTGCCCCTCTGCAATAGGCCTCCCGGGATCTCTGGGCCCAGTGTCAACCTTTAGATAGCAAGTGGACTCCAGGGTAACAATCATAGTAATCTCAGTCATTATTTTTAATTTTTAAAAGGCACAGAAAGGGGTGCCTAGAAAGGAAGAGACAGAAGATAGGGAGAAAGGCATGAAGATGGCAAGGGGATAAAGCCAGGCTGGAAAAAAAAAAAATCTAGATTCCCATAAAATCATAGCTTTAGCTCTGGATGAATAAAATGATTTAACTAGAAAATCACACAGGTCTCCTGGCTGCCTGTGCGTGTGTGTGTGTGTGTGTGTGCACATATATATGTGTGTATATATATGTGTGTGTGTGTGTGTGTATAAATATGTCCTCCAACATATTCTGTGCCTACATAATCTACCCCCAGTGCCCCCCAAAACCCAAAACCTGTTTGATGAGAGAAGGAAAGGATATAACATGGGAGATTGCCCTCTTTGTGATTAATCTTTTTCCCCAAATAGCATTATTTTGATATCTCCTTATCTTTTCTTCCAAAAAGATCTACTTGAGAGACAGATAAAGCAAGGAATCCCTACCCCAGGTGAGGAAAAAATAAAATAAAATTTGCCCTACCTTGGTTTGTAGAAGCCAAACCTCTAGACGGACAGATTAAGGGAGTGAGCATGTTGGGAATGTCCAGTCTGCTCTTCTTGCTTGCATATCCACATAAGAAAGACGAAGGATAATGAACAGAAGATAATTTAAAATCCAATTTAGCGTAAATTTTGTTTTAATCTTGTGTCTTGAAGAGATGCAAATTCAAAGAAAAAATTAATTCAAAGGTATTTCAGGGTATGGAGAGCAGCTCACAATGCAGAATCCAGAGTAATTATTCCGTTAGCATGTGAGGTTAGTGGCTGGAATATATTTTTAAGGATTCTTCTGGCAATTATGGTTTTTGATTTTTGGAGCTTTAGTGGAGGAGGCTCTGTGTGGAGAAGCTGGGGGCCGGCTCCGTTCCTCCGTGGAGCATGGTCATTCCCAAAGCGTCCCCTTCCTAAGGGGGAAAAAAGAGGCGGTCAGGGTTTGATTTGAGTGTCCCCCGGAGGGTGAGAAAAATGCATTCCGAAAAAGATATCAATTCGTTATATGTGAAAGGGGGAGGAAACCCCGCATTTCCCACAGAGTGCACACGAGAGGAATTGAAAACAGCTGGCACCGGTCTATAAATAATTCAGAAAAGGTCTGGCTATACCATTCCTGGGACAGGCATGGATGAGAGGTGGGAAAGCCAACCTGAATGGAAGAGGAGAGAGGGAGGGAGCGAGTGAAAGAGGCAAGTGGAAAGGAAGGAAGAAGGGAGGGAGCAGAAGCACCATACAGCAACACACACACATGCAGAAACACAATCCCCACTTAACTCGCCAGCAAGTGCGGCCCCCAGCCCCATCTGCATTGCTGCTGACATGTTTGTCTCTCTCTCCCCATCGTCTCTAGCAGCAGCGCCTCCTCCCACCCCAGGCTTGTGCTGAGTGGGTCTGACTGTGCACGGGGTGCACACTGGGCATTTCTTGGAAGGGGTACACTGACACGCGCGCACACACGCCCCCGACGCGCACGCGCCCCCACACGCACTCACACTCACCCCCGCGCACACTCACCCCCGCGCACACTCACGCCGCCGCCGCGCTGATGTGCAGCGCACTGGGCTTCACCTGCAACGTGTCGATTGGACGGATGGTCGCGGCGCGTGGCTCCGGCCCCGGGCACCGATACCCAGCCTATCTCCTAGGTGAGGGGATTAACCCCCTCAGAAAGACCAAAGCCAACCCTACCCCTTCTTCCCCAAAAAATCCTTTTAAAAAGCCACGTCCAAATTAGCAAGTGCCGGATTCTGCTGGATTTAAGAGCTTTACCTAATACCAGGTTGGTTAACGGTTCCACTGCTTCTACCCTTTATCTGCCTGGCACCCCTAAACCCCAAGATTGAGACGAGAGGCTCCAAAGCGAGTATTTACGTACCGGCTATGAGCGCCTCCGCGATTGCAGTCTCCGAAGAGGGTGGCCGGTAGCGGGGGATTGAGGGTTTTCCCTTCCTGCAAAGCAGGATTAATGATCCGTCTCGGGGGGGTTTTGAAGTTCACGACTCTTCTTTGCAAAGCAAAAAAAAAAAAAAAAAAAAAAAAAAGCATTCGGACGCCAGCACTTCTGGATCGTGGTGATTAAGAATCACCCTGACGAGCACTTTCGATAGAGTGAAGCCCCGAGATTTCCTAGAGGTGAAGAAGCCGAAGGAAGTGGTTTTTGAAAGGGGGTGGGGGGACCTTCCTTTCTCAAAAAAAAGGGGGGGTGGGGAGGTGGAGAGGCAGGAGCCCAGATTCCAGTTGGTGATGATCGGAGCCGGGGGGGGAGGGGAAGCGGGCGGGGGCAGGCTGTGCAAGTCAACTGCACGGCAGCGGGAGAGGAAGAGGAGGAGGGGGAGGAGGGGGAGAATAAGAAAAATCGGTATTAATCACCCGCGACCTGGGGAGGGGAGGGACGGGGACAGCACAGGTCGCCTGGTCTGGATTTGGGTCTCACACCCAGAAACGTGCCACACACACACACACACACACACACACACACACTACCTACCTCTCACACACGGGCTCTGGTAGGAGGAGAAACCCAGGAAGCTAGGGAAGATGTTTCTGCTCTCAGGGTGTGTGTGCGAGCGTGTGTCCTCTTTCTCCACACCCCCCATCCCTCCCCACCCCCAAACCCCTTCACCCCCTCACTCCAATTGCTAAGACTCTGGCGGAGGCAGCTTCCCACGTCATGTGCTGGGGGAAGTGGGGTGGCAAGGGGGGAAAAGGCTTAACCCGAGTCCGTGGCGCCTCCTCCTGGCCTCAGGGGGGAACAGCACGAGGGAGGGCTGCTTAGGGTTGGGGGGAGCCAGACAGTGCCCCGGGTGGGCAGCCGCACTGGGTTGCTGAAAGCATCTCAAAGGCGGAGCTGCAGTTTGAAATTGAAGACCCCTGCATTACTGTCTATAAATCAGCCTTTGCTTCACAAGTTCATTTTGTGTGCTGGACGCAGTTTAAGGCTGAGTTCTTGCCTTCAAGAAGCTTAGGATCTATTTTGAGCCCAAAAAGGCTGACTGTTGACACTACAGAAAACAAAGCAAGGTAAATGTAATAAAGGCTAAACTGTATAATACAGGCTCTAAGTGTGTTTTTCTGGCTGCTAGTGAAGATTTGAGGAGTTTGTAATTTTGTGTTAAAGTGGATCCTCTTATTCAAAACTCTTGAGAAGACACCATGATGAGACAAATGAATATTCCCCATATGAAACTAGATTTTATAGCATTTACAAACTCACCCTCTAAAAGGCAAACATCTATTCATTTCTCTCTCTTAAGCTCTTTTATATTTTAATTGCACTTTCACCACCTGTAGCATTATTTATTTTTAATATTAATATTGTCATATATGCATGGTTTTTACCCTCATTCATTGTCTTTGCGTAGACCCAGAATATTACAGTGGTGGAGTCTTTTCATATGGGTTATACTATGGACTTCTCACCCACAGTCCTGAGAAGCAGTCCTACAAACACATAAGGAGCAATGCTGTGTGAAATGGTTATACCTAGTAGCTTGGAGCTTGGGTCTATGAAGAAGAAATCAGATGTGTGTGCTGTCCTATAGACCAGACAGCACTCAGTACAACTGAAAAATTCTTGTTTCCTAGGTTTCGATAGACTTTTTTTTAGAATCTAAGATGGTTAGGACACACACAAACAAACACATAAACATTATCAATACAGTGTGTTCACAGGCAAATTATTCTTCCTCAGGAACAGTATTGATATTCTTCTAAGATCACCAGGGCTGATCTTCCACTTCTTTGGAGAACTGCATAGCTACCCCACAGTGGCTGTGCTTCTCAGAACACAATAGCCAGTCCCAGCCTCTCTATGTGCAGATTTTCAGTTATTAGAACACTGATTGCAGGAGAAGTATAGGATAAGAGTCTTTCCTAAAATACTCTCTGTGTCTTCCAGAAATGGCCATTACCTTCAGAATAAGGTCTGAGCTCACTCAAGCACCCTCATGGGTTAATCTTTACTCTACATTTCTACATTTTATTCTTTCACCTCATAGCTTACCTTCCTCTTCCATCCCTTAACCCCTTCACTGAAATCATATATCATTCTTTTCCATTTTCTTTTCCTTCCTACCTGAACCCAGCAATTCCATTTCCATCTGTTCATTTTTGCAAATGTAGAGAGAAGAATGTACCCTCCCCTTCAGGTTCTAGCTCAAGTCCCACACCTCTGGGGATATATTTTTGGTCAACCAAGCCTGAATTGATTTCTGTTAACTATTTCCAGGATTTTAAAATGAGAATTGGCTCCTCACTATGACCCTCCAACTCTCACTACCTGCATGTGAAAATGTATGGAAGACTTTGATAAGTTATCACATGACTGGGTCATACTTCTTGCAAGTATTATCCAGGTGTCAGAGGTACTAACCATACCAAATTGACATTTGGTCCTGCATAATGAAAAACTGGCACACCAAAAAGAATGAATCATATGAAACTATTGATAATTCAACCATATAAAATTGACAATCACATGAAATAATTATTACTGGACTATGATAAAAAGACAATTTCATAAGGTTAAACTTAAAATTGTATCCTTATGTATATATCCTTTCTTCCCAACAAATGGCTTAGCTCCTTAAGGGAGGGGATCAATCAATATTAAAGTTTTTCTGATGACTGGAACTACTTTCCCAAGCAGCTTTTCTGACTCTGGAAGAGCTAATTCTAGGGACCATGCAGCTTGTGAAATGGAAAGTGATATTCCTTCTCCATGGTGTTCCTTGCCTATTGCTCATTCGATGGGAACAAGACTTCTCTTCTTATTTCTCAGACCCTCTCTCATTCTCTTTTGCACTTCTCATGAACCACAAACCTTTCAATTAAACTATTTTGAGGACCACTCAGATTCAGGCAGTTTGAAGCAACATTTCTTGACACACAAGTAATATATTTCCTAACTCCTAGTCAGGCAGCACAGAAAGCAATGTTCTAACAAGACAAAATGTTGGGTTATATTTCAAATTTCATTTGTTTATTGAGTAAAAGCTCTTGCCCAAGGCTGCTGATGACACAGGTGGGGATATTCTGCCAGCTCACTTGACCCAAAGAGAGGCGCCTAGGAGATGCAAATGCTTGTCCCCAGCCCAATCAGCAAGTGTAAAGCCCTTTCCTTGCACCCCGCCCCAAGAATATTTATTTGGTAACATCTTTCAGATCAAACACTGGTAGCAAAGTATAGGATCTGAAGCTTATCCAGTTTGGGTTGCATATTTAAGAGAAAAGATAAAATTTGGTTTGAACATGAATATTTTCTTAAAATGAAAATAAATTACAATTAAAAATTCTTCACTATTCATAAATCCTACAAAAACAAACTATTAAATAATAATTTTTATCAGTTAACTGTCTAATGCTTCTGTAATACTTGTTATTTTAATGTTTTTCATTAGCTTTTGTAATACATTTTTCTTTTTAAATACATGTCTTTAAGCACCTCTTCACATTATTATTGAAAGTATCATTTTCTATGAAGGTAGTAGAAAGAATCCCTCCCCAAAATCCCATCTATTCTTCAACATGGTTGTTTAACAATTATTTTTCATTTTAGATAACTTAGAATAATGTCTTCCTTATTGGTAGTAGTGAAATGTACATTTTTTGGCTTGTTTTCAAATATGGGGAAATCTTTATCAAATTTCTTTTATATATTAGCTGTGAAATTACAAGAATTTCAAGTTTTTTTGTACAGTGACTAACATTAAATATCCCTTGAATTGATGATACTCATTAACTAGATTCTAATGTATTATAAATTTGGCATTATCTTCATCAATGTCAGTATTTCACCTCAAATCAGTCAGAAACAGCTCTTTTTTCTATGTGTTCATATGATTCACTCCTCTTCATTAATTGGATTATCAAACAATTCAGGAGCCTGTTCATTACTACTATTCAAGATTTCTCTTTTCTTCTTAAAGAATTAAGAAGTTTTGGTATGATTTGGAAAAAAATGTTGCAATTTGCTCCTTGATGTCAGATTAATTTCTATTGATGTCAGTGCTCATCATTCTCTTTTTTTTCATATTACATTAATTTTCATCTTCATTTTCTCTCAGTTCTTGAATAAATAAATGTAGATAATAAGAGAAAGAACTCTTTGAATATGTCCTAAGCAACAGTATGTAATTTTTCACTTCTTTTATTATAACTTCCCAAAGTGTCTTTCCAAATTGCAGTTGAAGTAGAAAATCAAGCTTTATAAACTCATTGAATAAAATTTTCTCCGCATCTCTGCAACTGGATTTCTCTTCCCAGCCTATGAAAACTTTCAGAAACTTAATGTTGAGGGTCTCACATTACATGGCTTAAGCAGTTTTCTAATGGGAAACATTATACTTAACTTCTTTCAAGAAAATTCTAACTTGTCATGTCTGTTTACTCCATTTGTGAGACAAATCTGAAAGAAAAAAAATATTACAAAATATGAGAGTGGTCAACAACTTCAGGCAAGGGTGAGACAGCTTTTTCTCCAACAAGAATAAGAAGATGACCCATAGAGCACATGCCTTGTGTCAACTTCATGTCATACCTGGAATCTTCTTCAGGACAGCAACAATAACTTCATTGTAAGCCTCATAAATTTATGTCACTAAGTCCAAATTAAAGTATTTCCAATTCAACTTCCTTTTGAATTCAGCTCCATCTCAAAAATACTTACTGCTACCCCAAGGACACCTAGTGGAGGGACAATCTGAGAGGGAAATTTGGGGTGGAAAGAGACAGCAATTGTAAATGATTGCAATTAAAATATGCTACTTGTACTAATCATACTAAAACATTTGGATGAATTGTTAAGGCCTCACAGACTTAGAAGTGGCCCTGAGTAAGGCCTTATGAATCTTAAGCTATGTTAGCTTCTGTCAGTCTGTCTTAGATCATAACCTAATGTACACAAGGCTTCTTGTCACTAGAAAAAATTCACATGATTTTTATCTTTGAAAAATAATTTTTTAAAAGCTCAGTTGACAACATGCATATTAATGCCTTCTACTAAATCCAATCCATCTTCTTTGGCTTGCAATTCATGGAGTGTACAGGAGACATAAGCCGAGCATTCAATTTTAATACCTCTCACAAGCATACTAAGATCCTGCCTGTACCATCATTACTTTAAAAAAAAAAAAAATCTGCTGGGCGTGGTGGCACACGCCTGTAATCCCACCACTTTGGGAGGCTGAGGCAGGAGGATCGTGAGTTCAAAGCCAGCCTCAGCAATGGCGAGGCACTTAGCAACTCAGTGAGACCCTGTCTCTAAATAAAATACAAAAAAGGGCTGGGGATGTGACCCAGTGGTCGAGTGCCCCTGAGTTCAATCCCTGGTACCAAAAAAAAAAAATCTGTTTTTGTTCTTATTATAATGATATTAATTATTCAACTCAGGCAGTCTTTTTTTCAAAGGGAAAATTAAACAACCTTCATCCCCTTATCTGAAGACCTGCTTGTCCTCCAATGATGAGAAAACTATTCATTGTCCTGTGCAATTTATTGAGCCTGTTGTGTACTTTGCAACAATACACTACTAGATGTTTACATTGTGTACACATGGAAGCTTTAAAAAATGCTTCCTTAAATAGGCCCTTTTCTTCTGGAAATTATATAAGACGGAAAAGATAAGAAGAGAAAGAAGGGAGAATAAATAAGATGTGTCTGTGAAAAGAATGATTGAATCTATAAATGAGGAGATACAAGATGCAACATGGTAGTAAGCGTTCTCTCTACTAGAGAAAGGGAAGCATTTGCAGGAACATGCCCTGAATGGAAATAACCAACTATTAAGCACAGTTAGAGTTGGCACAGTCGGTTAGTCGTCTTTTTCTCCCTCTAACATAACAAAGGTACAACACAGTACTTGATCCAGCTGTTCTTTCTTTTTTTCAAGAAATCCTTTAGAATCTTAATATTATCAATGCAAATAGGACTTCCTTTTCTTCTCTCTCTCTCCATCATTATACCACTTTGGGGGGAAAAATCTCTTTATACGGAAGACACACTCTTCTGGAGTTTTACCATTAGATTACTCAAGTTTCCTAAGAAATGTACTTTTTTTTTTTTTTTTTTGCTATAGACAAAATGGATATGAGACTCCATCTCTATCTAAATGCATTTTGAAGCATCTTTTTTTTTTTTTTTTTTTTTTTTTTTTTGGTACCGGGGATTGAACTCAGGGCCACTCGACCACTGGGCCACATCCCCAGCCCTTTTTTGTATTTTATTAGAGACAGGGTCTCACTGAGTTGCTAAGTGCCTCGCCATTGCTGAGGCTGGCTTTGAACTCGCGATCCTCCTGCCTCAGCCTCCCAAGTACTGGGATTACAGGCGTGCGCCACCGCGCCCGGCGCATATTATTTTTTTAAAATATTTATTTATTTACTTTAGTTGTACACAATGCAATTGCATTTATGTTTACGTGGTGCTGAGGATCGAACCCGGGCCACGCACGTTCAAGGCGAGCGCTCTGCCGCTGAGCCACAACCACAGCCCTCAATCAATTTTTTTTTAGATTATTTATTTACTTATTCATAATGCACAAGTATATCATCTTTTTACATGCAACTGCTTGTATACAAAGTATATAAGTACCATTCAGATCTTTAATCATGCATTTAGGATAGTGATATCCATCTCATTCAACCACCATTTTCCCCCCTTCTCCCCCCCTGCTCCCTCCCTTGCCCTCCCTTTTCTTTGACCATTCTAGTGTTCCTCTAATCCTATGTACCCCCATCCAATCACACTGTGAACTAACCTCCTTATATCAGAGAAAACATTCGGTATTTGGATTTTTGAGATTGACTAATTTCACTTAGCATTATATTCTCCAACTTCATCCATTTACCTGCAAATGCCATTATTTTATTCTCTATTATTGCTGAGTAAAATTCCATTTTGTATATATACCACGTTTTCTTTATCCACTCATCTACTGAGGGACATCTAGGTTGGTTCCACAACCTATCTATTATGAATTGTGCTGCTATAAACATTGAAGTGGCTGTGTCACTGTAATATGCTGTTTTTAAGTCTTTTTGGGAACAGACCCAGGAGTGGGATGGCTGGGTCATAGGGTGGTTCCATTCCCATTTTCCCAAGAAATCTCCATACTGCTTTCCATAGCGTTTGCACCATTTTGCAGTCCCACCAGCAATGTATGAGTGTGCCTTTTCCCCACATCCTCTCCAACATTTATTGCTGTTTGTGTTCTTGATAGCTGCCATTCTGACTGGAGTGAAATGAAATCTTAGAGTAGTTTTTATTTGCATTTCTCTAATTGCCAGAGAGGTTGAGCATTTTTTCATGTATTTGTTGATTGATTGTATATCTTCTTCTGAGAAGTGTTTTTTCAGTTCCTTAGCCCATTTATTGATTGGGTTATTTGCTTTTTTGGTGTAAAGTTTTTTGAGTTCTTTATATATTCTAGAAATTAGTGCTCTATCCGATGTGCATGTATTAAATATTTGTTCCCAATTAGTTGGCTCTCTATTCACCTCACTGATTGTTTCTTTTGCTGAGAAGAAGCTTTTTAGCTTAAATCTATCCCATTCACTAATTCTTGGTAATAGTTCTTGCGCTACAGGATTCTTATTAAGGAACTTGGGGCCTAATCCAACATGTTGGAAATTGGAGCTTACTTTTTCTATTAGGCGTATTGTCTCAGATCTAATTCCTAGGTCCTTGATCCACTTTGAATTGAGTTTTGTGCATGGTGAGAGATACAAGTTTAATTTCATTTTGTTGCATATGGATTTCCAGTTTTCCCAGCACCATTTGTTGAAGAGGCTATCCTTTCTCCACTGTACATTTTTGGCACCTTTGTCTAATATAAGATAACTGAAATTATATGTATAGTCTCTGTGTCCTCAATTCTGTACCATTGGTCCACCCGTCTGTTTTGGTGCCAATACCATGCTGTTTTAGTTACTATTGCTCTATAGTATAATTTAAAGTCCAGTATGGTGATGCCACCTGCTTCACTTTTCTTGCTCAGGATTGCTTTGGCTATTCTGGGTCTCTTATTTTTCCAGAAGAATTTCATGATTGCTTTTTCTATTTCTTTGAAAAATGACATTGGAATTTTGATTGGAATTGCATTAAATCTGTATAATGCCTTTGGTAGTATGGACATTTTGACAATATTGACTCTACCTATCCAAGAGCAAGGTAGGTCTTTCCATCTTCTGAGTTCTTCTATGATTTCTTTCTTTAGTGTTCTATAATTTTCTTTATAGAGGTCTTTCACCTCTTTTGTTAAGTTGATTCCCAGGTATTTTTTTTTATGCTATTGTAAATGGGGTCGTTTTCATCATTTCCCTTTCAGACACTTTGCCACTGATGTATAAAAATGCCTTTGACTTATGGGTATTGATTTTGTATACTGCTACTTTGCTGAATTCATTTACTAGTTGTAAAAGTTTTCTGGTAGAGTTTTTTGGGTCTTCTAGGTATATTATCATGTCATCAGCAAATAGCACTAATTTGAGCTCTTCTTTTCCTATCTGGATCCCTTTAATTTCTTTCGTCTGTCTCATTGTTCTGGCCAGAGTTTCCAGTACTATGTTAAATAGCAGTGGTGAAAGGGGGCATCCCTGTCTTGTTCTAGTTTTTAGAGGAAATGCTTTCAATTTTTCTCCATTTAAGATAATGTTAGCTCTGGGCCTTGCATAAATAGCTTTTATAATGTTGAGATATGTTCCTGATATTCCTAGTTTTTCTAGTGTTTTGAACATAAAGGGGTGCTGTATTTTGTCAAATGCTTTTTCTGCATCTATTGAGATGATCATATGATTTTTATCTTTAAGTCTATTGATGTGATGTATTATGTTTATTGATTTCCGAATATTGAACCAGCCTTGCATCCCTGGAATAAAACCCACTTGATCGTGGTGCACTATCTTTTTGATATGTTTTTGTATCCGATTTGCCAGAATTTTGTTGAGGATTTTTGCATCTATGTTCATTAAAGATATTGGCGTGAAGTTTTCTTTATTGGATGTGTCTTTGCCTGGCTTTGGAATTAATGTAATATTGGCCTCATAGAGTCTGGAAGAGCTCCCTCTTTTTCTATTTCTTGAAATAGTTTGAAGAGCATTGGTATTAATTCTTCTTTGAAAGTCTTGTAGAACTCGGCTGTAAACCCATCAGGTCCTGGACTTTTCCTTGTTGGTAGCTTTTTGATGACATCTTCTATTTCTTCGCTTATAATTGATCTGTTTAAATTGTGTATAGCCTCCAGATCCAGTTTAGGCAATTCTATGACTCTAGAAATCTGTCAATGTATTCAGTATTTTCTATTTTATTAGAGTACAAGTTTTCAAAGTAATTTCTAATTATATTCTGTATATCTGAGATGTTTGTTGTGATATTCCCTTTTTCATCACGAATGTTAGTAATTTGAGTTTTTTCTCTTCTTCTTTTCGTTAGCATCGTTGAAGCATCTTATTACTGGAGCAGCCAGATAATGGTGTCAATGATAAAAAACAAAATGGAGATATATTTTATATCTCTCCTTTCACCAATTCTCTTCTTCCTTGTCATTTTATTGCCTTATCCAATTTTTTTTAGGGTGTTTCTTTCATAGTCTTAAATCAGTGTTGTCTATCTGCTCCTTCTATGGGAGTCTTCATTCCAGGAACAGCTGCTCAGAGACACTACCTCTTTTTCATACCCTCTTGAGGGAGCCCTTTCATCTTCCAGAGTAGCTGTTACTCCTACTGACTTCTGCCCACTTTCAGAAAAGTGTATGGCCCTTCCACTCAGCATTCCCCATTGACCGTCAAGAGAACAGAAAAAGCAGTTTAGGTGTCTCCTGACTGAGTTGGGAGAAAGAAAGACCACACAGAGAACTTTACCAGCAGCTCAGAGAACAGAGTGCCAGTGGGTAGGATATTCATGTGTGAAGAAAGAGGTCCACAAAATACATGCAAAATTGCACAAATTGGGCTAGTGCTTTGGTAGCATCTGAGGCAATGATGGGTCATTCCTCTTGTGCCCCCAATCTACACAACAAGCCCAGACAGGCCTGGTACCCTGAGATGTGTGTGGTGTAAGCTCCACCAGGAAGAAGCCTGATCTGTTCCGTTCACTGCTACATTCCCAGCACCCTGAGCTGTGTCTGAATGAATAAATGAATGACTTGTAAGAGGGCCTGAAGAATGAGGTCAGTAAATATTTAAAGAAGGATTTTCTATGCCTCTGTAATAACTGCATTATGATGACCCTACTTGAACTTCTCAACAGGCTCCCTACTCAAGGAATGTACCTCAAACTTTCTCTTGACATGCTGGGTCCCCTTCATAGCCTGGTCCAGTTTGGCTACTCTCTGCATCTCTTCATTAAATGTACCTATTTTTTTATTTTGCTTTTAAATTAGGTTTATTTGATCTTTACATCTAAATTTTAGTTCCTTCAAAATTGTGTAAGCAGAGTTTAAGATCATCAAGTAGTTCAGCAGCAGGCCCCTCATTTCCTCGCTGCCACCATTTTTCTCTCTCTTAAGGCTACCCTTTTTGTATCTTTTCACTGAAAATTTTGGCATTTCCCCTTACAATTCAAAATGTCACACTTACATTGCTATTTCTTAATTTCTTAGTTAATTCATTATCTATTGACATCCCACTATGGGAGATTGTAGTTTGCCTCTCATTCAGCAACAACAAACAAAACAACAACAAAACTCTAATGTACCACACATAGGCACACTTCCTGCCCATGCCCAGTAATACTCGAAAGTCATTATTATACTTAAATCAATATCTAGAGTTTAAAATTATCTCATAAGTATCCTTTCTGATATATTTATTTATCTTGTTTCTTTAAATCTCCTTTAATCCAGAATAATTCCTCCCATCTTATTTTGTCTTTTTATGACATTTACATTTTGAATATTTTGGGTCAGTTGTCTTGTAGAATATCTCACATTCTGGATTTGTCTGATTTTTTTCCTCATGAATAGATTAAGGATAAACATTTTTGGCAAGGTAATATTGCACATTTCTCTGGTGTATCATATCCAGGGCCATGTAATGCCAGTTTGTCCCATGATTGATGGTGCCAACTTTGACCACTGCTTCGAAATGTTTCCCATATTTCTAAATTGTAAAAGTATTTTTCCTTCTTATTTTTTAAAATATTTATTTATTTACTTTAGTTGTACACAATGTAATGCATTTATGTTTATGTGGTGCTGAAGATCAAACCCGGGCCACTCACGTGTGAGGCGAGCGCTCTGCCGCTGAGCTACAACCCCAGCCCTTTCCTTCTTATTTAATCAACAAGTGATCTGTTGGATAATAACTTGAGACAATGCTTCATATTCCTGTTTCTTAATAATTTGAGAACAAAAAGTGTTGGAAAGAAAGCAGCAATGGCACAGTAATAACAATGAGCACTCCTAGGACCCAGATCTTGGCTTCTAAATATCATTTCCACACAAAGAAACTAAAGCTCCTTGGAGAAGTGGCAGACCCCAAAGCCACTGCAGAGTTGAGTCTGGAACACCTTGTTTGGCTCAAAAGCAAGGAAGTCCTCTTAGGTTCATGGGAATATGTCAAAAGAACATAAGATTGAGCTTCAAAGCTCTCTCACTGGCCAAGCTGAGAACTCTTTTAACATAAGAAAGAATAATGACCATTATTGATTATGATACATTGAATAAAAAAGGAACCCATTAGTCCATAGGGATGCTCAAATAGTCAAAGAGTGGTGAATAAAAGGAATAAAGCACTTTTTAAACAAATATTCCAGTTAATAAATGCTGAAGTAATGATAGACAATCAGCATTTTGCTATATCCCAATTTATAGTTGATCATCAGTGAACAACAATAACTACTTTTTTGATAATTATCTTTGGCAAAATATAATTATACAAAGCATTTATTCTTTACCTGTAAAAATTATTATGCCCTTTTCTAAAACTCCAATACATGCATTCTCACATATCTTACAAATACTTCTTTCTGTTCCACTAAGCTTACTAAAACATTTCACAAACCCTTGCAAATTTCCTTCTTTGCAAAATAGTTCCTTTTTCCATTGGTTGATTGCTGTGAGTACTGATTCATATATAATTTAGTGACTCTGTAGAGAAAAATACTTTAACCTCTATTTTGGAGCAATTTATGAATTTCTTTGAACAAAAACATTTCAAAAATTTCTTTTACAAAATGCTAAAACACATTTCTCAGTTAACTAGTTTACTCCAAAACACTTCCCTGCCTCCCAGAAATTTATAGTTTCTTAGACCATTCAGGATGCGATAGCAAAATACCATAAACTGGGTAGCTTATAAACAAAAATTTTCTCACAGTTCTAGAGACTGGGAAGCCTAAAGTCAAGGTATTCACAGATTCAGTGTCTGGTGAGGGCTACTTTCTGATTCATAGGCGACACCTTCCAGCTCTCTTCACTTAGTGGAAGGGGTGAGGGGTCTCTTTCAGGGTATTTATAATGTCACTTAATCCCATTTATGAGGAATATGACCCCATGACTGAATCACATGCAAAGGGCCCACTTTCTAATACCATCAACTTGGGGCTTAGGATTTTAGCACAAGGATTTTCAGGGCTCAGAGAGGGGAGGACACAAACATTCAGCATAATCTATAGAAAAGTAACCAACATGCAAACAAAGAAGCAATAAAATGTCCAGCTATTTAACACCTACAATAGAGATAAAAGTAAGCTCATAAGACCCCAAAAGACCCATTCATTATAAGGAATAAATTGCTTTATTAGTCCCAATTATTCGTCTGTTCCTAAAAAAGCAACCATTGCCAGGCAGCTCTGCAGTGACCTCCCATTGGGGCAGGGGCATACTTCCCTACGGTTTGACTTTGGGTTTGACAGTATGACTTGCTTTAACCAATAGCATAAGGCAGAACTGATGGAGTGCCAGCTCCACATCCATGTCCCAAGAAAACTGAATATTTATGCTTTAGCTCTCACTTCTTTGCCATTGCCACAAGAAGAACATATCTAGACCATCCTGCTTGTCCTAGCATTACTGGGTCCCAGTATGGTTGCTCACTACACAACAGGCCACTTAAGTCCAGAGGCAAGTATTGAAGCAAGGAAGGTGACTTTATTCAAAAAACCAACTAAATGAGAAGATGGAGAATTCTTTTCTAAAGCCTATATTGTTAGCAAGCTGATTTAGCAATGGTTTCTATAAGCAGTTATTGGGGGTCCCCAAATTGATGGGCGCTTCTCACAGTGGGTGGACCAGGCAATGTACATATGATCCTATTTACCTAGACAAGCAATGCCTTTCATTTTTGTAATTCTAAAGACTAAAGATCATTATTTCTTTGGACTATTCTTGTCACTGATTAATTTGCCCATATGCAGTTCCTGACATATTATATAATGGACAGGTGAGAGATGGTAGCTGCTCCAAGGCCCTTTTGTTGATTGCAAAACACAGTAGTGAAAGAACAAATTCTTAATGCTTGGCTTCACTAAGAGGAATGAAGAGCCATGCAGGGCAAAACCTGAGTCACCTCTACTGAGGCCAATCTACTTCAGTTGACCTATAGATTTGTAAGATCTTCAATTTGTAAGATTGTAGATTTTTTGTAAGATTTATAGATTATAAGTTATTGAATTTTAGTGTGGTTTATAGTACAGCAATTTGGGGACAATAGTGTACTAATACACAAGAACAAAGGAAATCTGTAACTCAGAGGATATGGTATTAGTTCTGGACTTAAAAGGAGAGTTTTGATGGAGAGAGAAGGAGTTAGATCATTCCTCACTGAAGAAAAAATGTGGACAGAAGCTCAGTAGCACTTTCAAGCAACAACATAAGATGGAATGGGGAATCTATTTTTACAATCTATGCTTCTAGAGGAGGAGAGAAATTCAGCTTTGCCTAAGCTTTTGGAAAAATAATATTGGTGATAATTTGGAACAAATTGACTGAAAGCAAAGGAATCAAATTAATAATGATTGATTTGGGGCTGGGGCCATAGCTCAGTGGTAGAGCACTTACCTGGCATGTGTGAGGCACTGGGTTCGATCCTCAGTACCACATAAAAATAAATAAATAAAAACATTGTGTCCATCTACAACTAAAACACACACATACACATAAACACACATATAAAGAATGATTGGTTCCCTACTATGTGCTGAGTGCTCTACTATGATGATCTTACATAATTCCTCAATAGTCATAAAAGCAAATAATGGTATCTCCTTCTTACATGAACAAAAAAGGGGAAAAAATAAGTAACTTTCCCCAAATCCCATAGCTGTAAAGATAGATCCAGAGTTCAAGTACAGTTCACATAACAAAAATATGTCCTCTTTCTAATATCATTCTGCCTCCCAAACATTTTTTGGTCACAGGGTGACAAATGAGATTTCTCCAGAAAAGAGTAATAAATTATGACAGTGGCAATGAGAATGATAAGAGGGACTATATTTAAGAGTTATTATAAATAGTTGTATTTATTTATATCACCAAAGTAAAATTGCCAGCATATAACAACCAGCTGAATATGTGTTGTGATGAAGCATGATAACAAGATTTCACATTTTTTATCACAGCTAATTGAAGTGTTACAATACCATGAAGATAGAGAACAAAGGAAGAGTAGATTTGGAATTTTTTAAAAAGCCTAATATGCTAAGTTTAGGTATCAATTTTAGAAACTTTCTGACTAGCAATAATAACATTAATAATAACTAATTCTAAAGAGCTCTATGACAGGCACTGTTGCCTTGAACAAATTAACTCGCCATCCACACAACAACAGTATGAGGTAGGTAGGTACCATTGTCTCATTTGACTCCCAAAAGAACAGAAGAAGGGAAAAGTTAAGCAACTTGCCCAAGTAGCAATGTTGTTTGGATATGCACTCCAGTAACCTGGTTCTGGGACTCTTGAAAACTACATGGTTAAATCACCCAGTAAGAAGTCTTCAAGCCTGTCTGACCCCAATACCAATAGTTATTAGGATAGTCAAGGTTACACTGCAGTAAAGAAGCCCTGAACTACAATGGTTTAACAGAACAAAATCCATTGCAGATTCAAGCAGCCCTACAAGACAGTTCCCCACAGGTTGACAAAAATATTTTCCATTGTATCTTATGTCACTTTCACAGCAACATGTGCTAATAAGACAGCTGTATTGAGGAAGAAGGATAATGTTTCTTGAACTGACAATTAAATGTTTTGCTCTGAAAGTGATACATTCCACATCTCATATAGTTCCATGGCCAATTCTACCTTCATAGGTGTAGAGGAGTGCAATCCTACATAGAGCCATAATATTGTGGAGCAGCAATGATACCTACTTTCTCAATTACACTGCCTCTCATAACATACCAGTAATTATCCATTTTGGTCATAAAACTCAACGTCAAGGTCAAAGCACTAATTTGAAATGTATTTGGATAAGCATAGGTATGTATACTTGCCTATACTATGTTTGTCTCTTATTCTCAAAACCCACGTTGTTGGTGCTTGTTACCTGTGACTGCTCCATTCTTGTCCAGGGAGGATTGAAAAGATCAAGAGGTATGATCCCTACACTCCATGAATTTCAAAGTACAACTGTATAGTATCATTCCATCTGATGTTTTTACTTAACCTCAGTGATACATTTAATAGTCATGGAGCACCTCAACAAGAGGCATTGTACCAGGCATTGTGGGAAATGATTTAAGACCTATTCCTGACTTCGAAGAGTTATTAAGTCTAATTAAGGAATCAGATTGTGCCCATGAAATGTTAATGCACATAAGCAGAGCAGCAGGATATGTGTGACCTTGAGCACTTTTGGTAGGAAATACTATTCCAAAGATCACTGAAGAAAATAACTTGTGGAATGTTTTGGAATAGTCTCATGAGAGTTTGTTTGAAAGTAGGGAGGCAATGAACTCAAGTGTTTGAAGTAGCCAGGTGTAAGTGCAGTGTGGACTGTGCTGAACTGAGAAGCATATGTTAAGTTAAAGACTTTCAAGTTCTTGGATGGGGTGAGGGCACAATTGAACCATGTCTAGATCAAAGGAAGTACAATTTTTCTGGTAATATCTAGATGGTGAGCTCTGGTTGGTAGACTTCTTCCCGAGGGAAAGTTCTCTGTTAATTGATAACAGACTTACATTAAAAATGTAAGTTTCTAGCTGGGCGCGGTGGTTCACACCTGTAATCCCAGCACTTGGGAGGCTGAGGCAGGATGATCGTGAGTTCAAATCCAGCCTCAGCAATGGCGAGGCACTTAGCAACTCAATGAGACCCTGTGTCTAATAAAATACAAAAAGGACTGGGGATGTGGCCCAGTGGTTGAGTGCCCCTGAATTCAATCCTCGATACCAAAAGAAAAGGGTACGTTTCTGACAGTGGCAGTTCACATGAATAGACAAGAGGTAAGGGAGATTAGAGAGTGGACTTCAGGATCTTTTCATCATCCCTGAAAAATTTTGCCAAAGGACAGTTTGCCTGATCTAATAAGAGAAGTCAGTATGGAGCAGTATGTAGATAACTTAAATTCATCTTACCTAAATTATCACAAATTTCAATTTAAAGAGTTAAAAACTGATGAGATTTTTCTTCTACTTTGAAGCCACATTTTATGGCATGATGAGTGTTAGAACTAAAAACTTAATAACTTCCTAAAAAGCTAAAGGGAAAGAGAATGGGAGAGAAAAATTAACCAACATGACTGCAGAAGGAGCAATCGACTTGTTCAATTCAGACCTTCCAGAGAAATATCTGCTATAGATTTTCTGCGTTTTACTTTAAAGTATACATTTACCCCTCCAAGTCTCTTAGAATTTAGTTAAACAAAACATCCACTTTTATGTCATATCTTGCCATTTGGTCCTTAAAAATCATTGATAGTCACATTTTACATGAAAGAAACTTAAATTTACAAATATTAATAAAGATTTTTTTAAAATTTATTCTTCCTCATTAGTACTTTTAAGTACGTTTTCATTTAAAGAACACTTTAGCCTGTATTTTAATTTTTTAAAATATTAGCTATTTATGCCATTTGCTTCAATATTTATAGATAAATTTGTATGTAGTTGCAATGTATGTAGTTATGTTACTTGTGTTCATTCTCATTTAAATTCGTTTTTCATGCCACATTTATCAGAAGCTGAAATTTGTTAATCCAATTTTTAAGTTTTGTTTCCAATTTTTTATTTTGATGAATCATTTACTGAAAACATATGGGTGCAAAATATATTTTTCTCTTCAAAGTATTTATGTGGTAAAAAGAGAGATCTCAAATAAATAACCTGATGATGAAGCTTAAGGTCTTAGAAAAACAAGAACAAACCAAACCCCAAACTAGTAGAAGGAAAAAATAATAAAGATCAGCAGAAATAAATGCAACAGAGACTAATAACAATAAAAAGCATCAATGAAACAACAAGTTGGTTCTTTGAAAAAAATGAACAAAATTGGCAAAACTTTAGCTAAATTAACAAAAAGAAAAGACCAAATAAAATTAGAGATTAAAAGGGAGATATTACAACAGATAACACTAAAACTCAGAGGATCATCAGAGAACACTTTTAAAAAACTACATGCCAATAAATTGTAGAGTCTAAAAGAAATGGACAAATTTATGGATACTTATGACCTGCCAAGTTTGAACCAGGAAGATATAAAAAAATCTAAATAGATAAATAACAACTAATGAGATTGAAACAATAATGAAAAATCTCCCAACAAAGACAAGTCCAGAACCATATGGATTCACTGCTGAATTCTACCACACTTTTAAAGAAGAACTAGCACAGTGCTTCTCAAGCTACCCCATAAACTTGAAAGGTAAGGAAAACTTCCAAACTAATTATATAAATCCAGTATTACACTGACACAAAACTGGATAACAACACAATAAAGAAAGAAAACTATAGACCAATATCCCTGATGAACACAAATGCAAACGTTCTTAAAGACTTACATGGTGTCACATACCTGTAACTCAGTTACTCACAACACTAAGGCAGGATGATTGGAAGTTCAAGGCCAACCTGGGAAACATACTGAGACCCCATCTCAAAATAAGTAAAAGGGTTGGAGATGTAACTCAGTGGTAGAGCACTTGCCTAGTCTGCATGGGTTCAGTCCCCAGTACTGGGGGGAAACAATCACTGATCATCTAAACAGATGCAGAAAAAAAAAAAAACTTTCATAAAATTCAACTTCCATTCATGATAAAAGCCCAGAATAAATTAGGTAGAGAAGGATCATACCTCAACATAATAAAGGCTACATATCACAACATCATATTAAAATGGGCTCAAGTTGAAAGCATTTCTTCTAAGATCCAGACAAGGATGTCCACACTCATCACTCTTCTTTTTTAATTAATTAATTAAACTATTTTTGTTCTACCTAGCTGTACATGACAGCAGAATGCATTTCAATTCATCATACACAAATGGAGCACAACATTTCAATTCTCTGGTTGTACACAGTATAGAAACGCATCATTCGTGCAATCATACACATACCTAGGGTAATGATGTCTATTTCATTCCACCATCTTTCCTGCCCTCATAACCATTCTCCACCCTCCCCTTTGCACAATCCAAAGTTCCTCTATTCTTCCCATGCTCCCCCACCATCATAGATCAGCATCCATTAATCAGAGAAAACATTCAGCCTTTAGTTTTTTGGGATTGGTTTACTTCACTTAGCATAATATTCTCCAACTCCATCCATTTACCTGCAAATGTCATAATTTCATTTCCTTTTAATGCTGAGTAATACCCCATTATGATATCCCCACAGTTTCTATATCCATTCCTCTATTGATGGACATCTAGTTTGGTTCCACAGTTCAGCTCCTGTGAATTCAGCTGCTATAAATATTGGTGTGGCTATGTTGCTATAGTATGCTGATTTTAAGTCCTTTGAGTATAGATGGAGGAGTGGGATAGCTGGGTCAAATGATGGTTCCATTCCAAGTTTTCTGAGGCATCACACTTACCACTATTATTCAATATAGTACTAGAAAATATAGTGAGAGAAATTAAGAGAGAGAAAAATAAGAAGACATACATAGGAAAAGAGGAAGTCAAACTATCCCTGTTTGCCAACAATGTGATTCTATACATACATAATCTAAAAGATGCCACCAGAAGATTTTTAGTTCTGATAAACAAATTGAGTAAAGTCGCAAGATACAAAATCAATATACAAAAATCAATAGCATTCCTTTATGCCAAGAATAAACTCACCAAGAAAGAAATCCCACTAATAACACACACACACACACACACACACACACACACACACACACACAACCTAGGAACAAACTTAACAATATGAAGACCTCCATAATTACAATTACAAAATATTGAAAAAGAATTAAAGAAGACAGTAGAATGTGAAAAGACCCCCCATGTTCATGGATTAGGAGAATCAATGTTGTGAAAATATGCATATTACCAAAATTGAACTACAGATTTAATGTAATCCCCATCAAAATACCAATAACATTCTTCATAAAACTAGAAAAAAATCCTTAACTTCATATAGAAGCACTAAAGTCCTCAAAGAGCCAAAGCAAAAGGGCAATGCTGGAGGCTGCACTATACCTGATTTCTAAACATGTTATGGAGCTAAAGTAATAAAACCAGCATGGTATTGGCATAAAAATATATAATAAGACCAATGGAATAGAAGAAGAGAGGGCCCAGAAATAAATCTACATATCTTAAGACAATTGTTTCTCAACAAAGATTTAAAAAAAATACATTGGAGAAAGGATAGTCTCTTTCATAAATGTTTTTGGGAAACTGGATCTCCACATTAGAAAATTAAAACTAGACTTCTTTCTCTTGTTCTGTACAAAAACAACTAAAAGTTGACCAAAGACCTAGGAATTAGACCAGAAATGCTGCAACTGCTTGAAGAAAACAAAGGGTCAACACTCCAACATATTGGTGCAAGCACTAACTTCTTTAATAAATCAATAAATAAAGTGGCATCACATTTAAAAAGCCTCCACACAGCAAAAGAAACAGTGAGAGTGAAGAGAGCCTACAGAATGGGAGAATGGGAGAAAATCTTTACCAGCTACTCTTCTGACAGAGGATAAACATCCAGAATACATAAAGAAGTAAAAAAAAAAAAAAAAAAAAAAAAAACCCATAAAACCTAATAACCCAATCAATAAATGGGCAAATAAACTAAACAGAAATTTCTCAAAAGAAGAAATACAAATAGCCAAACAAATTCTTGAAAAAAAAAAAGTTTAACATCCTTAGAAATCAGGGAATTGCAAATAAAATACACTGAAATTTCATCTCACTCCAGTTAGAAAGGCAATCATCAATAAAACAAATAACAATTGCTGATGAGGCTGTAGGAAGAAAGAAACATTTACACATTGTTGGTAAGACTCCAGACTGGTACAACAACTTTGGAAAGCAGCATGGAGATTCCTCATAAAACTCAGCTATTCCTCTCCTTGGTATTATCTAAAAGAATTTAAGTCAGCAAACTATAATGTTACCTTCATACTCATGTTTATAGGAGCACAATTCACAAAATCCAAGTTAAGGGACCATCAATAGACAGATAAAGAAAATGTTACGGGGCTGGGGTTGTGGCTCAGCGGCAGAGCGCTCGCCTTGCACGTGTGCGGCCCGGGTTCGATCCTCAGCACCACGTAAACATAAAAATGCATTGCATTGTGTACAACTACAAGTAAATAAATAAATATTTTTTAAAAAAAGAAAAGAAGAAAATGTTACATATATACACAATGAAGTTCCACTCAGTCAGAAAGAATAAAATTGTCATTTGCTGGTAGATGAACGGAACTGGAGAGCTAAGTGAAGTAAGACAGACTCAGAAAGTCTAGGGCCAAATATTTTCTCTCATATATGAAGCTAGAGAGAAATAAAGAGCTTAAAAGGATTTCATGAAAATAGAAGGGAGATCAGTGGAATAGAGAACAGGGATCAGGAGGAGGGAGGAGTGATGGGAAAGGGGAGAGAAATGCAGAAAGACATTGACCAAACTATGCTATGTGAATGTATGAATATATCACAATGAATTCCACTTTTATGTGGAACTGTATCATACCAATTAGAAAAAGATCAACAAATAGAAGGAAGACCAATAGAGTAGAGAAAGGAAGCCAGGAGGAGGGAGGGGAAGAGGGAAAAGAGAAGAATTAGAAATGAAATGTAGAAAATTATATCATGTGCATTTATGAATATTTCAAAATGAACCCCAGTATTATGTATAACTAAATGCACTAAAAATCACTTAAATATCAACTAAAATGGATCAAAGACCTTAATGTAAGACCTGAAACTTTAAAACTACCACAGGAAAACACTTCAAGATATTAGAACAGGCAATCATTTCCTGGATAGAACACCAATAGCTCAGGAAACAAAACCAAAAATTGACGAATGGGATTCATTAAATTAAAAAGCACTGCACAGATAAGAAAACAATCATAATGAAGAGACAACCCTTGGAACAAGAGAAAATCTTTGCTAGTTGTTCATCTGGCAGAGGATTAATATCAAGAATATATGAAGGACTCAAAAAAAACTTAACAAATAAAACAAAACAAGTAATTCGATTTTTAAAAAAAATTGGCAAATTGCCTGAATAGACATTTTTCAAAAGAAGACTATAAATGGCCAATAAATATATGTAAAAATGCTCAACATCTTTATCCATCAGGGAAATGCAAATCAAAATTATATGAGAGTCCATTTCACTGAAGTCAGAAGGGAAAAGCTTTTTTAAAAAAGTAAATAACAAATGCAGGCAAGGAAATGGAAAAATAAAAGAACCCTTCCTTACACAACTTTGGTGGGAATGTAAATGGGTACCATCACCAGGGAAAAGAGTATGGATATTCCTCAAAAAAATAAATATAGAACTACCATATGATCCAGCTTCCTCACTCCTGGGTGTATATCCAAAGTAAATGAAGTCAGCATACAAAAGGGACACCTGCATACCTATGTTTATTGTTGCACTATTCACAATAGCCAAGCTATGGAATCAGCCTAGGTACCCATCAACAGATGAAAGAATAAAGAAAATATGGCATATATATACAATGGAGTATTATCCAGCCATAAAGAAGAATGAAATCCTGTATTTGCAGGAAAATGGATGGATCAGGAGACATCATAATGAGACACAGAAAGACAAGTATCACAAGTTTTATCTCATATGTGGAAACTAAAAGAAAGATGATCTGAAGGTAGAAAAGGGACTATTGGACTGAAAAAGTAGACCAGTGGGGGGAGAAAGGAGAGAGAAAGTAGAAGGGATTGTCAACATGATCAACGTATGATATGTACATGTGTGGAAATGTCACAGTAAAACCCATTAACTGCAATTCAATTCACAATAGCAAAATTATGGAACCAATCTAGTTGTCCATCAAAAGATGAGTGGATAAAGAAATGTGGCAACTTAGACCTAACAGACATATATAGAATATTTCATCCCTCAGTAAGCAAATACACTTTTTTCTCAGTAGCACATGGCTCCTTCTCCAAAATTGACCATATATTATGTCACAAGGCAACTCTCAGCAAATATAAAAAAAAAAATAGAAATACTACCTTGCATTCTATCAGACAATAATGGGATGAAGTTCGAAATCAATGATAATACAAGAAATAAAAAAAACTACTCCAACAGCTGGAAGCTAAACAACATGCTACTGAATGAACAAGGGGTTGAAGAAGACATCAAGGAGGAGATTAAAAAATTCCTAGAGGTAAATGAGAACACAGATACATCGTATAGAAATCTCTGGGACACTATGAAGGCAGTAGTAAGAGGAAAATTCATTGCACTGAATTTCTTCATTAAAAGAAAAAAAACAACAAATAAATGACTTAACATCACACCTCAAAGCACTAGAAAAAGAGGAACAGGTCAACACTAAGAGCAGTAGAAGACAGGAAATAATTAAAATCAGAGCTGAAAATAATGAAATTGAGACTAAAGAAACAATTCAAAGAATTGACAAAACCAAAAGTTGGTTCTTTGAAAAAATAAATAAAATTGACAGACCCCTAGCAATGCTAATGAAAAGAAGAAGAGAAAAAACTCAAATTACTAGCATCCATGATGAAAAAGGAAATATCACAACAAACACCTCAGATATACAGGAGATAATTAGAAATTACTTTGAAAACTTGTACTCTAATAAAATAGAAAATACTGAAAGCATAGACAGACTTCTAGAGTCGTATGAATTGCCCAAACTGGAACAGGAGGCTATACACAATATAAATAAATCAATTTCAAGTGAAGAAATAGAAGACACTATCAAAAAACTACCAACAAGAAAAAGTCCAGGTCCTGATGGGTTTATAGCCGAGTTCTACAAGACCTTCAAAGAAGAACTAATACCGATGCTCTTCAAATTATTTCAAGAAATAGAAAAAGAGGGAGCTCTTCCAGACTCTTTCTATGAGGCCAATATCACTTTAATTCCAAAGCCAGGCAAAGACACAGCCAAAAAAAGAATACTCCAGATCAATATCTTTAATGAACATAGATGCAAAAATCCTCAACAAAATTCTGGCAAATCGGATTCAAAAACATATCAAAAAGATAGTGCACCATGATCAAGTGGGGTTTATCCCAGGGATGCAAGGCTGGTTCAACATTCGGAAATCAATAAACATAATACATCACATCAATAGACTTAAAGATAAAAACCATATGATCATCTCAATAGACACAGAAAAAGCATTTGACAAAATACAACACTCCTTTATGTTCAAAGCTCTAGAAAAATTAGGAATAACAGGAACATATCTCAACATTATAAAAGCTATCTATGCAAAACCTCAAGCTAACATTATCTTAAATGAAGAAAAATTGAAAGCATTCCCTCTAAAAACTGGAACAAGACAGGGATACCCCCTCTCACCACTGCTATTTAACATAGTACTGGAAACTCTGGCCAGAGCAATTAGACAGACTAAAGAAAGTAAAGGGATCCAGATAGGAAAAAAAGAGCTCAAATTAGCACTATTTGCTGATGACATGATAATATACCTAGAAGACCCAAAAAACTCTACCAGAAAACTTTTACAACTTGTAAATGAATTCGGCAAAGTAGCAGGATACAAAATCAATACCCATAAGTCAAAGGCATTTTTGTACATCAGTGACAAAGCCTCTGAAAGGGAAATGATGAAAACTACTCCATTTACAATAGCATCAAAAATAAAAAAAAAAATACCTGGGAATCAATGAAAGAGGTGAAGGACCTCTATAACAAAGCTATAGAACACTAAAGAAAGAAATTGTAGAAGACCTCAGAAGATGTAAAGACCTACCTTGTTCTTGGATAGGTAGAATTAATATTGTCAAAATGTCCATTCTACCAAAAGCATTATACAGATTTAATGCAATTCCAATCAAAATTCCAATGACATTTCTCAAAGAAATAGAAAAAGCAGTCATGAAATTCATCTGGAAAAATAAGAGACCCAGAATAGCTAAAGCAATCCTGAGCAAGAAAAGTGAAGCAGGCGGCATCACCATACCAGACTTTAAATTATACTACAGAGCAACAGTAACAAAAACAGCATGGTATTGGCACCAAAACAGACTAGTAGATCAATGGTACAGAATTGAGGACAGAGAGGATAATACATATAATTTCAGCTATCTTATATTAGACAAAGTTGCCAAAAATGTACAGTGGAGAAAGGATAGCCTCTTCAACAAATGGTGCTGGGAAAACTGGAAATCCACATGCAACAAAATGAAATTAAACCTGTATCTCTCACCATGCACAAAATTCAATTCAAAGTGGATCAAGGACTTAGGAATTAGACCAGAGACAATACACCTAATAGAAGAAAAAGTAAGCTACAATTTCCAACATGTCGGATTAGGCTCCAAGTTCCTTAACAAGAATCGGTAGTGCAAGAATTAATACCAAGAATTAATGAATGGGATAGATTTAAGCTAAAAAGCTTCTTCTCAGCAAAAGAAACAATCAGTGAGGTGAATAGAGAGCCAACTAATTGGGAACAAATATTTAATACATGCACATCAGATAGAGCACTAATTTCTAGAATATATAAAGAACTCAAAAAACTTGACACCAAAAAAACAGATAATCCAATCGATAAATGGGCTAAGGAATTGAAAAGACACTTCTCAGAAGAAGATACATGATTAATCAACAAATACATGAAAAAAATGTTCAACATCGCTGGCAATTAGAGAAATGCAAATCAAAACTACTCTAAGATTTCATTTCACTCCAGTCAGAATGGCAGCTATCAAGAACACAAACAACAATAAATGTTGGAGAGGATGTGGGGAAAAAGGCACACTCATACATTGCTGGTGGGACTGCAAAATGGTGCAACCGCTATGGAAGGCAGTATGGAGATTTCCTGGGAAAATGGGAATGGAACCACCCTATGACCCAGCCATCCCACTCCTGGGTCTGTTCCCAAAAGACTTAAAAACAGCATATTACAGTGACACAGCTACTTCAATGTTTATAGCAGCACAATTCACAATAGCTAGGTTGTGGAACCAACCTAGATGTCCCTCGGTAGATGAATGGATAAAGAAAATGTGGTATATATACACAATGGAATTTTACTCAGCAATAAAAGAGAATAAAATAATGACATTTTCAGGTAAATGGATGAAGTTGGAGAATATAATGCTAAGTGAAATCAGTCAATCTCAAAAATCCAAATACTGAATGTTTCCTCTGATATAAGGAGGCCGGTTCACAGTATTGTTGGGTCGGGGTACACAGGAGGATTAGAGGAACACTATAATGGTCAAAGGGAAGGGAGGGGAAGGGAGGGGAAAGGGAGAAAAAAGTGGTTGAATAAGATGGATATCATTATTCTAAATGCATGATTGAAGACTTGAATGCTGCGAATATACTTTGTATACAAACTGTTTTGCGTGAAAAGATGCTCTATATGTATAGTATGAACTGTAATACATACTACTATAAATAAAAATTTTTAAAAAAAGAAATGTGGCATAGGGGCTGGGGTTGTGGCTCAGAGGTACAGCGCTCGCCTAGCAAGTGCTTGGCCCGGGTTCGATCCTCAGCACCACGTAAAAATAAAGGCATTGTGTACAACTAAAGCAAATAAATAAATATTTTTTTTAAAAAAAGAAATGTGGCATATATATTCAATGGAATATTACTCAGCTTTAAAGAAAAATGAAATTATGGCATCTACCAGCAAATGGATGGAGTTGGAGAATATCATGCTAAGCAAAATAAGCCAATCCCAAAAAAACCAAAGGCCTAATGTTTTCTCCAATATGCAGATGCTAATTCACAGTTAAGGGCAGCAGGGCACTATAAAAGAATAGATACCTTAGATTAGGTAGAGGGAAGTGAAGGGAGGGGAGGGAGGGGATGTGGGGATAGGAATGATAGTAGAACAAAACAGACATTATTACTTTATGTATATATGTGACTGCATGACCAATGTGATTCTACAACATGTACACTCAGAAAAATGAGGAATTATATCCCATCTATGTATGATATATCAAAGTGCATAAACGCATTCTACTGTCATGTATAACTAATTAAAACAAATTAAAAATTAAAAAAAAAAAAACAGTAACCTGCACAATTAATAAGAAAAAAAGGTATTTAAATGGGGTACATTCCCCAAAGTATCAGCCTATGTATTGCCTCTATTTTCCATTTTCTCATGGAAGATTTTACAAGTTTGCAAAATCTTACTTATATCTCTTTTTCTCCTGCCCTGCAAACTTGGTTTTCATTACTTTATTTTTGTTTATATAAGAGGAGAGGAGAAACATTTCCTATGAAATTTAATGTATTTTTCAGTAGCTATCATCATGCACATTGACTTTTGTTTATTTGTTCTTGTATGCAAATGATTTTCTCCTCTTCTTTAGCCAATTGTTTCATGGAGAAAAAATATTAACTTTATGTATCTATAATAATCCTCATAACATTTGTATATTTAAATTATATCTATTGTATTTATATTGTATATCTTCCCTAGTATAACATCATAATATTGAGTTTTTTTTCTATTAAGATATTTTAAAATATTCATTACTGAAATAATTATAGAAATTCCTGTCATACTCTAAACTCCTAGGAACTTAGTTCACATTGGCCTAAATTAGTCTCAAACCAGTTATAAAATTGTATTTTTCCTTGCATTGCTGCTTTAGCACTTAGACTTCTTGAATTGCATGCCCAGGCAGACCAGTATTATGAATGTCAGGAAAGGTTAAATCTGATACACAAGCAGTGCTTTGCTTCTAAAATGTTGTGGAATATGGCATAGAAAAACACTTCTGAGGTGGCTTTCCAAAGTGGAGATAATATAATTTGTGGTACCACATGGTAGTCCCACTATTATTCCAAGAATACATTAGGGGGCAATGCTTTTCAGAAGCAACCTAAAAGCACCCTAGCCAAGATCTCATGAGAAATAAAGAAAAATTCATAATAACTAAGAACTGTGAATGAAAGGGCCTTATTTTCCTTGAAGTTGTGTTGGTTCTCTCTCTTTTCTCTGACAGCAAGGGTCAACCACACTTCCAAGTTAAAGGAACAATAGATTTGCTTCTTGAGAAATTTGTGTTGCCTTCTGAGGCTTCAGCCTCATGTTAGGAAGAATGTTATATTAGAAAGTTCAATTAAACAGTACCAATACCTTTGTGGAATTCATTTCCAAATTGATCTCATCTACTTTCTTGATTTCAGACACCAACTGTACAGCAATAATTTTTTAAAAATAATTTTGTTGGAGTTTCCTACACATTTTTGAGATTAACAATAGCACCAGACTCTTAATTGTCAGCCCTTCCCAGATAGCCTAATAGACCAGGAACATACATTGATCATGTCATCTCTCACTTTAAAATCTTTTAACTCTCTCTCATCACTTACAGGTTTGATTGTAAAGTACTTAGCATGGCACTGACTTAAGTGGGATGTTTTCCTATCCATTCATCCACTGATGGGCATCAGGGTTGGTTCCACAGTCTAGCTATTGTAGATTGTGCTGCTATAAACATTGATGTGGCTGTGTCCCTGTAGTAAGCTGTTTTTAAGTCCTTTGGGAATAGACCAAGGAGTGGGATAGCTGGGTCAAGTGGTGGTTCCATTCCAAGTTTTCCTAGGAATCTCCATACTGCTTTCCAGATTGGCTTCACCAATTTGCAGTCCCACCAGCAATGTAGGAGTGTGCTTTTTCTCCACACCCTCACCAGCATTTATTGTTGTTTGTTTGTTTTGATAGCTGCCATTCTGACTGGAGTAAGATGAAATCTTAGAGTAGTTTTGATTTGCATTTCTCTAATTGCTAGAGATGTTGAACATTTTTCACATATTTGTTGATTGTTTGCATATCATCTTCTGAGAAGTGTCTGTTTAGTTCCTTAGCCCATTTATTGATTGGAGTATTTGTTTTTTTTGGTGTTAAGGCTTTTGAGAGCTTTATAAATCCTTGAGGTTAGTGTTCTATCAGATGTGCTTGTGGTAAAGATTTGCTCCCATTCTGTAGGTTCTCTATTCACCTCACTGATTGTTTCTTTTGCTGAGAAGAAGCTTTTTAGTTTGAATCCGTCCCATTTATTGATTCTTTGTTTTAGTTCTTGGGCTATAGGGGTTTTATTGAGGAAGTTGGGGCCTAAACCAACGTGATGGAGATTTGGGCCTACTTTTCCTTCTATTAGGTGCAAGGTCTCTGGTTTAATTCCTAGGTCCTTGATCCACTTTGAGTTAAGTTTTGTGCATGGTGAGATAAAGAGATTTAATTTCATTTTATTACATGAGGATTTCCAGTTTTCCCAACACCATTTGTTGAAGAGGCTGTCTTTTCTCCAGTGAACATTTTTGGCACCTTTGTCTAATATAAGATAACTGTAGGTGTGTGGGTTCGTCTCTGTGTCTTCTATTCTGTACCATTGGTCAACTGGTCTATTTTGGCACCAATACCATGCTGTTTGCAAGTAAATGGATGGAGTTGGAAAAAATAATGCTAAGTGAAGTTAGCCAATTTCAAAAAACCAAAGGTCGAATGATCTCTTTGATGTGAAGATACTAACTTATAAAGGCAAGGGAGTGGGGATGAGAGGAATGAAAAAACTTTAAATAGAACAAAGGGGGGAGGGGGGAGGGGACAAGGGGATAGGAATAATGGTAGACTGAGTTATTCATGACTACCCTAAATACATGTATGAAGACACAATTGTTGTAAAAATACCTTATATAAAACCAGCAACTTGAGAAATTTTGCTCTTTATATGTAATATGAATGAAATGTACTCTGTAAACATGTATAAAAAGTTAAAATAAAAAAAAGTATATAAAAAAGTGGGGTGTTTTGCTATTTGCAAAACCCCAACAGGCAGATAAAAACTTGGATTATTGATTCTATAATAGTGAATTATACTATATCACTCACATTCCCACATGGTTTAAATGATCTGGTTAATAACACAGATCATATAAGGCTAAGTGGAAATATGAATATAGTATATTACTGCATCCCTAGTTTCTCTGTGTTTTCATTTTAGGAAGAGATAGTTATGTTTCCTAATCCAATTTCTATAATTTTTGGAAGACAGTTTATAAAATGCTATACAAGTTTTAACGACTTGTATTGGTGCTTAGCAATACATTAAACTGTACTCCTTTTAATACTGTGGTCATTCAATATGTTATAGATTCTAATAAATGCAATAAACCTATCTCATGGTTACATGGATTATATCAGATCACATGTTACAAAAACTATGCTAACTGCAATGATGAAGAAAAATCAATAGTTCTTTATAGTTTAAGCTCCTAAAGAATAGGAGAAAATCTAAAATAATTGAAAAATTGAGTGCTTTGTTGACTTACTTGTATTTGAATAATCAGTTCTCTGAAATATATTAATAATATCTCATGTAATTTTTTTCTTTCAAAATATTGTTAATTAGTGAACAGCAAAATTCCCATCACTCTCATCACATTATGTTCCAAAATCTCTTCCAAGACTTAGCCTCTTACTTCCACGGTTGAACAATTTTTCATTTTAGCATTTCTTTTCTTAAATAAAACATATGCAAAGAACCATTACATTCAGAGAAGAGAATGCAATACAACCTCCTCTTGGGCTTAAACTGTTGAATATTCAAAGGCATCTTTCACATGACTCCTCCCTGAATATGTGCCATAGAAGGACACATAATGGAGGCTTACTCTATATTTTGTAAGGTTTTCTTTTTTCTTGCTGCTTCTTTCTTTCCATGTGCTAACTTCAACAAATTAGGTAGCAGAGGAGCTGACAGAGATAGAAATGCAGGGCAAGATGACTGGCCAGGAGAGATGTTCTACCTGCTCCCTCTCCCTGTGGATTCTGCAGTCACTATCATATCTGAAGACTATTTCCCTGTTTATGTTAAAGAAGGTACCCCCATAATTTCTTCATAGAAGACTGACTCTTTCTCCCCCTTCATTGATTCTTGTTGCAGGAGAAATCAAAGAATCTGCAGCAAATGTTTTCTAAAATATTTTTTCTAAACTGTAAGTTGTATTTCACTCCACAAATGGTGTGTTTGGACTCAATTTTTTAATAAAGATATAATTATAATTCTTTCCAGAGATAATTTGGGATCTTTTTTCATTAAAAAGGGTATAAATATGCAATTAGAGCATTGGGACTATTTCTCAGTCCTGAACATTACTCTCCACTTTAAAAATTATTGTCTCAGACCTGAGAATATTATATTCCTAGAAATTCCTACTCGCTATACAGATAGGCCATGAAGAATAATTAATAAAGAATGTTATAGTCTTGTATTATCATTGCATGCTTGACATATGCTTAATAACTTTAGCATCACTAATTCCTGAATAAAAAATTTATATAGAAAAATGAAAGCCATATTCTTTAGCACCCTCCCTTCAGCCTAACCCTTCCAGGCATTCATCCCCTAGAAAATATATTCCCAGATTATTTCCTCCTACTCCTTAGAGAGGCAGAATTAATAATGATTTCTATAGGAACTCCAAGGTTAAAAACACATAAAACCAATATTTCTTAAAATAGCATTTCCTAATATCTGATATCCCCTTTGACCAAAGAAATAGGGATTTTTAATGATGTTTAATATTGAAAGCTGTAAAGTCAGGCTGAATTTTTTTTTCTCTCTGATTTATTTTTTCTCACTATGTCTTGCTTATATCAGTCATGTCCCATTAGCGTTAGGGATGACAAAGGAGACATAGAATAGGGTAAATCAAGCAAGGTCCTTGAAATAATTGATTGCTCTAAATATTATATTTGTCCTCCAAAAATTCTATTCATTATTGAATACAAAAAAATTCAGATCCATAATATACACATTTCACAAAAATACTAATTGAATTTTCTTTTAATTGGAAGAACACCACTCTGATTTAGCAGCATGGTTTAAAAATGTGTTATCATTTTAAAAACTGGGAAATTAAATGGGTTGTTACCATCTACCTGCATGTGTAAGACATTCCTGAACCATTGCTAAGAGGAAACTGAGCAACAATAGCAACAAGAGCAGCAAGATACTGTTGAGAGTGAGCAGTACAAAAGTGAAGGCAGAAGAAAGGTCATTTGATTTTTAGTCATTTAATAGGATCAAAGAGAAAGCCTCGATAGTTTTATGGTACTATGTTTTAATGATTTTTTTCAAACCAAGATCAATCGAGCTTGAAGAATATTCAAATGGGGTAGAAAGGTAAAGACTAATCATAAAGAGCGTTAGGATAGGGTGTTTGATAGTCATGGAAAGTAGATTTGGGTTCCGAGTTTCATAACTTCATCATGTTATTTTGGGGAGGAAGGTGAAAGCACTGATGTCTTTACAGCTATTTGTCAAACATGTGTCCTTATATTACCTCTTCCATATACAACCCATCTCTTCAGCAAAGTCTCTGCACTATAAGTATGGGGAAAATAAATCATTTATTGACAGTTACCACATTGCCAGAAACTGAGTTGATCCAAAAGTGTGAACACATACAATTGCTCTTCTTTCTCTTCCTTCTCTTCTGTTCCTCTGTCCATGTCCAGGGACATTGCAGTCTTCTAATGGGCAGAGTAAGGGCCTGCTCTGCCTTCCCTGGTTGGGATCTGAGATTCCAGACATGTGGCCAGTGTAGGAGTACTGTCCTTCTCTTTAGGCTACTTGGCCTCTGCTGCATATCCAGAAAAACATTCAAATGCATAAACTATAGACTGATTCTGACAACTACCACCAGAATCTTGGATCCTTCTTTTTACTTTTTGGTTCATAGTAATTGTGCAGAACTGAAGTTGAGATCTGTTCATTTTAACACAGATTTAAGGGGACTGTTTATTCACTTAGAATATCCCCCCCCCTTTTTTTTTTAGAAAGCACTAAATCTTTGGGGTAAAGTACTCCTAGTATTAAAACTTGTCAAAGGTAGAAAAATCACACAAGAACATTTGTATAATAAAAAATGTACTCGAGCAGCAACTGGAGTGTAATCTTTTGGGATAATAGGTCCTTCAGTCTGGCTCACTTATCAGTGAATGCACTGTTGAAGCCAGAGGGCACTTTCAACTTAAAAAAAAATTGCCAAGAATTTAAGAACTTTTAGGTTTGCAGTTTTATGAACTGCAAAGCAACCAGACCTCATGTTATTTTCAAAGAATTTTAAGTGTTTTAAAATTCCTCAAAAGACCTCTGACATGAAAAATGGTGTTATTATTGCTACAATCATTTTAATATTTGGATAAATACAAGCACTTCCTAGAAAACCTCGGAGAAAATAATCTTCCTACTCTTTTCTAATTTTTAGTTCCAGAAATGGGGAATCCCATTTGGGTGTACCGTAAATTAGACAGAATTCCCTAGAATGGAATGATTTTACATTTGGGAAATAGGATGGAGATAAATGAAAAGAACTGTATATTTCTTTCATAGTGACAATGCAAGAGATGACTTAGTATTCAAGGGTGTAAATGTTTAGTCTAAGAAAGATGCTGACAAGCTTCACTTCATTTCACTCAGTACAAGAGAGGAAAAGACTTTAAAACTGCACCGAGAAAAAAATCTGCACTGTATATGCATAGATAATTACATGTCCAAATACATATTGGGGATGCACATATGCACACATAATACACATAGGGTCTTCATGAAGCTCCTGTGTTTGTTATTATTTTTCTCCTGTGCATCTTAAAGTTTAATTACTTAGTTTAGGGTTGTGATAGAAATTACTTATGCAGAAATTTGGAAGTGAATTTCTAAAACTTCATTACAACCATATTATGCAGTTAACAACAGATAATTATTGTAGGTCTTATAACAAATAGTACAAATAGTTACCATAGACAAGAAGATAATAAAAAAAAGGCTATGTAATTAAACTCCATATCACTTTTGAGAAGAAATTTTATTTTGATTTTATATGAGACACACACATACACGCACACACTGCTTCTTTTATAACTACAACTCATTATTAAACTTTAAAACACTATAACAGGGCATTAAGAATTACCTGTATATCTTTGTAAATGAGAAAATAATCATATAAAAGTCAAGTCTAAAAGTGAAGAGAAGTTTAACTGCTTAGACTGTTAAGAGAAAAATTTGTTTGTTTTAATGATTTTTTAGTAACTATATAATTTCCTAAAATTATTCAGGACATAGTACTTTCTCTAAAACCTGATGTATAATTTTTTTTCCACTTTCTTTGAAGGAAACTCCTTCCCTCCATATATTTAATCTTTTGTGCGGGTAATCGGGGATTGAACTCAGGGGCACTTGACCACTGAGCCACATCCCCAACCGTATTTTGTATTTTATTTAGAGAAAAGGCCTCACTGAGTTGCTCAGCGCCTCACTTTTGCTGAGGCTGACTTTGAGCTTGTGATCCTCCTGGCTCAGCCTCTTGAGGCCTTGGGATTACAGGCGTGCACCACAGCACCTGGCTTAGATATTTAATCTTATAGATATTAGATGCCTTGTTATGTTTTTGGAGGTAGAGAAAGGCAGAAGAAAGGGGAGACCGTTCAAAAAGATGGAAGCCAAAGGGAAATATCAGGATATGAAAAAATGTTAAATATTTAGGGAATGAGTACCTGAGTATGGCTGAAATATTGAAGCTTGTATAGAGAAGAGGTGAAGATGGGGACATGATCCCGAAAAAGGAGAGGGCAACAGATACATAGGCTAAGGGAGTCTTATTTATCACTCTCTGAGGTTTAGAGCTTCTCCTCTAGGAAATGGTTAGCTAATAATAGGCTTTAAGAAGAGCAGTTGGAGCCGGGTGTGGTGGCGAACGCCTGTAATCCCAGCACTTTGGGAGGCTGAGGCAGGAGGATCGTGAGTTCAAAGCCAGCCTCAGCCGTGGCGAGGCACTTAGCAACTCAGTGAGACCCTGTCTCTAGTAAAATACAAAAAAGGGCTGGGGATGTGGCCCAGTGGTGGAGTGCCCCTGAGTTCAATCCCCGGTACCAAAAAAAAAAAAAAAAAAAAAAGAAGGAGAAGAAGAAGAGCAGTTGGGTGGTTGGATTAGGATTTAGAAAAATCATTCTGCCAACTGTGTGGAGGATTCAGTGGAGGATGAATGTGACCATAGGCAGAAAGGACAATTTGGAGATTGACTTAAAACAGTAATGGAGGGGCTGGGGTTGTGGCTCAGCGGTAGAGCGCTCGCCTAGCACATGTGCGGCCTGAGTTCGATCCAGGTAAATGGATGAAGTTGGAGTTCGATCCAGGTAAATGGATGAAGTTGGAGAATATAATGCTAAGTGAAATTAGTCAATCTCAAAAATCCAAATACTGAATGTTTTCTTTGATATAAGGAGACTAGTTCACAGTGTTGTTGGATGGGGGTACATAGGAGGATTAGAGGAACACTAGAATGGTCAAAGGAAAGGGAGAGGAAGGGAGGGAGCAAAGGGGGGAAGAAGAGGGGAAGGAGGGGGGAAAAAAGGAAAAAAGAAGTTGGTGGTTGAATGAGATGGATATCATTATCCTAAATGCATGATTGAAGATCTGAATGGTACTTATATACTTTGTATACAAACAGTTGTATGTAAAAAGATGTGCATTATGAATTGTAATACATACTACTATTATAAATAAAAATAAAATAAAGGCATTGTGTACAACTAAAGCAAATAAATAAATATTAAAAAAAACAGTAATGGAGGGAATGGAAAAGGAGGCAGTTAGTTCAAAATAAATTAAGAGTAAAGCATCTATAGACTTTATATTAATTGAATGAGAATGAGTCTGAAAGTTCTGAATTAAGAGTTCAGGTATTTAAGACATCCTGAATTAAGACACAGTACTCAGAACAGGAAAATTTGTAAAGAGATAAAAACAGATTTAGGACTTGTTGGAGAGACACAGGAAAGGGGGAGATTTCTTGTGGTGATAAGAAATTGACTATGAAATATCTGTGAATATACCAAAACCATTGAGTTGTACACATTAAGTGGATAATTTTCTTATTGAATTACATCTCAATAAAGCTGTTTTAAAGAAAAAAGAAGCAAAATTAAGTGTCCCCAGAGAAGAAGAAAAACTACCTATAGACAGAAAGAAGCTTCAGCTCCTGCCAGAGCCCTATATATTTTGGACTTGAAGGTCCTACCATCACATAAGTCAATTCCTTGAAATGTATGGATGGATGGATAGATAGATAGACAGACAGATAGATCTCCTACTTGTTCTGTTTCTCTGGTAGAATCTGACTAAAACAGATTTTGAAATTGGAAAGAGGAATGATGCTGTAATAAATATGGGAAAATGTGGCAATGTCTTGGAATTGTTTAATGGGTAGAGGCTGAAAGAATTTTGAGATGCTTGATAGAAATCCTAATTACCTGGCAGAGACAGCTGGCAAAAATATGGTTGCCAAGGGTACTTCTGATGAGGGCTCAAATAGAAATTAGGAAGATGTTGTTGCAAACTGGAAGATAGGTGATCCTTGTTTAAAGTGGCTGAAATTGGATCAATTGTGTTCTGCCTTGGAAAAGTAGAAATTATAAAAGATGAACTTGAATATTTAGCGAGGACATTTCCAAGCAAAGTCTTATTTTACCTTGTTGCTTATAATAAAATTAGAAAGGGACAGTTGAAGAAGCAAAAATTTAAGCAAAAATAAACCAGTACTTGATGGTTTTGGAGGTTTTCAACCTACCCTATTGCGAAGGATGTTAAAATTAGAAAGTTTGTTGTCTAGAAAGCTTTTTCTTTTTTATGCTTTTATTAGTGATTTATAGTTGTACATAATAGTTTGGTTCATTTTGACATTATCATATATGTGTGAAATTTAATTTGCTCTCCTTCAGTCCCTGGTGTCTCCTATTTCCCTCGCCTCCTCCCTCCGTCTGTTCCCCTTCCTTACTTTACTGGTCTGTCTTCTATTAATTTATCTATTCATTTTTAATTGGTGTTTTATAGATGTACATAAAAGAGGAATTCACCATGATATATAATACATGCATATTGTGTAATTTTGTCAAATTCATTTCACATTTCCTCCCTTTCCTGTTCCACCTCCCTCCCCTTCAGTCTCTTCCACCTCATTGGTCTTCCCTCTATCCTTATGACATCTGATCCTCCTCCTCACTTTTCTTTAGCTTCCACATATGAGAGAAGATATTCAATCCTTGATTTTCTGAGTCTGGCTTATTTCACTTAGCATGATGTTCTCTACTTCCATGCATTCACCAGCAAATGCCATAGTTTTCTTTTTCTTTTTTTTTTTATTCAAAGTTGTTGTATTTGTAATAGTAGAATGCATTACAATTCATAATACACATATAGAGACTCTTTTCACATAACACTGTTTGTATACAAAGCATATTCATACTATTCAAGTCTTCAATCATGCATTTAGGATAATGATATCCATCTCATTATACCACATTTTCTTTCCCCCCCCCGTGTCCCCCTTCTCCCTCCATTGTGTATATTTACCACATTTTCTTAATCTATTCATAACTTGGCCATTGTGAATTGTGTTGCTACAAACATTGATGTGGCTGTATGACTATTAGTATGCTGATTTTAGTTTAGTTTAGTTTTTTTTTTTTTTTAATAAATACCAATGAGTGGGATAGCTGGGTTATATAATGGTTCCATTCCTAGTTTCTTAAGGAATCTCCATATTGCTTTCCAGAGTGGTTGTACTAATTTGCAGTTCTACCAATAATGTATGAGGAAATGCTTTCAATTTTTCTCCATTCAGTATGATTTTAGGTTTTTCATATATAGCCTTTATAATGTTGAGGTAAGTTTCTTCTATCCCTAGTTTCTCCAGCATTTTTAACATCAATTGGTGCTGGATTTTATCAAAGGCCTTTCCTGCATCTATTGAGATGATCATATGATTCGTGTCCTTAATTTTATCTATGTGGTGAATTATATTTACTTTTGTATATACTGAACCAAACTTTCATCCCTGAAATGAAACCCACTTAGTCATTGTGTACAATGTTCTTGTGTTTTTGAATGCGGTTTGCTAACATTTTATTAAGGATCTTTGCATCTATGTTCATCAGGGATATTGGTACATAGTTTTCTTTCCTTGATGTGTCTTTGTCTGATTTTGGTATCAGGGTTCTATTGGCTTCATAGAATATAATTGGGAGTATTCTCTCTCTTTCAACTTCATGGAATAATTTGAGGAAGAGTGGCATTAGATGTTCTTAAAGATCTGGTAGAACTCAGTTGAGAATCCATCCAGTCCTGTTCTCTTCTTTGTTGGAAGGTTTTTAATTGCTGTTTCAATTTCATTACTTGATATTGGTCTATTTATGTCTATTTCTATTTCTTCCTGGTTCAATTTGGGCAGGCCACATGCATCTAGAAATCTGTCCATGTCTTCTAGATTTTTCAACTTATTGGAGTATAAATTTTCAAAATAGTCTCTAATGATTCTTTGGATTTCAGAAATGTCTGCAGTGATATTTCTTTTCATTTTTAATTTTGTGTCTTCTCTTTCTTTTGGTTAGTTTGGCTAAGGGTTTATCAATCTTGTTTATCTTTTCAAAGAACCAACTCTTGGTTGCATTGATCCTATGCATTTTTTTATCCTCAGTTTCATAATTTTGGCTCTGATCTTAGTTATTTCCTGTCTTCTACTGATTTTGGAATTGATTTGTTCTTCCTTTTCTAAGACCTTGAGGTATGGCATTAAATTATTTGTAATATATTTTTAAATGTAGGGACTCAATGCTATAAACTTTCCTCTTGGAATTGCCTTTGTAATATCCAAGAAATTTTGATATGCTTAATCTCTATTCTCATTTGTTTCTGAGAATTTCCTGATTTCTAATTTGTGTGTCTGTACACACACACGCACACATACACACACACACACGTGTTCACGTATTGTGCCAGGGATTGAACATAGGGTTTCACGCATGCTAGGCCAGTGCTCTACCACTGACCTATACCCCAAGCTCTTTTTAGAAAGCTTTTTTCTGGAGAGAAAAATGAGGTTGTGGCTGGGCATCATTTTGCTAAAGAAATTAGGTCTGTGACTCATCACAATACAATCAATTAATTTAGCAGGATCCAAGAGTAGAAATTAGGTAATCCAGAAAGGATCTTCTAAGAATCCTCTCATCCCATAGTGTGGATCCCCTTGGCATGCAGTGGGTACTCAAAAGATATTTGAGAACATTATACAAGCAGAAACATTATGAGCTTGGACTGAAACAGACTAAGAAAATCAAAGGCTATTGAACTCCTAAAATTCTAGTCAGGAAATGAGTTTATAGAGCTATTTGGTTGCAACCATGTTCTATTCAAGAAAAAAAATAATGACTCCATGGGCCAAACTGCTACTGATTCAGAGATAGAGGACAATGAAGCCACCACCAAGGGCACAAAGCACAATGGAGTTGCCTCAGAGCACAAGGAATAACAGAACCACAAACCACAGAGAATTATTCTTGGGCATTGAAATCTAATGCAATTGACCCTCCCAGACTTCAGATTTGCTTGGTGTTGGTAACCCCTTCGTTTCTTGCCATTTTTTTTTCCCTTTTGTAATAGAGATGTCAATACTATACCCATTACACCATTATATTTTGGAAAAAACAACTTATATTCTAGGTTCACAGGTCTACATATGCAAAGAAATCTTGCCCAAGGATAGATCAGGCTGAAATTTTTATCCATACCTGATTTAGATAATAAGATTTTGGACTAAGAGTTGATGGTTAATGGGTGGGAACTTTTGGGAATGTTGGGATAGGAAGTATGTATTTTGAATGTTAGATATACATGAATGAAAGGGGTAAGGGCCCAGAGTGGACTTTAATGGGCCAAAGAGTGGCCTCCCAAATGATACTTCTACCAATAGCCTGTAACTGTGACCTTATTTGGAAAAAAAGATCTTTGCTGATGGATGTAAATTAAGTATCTTGAGATAAGATCATCCCAGATTAGGGTGGGCCCTAAATGCAATGAAAAATTCTTAAAGAAAAGAAAGGAAAATAGATACAGAGACACAACGAAAAAGACCATGTGACGATATAGGCTACAGGTAGAGTTATGCTGTCACAAGCCATTGAATGCCAGGAGCCTTTAAAATCTGGAGAAGCAAGAGAATATTCTCCTCCACAATCTCCCAAGGGAGCATGGCACTGCAATACCTTGGTTTCAAACTCTTGGTCTCCAGAACTGTGAGCAAATAGATTCTGTTGTTTTAAGCCACAAGTTTGTTTCAGCAGCGGTAAAAAACCAATACCCTGCGCAAGAATGAATTCTGTTGCCAGTCCATACTCTTTCTCAGAATCATCACTTCTCTCAAATAACTTATGTCTAGATGGCAAACCCAATTCTCTGTCACAGACTCACCTCTGCATTGTGAAAAATTTATTCTCTAATGTCCCACTGTCCTTTCCTGCAATCAGCTTTCCCTGGAGCCATCCTACGGAACACACATAATTTTATCTTCTTACTTTAGGAAAAAGATGGAGTTGTCAGGGTGGAAGCTGATTTTCTTCTAAAGAATCTTCCTTGTAAAGTTGTGAATGCATAAGAGAGCTGCTACGAAAAGTGCACCAGTTCTAGATGGCAGAACCCTACTCTAAACCCTACAATATCTGAATTCCAAAGTGTCCTGTTAGACCACTATGTAGGCACTTAATTTTAATTGTATTTATCTCTGATATATTGTGATTATTATAGACCAGTGGTTTGGATTGTATACTTAAGACATAGCTCCAGTCTTCTGATAATTAATAAGCCGGTTGGAATAACACTTATCGTCATCATCATGTGCATATAAATCGATTAATCAATATGCTAATATATAGTAGACATTGTGTTAGGCACACACAAACACTCACACACACACATACACACACACTTGGTAAGGATCTATTAAAACAAAATATATGGAGGTTTTGGTAGTATAAAGGATACCTTGTTATTCTGGTACAGTTTGAATTCTTTATTATATGAATGTGTTACTTTTTAATAAATAAGTTACTTTTCTTTAGAAGCAGAAGAATTAAGGCATAAGACTTATGGGATACATTTCATAGATCAGAATTGGGGTTTATTTAGTATAGTGTTCAACAGAACTCCTGGAAGACACAGCATGGGAAATGGAATTGTCCTCACTGACTTAGTTCTCAGAGGTTTGGTATTTAGCCTAGCTTCATTTCAGAACCATTTATGATTCTGTGACTCATAAACACAAACATTTATTTTTAACTAATATTTGAAATACTACAAATAAACTGTATATTGTAACAGCTGCTCTTCTGAATGTCATTCCATAATGAGGATCATCCCTGAATCAATAGATGATAATCAGATGCTTTATTTTGATACCAGAAATATTTCATCTTCCTCTTGTGCTTAGCAGGTGTATTCTTTGGTAATAACACTTGAGTGTGTATTGCAGAAAATCAAATAACATTTAAACAATAGAACTTCATTTCTCTATTAAACCTACAAAGGAGGCTTACTTGGATAGCCCAAGCTACCATGATCATTTGTCAGTCTTTAGAACCCAGGCTCATGTGTCTTCTTCTCAACCCTCCTGAAGCCTACCTCCCATTATCAAGGTTTATTCATAGTTCCAACATGACTGATTAATTCCAATGGTCACATCACCAGGAAGAATAAAGTAAAGAATTGTTGCCGCCTGCAGCTATTGCCGCCTGCAGCAGTGATACCGCGGGAAAGAATTCGGAGGCAGACTGGAAATGAATAGGTTCTTTATTGTTCCTTCTTCTAACTTCTCTCTCCGGCTCCAACAACCTCTCCAACTCCAACCACCCCCTCTAGCCAACCTCACCCGGTTAAATACTTTTTGCCTTAACAAGTATACACGTGCTGACAGCTCAAACTTACAGGTGCGTCACATAGTGTTCACGGGCATAAAAAGATTCTTAGATAAATGCATGAATATCAGGTGAAAATATTTAAACACTTCTTATGGCTCTCAGCTAACCACCATCTTAGCTATCTCCTTATTAGGGCTCTTACAAAGAATGAATGCTCATCTCTCACATTTAAGGAGTCTTCCTAACTCTTGTAAGCACTTACATCTCATTGGCCACACCAAACTCCAAGGAAGGCTGGGAAATGAAATTACATCTGGGCCCATTTCAGGGATCTGATTAGTAAGAAACAAAAGAATAAGAAATTTTAGGAAGCAATTAACAACCAGAGACACAGTCGTGTCTACACATGCCATAGCTCAGCTTCTGAAAATCAGACTTAGAGTCACAGTGATTATGAAAATATGCCTTTCATGGTGACACTCCTATTTATGTTCTATTCATTATGTTGTCTGAGCAGCCACAATGCAAGAAAGTAAAGAGACTCTTGTACTATTAAAATTAAAAATAAGTAGTGACAATTCTAAAATAGTAGGTCCAAGTGTTTAAAAATGAAGTCCATTGTCCAAAGTGCTATGGTAGAGCCTTCTAAATAACAATGGTAAGATTCCAAATGTAGTGAAGGTGAATATTGAGCTGTCATCCATTGCTGTGTTTTCAGGCATGTTTGGATGTGTTTGTCAAACTGATGGAGTAGCCTGATAAAAATCTGTTTTCAGGAGGGTCTGAAGTTCTCAGAGGCAGGGAGGGAAACAAGCACTACAGGACTGACTTCTAAAGCCAGAGGAAAACAAGAATTCTGAGAACAGCGTGGTCAGGACCAAGACAACCTGCCCACCCACCCTGTTCCTTTAACAGATGCTAAGGAGAAAGAAAGCTATGAGTTAAACTTGAAAAGTCTCTTTCTAAACTCTGACACTTTAGGGCCCAAACAGCGCTGTCTTAGGATATACCTACAACAAAGCAACCATTGTTGTTAGAAGGCGTCGTCTCCAATTCCATATTAGGCTGCCTCAAGCATTTTCATGCTGACAGCTGGGTGTAGCCACCAGTGTACAACTGACATGTCCCACACCCAGCGGTGGAACAGAACAGATGAACACAGTACCTTCTTGCTGCACTCTGCCAGGCCTAGTTGTCTGATTAAACAGTGCGGCAGAGGGCCAGTTAAAAGCAGCGCAATCTGCTATACTTAGAAAGTGAAAATAACCCCAAACAGGGAAACGACTCTTCTCAGAAGAGCAATGAGGATATGGGAGTGGGATGACTACATGAGGTATATCCCCTGGGCTGCTGGAACTTGATAGAGAGTGACAGACTACTGGCAGGACTTTATTTATTTATTTATTTATTTGGTGGTACTGGGATTGAACCCAGGGACTTGTGCATGCTAGGCAAGCACTCTACCAATTGAGCCATATCCCCAGCCTGGCAGGACTTTATAAGGGTCTGAATACTTGTATAGTTAGTGGTTCATAGTTAGGAAAATTTGAATTATATATATATACTTTTTCTGGCAAGAATACACTTGCCTCAAAACTGAAAAATAAATTAAGAGAATATTATGAAATTGTGATGCAATTTTGGATATTACTGAAGAACGGGAATATGGTTTTTGCTGTATTATAGATACCAAATACAGAGATCAGGATCCAGCACAGTAATGAAGCACTTGCCTACCATACTCAAGGTCCTGGGTTAAATCCCCAGGAATGAACACACACACACACACACACACACACACACACACACAATTATATCAAGTACAATCAAGGGTCATTTAATGACAGAGATATGGTTGTATGAACATTATACAATGTACTTATACAAATCTAAATGGTATAGTTCAATCAATTGACATGGCCTCTAGAGATGTGGTAATTTTGAGATGTATGAGGCTGCTGCTTTTGTAACATGTGATACTTTATTGTAAGTTTTATTTTTTCACAAATAGGAGTATGCTCTAAAATAATGGTTTGAACTATAATGGTAAATACATAAATCATTTGCATAGTTGTCTATTATAATTATGAAGTATCATGTGCTGTATATAGTTGTTTGTGCTATATTCCCCCCACCCTTGGTACCAGGGGATTGAACCCAGGGGTGCTTAACCACTGAGCTACATCCCCAGAACTTTTTTTTTAAATAGGGTCTCACTAAGTTGCTTAGGGCCTCTCTAAATGGCTGAGATTGGTTTTGAACTTGTGATCCTCCTGCCTCAGCCTCCTGAGCTGCTGGGATTACAGGCATGCATCACTGCACCTGACTATGCTACACTTTTATATCACTGGCAGTGCAGTAGTTTGTTTACACCAGCATCACCAGAAATGTGTGAGTAATGTGTTACAACTATGGCTATGATGTCATCAAGAATTTTTCAGCTCCACTACTGTATATAGAGTTTCAAGCTAGCTTAACTTCATGTCATTAAAAAAAATGTGTTAGCCGGGCACAGTGGTGCATGCCTGTAATCCCAGCACTTGGGAGACTGAGGCAGAAGGATTGTGAGTTCAAAGCCAGCCTCAGCAATGGTGAGGCACTTAGCAACTCAGTGACACCCTGTCTCTAATAAAATACAAAAAAGGACTGGGGATGTGGCCCAGTGGTGGAGTGCCCCTGAGTTCAATCCCCAGTACCAATATATATATATATATATATATATATATATATATATATATATATATATATGTTAAGCACCTACTATATACTTTATTCTAATTGTTATGGATACTGTGGTGAATTACAAAAATGTGAATGGTAGCATCTAGTTGAAGCCAATGTCAGATATTGGTTGTAGAAATTAACAAATCATGTTTCATTATCCCAAGAGATACACAACACATCACATTTACCCCCTCCCCTCCAAAAGAGTATATTTAGTCACCATGGCAGATTGAATTGTTGTTTCAAGAGTTTTACTTCTTTCTCATATATTTATACATTAATTATCCTTTTCCATGTAACTACTTCAAAACAATTTTGAATTATAATGCATATACTATAAAATTCAACTATTATATATGATTTTTGGTAAATTTATACAATAATAGAACCACTACCACAATATGGTTTAGAACAGTTCTCTTACTCCCCAAATTTTACTTATACTATATGTAATCAATCCCTCCCCCCACTCCTAGCCCCAAGCAATCATATCTCTATTGTTTTCCCTTTTAAAAATTTTTAAGAAATGGAATTATACAATACATATTATTTGGGGTCTTATTTCTTTCATAATGACAAATAATGGTTTTAAGATTCATTCATATTGTTGCATATACCATATTCCACCCCTTTTTATTGCAGAACAGTATCCTATTATATTGATATACTTTATTTGTTTATTCATTTCCCAGTTAATTAATATTTGGGTTGTTTCCAAATTTTGACTACTAGAAATAATGTTACTCTAACTGTTCACCTGCAAATATTTGTACGTCTTCGTTTCTCCTGAGTCAATAGTAAGGGGTAGAAATGCTATATTGAATGGTAAATATATGTATGACTTGTCAAGAAATTACAATACTATTTTTCCAAATTCAATGTAACATTCACATTCTCATAGGCACTGTATAGAAATTTGAGTCTGTCTGTATGTTTATCAACTTGATATTGTCAGACTATTTGGTAATAGCCTTTCCAAAGTATCTCTAATGGAATTTCATTACAGTTTTAATTTGCCTTTCCCAAATGTTTTCATCTTTTTTAGTGCATCTATGTTCATTAGGAACAATTTCTTGTAGTTATATTTCTTTTCTTGTGATACTTTTGCCTGGCTTTGATATTATACTACCCTGAGAAGCTGGGAGGGAATACCTCCATTTTATCTGAAAACATTTGTATAAGATTGGTATAATTTCTTTTCTAAGTGTTTGAAAAAATTTATTATTGACACCTCTAGGTCTGGGCTTTTCACTGTAGGAAGATTTTAAACTATGAATTCAGATCTATTTAGATTTCTTCTTGAGACAGTTTATATCTTTTCAAAATATTTCACTTAAATTGTATAGTTTGTTGGCATAAGATTGCTTATAACGTTCCCTTATAATTCTTTCCCAAATCATCTGTGTGATATTCTTTCTTTCATCCCTGATTTTGTCAATTTCCTCTTTCTCACTTTTTCTTTCTTCTTTTTTCTCTTTTGGTTAGCATAGTGAAATGTTTATCAATTTTGTTGATCATTTAAATAAAACAACTTTAAGTTTTTGTAAATTTTGTCTATTGTTTTCTGATTTCTATTTCATTTATTGTTTTCTTGGCTTTATTATTTCCTTTCTTCTACTTTCTGAAGATTGATTTGCTCTTCTTTGTAAAGTTTCTTGAGTAGAAACTTAGATTGTTACTTTAAGAACTCTTTCCTGGCGGACGTGGTGGCGCACACCTGTAATCCCAGCACTTGAGAGGCTCATGCAGGATGATGGCGAGTTCAAAGCCAGCCTCAGCACTGGCGAGGCACTTAGCAACTCAGTGAGACCCTGTCTTTAATAAAATACAAAAAAGGGCTGGGGATGTGGCCCAGTGGTCCAGTGCCCCTGAGTTCAATCCCCGGTACCAAAAAAAAAAAAAAAAAAAAAACCTCTTTCTTATTCAATTTAAGCATTTGGAGTTATAAGTTCTAAGCATTGATTTTACTATATCATATATTTTAATAAAGTAGGTTTTAATTTTCATTCACTTAAGCCTATTTTATAATTTATCTGGTGATTTGATTTTTGACTCACTGTTTTTTAAAAAGTATGTTGTTGAAATTCTTTGCTTTCTGTTGTTTATTTCTTTTCTTGTTCTTCCTTGCTTTCTTTCATCAGAAAATATACTTTGAGAATTGTTTTATAACATATGATATATAATGGACAGTGTTTCCTGTGCACTTGAAACAAATGTATATTCTGGTGTTGGATAGAACATTCTACATATTACTTATGTCAGGTTGGTTGATAGTGTTGTTCACGTCCTGAATATCCCATACTAATTTCTATCTAGTTTTTTTAATCAGTTATTGAGAAAAGAATATTAAAATGTTCAACTATTACAATATTGAATAGTCTACCCTTTAATTCTGTCAGTGTTTTGGGGCTTTGGTGCCAGGTGTTTATATACTTACAATGCTTTTCTTTCTAATGTACTAAAATTTTTATCATGATGAAAATTGTCACTTTGCCTCTACTATTATTTTTTGTCTTAAAGCCCACTTTTGTATTATAAAAATTTATTTGTATTTTTGTATTAATAAAACAATCCAGACTCTTCTATGACATGACTGGCTGCTGGCACCATCTTGGCTTTGCTCCAGAGCCATGAGTCCACCATAATGTCAGAATCTTCTACATGTTTCCAAGAACAACAACAACAACAAAAAAAAAAAAAAAATAGAAAAGAAAAGAACAAATCTCTGTTTGTAGTTATAGGTGATCATCAGTTCCCCTTAAAGAACTATTAGTGATTGATCAAAACACAGAGAACACATCCACTGGACCCTCTGAGAGAAATTTTCCCCAGATTTAAAAAACATGGTAAAGTGAAAACAGCCTACTGAAATGTCTTCCTGTCAACAGTGGGATAAAGATCCTTTCCAGCAACGTGGCAAATCTCAACATAGATATACAGAAAACAAGGAAATAAAATGCCTTCAAAAGTCTATAACCCCCCGGTCTGGTCATGGTGGCGCACACATGTGATCCTACCGGCTCAGGAGGCTGAGGCAGGAGGATCATAGGTTCAAAGCCAGCCTCAGCAAAAACAAGGTGCTAAGCAACTCGGTGAGACCCTGTCTCTAAATAAAATACAAAATAGGGCTGGAGATGTGGCTCAGTGTACGAATGCCCCCGAGTTCAATCCCTAGTACCCCCCCTAAAAAAAACCTCTATAACCCCCCAACTGAATTTGAAAGTTTATGATTAAAATGATTGAGGAACTAAAAGAAGATATGAGAAATGAACTAAGAGGGAAAAAATAGGAAGTAAAAGATCATTTCAACACAGAGACAGATATTCCTAAAAAGAACCAAACACATATTCTCAAAATAAAGCAATCTAGTTCTTAAATAGTTATTGTTTGCTTTTTACATTCTTTTACTGTAAATGTGTTTTTAAATATAAATTGTCTTTTGTAGACAGCATATAGTTGGACCTTGCTTTTTCCTCTGTTAGTGTTTTAACTATATTTTAATGAAGGAGCCCTAATTAGGAAGGGCTATTGCAGCTAGCTGGAAGCCATAAGTTCCACCTGATATGTATGTGACGCACCTGTAGGCACCCGCAAAGCTGAAGGTATATAACCGGGTGAAAGCGGTCCGAGTTAGGAGAACGGAGAATTCAGTCAGTCGGGCAGTCACTCGGTCGGTCAGAAGAATCAGAGCGGCCAGAACGTAGGCAGAGCGGTTACAGAAGAGAAACCAGATAGAAGACAGAAGAGAAACCAGATAGAAGAAGTAATGACTGGTCAGAGTTAGGCCGAGGCTCCCAAGGAAGACAGAAGACAGAAGAAAGAAGAAGGAAGAAAGAAGAGAGAAGAAAGAAGCTCTAATCTTTCTCTAAGCTAAGCTCTATCTTTCTTTCTCTCTAAGAAGCTCTATCTTTCTTTCTCTCTAAGACTCTAAGCTAAGAAGACAAGAAGAAAAGCTCTTTAATCTTTCTCTCTAAAAATCTTTCTTTCCCTCTCTAAGCTCTAAGAAAGTAGAAGTAAAAGTAAAAAAGCTTTACTCTGCCTCCAAGAGTTTTCCTCCCGGTTTTCGGTACCAGGTAGCTTACATTTTAAGAATTATTTTCTTAATAATTCTTCTAAAGATTACAATATACAACTTCAATTTATCATAACATGCTTTGGGATCATCATCCTCATCATCAGCAGCAGCGTTAAAGTAATGATAAAGTATATTTCCACTTTATCATCTCATGTTAGCGCTGGTATCATCATACACATTATACCAATGCATGTAATAAAACCACCAAAAGATAGCATGATAGATGCTGCTTTAATTAGTCTTTCTTTTTAAAGTAACAAGAAGAGAAAACAGAGCTTTTATATTTGCCACATATTAACATTTTCAAAACTCCTGTCCTTTCTTGTGGAATTAAGTGACCATCTACTTTTACTCTCATTTCCTTTCAGCCTGAAGAAATGTATTTAGATTTCTTGTAGGACAGGTCTGTTTTATTTATCTTAAAGGTCAAGATAAAAAAGTTTAGGTTTTTTTTAGTCTGCTTTTAGTTTTGAATGATAGAATATTCTTGCTTGACAGGCATTTTATTTCTATGAGCACTTTGAACAGTTCTTCCCCTGCCTTCTAGACTACACATTTTTATGAGAAGGCAGCCATTAGTCATATTATTATTTCCATACGTGATGAGTCATGAACCATTTCAAGACTTTCTTATCTTTTAGAAGCTTTTATTATAATGGGTCTAGGTGTGGATATGTTCCGATTTACCCTATTTGATGTTCACTCATCTTCCTGAAAATACATATTAAGTTTTTTCATCAAATTTGGGAAGTTTATAGTATTAATTCTTAAAATAAAGCCTTTTCCCTTTCTTTCCACTCCTCCTAGAACTACAATTACAAGTATGTGGATAGGTTCAACATTGTTCCTTAGGACTTTGAGTCACTTCATTTCTCTTCAAGCTTATTTTCTTTGTTTGTTAAATTAGATTTTCACTGATCTATCTTCAAGTACACTGATTGTTTCTCCTGACCTTTTCAATCTTATGTTGAGTCTATCTAATGCACTTTCCATTCCAGTTGTCATAGTTTCCAAATCCAGGATTTCCATTTGGCTCTTTTTTTAATAGTTTATATTCTTTTTGTCCTATTTATTTATGTATTTATTTGTTCTTATCAGTCATACATGAGAGAAGAAATGGAGCACAATTTTGACTTCTCTGGTTGTACCCAAAGTAAGGTCACACAATTTACGCAATCATATATGTACCTAGGGTAATGATGTTCATCTCATTCCACAATCTTTCCTATCCCCTTTCCTACTTCCCCCTCCTCTTTGCCCCATCCAAAATTCCTCCACTCATCCCATGCCCACCCCCACCAAGGATCAGCATCCACTTATCAGAGAAAACATTCAGTCTCTGTTTTGGGGGGGATTGGTTTACTTTGCTTAGCATGTTATTCTCCAACTCCATCCATTTAACTGCAAATGCCATAAGTTTATTCTCTTTTATTGCTGAATAATATTTCATTGTGCATATATACCACAGTTTCATTATCCATTCATCTACTGAAGGGCATATAGTTCCACAGTTTGGCTATTGTGAACTGTGCTGATATGAACACTGATGTGGCTGTGTCCCTGTAGTATGCTGTTTTTAAGTCCTTTGAGTATAGACTGAGGAGTGGGATAGCTGGGTCAAATGGTGGTTCCATTCCAAATCTTCTAAGGAATTTCCATACTGCTTTCCATATTGGCTGACCAATTTGCAGTCCCACCAGTCATATATTGTAGTGGCACCCCCTCCTCCAGAGAAAATTTTAGCTGGGCTTCTCCAGAAATCTTCACCATGGCTGATTTTAGGACTATCAGCAAAAGAGTCTCTACAAAAGAGTTCAATGTAGATAAATTTCCTATTTTTGTGTTGCCCTGTTTTGCTTGGCCACTGGCCTGGAAGAAGTAAGCACTCCAGGTGCTGGATGTCCCTTTACTTGTTTTTCACAAATATGTATCCAGTATAGTAGTTTGTAGAAGTGTGTTTGTAAATGCAAAGTGTGATAATAAAAAGACAAATTCTTTAACAAGGTCTCTGGCCTTAAGCTGGAGCTTCACAGAGATGTCTACATTTCTAAGATAAGTTACCAATTGGGCTCCATGGTAACAGCTGGCAGGGAGAGGAAAGAAAGGGGAGAAGAAGCTCTCCCTTTCTCAGGTATTGTCCTTGGAGGGTTAACTTGCCCAGAACAGTAAAAGAAAAAAACTGCTTTTATGTGAACTTCTATAAACTGTGAACTTCTGAGCCCCTCTGCTTACATGCTGGGTATAAAGTTCTGAAACTACCTGAACTTGGGGTTCAGGGGATTAATTGATTACAGCAAAAGCTGTACCCTCTGAACCAGGCTGCAGCCAAATAAAACTGTTTCCTGTTATCTTTGGTGCCTTGCCTCATCTGTCCCTACAACAATATAAGTGTGCCTTTCCCCCCCACAACCTTGCCAACACTTATTGTTTTTTGTATTCTTGATAACTGCCATTCTGATTGGAGTAAGATGAAATCTTAGAGTAGTTTTGATTTGCATTTCTCTAATTACTAGAGATGTTAAACATTTTTCATATATTTGTTGATCAATTGTATATCTTCTTCTGAGAAGTGTCTGTTCTGCTCCTTAGCCCATTTATTAATTGGGTTGTTTGGTTTTTTGGTGTTAAGTTTTTTTGAGTTCTTTATATATCAGGGAGATTAAAGCTTTATCTGAAGTGTGTGTGGCAAAATTTCCTCCCAAAATGTAGGCTCTCTGTTCACCTCATTGATTGTTTCCTTTGCTGAGAAGAAACTTTTCAGTTTGAATCTATCCCATTTATTGATTTGTAATTTTATTTCTTGCACATTAGGAGTCTCATTAAGGAAGTTTGGGGCCTAATCCAACATGATGAAGATTTGGGCTTACTTTTTCTTCTCTTAGGTGTAGGGTCTCTGGTCTAATTTCTAGGTCCTTGATTTACTTTGAGTTGATTTTTGTGGATGGTAAGAGATAGGGGTTTATTTTCATTTTGCTGCATATGGATTTCCAATTTTCCCAGCACCATTTATTGAACAGGCTATCTTTTCTCCAATGTGTGTTTTTGGCACCCATGTCTAGTATGACATAACTGTACTTATGTGGGTTTGTCTCTGTGTCTTCTATTCTGTACCATTGGTCTACATGTCTATTTTGCTTCCAATACCATGTGATTTTTGTTAAAATAGCTTTATAATGTAGTTTAAGGTCTGCCATTGTGATGCTTCCTGCTTCACTCTTCTTGCTAAGGATTGTTTTGGCTATTCTGGGTCTCTTATTGTTCCAAATGAATTTCATTATTGCTTTTTATATATCTATAAGGAATGACATTGGAATTTCAATTGGAATCACATTGAATCTGTATAGAGTTTTGGGCAGTATGGCCATTTTGACAACATTAATTCTGCCTATCCAGGAGCATGGGAGATCTTTCCATCTTCTAAGGTCTTCTTCAATTTCTTTCTTTAGTGTTCTATATTTTCATCGTAGAGGTCTTTTACCTCTTTTGTTGAATTGATTCCCAAGTTTTTTTTTTTTTTTTAGGCTATTGTGAGTGGGGTAATTTTCCTAATTTCTCTTTCAGAGGATTCATCACTAATGTATAAAAATGCATTTGATTTATGGGTTTTGATTTTATATCCTTCTACTTTGCTGAATTCATTTATTAGTTCTAGAAGTTTTCTGGTGGAATTCTTTGGATCCTCTAAGTATACATTCATGTTGTCAGCAAATAATGATCATTTGAGTTCTTCTTTTCCTATTCATATCCCTTTAATTTCTTTCTTCTGTCTATTGCTTTGGCTAGAGTTTCAAGAACTATGTTGAACAGAAGTGGTGAAAGAGGGCATTTCTGTCTCGTTTAGTTTTTAGTGGCAATGCTTCCAATTTTTCTCCATTTAGAATGATGTTGGCCTTGGGTTTAGCATAGATAGCTTTTATAATGTTGAGGACTGTTCCTACTATCTCTAGTTTTCCTAGTATTCTGAACATGAAAGGGAGCCATGTTTTGTCAAATGCTTTCTCTGCATCAATTGATATAATCATATGATTCTTATCTTTAAGTCTACTGATGTAATGAATTATGTTTATTGATTTCTGTATGTTGAAACAACCTTGCATCCCTGGAATGATCCCCACTTGATCATAGTGCACAATTTTTTAAATATGTTGTGTATGCAATTTGCCAGAATTTTATTGAGACCTTTTGCATCTATGTTCATCAGGGATATTGGTCTGAAATTTTCTTTCCTTGATATATCTCTGTCTTGTTTTGGTATCAGGATGAGTTTGGAAGGGTTCCCTCCTTTTCTATTTCACACAATAATTTTAGAAGTGTTGGTATTAATTCTTCTTTCTAAGTCTTGTAGAACTTGGCTGAGAATCCGTCTGGTCCCAGGCTTTTCTTGGTTTGGTGGGCTTTTGATGGCGCCTTCTATTTCCTTGCTTGAAATTGATCTGTTTAAATTGTGTATGTCCTCCTGGTTTAGTTGAGTAGATCTATAAATTTGTCAGTGTCTTTGAGTTTTTCTATTTTACTGGAGTAAAAATTTTCAAAATAGTTTCTAATTGTCTTTTTTATTTCAATAGTGTCTGTCGTGATATTTCCTTTTTCATCACAAATTTTAGTAATTTGAGTTTTCTCTCTCCTCCTTTTCATTAGGGTGGCTAAAGATTTGTCAATTTAATTTATTTATTTTTTTCAGAGAACCAGATTTTTGTTTTGTCAATTGTTTCAATTCCATTGACTTCAGACCTGATTTTAATTATTTCCTGTCTTCTATTACATTTGATGTTGGTTTGTTCTTCTTTTTCTAGGGCTTTGGGATGTAATGTCAGGTCATTTATTTGTTGACGTTTTCTTCTTTTAATGAATGAGCTTAATGCAGTGAACTTTTTTTCCTAGCACTGCCTTCATAGTATCCCAGAGGTTTTGATATGTTGTATCAGAGTTCTCATTTACCTCTAAGAATATTTTCATCTCCTCCCTGATGTCTTCTGTTATCCATGTGTAATTAGTAGCATATTATTTAGTCTCCAGGTGTTGGAGTAGCTTCTATTTTTTTTTATCATTGATATCTAATTTCATTCTGTTATGGTTGATAGAATTCAGGGTAGTATCTCTATTTTTTTGTATTTGCTAAGACTTGTTTTGTGGCATAACATATGGTCTATTTTGGAGAAGGATCCATGTGCTGCTAAGAAAAAAAATTGTATTCACTTGTTGATGGATGGAATATTGTATATATGTTTGTTAAGTCTAAATTATTGATTGTTTTATTGAGTTCTATAGTTTCTTTTGTTTAGTCTTTATTTAGAAGATCTATCCAGTGGTGAGAGAGGTGTGTTAAAGACACCCAGTTTTATTGTGTTGTGATCTATTTGATTCTTGAAGTTGAGAAGGGTTTGTTTGATATACATAGATGCCCCATTGTCTGGGGCATAGATATTTACAATTGTTATGTCTTGTTGATGTATGATTCCCTTGAGTGGTATGAAATGTAATTATTTTTCCCTTTTCACTAACTTGGTTGAAGTCCACTTTATCTGATGTGAGGATGTAAACCCCTGATTGTTTACGTGGTCCATGTGAGTGATACATTTTTCCCAATCCTTTCACCTTCAGTCTGTGGAGGTCTTTTCCTGTGAGATGATTGTCTTGAAGGCAGCATATTGCCGGGTCTTTTTTTTTTTTTTTTTTTTTTTTTCCTTAACCCATCTGTCAATCTATGTCTTTTAATTGATGAGTTTAGGCCATTCACATTCTGGGTTATTATTGAAATATGTTTGTATTCCCAGTCATTTTGGTTTATTTTTTGTTTTTAACTTGACTTGGTTTCTCCTTTGATTGGCATTTCCTTTAGCGTAGTTCCTCCCTTTGATGATTTTCATTGTTGTTTTTCATTTCCTACTCATAGAATATTTTGCCAAGAATGTTCTGTAGTGCAGGCTTTCTGTGTGTTAATTCTTTTAACTTTTGTTTATCATGGAAGGTTTTTATTTCATCATCAACTCTGAAGCTTAATTTTGCTGGATATAAGATTCTTGGTTGACATCCATCTTCTTTCAGAGTTTGGTATATGTTGTTCCAGAATCTCCTGGCCTTGAGGGTCTGGGATGAAAAATCTGCTGAGATCCAAATTAGTCTCCCCCTATATGTGATCTGATTCCTCTCTCTTGTAGCCTTTAAAATTCTATCCTTATTCTGTATGTTAGTCATTTTCATTGTAATGTGCCTTGGTGTAGATCTGTTGTAATTTTGTACAATTGGTGTCCTGTAACCCTCTTGTACTTGATTTTCCAATTCATTGTTCATGTTTGGGAAATTTTCTGATATTATTTCATTGACAAGATTGTGCACTCCTTTGGTTTGAAACTCTGTGCCTTCCTCAATCCTGATAAGTCTTAGATTTGGTCATTGTCTGAGGTTCTGTCTTCCAAGTGATCTAGTCTGTTGATGATGCTTTATATTGAGTTTTTTATTTGGTTTATTATTTCCTTCATTTCAAGAATTTCTGGGGGGTTTTTTGGTGTTTTGTTTTTTAATCTCTATATCTTTCTTGAAGTAATCTTTTGCTACCTGTATTTACTCTCTTATCACTTTGTTAGTGTGATCAATAGTTGCCTATATTTGTTCTTTGTTGGAGTGATCAATTTTTACCTGTATTTTCTCTCTCAGGTCATTCTTTAATTAGCAATCATTTTAGTTATGTACATTCTGAACTCCTTCTCTGTCATTTTATCAACTGCGCTATCAATAGATTCTATTGTTATAGTATCTTGGTTTGTTTGGGGAATTTTCTTCCCTGGTGTTTTCATGTTGTCTATTTGTCTTCCTCTCTTGCAGTGTGGATCTGAGGTATTACAGTTTCTACCCTATAATCTTGTAGTGTCCCTGCAGGTTAGGAATACCTCACCTTTAAGGGGGATATCAATGTTTACAGCACCAATGCAACTAATATGCAGCCATAAATCAATTAGCTTCTATTCAGACACTAAAAGTTTTGTCACTATAAACATAAATGATGAGTAAGGTCATCTTCTACCATTTGGCCAGTAGGTTTGCATAAGGGTTTACAGTTTCTAGTGGTGGACAGAGAGAGAAGTGGGGGGTGGGTGTATGGGGGGTAAGATGTGATGTTTATGAAGTAGGATGTGAGAATATAGAGGTATTAGAATATAGGACAAGTGAAGGGGGAATCAAAAGAAGTTGGCTGTTAGCAGAGGAAAAAAAAAAACAGGGCGACCCCATGCAAGTCTCCCTATTGCCTATTGTCACCAAAAGGATGGTGACTGTTAGCACACCTAGTAGGGATACCTCTGGTGCAACTGGGCCCACAGGGACCTTGGTGACAGTCTTCCAGGTCCTGGTTGTTGTCCCTAGATGGAAGCAGCCATGTCCCTAGTTGGGGGCAGCAGTAGCGTTAAGCCTTTAGGTACCTTGCTGTTGGGCTTCCAGGCCTCAGTGGGTGTCCCAAGATGGAATTTGCCCCAACTAATGGTGGCAGAGGTTGCAGTGGAGGTTATCCAAGATGGTATTGGAGGTGTCCCACAATGGAGGCAACCACTTTCAGAGATGGGGCTGGAAGGATGGGTTTTGGTGTTGGGTGGCCTGTTTGGTGATAGCACACTTTGGTGTGTGGTGCTGCAATGGGCAGCTGCCTCCTGGCGCCCTGTCCATTGTTCCACGGTGGAGATTACCACATGAGAAGGGGTATGGAGGTGGCTGCAGTGTCCCAAGATGGTTTGGGTGCAGACACATATTGATGGATAGGAAGCTGAAGAGCATCGCGGCACGCAGGTATCACGTGGGGTTTCCCTTCCCGGCTCTGCGCAAGGCAGTGAGTGCAGTTCCATTAGGGGTTCAGTGTAAGGTGGGGCTATAGTTTTTATTCTTTATTTAGACTTCATGTTCATGAAGTCATTGTTATCATATTTTCATTTACTTTTTAAAATATGATTTCTTTTAATTATTCAAGTGTTTTTAGAATAGATTTCTTTGATGTCTTTGTCAACTAAATTCAAAATCTTGTCCCACTCAGATTCAGTTTCTCTTGAGTACTTATTTTCCTGAGCACAGATTTCACCTTTCTGTTTTTCAAATCTCACATTTCTGTCAAAAACTGGAAATGTTATGCAACATATTTAGAAATTGCTTTATTTTTTAGATCCTTTTAAAAAATAATTTGAATAAACTTAAACTACAGAATTTATTTCCCATATTGGGTACAATTGCTGATATTTCCACTCAGGCTTCAGATTGTGTTGATTGTGTTTTTAAATTTATTTTTCAACTTACCGTATTAGATCCCACTCAGGTGTCACTAATATCTCAGTAATCAGGTAATAATTTAAAACTTAAAAGCCCTTTCAATAAATCTGTGCATGTATTAGAAAATATATTCAAAGCTCAGTTGGTTTTCAAGTATGCCTTGGCTTTTATTTTCCACTAGATTCTTTTTGGTTACCTCCATGCATATGCATAGTTCATAGTTTCCCAGAAGGTCAGAATGTGCAAAAAGCTTAATGAGCCCTCCTATGTCTCTCTCACTTCTATGATTTCCCCATTAAATTACTAGTTGGTCTACCTCTGTACTCAGAACCAAAGACTAAGGCTACCAAAGCTGAAGGTTTTTCCATGTTTTTAAATGCAAAATTTGCTCAGTAGAACGCATAATAAAGCTATGGGGTTTCCCACCACGTTGAGTCTGCCTTCCCTGATATGCAAGCTTTTTAGTGTTCATGACCAGTACAATTTTGATAAAACTATCACTTTCACCAGTCTGGGTGATGCTGCTTCCATGCATTCCCAAGCCAAAAAGCTATACATTACCATAATTCTTACCCAAAATTCTTGCCATTTTTCAGAAACAAATACCTCTCAATTATTACCTGCCTTTGGTCAACTTCTATAGCCCTGAAATGATTGTTATAGAAAAATTCATCCAGTTTTATATTTTAATTCTACAGAAAGGATTTACAATATTATATGCTAGAAATACTTTTGTTAATACGGTCTGTAAGCACCTCTCTCAGAAGTAGGAAGAGTACATTTCAACATCCCATTGATGTTCAGCTTAGTCACGTGACTTACTTTATCCAATGATACATTAGCAGGGGCTTTAAATGTAGTCTCATAATTTGGCTTGGCTCTTGCACTCTTATTATGCATCATCAAAAGAACATACCTTAGATAATCACTGTTCCTAAAATAAAGAAGTATGAAGCATATCTATATTCAATATATAGCCAATATAGTCCAGCTAAGATCAGCTAAATTCAGCCAAACCCCGGCTAAAACCATACTGACCTATAGACATAAGAATAAAAACAGAAATACTATTATGAGCAACTAAGAACTTCGGCATTGTTTGTCATTGTTTGTTGTATAGCAATGTTGACTTATGTAGTCATCTAATAATAAATGATACTTTATCTAATCTGCCCCACATCAGCAATAAAACAAAGTAGTACCAGCTTTTTACCATCTTTTCAATGGATCAAAGATGAAGGGTAATGTCTAGGCCACAAGCATCACTGAATACACAGAGGTAATAAAAGAGTTGGCATATATTAATCATTTCAAGATGGGGCAATGGATTAGTATAAGCCTTTAAAAAGTCATTTACCTCTGAGAATTATTAACACATAAGTATAGAAGTACATAAAAAATCAATTGTGTCTTTTGTGAGGCTGATAGATAAGTTTAGGTCTAACTTAGCATTCCTCTATTACTCCAGCATTACAAAAAGACTATAAACAAGAATACATTCTAAACTCCCATTTTGTTGCAAGGCCTGTATCCTTTGCACATAGACAGAGCTTCTTGAGCAGCTTCACCAAGTCAGTACAATTCAGCAACATCCAAAACAGAATACCTATAATATTACAAAGCAGCACAAGGCATCTTAGAATTCCTCACTTGAATGATAGAACTCAGGAATAAATAGCTGTTTGTAATGCATGTGATATGGATCATAGTAGATATCTCTGCATTAGAGAGAAATACCACTTCAGATATAAGAACATTAACTTAAAAATCAGTTCTCTCACCAGCATCATAGGGAGTATTGTCAGTCTTGGCACTGAGGTAGTCCTTATATTGATGTACCACTGGAACGTGTGTATGCAGAGAATGAGAGACAGCAGGACACTCAAGGAGCTATTGTATGAGAAAGCTGATGTCAAGAAAATCACAAGCAAGGAGAGCAGGATAAATGTTATAAGAACATAGTGAAGCACAGCATCAAGCTATGCAATGGAGCTTTAGACTACTGGGAAATCACAGCAGTACACAAAACAGCCCTAGCTGCAACTGTAAAGAATGTGAAGAAAGCCATCAGGTGACTAGCTAAATAATAGGCTACACCTGCTGACCCAGGATCAGGTTTCACATGTGCATAGTTCATTCTACATTTGCCTACTTTCACACTTGAGTGCAACACCTGTGGCTTGTACCCGCAGCATCATCTTTGAAAACAGAAGCCAATGGAATAATTCTAGCTGTAGTCAATCAATCTTTCATATATTTTATATGATTTTCTCAATTGTATGTATAAATTCTGATGTCATTTGAAAATGCCACACACTGCAGGTAGTAGATTAATGGGAAACATTCTGGCAGTCATAGATATTGTACCCATGACAATCCAGAAGCCAAAGAGGTCCCTGCCCTGAAAAAAAAAAAAAAAAAAAATCTTCAATAAAACCCATGAATTTCATCCACAGCAGTCAGAGCCTGACATGGGCCCTGTGACTTACAATTTGGTAAAAGCTTACAAATTTAATAAGCTATATCATATTCTTTCTCGAGAAAATGATCAAGTTTTTTTAATTTGCAAGGAGCATCCATATTGTACTGGGAAAAACATCCCTAAGAAACAGTGACAAAAACTGAAAAAAAAAAAAATACAGACAAATGACCAATTATAATCACACATTAACCAGAGACCATTTTGTGAGAGCAATAGCCCTTTAAGATTCACTAACTCTGGGCTGGGGCTGTAGCTCAGTGGCAGAGCACTGGCCTAGCATGTGTGGGGCACTGGGTTTGATCCTTAGCACAACATAAACATAAACAAATAAAATAAAGTCATGCTTTCAATGTACAACTACAAAAAAAAAATTCACTAACTCAGTATCAATAAAACATTATTTTTAAGAAAGTACTTTATAATTATGACACTGGCTTATCAAAAATGCTATATTAAGTTGCTTTCTCTGATTAAGAAGACAAAAAAAATATATAGAACATTTAAGGAGACTTCCCCTCAAACAGTAAACATCTTAATGTATAAATGTATCTAGAAAATATAAATATGCAAAAGCTTCATTGCACAATGGCTGTAGACCACCACTATCTAGAAGGAATATAAATTCAAGCCATAAATGAAAATATTACATATTATACATATATATAACATATTGCATATGTTATATAATATTAAATTTTCTAGTAAACATATTCAAAGAGATTTTAAAAGAGTAGCTCAGTGGTAGAGTCCTTGCCTACCATGTGCAAGGCCTTGGGTTTGATTCCTGCCATTAAAAAAAAAAGTGTTAGCCGGGCGCGGTGGCGCACGCCTGTAATCCCAGCACTTTGGGAGGCTGAGACAGGAGGATCGTGAGTTCAAAGCCAGCCTCAGCAATGGCGAGGCACTTAGCAACTCAGTGAGACCCTGTCTGTAAATAAAATACAAAAAAGGGCTGGGGATGTGGCCCAGTGGTCGAGTGCCCCTGAGTTCAATCCCCGGTACCACCAAAAAAAAATAAAAATAAAGTGTTATTTAACCCAACATAAGTAAAAATATCATCATTTTGACACAAAAATCAATATAAACATTATTAATAATTTTTCTGACATTATTTTATTTTTACTATATATGTGAAACCCAGTATGTACTTTATGCTACAGCTCATCTCAATTTGTACTAGACACATTTGGCAAATGGCAACCATATTGGACAGCACAACTGTCAATGAATGAAGCTTTACAGAAGAACTAAAGCTAATGCAATATATGACCACAACATTCCAATCTAATATTCAGAACCACTAAGAGAAATGTAGACATCAAGTTACATATGTTTCCAATTTTCCCCAAAAGCTCTGTAGGTAAGGATGAAAAAATTTAATACACAAGTCTGAAAAACATTTCCATGGGAAAAAAGACCAGTACTAATTCCTGAATAGGAGAAAGGAAGAGTCTTAAACTCTAAGAATTCAAGATTTACAGAGAAACTTTCTCTGTAAATTTTTCTTGAGCTCTCAGAAATTAAGTATAGCCTTCGATACTCTTGTCCTTTCATAGTTGAAGAGGAAGAAGGAGAATTTATACTTAACTATTATATAGTCACTTCTGAGTTTTGTAGAAGTTCAATCTTCAAAGCTATAACACTAAAAGAACTGAATTTTCAAATATTTAAGTTTTGATTTGTATCCAAAATCACAGAAAAAGTTTACTAAATAAATCTTTAAAAAAAGTTAAAAGTACAGACTTTTCCCATTTTTTGGCACCAAATGTCTATTTATTTAGGATTATTTGATTGTTTAAGTGATTTTGAAATGTGGTGAAAACTTGATATTTATATTTAATAATTATGTTAGAAATTGAGCCTGGCTATGAGATTAAATGTAAATTTCCTGTGTTTGCACCTTTTTTGAAATAGAAATAAATTTTAAAACTTATTTGTGCAAAATTAAAATTAAACTCTGCACAAAAGACAGGAAATGTAAAGAAAATATTTCTCAGGGAGGTATGCTTTCACTTTGGTCTAATTTAGATCTTTTGTGTCATTACATTATTTTCTAGCCCTGGTCTTACTGAGAACTGTGCCCTGTGCAATCTCCTCCTCAACTTTCTCTCTTATAATGACAACAACAAAAATCAAAAAAAGGAGGCTGGGGTTGTGGGTCAGTTGTAGACTGCTTGTCTAGCATGTGTGAGGCGCTGGGTTTGATTCTCAGCACCATATACAAATAAATAAAATAAAGGTCCACTGACAACTAAAAAAATATTTTTTAAAAAAATCCAAAAAACAAAAATCACCAAAACAACAACAAAAAAAGAAGTTTTTTTTACTTGATTGTGTGAGAGTCAGAACAATGCTTAGAAAGCCTTCAACCAAAAAAGAAGGGGGTCTTGGAAACTTCCACCAGATTTTTAAAGGAAGGCCTGGAGGCAAAGTGTAGCAAAGTTGCCCCTGAGAGGAAAATGCATGCAGATGTAAAAAGAAAGCCAAAGCTGCAGTACAGGCCCTCAAGAATAAGAAATGCCAGTAACTTGGCACATCTGCCTAGGAAAGCTGCAGGAATTGAGCAGAAACAAGACCTGAGAGAGGTCATGTGGGCTACAACCAGCAAAGCAATAGGGTCAGAGCCACACAAGAGAATATCACAATGCCATGTGCCCCAGATATTGGACACAGAGCTACAGGACTTGTTTGCCCAGTTGAATTTCAGTCTTTCTTTAGTCCCATCCATTAATTCAGTGTCCCTGTATTTATCTTTTGGAATGAAAATGTTTACTCTATGCCATTATATATTGGATAAATGTAACTATTTTTTTCTTTATCTCTACAGGGTAAAAGAGCTAGGAGTTTGCCTTGATTCTCAGAAGAAATTTTGGACCTGGACTTTTCATAATACTAGAAATGTTAAGACTATGGGGAATTTTAGAAAGGGACTAAATGTATTTTGAATTGTGTAGTGGGCATGAACTTTCAAGGTCCAGGGATGGAATATTATGTTTTAGATATGTGGTGTTCCCCAAAAGTTCATGTGATAGAAAATGCAGGAAATTTTAGAGGTGAGATGATTAGATTATGAGAATCATAACGTAATCAGTGGATTAATCCACTGGATGGAACCAACAGATATTAATATTAGATGAAATAAGCCAGACACAGAAAGACAAATGATGCATGTTTCCTCTCATAATTTGTGAAGAACTGGAAGAAAGGAGGTTGAAGTGTCCAAACATAAATGATAAGAAGATGGAAATGCTAATTATCCTGATTTTAGCATTGCACATTGCATATATGTATTCAAATATCATACTGTACCCTATAAGTATGCACAGTTATTATGTAGTCATTAAAAGGAAAATTAAGTCAATAAAAAAGAACAATTTGGGAATGCAGAGGGTTGAGAAAGTAGAATTGGGAGACACAGTACTTTGGACAGGGAAACTCACTGCTTGAGTTAAAAAAAAAAAAAAAAAAAAAAAAAGGAGGAAGGATGGCAAGAATGAGGATGCAAGGCTATTTTGAAGTTTTATTTACCATTAATTTAGTTTTTATAATGGACTAATTTTAATCAGTTATGGAAGATTATTATATATTTCTATAACAATATTTTATATTTAATGACTAAATGATCCTATATATTTTCATCTTTTTCCATGGCTCTTATAATCCAATATTTGATCACTCTCTTCTTTAATTCAAGTTTTCTTTCTCTTCTGAAATGTTGAGGATATTAGTAGAAATCACATATGAGAGCCCAGCTATAGCTAAGAACAATAAGAGAAAACCCCCAGAGTTCAATCTTTACCTTGCTCTTATAAAAGAGCTTTGTGTTAGAGGTTGATTTTTTAAAAAAAAAAAAATTTATTTATCTGTTTTAGTTGTACATGATGCCTTTATTTAATTTTACATGGTGCTGAGGATCAAACCTGGGCCAGGCTGAACATGTGCTAGGTGAGTGCTCTACTACTAACCACAACTCCAGCCCCTAGAGGTTGATTTTTAAAACAAAACTGCATGTTGGCCTGATACGCTTTGGGCCCCCCTTTGAATGTATTTTTTTTCTAAGCTTTGGAAGATCCTTTTATAATCAGTAGTATGAGTATACTTCATAGCAACCGTATAAAATAGATTGATGCTGTTACCTATAAGTTGATAGGAAAACAGTTGAAGTGATTGTCTAAAAGCAAAGAAGGAAGGTAATCTAAGGCCTTCTCTTTCATGTTTAGATTCAAGATTCAGCCATCTCCCAAAGTAGTCCAGGCAATTCCCATGATGTCAGGTCACCAAAACAAATTTTCAGAGTCCAGACTTCATTATAATTTTCCACTCATTATCCTGTCGGTTCACAAAGCTCTGACCACCCTTCCTTTTGTGGATTTTGGTGAATGAACAGGCATTTGACAATAAATGAAAGGTAGGTAACAAAGAGATTGACTCACACTAAAGAGGTGCACATGAAACAAATGTAAATATCAAAAGGCTATTGTATTAGACACTTCTCAGAAGAGGATATGCAATCAATCAACAAATATATGAAAAAATGTTCAATATCTCTAGCAATCAGAAAAATGCAAATCAAAACAACTCATCTCACTTCAGTCAGAATGGCAGCTATCAAGAATACAAACAACAATAAGTGTTGGTGAGGATGTGGGAGAAAAGGTACACTCATACATTGCTGGTAGGACTGGAATTTGGTGCAGCCACTCTGGAAAGCAGTATGGAGATTTCTTGGAAAACTTGGAATGGAACCACCATATGACCCAGCTATCCCACTCCTCAGTCTATACCCAAAGGACTTAAAAACAGCATACTACAGGGACACAGCCACATCAATGTTTATAGCAGCACAATTCACAATAGCTAGAACCAATCCAGATGCCTTTCAGTAGATGAATGGATAGGGAAACTTTGGTATATATACACAATGGAATATTACTCAGCATTAAAAGAGAATAAAATCATGGCATTTTCAGGTAAATGGATGGCGTTAGAGAGTATAATGCTAAGCGAAGTAAGCCAATCCCACAAAACCAAAGGCCGAATGTTTTCTTTGATATGAGGATGCTGACTCATAATGGCGATGAGCAGGGCGGAATGGAGGAAATTTATGTAGAGCAAAGGGGAGGGAGGGGAAAAGAGGGGACATGGGGATAGGAAAGTGAAGGAGCCTATAATTAAGGAGATAGCTAAAGATTGCGGTTAGCTGAGAGCCATAAAAGATGTTCTAGTTTCCACCTGATAGTAATACATTATCCAAAGAATCTTTGTATGCCCGTGAACACTGAGTGACGCACCTGTAAGCTCGAGCTGTAAGCACGTGTCCTTGTTAAAGCGATATGTATATAACTGGGTGAGTTTAGTTAGTGGTGTGGGAAGAAGAAGAAGGTGGTGGTTGGAGTTAGAGCATTTGGAGTGATTGCTGGAGCTGGAGAGAGAAGAAGAATAAAAGACCTTTTTTCATTTTCATCCTGCCTCCGAATTTTCCTGCGGCGTTCGTTGCTCCAAGGCGGTTTCCGCTTCAGGCAGCAACAGGAAAGACGGTGGAATAAGTTAGACAGCACTAAGTGACATACTAAGTACATGTATGAAAACATGAATGGTGTGAAAATACTTTGTGTACAACCAGACACTTGAAAAATTGTGCTCTATATGTGTAATAAGAAATTAATTGCATTCAGCCATCATATATAACGAATTAGAATAAATAAATAATTTAATTTTTAAAAGGCTTATGCATTAATTTACAGTGAGAAATACAAACCACATGTACAACAAATATAATGCTTTTTGTACTTGTGCTCCAACCACATAGAAAGGAAAAAGTAGTTTGTGATCATGGACTCAAAACAACAGGATGTAGATAAATCAAATCTTTAATGTGTTGTTTCCCAAAATGTGTTATGTTCTGTGAGATGTTTTAATAGATCTCTCAACAATGACAAAAGATTCAGTAATCAAATAAATTTGGAAAATTGTAGACTAAACTAAGTTAAACCATTTTCATAACTGTATATTTCCCTCAGCATGCAGATGTACATTGTAAATCTCCAAGGGCTCAGATAGGCAACTTTACTAAAATGTATGATTCCCATTTTTTTGGAATACTTATCAATATGTATGAAACAATATTATCCTACAGATGCAGTTTTAGCATCACTGATCAAATTCTCTAGTTCAATCTATGACTTACTGTGGAGACAGATATGCAAGGTTATAGCTATCCCTGTATTATCCACTCTGGGGGGTATATTGACCATTAGAACTTAAATAATCAAAGTCCAACATCTGGGTCTCCCAGTCCCCTTTTAGTGCTTGAGTAAGTACCACCAATATGAGTATGCTATTCTCACTTTTCTTTCATTTGCTTTAGTTTTATTGGTAATTAAGACACTAAAGATCTTACAATGTAGGTTTGCTTGCTTATAAATAATCACATCTTTTCAGGCGATTTTTGCATAACTTTATTATAAGTCATGTGTTGATTTTTAAAATGTGACTATAAATGATTCTGTTCTTTTTATTTTCAATTTTTAGAGTCCTGCTACACATTAACATCTAAATGTTTATTAAAAGTATGTAGTCAGAAAAGAATGTAACTATTGTAGGCAAAATAATGTATACCCTACCCAATGCCTTCATCTAATCTTCAGAACCTGTGAATATGTCACCTTAAATGGCAAAAGGAAGTTTGCAGATATAATTTAGTTACAGATCTTGAAATGCAGAGTTTATCCTGGACTGTGTAGGTAGGCTCAAAGTCACCACAAAGATCCTGGTAAGTAAAAGAGGAAGACAGGACAGTCAGTGTCAAAGTAGCTGGGAAGCAGAGGCCAGAGTGATGCCACTGCTAGCTGCAAGCAGGCCATGAGCCAAGGAATATGGGAAGCCTCTAAAAACTGGAAAAGTCAAGGAAAATTATTCTTTCCTGGTGCCTCCGGAAGGAATGTATCTCCACTGAGACCTTAATTTAAGACCCAAGAAATCCACTTCAGACTTCCAAACTTTAAAACCATAAGACAATAAAACTGTGTTCTAGGCCACTAACTCTGTGGTGATTTCTTAAAACAACAATAGGAAATGAATACAATAATCAAAGCTTTTGGAGTCAGCTGCACCCTGTCCACCTGATCTTTTGCCACCCATATTGAAATAATGACCCTCTAGAATCAATGCATAATAATATTCTGACCCACAGTGTCTAGCCATCCTTTAAAACCTATTGGAAGATTTATATGCATCTCACTTTACAGAGGTATGGAAACCTTCAGAATCTCAAGAACTTCCAGTAAACATTAATAAATCATTGAATGTCTCAGAAAGAGATCAATGTAGTTAGTAAAAAGAGGAAAGATAATAACTGAAGATGATAACTAATTGAGTGTTTGAGCCCCTGAAGTAGAATGAATTCAAGAGAACTGACCTATGCTAAACAAATTCTTAAGAGACTTGATATAAATCAAAATGTCAATTTATTAATTTAAATTTGAGACATTTCTTTCCTGTGATTAACGTTTCTATGTCTATAAGCCAGGAAGCCTTGGTATCAGATCATCTGGTAGATTTAATTAAATAAGCCTAAAGCTACTTGATGAGTGTGAATCAGAACAAAAGTGGCAGAATAATTGTGAGGAATAATTTAATGCACTGATCAGACCCTACTAAATGTCTCCCAATATTACTATCCTTCAGAGAAGACTCCAAATATTTTTCATTTTGAAATGTTCCCTATCAATAGATTTTTATCCTTTGTTCCACGTGATCCTACAAAGATGCCTGCTAGGGGCCTAGGAGGTGGCCCTACATTGGATGGCAAATGAAATGTTGGTCATATTATTGGTCTTTGAGGTTTTAAATAGGAAACATCTAGAGAAAAAGAGACAGAGAGAGAGAGAAGGAGAAAGAGAGGAAGAGGAAAGAGAAGGAAATGACAATTAAAAGCCTTAAGACATTAAAGGCAGTATTTTAGGAGTAGTAATGAAACAGGGGGGGGAAACAGAGCTTGGTTAGTTTTTCAGTGTAGAATTGAGGGCAAGTGAAGAAAGAACTTGGAAGACTGGTAGACTAGTGAGTAAGGGCCCACCTGCTGAGAGCCATTCTGGTGTCCTGAGTATAATCACCTACCAGTTCTCCGTAGGACTCACCTATGGAACAACTGTAGATTTATCTTCCTGACTTCCTTATTTCTCCCAGTATCTTTATGACAAGAGAACTGACCTCTGAAGTCAGTTTGAGGTAAACTATCAGGCTCCTCTTTTTGGTTTTTTTGTTTTTTTTTTTTTTTTTTTTTTTTTTTTTTTTTTTTTTTTTAGCCAAAAATTGGAACACATTCACCTAGGCTCTAGGAAAGCTAGATAAAATCTCACTACCAGTGATGGTTAATTTTGTGAGTCAACTTGACTGGACCAAGAGATTCCCAGATGGCTTGAAAAGCATCATCTCTGGGTGGTTTGTGGGCGTTTCTGTCAGAGATTAGCAGTTGAATAGTTAGACTGAATAAAGAAAATTTGTTCTCACCAATGTGGGTGGGCATCATCTGATTCACTGAGGATCCAAACAGAAGAAAAGGGCAGAGGTTGGGCAAATTCTTTCTTGGGCTGAAATATCCATCACCTCTTTGTCTCCAGACACTGGAGCTCTTGGTTCTTGCCTTCAGACTCTAGGACTAGAATCCAAAACTGCACCAGTTTTCAAGGATTCTGCCTCAAAATAAGGGTTACAACATTGGTGCTCCTAGTTTTTGGGCCTTCAGACTCGGACTGAATTGCACTGGCTTTCTTGGTTCTCCATTTCATAGATGGCATATTTAGCACATTATGGGATTTCTTGGCATCCATAATCATGGGAATTGTCCCATAAGAAGTGCATGTGTGTGTGTGTGTGTATGTGTGTGTAGACTATTATACAAATTATATATCATACATAGTAATGTTTAATTTTGGTGTAGTATTTATCTATTTTTACTTTTGTTGTGGTACAAGATTTTTGAAGATATATATATATATATATATATATATATGCATGTATATATATACATATACATATATATATTATATAAATGTATATATGTGTAGATCTGCGGTTGTTTGTTTGTTTTAGAGAACCCTTACTAAGACACTATCTCACAAGAGAGTCCACCTCTTCTAAAGACCAATATGGTTGCTATTCCTTAAACCTACTATCTATATCCCAAATTCTTTGGATAATGCTAAAGATAGAAAGATGATCTGTAGTTTTTTGGTTTCCCCCCTCAACACCATATAATAATTATAATGAGCACCAGGTGTGGTAGTGCACACTTGTAATCTCAGCTACTGCAGAGAATGAGAAAGGAGGATTGCAAGTTTGAGACTAGTCTTAGCAATTTAGTGAGATCCTCAGCAACTTAGTGAGAACCTGTTTCAAAATAAAAAGAAATAAAATAAAAAAAATAAAAAGAATTGGGAATGTAACTCAGTGGTAAAGTGCCCCTGGATTCAATCCCCAGTACCAAACCAAACAAAACAACAACAACAATGAAGGAGAAATGTATGCCCAAACAGGTTGACAGGTTGTCAAGTCAATGTTCTCACCTTGTTACTACTATAGAATATGATTAAGCTTGTCCATCTCTTTCCTGAAATGATTTGGGTTACACCTTCAAAAAATGTGATACTACAACAAAAGTAAAAAAAAAAAAAAAAAAAGATAAATAAATTGGGCTGCACCAAAATTAAAAATTTCTGTGTATCAAAGGATCTAATCAACACAGTGAAAAGGCAACATACAAAACAGGAGAAGATATTTTCAAACCATGTATTCAATAAGAAGTTTATATCCAGAACATAAAAAGATTTCCTACAAGTCAAAAACAAAAACCAATTGGATTTTAAAAATGGGTTAAAACCTTGAATATTTCAAGCACCTGAAAAGATGTTCAACATCACTAATCATTAGAGAAATGAAAATCAAAACCACAATGAGATACTACTTCATCCCATTAGGATGGTTACTATTAAAAAGAAAAGAATAAGTGTTAGAATGTGGAGAAATTAGAATACTTGTACACTGTTCTGGGAATATAAAATTGTATAGCTATTATGGAAAACAGTATGGTGGCATCTGGAAAATATAAATATAAAATTATTATATGATCCAGTAATAGCACTTCTTGTTGTATATCCAAAAAAATTGAGAGCTGGTTTCTGTCAAAGAGGAAATACTGGGAAATGATATTAGCCAAGTTATGTTGTTACATTGTGTACATGTACAAATATGTTACACAAATCCCACCATATGCACAACTATAATACACCAATAAAAAATAGGTTAAACAAAATAAAAAGTAATGAGAAGGGAGATATTGATGGAAGCATGGACGGGAGAAAACTGACCATGGTTGTTGAGACTGGACAATGGCTGAGCACAATGGTTTACCATACTCTACTCTATTTTTGAATGAGCTGTAAATTTCTCCATAATAAAAAGTTGAATAATTTTTAAAAAGAGGTATCTGTCCACCCATGTTCATAACATCACTATTGTCAATAGCCAAAAGGTGGAAGCAATTCAAATGTCCCCTGATTATGAAGATAAACAAAATGTGACATATACATACAAAGGGATATGCCAGCCTTAAAGAGGAAGGGGATTCCGAAACATATACAATGTGTATGAATCTTGAGGACATTATGCTAAGTGAAATATGACAAAAAGGCAAATATCATATTTTGCCATTTATATGAGGTACTTAGAGTAGTCCAATTCACAAAGTAGACCTAGGGACCCAAAGAAGGAAGAATGAGGACTTGTTAATTAATGGGTAGAGAGCTTTGATTTTGCAAGATGAAAACTGCACAATAATGTGAATGTACTTAACACTAGTGAACTGTATACTTAAAAATAGTTGAAGAGAAATCTTATTTTACATGTATATTCTACCATTTAAATCAGGAAAAATTTGTGGTACCATTTTGTCTCTTTGGGACCATCTCCTGGTCACCTTGGTATAAGTAATTCAGTATTGCCACACAGATGTTTTCCTCTGGATGCTGATTTCCTGACTATTCCTCATGATGTATACATTTTAAGGATGGATGGCAAATCTCATCCATTATGTGTGTGTGGCTTTTTATTTTTAGTGGTGCTAGGGATTGAACCCAGGGTCTTATGCATGCGAGGCAAGAACTCTACCAACTGAGCTATATCCCCAGCCTCCCCCACCCTTTTATTTTAGTTTTACTGTCACAAGTTAACCTTATTTTCCAGTTCCCATGTGACACACTTCATTTCCCCTTTTTGTGCTGACAACAGTGTCATGCTTATTCAAACCTATCAATGAAAAATTAAGAGCTTTAAGATTAATTACACAGTAAACTTTAGGCAGAGGCAGAATTATAATGTAAAAATCCAGGCTTATTCAATCAAATTTAGTGTATTTACATTCAAAGAGGAACAAGGAACCCAAAAGGCTGATGTCAAGAAATTCTCTGATCTCAAAAATTCTTTGCGTTGCAAATAGGTAAGCAAATGCAGTAGGCCAAAGAGGACAAAGTAGTGGGCATTGGGTTGAAATAATATGGCAGATGCTTCTGGCAAAAGCCAAAGAAATCTTAGGATGAAATGTGTAGTCATAGAGGAAGGACCCAGTATATGCTGGGGCCTCAGGGAATGAGGAGGAATCCTGAGAAAATATTAAAGCAAAATGGTAGAATAAGAGAATAGAACAGCAATATTATATAGCCATGACCCTCTGATCCCAGCAAAGTGGCCCTTGCCCCCTGTCCTGGCTTAAGGGAGACACCATATGAGACTCTGAACTTCAAAGGGTTGTTTCTAACTAGAAAGAATGAGTTGGTCTGCACATGAATGCCATTCCTGAATGATACCTGGGCAGAGTTGAGCTTGCCCCACTTTCTTGTCACAGGAAGCAAGCTGCCATAAAAATCCTTTAGAACAGTGGTTCTTTTTTGTAATGTTAGCAAAAGAACCTTTTCCAGTGAACTTTTCTTTGAGGAACGTCAATATACAAAAATAGTTGAAAGCCTATCAGCTCAAACACATGGTCTCCCCACTGGGCCATACCCCATAGCAGCCTCTGCAACCCCTCCATGGTATTGCTGGGACACAGTGTGAAAGCCACTGCTTCAGAATGCCAGGCAGTTTGCCTGTGAAAGCCTGAAAGCTTTCAGGTAAATGTGAAAAATAAAAACTACACATCATGCCGACAACTTGAAAAACCTATCAAAGTTAAATTGGCTGGTTCCTGGAAACCCTGAGTGTCAAAGGTGTCCTTGATTCCTACCACATCAGCAATCTGCTGCTGGAAATACTCAAATTGGAAAGGCACCTAAGAGGCCATTGTGGTGTCATAGAACATGACATTTGGAACCCTAGAACCAGAATTTGAGTCACAACTCTGCTACTTGCTAGCTTAGTGACCTTGAGAAAATATCTTGAATTCTCCAAGCTCAGACTTTCTCACCAGCAAAAGGATACTTGTCTTTTTCCATATGTAGTATGGTTTTGAGGATCAAGTGATAGAATGTGTTAAAAGTCATATAAAAACTGTAAAGCTCTGTATGTTTGAAAGTTGTTGACATAAAAATCTACTGTGTAGTTAACTATCTCATCCATTCATTCATTCTGCAAACTTTTACTGAAGAAAACTCAATCAGCTAATGTAAGCCCAATCAATACAGCTGATTTGGATGTGACTTCTCTGCATCCTATTGAACAAGGCCACAGTAAAAACAGCAACACACTCCCATGACCAATGATGGGATCTATGTCTCTTACAGGGGCCCCTCCCCACTTCCTGCCTCATCTCCCTGCCATGCTATTACAGTTTTCTCATGGGAAAATCTACACCTTTCATCACTGCTACATTCACTATCCTCTCCCCATAGCTAGGTCCTGGAAGATACCCAATCCCTGGCTCTCTGCAGAAAATTCTAGAGCCAACTGACCCCATCATCTCATGATACACTTTTCACAACTAACTAGACTCTGACATCACTGTCCAGTAGAACCTGTGCAATGATTGACATGTTCTATATACAGATGTCCTCCACTTGTGATAGGGTTACATCCAGATAAACCCATCCCAAGTTGAAAATATTACACATGAAAAGTGCACTTAATACAACTAAGCTACACATGTCATAGCTTAGCACCACACTGTAGGTTGAGTATTGGTTTTTCCCCTCATGATCATTTGACTAAAAGTTGCAGCTTGCTGTTGCTGCCCAGCAAGAGAGTTTTGTATGGCATGTCACCAGTTTGTGAAAAGACCAAAATTCAAGATCTTAGGTATGGTTTCTACTAAATGCTTATGGCTTTAGTACTATCATGAAGTCAAACGATAAGTTGAGGACTGACTGTATACACTGGTTAGTAGGTAGCGGCCATATGTGGCTATTGACCCCTTCAAATATCCTTGGTACCACTGAGGAATTAATTTAATTAGATTTAAATGGTCACAGGTGGCTGCTAATGGACAGCACAGCTCTAGACGAAAGAAACAGAGGTCAAGCCTGATCTTCAATGAATTGGAAAAACAGTAATTGCATCTGCATCATTTTTGAATATATATCTATTGTTAGGTAAATAAATAATGGTATTACCTTGTCTGTATAATCATTTTAGGAGCAGGTTGAGGTCCCTGTCCTACTTCGGTTTCCAATAGTTCTACTAATTATTAAAAGCTGTGAGCAAGAGCTCATGCCAGATGAGAAGACAGAACACACATCTGTGGGATGTAACATTGTGATCAAGAAAAACTTAGGATAAAACTAATCTGACACCTATTAATGATGTGCATAATAGCTGTGGTGCATGCAGTAATTAAGTATAAAGGGTAAGTCATTCTCATAAATTACTGAAATTAACATAACTTTTACACCGTTTGTTCTCCAGTATTAACAAATTACACTAATATTCCCAGCTTCCCTGAATTTTTCGTCACTGTTCATACAATGCTCATCTCCAGCATCATTAACAGATTAGACTCCCAGCTTCAAAGCTGTTGTGGCATGTTGTTCCATCTCCACAGTCCTTCCCCAACTACTATAACCCAAGATTGAGGTGTTTGATGTTCCTGGCCACTCTGCTGAGTATTGTCACCTTCTGTCCCATCCTTGAACTAATGCTGTACAGGGTAATAATCACTGCTCCCCTTTGAAGCACTGGAGACGGACAGCCTATCAGATCACCACACATCCAGCAGAGGGGTGGGGAGAAGAGAAAGCAGGAAGGTTGGGGAGGAAATTGGATGCAAGGGCAGCTATCTGGAGTAGCTGGAGGATGTGTTGAAGATGAATTCAGTAATGGGCAGATAGCAACATAGGGAAAGGGGAACTGAATGACATTAAAGAAGAGAGTGTAGCAGGGGATGAGAGACCTGCAACCCTGCAGAATGGGGTCTGGTCTTGATGGCATACCTGACTGAAGCAGTCACATGTGCTGTGCTGAGCAGTCCTTGGTACTGTGCTTCTAGTGTCTCTAGCTCTGAGACAGCTTTCACACTAAAGAACAAAAATAACTAACATCACTGCAGTGTTTGATCTATTGGAAGACTAGAGGAAGAGCACAGGCATAGGTACCTGAAAATAGATGGAAAGGATGGGGTGAGGGAGAAGGCTGGAAACCCCAGGGAAAAGAAATCTCATGGTTCCTGTTGGCTGGGCGAACTGCAGAAATCCTGCCACATTTGCAGGAAATAGTCATTTCCATGACATATGTTGTGCTGTGTATGCCTCAAGTCCAATCTGGGCTAGTCATATAGGCATATTGATATGTTTTCCAGGTAAAGAGGCCAGGATTAAGAAGGTGACTAAATGGTACAGTTTCCTCACCAAATTTTCTATTCAGGGGATCTAGACACTATTCAGCTCAAGCTATGCATTTTTCTAAGGCAGAAGCTGTCAAGTTCTGATTTTTTTTTTTAAGGCCTTAAAAAAAAGGAGGGGGGATTTGAGGAGGAGTTTGGAAGTTCTTGTACTAAACCACAGTCCTCTTCTCTGCAAGGAACCTCTCTATATTCACAGTTTGCAGTGTGACTCTGAAGTGAAATTCAGTAACAACAACAACAAACCACATTTACTGAGGAATTTCTATAAGCTGCCCTAAATGTCTCCCCCTCTGTGTGTCTTACACACACACACACACACACACACACACACACACACCACATATTACAGCAGTCCCCGTGCTGCTTCTCTGAATCCCAGACTTGATGATCACATCATCCTTTGCTGGAACTCTCCTCAATTGCCTTCCTTACCTCGATGTCTTGATGCAGGAGACCAGTTACTAAATGCTTCATCGTTTCCTCTCCTTTGTGCATGACTTCCTCAGACTTCTTTTGATTATAAATGCCAAATGTAACCACAACCTGACTTAAGATAAAAACTCAAGCAACTCAGCTCTTCTGAGGGGGCACTGGTACTACAAGAGTCTAGGAACCCAGGCATGGTGCTCCCTCAGCATCTCAGCACTGGATCTCTCTGTGCTTCTGGCTTTGTCTCTGTCTCTCTCTATCCCTTGTTTTCTCTCTTGCTATCTTTCCCCTCCCGAGCATGGCTATTGCACAGCTCTTGACATCTTTTTCACTCACAGGGTCAGCTTAGATAGAAACTAGCATTTCTTGGCCTCAATTTAACTCACTTGGAGGGAGAATTGCCCAGCCCCACTTGAGTTGTAATCAAGCCTTGGTTGAATCTCAGGTACTCAAAGAACAAAGATGAACAGTTCAGGGAAGGGCACCTGGCAGGGCAAAAGGGTGACAGTTCTCAGGGATAGAGATATGAGCTGAAAATACACTCAGAATCATGTTAACTGCAGTGAAATATTTCAGTGCTGGCAATGTAGAATTTCTTTGACTTTGGAGAAGCATGGTTGTCGCTGGAGGTGAGGAAAATGCTGAAATAAGGGCTGGGGTAACCTCTAGCTTCTGGGTGGACTTACCTAAGACTGTCTCAATTACCTCCAGCTGACCAAGACAAATAAAAGCTGTGTGCAAAGGAATCTGACTCTGCCAGATCACATGCATGCGGGGAGACAGTCATAACCTCTTTTTAATAAGGTGATATTTTTTATTCCTCTGAAGCCAAGAGGTCCCTTGGAAGGGAAATGCTACTGAAGTCCTTTAACTGAGAGACTATTGAGTCTTCTTTTCCTTTCAGGGACTCTGAGAAAATCTGGTCGGAGGAAATGGCTCAGAAGGCAGCAGAGGGTTGTGGGTAGGCTGTTTTAGAGACTATATGAAGGAGAGATGAGCTTATGATCCACCAGCAGATCAAATGTTAAAGGCTCCTTTCCTGGTGCTTAAGAGAACAAATAAACAATATATCTATTGCAGTTAGTATTATAGTTACTTTTATTGGCTTACAGCAGAGAAAGTAAGGACCAAACACTGGACAATTAGGCTCACCTGTGATAGTCGCTGCAGAAAATAATTCTGAGCTGCATCTACAATGGTGCACTCCTTATGACTAAGAAGAAGACACCAGTGCAGAGCCTTTCTGTGGGAAAATCTTACATAAAGAAGAGCCTTATCTCCTAGGAAACCAATTCACTCCTCCTCATTCTCTGTTCAAAAAGATGGCCAGCTTTTCTTTTTCCCATCTCAAGCCCATTACCACTTCCTTCTTCAAAAATCTCACAGTCCTGCAGAGGAAGCAAGCATTCCATGTGACTGTGTTTTTTAAAGCTGAGTAGTATCCATCCACAGTCCAACACTACTTCACTTTTACATTTGAAAAGATATTTGGGATATACAAATACATGCAGCTGCTAAATAATCATTTAGACATTACAAAGAACACAGGCTGTGAAGGGGAAGATAGCTGGCACCTACCTGAACTGTTTTTCAGAGGGCAGGATTTAGAAAATGTGTCTATTTCAAGGGATCTGGTTCCTTACATCTCTTGTAAGGAATTTCCCTGATGCTATGACCTTGAGGCCGGGTTAGTCAGCTCTCTATCATGACACAATACCTTAGAAAATCAACTTAGAGAAAGTAAGATTTATTTTGGCACATGGTTTCAGTCCATGGTCATCTGGCTCCATTGCTATGGGCCTGTGGTGAAGCAGAGCATCATGACAGAGATTACACAGCAGAACAAAAGCACTCATCTCATGCAGGGAAGCAGAGAGAAAGAGAAGAGAAAGATAAGATATAGTCCCCCAAGGGCATGTCCCCAAAGACCTACTCCCTTCAACTAGGTCCCACCTCATGCAGTTTCTAACACCTCCCAAAAGTCTATCAATGGGTTAATCCATTGATGAGGTGAGAGCTCTTATTATTCAATCACCTCCAAAAGCCCCACCTCTGAACATTGCTATATTAAGGACCAAGCCTTCAAAACATGAGCATTTGGGGCAAAATTTCAGATCAAAATTATAAGATTGGAACAGTGCCTTATGGAATCTTTCACCTACTCATTTGTGAATTGGGTGCCCATTATAAGCCAAACACCAGGCAGGGTGCTGTGGGGGGTGGGTAAAGGTAAAGAAGAAACAAGGAGCTCAGAGTATAGTGGAGGAGGCAGGTGCATAAAAGAATATCTACTAAATAAAAGGTGAGTGTAAGGTACAATGATGGCACAAGAGAGGGTCAGTGCTCCAGGAGATAATCAAGGAAACTTCACAGAAGAGGAAATATTTGCAGTGGCGTCTTAAGAATAGATAAAAGTCTTCATGAAGGCCACTGGTGAAGTGGGGAGAAGACTCTTACACCTGGGAAACAGCATATTGCAATTGTATAGAGGCATGAAATTATAAAGTGCAGCCATGTCACTACAAGATAGTCCTTCAATAATGTCAGCACTGAAGAAGTTGGCTCATGAAGGATATGGCTTGTCTTTGTTGAACAGTTTGGATTTTATGTTATAAATGTGCCAGATTATCTGTGGCCCCAGAGCCATTCCAAATCTTCCATGCTCTCTCTTGTACTGCATGTGTTGGAAATCTGGGAACATATTTCCTGGACTCCTTGTCAGTTATGTTCCAGGTTAAGGCCACCAATTTGGAATCCAGAAGGTAAAAAGAAATCAGAATCCATGATTATTCCTCCAATGGTGGCAGGCAGGTGTGTGAACTTAAGGAAACATTAGGTTTTTCTCATTCTGCTGTGTGTGAAGCACCCACATTGGTACTCCAGTCAAATATGAGCATCAGCAACGGTTTTCTATGTCCTTAACTTGGGCAACAACAGCCACTTTCTTTTTTTTTTAATTTATTTTTTATCCTAAGCTGTTATAAATGACAGCAGAATGCATTACATTTCATATTACATATATAGAGCACATTTTTACATATCTCTGGTTGTATGCAAAGTATATTCACACTATTCGTGACTTCATACATGCACTTAGGGTAATGATATCCATCTCATTCTACCATCTTTTTTTTTCTCCACCCCTTTGCCCCCTCCCTCTCCCTCCCTCCCCATTGGCCATTCTAGTGTTCCTCTAATCCTCCTATGCTCCCCATCCCAACCCGACTGTGAATTGGCCTCCTTATATCAGAGAAAACATTTGGCATTTGGCTTTTTGGGATTGGCTAACTTCACTTAGCATTATATTCTCTAACTCCATCCATTTACCTGCAAATGCCATGATTTTATTCTCTCTTATTGCTGAGTAATACTCCATTGTGTGTATATACCACATTTTCTTTATCCATTCATCTACTGAGGGGCATCTAGATTGGTTCCACAGTTTAGCAATTGTGAATTGTGCTGCTATAAACATTAATGTAGCTGTGTCCCTGTAGTATGCTGTTTTCAAGCCTTTTGGGTAAAGACCAAGGAGTGGGATAGCTGGGTCATAAGGTGGTTCCATTCCAAGTTTTCCAAGGTATCTCCATAATGCTTTCCATATTGGCTGCACCATTTTGCAGTTCCATCAACAATGTATGAGTGTGCCTTTTTCTCCACATCCTCTCCAACATTTATTGTTGTGTGTGTTCTTAATAGCTTCCATTCTGACAGGTGTGAGATGAAATCTTACAGTGGTTTTGATTTGCATTTCTCTAATTGCCAGAGATGTTGAACAACTTTTCATGTATTTGTTGATTGATTGTATATCTTCTTCTGAGAAGTGTCTGTTCAGTTCCTTGGCCCATTTATTGATTGGGTTATTTGTTTTGTTGGTGTTAAGATTGTTGAGTTCTTTATATATTCTAGAGATTAGTGCTCTATCTGACGTGCATGTGGTAAAAATTTGTTCCCAATTAGTAGGCTCTCTATTCACCTCACTGATTGTTTCTTTTGCTGAGAAGAAGCTTTGTAATTTGAGTCTATCCCATTTATTGATTCTTGGTATTAATTCTTGTGCTACAGGATTCTTATTAAGGAACTTGGGGCCTAATCCAACATGTTGGAGATTAGAGCTTACTTTTTCTTCTATTAGGTGTAGTGTCTCTGGTCTAATTCCTAGATCCTTGATCCACTTTGAGTTGAATTTTGTGCATGGTGAGAGATAGAGGTTTAATTTCATTTTATTGCATATGGATTTCCAGTTTTCCCAGCATCATTTGTTGAAGAGGCTATCTTTTCTCCAATGTACATTTTTGGCACCTTTCTCTAATATAAGATAACTGAAATTATATGTGTTAGTCTCTGTGTCCTCTATTCTGTACCATTGGTCTACCGGCCTATTTTGGTGCCAATACCATGCTGTTTTTGTTACTATTGCTCTGTAGTATAATTTAAGGTCTGGTATAGTGATGCCACCTTCTTCACTCCTCTTACTAAGGATTGCTTTAGCTATTCTGGGTCTCTTATTTTTCCAGATGAATTTCATGACTGCTTTTTCTATTTCTGTGAGGAATGTCATTGGAATTTTGATTGGCATTGCATTAAATCTGTATAGTGCTTTTGGTAGTATGGTCATTTTGAAAATATTAGTTCTGCCTATCCAAGAACATGGTAGATCTCTCCATCTTCTAAGGTCTTCCATAATTTCTTTCTTTAGTGTTATGTAGTTTTCATTATAGAGGTCTTTCACGTCTTTGGTTAAGTTGATTCCCAAGTATTTTTTTTTTTTTTGATGCTATTGTAAACAGGGTAGTTTTCCTCATTTCCCTTTCAGAGGATTTGTCACTGATATATAGAAATGCCTTAGAATTATGGGTGTTGATTTTGTATCGTGCTACTTTGCTGAATTCATTTATGAGTTCTAGAAGTTTTCTGGTGGAATTTTTTGGGTCTTCTAGGTATAAAATCATATCATCAGCAAATAATGATAATTTGAGTTCTACTTTACCTATCTGTATCCCTTTAATTTCTTTCGTCTGTCTTATTGTTCTGGCCAGCATTTCAATTACTATGTTGAATAGAAGTGATGAAAGAGGGCATCCCTGTCTTGTTTCGGATTTTTAGAGTGAATGCTTTCAATTTTTCTCCATTTAGAATAATGTTGGCCTGGGGATTAGCATATATAGCTTTTACAATGTTGAGATATGTTCCTGTTATCCCTAGTTTTTCTAGTGTTTTGAGCATGAAGGGGTGCTGTATTTTGTCAAATGCTTTTTCTCCATCTATTGAGATAATCATATGGTTCTTATCTTTGAGTCTATTGACGTGATGAATTACATTTATTGTTTTCCATATGTTGAACCATCCTTGCATCCCTGGAATAAACCCCACTTGATCGTGGTGTATTATATTTTTGATATGTTTTTGTATCCGTTTTGCTAGAATTTTTTCATCTATGTTCATTAAAAATATGGGTCTGAAGTTTTCTTTTTTGGATGTGTCTTTGCCTGGTTTGGGGATCAGGGTGATGTTGGCCTGAAATAAATTGAAGAGTATTGGTATCAGTTCTTCTTTGAAGGTCTTGTAGAACTCTGCTGTGTATCCATCTGGTCCTGGGCTTTTCTTGGTTGGTAGGCTTTTGATGGCATCTTCTATTTCATCACTTGAAATTGGTCTGTTCAAATTATGTATATCATCCTGCTTAAGTTTGGGCACATCATACAACTCTAGAAATTTGTCGATGCCTTCGGTGTTTTGTATTTTGTTGGAGTACAAGTTTTCAAAATAATTTTGAATTATTTCCTGTATTTCCGTAGTGTTTGTTGTGATATTTCCTTTTTCATCACATATGTTAGTAATTTGAATTATCTCTCTCCTTCTCTTTGTTAGTCTGGCTAAGGGTTTGTCAATTTTATTTATTTTTTCAAAGAACCAACTTTTTGTTTTGTCAATTTTTTCAATTGTTTCTTTTGTTTCAATTTCATTAATTTCAGCTCTGATTTTAATTATTTCCTGTCTTCTACCACTTTTGGTGTTGGATTGTTCTTCTTCTTCTAGAGCTTTGAGATGTAATTTTAAGTCATTTATTTGTTGACTTTTTCTTCTTTTGAGGAATGAACTCAATGCAATGAACTTTCCTCTTAGAACTGCCTTCATAGTGTCCCAGAGATTTTGATATGTTGTGTCTGTGTTCTCATTCACCTCTAAGAATTTTTTAATCTCCTCTTTGATGTCATATGCAACCCATTGTTCATTCAGTAGCATATTATTTAGTCTCCAGGTGTTGGAGTAGCTTTTATTTCTTATTTTATCATTGATTTCTAATTTCATTCCATTATGGTTGAATAGAATGCAGGGTAGTATCAACTTTTTTGTATTTCCTCAGAGTTGTTTTGTGGCCTAGTATATGGTCTATTTTAGAGAAGGTTCCATGTGCTGCTGAGAAGAAAGTGTATTCACTTGTTGAAGGATGAAATATTCTACATAAGTCAGTTAAGTCTAAGTTGTTTATTGTATTTTTGAGTTCTATAGTTTCTTTGTTCAGCTTTTGTTCGGAAGATCTATCCAGTGGTGAAAGGGGTGTGTTAAAGTCACCCAGAATTATTGTGTTGTGGTCAATTTGACTCTTAAATTTCAGGAGAGTTTGTTTGATGAACATGGATGCTCCATTGTTTGGGACATATATATTTATAATTGTTAAGTCTTGTTGGTGTATGGTTCCCTTGAGCAGTATATAGTGTCCTTCTTTATCCCTTTTGATTGACTTTAGCTTGAAGTCTACTTTATTTGATATGAGGATGGAAACCCCTGCTTATTTCCTCTGTCCATATGAGTGGTAGGATTTCTCCCAACCTTTTACCCTCTGCCTATGGATGTCTTTTCCTATGAGATGAGTCTCTTGGAGGCAGCATATTGTTGGGTCTGTTTTGTTGATCTGATCTGCTAGTCTATGTCTTTTGATTGGTGAGTTTAGGCCATTAACATTCAGAGTTATTACTGAGAAGTGTTTTGTACTCCCAGCCATTTTTGCTTATTTTTGGTATTTACCTTGACATGGTTTCTCTTCTGATTGCTTTTTTCCTTTAGTGTAATACCTCCCTCTGTTGATTTTCATCATTGTTTTTGTTTTCCTCTTCATGGAATATTTTGCCGAGCATGTTCTGTAGTGCTGGCTTTCTACTTGTAAATTCTTTTAACTTTTGTTTATCATGGAAGGTTTTTATTTAGTCCTCAAATCTAAAGCTTAATTTTGCTGGGTATAAGATTCTTGGTTGGCATCCCTTTTCCTTCAGAGCTTGGAATATGATGTTCCATGATCTCTTAGCTTTGAGTGTCTGTCTGAATTGAAAAATCCACTGTGATATGAATTGGTCTCCCCCTATATGTGATCTGATTCCTCTCTTTTGAGGCCTTTACAACTCTATCCTTGTTCTGTATGCTAGACATTTTCATTATAATGTGTCTTGGTGTAGATCTATTGTAATTTTTTAAAATATTTATTTATTTGCTTTAGTTGTATACAATGTGGTTTTAGTTTTACATGGTGCTGAGAATCAAACCTGGGCCGCGCACGTGCTAGGTGAGCGCTCTACCACTGAGCCACAATCCCAGCCCTGTTGTAATTTTGTACATTTGCTGTCCTATAGGCTTCTTGTATTTGGTTTTCCAATTCATTCTTCATGCTTGGGAAATTTTCTGATATTATCTCATTGAAGAGGTTGTGCATTCCTTTGGTTTGAAACTCTGTGCATTCCTCCATCCCAATTATTCTTAGATTTGGTCTTTTGATGCTGTCCCATACTTCTTGGATGTTCTGTTCATAGTTTCTTACTATCTTCATTGTGTGGTCAACTTTATTTTCAAGATTATATACTTTGTCTTCATAGTCTGAAGTTCTTTCTTCCAGTTGATCTAGTCTGTTGGTGATGCCTTCAATTGTGTTTTTTATTTGGTTAATTGTTTCCTTCATTTCAAGGATTTCTGACTGGTTTTTTTCAGAGTTTCTATCTCTTTTTTGAAGTAATCTTTTGCTACCTGTATTTGCTCTCTTATATCTTGTTGTAGTGGTCAATTTTTGCCTGTATTTGTTCATTTAGGTCATTCTTTGATTCACAGATCATTTTAACTATGAACCTTTTGAACTCCTTCTCTGATATTTCTTCAACTTTGCTGAGCATGGGTTCTGTTATTGTAGAATCCTGGTTTGTTTGGGGTATTTTCCTCCCCTGTTTTTTTATGATGTCTATTTGCTTTACTTTCTTGCAGTATAGATCTGAGTTATTACAATTTCTTCCTTATATTTCTTATAATACCCTTGCAGGTTATCTATTCCTCCCCTTAGCACTGGACAATCAGAACCTGTCGCTGACCCTCAAAGTATGCTACCTGGGGCTGGGTTCACACTGGTTGGTGTGGGCCGAACTGGTTGAGTCTGAGCTCCTGCGGTGGTCTGGGGCTAACCGCACTGGGGTGAAGGTCAGCAGGACTGCCCTGGGCCCGCCTGGGCTCAGGCAGAGTTGGCAGGTCTGTCCTTGCTGTCTCCTGCTCTGGGGCGAAGGTCGATGGAACTGGATCAACAACCACTTTCTTTATCCCCATAAAGTTTTTCACATTGTAGAGCAACTGGCAAACTTCAGAGCCCCTGGAAGCCTTTCCAACATTTCATAAGCATAGTTAGCTGTATCAAATTCATCCCTGGTTAAAATTCTTCATATGGTTTCTGTTTCACTGATCCAGACCCTGCCTGGGCATTTTAGAAGATAATTATCATGGGTTTGTGAAAAAATAACTGAATTCCCCATTCAGTTGTTGAAGGATGAAATATTCTACATAAGTCAGTTAAGTCTAAGTTGTTTATTGTATTTTTGAGTTCTATAGTTTCTTTGTTCAGCTTTTGTTTGGAAGATCTATCCAGTGGTGAAAGGGGTGTGTTAAAGTCACCCAGAATTATTGTGTTGTGGTCAACTTGACTCTTAAATTTCAGGAGAGTTTGTTTGATGAACATGGATGCTCCATTGTTTGGGACATATATATTTATAATTGTTAAGTCTTGTTGGTGTATGTTCCCTTGAGCAGTATATAGTGTCCTTCTTTATCCCTTTTGATTGACTTTAGCTTGAAGTCTACTTTATTTGATATGAGGATGGAAACCCCTGCTTATTTCCTCTGTCCATATGAGTGGTAGGATTTCTCCCAGGACAGGGAGATCAATAGGTGAATTATTTCAAAATATAATGAGGAGCTGATAAAACTCAAAATTAGGATAATGGCAATAGAAATAAAAAATAACAGTATTAAAAATGTTTAAAAGAAGAAGACAATGCAGCCAAAAAGACTATGAAGGAGAAATCATAGTGGTAGAAGAATCCAGATAGAATAAGATTAAGCAGGAGGAAATCATGGGTAAAGAGATGACAATGGCATAAGTTAATTGATGTGTTCCATCAATTTTAAAATATAGACAGGACTCCAACTGACTGCTAATGTTCATTAAGATGTTACTTGTTGCTTTTGCACATGGGTGCCTACTCTACGCAATGATGAAACAAAGAGAAGTTCTGTAGTTCTTGTCAGCTTTACCTTTTCACGAGGTTTTTGTCTTGCCCTCTCTCTTCTTCTTTCATCCTAAATGCAGGCTTCTGATTCATCATTGCTTAGGCCCCTCATTTCATTCTCTATGTTCTTCCCAGGGTTACTTCAATGTATTTCTATTTGTATAAACTAGTGTTCCTACTCATGACTTCCAGATACATGGTCTGCATCTCCTTAGACTGACCATCTGATCAAGGTCTCATAGACCCCAAGCTCAGCAATTTTTGTGTAAGACCACTCACATCTTTAGATTTAAAAACTGGCAAATAGTCCTCTAAGTCTAGGTTAAATCAGTTTAATTTGTCATTACCAGACTATTTTTTTAAACATGAAATGCAAGAGAGTAAAACAAAACGAGAAAAAGTAAGTAAGGCATAAGGAAAGGTAAACATCATTTCATAAAACATTTGTTCAGTGATAGGTCATGTGTACGTGCTTCAGTTTTATGCATGGTATGTGTGAGGAATCATAAAGTAAATAATAAAGCAAGATCTCATGAGTACACTATGAAAAAGAACTACCATGAAGGATTGAATTCCACCCGAGTTTTTATTTCCCCCAAAGTAAAGAAGGTCTCTGTTACAGTTAGTTTATTTAGAAAGAGGTCCTAAGAAACAAAGGTGAGGGAGCAAGGAAAAGAGAAATATGGAAGAGTCAAAAGCCATAATGTGTGCATTAAAGTTCTGCTTATTGCTATGCACATCTGGGTCTCAGTCTTGCTGGAAACCCTCTGAGGAATCATACAGAATGCTCAGAATCCCCACTAGAGCAGAGATAAAAAATAGATTGGCAATCATTTTCCGTAGCAAGTCTTTTACTTAAATATTTTCCACTTTGCAGGCCACACAGTCTTTGTTATAACTATTCAACTCTGCCTTTCTAACATGAAAGTAAGTATAGACAATATGTAAACAAATGGGCACAACCAGGTTTCAATGAAACTTTAGTTCCAAGAACAGGTGGATTTGGCCCTCAGGTCCAAGTTTGCCAACCCCTACACTGGAGCACAGGAAGCTGAAGCACTGTTCCTGTGTCCATTAGTTGAGGATTGTCCTAAGGGGCAATATCTTGCCCCCACTTCCAGATGTTCATGGACACTGGGAAAGTACAAATGGATACCCTGAGGGTGCTTAACAGTAGGACACTGGCTGGCAAAGATACTGCAAAGTAAGCTGCAGTTGAGGGAGCAAGGAGATGTGCTGAAGTGCGTCAAATATATCTGCTGCAAGAGATAAATGGAGGTTAGGAAATTCTGGGGAATATATTCACATTCTCATTTATTTACTGAAATGACTACACAAGGCTGTCCTAAGTCCTCATACTTTCTGCCGGTTTCACCTTTTCTCTGAAAATACCAACAGCTGGTGATTTTATATTTGTCATTACTCGTTCCCTAATGAAATTAGTTGTTCCATTTTAGAGAGTCTTTTTCATTTCTTCAAAGTTAGCTGTGTATTCAGCTCTCGTACCTAGCTAGGCATATGTGCTACCATTTCAAATGATTTCCTCTTAAAACTATCCACACAGAGGAATCTTGCCTAATTATTCTTACACAGTCTAAAAGACACAGTCTCTGTTATGCTTTTAAGCTCGTTTTCTTTTCCACACACTTTCCTTTTTTCCCCAAATGGATACATCCAATTACTCTCCTCTTGGGTATTTTAATTTCACACATTTTTTGTACTCTTAGAAAAACCATAGATTGCACTACATTCACAGGCAAATCATCAAAAAGCATTCAGATGAAAGAAAAACTTTGTAAAAACATATTTTTGTAGCTACATAAGCCTGAGATTATTCCTTGTTTTAAAACATGTAACTAGAGGAGAAGAGGAAAGCAAGGTTTCATGATTTGAGCTGTTATTAATGACTTTGATTTGTATATCATTTTTATAGTCCACAGACCTCTATCTCATGATAGTCATGTGATTTGTACATTTCCTTATATGACTCACAAGGAACATAAGGCTTAGAGGTTAACATGCTTTATGATATTATGCTTTATGATATATGCTTTCTGTGCCTTATTCACAACTGTCCTGTGAATTATAGAAATTTTAAGGGTCATGTTTAACTACTAATTTGTTATACCCTGGCATACAACTTTAGCTAAGGTTAGTGTGGGCTATAAATGCTTGAATATTTTTTAATGTTTTTTAATACAGGTCAAACCCAGGCATGATAGATTATTTCAAATATAGATATACTAATCCTCTCATCCTTGTATTATTGTCACTTTGGCATTCCTAGAGAGAGACCCTGTTTCCCCTGCCCTTGAGTCTGGGCTAGCCTTGTGACTTGCTTTGAACAGTAGAATGAAGTAAATATGAAAAATGGAAGTTCCAAGACTAGGCCTCAAGTTGTCTTTTGGAACACACTGAGGCCATATGAGGAAGCCTTGCTCTCCTGATTGAGGATGAAAGACCTATGGAAAGGAACCAGCTAATAGCCAACACCAAATGCTAGGTGAGTGGAGGCACCTTGAACTATTCAGCCTCAGTGAAGCCACTAGATGTCTGAGCCATGTAAGTGACTCTAGATGACATCAGTAGAAGTGCCAACTAAGCTCATCCTACTGCTGCTGACTCATAGCATGGTGAACAAGTAACAACAGTTGTCTTAAGCCACTAAGTCTGGGGATCATTTGCTATGCAATTATACACTAGTAATGGAATTTAATGGTCCATCATTTTGTGGAAGTAGTAGAGATTTCCCAAAGATCTGAAGCTATTTTTAATGCCTTAGAGGATAATGAGTTTTCCTTCCCCTTTGAGGAATTTTTATCAGTTCCCCAGGCTCATTGTAAAGCAATAAGGAGCCAGTGGTATGAACTTGTTCTGTCAACTTCTCACAGAACTGTCCCAGCTCTCCATAGCGAGGATTTCTGGTAACCATCTATCTGTTACTTGCCTCCGCTAATTAGCCCAAGGATAGACACACCTAGTATTAGTTAGACAATTAAAGTCTCTCTGTAGTAAATATAAAATATTGAATAGAGACACAAAATCTTTAAGAACTCACTGTGTTCAATAGCAGTGCGCTGGAAGAAAAGTTATCACTACCCTGATGTCCCCAGAGCTGCACCAATCCCTAAGGTGTTCAACTTTTCATTAGGCTGGGTGGCATGCTCTAATATTGTCCTAATAAATTCCCTTTCCCACCTAAGTTACCTTGAGTTGGTTTTGTTCTTGGCTGTTTAAAAAAAAATCTAAATTAATGCAGACTCTATGCCCTCCTTTTGGTGGGATAGGGGTCTAAGGCTGGCCCTTAAAGATTCCTCAAGAGACAATGGCCTCTGCTCTTCTGCTACACAGAGACCAGAAGGAAGTAGCTATCCAGAAAAATAATCTCATTTTATAGTGAGATCAGGAAAGCTGATGTCTCAAGTTTTTTTTTTTTTTGTTTCATCTACTGCCCACATCAGATGTAAGTAAGTCTCTATCAATAATGAATTAACTGATGAAAGCTCTTCCTAGCCCTGTCACTCCATGCTTATCACATGGACATCAACCCTTCCCTGTCAGGATCAGGTTGTGGTGGTAGGGGGCAGAGGAAGTATAAATGATAATTCCTATAATAGGTTTCTCAGGAAACTGTACTTGGTCTGTGGCACTGTGTGCAAGGTCTTGTACCTACTACCTACCAAGGGCAGGTGCAGCCATTATATCACCTTATCTCCTATGACATTAAAAAAAATCTATACTCTCTACAAATGACTACAATATTCTAATTTTATATAAGAGTCAAAAGAGCTGGAATCTTACATAATTATCACAATTTGGGTCCCATAAAAAAGACTGCATGTAACAAAGTCATTTTCTATTATATTTGTACTTGGTAAGGTGAATGCCACAGAAACAGCCCCTGAGGGCATCTTGTTTTCAGTAGGAGCTCACACAGTCACATGGCTAAATTCTACCTTTTCATTAGGAGAAGTCTAGGAATTGATTTGTTTTTGTAGCCGAAAAAGGAAAATGATTTTAGTAAATGTCCAGCAAATGAGAGTTATAGAACTTTACAATGTCATAGTAATCTCTGCAAAGGATAAATCAAGGATAAAATTAAGTGTCCCAATGGCAGATATTATAGTGCCTGGTCTCTTTGGCTCTTTAAAAAAGTATGAACAAGCTAGGAATGGTGGTGTACTTCTGTAATCCCAGCTATTAAGGAGGTTGAAGCAGGAGTATTGCAAGTTCAAGGCCAGCCTGTGTAACTTAGAGAGATCCTGTCTCAAAATTAAAAAAAATAAAAATAAAAAGGGTTAGGATGCGGCCCAGCGGAAGAATGCTTCCTGAGCATGCTAGAGACCTTAGATTCAATCCCCAACACTGAAAGAAAAAAAAAAAAAAGCCTCGCAAGGCCTTTAAGTCTATTTAAATCTTAAGGAAATTGGAGTCTTTTAATGAATGGCTTCAGGCTGTGACCTACAGATTGATAGCAAATATTTACTTTTGGATAAGAACAAAATCCTAGTTCTGAACTTTTTCTTCCATTTTTAGAAACCAAAACATTGAGCTTTCCACAAGTTATTGATCTAAAGAAATAATCAATTTACTCTAATTTCTTATGAAATGGAAAAAAGGAGAAGATGAGCAATCATATAAATGTAAAAGTAAAAAGATATCTCTTAATATCACTTTACAAATCTTGGAAGTTCAAAAGAAATTTCTTGAAATTGAATAAAAACATTCAATTTTTAGTTTTAGTAATCCTAAAAAGAACACATTTTATATATAGCCTCAAAATTTTTTAAAGTAAAAAAAATAATAATATGATGATGAAAATCCCTAGACTAATACTATCCCTAGACACACTAATTAAAGTTAAAACCATTTCCTTACAAAGGAGCCCACACTCCAATCTTAGAAACTTTCCACTCTTTTATCCCTTGCATCCCATCATGAAAATCAGTGTAAATGCCTTTCTTCCTGTCTCTTCCTTACCTCTACCACGATCAAGGTCATTACTATACAGCTTAATGACTTAAGTTGTTTTCTAATTGGAATTACTACATCTAGCCTCTTCTCTCTACATATTCTTTATACCACTTCCTCATTCATCTTTCAAAAAGACCATTTTGATCTTATCACATCTCTGCAGAAAAATCTTCAATAGCTTCCCATTTTCTCCAGGAAAAACAAAGATAAATTCCACAATTCAACTAATATTATTAGAGTTACTAATAATTGCTACCATTTATTGATAGTTTACTATGTGCCAGGCACCACACTGAGCACATTAATGTGTAATATCCCATTTACTCCTCATGACAAGCCTTCAAGCCAAAAAACATTATCTTCACTTTATATGGGAGAAAAATAAAGCTGAAATGATTAATAACTTTCCCAAGGTCACAAGAGAGGTAGAAAGCTAACATCAAAGCCTATGGTCTTAGACACTTACACTGAAGCGCCCTTCTGCTCTTGAGTCAGTCTCTGCCCTGTGCAAACCTGCCTCTGTACAGCCTTGGCTTCTACTGGGTGCCCCATGCATTGGTCTTGCACTTTCTTCAGGCCTTCCAAATCTTGCTCATACTCATTCAAGGCCCAACTGAAGTCCTGTCTCCTCTGTAGACTCTTCCTAGACCACTTCAGTGTGTAGGGTCTCCTCCTCCACTGCACTCGTGTAACACTTATTTTATCTACCACTAATTAGGCACTGAGACATGTTCTGTACCATATTTTTAATAGAAATATCTCATATGTGTCAAGCTGAACAATAAAAATCTCTTGAGGGTATCCTTTTAATAGTCCTCACAGACACTTTATAAGTATTTGTTGGCTTTTTGATGCTGTGGAGGTACTCAAATAATTAGTGTCATGTGAATGAATGAAGTCTTAAACATGAAAACAGTGATGGAAGTTTAACAGTAAATCAAGCTGATTATGATACATATAACATCCTCTTGCCATGATTGGTTAAAAAGAAAAGGTTGATATCTGAGGTGCTATGTATCTTACCCAACATGCCACAGAGAATAGGAACTCCAGGGAGTTACAAGGGCTCTCCAAATCTTCTCAAGTATTCAAACCAAGAAAAAATTATGAAAATCCCTGCTTTGATCATCAATCTGAATAAGATCAATGTGTTACTTTAGCCCCAGCATCTTAATAAGCTCTGGGATAAAAATGATAGACATCATAAACATTTAGCATCAGCACCATCTGGTTATGACTAGGTGGTTATGTATGCTGAGGACTCCCACTCAATCAAACACAAGAAATGGTTTTAATTAGAGCTCCAATCTAAGCTGCTTGGATTCCTCCAAGGACCACAGAGCTCTGCTGCATACTAGCCATGTCCCTCCATATTGACACCATGACTATGTTTGGCAGAAAAGGAAACAACCCTGCATGTCATATGAGGAGGTTAGCCAGAGAATGATGGCCAACTTGGATGGTAAATTCCAGTCATCTGTCTCATCATTGGGAAAGCCTGACTGGAGACATTATGACACCAAATGTCTGGTGCTGTTCTTACCTTTGGGAATTAATGGCAGAGAAAGGTCCATGCCTTCACTTTTTGCTAAGAATAAAATGGCATATGACTTGATGATAGAAGATTTTGGAAAGAGCCGAAGTGGCTTATAATAAGCACTATATTTTCTGAGGGAGGGAAGAACCAGAGAAGATTGAAGATGTTGCATATACATTCTTAGGGGGGAAAAAATCCTGATAATATAGTATACTCTGTACTAGCCTTTTCAATTGTTCATAAATTTTCATATAACTTCAGCCTCTTTCATCCAACCCAAGGAGATGGCTTGGGCAGCTGTAAGTATCCTTCATTTTACATATGTGGCAAAAATAGCCCAAGCCTTGCTGGCGATCTCAGAGATAGTGACTATTAGAGTCAGGGCTAAAACCTCCCACTCTCTCACATTTCCTCTAGCTTCAGTCACAGTGCACGGTCATTCCCCAAGACTAAAGGAGCAATGTAAAAAATGCTCTGTTTGGTTTGGTTGGCTTTCCATTTTTTGTTTTGTTTCAATTTTTCTCTTCCATTTCTGTTTCAATTTGCTTTCTTTCTTTCCCTTCCTTCCTACCTTCACCATGCTCCCCCTTTCCTCCCCACACACAATCCCCCAGCTTGTTTCAGATGCTACTTCATTGATCACTTTGGCTGCAAATCTCCCAGCTCCACTGTGAACACTTGGAGCCCACAGATTACAGAGCTATGTCCTCAGAGTTCCTACTGCTTTTTCTCAGGGTTGGATGGATATATTGCTTTCCTTCCTTTTACTTATTTATTCTTATTTTTTTATGAAAGAAAGGCATTAGATGTTAGAAGGAAGAGGGAAAGAGTTAATAATTCCCCAATCAACAGCCAATGGTTCTACTCCATGGGGACTCCAAATTGTTTAATCTTTGATTTTGAGAGACAAGTTAGGAGGAAATACCCCAGGGTAAAATGTTTCCATTATTATGGTATCTTGGTCTACCTTACTGGTTGGCATCTTGCTCTCAAGTTACCCCCAAACCATGAGTGAGAGACATGGAAAGAAAGCAAGACATACAGGGAGCTGTCAGTCCAGTCTCTCTGCCTAGCACTAAATTCACACTCACATACAGAACACATATGAGCAGTGATAAGGGAACAGGGGGAATTCTGAAGGCTGAATTGTCATCCTCCTCAGAGAGAAAAATGTCCTGAAATTGCCAAAATGAAGATTCTACTTTGGTCCTCTGATTTTTTCACTTCAAAATTGTTCACACAACTTTCATGCGAACCTATAATTCCACTGAGATTTTTCAGGGGAAAAACAGCAACTTCACAAGTAATAAAGATTTTACCTGAACTGAGCATTGCTGTGGAATCCAACTTATTGCTGTCAGGCTAATAAGAGAAAAGATTTGCTCTTATGAATCAAGTAAATAAACATGCCTGGGAAACACTGTGGCAGCAGACAACTCTGAGAGAAAAATGAGAATTGGTACTATTTTTAGTGCTAGCTTTCTGATTATAATTGTGCTTGAAGAGCAACTAGCATGAACAATATAAATGCAAAGTTAATTTCAGATCCTAAGCTTGCTGCATAGTTCTTGGATTATTTGAAATGTATTGTGAGCCACAGTCATTTTTCAACTGTGTGACAAGGAATAGCTGTTGCGAGACTTGTGTGTAAAGGGGAATGGAGGGGAGTTGATCATAGAATGAAATTTTGCTTTTAGGAAATATTCTATTGTGTGCCCTGTTCTCCTTTTCAAGTTAACATTTATTGAAGACTTGTAATGTCCCAGGTACTGTGATAACTGCTCCAGTGAAAGTTATCTCATTTAATTATCACAACCTTATGAAGCAGGTACTATTATTGTTTCCATCTTAGAGAAGCCAGGCAGCTATAAAGATGGTGATAGAACTTGAACACAATCTCTCTGAATCTATAGCCAAATCACTGTGCTATTCCAGATGAGGAAAGAAGATAACTCACTCTTCCACTTTTTGTCATTTGCTTGAGGAAAAGAATGATGCCCTATACCTTCACTGGCCTAAACATTCATCACAGAGAGCAGGGCCCAGTTTGCTGATGAGAGCAGAGCTATTCTATGGTGAGCCAGGGAGAGCAGTGGCTATAGCCTTTCCAACCCACCTAGAGCACTCCCCCCGGGGGGCCTCTCATGCTGAGTTCAGGCCTGAGCTTCACAGCATAGCTACTCTCTCATCCCTTTTACGCAATCAGAACACAGAGAACCAGGCACTCAGGTCCAACTCTAACCACTGCTCCTACCATCACCCAAGTGTTACGGGGTTAGAGCCTTCCAGGAAACTGAGGCAGAGCAAAGATCCCCCTTCAAGTCCCAATTTTTGTGATCAAATTAGAAATATTTCAGACATGTCACTCAGAGTAACAGGGATAGGAAAGAGAAAAATGGATACTCTTCAGGGAGAGGATCTGTCATATTGGGATCCCAGGGAACTTTCCAGAGAGTCCCACCCAGGTCTACCTCTTTTTGACCTTTGACTGATAGCAAGACAACATCAAACTTTTTGAATCCCCACCATTATGACATCTCTAGGTCACTTTGGCCCATGCTGACGGGTTCTAATTGGAACCTATTCTTATAGATTTTATGGCTAGTGGGAATTATCCTTATCTCCTTGAGTTCTAGGATCTGGTCTGTGAAAGGATCATAAAAGTCCCCTCCTCTTCAGGATAACTTGTGTTCATCTTATCATCAGCACTTTGGTATTTCACGCCTGCATTTCTCCTGCAGACAGTAGATAGTTTGCTGAGGAATGTAACAAATCCTGTGAACTTAAGCCAGGAAGGGCTGAAGTTAAATTGCTTTTTTTTAAAAAAGGCATGTGGGGGTCAGCACAGTACACCCATTTTATAGAATTATTTATTCTCTTTAACCTCATATTCCCACCACTCATGCCTGAGGAGCAAAATGGCTATGAGGATCACTTCCATGTCTCTGCAAAACTGTATCTCTTTCCTTCCCCAGCCCTGAAGCCAAAAAGTGGCCAGGTTCAAGTTCACTCATTATGTGTATAAACACAACTTCCATTCAGATAAACTATATCAAAGGCTGAACCTGCAGGATCAATAAAGTGGGGAACAAATTCATTCCACATTATGTGATTCTCTGAGTATTGATGTTCCAGTTGTGCCTATACATGGCCATATCTATGGGTGGACCCCCCACTGTTAATCATTGCAAAAATTAAGAGTAAAGCAAGATGAGAGCTAAACCAAACACAAGCATAGGACTAATGGGAGAAATCCCCATCGTGAAGGAAGGGATGTCAAAGAACCTTTGTAAGATGTGGCATGCTTGCCAATAGACTAATGAGTGCTGGGGTATGGTATTTGCAGTGACTATTGGAGATACTCTTTTTGAGAAGGAAAAATATTCTCCATAATGCAAGTTTATTTATTTATTTTTTTATTTTTATTTTTATTTGTTATACATGTTTGCAGAGTACATTTCACTTCACATTACATATAAAGAGCACAATTTTTCAAGTTGCTGGTTTTATATAAAGTATTTTTACAACAATTGTGCCTATAATGCAAGTTAATGGGACAATGGTTTTGCCTTTAAGGAAAAGTCTTATACAGATAACTTGGCTAGAATATTTTGTATGAATATAAGAAGCTTTCTGTTCCAAGTGACAGAAAATCGAATTCAAACTAGTTTGAGTGAAAAGGGAACTTGTTAGTTTAGGCAGCAGGCCTAGAACTGGCTCCTGGCACAGACTGACTTGAAGACTCAAACGCTGTCACCACAGTCTGTTCTGTCTCCATACCTGGGTTCTGTTCTCCCTCACTTTGCCTTCATGGCCAATGTCCACTTGGCAGCAGAAATGTCTGTCAGCAGCTCCTGTCCTAACACTCTCCAAGGTTCAGGGGGAGTAAGAATTGATGTTCCAGGTGCCACTTTGCCCTAACTTGTTTCAGGTGCTCATCTTTGATCACAACCCTGTGGCCACAGGGACTTTTTACAAAGTACAAGAAGGGCCACAAAGCTGAGGCAGCCACAGAATTCCCCTCTTCACCCCAATTCTTGTGAATAGGCCAAAAAGATTTCAGACATTTCACTTGAAGTACTAGGCATGAGTTTATTAGAAGGAATAGGGAAAAGGAAAAAGAAACCCTCTCAAGGGAGAGAGTGGGTCATCTCTGAGAGAAGGATGGCACACCCCTCCTGCCCTCCAGTTTTATTGGGGTCCCAGGGGGTTTTCAGAGTCCTGCCCAGGTCCACATTTTGACTTTTAACTGACAGTATAAAAACTGCATGGACAGCCTCGAAGAGAGGATGATATGGTACTTACAGAGTTGGAGATTTTAAGGAAATTGAGTCCTTCTGTTTTTTCCTTAATTACCTGCCCCCTTAATCAGTTTATTACCTTCAAATAGCCCTTAACACACTTTCTTTGTGAAGGTTTTGATGTTTTGGTTGTCAGGGTGACTAAAGATTGTGATAGTTTGGTGATAAGGGAGGGTCCAGGCATCTGGTAGGATATGACCTGACCCTGAAACAATAGCTTTTCTTAAGGGAATGTAATTAGGGCTGGGGGAGGTCTTAACATTCCAGGTCCCCATCTTCCAGGTGCTTGCTTCTCAAGTTAGATTGACTTTTTGAGTGGAGCCGGGAATGAAACCCATGAATTAATCTAGAGGGATATGACTGGGCTGATAAACCCCTGTAATCACATAGACTTGGAAGGCTGAGGCAGGAGGATCCCAAGTTTAAAGGCAGTCTCAGAAACTTAGTGAGACCCTGTCCCAAAATAACAAGGACTGGGGACGTGGCTCACTGGTAAAATACCCCTGGGTTCAATCCTCCCCAATACAAAAATAAAAAAAGTAGACTGCAGAGACTGGGGAGTGGCTCGGGGGCAGATCTCTGGCATAACAGCACTCAAGGTCCTAGTTTCAATTTCAACAGGATAAAAAACTTAACTGCTGCTAGAGGGAGGTGAAATTGACTTGTATGTTTACTAACACCCTGACACCTGGCAGCTGTACCACTTGGTTGAGTTTACAGCATTCTTTCTCTGAAGATGCCCAACCCCCTCCTCAAGCACTGAGCCATTTTCAGAAGCAGATCTTAGCAGTGGCTAAGCCTCCTGCAGGTCCCCACATTCCCAGTCCCTTTTGGGGGCCCCATGGTAAGAGGGATTAAAGACACATGGGAACCCAGAGAACATCTAAAGTTTATTTAAAAAAAAAAAAAAAAACCTGAAATTCCCTTTGTAGCTGAAGGGCTAAGTTGGAAATTTCCCAAATTGGAACATTGATGTCAAAAACATTGGCCATTAGAAATTAGGAATATGGCCAGGTACATTGGCACATACCTGTAACCCCAGTGGTTTGGGAGGCTGAAATGGGAAAATTACAAATTCAAGGCCAGCTTCAGAAATTTAGTAAGGCCCTCAGCAACCCAGTGAGACCCTGTCTCAAAATTAAAAAAAAAAAAAAAATGAAATTTTTAGAAAGGGCTTGTAGCTAAGTGGTAAAGCACTCCAGTACAAAAAAATAATAAGAAGAAGAATATGGAATAGGGTAAGGAAGGAGTTAAGTGTCATAGCAGGGTACCCAGTAATAATGCCTTCTAGGGGAAACCAGATTTCCTTTCTACCTACACCAGCCTCTGTCCTATTTAAGGGTGGGCAGTAGGGTAGAGTCCATGAGACCAAGATTTGCTCTACTCCCACCACCCCTGTTCTTTCTCACATTCAACATATGCCGATTTTATTTTGAATTTAAGAATTAGTTTATGCTGGGCTGGGAGTGGTGGTGCACACCTGTAATCCCACTACTCAGGAGGTTGAGACAGGAGAATTGTCGGGCCTTCTGAACACTGTCAGCCAAAGGGATGAAAAGCTCTGGCTTTCTGGCTGCTTGCCACGCCCTGTTATGGACCTAGGCTAAGCAGGGGGCATGGCTGTGACATATCGTGAGAACCGAAATCGCCCTAAGCATAGGGCAGAGGATTCTGCCCTATGAGGTGTGACCCTGCTCTTTACCTGCTTTCTATCTGCTTACTGATTGGCTGCTGTCCACTATAAAGCGTTGTCCACCTTTTTCAATAAATGAGTTCCAGCACCGTATCTGACTGAACTCCCTGACACAGCTCTGAGTCTTTTAAAGGCGGTGGAGGAGGCATTAGCGACTTCTACCTTCTCAGCTTTGTCCCTGCCGAGGTACGCTCTCCCCACCTTTCTTTGCTGGACAAAGAAAGGTCCCTCCTGGGCCCACGGGGTGGGGGGGGCTAGAAACCTCGGCCCATTACCATAATTTCGCTACAGAGAATCACAAGTTCAATGCCAGCTTGGGCAACTTAGTGAGGCCCTGTCTCAAAATAAAAAATAAAAAGTACTGGGGATGTAGCTCAGTGGTAGAGCACCCCTGGGTTCAATCCCCAGTACCAGAAAAAAAAAAAAAAAATTAGCTTACTGTAGAGACATGAACCCTGGAAATTTTTGTAGGGATGGACAGCAGGGTAGAAAGAGAGGAAATACAGAAGTGATGTTGCAGACCAAAAGCAGACAGGCTCCCAGGACACCTTCTTCAAATGGTGTGTACTATTCTTCACATTTTGAGTTTCACTTCCTCTCATGAAGGATGTGCTGGCATATCATATCTTTTCTATAGATCCCTCCAGATCTGTTCTCCCTCCTTCTCCAACAAACCTCTGACCTGGTAACTGTCTTGTGCAAACTGCCTCGGTGGACTCCGTTGACCTCTAGCTTTGTGTTGGGCTCAACCACTGGAAGACCCAGTGGGAGATCAAGAGGGAAAAGGCACAAGCTGCATTCCTCAATGGAAGACCACAATGCCTACAAAGGACATCCTTTCTACATGATCATCTCCTTGGAAATTCGGTAACTCCTTCCTCCTCTTGCCTCGATAGGTCTGGGGCTGGCAAGGGAAGCCTTGGCTCCTGTTGCCATCCAATATGGTTCCCTACTCCTTTCTGTACCTTTGTAAATAGTCCTTTTATTAAACTCTTCCAGTTTTTCCTAATTTAAGGGTGTCATCTCTTTCCTGTTGGGACCTTGATTAACACAATCCGCAAATTTTTGAGAAAGAGCAGAAAGGAATACGAAGGGTGACCAGGAACTGCCTAATTAATTATCTAATCAAGAACAAAATGCTATAAATGGTTTCAACAAATTTGATGTTTGGATTAATTTACAATTTTCATTTGTATAGCCCCCTCAGAATCCCCTCATTAGAGGTGAAAGCTAAGACTGTGTTAGTTAGCTTTCTGTCACAGTGACAAAACATCTGAAAAAAACTGAGTTGATTTGAGTAAATTTAAGGAGGAAAGGTTTATTTTGGCTCATGATTTCAGAGATTTTAGTCCATGGTTGACTGACTCCAATGCTATGGGCCTGAAGTGAGGTAGAACATCATGGTGGAAGGGCATGGCAGAACAAAGCTGCTCACTTCATGGTGGCTGGGAGAGAGAGAGAGAGAGAGAGAGAGAGAGAGAGAGAGAGAGAGAGACATTATATGCCTTTCACAGACACATCACTAGTGACCTTCACAGACACATCACTAGTGACCTTCAAGTAGGCCTCACCTCCTAAAGTTCTACCACCTCCCTACAGCTCCACTAGGTGTATATCAAGTCTTCAACACATGTGCCTTTGTGGGACATTCCTGATCCAAACCATAATAAAAACTAATAATAACACATTGAAAATCTCCACTTCAGAGGCAGTTTAAGTACATACCTATTCATAAATATCTTAGCTACATTTTTGGTAAATAAGAGAGATCAAAGAAATGATGTAGTAATTCAGAAAGATGCCAAGGAAGGTAAAGATTTTCTATTTGAACTCTTCCTTTCTACTTGTTTCTTTCACAAGTATCATTCACCTCCCTCATATTCATTCCCAACTCAGAGGAACCAGCTGTTTCCATCAGAATCATTAACATCTTTCAGAGTGTTTGTTCCCTTTGCCAAGGTTCAGACACAATTACGATTGCAAGAAAAGGGGCAATCAGGGAAAGGGAAAGCTGTAGAGGGATAGAAGCAGTGAGATGAGGAAGTGGGAGAATGGGAAGATGGGGGATGAGACCAGGCATGAGAGGTGGGCAGTGGGATACCTGATGGTAGATGAGAATAAGGGCCTAAGAAAATGGGATAGACAAGACAGGAACAAAGGGACCAGATGGCTGGATCACTGGATATTATGCAAGGAGATTAATAAAGTGGCAGGGAGGAACTGGCAAAACTTCATGGTTGCTCAGTAACCACAGAACAATAACCTGGAAGCTATTTAGCCTGCATTCTATGGGAAATGAGGGCTACTATCCATTATGGGTCAGTGAGCACACTCTACGGAAGGCTGACTTACCCATCTCGCATGCTCTTTGTCAGATCCAGTGACATTTTCTGGTCGTAAACAGAGGCAGCAGGGCTGTCACTTTAGGAGATGGAACTGATCTGAGAAACGACAAAAATGGGATGAAAGGGGAAATCAGAAGTTAGCCTTGGAACTCCCATGCTTTTAATTTGAATCAATTTTCCTATCAGTGGCTGGCTTTCCCATTGCTTGAGCCAGAGGGGAACTGCTTAGGTAGTAGAATAGGTTACCCTCTCCCTGACCTGTAAGTCTGAGCTGCTGCTGCTGCTTATTGGTTTATTAGTTTGTTTTTAAATATATTTAAAGACACTGGTATTTAAATCCAAGGAGTGAGAGCACATATTTGCTTCATCTTCTTGGCTACTGGCCATTCTTTTTTTTTTTTTTTTTTTTTTTTTTGGTACCAGGGATTGAACCCAGGGGCACTTGACCACTGGGCCACATCCCCAGCCCTTTTTTGTATTTTATTTAGAGACAGGGTCTCACTGAGTTGCTAAGTGCCTCGCCATTGCTGAGGCTGGCTTTGAACTCGCGATCCTCCTGCCTCAGCCTCCCAAAGTGCTGGGATTACAGGCGTGCGCCACCGCGCCCGGCTCTGGCCATTCTTAAATCTAAGATAATTTTGTCTGTCCCAATCCAAGGCTGCTTTCAGTAGCCCAACTGATTCTGCATTTTAATGAAAACTGTTATCCTCTTCCCATTCAGTTGGGATAATTGTTGCCCAGGCAAATCATTATAATTAAATTCAATTAAAAAGTGAGAACCAACCTGTAACCATATGTTAAACCTTCCTTTGGATAAGGAAGTTGATGTTTTCACTTTGAATTAAATGCAAAGGTGCATGGTGATACAAGATTTTCAATAGAGATAAAGAGTCTCACCTCCTTAAAAATGATTAATTACAATTCACATATATCTGTAAGTAAATTACATGACCCTTAGAAAAATATTTTCATTAAATAGAATCTACTATTAAGCAGGCTTCTGGCAAGTACATTTGGTATCAACATGAAGAAATAAAGTAATAGAGTTGAGGGGAAAATAACGTATTTCTGGTGGATGTCTGAAATGAGACTGAAACACAGAAGTTTCCTGTGGAGCACTTTTGGCATTGACTCCAGCACCTTTTCTGCACCCTTTCTCCATACTAGAGGATAGTCTTTAAGACGAACCAATCCACACTTTCCACTCCCTGGCCACAGTAATTTGGGAATAAAAGTCAATGAGAGTTTTGCTGGAACTTCTGTGAAGAAATTTCCTCTGTTCTTCAGAAGTTAGTTAAAAAGACACCACCACTGCCAAGAATATGTGGTTTGAAGATGTAAGCTCTAGAAGTGCCTCCACCATTTTTGCAATCAGGAAGGGAGATATATCGAGTGTCCATCCATGATCACTATGGTGACATGATTTGAGCTGTTAGGGCAAGCTAGTGCTACCTCTGGATTTTTCAGCCATGTTCACCCACATTTATGGCTTAAGATAATTTAAGTTGTGTTTCCTGTCACTTGCAACCACTAGAATCATGGCTGTATTGAGGCAAGATCAGATGAGTCACAATCTCTATGATTCAGTACAAAGAATGCCAATGCCTGTATTATCGGGACAGTATTTTGGATTAGGGGTTCCCAAGCCTGGTTGAATCATCTGGAAATTTGTTAAAATTATTATAAAACTTGAAGAAAAATGACTTTATGAACTCACTTTAACAGAAAATAGTTTGAGAAAGCAATCTGAAACAAACATAATTAATGAGCTATATCCAAGAGAGAAGGAAATGTTAGAAGATGAAGGCAAATGAAGGCAAGTTTAATTGTCTTATTCAACTATTATTTATGTAGAGTCATCTAAAACAAATTACTGTGATAGAAGTTCATAGAACTGATTATGAAGCTGTATAGTACAAAATCCATACAGCTACTACCCAGATGCTTTGTTACTGTGGCTTCTCTTTTAATCTAATAGAGAAGCTAAATATGTATGCTTATAAGTCCATTGCAACTAAAAGGCAAGTGCTGAGAAATACTTTCTATAGTCTTTAACAGCTTACTAAGCATATTCACACACATCATATCATTTGATTCTCACAACAACCTTTTGAAATAGGCAGTTGCACTTCCCTATTTGCATAAAGAAACTGAGACTGAAAGTGTGCAAAGAGAAATATAAATGAATGTCACTGTGGCATTATTTAAAAGAGGAGAAAACTGAAAAATGCTTACATATCTATCAATAGTGAAGTGGCTAAATACATTCTGTTCCTCCACAAAAGGAAATGGTAGGCAGCTGTTAAAATAATGAGGTTAAGTTTCTGTTCAGGATAAGATGGAATAAGTACACTCCACCCTGCTTCCCACTGAATTAGGTTTGCTAGATTTATTCAACAGAAATACAAGGTTCCCACTTAAATTTTATTTTCAGGTAAATAGTGAATATTTGGGGGGAAGTATGGCCTGTGCTATATTTAAGAAAAAGCTATATTAAAATTTTACAGTGTGTCTTGCTTTTTCTGATAACCCTATACTAAATACAACTAAAATCATAGACAAAATGCATAGAAAAGTTATCTGAAGACTGAAAAATAAACAAAACCCCACAGACTGAGGAAGGGGAACTAGAATTATGAGCAATCTGACAAATTTCTTGGCTTTTTCCCCCCCTTATCTACAAGACTGGATTGAAAATCAACCCAAATACCAGAGCTATAGATTCAGTACAGAAAGCAAGAGCTTCAAGAGAAGCCCTCCACCCACCTTTCCAATCTAAAAAGTGAGAAATGGGATCTTGTATAGGGAGAGAGAACAGGAGAGATACCCTAATTCCTCCCTCCTTCTTCCTTCCTTTCCTTTCCTTTTCTTTCTTTTCTTTCTTTCTTTCTTCTTTTCTTCCTTCTTTACTTCTTTTTCTTTTTCTCTTTCCTAGTCAAGACCCAGAGAAGCCACAGTACCAAAGCCATAAAGCATCTGGGTAGTAGCTGGATAGTGACAGCAGTACTGACCAGACAAACACACCACATCTGAGGATAACTACTTCTCTCTGACAAGAGGAACTGTGATCTGAAGAGCATAGGGGGAGATAGATAGATCGATCAATAGATAGGAGGGATAGGGATATTTATGGCTATTTCTATATCTGTATCTATAGACTGGGTCTGCCTTCATTAAGTGATATCATTTAGATTTGAAGGTAGACCAGCTGCTGAAAGTGTGTGGTCAAGTTGAGGAGACCAAATCCCCTAAATTCCACTCAAAGAATAATAGGCACTTCTGGTTGTCAAAGAGTGTGGGAGATTGAGGAGAAGAAATAGCTTAAAAAATGTATTTTATTACATGTATCTGTAATGAAATCCTGGGCTCACTATTGATGTGCACATGCATATAAAGGACCCTAAACAGTATCTTAAAGCTTAAGAACTATACTATTGTATAGAACACAGCTCAGGTTCCAGATTGCTCACTGGGTGGTGAGCACTTGGAATAGATTCAAATAATATCCCAAAGGCTTGGGAAATTGAGCTGAATTGTAGGCACAGTTTTCAGAAAGCAGAAGGAACTTGTAGCCTAAACATAACTGGATTGAATGCCCAAGGTGGAAACCAGACTCCAAGATGGCCCCAATTACCCAGCCTCTTGGTAGTTCCCCTTCCTCTTGCACCATACCAAATTTGGTCTGCATGACCAATAGGACACAGCAGAAGTGATCAGCTCTTAAGGTTATAATGATTGTGATTTCAGTCTTGGGTTTACCGTCTTGATCACTCTATCCAGGGGAAACCATGTCATAAGCAGCCATACAAAGAGGCAAGGAAAATAATATTCTGTCAACATTCATGTGAGTAAACTTAGAAGTGGAGCTTCAGGACCCAGTCAAAGCTCAGGCAATAGCAGTCCACCCACCCACCCCCCACCCCTGCCGTGGTATTGGAGATTGAACCCAAGGGTACTCTACCACTGAGCAACATTTTCATTTTGAGACAGAGTCTCACAAAGTTAGTGAGGTTGGTTTTGAACTTAAGATCCTCTGAACTCAGTTTCCTGAGCTGCTGGGATTACACAGCCACTGTGTGTCTGACTTCTAGCTGTTATGGTTTGGATATAAGGTGTCTGCCAAAAGCTCATGTGTGAGATAATGCAGGAATGTTCAGAGGTGTTATGATTAGATTGTGAGCTGTAAATCAATCAGGTGGGTCAATCCATTTGATGGATTAATAATTTGAAAGGACTACTGTACTGGGTGGTAGCTATAGGCAAGTAAGGTGTGGCTGGAGCAAGTAGACCACAAGGTGCATGATTTTAGGGTTTAGGTTCATATTTTGTCCTGGGAGAACAGAGCTCTCTACTTTCTGACTGCAATGTCCTGAACTGCTTTCCTCTGCCACACCTTTCTGCTATGATGTTCTGCATCACCTTGACCCCAGAGCTATGGAGTCAGCTGACCATGGACTGAACTTCTGAAACCATGATCCAAAATAAATTTTTTCTCCTCTAAGTTGTTCTTGTAGGGTCTTTTGATTACAGCAACAGAAAGCTGACTGACACACATGCTAACACTTAGTAGCATCATGGGAGATTCTAAGCCAGAACCATTTGGCTAAGTCACTCTTTGATTTCCACAAATCAAAATTGTGGGATCATGTTTGCTGTGTTAAGCTACTAGGTTTGACATAATCTCTTATGAAGCAGCAGATAACTCATGTGCCTACCAAAACATGCAAGCAAAAAGCAACACACTCCACAGGATTCAAACAAAACACAGAACCTTATTACAATCAAAATGTCAACAATGTAGAGCTGAGTGTGGTGGCACCCTGTAATCACAGCAGCTTGGATGGCCAAAGCAGGAGGATCACAAGTTCGAGGCCAGCCTTAGAAACTTAGTAAGACCCTGTTGCACAATAAAATAAAAAGGATGTGGTTTACTGGTAGAGCACTTGCTTAGCAATAACAAGGCCCTGGGTTCCAACCTTAGAACTGCAAAAATAAATGAATAAATAAATAAGCAAATAAATAAATTGATAATGCAATCCAAACTACTTAGCAAAAGAAGAATTGAGAAAAATTTCAACAGTTTTCAAGCATATGATCATATATACCTACTGGGTATACATATCCATGGGAAATGAAATCAGTATGTTGAAGAGACATCTGCACTCCCATGTTTATTACAGCACTATTCACAATTGCCATGATATGGAATCAACCTAAGTGTCCATCAACTGACAAATGGATAAAGAAATGTGGTACATATACACAATGGAATACAATTCAGTCATAAAAAAATATATGAAATCCTGTCATTTGTGCAACATGGATAAAACTGGAGATCATTATGTTAAGTGAAATAAGCCAGGCACAGAAAGGCAAGAACTGAATGATCTCATTCATATGCAGAATGTAAAAAAGTTGATTTCTTAGAAGTTGAGAGTGGAATAGTGGTTACTGGAAGCCGGGGATAATAAAGGAAGGAAGAAGAGGGAGAATGTTGATCAATACTAATATATGCTTAATGTTTTCATGGCAATGAACTTAAAGTCAGACTTGGGAGGTTGGGTGGTTGGAAAAGTTTTTATGGAGTCAGATCTTAAAGGTCAGGAAAAATGCCAAAGGTAGACATGTTGGGAGAGAATTTTTGGTGAAGAGGACATCTTAATCATGAAAGTAAAGGCAGGGGAAAAATGAAGTTTGTTTAGAAGAGTCCAGACTACTTAGATCCACCGGTATACAATGCCATGTGTATATCCACATGACACAGAGATGGTGCAAGACATGAGAACTCTGAAAAGACCCTATGGGATTTGGAAATTGGGAATATATTAGTGGGTTTCAAAGGAACTTTAGAGGAAGTAGAAAGGAAAGAGACCAGAATGCAAGAAGTTAAAGTAAAAGTAAATGTTATGTAAATAAGGCAGGGCAATGTTTGGAATGAGAAATGAATTTAAAGTAGAGTAATTTAAAGGGAAATAATATTAGTTAAAGAATTTAGGTGCGTCAAGTTTCTGATACTGCATAAAGAGCATATTTCAGACAGAAGGGAATATGAACAAGTAGAAAAGAAGAGAAGAAAACATCAAAGAGGCAGCACTGATGAAACAAGAGCCAACAGGAGGGGAAAACAGAGATGGACTTAAGTATATATCTGCCTTTGTAGCCAAGGACTAAAAGGGATTTTTGGAGGTGACAAAGATAAAATGTAAGCGATGATATGGCAGATTGTGCTTTCCTCAGGTAGCCACAACAGTAGCTCCCACCCCGGGAGGCCATCTTGTAATTTGATTTTTGACATTTCTTTCTTTGAAAGGTAGGGGCTATGGCCCTTTTCTCTTAAATATGGATGACATTTATGACTATTTCAACCAACACGGTGTAGCATATATGAAAGCCAGAACAGAAGTTAGCATACTAAAGGAAATGCAGCTTCTACCTCACTCACTAGAACACTGACACTGAAGCCTTAAACCACTACCATTCAAGAAGCCCAAAGGCTTTGAGTCTACTGTGCTACAAGAAAGCCAACCCACATGGAGAAGCCACATGTAGGTCCCCCAGTCCACAGTATTTGTCTTTGTGTCTTCTATCCCATACACCAAAAAAAAACGAATAAATGAGTCTTGTTATGATTCCACCTTCCCAGTCTTCCAAGCTAAGACACATGGATATCAGAGAGCAGAGGTAGATCACACTCACTGTACCCTTCCCAAATTCCTGACTCATGTACAATACAATGGTTGCTGTTGCACACCACTAACTTTTGAGTGGTTTGTTATGGCAAGAAACAGAAGAGATGGCCTCAATTTATTGGAAAACCACTGCTCTATATTTAATGGGTTACAATTCAGGTTAGAAAAGTCAGTGATAAAAGATTCTGGTCTCAAGAAATTTACAATCACAAGGCAAAATAAGACATGCATATAATCATACAACCATACAGAGCCACGCATAAGCACCTAACGAGGTAGAAAGTTAACAGTGCTGCTAGTGAAAATTTTCTCAGAATGTTTGCTGGTGAGTTAGGAAGGTCAGGATAGACTAGGGTTTTGATGAGTTAGAGTTCTTGGAATAAAAACTGTTAAAGTGAATGTTCTAAGAAGGTAACAAGACATCATTAAAAGGATTGTTCAAAAGCAATGAGGACCCAGCTGGATTTAATAGCATGGATTTTGAAAAGGCCATATCAGCTCAGTTGGATCATGTCCTCTAGCAATGTTTAACAGGGGGACAAAGTTGGAAATTCAACAGTGGAAAAGATCTGAGTTTCATCTGGCATGACAATTATTTGCACATTCTTTAATTCATTTAGCAAACATTTAACACCTACTGTATGCCAGGAACTATGCACAATGGAGTGAAAGGAAGTGACCTATAACTGAATATAAAGTTGTAACGAAATATAAGGGCTTTGAGGAAATTTTGAGAAGTTACTTTCCCCCAGTAGAAATGAGATAGACGTATTTTTTAGTAACTACATTGAAAGGAACACAAATATCACAATTAAAATGAAGTAATCCTTAGATACATTAAGACTCCTGCATTCCCAAGATTCTTTAATTTGGTAAGACCTTAAAATGAGGCATGGGGAGGGCAATGGTAACAAGGAGGGCAAAGCAAAATAATACCTAAAGTTTGATCAAATTAAATTTTAACTTCATCTTGGTTCTGACTTTATTGTTTTAACCACTTAACATCTGCTAGATTGATGATGGCCAGAAGCTATCTGTGGTATCAAGAATACACACTTGTTTCCCAAAAATGTATTCCAATGTTTGACTGGATTTCTTTGAAAGGAAACTTGTGATTAGCCTATCTAAATACTGATATTTCCAATGTCTAAGGTTTAAAAGAATCTGTGGTGTTATGAAAATGGAGAACTGTCCTAACTTTATTCTTCTCATCATTTAAAAAAACAATCTCAGCTATTCTGAAATGCTTAACCTCAAATCTTCAAGTACATAATAGCAACCTTTGTTACATGCTATATCATATTAACCAAAGACAAATGATGCTCTATAATCATGGGTCTATAGGTTGTATGAGGGGAGGACGTTCCAGCCTGTTGACATATCTTAAAAAAAAAAAAATAGATTTGTGACTTGTGTTGTCATTCTTTGGAATCCTTGGGAGACTGGTTCTAGGACCTCCCACACACACAAAAAAATTGAAAGATGTTCAAATCTCATACAAAAGGTTGTAATATTTGCATATATCCTATGCACATTCTCCCATTTACTTTAAATTATCTCTAGATGACTTATAATGCACAATATAATTTAAATGCCATGTAAATAGTTGTTATACTCTATTACTTAAAGAATAACAAGAAAAAAGTCTATACACATTCAGTACAGATGAAACTTTTTTCAAATATTTTCTATCTGCTGCTGGATGAATTCATGGATGTGGAACCATAGCTATTGTGAGCCAACTGCTGGGTTTTAGTGGAAGCAGACAAGTTTGACAATAAAGTATGATCACAAAGCTGTCAGGTGCTTATATGAGCAACTTAATATAAGTGACTGAGACAGGAGCAGACTTTGGGACTCCTGATAATAAGATACTTTCCATACAAAATGGTAGTGGTTCTAGACTTAGAAACAAAGCATGCCTTGTCCAGCAATGAAAGGACAAAGAAACCTGTACATGAAATTTCCAAAAACTTTAAATATACATCCCTATCCTGATATTGCTGTCCTGTATGCTCTGCTTGTGATAAAACCATGGCATGAGTATAAATGAGTTGAGTCCTGTGAGTCGTTTCAACAATCAGTAATGGAATACTTCAGGTAATTAATGCATAGAGCATGGAGGATAGGAAAGCACAAAGATCTCTGAAGGGAAGACTTACTTATTTATTCTGCTTTTATTGAGTGTTTACTGGTTTTAGAAGTCTCACTGGCCAACTGGCAGACAAAAAATAACTCAAGCATGACCCTTGATCATAAAATGTTCACACTGTGAAGAAAATTATAGAGACATGCAAACAAAAGATCATGAATGATTGTAGTAACTGCCAAAGAGGGGTTTGCAAAAGCAACAAGGAAGAGAGTAAACTTTTGAGGGAGTTTTTTTAGGGCTTTGCATTTAACATAAGTCATAAAATATGGGCATGAGTTACAAAGGAGAAGTAAAAATGGGGAGAGGCAAAGGAGAAATAGATCCACAGAAATAGAGGTGTGATATCACTTATATAAATTTTCTGTAAGAAAAGCTATTTAAACAAACTTTAGTAAAATTGAGTAGCTAGACTATATAGACACTAAAAAGAATAGGAACATTCCCTAAATACTAATTTAAAATTTTTTCTAGTCCTAGAGGAAGTCTATGTTCAAAAACTATGATTTAGTCATAAGAACATATTGCTTGGACTTAGCGAATGAGGCAGAAGTAATAGGTGAAGAAACTTGTAGCAATTTTTCAGAATATTAAAAATGTGAAATTATAAATTTAAAATACTTAGGAATGTCAAATATGATAAATATTTTAAAATCCCATGCCTAGGCATATGAGAACAAAATTGATGAAGAAAAAAAATCTTAAAAGAGACAAGACCACCACCAAAGGAGCAACAATTGAACTGACACCTGATTTCCTAGTGCAGATAATAGATACCAGAAAGCAATGAGCTTATGTCTTCAAAACCTTGAAAGAAATTAATAGAAGCCCAAAATTCTATGACCAGAAAAATTATCCTTTAGTAATTTAAATTCAATAGATCTACTAATAACTACTCAGAAATAGTAAAATGCAACTAAGTAACAAAAACTATACAAAACAGAAGAAAGGGCTGGGGATATAGCTCAGTTGGTAGAGTGCTTGCCTTGCATGCACAAGGCCCTGGGTTCAAATCCCCAGCACCACAAAAAATAAAAAAAAAAACAGAAGAAAACAGGAAATAAAAAGGAATACAGGAAAATGAAACAAAAACTAGTAAGATGAAATAATTACATATATGTCCATAATTAGATTTAATGTTAATTTTAAAAATTAAAATTTAATATTTTTATTTAATTTAATTAGATCTAAAATATAAGTTTATGTGGTAGGTAGTAACCAAAAATATCCTCTACTGAATCCCACTCCTCAGTATTCATGCCCATTTATAGTCCTTCACATATCTGGAATGGATATGTAACTTGCTCACATATCTGGAATGGATATGTAACTTGCTTTGGATCAATAAAATGTAGCGTAAGTGATGCTTTGTTACTTCCAAAGGTAGACAAAAAGAAGACTTGCATCATTCACCCAAATTCCTTGGAAAATTAACTCTAGGGGAAAATATAGTCATCATGGAAGAAGTCCAAATACTCTAAAATAGCTTTCAGAAACACAGATTGAAAGGAATTATAACCAAGCAATATATCCAGGGATCCTCATCTATACCTGAATGTAATTCACATGAATGATGAGACCTTGGGTTTTAAGCCTGAGCCAGATGCCACAATGGAATGAGACGCTGAGAATCTTAGGGGAAGAATGACTGTGTTTTGCATGTGGAAGTGATTGGAGCTATTGCAGGCCAGAGAGCAAATTGTGATAAACAGTTTTCAAAATATCTTTCTAATGAATCAGGATTCCCAATATTTTTATTCCTGCATAGACCCTTCCTTCCCCATTGACTATGAGCCAGCCCTCTAACTGATTTTGGACCAGTAGAATACAGGAAAATAACACAACATGACATTCATAGTCAGATCATAAGAAATCTACAGATGCTGCCATAGTGACTTGGAAAATGCACTCTGGGGAAAGCCAGGTATCAAGAAAAACATCCAGCCACTCAGAGCCTTCATACTGCGAGGAAGCCTGAGCTAACCATGTAGAGAGGCCCTGTGGAAAAACAGGTACTTCAGCCATTGCAGCTGACATGCTAACAAGTGAGAGGAAAAAATATATTGTGGATGTCTAGCCAAGTCAAGCTGTCATGTGATTTTAACATAAGTTACCATGAGACAGCAACTGTATGAGGAACACTACCCTTCCTAAGTGAGAACTACTAAACTGAGACAAATCAACCCACAGAACAGTGAGATATAATAATAGAGTCATTTTAGGCTGCTATGTTTTGGAATGGTTTGTCATGCACCAATAGATAAGTGAAATAGGATTAAAAGATTTTAAATAAAGGGATGCAAAATAAATACACCACACAATCGCTAAACAAAAGAAAATGGGTGTGATTATATAATAAAAGACAAAGCAGACAAAATTTTAAAAGATGAAATTTTCACAATGATCAAATATTTAATTCACTAAGGAGACAAAAAATTTTAAATGTACATGTACCTGATAACACATCATTAAATACATGTAAACATAAGAGTAATAGAACTTTAAGGAGGAATAGACAAATCCGCAATCATATTAGGGCATTATAACAACCTTTTTAATTAACTGATAAATTAAGCAAAGGGAAAAATCATTAATGTTGTAAGATCTGAACATGATTAACAAATTTGACTTACTAGACATATATAGGACTCTGTACTGAATGTGTACAGAATACACATTCCTTTCAACTTCCATAAAACATTTGCAAAAACATGATTATAAACTGGGCCAAAAATATACAACAATTTTCAAAAGATCAAAATCACATAAAATATGACCAAGCCTACAGTGTAATTAATCTAGAAATCAGCAAAAGAAAACTAAAAAAAACAACATACTTTTGGAAATTTAGAAACATACTATAAATTAAATGTGCTTAAGAACTTTTCTCAGAATAGAAATATTTGAACTAAACAGAAATGAAAGCATTACACTTTCATTTGATTTGATTCAGTCAAAACCATTTATTAAGGGATATTAATAATTTTAAATTTATATAATAAAGGAAAAATACTGAAAATCAATTGTTTTAAGCATATATTTCAAATATTAAGTCAAAAATTTGAAACAACCCCCAAAAAAGCAAAAGAAAGGAAATAATTAATACAATAGAATTATTAGTTAATTATTAAATTAATGAAAAATTAAAATTAATGAATCAAGAAAGCAAAATAATTGATTTCAGCAAATATTAATAAAATTGATTTAAAACTTTGCAAAGTCAATAAGATTACAGGACACCAGATCAATATACAAAAATTAATTGTATTTCTGTAAACTAGCTACACTCTAAAAACTGTATTTTAGAAATCTGTTTACAACAACATAAAAAAAATTACTTCAAAATTAACAACAAAGTTGGGTGCAGGGGTGCACACCAAAATCCCAGTGGCTCAGGAGCCGTAGTCAGAAGGATCACGAGTTCAAAGCCAGCCTCAGCAAAATCGAGGTACTAAGCAACTCAGTAAGACCCACTGTAAATAAAATACAAAATAGGGCTGGGGATGTGGTTCAGTGATTGAGTGCCCCTGAGTTCAATCCCCTATACCACCCCCCCAAAAAAATGAACAAGAAAATATGCAAATTTTATATGCTGAAAACGATAAAATATTATTAGAAAAGTGAAATACCTGAATATATGGAAGGATATCACATGATTATGAATTGAAAGACAATATTGTTGGGATGATAATCTTATTCAAATTGATCAATGCAATCCCAATCAAAATCCCATATGACTGTTTTTGAACAAATTAAAAAGCTGATTCTAACATCCAGATGCAAATGAAAGTAAACCAGAAGAGTCAAAACAATTGTGTATTTTTTTGTTTTAGTACTAGGGACTGACCCCAGAAGTGCTCTGCCACTGAGCTACATCCCCAGCCCAGGGTCTCACTAAGTTGCCCAGGCGGGCCTTCGACATGTGTGCCACTATGCCCAAAAAGAGAGTCTAACTATCTTTTAAAAACAAGGACAAAGTTGGAAGTCACATATTTCTCAATTTCAAGCTATAAGACTATAGTAACCAATACAGTGTAGTGACAGCATAAGTGGAGACAGCCAGATCTATATAGACACATAGATCAAATAGCATTGAGAGTCTAGAAATAAATCCTTTTACATATGGTGAATTGATTTACAGAGTAGAAGGAAAATTAAAAAAGAATGACTATTATTTTCAACAAATGATGCTGGGGCAACTGGATGTCAATGTGCAAAATAATAAAGCTGAACCTTTCCCTCATACCATATAAAATATAGACAAAACAAAATATAGGCAGATGAGTTTTTATCACAATAGAAAAGTTTGTGTTTCAAAAGACACTATCAAACAAAAGTTAAGACACAACAAATGAAATAAGAGAGAATATTTGCAAATGAAAAATTTGATCAAGGCCAGGTGTGGTGGCGCACACCTGTAATACCACTGGCTCAGAAGGCTGAGGCAGGAGGATCTAGAGTTCAAAACCAGTCTCAGCAAAAGCGAAGCACTAAGCAACTCAGTGAGACCCTGTCTTTAAATAAAATAGAAAATAGGGTGGGGATGTGGCTCAGTGTTCAAATGCACTTGAGTTCAATTTGCACTACCCCCCCCCAAAAAAAAAAAACATTTTTGATTAGGAACTTGTATCCAGAATATAAAATGAGCACTTATACATCAATAATAAAAAGACAATCCAGTTTAAAAATATGGAAAATATTTTTTTCCCCAAAGAAGACATCTAAAGGACCAAAAAGTACACAAAACAATGTTTAACATCACTAATTGCTCAGGAAGTGCAAATCAAAACCACAAGGAGATTTCGCACCCACTAGGATAGCTAAAATTAAAAAGATAGACAGTAACAAGTTTGTTGAGAAATTGGGACCCTCAAACAAAGGAGGTGGGACTGTAAAATGATGCACCTACTTTGGAAAATTAGTTCAAAATGTTAAACCTAGAGTCATCATCTGATCCAGCAATTCCACTCCTAGGTATATACATAAGATAATTTAAACCATATATAAACACAAAAACTATTCATAGAAGCATAATAGTAAAAAATATATAGCAACTGATAACTATAAATTTAAAATGCCTAGGATCCATATAATGGGATATTATTTGGCAATTAAAACCAATCAACTGCTGATAATGCTATAACATAGATCAATCTTGAAAACATGCTAACTGAAAGAAGCCAGTCACAAAAGGCCACATTTTGCATGATTTCATTAATATGAAATGTACCAAATAACCAAATTCAAAGGAACAAAAAGTTAATTAATGAATGTTCGAGAGTGGAGTCGAGGTGGAATGTCCTTGCTTAACAATAGGTATAGTTTTATTGGAGTAATTAAAATATTCTGAAACTAGACAGTGGTGATGTTTGCACAACTCTGTGAATAAACACACTGAATTGTACATTTTACAATTTTATGGCATGTGAACTTGATGATATGTTAATATCTCAAATCTATTATAAAAAGGAAAAGCTGACAGAATTAGAAATGATGTGTAAGCAATATTAATAATAAAACAGGAACACAGTAATATATCCTGCTGATATTAATGAACCAACACTTAGAGGAAAAGTCTTATCCAGAGTGATACATGAGGGAGTATAGATAGCTTTATAATGTTAAAGTGTTTTTATTTCTATAACCTAAAACCTTTCCATAAGAAAAATAACTCTTGAAAATGAATGTAAATGAACGTGTGTGTGTGTGTTTATATATGTATCAGCCAGCCAAAGGAACAAAAATAAAAAAGAATGAAAAAGATAGCTTAAAGGACTTAGGGAACACCAAGGTATGTATGATGAAAATTATAGAAGAAAGGAAAGAAAAAAGGGCCAAAATTTATTCAAAGAAATAATGGCTGAAAAATTCCTAAATCTGGGGAAGAAAATAGACAACTAGACCCAGGAAGCCCAAAGGATATTAAATACATTAAACTCAAAGACACTTACACCAAGACATACTGTAGATAAATTGTTAAAATTAGAGACAGCCAGGCATGGTGGCACATGCCTGTAATCACTGCTACTTGGGAAGCTGAGGCAGGAGGATCACAAGTTTGAGGCCAGCCTCAGCAACTCAGAAAGACCCTGCCTCAAAATAAAAAGGACTGGGTATGTAACTCATTGCTGGAATGATCCTAGGTTCAATCCCTAGTACCACAAAAATTAATTAATTAATTAAATGAAAGACAAAGTAGAGAAAAAAAAGTGACTGCCACAAACAAGGGAATCTATATGAGACCATAAAATTTTTTAGCAGAAGTCTTACAAACCATATGAGATTAGGATGATATATTTGAAGTGCTGAAAGGAAAAACAATCTGCCAATCAAGAATACCATATCCAATAAAAACTGTATTTCAAAAATTAAGGAGAGAAGAGCTTGGACTGTAGCTCAGTGGTAGAGCACTTGCCTCACAGGTGTGAGGCACTGGGTTTGATCCTCAGCACCACATAAAAATAAATACATGAAAAGATATTGTGTCAATTTACAACTAAAAAAAATTTTTTTTTAAATTAAGGAGAGATCGTGACTTCCCCATAAAAACAAAAGCTGAGGCAGTTTGTCACCACTAACCAGTTTACAAGAAATACTAGAGTTCTTCAAGTTGAAAGGATGTTAAATAGCAACACAATAGAGTAAAAAAGTATGGACAGAACTCATCAATAGAAGTAAATATATAGACTAATATAGAGTTCTGTATTACTGTAATGGTGATGAGTAAATTACTTATTTTAGTATAAAAGTTAAAAGATAAAAATACTAAAAATAACTATAACTGAAATCACATTGATAGGTATATATGATATATGATATAAATAGACCTAAACTGTGACAGCAAAAGCATACAATGTTAAGGGAAGCAGTAAAGGTGAAGTTCTGTGTGCAAATGATTATTTTGAAATGGAGTATTATAACTATTTGATATGATATGGTAGCCCATGCTAAACACAAAGATAATACCTACAGAAATTACATGAAAAGAATTAAAGCAGGCTGGGGTTGTGGCTCAGCGATAGAGCGCTCGCCTAGCACGTGTGAGGCCCGGGTTCAACTCCCAGCACCACATCAAAATTAAAAAAAGGCAAAGTTTCCACTTCGGCCTGCCCGCGTGAGATCACGGTTCCGCCTACGGGCCCTGAGACCTACGGTCGGAATCCCCAGTTCAGACTGCCAGTGCACCCGCCCTGAAGGAGAGACCCAGCCGCCAGTTCGCCTGGCCTCCAGGGCCCAGAGTAGCAGCTCCCTGCTGCTGCACGGAGGACTCGACCTGAGGAAAAGCCCCCTCCACTCCCAGGGGAAGTGCGACCTGCACAGCTGCAACCAGAACAAGAGGGGAAGTGCGACTTGCCCAGCTGTGACCAGAACAAGAGGTAGGCACCCGCTGAGCCACTCTTCCGCTGTGCCATTCTGCAACTGGCCAAAGGTGCAGCCTTGACTCCACTAACAGGATCGCTGACTGGACGTGAACCAAGTCAATTGAAAAAGGAAAGGCATCCCAGGGTCCAGCTTGTTTTGTTTGAGACTGGTTCCTGGGTTCAACTTTTTTGTTTGTTTGCTCTCTTGTTTTTTGGGGTTTTTTGTTTGTTTTTGCTTTGTTTTTGTTTCGAATGACAGTGTGTTTGTTTGTTTGCTTCTGCTCCTCTTGTCTTTCTTTTCTTCCTTCTCACTTTTGTATTTTTTCTTCTTCCTTCATCTTCCCTATTTACACTCTGCCATTGCATACTCAACAGAGGCAAAAACAAGTTATATGCAGAAATTGGGAGTTCTAGAACGGGTACAATTGAAATATATAGCAAAGTGGTGTTATATATAGTTCATTCTCTATTTTCTTGACTCACTCTCTCTCCTCTCACAATAATTTCTACTCCTTTGTCATATTTTTTTTCTCTTTTCCATCTTTCTTTATTTCTTTTCTCAACCACTGCATAAGTTAGGTGTATATATAAATCGGACTTTCCACCTAAGCATTCACTCCATTATCTTTCCTCTCTCGTCTGCTGATACTAAACCACTTCCATAAAACTCTCTTCTCATACTTGCTAAGAAAGAACAATTCAGTAGACTCACTTCCTTCTTCCTAAACATATCACCTCTGTGTCCAATTCTTGAAACTATAAAACCCCATCGGAAGCGTACAGAGTAAATTGCAAACAATATCTGGGTTAACTAAATCTGTACATTGTGATCAAACTGGGATTCTCTGAATAGAAAGTGTTTGATTTTAAAATGTAAAGGATATATAAGGGGATCTGATAGCATTGTACTATAGGAGCAACATAAGGCTTTAAGGTAAAATCAAAATAATCAAGGCCCCACAGTGCAGGAAGATAAGACACACAAGCAATATGAAGAAACAAGGGAAGAAAGTGACACAAACAAATCAATATACCTCCTCAGTAGATTCCATGGCAAGCACAGTTGGTGAAATGCCAGAGATGGAATTTAGAAATTACATATTCCAAGTATTTGCGGAACTTAAGAATGAATTCAAAAATGAGATGAGGGAGCAAATACAGGAGGTAAAAGACCATTTTGACAAAGAACTCCATAAACAAATACAGGAAGTAAAAGATTACTTCAATAGGCAGATAGAGGCTCTAAAGAGAAACCAAACAGATATTCCGGAAATGAAAGAAGCAATAAACCAAAATAAAAGCTCAATCGAAAGTATCACCAACAGAGTAGATCAATTGGAAGAAAGAACCTCAGACAATGAAGACAAAATATGTATCCTAGAGAAAAATCTAGATTACACAGCAAAAATTGTAAGAAACAAAGAACAGAACATTCAAGAATTATGGGACAACATAAAAAGACAAAACTTAAGAGTGATTGGATAGAGGAGGGGGCAGAGTTTCAAGCCAAAGGAATGAGTAATTTATTTAATGAAATAATTACAGAAAAATTTCCAAACTTTAGGAATGAATGGGAAAACCAAGTTCAAGAGGCTTACCGAACACCAAACATAAATAATCACAACAGATCCACACCAAGACACATTATAATGAAAATGCCTAATATACTGACCAAGGAGAGAATATTAAAAGCCACAAGAGAAAGAAAGCAGATTACATATAGGGGGAAAACCAATCAGACTATGTTCAGACTTTTCAACCCAGACCTTAAAAGCAAGAAGATCCTGGAATAGCATATTTCAAGTTCTGAAAGAAAAGGGATGTCAACCAAGAATCTTATATCCAGCAAAATTGAGCTTTAGATTCAAAGATGAAATAAAAACCTTCCACAACAAGCAAAAGTTAAAAGATTTTGCAACTCAAAAGCCAGCACTTCTGAACATCCTGGGCAACATTTTTCATGAAGAAGAAGAGAAAAATAACAACAAAAATCAACAAAGGGAGATATTAAACTAAGGGAAATACCAACCAGAAGAGAAACCAAATCAAACTAAAGACCATAATACAAATAAAAATGGATGGGAATAAAAATCACATCTCAATAATAACCCTGAATGTTAATGGCCTAAACGCGCCATTCAAAAGATACAGATTATTTGAATGGATTAAAAGAAATGACCCAATAATTTGCTGTCTCCAAGAAACACACCTCGTAGAAAAAGACATCAATAGACTGAAGGTGAAAGGCTGGGAAAAGTCTTATCACTCACATGCCCTGCGGAAGCAAGCGGGGCTTTCCATTCTCATTTCAAATAAGGTAGACTTCAAGCCAAAGCTAATCAAAAGGGACAAAGATGGATATTTCTTACTACTTAAGGGAACCATTCATCAACAGGATATAACAATCATAAATCTATATGCCCCAAATAATGGAGCACCTACATTCATCAAACAAACACTTCTCAAGTTCAAGAGTAAAATAGACCACAACACAATTATCCTAGGGGACTTCAACAAACCTCTCTCACCAATGGATAGATCATCCAAACAAAAACTAAACAAAGAAACTTTAGGCCTCCTTAAAACAATTAATAACTTAGACCTAATGGACATATATAGAATATTTCATCCCTCAGTAAACTAATACACTTTTTTCTCAGCAGCACATGGCTCCTTCTCCAAAATAGACCATATATTATGTCACAAGGCAATTCTCAGCAAATATAAAAAAAATAGAGATACTACCCTGCATGCTATCACACCATAAAGGGATGAAATTGGAAATCAACGACAAAACAAGGAATAAAAAAAACTACTCCATCAACTGGAAGCAAAACAACATGCTACTGAATAAACAGGGGTTGAAGAAGACATCAAAGAGGAGATTTAAAAATTCCTAGAGGTAAACAAGAACACAGATACAACATATAGGAATCTCTGGGACACTATGAAGGCAGTAGTAAGAGGAAAATTCATTGCACTGAGTTCATTCCTTAAAAGGAAAAAAACCCAACAAATAAATGACTTAACATCACACCTCAAAGCACTAGAAAAAGAAGAACAGATCAACACCAAGAGCAGTAGAAGACAGGAAATAATTAAAATCAGAGCAGAAATTAATGAAATTGAGACTAAGGAAACAATTCAAAGAATTGACAAAACTAAAAGTTGGTTCTTTGAAAAAATAAACAAAATTGACAGACCCTTAGCGATGCTAACAAAAAGAAGAAGAGAAAAAACTCAAATTATTAACATTCATGATGAAAAAGGGAATATCACAACAAACACCTCAGATATACAGAAGATAATTAGAAATTACTTTGAAAACTTGTACTCTAATAAAATAGAAAATACTGAATACATTGACAGATTTCTAGAGTCGTATGATTTGCCTAAACTGGATCTGGAGGCTATACACAATTTAAACAGATCTATTACAAACGAAGAAATAGAAGATGCCATCAAAAAGCTACCAACAAGGAAAAGTCCAGGACCTGATGGGTTTACAGCCGAGTTCTACAAGACTTTCAAAGAAGAATTAATACCAATGCTCTTCAAACTATTTCAAGAAATAGAAAAAGAGGGAGCTCTTCCAGACTCTTTCTATGAGGCCAATATTACATTAATTCCAAAGCCAGGCAAAGACGCATCCAAAAAAGAAAACTTCAGGCCAATATCTTTAATGAACATAGATGCAAAAATCCTCAACAAAATTCTGGCAAATCGGATACAAAAACATATCAAAAAGACAGTGCACCACGATCAGGTGGGTTTTATTCCAGGGATGCAAGGCTGGTTCAATATTTGGAAATCAATAAACATAATACATCACATCAATAGACTTAAAGATAAAAATCATATGATTGTCTCAATAGATGCAGAAAAAGCATTTGACAAAATACAGCACCCCTTTATGTTCAAAACACTAGAAAAACTAGGAATATCAGGAACATATCTCAACATTATAAAAGCTATTTATGCAAGGCCCAGAGCTAACATTATCTTAAATGGAGAAAAATTGAAAGCATTTCCTCTAAAAACTAGAACAAGACAGGGATGCCCCCTTTCACCACTGCTATTTAACATAGTACTGGAAACTCTGGCCAGAGCAATTAGACAGACGAAAGAAATTAAAGGGATCCAGATAGGAAAAGAAGAGCTCATATTAGCACTATTTGCTGATGACATGATAATATACCTAGAAGACCCAAAAAACTCTACCAGAAAACTTTTGCAACTAGTAAATGAATTCAGCAAAGTAGCAGGATACAAAATCAATACCCATAAGTCAAAGGCATTTTTGTACATCACTGACAAAGCCTCCAAAAGGGAAATGATGAAAACTACCCCATTTTCAATAGCATCAAAAAAATAAAATACATGGGAATCAACTTAATGAAAGAGGTGAAAGACCTCTATAAGGAAAATTATAGAACACTAAAGAAAGAAATCATAGAAGAACTCAGAAGATAGAAAGACCTGCCTTGCTCTTGGATAGGTAGAATCAATATTGTCAAAATGTCCATACTACCAAAAGCATTATACAGATTCAACGCAATTCCAATCAAAATCCCAATGTCATTCTTCAAAGAAATAGAAAAAGCAGTCATGAAATTCATTTGGAAAAATAAGAGACCCAGAATAGCCAAAGCAATCCTGAACAAGAAGAGTGAAGCAGGGGGCATCACCATACCAGACTTTAAATTATACTATAGAGCAATAGTAACAAAAACAGCATGGTATTGGCACCAAAACAGACAGGTAGACCAATGGTACAGAATTGAGGATACAGAGACTAATACATACAATTTCAGCTATCTTATATTAGACAAAGGCGCCAAAAATGTACAGTAGAGAAAGGATAGCCTCTTCAACAAATGGTGCTGGGAAAACTGGAAATCCATGTGCAACAAAATGAAATTAAACCCTTGTCTCTCACCATGCACAAAACTCAATTCAAAGTGGATCAAGATGAATTATATTTTAATGCAACATTTTAAAAATCAAAATTAATTTTTAAAACCCACATGAATGGAATATTTAAATCTTAAATATTAGACTAGATCAGACAGCATACAACCACAATTTATATTTAGCATCTCAGAGATATTGGAGAGGTCAAGAAATTTGGTTTTTTCTTCATATTTAGGCTTTATTATTTCATATTCAGTAGGTCAATTCAAGCTCTCATCCACATCTCACGAGAGGCCGGGAGGTTGGGCTTTTTGTACTACAAATCAGCAACAGTAGCCCAAAGGTGGCCAACATGTGTGGAGTTTATTGCATCATTGTAAACAGGAAACCTTGTCTCCTCCTGACCACAGGCCCAAAAGATTATAAAAGAAAGGTAACTTAGCTCCAATGTGAGAATACATCCTGAAACTTACAGGCCTAACCTTGGCATCTTTATTTATTTATTTGTTGGTCCTGGGGATGAAACCAAGGACCTCATCCATGCTAGGCCAGTGCTCTGTCCCTGAGCCACATCCCCAGCCCACTCTGACATTTTTTTTTAAAGACTAAATGTGATACCCTATAAGGAATTTCCATGCTGTAAAAATCTTCATTCTAATACATTTTACATAAAAATGCCACACACTGTTCTAATTGCGTGCCTACAGTTACATCACAATTGTGGGTCAGGCAGAAGGCTCATGCCGGTTGAAGTCTCTAAGTCTTATTTCCCAATGATCAGAGCCATCCAGCATGGTGCTGCCATAGAGGGGCCAGCGTCAGATGACACCCAGACTAGCCACCACCTCAGATGAGAGGTCAAGAAATCTTTTAACAGGACTAAAAGGATAATGGAAATATCTTACTTCTTACTTCTCAGACTATTTAACTTGAAACACTTGTTGAAAAACTGATTTTCTCCATAATATTAAACGTGTGTTTCACTGTAAAATATAATTGACAATAATAGTACTTAGCCGCCCAATGTTCTGCTGCCACCTGATTAATGGGCCTCACAAGCACATCAGTGGAGGAACAGTAAAGGATAGCTATTGAAATTAGTTACACATAGCATTGCAAGACTAGTAAAAACCAACTTTAATTTAGACATTGCTTTTAGCTTCAAAATTACACAGACAAGACTACATTAAAGAACCTGTTATAACAGGCTGATAAAATATGGCCATCTCTAAGCTCCAAAACCAAATGTTTTTATAGTCCTACTTGCCACACTTCACTAAAATTAGAATAAAATCTCAAGAAGCTATCCCTGGTTATTTTTCCTAAATGGATTTTATGCCAATTATTGGGGAAAATAAATCTACTTATGCAACACGATTGTTCTTTATGCAGCCTCTTACATATTTGTGCAATTAATAAAGTTTAAATTTCTCTAATGATTGGTCTTGCACCCTCCCTATATAGTGGAAAGACTCTGACATCTGTGTCCTTATCAAAAATCTTAAAATATGGTAAGAAATGCCATGCAACTTATATTGAGGGAATATAAATAAAGGAATTTTAGATTTATTTTAAATTGGAACAAGCCTTAATTCATAAATATTGAGTTTCTTTGGGTGTTAGAATAATTACAATAATATTGGATGCTTTAAGATATGAACTTACGCCGGGTGCGGTGGCACACGCCTGTAATCCCAGCACTTGGGAGGCTGAGGCAGGAGGATCGCGAGTTCAAAGCCAGCCTCAGCAATGGCGAGGCACTTAGCAACTCAGTGAGACCCTGTCTCTAATAAAATACAAAAAAGGGCGGGGGATGTGGCCCAGTGGTCAAGTGCCCCTGAGTTCAATCCCCAGTACAAAAAAAAAAAAAAAAAAAAAAAAAAAGATATGAACTTACTACTATTCTTAAGTCATCCTTCATACATGTTCTGAATATGTTATATACCTCAATATTACATATAGCTGTGCCATCAATTTGATTAAAGTGAGGAATAGTTTCTTCTTGTATAAAATGCGAAAGTAAAACAGAAGTTCCTTAAAATAATAGCCAGTCTTTGGCATAATGAAAACACTTATTGAGCTGATACTATACTAAGAACTATACATATTTTTAATCAAATTTAATCTTCAAAATGCTCTGTGGCAATGTCTATTTAGGGAATTTGAATAGCTAAGTTTATCTTTCTTCTTTCTTCACCACTTTGTCCAAGAATATTAGGAGTAATCAACCAACACTGTTATGTTTCTTAGTTTCCCAAAACAGTAATAGTGTCATATGCAAAGTCATCTAGATCCTTGCTTCTTTTAAGTGGTTGATTAGGAGTATCCAATGCAGATACTTTGCATATCTTCTCTATAAAGAATTCATACCATGGACTATCACTGCTCACTTTATACTAGAAACAGTCATTAGCATCTTTAATCATAAATTACAGATCCAATTCCAGAAACAGAAGAAAAAAAAAAAAAAAAAAAAAAAACCTCATTCTAGCCAGTCACTGTGGCTCATGCCTATAATCCCAGCTACTTGGCAGGCTATGGAGGAGAACTGTATGTTCAAAGAAATCCTGGGCAACTTAGGGAGATCCTGTCTCAAAATTTTAAAAAGGGCTGTGGAAGAAATTTAGTGATAGAGACATCCCAAGTTTCAATCCCCAGAAAGAAAAACAAAACAGAAAACAAACACACACCCTTACAATTAAATTTCTCTAGAACCACTCATAGTTTCAAAATCTGTATTAGTCGGGATTTTCCAGAGAAACAGTACACACACATAAAAGTGTGTGTGTGTATAAAGAGATTTATTATGAGAAATTTGTTCATATTGTTATAAAAATTGAGATATTCTGCAATTTGCTATCTGCAAACTGAGATCCAAGAAAGCTAGTAATTTAATTCCAGGCTGAGTCCAAAGGTCTGAGAACCAGAGGAGCCAATAGTATATATCCCAGTCTAAGAAGACTGATATCCCAGCATGAGCAAACAGGCAGGAAACAAAAGGAATGAATTCTCCTTCTTCTACCATCCTATTCTCATTCAAGCCCTGAATACATTAGATAATACCAACCACATTGCGGAGGGCAATCCACTTTACTGAGTCTATACTGAGTGTACTGAGTCAGATGCTAATCTCATCAGGAAACACCCTCTCAGACACACCCCAAAATTTGTTTTGTAGAGGCTACTTGAAGCTAGTTAAGCTGACACATAGACCTCATAAGTATTGTTAACCCCACTTTACAGAAGCATTTATGGTTGACCAGAGGCAATGGTACACAAGGAAGTCTGAATTTCAACCCAAGTCTTTTGGTTTCAGTCCCCTGTTCTTCCTACCACATCACATAGGATTTCTGAGAGGACCACAGAAAATGATTTCCTATTCCTTCACAGTAGAAGCCAGCTAAGGTTCTGACCAATTTGTTTTGTTTCCCTTCAATGTGAGGGATGTGATGGTGAGTGAGAGAAATTTGGCAGACTAATTGCACTGATGGCCAGTTCTTTGCCTCTTCTGTATCAATGCCTCTTTGCCAGTTGTCTGTATTTCTCAAGGCTTAGTCATGTGGTTTGCTTTAGCTGATGAGATGTAAGCAGTTGTGACATAAGCAGTAACTTAAAAAGCGCTTTTGTGCTTCCACTACTGCCTCGAGAACATGACTAAGCCTTCTGTAGCATGAGGGACTGGTGGCCCAGTTGCCTCATTTGACAGTCAGATGACCACCACACATGAGTGACACTAGCCAAGATCAGCACAACTGCTCAGACAAGCATTTGCTGGCCTAGAAACTTGAGAACTAAGTGAATGGTCATTGTTATAAGCCACTAATTTGGGGGGCAGTAGTAGCACTGCTATTGTAGAAATTTGTTATTGTGGCAGTAGGCGACTGATATAAACAGACTCACAATGAGAGGGAACTGAGGCTTATTCCAGAATTCAGTGGCCAGTTAGTGAGTACACAGAGGCTGTCTTAGCTAGTCTACTATAACAAAATACCACGGGCTGGATGGCTTATACAGCAGACATTTATTTATCATGATTCTGAAGGCTGGGAAGCCTGAGATCATGGAGCCAACATTAGATTCTGATGAGGGCCTTCCTTCTGGTTTGCAAAAACTGCCTTTTTTGCTATAAAAACACATGATAGAGAGAAAGAGCAAGATCTTCAGTCTCTTCTTATAAGGGCACTAATCCTATCATGATGACCCCACCCCACCTAAACCCAACTATCTCTCAAAGGCCCCATTACCTCAAAATACCATCACATTAGGATATTATTCATCATATGGATTTGGGCAGTCTGGGACAGAAATTTTCCTTCATAACAGAAGACTTCAGAAATGGCTCCCTAGCCAAACGTGGAAATAATCAAAATACTACAACCTCTACACAAAACAATAAAAATTCCATAAAACATTTACAAAACTATTCCACTTCTCCACTCCCCAACATGTCCTTTAGTAATAAAAATGTTGTATGGATTCATATTCACGCTTGTCACTAAAATGTATATTCTTATACAATCCTAAAAAGTTGAAAAGAAATTATTCCTGTCCCAAAATCATATGGAATTTCCTTTTTACCATAATTATATGTGGAATTATCTAGATTCTCAAGTAAAAGACATGGGAGCATCTTCTATTTGGGTGACTACTGCTCCCTTTGATAGCAGCCAGAGCATATACAGGGCCTACTTTTCTTCTATTACAATAATGATGACAAGAATTACAAATTGTGCAGAAGAAACTTTATTTTCTTGTAAAAAGGAAAACATAGCCCTCATGTTTTAATTAGCAGTGATTTGAAGTCTGCCATGGCTCAAGCATGAAATAGACAGTGTGTGGGAGGGAGGAGCATGAAGATTGGTGAAGATTGTTCTGGGGGAAAGACAGACATGCAAACCAGCAACTGCAGCACGGGGTCAAATGCAACACGCATCTTGTCAGCTTATAAACTGTGGAGGATATAGAACATTTCATCAAATTGCACAGATATTAGAAAGGGGCTGGGGAACTATTTTTAAATTCTGCTTCAATAATACCCTGATTCTCCCTTGCATTATGTAGACCATACCCTCTACAAAAATAAGACACAAAGCATTAAGAGTAACTCTAAATTATCATGATTTTTCTCTCCACAGTGGACTTACATAAAATTGCGTAGGTTAGAAATGATTTCTTTTTGATTTTTCAGGAGGTATGGGCAGTTGAAATCCTTCTCCCCAAGATGGTATGTACTTCTTAAGGGAGGGAACTATAACTTTTACTCCATGTCTCCAGTTGTGAACAACATTTGAGATCCTAACAGGAGATCAATATTACAGGCCCTAACTTATAAACTAGCTGTTTTAAAGGTCTTGTTTAAATTCTGTGGTTTAAAACTCAAAACACACTTTCCAAAAGACCAACTATAACTGATATTAAGGTTCCCAGGCTAAACAATCACACCCTATCTCCAAAAAAGAGCCATTAATGTAAATGTAGTACAACGCTGTGTTGAACAAAATAGTGCCATGAAACACAGCCACTGGAGCTCTAACCTCTCTCAGCCAGCATGAGGATCAGATATCTCCCTGCCACTTTCCCTCCCTCAGGTTCACCTACCGAGTCATGCAATGCAGGACTTTGCTAAATCTAAGCCACTCTTAATAGACCCCGGATTATAGTAGAGGGAAATGACATGAGGGCCTCACTCATTGGTCCATTGATTCATCAAACAAATGTTCTTAAGCACATAACATGTGTTAACCACTGTTAGGGTTGGAGACAGAATAGTAAATGAAGCAGATGTGGTTCTTGCCTCATGGAGCTCACATATTAGTGATCAAAAATATTTACTTTTAATCCCTGGTAACCCCCCCAAAAAATTTACTTATTAAGTAAATGCAACATTGCAAGTTGTGGCAAGAGCTAAAAGGAGACTAGCAAAGGGCTGGGTCTGAGGCTTAAAGTGAAGACTGGAGCTCCAGTGCTCAGGAAAGGCCCCTGTGAATAGGTGGCTCTCAAGCTGAGTCCTACAAAATTAACTCCCAATTAAGTGTCACCTGTGTGGGGCTCAAGTGGGACCTAAGGGGGCACTAGATAATAAGCTCTCCCTCCACTTAAATCAGTGGAATCTTGTTCTTCCTGCCCCTTGGAGAAGCCTAGGATATGGCCCATGACTTTTCCAATCTCTCCTAAAACATTATTTCTTCAGTCTCTTAGGTCACTTTAAGTCACATAGTTCCATTTTAGTAATTAGTATGACTATTCCTACCATGGATTTAATATTTATTTTGTGCTATGATCTAAGCTTAATGTTAGAATAAGAAAAAAAATCCTTTTACCCAAAAAGTTCCTATCCTAATTGATAAATTACTGATAGGCAGTTGCAATCAATTGTACCAGATCTACATTCTTGGCCAATTCACTTCGTATTTCTATGGCTTATTGTCCTCATCTATAAAGTGGAGACACTCATAGTGTCTATTTCACAGGATTATGAAGATTTAAAAAAAATATTTGTAATGACCTTAAAACATAAGTGCTCAATAAGCAATTTTTAAAAATTAGTTCTGTATAATTGTCAAAATGCTATGTTTTAAACCTATATGAAAGCAGAAAAAAATACACCAATGACCACTTTATACCCATCACCTAGATTGAAAAGAATTTAACAACCTGTATGGCTGTACTAACTGTTGGTCCTATGTCCAGGTTGAAAGCTGAGGAGTAGAAGGTAAGGGACTGGAGAACAGTGAGGACAACACTGTGCTCATCAAGTATCCCATATACTCTGACCACTTCATTCTCTACCCTCCTAGCAGATTTTGGCCACATGAATTATTCTAGCTAGTGAACTGTCCATGGAAAGGACATGTCACTTCCACGTGCCACGCCATCCCCTTCCTCCCTCCCATGGGATGAATGAGGGCAACCTCAACTGCATAGATTTTGTGTAAACACAAATAAAGCCATTGCTGCTGTAAGCCATAGAGATGGAGGGGCAACTGTTACCAGGGCTAGGCTAGTTGGCTGCACCTGTGAGCTTGTGTTGGCACTCTCCAGGACTGGCAGGTGTTTAATACATTTCCTCTTGCGGCATTTTCACGAAAACATCAGAGATGCTCCCACACACCACTGAGGTTGCTTACATACAGTTCTCTTGAAACAAGAAATGTGTCTGTCTCCTCAGATGGGTTGCTAACATTTCTGCCTTTGGTATTTTGACACTTGATGTTTCACTTTCTGCTTAAGTTTCCTGCCTTTTCCATATGACCCTCTGAGGCCCATATCTGGTACTCAAATGATGCACAGAAAACACTCTCATCCTTTTACTCAGTCAAACTGCTCACCACTCCTCCAGCACCCCCTGCAAGCCACCTTTCCTCACACTGTAAGCCTCGCGAGTCACTACAGTCACAGCCACCTGCCTTTATGTTTCTCAAGCAGGAGGCACATGCATCTCATGATCCCAGTGAAGCCCCATAGCCATCCTTAAGAGGACAGGGACGCACCCTCACTGCTCCCCACTGGTGAGGTGGAGGCCTGTTAAGCTGTAGTACACGAGGTCAGAACCCCTGAGACGGCAGCTCATCACCTCCTTTTAGAATATGGAGATGGTATTGACCTGTTATTTTCAGGCTTATTATTAACCTACTTTTTCAGACTTCATGTAAAACAGACATTAAGAATCTCTTTTTTGCCCATAATGGCTTGACTAGTTTATGTGCCCATGTCTGAGAATTCTTTCTTCACATCCTCCCCAACATTTGTTATCTTGTCTTCTTGATAACAGCCATTCTGGAGTGAGGTGGTACTTCATTGTGGATTCCATTTACTTCTCCCTGAAGATTAGTGATGTTGAGCTTTTCTTTTTTTAAAACACCTGTAGGCCATTAATATGTCTTCTTTGAAAAAATGTTTACTTGGGCCTTTATGCTCATTTTAAAATCAGAGTATTTGTTTTTTGCTATTGAGTTGGTTAAATTCCTTATATTTATTATATTATAATTCCTTATATTATTAAACTCCTTGTATATACTATATTATAATTCTGGATCTTAACCCCTTGTCTGATGTATAGTTTGCAAATATTTCCTTCAATTCTTTTGATGGTCTCTTCAGTCTGGAGTTTTCTTTGCTGTACAGAAGGTTTCAGTTTCATGTAGTCCCATTTGTTTATTTTTGCTTTTGTTGCCTCTACTTTTCAGGTCTTATTCAAAAACTACTGCCCGACCCAAGGAATGTGTACAATTATCATGCATCAACAATCAAGAATAAAATTTTGCAGAGGAGTTAGCTTAGTGGTAGATGCATGATGCCCTGGGTTTGCTCTCCAGCACACACACACACACAAAGTGAATAAATAATTAAAAAAAAAAGTTTTTTTAAAATGAATCCCACTTTACATCCTGTTATACCAGAGTAGTCTAGAATATCCTTTCCTGGGTTGGCACTAGGTCAAGGTAACAGAGAAAGCAAGAAAGATACTGAAACTATGAAGAAGAGAGCAGCACAGATTTTATCTCTCCATTCAATACTATTTATTGAGAGGGTGCTGAGGACAGAAGGATGAATAATGCAGACAGGCACCACTGCTATCGTGTTCCTTGAAAGGAAATGTAAGAGACAATCATCAGATAAACAAATAAACTACCAAGAAAGATTTTGAGAGAGATGAGTGATATCCTGAATGATCTGACTTTTAAAAAATGCCAAAATATTAAAGGACCTAATTATTCCATTTTGGTGAGGGGGAAGGGAAATAAGGTGCTAGGGGAGAGTGGGGAAAGGAAGAAAGAAAGAGGAGGGATTAAAGTGATGTTTCATAGAAATTCAACAAAACAGGTACAAGAAGTTGAAAGCTAGATTATAGGAAGAGTCGGTCTGAAAGTGCCTTAAGTGTAAAAGTCTGAAATCAAGGTTGACGGCGAAGAAGCATATTATTTTCTGTCACAGCATTTTGGGTTTATTCTCAAGTGTCCCTTCTTTTTAAATGAAAAGTATACTCACTGATAATTGTCATTCTTATCTCAGGCGGGACAGGGGGGAATTGCTGCTGTGTTAAATCACAAGTTATATTCATTTTATTGTTCGGGTCCCTTAAAAATTCTGAGTTTGGGGAACATCATCAGAGTTAGGGAAGAATTTCACCCACATGTGTTGCATAAGAATTCCAGTGGCACAAGAAAGCAAAAACAAATCATGACGACAACAAAAAACAGATCCTTTACTGATCTGCCTTCTCTCTACTTTCCAGTGTCATCTTAAGTGTATTTTATGTATAATGCTGAGTTTTTTTTTTTTTAATATTTGTTTATTTGCTTTTAGTTGTACTCAATGCCTTTTTTTTTTTTTTTTTTTTTTGGTGGTTCTGGGGATTGAACTCAGGGGCACTTGTCCACTGGGTCACATCCCCAGCCCCTTTTTTTTTTTTGTATTTTATTTAGAGACAGGGTCTCACTGAGTTGCTAAGTGCCTCGCTATTGCTGAGGCTGGCTTTGAACTCGCAATCCTCCTGCCTCAGCCTCCCAAAGTGCTGGGATTACAGGCGTGCGCCACCGCGCCCGGCTTCAATGCCTTTATTTTTACGTGGTGCTGAGGATTGAACTCGGGCCACACATGGGCTAGGCGAGTGCTCTACCACTGAGCCACAATCCCAGCCCCAATGCTGAGTGTTTTAAGTTGAACTTTGTAGAAAGGTTAAGGAAACAGAAACAGGAAAGCAGAGAGCAAGCCAGGAGCTAGAGACAAGATACATAATCCCCAAGCATGCACCAAATAACACACTTCCTATAGTCCCACCCCACCTGCCTACAATTGCTACCCAGTAACCCATTCAAATTATTAATCCATCAATGGATTAGCCTGCTGATTATATTACAGCTCTCAGAATCTAATCATCTCACCTCTGAACATTCCTGTGTTGTCTATCATTCGAGTTTATTGGGGGATGCCTCATTTCCAAACCACAACAAATCCACAATTATAGTTGAAGATTTCAATATCCGTCTCTTGATAATTAGTAGAACAATTACCCAGAAAAACAGCAAGGCTATAGGGGAACTCAACAACATCATCAATCAGCAGGATTAACCAACATTTATAGTCCACTCCATCCAATAACAGTAGACATTATTATTTTCACGTGTTCATAGAACAAATACCAAGATAAAACAAATCCTGACCAATAAAACAAACCTCAAAAAATTTGAAAAAATTTAAATCAAAGAGGATTCTCAGAAGATGGCAGAACGATAGGGGTTACTTCCTTAGTGGCTCTGTGGTATGAACCAAGAAAAGCAGATGGGCAGCTTTTCAGCAAGGTGGGTGAAGATCAAGAATTAGGGGGGACTTTAATGGAATTTAATATTGGACACTCAAAGTAGATCAGCGACTCAGGAGATCTTATGTAATAAAATAAGGGAGAAAGATCCCCAGCTCCACAGCCATAGCAGCTGCTGGAGGTACAAGCCAGAACAGTCCCTCCATGAATGCAGTAAAGCGATAAAGGAATTAAAGGAGATGTCATTGTCAGGAAGACTGAGGCATGTTGGGATATACAGAGTTTAGAAATCAGAGTCACTGCTAGAAAAAACAATAAACTGTGCTGCACAGTACCCATGTATGGGAAAGAAGCCACCATCTCACTTTGCTGAATTTATTTATTGGTTCTAGAGATTTTCTGGTGGAATTTGTTGGGTCTTCTAAATATAGAATCATATCATTGGCAAATAGTGATAGTTTTATTTCTTCTTTTCCCATTTGTATCCCTTTAATTTCTTTCTTCTAATTTCTCTGGCTAGAGTTTCAAGGATGATGTTGAATAAAAATGGTGAAAGAGGGCATCCTTGACTTCTTCCAGTTCTTAGAGGGAATGCTTTCAATTTTTCTCCATTTAGAACAATTTTGGCCTTAGGTTTAGCATAAATAGCTTTTATGATGTTGAGGTATGTTCCTACTATCCCTAGTTTTTCTAGTGTTTTGAACATGAAGAGGTGCTGAATTTTGTCAAATTCTTTTTCTGCATCTTTTGAGATAATCATATGATTTTTGTCTTTAAATCTACTGATGTGCTGAATTACATTTATTGATTTCCATCTGTTGAATCAACCTTGCATCCCTAGGATGAACCCCACTTGATCATGGTGCACTAACTTTTTAACATGTTTTTGTACGTGGTTTGCCAGAATTTTATTGAGAATTTTTGCATCTATGTTCATCAGGGATATTGGGCTGAAGTTTTCTTTCCTTGATGTATCTTTGGTTTTGGTATCAGAGTGTCGGAATATTATAAGGGGTTGGGGGTCTTTAGCCCCCCTGTACCCGGGATGGACCTTTCTTGTTCAGCAAATGAGGCCAGAGAGGCCTACCCCAGATGAGACTACATTGGGAAAGTAAAGGCTGCTGATATTCCCCCCCACCCCCCCACCCCCCGCCTTTAGAAGGCCCAGGAACATACCAGGGAGCCCGGTCACCAATCAGTGCAGGAACTCGATTTATTGAGGAAGTTGGACGGTCTTATAGAGGACATGGGCCAATCAGCAGAAAGATCATAGGGACACATAAGGAGCATGGGCAGATGCCATTGGCGGAGCCATTGGCCTATCCTTGGGGTGGTTTCAGTTCTCACAGCCACACCCCCTGCTTAGCCTAGGTCCTGTAACAGGGCGTGGTAATGTGGCAAGCAGCCGGAAAACCAGAGCTTTTCCATGCCCTTGGCAGACAGTGTAAGGTCCCGACATCAGAGTGATACTAACTTCATAGAATGAGTTTGGAAGGGTTCCCTCCTTTTCTATTTCATGGAATAATTTGAGGAGTATTGGTGTTAATGCTTTGAAAGTCTTTTGGAACTCAGTTGAGAATCTATTCGATCCTGGGCTTTTCTTAATTGGTAGATTTTGATGGCATCTTCTATTTCATTGCTTGAAATTGATCTGTTTAAATTGTGTATATCCTCCTGCTTCAGTTTGGGTAGGTCATATGTCTAGAAATCTGTCAATGCCTTCAAGATTTTCTACTTTATTGGAGCATAAATTTTCAAAATATTTTCTGATTACTATCTGTAGTTCAGTAGTGTCAGTTGTGATATTTCCTTTTTCATCATAAATTTGAGTAATTTAAGTTTTCTCTCTCTCTCTCTTCACTAGCATGGCTAAGGGTTTATCTATTTTTTCAAAGAACCAACTTTTTGTTTTGGCAACTTTTAAAAGTTTCTTTTATTTCAATTGCATTGATTTCAGCTCTGATTTTAATTATATCCTGTCTTCTACTACTTTTGGCATTGATTTGTTCTTTTTCTAGAGCTTTGAGATATAATATTAGGTCATTTATTTGTTGGGTCTTTATTCTTTTCAGAAATGAGCTCAATGCAATGAACATTCCTCTTAGCACTGCTTTCATAGTGTCCCAGGGATTTTGATATGTTGCTATTCTCACTTACTTCTAAGTATTTTTTTATTTCATCCCTGATTTCTTCTGGTATCCATTGGTAATTATTTAGTCTCCAGGTGTTGGGGTAACTTCTATTTTTTATTTTATTGTTGATTTCTAATTTCATTCCATTTTGATTTTATAGAATGCAGGATATTTTTTGTATTTGCTAAGAGTTATTTTGTGGCATAACATATGATCTATTTTAGAGAAGAAAGTGTATTTGCTCTTTGATGGATGAAATACTCTATATATGTTTATTAAATCTAAATTATTGATTATATTATTTAGTTCTATAATTTCTTTGTTTAGTTTTTATTTGGAGAATCTATCCAGTGGTAAGAGAGGTGAGTTAACGTCACCCAGTATTGTGTTGCAGTCTATTTGATTCTTGAAACTGAGAAGGGTTTGTTTGATGTATATAGATGTTCCATTATTTGGGGCATAAATATGATTGTTATGTTTTATTGATGTAAAATTTCTTGAAGCAATATGAAATATCCTTCTTTGTCCCTTCTAGTTAAGATTTGAATGAAGTCCACTTCATCTGAGGATAGAAACCCCTGCTTGTTTATTCAATCCATATGAGTGATATTTTTTTTCCCCATCATTTCACCTTCAGTATGTGGATGTCTTTGCCTTTGAGGTGAGTCTCTTGGAGACAGCATACTGTTGGATCTTGTATTTAATCCAATCTGCTAATCTATGTCTTTTGATTGATGAGTTTAGGCCATTTACATTCAAGGTTATTATTGAGATATAATTTGTATTCCCATTTTCATTTTTTTTAATTTGAATTAATTTTCCCTCACAGCCTCTAAAATTCTATCCTCATTCTGTACATTAGGCATTTTTATTATAATGTGCCTTGGTGTGGTTTTGTTGTAGTTTTGTACATTTGGTGTCCTGTAAGCCTCTAGTATTTGACTTTTCATTTCATCTTTTAGGCTGGGAAATTTTCTGATATTATTTCATTGAAACTATTGTGCAATCCTTTGATTTGTATCTCCATGCCTTCATCTGTCCCAATACATCTTAAACTTGGTCTTTTAATCTCATCCCATAATTCTTAAAAGTTCTGTTCATGGTTTCGTAACATCTTCTCTCTGTGGTCTATTTTATTTTCAAGATTATAGATTTTGTCTTCATTGTTTAAGATTCTGTCTTCCAAGTGGTCTAGTTTGTTGGTGATGCTTTCCACTGAATTTTTAATTTCATTTATTGATGTCTTCATTTCAAGGATTTCTGCTTTATTTCTTTTCAGAATCTCTATCTCTTTTTTGAAATGATCTTTCACATCCTGAATTTTATCTCTGATTTCACTCCTTCACATTGTCTTTTACATCGTGGATCAGTTTAACTATGTACATTCTAAACTTTTTCTCTGTCATTTCTTCTACTGTGTTGTCAATGGGTTCTATTTTTGGAGCATCTTGTTTTGTTTGGGATGATTTGTTCCCTTGTTTTTTCATGTTGTTTGTGTATCTACCCTCCTATCAGTGTGGATCTCAGTCAGTACTTTCTTCCCTGTAGACTTTCAGTATTGCTAAAGGTTTCCAGTACCTCACCTTTAAGGGGGAGACAAATAATAACAGCACCCAATGCAAACAATGTACAGCCTTAAACCAAATATTTCCTACTAAGACATCTACAGTTTTGTCATAATAAACAGAAATGGTGTGTTCAATTATTGTCTATAATATAAACAGTAAGCTTGCAAAAGGGTTTACAATTTCAAATGGTGGACAAAGAACAGAAGTGGTATGAGATATGAAGTTTATGAGGAAGGAGGAGAGAAAATAGAAGTAAAAAAATTATAGCAAGACTGAAAGAGGTGTTAATAGAGGTTGGCTGTTAGCAGGAGAAAAGAGAGAAAGAGAATCCAGGGAAATATATAAGTGAGAGGAAAATATATATAACATAAAAAATTTTAAATTAAAAATAGAAAAAAAGTAAAAAGTAAAAGAATACACAACAGAACTGTAATATACTATTCAGTCATCCAAGTCCTCAATAAACTGATGCATGAAAAATACTTGATTTCAAAAATGGTAGAAATGTGAGAGAGAAAAAAAAAGAAAAAAAAAAGAGGAAAAAAATCTCAATGAAAAATTGAACATTTTTTTTCCCCCATTGGAGTTCACCATTTCTCAGCTTCCCTTCTCAGCAGGTAGGTGGGGTTGTCTGGTATATGAGGCAAGCTCCACCCTCAGGATGGGTGGGATTGCTAGGGTGAGAGAGTTAGTCCTGGAGATGGAACTCCTGGAGGTGGCATGTAGGCTTAAGTATGCTCCAGTCTCTTCTCTGGGTGCCAAATGATTAGGAGATTTTAAGTGAGTGCACCTCTAGGGCCATTAATTGCCAATCCACCCTGGAAGACTACACCCCAGACATCTCCTTTGGGTTCCACTCCTGTGGTGTAGGAGCCTGTTCTTAGCCCACCACTTTGCCTGCAGACCCCATGATTCTTGGTCTCTGATTCAGTCTCCAAACTCAATCTCTCCTGCTACTGCCCTTTGAATTCCTAGACAGGCACTTCTTTCCCAGCCAGTCCTGCAAGCAGCTGGATTGGAAGGGGAGGGGGGAGTCAGGTGAGTTTTTGCCACCAGTATTCCCCTGTGTAAACCTCCTCCATGCTTGATTTCCTCCTGGTCATTTAGGCACAGTCTTTGTCACACCCATGCATTTACCTGGCTTTCTTTTTTTTTTGGTACTGGGAATTGAACTCAGGGGCACTTGACCACTGGGCCACATCCCCAGCCCTTTTTTGTATTTTATTAGAGACAGGGTCTCACTGAGTTGCTAAGTGCCTCGCCATTGCTGAGGCTGGATTTGAACTCATGATCCTCCTGCCTCAGCCTCCCAAGTGCTGGGATTACAGGCATGCGCCATCACGCCCAGCCCTGGCTTGCTTTTTGAGCCAGACTCGGGTCTTCCAGTAGTTGGCTTCCCTACCTGTTGGCCCCCATACCAAGGCTGCAAAATGGTTCCTTCTGTGTAGTATTTCTCATCCAGGGATTTGAGCTCGACCTCCAACCCGTTAATTCAGGGCTGTGAGTCTGAGATCTCCCCAACTTGGAATTGAGCTGGACCCCCAACCTGTTAATTCAGGGCTGTGTGGGCCTAAGTTCTTCCAAACCAGGAATCGAGCCGGGTCTCCGAATCTGGGTTCTTCCTTGGTTATGCAAATGAGTTTGAGCCCAAGCTCCCTCCATATGCCTGGGGGTCTGAGCTTGGCTCCTCTTTGCTGATGAGATGCCACTTTTATGCGACCACCTAGAATTAACTTTGTCCTTGCTTTTATCTGTGCTCTTTATGTATTTCTATTGTATGACCACCAGGTTCTAATACATTTAGTTATCAATAATGAAACCAGTTCAATGACCCTGTGAAATCTAAGCCAGAAACTAGCTAAACCGGCAAGATGAGCCCAGTTTAAAGAAGATACTAGGGCAATATAACTTTATGAGCAGGCATACCTAGAGTTGAGGAATTTTTAACATTAGCTTTAAGACTTTTAGAATACTTTTCCCTGCCTATAGATAAGATTAATCAGTAGTATGTACTTAGGATAATATTTGATTTTCCCTTGGAAATTCCTGAAATTCCTTATTGTAACCTTTTATAGTTAATTACTGGAAATTCTTTATTACAACCTTTTTATAGTTAATTCCTGAAATTCCTTATTGTAACCTTTTATAGTTAATTACTGGAAATTCTTTACTGTAACCTTTTATAGTTAATTACTGGAAACCTATTGTAACCCCCTATAGTTAATTACTGGAAATCTTTATTGTATAGTTAATTCCTGGAATCCTTTATTGTAATCCTTTATTGTAATCTTCTTTACTGAAATTCTTTTATGTAACCTCCTAAAGAAAAAAATGTGAATTATGGTGCTTGCTGGGATGTATAAAAAAGCCATGCTGAGAAAAGTAAAATCAGAAGAGTAGAAGGATTTCTACAACCTGTCTCGTGTGTGGATTATTTTTGTCCGTCGATGTTTCCCTCCAGCATCAGCTGGGCAGACCTTGACATCCTTGCTGAAGCTGGCCTTCAGCACTTCTGCTGTCTGTTCCTCTACCAAAGTAGAAGGATATAAAATTAATACCCACAAATCAAATGCATTGTTATACATCAGTGATGAATCCACTGAAAGAGAAATTAGGAAAACTACCACATTCACAAAAGCCTTAAAAACAATATTCGGTACTCAATCTAACAAAAGAGGTGAAAGACCTCTACAATGAAAACTACAGAACATTAAAGAAAAAAAAAATGAAGAAGACCTTAGAAGATGGAAAGATATCCCATGTTCTTAGATAGGCAGAATTGTCAAAATGGCCATACTACCAAAAGCACTATGCAGATTAATGCAATTCCTATTAAGATCCCAATGACATTCTTTATAGAACTAGAAAAAGCAATCATGAAATTCATTTGGAAAAAATAAGAGGCTCAAAATAGACAAAGCAATCCTTAGTAAGAAAAGTAAAGAAGGAGGCATCACAAATACCAGACCTTAAATTATACTACAGTGCCATAGTAAAAAAAAAAAAAAAAATGCATGGTATTGGGACCAAAACAGACACATAGAACAATGGTACAGAATAGAAGACACAAAGACATATCCACATATATACATTTATCTCATACTAGACAAAGGCACCAAGAACATACAATGGAGAAAAGATAGCCTCTTCAACAAATGGTGCTGGGAAAACTGGAAATCCATATGTAGTAGAATGAAATTAAACCCTTATCTCTCACCCTGCACAAAACTCAACTCAAAGTGGATCAAAGACTTAGGCACTAGAATGGAGACCTTGTGCCTTTGTGAAGAAAAAGTAGGCCCAAATCTCCATCATGTCAGCTTAGGAACTGACTTCCTCAATAAGACTCCTAACACGTAAGAAGTAAAATAAAAAATCAATAAATGGGATGGAATCAAACTAAAAAGCTTCTTTGCAGCAAAAGAAACAATCAAGAATGTGTAGAGAGAGTCTACAGAATGGGAGGAAATGTTTTTACCACCTGCACCTCAAATAGAGCATTAATCTCTTGGATATATAAGAACTGACAAAACACACAAATAAAAATTAACCCAATCAACAAATGGGCAAAGGAACTGAAAAGACACTTCACAGAAGAAATACAATTGATCAACAAATATATGAAAAAAATGTTCAATATCTCTAGTAATTAGAGAAATGCAAATTAAAACTACATTGAAACTTCATCTCAGAATGGCAATTATCAAGAATACAAGTAATAATAAATGTTGCGGAGGATGTGGGAGAAAAGGGTTCACTCATACATTGCTGGTAAGACTACAAATAGGTGCAACAATTCTGGAAAGCAGTATGGAGATTCCTCAGAAAACCTGGTTTGGAACTACCATTTGACCCATTTATCCCACTCCTCAGTATATATCCAAAGGTCTTAAAATCAGCATACTACAGTGGCACAACCACATCAATGTTTATAGCAGCTCAATCCACAACAGCTAAACTATGAATCCAACCTAGATACCCTTCAACAAATGAATGAATAAAGAGAATGTGATATATATACACAATGGAATATTACTCAGCCTTAAAGAAGAATGAATTATGACATTTGTCTACAAATGGACAGAGCTGGAGAATGTCACGATCCTCTGCACCACGTAAAAATAAAGGCATTGTGTACAACTAAAACAAATAAATAAAATATTTTAAAAAAAAGAAAAGAAAAAGTTTGAGGAGATGGATAAGCTAATTACCCTGAGTTGATTATTACCCAATATATACTTGAATAAAAATATTACACTGTGCCTCATAAATACATACATCAGTCAAAATAATGAAAATTTGAAAAATTCTAATTAAAAATACATTGATTCATTCCACTGTCTTTTCCTATCCCATTCCTCCTTCTTTCCCTTCTTTCCCCTTCGTCTACTCCACTAATCTTTCTTCTTCTATTCTTTTTTTATAGTATCCCCCGTCCTTATTTTGGATTAGCTTCCACATATTAGAGAAAACACTTGACCATTGACTTGTTTGGACTGTCTTATTTCACTTAGCATGATAGTCTCCAGTTCAATCCACTTATACACAAATGCCATAAAAACATTCTTCTTTATGGCTGAGTAATACTCCATTGTGTATATATGCATATTTTCTTTATCCATTTATCTGTTGAAGGGTACCAATTTGGCTCCATAGCTTAGCTATTGTTAATATGTTACTAAATTTTAAGTCCTTTGGATTTTAAGTCCTTTGGATATATACCAAGGAGTGAGATAGCTGGGTCAAATGGTGATTCTATTTCAAGTTTTCTAAGGAATCTCCATACTGCTTTCCAGAGTGGTTGCAACAATTTGCAGTCCTACCAGCAATCTATGAGTGTGCCTTTTCCTCACATCCTCTCCAACATTTATTTTTACTTGTATTCTTGATAATTGCCATTTTGACTGAAGTGAGATGAAATTTTAGTTTAGTTTCAATACGCATTTCTCTAATTACCAGAGATGTTGAACATTTTTCATATATTTGTAATCGATCGTATTTCTTCTTTTGAGAAGTGTCTGTTTAATACCTTTATCCATTTACTGATTGGATTGTTTTAGTTTTTTGGTGGTAAGTTTTGAGTTCTTTATATATCCTGGATATTAATGCACTATCTAAGGAACAGATGGCAAAGATTTTCTCCCATTCTGTAGGCTTTTTTTTAACATTCTTGAATATACCATAATGAATCTCACCATAAAGTACATTCAGAAGACACTAATTTTTTTAAAAAATCGAAGTAACTAGCAAAATATCAGTAATATAAGTAAATCAGTAATATAAGTAAATCAGTAATATCAGTAATGTAAGTAAATTGCAAAAATATCAGTAGAACAGAAAAAAGGGAACAGAGAATGGGAGGAAGGGAAGGAGAAGTACTGGAGACTGATTTAGAACAAATTATACCTCATGCATTTATAATTATGTCAAAACTAATTTTATTTTTATGTATAACTAAAAAGAACCAATGAAAAAATTTAAATACACTCAACTGAATGAAAATAAAATAAAATAAGATATACCAAAACTTAAAGGACACCTTTAAAGCAGATTGAGAGGGAAATTTATAGCACTAAATGTATATATTAGAAAAGGGAAAAGTCTCAAATCAATAATCTAAGACTCTCACTTCAAGCATCTAGAAAATGTACAGCAAAATAAACTAAAGCCAGTAGAGGAAAGGAAATATTAAAGATAAGAACATTAATAAGTGAAATTAAACATAGGATAACAATAGAGGAAATCTATAAAATATCTGACTTTTTGAAAAACCAGTAAGATGAAATCAATAAACCCCTAGGAAGACTAACAAAAGAATAAAAGAAGACATAAACTCCAAGTATCAGTAATGAAACAAGTGCTATTACTACAGACTCTATAGATATCAAAAGAATAGTAAAGGAATGCTACATTTTCTTTTCTTTAATACTGGGGATTATACCCACGGATGGTCTACCACTGAACTACATTCACAGTCCTTTGTATTTTTTATTTTCAGATAGGGTTTCACTAAGGTGCTGAGGCTCTGGCTGTTGCCAAAACTGGTCTCAAATTTGCAATTCTTCTGCCTCAGACTCCCTAATTACTGGAATTATGGGTGTGCACCACTGCCCCTGGTTTACAATTGTAAACACTAATTTGACAACAAAGATGGAACAGACCAATATCTAAAAACAAACAAAATGAAAACCCCCAAAAAAATTAAAAACAAAGAGCTATCACAAATTGAAAGTAAAACAAAATAATATGAGCAGATCTATAACTATTAAGAAAATTGAATATGCAATTTGAAAAACTCCTCCCAAAAAAGAAATTTCCAGATGCATATGATTTCATCAAAGAATTCTGCCAATCATTTAAAGAATAACAACACCGATTCTATGTAATCTCTTACAGAAAATACAAGAGTTAAACATTTCCGAATTTATTTTACAAATCACTTAGTGAAGTTAGTATTAGCTTAATAACATAACCAAAAAAAAAAAATTCAAAAAAGCAAACTAAAGACCAACATCCATTGTGAATATAGATATAAAAATTCTTGACAAAATATTACCAAATGGAATTCAACAGTATATAAAAATAATGATACATCATTACCAACCGTTGCAAGATGGGTTCAATACTTGAAAATCAATAAATTTAATTCATTAAGCTCTTAAAGGAAAAAAATTATATAACAAAATCAATGCAGAAAAAAATTCACACACACAAAAAATTCACAAAATTCAACACCCATTCATGATTAAAAAAAAAAAAAACTCTTAGAAATATGAAATAGTGGAGATCTTCAACTTGAGAAATAGCATTTTCAAAAAAAGTTTCAACTAATATTACATTTAATGGTTGAACTGAATGTTTTATGCTTAAGATCACCAACAAGGAAAGAATGTCTATTCCCACTGCTATTATTCAACATAATTTTAAATTTCTATCCAAGTAAGCCATACTGGTCAGAGAGAGAAAAAAAAAAAACTGTCCATATTGGCAGATGACCTAATAATATACATAGAAAATCCCAAGAAATTTACCCAAAAAATGTGCCTAGATATATATACACACATAGTGAAGTAATATTCAATCATAAAGAAGAATGAAATAATGTCATTTTTCAGGCAAATGGATGGAACTTGAAAAAACCATGTTAAGTGAAATAAGCCAATCACAGAAAGAGGGCTGAGGGAAGAAAAGGGAGGTAAGGAATAGAAGAAGAGAGGATAGACATAATAAATGTACCATATATACAAGTGTGGAAAGTCACAGTGAGCCCATTGATTTTTTTTTTTTTTTTTTTTTTTTTTGGTGGTTACCGGGGATTGAACTCAGGGGCACTCGACCACTGGGTCACATCCCCAGCCCTTTTTTGTATTTTATTTAGAGACAGGGTCTCACTGAATTGCTAAGTGCCTCGCCATTGCTGAGGCTGGCTTTGAACTCGCGATCCTCCTGCCTCAGCCTCCCAAAGTGCTGGGATTACAGGCGTGCGCCACCGCACCCGGCTCTGAGCCCATTGATTTTGAACTTATTAATTTGCATAAGGTATATGTTAATAATTATGATAAAAAATGAAGATTATCTTGCTGGGATTGGAAACAGCCCAAATGTCCTTAAATATAAATAATTTTTTAAAACTGGTTTTATATGCTATGAAATAGTACTCAGCAATTAAAAGGAATGAACTATTGGTATACATAATTCCCTACAGATTTATATTAAATGAAAGAAGCCAATTCCAAAAGGTTACATATTGTACCATTCCATTCATCCGCCATTCTCGAAATGATCAAATCATAAAAATGGGGAAGAGATTAGCGGTTCCCAGAAATTCAAAGGTGATAGAGCAGGAGAGAAGAAAGTGTGGTCATAAAAGGGCAGCATGAAGGACCTAGCCATAATAAAAATGTTCTGTATCTTGATGGCAGCCATGTTGATATCTCAGTAGTCCTGTGTGCTGTTGTTTTGCACCCATTAGGGCACACAGGATTTCTCTGTATTATTTTTTTTAAACTGCATGTGAATCTATAACAATCTTAAAAGGTTTAACAGTTCTTTTTTAAAGCATTTAAACATTTGATCTCCAAAGGTCCTTATAAATCCCCCTAACTGTCACCATGATTAATGCAGATACCCATGTGGTAGTATTTACCAGAATATGATCTGTGGAACATGGGTCCCACTCAAGAAGCTAATGACGGGCATATGGTTAAGAGGCTTGTTTCTATGGTCAAATCAGCAATGAGCATTAACATGGCAAAGAAAACCAAAAAATGTTAAAACGTAATTAACTTTAATATACTAGTTCTAAAACACAGCACAGAATCCATTCCTTCCCCTTTTCCCTTGCCCTTTTCATTCTGTTCTTTTCTTTTCCCTTTATTCTTAGGAACACCTATTAGCATCTTAGTCCTTTTGGACTGCCCTTACAAAATACTATCAATTGGGTAGCTTGTGAACAACAGAAACGCATTCCTCATGGTATTGGAGGTCTAGAAGCCCACGATCAAAGCACTGGCAGATTTGATATCTGGTTAGAGCTCACTTTCTCATAGACAGTGGCTTCTTGGTATTCCTCACATGGCAGAAAGGATTAGGAACCTCTCTTGACCTCTTTTATAAGTACACTAATCTCATTCATGAGAAAGGAGCCCTCATGACCTAATGACCTTCCAAAGACCCCAACTCCTTGAGTAGGATCTCAATGTACGGATTTGGGGGAACACAAACATTCAACCCATAGCAGCATCTAATGGAATATTGGTGTCCCACAAAACCCAATTTGCATATCATGTTACTATAAACATGAACTCTTTACATGTGGTACAATTTTAATTTTCATTTATTATCTTCTTTTAATTCCCCTCTTGCTATATCCCTCCACTCCTGAGATTCCATTGGTCTTTTGTGTGTCTGTGTATGGTGCTGGGGATTGAACCCAGGGCCTTGTGCATGCAAGGCAAGCTCTATGAACTGAGCTATATCCCCAGCCATCCATTGGTCTTTCTCTTGGTATTCTTAGTTCTTTCTCCTGCACAAATTCAGAACTCCCTGAGGAGAAGAATCTTGCCTTCTTCCTCAGAGTCAGTCAAGCACTTTCTTTGTCCACCTGTCTCTCCCCCATGCTCTTCTGAGTGTCCAACCAGTACTGTTCACAGTGATTCTTTCTAAGTGAACCTCTCCCTTCTACCAGCATTCCATCTTCTTTTGGGAAACTGACCTTCCCAGTCTGAATCATGTCATTCTTGTGATTACCCTTCAGAAACTGTCCCCTCCCTGTGGTGAAACACAACCTGGTCAATGACAGCACTCCATTTTCCTGGCCTAAGTGATTGATCCAGGGCCAGCATAAGACTTAACCTAGGCCAATCAAAGGCTTTCCCTAGAATTTTCCAATTAGTCTTGTCTCTATGGGAAGACACAAATCTGAGGCCACATTACCAATCTGAGAAAGTCTGACTATGGTGGGCAAAGATAAAATCACTCAGAAAAATTAAGGAGCAGAAAGAGTTCTGAAGCTACTCACTGAATCTTCAGGGTCCTGTGGAAAGCTCCTCTCCTGGACTTCCCACTTAACATTTTTGCTTATGTGAGTTCAGGCTGGATTTCCATCACTGCAGCTGAAAGAGTCTTTCTCACTAACACGCTTCCATTCAGCTTCTCATTCATCCTCATCACCTTAATAAGCAGTGAAGATTGGAACTTGTCGTGCATCATTTTAACCCATCTGGATCCACAGAACACATTTTTTACATTTTGATTTAAATCTGATTAGCTTTCCAGGCACCTACTGAGCTCTTCATGAATGGGGTAAAGAATAGATGTGCTTGGATGAAAAGGAGTCAGGAAAGGTCTGAAGTGTGGAGAAATGCCATGTGAGGACATGAGGCAGATGGTAGGGAGAATGAGGACTGCAGAGAGAAAAAGAGATCAAAAGAGAGATAGGAGAGGGAGGTCCCTAAAATATATGTGGCACTTTCAAAACACTGTCTAGGTGTAAGCCTGCCATGGTCGGCAGAGGCCTATAATAGAAGGGAAGGAGGTGACAGACAGGAAAATCAGGGACAAGATTAACATTTATTCAGTGCCTAATTCATGCCAGAGACTGTACTGTCTGCTTTTCTCGTGTTATCTCTTACAACCACACTGCAAGCTCCAAAGTATTAAATAATTATTAGCCCAAGGTGGTGGCAGGTTCAGAATTCAAACACAAGTCTGTTTGCCTCAAAGCTAGGGCTCTCTGCACTTCAATATGGGCCTGTGTGAGATTCCTGGATCTGCAGGCTGAGAGAGCATGGGGCTTGAGGTGCCTGCCTCAGAACCAGGTCAGCTTCAGAGTGACTTCGCTGGCTCTGCCATAGGTAGGGCTGCCTCTCTTTTCTTTGAAAGAGGGAAGCCCCAACAATTTCCTGGTGGGTTACTGAAGCCTGGGGCATTTTGAGTACCCGATCAGAGCAAGGAAAATCTATTCCAATGCAGCTAAGCTGTCAAAAAACTGGGGAAGTGTTCAAAAAAGGTACTTATGTAAGTAGCGGTGGGTGTGGCCATAATTTTTTCTCTTGATCCCCAGCAAAGCCAACTGGCCCTAGGCTGTTTGGGGGGAAAAGTTAAAGGGAATGGCAGTTTCGTGAAGAGCAGTTGACTCCGGAAGTAAGGAATCTGGTTGCACATTATATAATCTAAAAATGCCCCCACCACCTACCCCCACCCCCACGCACAAGAGAAGGAAAGGGGAAAAAACTCCCAGAAATCCCACAGTCAAGGCAAATGCAGCGAAATGGCTCATTGGTTACTGTGGCAACCGACTCTTCCCTGCTCCGGCTGCTTATCCCACGATCCCTCTGTCACCCTATTTTTAGACTGGAGACAACGAATGAAAACGGCTTTAAAATATATATTTTTTTCTTTTCTGTGTGATTAAGACATGCATAACCTTTTCAAAAAGACTCAGAAGCCAGATCTTTGGTGCAGGGGCCAGTTCCTCTTGTTTCTCTAAGACCTGGACTGTGGAGCGAGGAGGTGCTGGGTTTGTTATGAATTAAGTGGCAACACAAAGAGACTGGACCAGGCATAAGTAGTTTACACATACAAAGTAAGGTGGAGAACTAAGGTCATTAAAGATAAATAAAATAAACAGTTTGAGGGGAGTAAGAGTTGGACTGAATGATCTGGTAAGAGTGACTCTGTAACTCACCTCACCTCTTTGAGCTTCTATTCTCATCTGTAAAATAAAAGGGATAAGGGTCTTTCAGAATTTCAGTGACCTTCAAGACTCTTTACAGCTGTAAAATCTCTGATCATATCACTTTTAATGTTTGTTTCACCAACCTTGCAAAGGAGCCAAAGGTTAAGAATTTTACTAGAGTTTTCCTGAAAGACAGCCCTGAATCTTGCTACAATTTTTTTCAGTTGTGATATTTGGTTAGTGTTATTATGAACTAACTCTATTTTTGTTGTTGTTGTTTGTTTGTTTTGGGGGGTTCTTTTCGGGGTTGTTTTTTTTTTTTTTTTTTTTTTTCTAAAGGAAAGGTACTGTTTTTTTTAAATTTCCTGTTCTAAATTTTGAATGTTCCCAACACAAAGAAATGATATAAGCCTGAAGTGATAGATATGCCAATTACTCTGATCTGATCATTACACACTGTATAAATATATGAAAGTGTCACACTGTGCTCCATAGGTACATAAAATCATTATATGTCAATTAAAATTTTAAAAAAAATTAAAGACTTTCTCTGCTGATGAAGATAAGAAATGAAAAATTGTCAATGTCTTTTTTCCTGTAAAACACTGAATGAGTGCAACATGCACATAAGATGTTTTCAGGAGAAAGGTGGCCTTCTAAAATTCAATGGAAAATAAATTACCAACTGAAATGCAAAGCAATAGGCTTGCTATGTAGCAGAAAATAGAACAGAGTTGGAGGCAGGGAAAAGTTGGAGAATGCTCACTGTAGGAGGAGAAAAATCTAAACCAGATAGAAGCCATGTGTTTTATTTGGTTGATTCAGTATAGGGGTGGAAAGGAGGCCCATGTGTCCAGATGGGTAGGGAGGCTCAGTCCCAAGGAGCCTTCTCATCCTGGCCCAGTTCACAGGGCTGAGTGAGAGAGCAAAGGGGGAACAGTTTCCCCAGGGGTGGTTAATGAGGAGACTTTGGATGAACTGAGGTCCCAGAGCAGGAATTCTCAAAGTCCAGTACATAGGAACATTAGTGAAGAGCTGGTTAAAAATGAAAATTCTTATACTCAGTACTGATTTGTAATAATCTGGTCTTTATCCTGTTTATCTAATACCTATTTGCTCTTGGTTTTAGCTTAGATATCCCTTCCACAAAAAAGATCTCTTTGACCACCATCACCACCCCCACCTCAGATTGTTTAGGTCTCTTTTTGTGTGGTATCCATCACATCCAGTGGTACCTCTTTTATAATTTTTATCATACATGCAACCATTTGTTGAACGCCTTCTATACTACACTGTACAGACTAAGTCCCACATAGGACATGAGTCACATCTGTCTTATTCATCAGTCTATCCCTAATTACCAACATAGGGTTTAGCAATCAAAAGTATCTACAGAGTGAAATAATACTATCAAACATAACTATACTAAATTGAATACTGTCTCCCAAATTCATGTCCATTCAGAACCTCCGAATGTGACCTTATTTGGAAATAGAGTCATTGCAGATACAATTAGTTAAGATGAAGTCATGGTGGATTAGAGTGAGTCCTAAAGCCAAAGACTGGTACTCTTTTAAGAAAGCTGTGTGAAGACACATAGTAAAGGCCACATAAGGAAGAGATGGAGATTGAAGGGATGCATTTATAAGCTGAGGAACTAATTGCTGGTAACCATGAAAAGCCAGGAAGCAAGCAAGGAACAGATTCTTTTTGAATGTCCATAGGCAACAAACTTACTGACATCTTGATTTTGGATTTTTTGCCCCAGAATTAAAAGAGTACAAATCCTGTTGTATTATGTCACCCAATCTGTGGTAATTGTCACAGCAGCCCTAGGAATGGCCTACCTGTCCAGGCTCACCATTCTGTTCACTTGTTACTCCTTTTGTTTATCCTCATATTCTCCCTGAGGCCTATTCACACCACCAAAATTCTCAAGATTTTCCTACCCCAATCCAGCAGTTAAAAGTAACATAAGCCTAAATTGACCTTAACAATAAAAGAGATGTATTACTCATAACCTGGAAAGTACAGACGTGAAATAGGCTTTATTGATGACAAATAAGGAATCAATTTCTTTCTAGTCTCTATTTTTTGCTTTCTAAAATGTAACTTTCATCCCAAGTTGGCTTCCTCCCATGGTCACAGGATGCTTACACTCACAATTCTCTGAACTACAATTTTGTCATCTATTGTAGTCATTGTTTATTTTCATACAACAAATTACACCAAATCTAGTACCTTAAAATAATAAAATCACCTTTTATCTCTCACAGTTCGTGTGGGTATGGAATTCTTAACTGATTTGGTTATGGGATTCTGGTTAGGCCATCACTCGTGAGGTTACAGTCAGATGTCAGATTGAAGTTGCAGACACTGAAGACCTTTCCAGCACCAGAAGATCCATTTCCCAGGTGGCGAGCTCACATTGCTGATAGGCTGATGCTGGAAGGTGGTTGCTGTCCACGTAGGTGTCTCCATAGAGTCTGAACATCTTCATGACATGGGGTCTGGCTTTCTCTAGAGAAAGAAATCCAGGAAAGTATGAAGGAAACTACAATGTCTTTAAACTTCAAAAGTCTCACGTGATCACTTCCATGGTATTCTATTGTCTACACAGGAGACTACACAAGGCCACATATACCAAGGAGACCATCTTGGGTACTGGATAGCAAATCTGTGTCTTAGAGAAGCAACTTTGTGTGATTTCCTGCAGTTTTCTCAAATGGACATGAAAACTTTCCGGGAAGTCTCCAAAAACTTTCTTCCTGCCCAGTCAGCCCATCCTTAAACAAGAACTTGCAGCTTGAGATCAAGCTAAATTAAGTCTGAGCTACATACCACAACATTTGGGCTACACAGAATAGAGAGATATGAATACTGATGTGAAAATCTGGGTAGATACCTATAGAAGGGAGAATATGAGGAGGGCAACTGTAACATAATATTCACTAAATCAAGTAACTCCATCCCAGTAACTTCTATTTCAGTAAATATTTTTGTATACTTGTCTGAAGAAATAAGGACTTAATATAGATAAATAGATAAATAGATAGGCATTCTATAATCCCAGCAGTTCAGGAGGCTGAGGCAGGAGGATCACTAGTTCAAGGCCAGTCTCAGCAACTTAGCAAGGCCCTGAAAAATTCAGCAAGACCCTGTCTCAAAATGAAATACAAAAAAATGTCTGGTGATATGGTTCTGTGGTTAAGTGCCCCTGGGTTTAATCCCCACTACCAAAAAAAAAAAAAAATCATAATATCATTACCATAGCCTTTATAATTAACATTATTTTTTATTATCTTTAAATGTCTCTAATTACTTGATTATCTGATAAAATGTTTAGATAGTTTTGTTTTTTAAATTTTTGTTTTAGTCAAAATCTAAACAAGGTCCAAACACTGCATTTGGTAGATTGGTAGATTTCTTCTAAGTTTCACTTAACCTATATGATTCTCCACTGTATCTTTTTTCATTTCAATTTATTTATTGAAGAAACCAAGTTATTAATCCTGTAGAATTTTTCAGTCTGGATTTTGCTGATTGCATTCCCCTGGTGTCATTTAACATGTTCCTCTATCTCTTATATGACCTATAAACTGACAGACTTGGGGATTCCATTTCATTCAGTCTGTTTTTGTTTTGTTTTATTGGGGGGAGGGCAGCACATTTTGTTTCAGTTTGGTTTGGCTACAGAATATTTCATAGGTGATACTGTGTATAGCAACCTACATTTTAACAAATTCACATTTAACATGTGTTCTTAAGTCATTTCTTATTAATACTCTTAGAAATGACATTATATTCTTATATGGACAGGAGATTGCTTTAGAGCTGTGGTTGTAAAACCAGAATACATCAAAATTAACTGGGAGGACTTATTTAAACAGATTGTTTCCAGAGGGCAACTGTAAGATAATATTCACTAAATCAAGGAACTCCATCCCAATAACTTCTCTATCAGTAAGTACTTTAGTACTTTTGTCTGAAGAAATAAGGACTTTAGATAGATAGATAGATAGATAGATAGATAGATAGATAGATCTGGGCATCCTACAATCCCAGCAGCCCCGATGAACAGTTTTGGGAAATGACACAGGCCCTTTAAGCCTCAATTTCTTCATTTGTAAAATGGGATCTGAAGTAATACTACACAACTTAGATGGTAAAATGACTAAATGAGATAACTTATGTAATCCCTAGCATTGAGCCTTATAAATAATCAATAGTCAGGTAGTGGTAGTAGTGGTGGTAGTGGTGGAGGTAATAATGGTTATAATTATTATTACCAATATTATTATTCTTTTTCAATAAGAGCATAAGAAAGTATTGTGTCATAGCAGTTCTGAGGAATCTGCCTTGGACCCCTGCAGCCCTAGATTTAAAAGTCTTGGTCCTATCTTGGTAGAAAATAGGAAGAACAATGAAGGGAAAGTTCTATTTCTATTTAGAATTAGAGATATTCTTCCAAATGGAACAGTTAGGATTCAGTCCTTCCCACCACAAACACCAAGTCTACCACATGAACAGCTCAATAACTTTTCCCAGCCTCACAGATAAAGAGACTCATTTCTCAATCATCAACAGAACAGTTTTAACATTGTACAAGTTGTACAGGTCAGAAATTCAGACAAAGATAATTAAGAGAGCTGGGTGTGGTGGTGCACACCTATAATCCCAGCAACTTGGGAGGCTGAGGAAAGAGGATCACGAGTTCAAAGTCAGCCTCAGCAACAGCAAGGCCTAAGCAACTCAGTAAGACCCTATCTCTAAATAAAATACAAAATAGGGCTGGGGATGTGGCTCAATGGTAGAGTACCCTTGAGTTCAATCCCTGGTACCAAAAAAAGATAATTAAGAGAAATTAAAAATAAAAGGAGTAGCAATTACTATATTCAGGTTATATTAATAATATTTTAAACATATTTAAATTCCATAAATATGTATGATTACGGTGTCATTTAAAAATTTAAATATATGTTTTCTTTGACTCTGAACTTGAGCCTGATCCCTGAAACCCTTTGGCTTCCTGTGATCTCTCCCTCTCACACACACTCCACATGATGCCATATGCCATGTTTTGATAAAGCCGGAAGGCCCTCACCAAAGCTGAACAGATGTTCTTGAATCTCCAAAACTGTGAGCTAACTAAATCTCTTTTCTTTATAAAGTGGGGGGGGGGGGGGGAGGATTCCTTGGCCACTGTACCTCTTAACTTCTTTAGTTTTACCATTACTTGATTAGATTACCAGCCCAAAGTCAACTGAAGGGGACTCCGACAAATTTGGGTGAGTACATTACTGAAAAAGAAACAAGAGAGAGTAATGAAAATCACAACTGGTCCTAGATTAAAAAGTGGTTACAACTCCCTAGCAAGAATAGGGAAGAGGTCAGAGTAAGGACCACATACATAGTCATAAAATTGAAGGAAATTGGGAAATAATAAAGAACAATGGCCAAGAGTCAACAGGCCTAAATTTTAATTATGTTTTTGCCATTCATAGTCTGTGTGACTTTGGAGAAGTTTGACAATCTCTCTAAGCATTTATTTCTTCATGATGTTAATAATTTAATTGTTGTTATTTTAATTACTACTATTATCTTGACAGGAATATTTATAGATTATATGCCCCACCCAGGGACTCTCATACTATCACCATTCTTAGTTAAGCTAAAAGCTATGATTCCTGATCATTATGGTTGTAAAGAAAGTAATGTAATGGGAAAATAAGTTTACTAGTTGATGGAAATGTTCTTAGAGCTAATAGAGATAAAGAATCTGCCTCAAAGGGGCAGTCTGAAGAGGAAGATTGGGATACGATGAATTAGGGAGAGGGTGTCAAAAGCTGTAAAGGATCAGTGATTTTACCCTACTTGAAAGCTAACCAGATAGTTTACCAGATTCATGAAAAGAAGACAAAAAAAAAATTATGAAGAATTATAGGGAAACACAGAATTGTGGGTCAGAGACAAAGGACATTATTGCTTAGTGGGCAACATGAGCATTGGCTTTTTTATATCAGTTTCCCTTACCCCCAAATCCAACAGGAGTAACCTGTGGGCCAGATGATACCTGCACATACAGTGGGTTGCTTTACAAATCCTAGAGGCCAGAATGTTTTGATAAAACAGCAAACATATGGCAAGCAGAAAATGTTAGTCCCCCTTCTCCCTGGGGAGCAAGCAGTTACAGATTAATCACACTATGCTCATCTAAACCCACTTAGTTGCCTGTAACTAGCTACAAAACTCTTCAGTGTCAGGAGATGAATAAGCCTTGCATATAGCACACTCAGCAAGACTATGTAGGAATTCTCAGAGCACATATCAAAGAGGAGACAGCACTATGTACCTTCTCAATCCCAAGTGGTGTGCTAGGGATGTTATTAATATTTTTTCAGGTATCTTTTTCTTTTTATTATTCAATCATCAAGATAGGAAATCAGGGTCAAATCAGTGGATCATAATGCATCAACTCACCACATCTCTAAAGCACATGAATTTTATCTCCAACATCACAGGACACCTGGAATTCCCACCAGTAACCTCAATTCTGAAGTGTCTTTTATAAGTTCATAACAAAAACCTATTCTGATTATTAATGTTTAAAGTAGATGATAAGAATTTTAACTTTTCATTCTTCTCATATTCTTTTTAGAATTTCTAAGCTATGTTATGTTCCCTCACTAGGAAGTTATATACCTGAATGAATATTGCTCTAGTTCTTTATAGAAATGGCTTCACAAACTATTATTTAATACTATGCCCTCATTTTTATTTCAAAATATGTATAGATAATCTCAAATAAAGAATATCTTATTTTGTTGACGATTTATACACTATCTTGACCAACATTCCCAAAGATTCACAACAGTTTTTTTTTTGTTGTTGTTGTTGTTTTAGAGTTCAGCTCCAGGAAGACTTCATCCAGTAGCCTTATTTAGATATGAGAGCTAGGTAGTCCAATATGCTTCCCCTTATTCCCTGGCTATGGGGAAACACAGAATTAAGTCTTGTGGTTAAAAGTAGACATTTCCCTGAATTTTCTGGAATAATTATTCAGTGCCCTTCATTGCTTGGGCCTATTCTTGTATTTTTTATTTCAGTAATTTTAAATAATTATGGTACATTGCCTCAAACCATGCTTTGAAAACAGACAAAATAAAAGTAATAAATGAATAAACGAACAAAACCACCCCGATTTTTTAAATTTCATTTATTATTATTAATGTTTTGCCAAAGTGCCCATAAGGTTTTTAGTTTAAGACATAATCCTCAAATTAGTTTTAGACTTACAAAATATAAATTGAGCTTCCAAGAGTTAGTTAGCATGCCTTATATTATGAATTTTCCTGACTGTGCTTTTATTGGGGTTTAATCAGAGACCATTGTAAGAGTTTCTAATCTGGGTTCTAAGCATTTGGCATTATTAAACAGCTGAATGAAAGAGAACAGAAGGATTGCAAAGTAGAAAATACATTTATTTTTAAAATGAATAACATTATAAATGTAATAACATTGAATGCTGAGAAGCATTAGGCAGCTCTGTCAGTTCCTGCTTTATAAAATCTAAATGAAGCTGGAGAGCAATTTCTGAGAAGTTAAGTAGGTGGGGATCTTGTTGACCACCTCGAGGGGCAATTCCCAGGAACAGTAAGGCAGAAATTCCAAGGTGCAAATGGAAGTCTACACATAGGTTGTGCTGCTGGCCACTGCGTTTGCCCAAGGAATGTCAGTGATCCCAGGTCAGTCATGGGCCAGTCTATACAGACATATTTGTCATTTTGGGAAGGCCGAGGATGTGCCTGGAACTACTGATGTGAGTCATGAGGGCCCCCTTGAAAGTACACATCCTGCCCAGCACTTGTCACCTCCTGGACTCTGTAAATGATTTATTAACAAACTCAATCTGAAGAACAGAGACAAGAGCAATCACTAGTGTGCTTGTACTCAAATCCTCTTTAAGACTTGAGTCTTCTGGGGTCTTCTTGGGACCCCAGATCCACCTCTGCTCTGTGGGGGCCAAAGTGAGGGTGAAGACTCATCCATCCATCAGAATAAAGGGCAACAAACACAACTTTTATGATGAAAGGAGCACAGTCAATATCCAATCCTATTTTCTAGAGTCTACAACGCCACTAGAGGATTTAGGGGAGAAAAATTAAATTCTCAAAAATAACTCATAAGTTTAACCTTTAATTGAAAAAGTAAACATTTCTAAGCCAGTATATGAGTTGTACTATATGGCAGAGGAAAAAAATAAATAAATAAAACAAAATTAGAAACCAGCAGCTAACTTTAGAATAGTTGAGAAACGACTGTCCTTAGCGGTGAGGGAGGCTGCCAGCACAGCGCCCTCTGCTGAGCAAAGGTCTCTCCGGCCCAGAAAGGTGCTGCCTGAGCTGTGTGCAGTGGAGTGATCCAGACCAAAGCAGAGTAACCAGTGTCAGCCTCAGGGCTGCTTCCAGTTTGGGATATGAGCTTGAAAAATATACTTGAGAAAAAAAGAAGACCAGAAAACCAAAGCAAAGCTGGGCACGTTGACACACACTTGTAATCCTAGTGACTTGGGAGGCTGTGGCAAGAGGATGGCGAGTTCAAAGCCAACCTCAGCAAAAGCAAGGCTCTAAGGAACTCAGTGAGACCCTGTCTCTAAATAAAATACAAAATAGGGCTGGGGATGTGGCTCAGTGGTTGAGTGCCCCTGAGTTCAATCCCCTGTTCCCGGCTCCCCACCCCGCAAAAGAAAGAAAACCAAAGCAAGTGCTTTGCACTTTACATTTTGCATCAACTGCATCTCACAGAACTGAGTTAGTGAGAAGCAGGTTGTATTTGCTCTACTTGCTTCGCTTTTAATCATTCCACCTACTCCAAACATAGGGCTCCATCCTAAGAGGAATTCGCTTGGTCCTCTAGCTCTTTCTGCTGAAATGTTAATCCTGCTAAGACATCAGCAGATGAGAGACAATTTACAGCCTTTCCTTTAGACATCTGCATTGCAAAAGACATCAAACCAGAAGTTTTCAAGCCCCAAATGAACAAAGGTTTTGACTTAGTTGAAAAAGGACCACACCTCTGAGACAGAGGCTTTCCAGGCAATGCTTAAATAACACTGTCCAGAGAAAAAGTGTTTTCGAATGGCTCTGCACAAGTCAAACTAAAGGCTACAGAACACTCAAAGGATCACTTATGATAGTCTGAAAAAACAAAATCCCTATCTCTAACTGTAAACAATACAAGATCTTATATAAGTATTGTCACTATTGAGAAGAAAATGCTTTCATTCAATATTTGAAATGGTATCAAGAGTTGGTTAATTCACTTTGACAAGTATCCAAGGAGCTCCACTTAGGAGCAGTACCATAAAGATACTGGAGTATACAAAAAAATGAGTAAGAAGTAAAGCCTACCCTCAAGGTGCACAGTCTAGTAGGAGACATAGACATATAAACAACAATTCAATGTAGCTTGTGCTTTAAGAGCTTCATGTGCAAAGTGTGATCATCAAAGACAGAAGAGTGAAGGATACTGCTTCAACTATCATAAGTATGGAAGAGAAAGCTTCACTCTAGAAATGCTGAGACCTCATCTAAAATTTTTTTTTTAAATGAGGCTAGTACTAGATAAGGGAAAGAAATGGAGAAATGAAGCAAAAATGAGGTGTGTAGTTTAAGTATGTCCTGTTCAAAATGATTTTTTGCTTTTGCATTTTAAAATGGAAGCCAATTCAGATTCAGAATATTAACTGTATCATGAGAATAAAAAATAAACAGAGCATGGAAGATGATAATGCATGTTAATATTAGAACTTAATATCAAGGAAGCCTTGGTCATTCATTACATTTAGGGTTAAGGCTAGGGAACTGGAAGGTGAAAAGAAAGAGAAAATTATAATAAAAGAAAATTCAGATGAAAGAATTGCTGACTATTTTAACAGGAGAAGAGCTAAAGCAATGGAACAAAAGGCAGAGCTGCAGAGGTAGATGATTTATTAAAAGGGCTACTAAATTCTGTGTCAAGGACAATTCCAAGTTACAAAGACTGAAATTTAGAGAGAGTCAAATAGAAAGTACACCGAATGAAGAGTTTAAAGACCAGATTCTAGTTATAGATGTACTGATAACAAATAAGACCTCTGTGGATCTTGGTTTCCATATCAGAGATGAGGCATACTCAAGGCTCTTTGAGTTTCCTTCCACCTCATTAAAATAAATAAATAAATAAAAAGTTAGGGCTGAAGCATGAGTAAAATATAATACTCGTGCATTCATTTCATTTCAACTAATATTGGGCACATACATGACATGTGCCAGGCCTAGGGGGGTGTGGGGGTGAATAAGAAGTTTACATTCTGGCAGGGAAGACAGTCAAATGAGATGGAATGGGTAGGAATAGTACTTGAAATGCTATTAACTTGGCTTTGAACACCATGGTAGCCAGGCTACAAGATGGTCCCACATTCCCTCAAGTGTATGTGAGTATTTGCATACTTGTGTAATTTGCTCCCACACTGTACCAGGATTGGTCTGTGTGGCCAACAGTATATAAGAGAAATGATGACTGCACAATTACAGATTATGAGGTTAGAAAAGGTGGGTATCCCCGCACCATCTAGATGAATCTGTGTCTATCTGTATTTCTATCTCTGTCTCTCTTGGCTGTCTTGCTTGGGGAAACTCAGCTACCATGTGTGAGCATCTCTGTGGTGAAGAATTGAAGCCTCTGGCCTTCAGTCACTGGGAAAGTGAGGCCTGCCAACAACCTTATGAGCAAGCTTGGAAACTCGGGATTTTCCTGCCCCAATGGAACCTCAAAACCCCTGAGCCCGTGGCTCAACAGCTGGACTGCAACTTCGTGAGAGAGTCCAGCCCGAACCTCCTGGCTGAGCCATTCCAATCACCAATACTCAGAAGCTGTGTGAGGTCATAAACAATTGTTATTTTAAGCTGCGAAATTTGGGGTAGTCTACTAGACAGCAATAAGTACATAATCCAAGTACCTCCACACATATTACACACATATACACATATGTAGTTTTTGTTTGAGGTATTTAAGAATTAATATACATAGAATTTAGAAGTAAAACTAAAAGAGGTTAAGATTGCAATTGAGCAGGGAATAAAACCAGCATCTTTTGATTTATGGTTCAATGCTGACTCCCCATTATGGAGTAACTTCATACATAAAGAAATAAAGTTCAAATGGATTAAGTAATTTGCTCAAGATTCTACAACAAGCAAGTTGCTGAGCCTTTGCACTAACCTATTGAACATGACTCTTTATAATAATCTTTTTCCTACTCTCAAGCTTCACTGACCTTGAGATAATTAGCTGAATGAAGATTAAAAGAAACCAGAGCTGTCCTGTCCTTAAAGGTGGTGTTCTTGCCTCAGGCCTTTCAATTCAAGGTAAACTCTATATTGGTGATTGTACTTAGTAATATATTCATCCATGGACTTGATAAGTTTTTTTTCTTTTTTGACACCTATTTAAGCAAAATCTGTACATTGTAGAGAATATAAAATGCTTGGATTTATTAATCTAATTAGAGAAAGTATGATGAAAATTACAATAAAACCAGTATATGTCTGCTGCTGAATGAACAGTAGGAAAAAATGGATGTGACAAGCATTTAAAAAGAATCATAAACTCTAAGAACTGAAATAATGACTAGGCATGGTGGCATGCACCAGTTATCCCAATGGCTCAGGAGACTGAGGCAGGAGGATTGCATGTTCAAGGACAGCCTCAGCAAATAAGCAAGACTCTAAGCAACTTAGCAAGAGCAAGACCCTGAATCAAAATAAAAAGGGCTGGGAATGCCATTCAGTGGTTAAAGCACCCCTGGGTTTAATTTGTAATACCAAAAAAAAAAAAAAAAAAAAAACCTGAAATAGTGGAGGAAATCCACTGTTTCCTGGTAAAATCATACCCCACACTCTCAGGCAATGAAGCAGTGGGATTTAAACCTAGAAACTCCTACCGGTTCCCTACAAGTTGCTTTCTCTCCCTGGGGATATCCCATTAATTCCCACTGCAAGTACTTCCAGACTCCAGGAAACACTGTTTCCTCCCTTATTGTTTTGGGTGTGACTTGGTTGTCATGCTAAGGAATTTGAAATCCATTTCTATAATTGTTGAAGATTTTTGAGCTAAGTTTGTCTCAAAGATGAGAACTGAGGCACCAAGGGCAGGAGAATTAATGTCAACACCCACTGGTTCACATCAGGTCGTTTTTTTTTTTTTTTTTTTTTTTTTTTTTTTTTTTTTTTATTTAATTTTTTTTTTTTTTTTTTTTTTTTTTTTTTTTTTATTTTTTTTTTTTTTTTTTTTTTTTATTGGTCAGTTGGGCAGGACTGCCACCTTGTGACAGACATGGGCAGCGTGTCCTCTGAAGTGGGAGGCTGGCTTTACGGCCATACCACCGTGAACGTGCCCCGATCACATTTTATCTCAAAAGCTAAGTAGGGTTGGGCCCCTTAGTACCTGGAGCAGAGACCACCAGGGAATACCAGGTGCTAGGCTTTAAAGAATAAAAATAAAAAGAATAGAAGAGGTTATGGGAGCTTACCAGGACTTGACTGACTGGTGAGTAATAGTGTTTTCATGCCTGACTATGTTAATCATCTTTTTGTTTTTATAAAGAAATACCTGAGGCAGACAACTTTTAAAGAAAAGTAAGCAGCTCACAGTTTTGGAGGATGCAAGTTCAAACAGCATGAAGCAGGCTCTGGCAAGGCCTCCTGTCCCCAAAGACTGTACGTATCAGGGCAGGAGTATATATGTATGTATGTATCTCTCTGTCTCTGTGGCCTCTCCCTCTCAATTTATAAAGCCACCAGGATTCAATCATGGAGCATCACCCTCATGACCTAATCTAACCTAATTGCTTTCCAAAAGCCCCCCCCCCCCCCCCCCTCTAAACACCAGAGTTGGATTAGGTGTCCATCCTCTTCATACCATTAACATAAGACTTTGGGGTTCCTGCATGGCTCCAAAGGATAAATCATATTCAAACCACAGCACTGACTCATAGGGACCCTGTTTTAGCTTGGTGAAGAGATGGTTAAGACAGATGTAGGTATCATATAATCACATGGAAGATCAATATAGTCCTGGTTCTCAATATTTCTAGCTATCTGGCTCTGTTGTCTTAAAGTCACGATGAAGATATCAGAAACCACATATTTATCCACCCAAGCATATGTTTATTTTTGAAGAGTATTGTAAGAAAAGGACAGCACAAGTAAATAAGACAAATTGTGAGTAGCAATGGGAAAAAGAGATTTGAGCTATCCATGTGCTTCAAATTATTGGGTAAGCTGGAGCTATTCTGCATCCCTAGAGGACCCATAGCCTCCTTGAATTTACTATGTCCCAAAGGGTATTATTTGTTTTCTCCTCTGTTATCTGTCCTTCCCAGTGAATTCTGTGATAAGGCAAATGATATCACCCCTCTCCCCACTGAGGGCCAAGGCCAAGGAGCCACCCTGATTTTCTCTTCCTCTTCTTCTTCTGGTCTACCTCCTAATCAGTCACTGTCCTGTCTTTTCTACCTTCTGAATATCTCTCCAGTCTCCATCCTACCCTTTATGTTGACTATGCTCCTTCAAACTGTCATTGTCTCTGCCATAGATCAAGCGTGTTCCTTGAAATTGACTGATGCTTCTCAAAGAAAGTGCCTATAATGAACTTCATGGGTCAGTGGCCCAGCAGGAAGCTAGATGAACACTCCAAGGTGACAACTGAAGACACATGTTAGGACTATTTACACAGGTGAAGGTGGGCTCAGGGAACCAGTAGAGAATGATGATGCTTCCAAAGCCTGGCAACGGCAGGAAGTCATTGCCACCACCAGGTCTGAGGGGACAGCAGGAGGAGAAAACTGTAGCTGTGGAACTCAGAGCAAGTTGCAGCCATAGGAAAGGGACCACCATTTCACCATAAAATAATAAGTATGTGAGATCATGCATACATCAACCAGCTCAATTTATATAATGTAATGCATCTTTTAAAATAATATGTTGTTTGTGAAATTATATATAATTTTTATTTGACAATCAAGAAATTAATAATAAATAAGTAGAGGAATCTCCCAACGAAAAACATGATCTCAGGTAAAGCCACAGGCAAAACAGGGCCCAGCTGGAAGGGATTATAGATTTTCTACCCTGTCTCTTTCCACCCTCTGATCTCCTGCTGGTGCCCTACCATTGGCTGAGCCCAGCAAGAAAGAGAAGGCAAGGGAGTCAGGTGGGGACCTTCCCAGAAGATCAGCTTGCTGGGGCCAGAGAATAGATCCAGAGAGGCAAAGAGAGAATGCCCACAACAAAGACATCTCACCGTACTCATTTGCACATTAAAATATTTTTAAGACACCTCTGGCAAAGAAATCCCTTCCTATTTGTCTTATTCAGTGTTTACTTGATCTTTCTGAACTTGATCTTGCCCAGCTGCATCTACTTCCTAATTGCAACCAGATATAACCTCTTACAGCACAAATCTGTCAATGATTCCCCATCACCATAGAAGCAACATTTCTCACCAAACTTCATGCTATAACCACTCCAGCATATACAGGACCAGACCATCACCCACTGCTGCCTCTGTGTCCAGCTTCACCTCCTTCTCCTTCCTCTCAACAATTTATACTTCAGGTCACTGAACTCCTAGTTCCCTGTTTCATGCAGTCCTTCTTTCTCCCTGGAATGCCCCAAAGACCCCAAGGCTTACATTAGTGGGATGAAGTAGATTCTCTTTATTAGTAAATCTTGTCTAATGAACCAGACTAGACAACTGCTATTCTTGAGAGCTTGTTTGGAGGTCCTAGCAGTGGAGTGCAGCTACTCATACCCTTGACTAAAAGCCCAGTCCTTCTGGGTTGGGGATATAGCTCAGTTGGTAGAGTGCTTGCTTCGCACACATGAGGCCCTGGGTTCAATCTCCAGCACCACCACCAAAAAAAAAAAAAAAAAAAGTCCTCCTCTATGGGGGAAGGTTGTGATCTTCAATCTGGCATGTAGCTATTCTGTGCCCCTCCTGTACTTTAAAGCTATGTTCATCTGTCTTACAGTTTTACTCTTTGTTTAATATGTATATTTGTTTCTAAAATTAAGCTGAAGGGGGCTGGGGTTGTGGCTCAGCGGTAGAGTGCTTGCCTAGCACGTGCGCGGCCCAGGTTCGATCCTCAGCACCACGTAAACATAAATGCATTGCATTGTGTACAACTAAAGCAAATAAATAAATATTTTTTAAAAATTAAGCTGAAGAATCTATCCAAGTTAAAGATCATGCATAATATAACTCTCTATTCCTGAGACTCAGCTCAAAGCCCAGCACATAATAGATGCCTTGTGAATAACTGTCTACTTGAATTCTTCTCCATATCAGAACCACAGAGGTGGTGAGCAATTAGAGGTGGGCTCGTTCTATGGGTAAGCCCCAAGGCACAAGGAGAAGGGATACCAGAAGTGTGGGTTACTTGGGTTGCTTGTGTTTGGTGGTATTATTCTTTATTACAGACGTGGAAGCAACTGATTAAAAAAAAAAAAAAGACAATAAGAATTAAAGTTGAGGTCTCGATTAATAGGAGACTTATTTCTTGAATAACTCCTAGACTGCTCTCTGAAAATGCCATGCCAGAAACTATCATAGGGACTCCCCTCAAATGGGTCAGAACATAAACGCTGAAGAGATTTTTTTGTTTTCCTAAGTTCCACCCTTTGCCATGCTCTGAGTTCCTTGAACTCGTGTTTTCCCAGGTAAATCTGTGCCAGGAAACAACAAGCCCTTTGGGTCAGACACGGATCCAAATCCTTCTACATGTTCTTCTGCAAGTACCACTATCCTGCTATGGACAAATCCCAGATACCTCCAGAATGGGAGAGTGGTTGCTCCAGCCAACAGTATCTCCTCAGGCCTCCATGGTGCAGAGGGAGGGGAGAGGTGCTGGATTGCAAGGCAGGCTGGAAAAGGGTGGGGGAGAATTTCCAATCCTAACTCTGCTCCTTATTGGCTTTGTGAAGTTGGCCAAGACATTCAGCACCTCTAAGGCTGTTTCCCCATCATAAAAATGGGAGTAAACCCTGCTCACGTGTTGCCAGGATTAAATGAGATGATAGGGGAGGGAAAATAGCAGGGACCCAGTAAATTTGTGCTTCCCTTTCTACTACCTTAATTACCTCTTCCTTTGAGAGGCTGACTTTCTAATTTTAAAAGGAGGCAGGTGACTTGGATGGGTACAGTGAGGTATGCTACCTTGTTAAAAAATAAAATAAAATAAAAACTTAATTTCAAAGCTTCCTTATGGCAATCCTGTGACAGAAATAAAACGAGGCAGTTGTTGCTATGCAACATCAGTAGTTTGCCCAGGGACTGGATATATCTTTGCTGTTACTTATCTTTGGTTGAATTTTGAGTAATATTTTTCTGACTACCAAGCATTATCCTGTTCTCGGTACATAAAGAAACAGTTGAGATGGGAGATCTGGGAAGAAGTCCTGCCCTGAGGTCCACTGCACAGCAGCTGGCCCCCTGCCACCTCAGGACTGGACCTTTTTTCATGTTTCATGTCCTCTTTTCATGTTTTGTTCTTTTACCTTAATCTGTTTTTCCTCCCATTTTCTTCACTTTAATAAAAAAGAAGATGCTGCTTCTTTTAGCCTTTTTCTTCACAGTGGCCTTCTTAATTTTAGTTAAGGTATTGAATTTCATTTCTTTTGAAATAACAAATGCTAAGATTTGTCTAAAAATGTTATATGTATCTGGTCCTTCCAATCAATGTCTCTGCTTTCCACTTAACAAAAGATACATCAAAGTTACATGATGACTTTGTAAAATATTTAACTTTATACTCTTCAATCATTCTTATCCTTACCTGTGTTCTGGGTGTAATCCTCATATTTTATATCTTCCTTCAACACAATCACAATCCTCCTTTTAAAAAACTATCCATTAAAACTAACTGGGGAGCCGGGCGCCTTGGCGCATGCTTGTAATCCCAGCACTTTGGGAGGCTGAGGCAGGAGGATCGCGAGTTCAAAACCAGCCTCAGCAATGGCAAGGCACTTAGCAACTCAGTGAGACCCTGTCTCTAAATAAAATACAAAAAAGGGCTGGGGATGTGACCCAGTGGACGAGTGCCCCTGAGTTCAATCCCCGGTACCAAAAAAACAAAAAAATTAACTGGGACTGGGGTATAGCTCAGTGGAAGAGCCCTTGGGGTTCAATCCCTAGTACCACAAACAAAACAAAACAACTCTGAAATGTATCTTGTCCCTAAATCCTCTCCTTTGTCACATTAGTCCCTTTTCAATCCAAAGCTCTCCCTGATTCTACCCTTCCTATTCCTCCCTGCTGGCTTTTCTCTCCTCTGAGTCCAGGCCTGAATTCCTCTGATTCTTCTTCACTTTGGCATCCTGCTCAGCCTCACAGCAGGAAAGTGTGGAAATTCTAAGGAGATGCAGAAAGAGTACAGGAGATGAGGCGGATATGGGCAGGGACTGACCTCCAGCGGGGATCATGGCATTTGCAGGTAAATGGATAGAGCTGGAGAATATAACGCTAAGTGAAGTTAGCCAATCCCCCAAAAAACAAATGCCGAATGTTTTCTCTGATTTAAAGATGCTGATTCATAATGGTTTGGGGACGGGGGCATGGGAGGATTAGACACATTCTAGATAGGGCAAAGGGGAGGGAGGGGACAGGAGGACTCATGGAGGTAGGAAAGATGGTGGACATCATTACCCTAAGTACATGTATGAAGACACGAATGGTGTGCCTCTACTTTGTCCACAGAGACATGAAAAATTGTGCTTTATATGTGTAATATGAATTGAAATGCATTCTGCTGTCATGTATAACAAATTAAAAAAAAAAAACAACAAAACTTAAAACACCTAGCACAAAAAAAAAAAAAAAAAAAAAAAAAGTACAGGAGAATTGTGAGGGGGAGTTCAAAGGATCCCAGGTGTGAAGGAAAAGCTCCAAGGTTCAGAGAGCATGGTGGGGGAGTGAAGGGAAGCATTCTGAAGAAGTTGTTTTGACCCAGAAGGACTCACTCTGTGCTTAAGGAACACTTCAGTGACAACAGGACACTCGGGGAGTGCCAGGGCTTTTGTGCACGTGACTGTAGGCCAAAATATTTCACCAACTTCTGGTCAATAAGTAGACATGACTTAGACAATAAAGCAGGACCCAGCCCTCAGCCCCATCTCCTGCCAGTGTTTCTCCCCTCTGCCTTCCCGAAATGCGCTTGTCTCGCATTCGCTTCATTCCACTTTGTCAGGATCAACTGTTGAAGAGAAATGGTCAGAACTGAGAGGGATCTCTAGGATGGAAGGACAGATGCGGGTGCTGGGCACCAGGGTTGAGGCTGCCAACAGGGGTTTGATTAATAAATTTATTTGTATCATTTATAGTCTACCTGGAGAAGAATAAGATTTGTAGCTATAACATTTGGACTTTTAGCCTGTGAGCCACAGATAATGAAAAGGTTTTAATAATAGGAGCCATCATGACTGGATCTGTGTGTTGGAAAGATTTTCAGGTTTTCATGACTGACCCTTCAAATGCTGGTGAAACAAAGATTACCGCAGATGAAGAAACAATAAAAGCTAAACTATATTTACAAAGTAAGGCGTACTAAGAGAAGACTTAGCTTGTTATGTCTGTTGAATTCTAAATGACGACGTTTATGGGTTAGGATAAGACCTAAGGATGAAGAGGATATCATCTTTTACTCTGCAGGAGCCCTTTGAAGCTCTGGGTAAGCTTCTAATGCCATTAAACCTTACAGAGTCTTTATACTACACGGAGTAACCCCCTACCTGGACAGCCAGATAATAGCAATCACTAACATTTGTATAACTCTCTATATTCACAAAGGACTTTTACTTCATTTTCTGTCTTGATTTCTACAACTGGAGAGATCAGTGCTGTATCTCCATTTTATAGAAGAAAAAACTGAGACTTGGAAAGGTAAAGGAACATGCTTGAGGTAGCAGCCAGTCAGAGATAGAGTTGGGAATTGGATCTTGGTCCTATGACTCCACATTATGATGTTCTTCCTATCACATGCTGCTGGTAATCATATAGTGACTAGTGTCACAGCCAGATTGCCTGCACAGGGACCAGGACTGTGCTCTGCACTAAAAGCTGCCACCAGTTTACTGATGCCCTTGGGCATATCCTTAGGAATAGTAATATCTGCTCACTGGTGGTCAGGATATTGTACAATATGATACTACTTTGCAAAGTGTACAGTATTAGACAAGCATAATGTTCATCTGTATTCATTCAGCATAATCACCTGATCTCAAAAAGTCTAAAAACCATCCATATATTAAAGTTGATGACAAAATATTTTCAGCTGGAGTTTACCACTATCAAAGGGAGAGCGAAAAAACAAAAAACAGGTCTTATCTCTAGAGTGTTCCTCTTCCAGATTACAAAAAATGAAGGCATACTTTTGCAGCCATAGTGACACATGAATCAGGTACTTTTAAAAAATAGTTTCAAGCTAGCAAATTAATGGGCAACATTACTGTACTTTGAAGAATCTGAGAAGTCCTATCTGTAAAATGACAGAGTTGGACCTGATGAACTCCAAGGACCTTTCTGTTCGTAGAGTGAATTTTTCTGTGCGTAAGTGAAACTGGTTTGTGTAAGACCTGATTAAGATCTTTTCAAGCCTCCATGGAAGATTAAAGCAGTTTTTAAAGCCTATTTCTTACTCTGAGCCTCACATCATTACTTCCCACCCTCAGGGGCAGGAGAGATTGATTCACAAAAAAACAGTCATAGGAGAAAAACTAGGGGCATGAGAAAGTGACCTCTTGGATAACGCAACAGCCTGAAAAAAAAAAAAAAAAAAAAAACCTTCCTGTTTCTCTTCTCTCTATGGTAGTTGCAAAAAAAGGGAGGCGAGACAAGAGACAACACCCCAATAAAATATGGGCAAAGGGTTTGAACAGACATTTTTCCAAATAAAATATGGTCAATAAGTGCATGAACAGGTCTTCAACACCACAAGTCAACACAGATACGCTAATCAAACCACAGCAAGGTGACAACTTTACTACTAGGATTGCTATCATTAAAAAAAGTGGGACATAACAAACATCAATGAGGATGTGGAGAAACCAGAACCCTAAGACATTGCTGGTAGGAGTGTGAAGCAGTGCGACTGCTGTGGAAAATAATCTGGCAGTTATTCAAAAGCTAAACAGAAAAATTTCATATGACCCAGCAATTCCACTCCATACCCCCAAAGAACTGAAAACAGATACTTGTACACCAATGTTCTTTGCAGCATTATTCACAACAGCAAAAAGGTGTGGATAAGTAAAATGTGGTATATGCATTCAATGGAATATTAATCGGCCATGAAAAGGAAAGAACTTTTGATATTATACCAAGTGACCAAGTGATGCCAGAAGAAAAGGGCAAATATTCTAGATTCCAATCGGATAAAATACCTAGAATAGACAAATTCATAAAGGCACTTTAAAGATTTCAGGTTATAAGAGGCTGGGGAAAAGGGTTATGGGGTGGGATCATAACTTAATAGGTAAAGAGTTTCTGTTCGAGTGATTTAAAAACAGTCCTAGAGCTGGGCATGGGGAACATACCTGTGATCCCCACTACCAGGGAGGCTGAGGAGGAGAATCATGAGTCCACGGCCAGCCTGCGTGGCACAGCAAGACCCTGTCTCAAGAAAAAAAGTCTTGGAAATAGTGGTGATTGGTCACCCAAAATAGTGAATTTAATTAAGGCCACTGAATCATATCTTCAGATTTAAAGTGGCAAAGTTTGTTCACATAAATTTTGCCACAATAAGAAAATAGGTGAGAGGGACAGTTTGCCCCAGTTGGATATTTGAGGAGTATAAGGTCACTGGGCTTATTGAAAAAAACACCAAAGAACAGAGTATGGAGGCATGGTCAGGTGGGGGAGGGGTACAGATGACACCCTTGGGTTCCTGTTTCCTGAGGCATTCCAAAATAGATCCCACAATTGGCTGCACACTCCAAGTAGGGGGCCACAGAGGGAGATGGCCTCAAAGCTTATGAAGGACTAGCCAGCACCAACAGCACTTGAGACGGAGCCTCATCAGCAGGGCCTAAAGGAATCCTACGGCTCCCCCCTGGCCCTCAGAATGACCCATAGAAAGGTAGGGAGATGCCACCATCCGTTTCCCTCAGCTTTGTCCCTGACTCAATCTCAGAGACAAGAGGAAGAAAAAGGAGGAATATGAGAGAGTGTGTGTGTTGGGGTACCTGTTGTGCCTTCCCTCTAGACCCATGGGACCACTAATCTAACCTGCACTCAGGGGAAGAGGATAGCTTTTAACTAAATATCAGATGAATGTTTGCTATGATTTGAATGTGTGTATCCCTTCAAAATTTACATGCTGAAAACATTAATATTCTAGAACTTAATGCCCAGAGTGATGATATTAGAATACAGGGCCTTTGGGATTTGATTAAGTCATTAGAGCTACCCCCTCATGAATTCATGAGGTCAGTGCCCTTACAAAAGAGCTTGAGGGAATGAGTTTATCCTTCTCTCTCTTCATGTGCGAATCACACCATTCATCCCCCTCCAGAGGATGCAGCAACAAGGCGCCATCTTGGAGGCAAAAAGAGAACCCTCACCAGACTCCAAATCAGCTGGCACCTTGATTATGCACTTCCCAGCCTCTGCAACTATGAGAAATAAATCTCTGTTCTTATAAATCATCTAACCTCAGGTATTTTGTTATAGCATCAGGAATAAACTAAGGTACTGTATTAAAATAAGGAGAAATAGAGCTCAAACACTGGAAAAAGGATGGCCATGCTGGCTCATGCCTATAATCTTAGTAACTCAGGAGGCTAAGGCAAAAGGATTGGAAGTTCAAGGGCAGCCTAAGAAACCTAGAGAGATCCTCAGCAACTTAGCAAGACCCTGACTTAAAATAAAAAATAAAAAGGGCTGAGGACATAGTGCAGTGATAAAGCAACCGCTGGAATCAATCCCCAGTATCAAAAATAAGCAAAAAAGACTGTTGTGAATAACCCAAAGTATAAGGAATCAGATTGAAATATCACAAGGGGAGTTGGTTCTCAAGAGGAAACAGTGATTTGACACAGAAAAGTTGGTGAAAGTTATTGGACAAACAAATCTCTCATACCATAATGAGTGGAGTCAGTTTAATAAACAAGTTGAACATCGGGGGAGGTGAATCCAGAACAAAAGGGTAAAATAGTCTAGATTCCACTTAGATAAAATATCTAGAATAGACAAATTCGTAAGTGCTCCAGGGCTCCAGTACATATTCTCAATTCTTTCCTACTAGTAATGAAGCAGAACCCCCTCTGAATTAAAAGCTTCAAATTGTTTTAACTTCTGAACTTCTTCACTCTGAGAATGAAGTTTGGGGGCTGGGGAACCTGAGACTGACATTTCTGACTAACACAGCCTACCTAAATCTACATATATGTGCTTCCTGCCCTTTGTCATTGCCCCCGCCCCAACCTGGTCTTTTTTGTTTTGGGTTTTCTTTTCCCCCCCAGTTTTGGTACTGAAGATTGAACCCAGGGGCGGTTTACAATGGATGTATATCCCCAGCCCTCTTCATTTTTTTATTCTGAGATAGGGTCTTGTTAAATTTTCTGAGGCTAACCTCCTCCTGCCTCAGCCTCCTGAGTCACTGGGATTACAGGTGTGTGCCACCATGCCAGACTCTCCCGCTCCCCTTATAAAAGCTTTCCAAGATCCCCCATGTTCCTAGATAGGCAGAATTAATATTGTCAAAATAGCCATACAACCAAAAGTGCTATACAGATTTAAAGCAATTCCTATTAGAATTCCAATGACGTAAAAAAAAAAAAAAAAAAAAAAAAGACATTCTTCGTAGAAATAGAAAAAGCAGTCATAAAATTCATTTGGAAAAATAAGAGGCTCAGAATAGCCAAAGCTATCCTTAGCAAGAAAAGTGACACAGAGGCATCTCAATACCAGATCTTAAATTATACTACAGAGCCATAGTAACAAAAATGGCAGGGTATTGGGCATCAAAACAGACATGAAAACCAGTGGAACAGAGTAGAAGACACAGTGACAAACCCACATAAATACATTTATCTCATACTAAACAAAGGCACCAAGAACATACGATGGAGAAAAGATAGCCTCTTCAACAAATGGTGCTGGGAAAACTGGAAATCCATATGTAGTAGAATGAAATTAAACCCCTATCTCTCACCCTGCACAAAACTCAACTCAAAGTGGATCAAAGACTTAGGCACTAGAATGGAGACCTTGTGCCTTCTTGAAGAAAAAGTAGGCCCAAATCTCCATCATGTCAGCTTAGGAACTGACTTTATCAATAAGACTTTTAACGCACAAGTAAAATCAAGAATCAATAAATGGGATGAAATCAAACTGAAAAGCTTTTTCACAGCAAAGGAAACAAGAACATGGAGAGCCTACAGAATGAGAGAAAATGTTTACCACCTGCACCTCAAATAGAGCATTAATCTCCAAGATATACAAAGAACTGAAAAAACTGAACAGCAAAAAACAATTAACCCAATCAATAAATGGGCAAAGAAACTAAACAGACTCTTCACAGAAGAAGAAATATGATTGGTCAATGTTTTAGTCAACTTTTTCGCTTCTGTGACTGAAAGATCCGACCAGCACAATTGTAGAGGAGGAAAAGCTTATTTGGGGGCTTATGGTTTCAGAGCTCTCAGTCCTTGGACAGCAGACTCCATTCCTTGGGGCTTGAGGTGAGGCAGAACAACATGGCAGAAGAGTATTGTGGAGGGAAGCAGCTCACATGAACATTAGGAAGAAGAGAGAAGGAGGTCTCCACTTGCCAGATACAAGTATATACCCCGAAGCCACGCCCCCAATTCCCACCTCCTCCAATCACACCCTACCTCTTCAGTTACCACTCAGTTAATTCCTATCAGGGAATTAAATCACTGATTGGGTTAAGAGTCTCACAACCCAGTTATTTCTCCTCGGAACTTTCTTGCATCGTCTCACACATGAGCTTTTGGGGAACACCTCACATCCAAACCAATAGCAGTCAATAAATATATGAAAAAATGTTCAACATCTCTAGCAATTAGAGAAATGCAAATCAAAAGTACACTGGGATTCCATCTCGCTCCAGTCAAAATGGCAATTATCAAGAATACGAGTACCAATGTTTAAAATTTCATTGGGAAAATGCCTTGGAAGGGTGCATATTCTCTGTGGCCATTCCCCCTTTCTTACTCTGTCTCCTGGTTGCCAAGAATAGAGCGGTCCTCCACCATACCCTTCCACCATGATGTTCTGCCTCTCCTTGGACCCAGAGCAATGGAGTCAGCCCACCATGGACTAAACCACTGAAATCATGAGCCTCCTTTAAGCTGTTCTGGGGTATTTTGATCACGGCAATGAAAAGCTGACTAACATACCCAACACTTATAGAAGGAGATCTTATGCAAAAATCTTTACTCAGGACTCCATGTGTGTTATTTCTTTTGGTTTCTCAACAAACCTATAAATAGATATTATTGTGTATATTTTATAGATGTAGAAACTGAGGTTTAAAGAAGTTCAGTAACTTGTCCAAGGCCACACAGCTGATATTTGTGTTTAACAAAACTAGTCTGTCTTACTCCAAAGCCATATTCTTAGCCACTACACATCACACCTGCCTAAAAAGTTCTCTAGCAAAGATTTATTTGTATAGAAATCTGAGACAGACTGCATTGCAATAAAATTTCTTAGAAGTTTTATAAGATATAAAAGAAGAATTTGTTCGGTGTTACGTGTGAATGATATTTGGTAACAAAAAAGATTAAAGACTTATAATATTTACTATCTTGCCAACTGTAACTCATACTGCAGGCCTACAATAACATTTTGAAATAAAATATAAATACTTCTCAATTTGCTTACAAATTGAGTAATGCCATACTGTAATATGAATTCAAGAATATGTGGTAAAAGAACCACTGAAAGATATATAACATTGAGAAGTGCTGTGATAACAAACCTACAGTTGTGGCCAAAAAAGAAGAGACAAGTTGCTATTTGTGATAAATCTAATAAAGCAGGTAAATTGTATTTATTTGTGTTGCCATCGTAGAAAACAGAATTTTCCTGATAAGGAGTTCATAAAGGGTTTTTTGATTTGACAAAGAAGCTGAAACAAATAAAATTTTAACATTAAAATACCACAGGTATCTCTGTTAACCAGTTTCTTTATCAGTTAAACATTTTTGAGAATGAGGATTCTAATTCACAGCATTACTTCAAAAAATGGTATTTAGGAATAATCACCAGAGAACCAATAATCGCTTATATTGGGCTTAACTCATAGTACAAGGCTTGCCCTATTGTAGATGGTTAGTAAATATTTGATAAATGAAAGAACTGGTAAATGGATTCACGTTGTTTAGGTAGATGAATGGACAGATGTTTCAATAAATTAACATGAATGGTGCTTTACTAGTCTCAATTAATTTCTTCAGATATTATTGCACTTGACTCAAAAGCATCCTAATGGTAAGTAAAGTATGGTTACACCTTTAAAAAATAATAATAGCAACACTCTGAGGCTCAAAGATTTTACGAAACTTGTCCTGATTGACTTACTATAAGAATCCTTGCCGGGCGCGGTGGTGCATGCCTGTAATCCCAGCACTTGGGAGGCTGAGGCAAGAGGATCACAAGTTCAAAGCCAGCCTCAGCAATGGCAAGGCACTTAGCAACTCAGTGAGACCCTGTCTCTAAATAAAATCCAAAAAAGGACTGGGGATGTGGCCCAGTGGTCAAGTGCCCCTGATTCAATCCCTGGTACAAAAAAGGAAAAAAAGAAAAAGAAAAGAATCCTTACCTGCCATAACATAAAAAAATCTTTTTTGCTTACTGCTTGGGGAAAGAAGAACAGTTACCTGTGTTATGAAGTTTTCCTTGAATAAACCATGAGGTTTCACTCCTCCATGCCCACAGAAGATTGAACTTTCCAAACAGGTCACAGTGACATCTTCCTACAATGTAACTTAATACTCCTCCTGTTGGCATACTGAGTCTCAACACCTGAAACCAGATTAGTTTAAAAGGGTGGGAGAAGTAAATATGTAACCTCTTAGGCTAGATCTTAAAAGGTGGATATAGCTGCTTCTTGAAGTGCTTAGGACATGCATTCTTGAAACCAAACACCATGCTATCATGATGTAAAAAATTCCAAAAAGTCCATATAGACCCCAGCCTGACTGAGCTCCCAGACTAAAATCAGGACCAACTTGTGAATAAACCACTGTGAGAGTGGATTCCCCAGCCCTAAATGCAGCTGCCTCCATTGAAATAAGCTACTTCTATTTTGCTGTACTCACATGTCAAGTCATAAGCAAAATATAGTATTGCCACGGTTTGTTATTCAACAATATCTATCTGCAAAAATACCTTCACAATGTTTCCATTGATCCAAATGTACTTTTCCCTGACCACTTGGAAAACTCCTATTCATTTTTCAAAACTCAAATCAATAACATCTCTATGGATTGTCTTCTGTTATATTCCCTTGTTCTCCAAGTGAAACTCCTCCTTTCTTTTGGTAGCTTCTGTGCATATTAAATATTTGTTTAGGAGTGTGCTGAAAACACTGCATTGGAATGTACCAGGAACTCAGTAAGTGTTTTCTAGCTGAATTGAATTGAATTTCATTGGTGAATGAAAATCTGCAGCTGGTGTTGTACTTATAGGTTGTACTGATGTTGGATGGCCCTGACATCACCACTGCCATTAATCCTGTTGCTCCAACCCACAACTCTTACATTGACCCCATGGTTCTACTCACTCACTAGTCTACATGCTATTCTCCTTCCATCAACCAAAAAATGTTTAAAAATGTTTGATTTCTGATGGAAAACTACTATTTTCCAACTACTATTATAAGTCTGTGTAAGTTGTCTCTTTTCTCTCTCTGTCTCTTTCAGGTTTCTCAAAATATTTTAAAATAAGTTCTCTTGGGGATAAATTGTAAGATATTTGAATGGCATCACCTTCTCTCCAAATATTAGTTTCAAAGTCAATGTTCCCCTAACTAAAATGATAGGTAAAATAGGGTTTCAGGTGGCCAGTATGGACTGCCAAAATTCCTTGGCTGAATAAGCTAATCAGACTCCCATTGCCCTAAATGGGAGCCCTTTGGGAGATGCATTTGTAGAATTAATTATATAATTTAAAAAAAAACGTTTTTATATACATACAAATTTTATACCTGAGAAATCTCAGTTTGCAGAGAATACAAAGCCACTTGTGAGGACTTGATAGGACCGTTCTCAGGAAGTACAGTAACATTACTAAGCCTGAGGCTCATGGGACCTAAGACTTGATTATTTTCTTCCTGCCCTTTGCCACACTATCTACCAGAGACTTATTCATTTCTGCTTCACTGGGAAGAACTGGGCTTCAACATTCGCATACTTTTCTCTTTTATTAACCATCACCCCACTTGAACCTGACATTTCCTGTTTTCATTGGACCTATTTAGACACATGATGCACAGCACAAATGGTTGGACATTTGTAGTCCAAATGATTGCATTGCTCTTTATATGATGCAATATAGGAAGAACGACAAAACTGCAAATAGCAGATGCAGGTTCTGGTCCCAGTTTTCTAAGTATCTGTACGACCTTGAACACCTCATTTCATTTTTTTTTTTTTTTTTTTTTTTTTGTACCAGGGATTGAACTCAGGGGCACTGGACCACTGGGTCACATCATATCCCTAGCCCTTTTTTGTATTTTATTTATAGACAGGGTCTCACTGAGTTTCTAAGTGCCTCACCATTGCTGAGGCTGGCTTTGAACTCACGATCCTCCTGCCTCAGCCTCCCAAGTGCTGGGATTACAGGCGTGCGCCACCGCGCCCCGGCCCCTCATTTCATTCTTTTATGTTTCCACTTATCTGTAAGACGAGGAAATCCATAAAAATCATCTCTAGGGACCCTTTCAAAAATAACATTTGATGCTTCAATACTTTATTGAAAGGCACTTTATTCATTTTAGGCCTTTTTTAGGAACTTCTACAGAGAAGAAATCTTAAACACACTTTATAATCATAATATAGAATGATATGGTTGGAAGCCTGCGGTATGACATTCTTGATTTTTAAAATATTTATATAAAAATATTTTATACAATTATCCAAAATAGCATTGTAAACTTATCAATTTCCAGGGAAGGATAGTAATAGATTGCTGAGATGAACAGCTCTGCACCTTCTCAAAGTCAACAAAAAGAACACCATTTCCTCTAAAGACCAACAGAGAATCAGTAACATACCTGCAATGGCTAATTTTATTTATCAGTTTAACTAGGCCACAGCAATTCACAAAATAATAAAGCACTGTACTATCCAGATATTTTATAAACACAGCTATATATTTCTGTGAAGGTATTTTAAAATGAGATTAGCACTTCAATCAACAGAATTTGAGTGAAACAGAATATCCTCTGTGATGTGGGTAGGCCTCATCTAATTAGTTGAAGTCCTTAAAAAATAAAAAAGATAAAAAAGCAAACTGAGATCCCTCAAGGAAGAGGTTATTCTTCCATCAAGAAGCTGGCAAGCTCAAGCTGCAACATCAACTCGAGTTGATGAGTCTGTACCCTGCTGGCCTACCTGCAGACTTTGGACTTGCCAGCCTCCACACTCATATGAGCCAATTATAGATAGATAGATAGATAAAACAGGCAGAAAGAGAGAGAGAGAGAGAGATTCCTCTGGGCTCTATTTCTGTGGAGAACACTAACTTCTATAGAAGTCATTCCTAGACATAAAGGAAAATAGTCAACCCACCATATCTTACACCTTTCTTATATATTGTCCTTATTCCATGTCCTCTGACTCAAGAAGTTCTGTCTATTCCTAGCCAAAGGATCCATCTACCTCAATAATGAATGCAAGTGACAGGTTCCTACAAATGATACAGTGCCACACATGTGTATGCTAACATGATAACAATTATCATCAGTATCATTAGTTATCATTTTAGTATTCCAGTTGAAACACTAGATATAAGCCAAATAGGTACACTCAGTATTATATAATATGAAAGGCTGGATTGTTCTGAGGAAAGGCAGACCACACAGGGCAGAGTGATAGCATGCTCTGCTTCTACAACCCACAGCTCAGCCACACATCAGATTATTAAAACCACTCCTGGGAAAGAACAGAATTCGTTGATTATGCATTCATCCCACATAGCTCTTGGCTCTAGCAATTCTTTACACCTCCAGAGACCTCTCATCTTCCTCTTCATCTACATTATCCAGAAAAGAAATAAAGCCAGCTGTCAGAGGGAGTGAGCTTTTTAGCACTTTTCTAATCAAAACCAGCCTTTCCTGACTTTCCCTGACTTCCTAGAATAAATCCTGTCCTGGTCTCCAAAGAACCTGATGACTTTCCAGTGCACTGGCTCCACCTAGTGATTGATAGAGAGAATGCACTCCAATGTTCTCAGATTTGGATAGTTGGACAGAATTGACATCTAAAACTGGGGTAAAGTAGTAACTATAGCTAGACCTAGCTTTGAATATCTCCAGGGAACACCATACATTGCTCATTTAGCAGTATATAACCAAAGGGTTAATATTTGAACTTCGAATTCAAACTTTTTTTAGTTCAAATCCTTATTCTAACTCCCACTGTGTTTTGCCTGAGCAATTTCGGACAAGTCACTTACCTTAACTAAGCTATAAGGCACTTATTTGTAAAAACTGGGTTAATTGTGAATATTTAATAAAAGTTTTCTAATAATTAATATAGATAAGTGTCTTTAATAAAATGCTTAGCTCAACATTTTTTTGATAAACAAATCATAGATGTTTCTTTTTTTAATATTTTTTTAGTTGTAAGTAGACAAAATACCTTTGTATTTTTTTATTTATGTGGTGCTGAGGATCAAACCCAGGGCCTCACATATGTGAGAGGAGTGCTCTACCGCTGAGCCAGAGCCCCAGCCCCATATAGTTGTTTCTATTATTAACTACTTGGAGGACTTCCATAGAATATCCATTTCTCTTACAAATTGGATATTCTGTTCAACTTTTAAATATTTATATTATCACAAGCCTAAAAGATGTATTTTTCCTTATACGAATAATGCATTCATTACTATGCTATTGCTTAGAATAAATATTGTAATTATTCAAGAAAAGAGCTAAATTGTTTCATTAAATTGTGTTGCATATGCTCCCTTCTGTGGAATTTGAAATACATCTGAAATTCATTCTTATATGTACAACCTCAGGAAAGTAACCTTTTCAGTTATCTCCCGTATCCACTCTCAAAATATACCCTTCACAACATAATTTTGGGTCTGTTTTAAATGCCAAAAACTACTTCTTAATGAATGTTAAACCACAACTATTTATGGTTTATAGCTTTATAATTTAGTTAGTTTCATAACTATATCTTACTTCCAGAATCCCTTAATTTGTAATATCGCTTATATTAAGCGGAAGGATTAGCTGTGCTCTCTAGCCTATTCTTCCTTCTCTTTGGTTCTTAAGAACTGTGGGAGCTGGGGTTGTGGCTCAGCGGCAGAGCGCTCGCCTCACACGTGTGCAGCCCGGGTTCTATCCTCAGCACCAGGTAAACATTACGTGCATTGCATTGTGTACAACTAAAGTAAATAAATAAATATTTAAAAAAAAGAACTGTGTGTTTTATTTCTGATAGCCCATCTTCTCTGTCCTTTGTTCTGAATATGTTTCTTTCCGTGGAGATCTCTTTGTGACATAGAGAAGAAAGTACTGGACTAGGAGCAATAGAATTTGCAAGTTCGAGCCAGGCGTGGTGGCGCTCGCCTGTAATCCCAGCACTTGAAAGGCTGAGGCAGGAGAATCGCGAGTCCAAAGCCAGCCTCAGTAATGGTGAGGTACTTACTCAGTGAGACCCTGTCTCTAATAAAATACAGAAAAAGGGCTGAGGATGTGGCCCAGTGGTCGAGTGCCCCTGAGTTCAATCCCCAGTACCAAAAAAAAAAAAAAAAAAAAAAGAATTTGCAAGTTCATCTGAATTGAATCAATACAATTCATTGCACAAGTCTCATTTTTGCATCTGATAAATGGGGATACTTCCTTATCTTACCCTAAAGAGTTTATGGTTAATGTAATAAATTATAGAAAGCACTATGCAAATATACAATTAGAGCTTCCAGTTCAGAATGAACACTATTAGTTCATGAAGACCCATTCTTAATCTTTAAGTGTGGAAACCTTCATATACCACTATTTATAATTTCACTACCTTTGACAGAAAAAATACAAGCTTTCAAGTTTTTTACAGTACTTCAAAAACCTCCCAGAGGATCATAGTTAGACCTTTAGTACCACTGCCCAAAGTAATAAGGAGATTGATGAAAAGCAACCGCAACACATCCAACTGCTTTCTTCTTGTTTCCAGATTCCTCCAAACCAAATACTTTCTTCTCCTAAACGTCCTCTATCACTTGCTCTGACTTGTTGTCCCTCTTCTCCTCTACTGGTTTCTGGGATAGAAGCCCATCTGTCATATCTTCTATAACTAGTAGTTATAAATTCTAACAGTTATTCACAGTTAAACCTATTTAGGCATAAACCTCAACAGAAGAAAACAAAATGGATGTCACATGGGATGGAAAGATTTGAGTCCAAAGCACTGGTAAAAAGTACAAAAATACTCTCCACCCCAATCCTTGAGTTATTAATCACCTTTTTTTTAATATTTATTTATTTGTTTTAGTTGTACACAATGCCTTTATTCTTTACATGGTGCTGAGGATCGAACCCGGGCCGCGCACGTGCTAGGCGAGCGCTCTTCCACTGAGCCACAATCCCAGCCCCAGTTTTTAATCATCTTGAGGTTGCAGTGTGCAGACATCTGTTGAATGAAAGAAGAGATTACAGGGAAGAAAGGAAATCTGCCAAGACCTGAGGCAGATGCTTCCTCTTGGATTTGGACCTATTAACAATGCTACATGTTCTGACTCTTCCTCAGATCTAAGTTAACATCACATTTCTCTAATGTATTAAAACAACTTCAGTAGAGGTATAACTTGAGGATGAATCCCAGGCATTATTGGGCTACTTCATTCATTCACTCAGAACTATTAACTAATTGAGAGCCTACTCAGTCCTAAATTATTCTAGGGCTGGAGATTTAGAGATAAAAGACACAGCTCTGCCCTTAAAGTATCCATTATCTTCTCGGGGATTCATTTTATGGCATGGTGGTCTAAATTCAGTGGTCAAAGGAGCCCAAGGTCCTGAAGCACATGGATCAGTCCCTAAACCAAGGGTGAGCGGGAATCCTCTTGTGTGACATCTGCACCCTCTGCCTAGGTAAACCTCATTTTATGCCAACTTTGTACTTTGGACAAGTTCTTATTACTGCATTTATACTATACGGGACTAGTCTCTGTTTGCCTCCTCCTTTTTGTACCCTGAACTTCATGAGGGAGAAATAGTGCCTTCTTATCTCTGCATCCTCAAAGCTTGAGGATTAGTTAAATGCTCAATACAGAATTGGTAAAGGAATTAACCAAAGAATGTATGTTCTTTTTTAAAGATAAAAGAAAGATGACTCCTATCATAGCAGAATGATTTCCTGAACTCTAAGCTGGTAACCATATACTTGAAAAAGCCTGAAGTTATGTTTGCTACTATGGCAGAATACTGCAGCCAATTTCTTTATAGTCTGCCCATCTTCTCTTTTATACAGTTTTGGGAACACATGGATGTACATATGATATGTGGCCATATTCTCAGCTAGTGTACAGATATGTGCATACCCAGAGCAGACTTACCTTCTTTTTCTACAATCCCATCTGAATATTTTTGCATTAGTAAAATTATCTAGCATGCTCTGAAGCATAAAATGAAAAAAGGAGCTCAAATATATGATTATAATTCCCCCTCTTTTTTTTTTTTTTTTTTTTGCAAAATACATGTTCCAAAAGATTTGACTTTTGCTACTCACATCTAAGTAATATCAAAGTATTTATTGAAAGAGTGATTATTATTGGAGATTCTATTTGAAGAATAAGGCCCAAGCCTTCCCCTTTAGGAAATTCTGGAAATAGTAGTATCACAGATCCTAAAAAAAAATCATGTTCTCTAGACCCTGCCTCCATTATAACCAGTAGGGAACAATAACAGAGAATCACAGAGGTTTGTTTGACATTTGATTTGCATATGATACTGGTATCCAGGCACCACACTGAGGCAAAAGCAAATCTTACTAACAACGGAATGGATTCTCATTATTTTGGTAGAATGGGAGTTCAGAGTTAGAATTAATTTAAAATATATGAACATGCAAAAGTTGAAAACAAATGTCCACCAATAAATAGCACATAAGATAAAAATAGGATTTATGGTAGATTGAATTATTGGTCTGAATTAGATTACCTGTAGCAATATTATATATTCATGACCTTGCCATGCCCTTAAGATGGGTAAGGTAAAACTCCTCACTTCTTGATTATGAATTGGCCATCTAAATTGTATTGGCCAATGAGATGTTAGTATATGTGCTATGAGTAAAGACTTGAAAAGAGTTTGTATGATTAAACTGATCTATTTGTGCATTTGACATCACCATAGGAGTAAAATATCCTGGTATTTACTACCCCTCCATAAGGAACACCATTACCTCAGCTGATCTATAGACCTGAAGTCTGAAGTACAACTATCTCAGTCCATCCACAGATGCATGAGAGATAAATAAATGTTTATTTTTATATGTTGTGATATTTTTATGATTGTTACCAAGCAAAAGCTGACAAATACAAGGCTTACCCACATAATGGAATACTTTATAGCTATTAAATGAGACAGATAAAGAAAGATCCTTAAAATATACTGCTAAGTAAAAATAGCAAGGTGCATAGTAGTATGTATAATATGTTCTATTTGTGGTGAAGAAAAAGAACACATTTCTATACTTGTTTGGATAATTCTAGATCATCTCTAGAAGGATGCATAAAAGTTGTTAACTAAAATTGTCATCAGAGAAAAGCCCTGGTTCTTTGTAGGAAAGAGTAAGAGTGACCAACCATTAGTATGTAAGTACTTAGCAGTGCACTGTACTGGTGCACTCCCGCTGACTATCCATCCTGGATGGACAAAATTCTAGAAATAGCTTAGATGCCTCTCTCACAGATTTCAATATGGTCTGCACAGAAAGTGAAGTAATTTCAGGGTCCAAAGAGAATTGGGTTAATTGAGTTGATGAGGATCAGAGTGGGAAAATGAAGGCACAGAAACGAATCATGTGTTAAAAATGGTTTCATCCATATATTTTTAATAAGGTACCTCCCTTATGTTTTACTTCTCTGCATCTTCAGCACCATACCAAAACTCCTAAGGCCATTCCTAAATTTAACATCATTATAGTCCACAGTATATGGGTAATGGACTCTATAGCTTGGAATAAACATTTAGAAGAAAAAGGTTAGGTGAATAGCAACACTGGGCTATAAAAAAGAATTTTTTTCACAATGTGGGAAGTAGTGTGTATTTTTTCCCCAAATTTCACATAGTCCAAGAAACACTGTAAGGATAAGTGCATGTTGCCATGGAAACTAGATGTCATCATTAGCATCATCAACAGTTACTAAATGCCTGTTAGTGCTGTTCTGAGTTACTTCCTGCTTATGCTAGGAAAGAAAGATAAGTTGTTTGCTATGAAAGAATTTCTAATTTAAAGAATTTCTAGAATAGAACATGCTTGGTAAGGAAAGGTTGAAATTTATTATTCATTACTGATAAGTACTAGGAATACAGAGATTAATAAGACCTGGTTTCTATCCACAAAGAGTTCGGTCTGGTGTGAGGGACAGATCCATAAATAGATGATTATTAGAGAACATGGAAATGCAGTGATGGTGATGTACACAACCCCCAAAGCAATCAAATGTTGACACTAGAAGAAGTAATGCTTACTCAAAAATATCTGTTTATATATCCATTTCTTGTCTCATTATTTATCCTTAAACATGATCTAAATTTTATAATGGATAGGAGAGAAGACTCCCCATGTTCTCCCCCTTGGTTCCTCTATTGTCCCAAATTTTAACCTTCATCAGTGAGATCCCCGGTCAAAAGCAAACAGAGTTCCTACAAAAAGTGTGAATAATGGAATTGTGGTTTCTACAAGCTATAAAGTCAAAGAATGCATGCATAATTTAGATTCTACCAACTGCCAATGAGCTTATTTTTCAAAACTCAGGGTCTAAGGATCCAATGGTAGGCAGGGCACCTGGGATAGATAATGTAGTACCCAGGAGACTGATTAATCTATATTTCTTCTGTGTTGTCAGTAAACCTGATGATGCAGCTGCAGACTGCCTGTCTGGATCTGCAGTACTCTTGTTCTCTGGGGCCACACTTGTTGCCAACATTCCACTTGTTACTTCTTGTTGGACGTCCATGGCACAGCCAACTGCCTAACCTCCTACATACCATATGCACCACCCACCAAAGGCTTTCCTTTCCTCTCAGCCTTTTTCCTTCTCTCCTGCAGTAGAATATTCCCTCAAGCCCCTGCTCTGCTAGGAGAAAATTAGATCACTAATATTATAGTATAAAAGTAGGATTCTCTAGAGAAATAGAAACAAAAGGAGCCAGGCTACTCATATACAGGGGCTAAGAAAGCATGGCATCCTAATCAAATCTAGAGGGTCCTGAAGTTCTCATCTTTTTTTTTTTTTTTTTTGGTTGGTTTGGTTGGTTGGGGAGTTTTGTTGTTGTTGTTGTTGTTGCTTGTTTGTTTTGTTTTTTGGTACCAAGGATTGAACCCAGAGGTGTTTAACCACTGAGCCATATCCCAGTCCTGTTTTTTGCTTTTGTTTTTGTTGTTTGTTTGTTTGTTTGTGGGGGTTTTGTTTGGTTTGGTTTGAGACAGGATCTCACTAAGTTACTTAGGGCCTTGCTAAATTGCTGAGGCTGGCTTTGAACTTGCAATCCTCCTGTCTCAGCCTCCTGAGTCACTGGAATTATAGGAGTGTGCCACTGCACCCAGCAGAAAGTGTTAAAGGAGCTTTAATCCTAAATGGACCAGGGCCTTCTGGAGCACCAACACTTATCTCCCTCCTGTGCAACATCATAATAATGTTGAAAGGGATGATAACAATCGCTCTCAGTTTCATAAAGAGAAAGAATAGTTGAAGAGAGACACCTAGTTCACAAATTGCCTGGAGTGAGTTTAGGGACAAAAGCATTATTGATGTGTCTGAGGAATTGCTTGCATGTCAGCCTCTGCAGTCAGTATTGTGCTTCATAAGTGTTAGTGTAATTTCCTTAATCCAGCTTCTCTGTACTTGTCTCTCTCCCTAAGGTTTATATACATGATGGAAATACCCTTTCCCAAATAATATTGTTTTGTAACACATCTCCCCCAATCCACTGTCCTACCTTTCTTTGACACCAGCATGTTGTACTTATCCTCAGGGCCTCTGCCAGACAATTCTTGCAACTTTATTTGAATATGAACATTGCTACCTGTACACCAAGAATCTTCAGTTTCCAGGCTACCATGTAGGAAAGGGACACCCAAGCAGTGCCTGGTAATGCACCTAACTTAGGGAGATGGTGCTCCATGTCCAAGAAGGCCAAAGAAACTACAGTTCACAGGTAAGAGACTTGTAGAGCACTGTGCTAAAGCAAAAAAGAACTCCAGTGATCTGGAGAAAGTTCTACCAAGTATTCATCTGAGTACTGATAGGCATGTGAATATGTGAAGACTGCCCACAGCCCGGAAAAGAATCATAAGAAAGGATTAAGGGAATAATTCATCATATTAACAGGCTATAAAAGAAAAATCATATCAACAAGAGATAATGGGGTGGGGGGAGAAATTACAAAAGAGCATAAGGAAACTTTGGGGATTGATAGTTCATTATCTTAACTATGTGTTTTCATAGGTGTATATTCAAGTCAAACTTAGTAAATTAGATGCTTTAAATATGGGTATTTTATGTCAATTATATTTCAATAAAGTTATTTTTAAAAAGGATAATTGACCATAGTAAGAATAACAATTTTCACCAAAATAGACTTGTAGACCAATGGTACAGAATAGAGGATAAAGAGACTAACACATATAATCACAGTTATCTTAAAGGTACATTGAAGAAAAGACAGCCTCTTTAACAAATGGTGCTGAGAAAACTGGAAATCCATATACAACAAAATGAAATTAAACCCCTATCTCTCACCATGCACAAAACTCAACTCAAAGTGGATCAATGACCTAGGTATTAGACCAGAGACACTACGCCTATTAGAAGAAAAAGTAAGCCTTAATCTCCAACATGTTGGATTAGGCCCCAACTTCCTTAATAAGACTCCTATAGTGCAAGAATTAATATCAAGAATCAATAAATGGGATAGATTCAAACTAAAAAACTTCTCAGCAAAAAAAAAAAAAAAAACAATCAGTGAGGTGAATAGAGAGCCTACTAATTGCAAACAAATTTTTACCACATGCACATCAGATAGAGCACTAATCACTAGAATATGTAAAGAACTAAAAAATCTTAACACTAAAAAAAACAAGTAACCCAATCAATAAATGGGCCAAGGAACTGAACAGAAACTTCTCAGAAGAAGATATACAATCAATCAACAAATACATGAAAAAATGTTCAACATCTCTGGCAATCAGAGAAATGCAAATCAAAACTACTCTAAGATATCATTTCACTCCAGTCAGAATGGCAGCTATTAAGAACACAAACAACAATAAATGTTGGAGAGGATATGGGGAAAAAGGCACACTCATACATTGCTGGTGGGACTGCAAAATGGTGCAGCCAATATGGAAAGCAGTGTGGAGATTCTTTGGAAAACTTGGAATGGAACCACCTTATGACACAGCTATCCCACTCCTCGGTCTATACCCAAAGGAATTAAAAACAGCATACCACAGGGACACAGCCACATCAATGTTTATAGCAGCACAATTCACAATAGCTAAACTGTAGAACAAAACTAGATGCCCTTCAGTAGATGAATGGATAAAGAAAATGTGGTATATATACACAATGGAATATTACTCAGCAATAAAAGAGAATAAAATAATGGCATTCGCAGGTAAATGGATGAAGTTGGAGAATATAATGCTAAGTGAAGTTAGCCAATCCCAAAAATCCAAATGCTGAATGTTTTCTCTGATATAAGGAGGCTGATTCACAGTGGGGTTGGGACAGGGAGCATAGGAGGATTAGAGGAACACTAGAAAGGCCAATGGGGAGGGAAGGGAAGGGAGGGGGCAAAAGGGTAAAAAAAAAAGATGGTAGAATGAGATAGATATCATTATCCTAAGTGTATGTATGAAGACACGAATGGTGTGAATATACTTTGTATACAACCAGAGATATGTAAAAATGTGCTCTATAAGTGTAATATGAATTGGAATGCATTCTGCTGTCATATATAACAACTTAGAATAAAAAATAAATTTTAAAAAGAATAACAATTTTTGTGGATTTATAGCATATGTAAAATAAATATGAAACCTATGATATAAAGTAGATGACAATAGCAGCACAGAGGAAAGTAAAGGAAGTAAATATACTATTATTATATTTTCATACTATTATGGCTTGGATGTTTCCCCCCAAAGCATATGTTGGAGATTTAATTCCCAATGCAACAGTGTTGGGAGATGGGGCTTAAGGGGAGGTATTTAGATCACAAGGGCTCCACTTTCATGAAAGAACTAATGCTGACTATAAAAAGACTTGAGGGGCTGAGGTTGTAGTTTGGTGCTAGACACTTGCTTAGCACGTGTGAGGCACTGGGTTTGATCCTTAGCACCACATAAAAAGAAATAAATAAAATAAAGGTTTGTGTCCAATTACAACTAATATATATATATATATACATACATATATATATATATATATATTTTTTTTTTTTTTTTTTTTTTTAAGAAAGAAAAAAGACTTAAAAATACAAGTTCTATCCGGGTGCTGTGGCGCATGCCTGTAATCCCAGCACTTGGGAGTCTGATGCAGGAGGATTGCGAATTCAAAGCCAGCCTCAGCAATGGCGAGGCACTTAGCAACTCAGTGAGACCCTATCTCTAATGAAATACAAAAAAGGGCTGAGGATGTGGCCCAGTGGTTGAGTGCCCCTGAGTTCAATCGCCTGTACAAAAAATAAATAAAAATACAAGTTCTATCTCTTACTCCCGCCGCCATCTTCTAGCCTTCTTTCATGGAGAGACACAACAAGGAGGTCCTCACCTGATGCCAATGAGAACTTTCCAGCCTCGAGAACTGTGAGGAATAAATGTCTTTTCTTTATAAATTACCAGTCTTTGGTATTCTGTTATAGCAACAATAATAGACTAAAACACAAACAATATGTGAAATGGCACAATATTTGAAAATAGGCTGTGAAAAGTTTAAAAAATACATTGTATTTTAGTAATCACTTTAAAAGAAGTGCTATAAGCCTAGTGAAATAAAAAGAAATTAGGGGGAAAAAAATACTCAATTCAAATTAAGTCAGGAAGAGAAAAAAGGGAAAAGTACAATTAAAACAAACAAATAACAAGATGGTACATTTAAACTTAGCCATATATATAATTGTACTAAATATAAATGGCTTAAATAATTTAAAAGTAGAGATTGCCAGATTGAGTTTTTTAAAAGACTCAACTATGTACTGTCTACAAGAAGAAACTCACTTTAAATATAAAGACACAGAGGGTAAAATAAAAAGAAGCAGGACAGTGGTAGAATGTTTGCCTAGCATGCATGAGACCCTGGGTTCACTCTCCACCACTGCAAAAAAATAAAAATAAAAAGGAGAAAAAAGGCATTACATGCAAATGCAAATCAAAATTATAGAACATAAGTGCCTCTATTAACATCAGATTAAGTAGATTTTAGAACAAGGATTATTACCTAGGATAAAAAGGAACACTTCTTAATGATAAAGAGGTCTTATGGTGCAAACCTATAACTCCAGCTACTCAGGAGACTGAAGCAGGAGAATCGAAAGTTTGAGGCCTGGGCTGGGGTTGTAGCTCAGTGGTAGAGCACTTGCCTAGCACACATGTAGCTCTGGGTTTGATCCTCAGCACCACATAAAAATAAATAAATAAAATAAAGGTACTGTGTCCAATGTCCATCTACAACTACAAATATTTAGAAAACATGAAAGAAAGAAAGGAAAAGAAAATCTGAGGCCAATCTCTGTCCTCAAAATAAAATTGAAAAGGGCTGGGGATGTAGCTCAGTGTAGGGTTCTTGCTAAGCATGCATGAGGCCCTGGATTCAACACCAAGTATTGAAAAAGACTTTTTGAGTATACATTCATTTAATTACAGAACCTAATAATACATAGGTGAAGAGAAATAGGAAGCCCACAAACATTAGAGCTCAAACAATTCTTTTTTGGTAAGTGGTAGCATAAGTAGAGGAAAATAAATATAGAAGATTCAAGCAACACCATTGTCGGGTCTGGTGGCACACACCTGTAATTCCAGCAAATCAGGTGGCTGAAGCAGGAGGATTGTAAGTTTGAGACCAGCCTCAGCAACTTAGTGAAACCCTGTTCAAAATAAAAAATAAAAAGGGCTTGAGATATGGCTCAGTGGTAGAGCACCCCTGCGTTCAATCCCCAGAAACACAAACAAAAAACAAAACCAATTTTCTACCAATTTGACTTGATTGATTCTATACAACAGCCAATTAAACCTAAAGCAAGCAGAAGCAAAGAAATAATACACAAAAGTACAGAAATCAATGAAATGGAAAACAGGAAAACAATATAGAAAACCAATAAAACCAAAAGCTGTTTCTTTCAAGTTTAATAAAATCAGCAGGCCTCTAACCTCACTTAAGAAGGAAAACAATTACACAACGTACAAATATCAGGGATGAAAGAGGAGACATTGCTATAGATCCCAGAGACATAATAAGAAAACATTATGAATAACTTTATGCTAATAAATTTAATAACTTACATGGAATGGATGAATTCCTTTAAAAACTAACACTGCCAAAGCTCATTTAAGAAGTTGGAAACCTTAATATTCTTGCATCCATTATTAAATATGTAACTACAAACTTTTCCACAGAAAAATTTCTAGGCCCAAATGCCCATAAGGAGAAAGCTATGAAGCATTTAAAAAAGAAATAATGCCAACCCTAAACAAATTTTCAGAGAAAATAGAATATGAAAGAACACTTCCCAACTGATTTTATCAGGCCATCATTAACCTGATAGTAAGTGCAGATAACAATATTGACTAAAAAATGTATGTCATTATCGCTCATGAACATAGAGGCAAAAATCCTTAAAAATATGTCAACAAACAAGTCTGACAATACACAAAAAGAATCACCAAGAAGTTTATCCTGGAATCCAAGGGTTGTTTGACATTTGACAATCTGTACATATAAAAAGTAAACCATGAATCTTATAGTTGAAAAAATAAAAACAAAATACCCCCAAGCTTTTGATAAAATTCATCAGCCATTCATGATTTTAAAAACTTTCAACAAACTAAGAATTGAATGGACTTTTCTCAACCTAATTAAACGCACCCATGAAAAACACACAGCTAACATCACTTACAGATAAAATACCGAATTCTTTCCCCCTCACGTCAGAAAGGATATTTGCTCTTTCTGCCTTATTTAATGCTTGTACTAGAAATTCTAACTAAAATGATAAAGGGGAAAAAAGAAAATGTACACATTGTTGAAAGGAAGAAGAAAAACTGTCTTTATCTGAAGACGGCATGACTTTGTGAAAAATTCTATGGAATCTTTTTAAAATAAAATTATATGTGGAATCCCAGAGACTTGGGAAGCTGAGGCAGGAGAATCACAATTTCAAGGCCAGCTTAGACAACTTAGGGAGAACCTGTCTCAAAGTAAAAAAACAAAAGGGGTGGGGGATGTAGCTCAGTGGTAGAGTACCCTTGGGTTCAATCCCCTATACTGCAGAAAATAAAATAAAGCTAACTGAAATAAAAGTGAATTTAGCAAGGTCTCAGAATAGAAGTCCAAGAAAGATAAATGGACTGGGTTCTAGACAGTGAAACCAAAAAGCAAAAGCACTATTGAAAAAAAAAAAATTAAACTATAAGTTCTAAAAACTGGAAAAATTGGTGAAATCTTAAATGCTGAAAGAAAAGGACAATGTGTAATAAGTAAGATGAGGCTAAGAAGACAAGTGGGGATCTTTGAACAATGGAACATTGGAGAGTGCATCAGAGAATTAAATCTGGGGAGGGACTTGATTGAGCTCATGCTGACTGAAATGTGAAAAGAGAAATAGAAGCAATCAAATCTAATTTGGAATGAACTCTCAGGAGGCCTTTGCAATCATTTGGGCAAAAAAGATGATAGCTTAGTCTCAAGCAAAGGAGAAAGAAAAGCGAGCCATAGTCAAGACACAGTTGAGAGACAGAATCAATATAATTGATTATTGACAAATGTGGAAAAGAAGGGAATGGAGAGGGGCAGACCAGGGCTGCTTCCAGATTTCAGACTGCAGCAGTGAATAGTGGTGCCCTGCAGTGCAGCAGCTGTGCTGGCTTAAGTCTCTGAGACACAAAATACCCCAGGGAAAGAGCAGGTGTCATATTCAGCCACAACCATGAAGTGGCATGCTGTCCAGAGTGGCGGCATGCCTGGGTCAGTTCACCCTGGAATGTGGCACTTACTGGGCCCTCCACTCCGCCCTGGACACCAGCACACTGTTCATTTGCAGCATTCATTTCCCTTGATCACTTACCCAGACATTTCCTGGGCCACAAAATAATCCTCAAATTAGGCAATCAACATAGTAGAGGAGGTTGAGGTGTCAGAGACCTCTGAGCCATAATCATTTTCCCTTTTCCTATGTTCTCTCAGCATCTCTTTAGCTCTCTTTTTAAGTTTACAAGCACAAGAAGGGTAATCATCCTTTTCTTAACTTAACCCTTCACGCTTTAGCTATCTCAATTCTCCTGGGGAACCCACCACCTATCAGCTTCTTTTATGAAACTTGAGCAGGTCAAGCTGAAACTAGCCCCCTTTCCTATGTAGTAAAATATAGCCACCTTTTCAGGACTCTGGATCTACCAAATACAAAAAGCCAAGGGCAAGAGTGGTATTGTCATTTCATTCATGTCACAGGAGGGATCTGCTATCTCAGGTTCATGGGAGCTTTCTGGTCCCTTTTCACTGGCTCAACAAAGATTTAAAATCATCTGCTCCAGTCCAGTTTCTATGTTCCACACTGGGGAAACAATTCCAAATAAAAGTAAAGGGTTCCTGGCCTTGTACATCTTACATTTCTATAGAGAGGAGAGCTAATAAGTAAACAAATAAATATGCAACATAATACACTGTATAAAACTTTGAATAAAATAAACAGAATGAAGAAATAAAAGTCAAAAAAGTGTCTGCTGGGTGCAGTGACACACACCTATAATCCTAGCTGCTTGGGAGGCTAAAGCAGGAGGATCACAGGTTCTAGACCAACCTACGCGAGTTAGTAAGAGATTGTCTCAAAATAAAATTTAAAAAAGAGCTGGAGATGTAGGTCAGTGGCAGAGTGCTTGCCTAGCAAGTGTGAAGTCCTGGGTTCAATCCCCAGTACTGGGGAAAAAAGAAGAAAAGAAAGAAATGAAAAGCATTTCAGAGGAAGTGACATTTAGGTGAGAATGAGCCTGCTTTATGTACACTACAAGTGATCCAATAAAAGTATATTTCAAGATCTGTGTTATTAGGGTACTATTGAAGCTAGAATCTGACAGGCAGTCAATATAAACAGGTAAATCAAGTCAGGCAGGATCAAGAAAGCCAATTTTGAGTGAGTACAGGGAAGTTGGAGGCTGTCCCCTGAGGGTTTGAAATGTTAATTCCTTCAGAGCCCTTCATCCAACCTTATCAAAGAACCTGCTCCTTCCCCAACCTGTTGCCAAGGTAACCAGTCCCAGGAACTGCCCCTCCAGGCAGGGAGCTATAAAGTGATTAATTAATGTGCCCAGGGCTGCACCATCCTTCCCTTCCCCCTTCAACCCATCAGCTTCTCAACTTTTGGCCATCCCACCCAGCATTTGAGCATTCCAGGGCCTTGCCTCGTCACATAAGCTGCCAGCCAGAGGGAGAGAGATAAGGGGAAGAGGGCAGGACAACAAAGGAAGATAGGACATATAAAAAGGGAGACCTGCCTCGTTTCTTGGGATACCAGGATACCAGCAATGCCCCCCTTTTCCCTCCCATGGGAGAAGTCTATGTTACCCTGCTTTATATGCTTGCCTCAGCATGCTTCTCTAATGTTCAAACTTCAACATTTGGGGGAGCAGAACTCATCACCTGCAACTGGTGGTATCACTATGTGGGGGTCAGTGGTGGTTATGTGAGGGCATAAAGTTGTGCAAGAAAAGATAAAATTTCGAAAAACTACAAATGTGATTCTTTTTCAGAAACATGACTCTCTCCCTAGTAAACCCAAAGTATCCTGGAAAAGGAGATGCAGACTTCGTTGGGACTTTTGAGGAAGAAATGAAAAGAGCAGGAATGAAAAGAGCAGGAATCCAAGAAAATGGCACAGTTGAGAAAGAAAGGAGTCTCTAAAAAGTTTTTAACTCTCAGTAACTATTGATATAGTGCTAGAACCGATGGACTGTATCATAGTCTCCCTTTCCTGATCTAAGGGATTGTAGGACAGGAAGAGAGAAGTTTGAGGTGGCATATCCTCAACTATATCCAGTTTCCTGAAATGAGGTGAATACGCTAAAGGGGAAGACAGGAGACTGAGGACCTTGCTCTATTGTATTCTGGGAGGAAAATTCTTGGTAGGGCAGCCCTGAGTTGACATATGAAGAGGGCTTGGGCCCTAGCAAGACTTAGATCATTGCTTCTCAAAACACCTGTGTACCAGATTCGTTTTGTTTTGTTTTCTAATCATTGTTTGTTTGAGGGTCTCCCTCCCCCCTCCCCCCAACATTTTCATTGTTTTCAGCCCTGGTACTTTAATAAAATACACTAAAAATAAGTCAATAGGAAAAGGAAATGAAAAATAAATAAGACAGGAAATACAAGCCCAAGATTTTATTAGATTCAACAGACAGAAACTACTACTAAATTGCTTTAAAAGTTTGATTCAACCAGACTGTTAGAAGAGGAAAACATCAGCTCAGGCTTCAAGCTCTGCTTTTAGAATGCACGGGATGCCTGCCCCTTCAATGGACCCACAAGATGCCTGCCCCTTAAGTGGTGGCTTTCTAGTGTCCAGATATTTTGATTGGCTAAGCAACTAATTTGTGTGTGTCATCATCAAAAAGTGTTTATGAAAACATTGGGTGGAACCTCAGGGCTGTGAGAAATAGAAAATCCCAGTGGTCCATTTTCAGAATACAGTATTTCTCTGTAAAATGGCTTGGGATGTAAAACAAGCCAACTGGAGGAGAGGGCAGAATGGAAAGTTACAAGCAGTTAACACTGGAGTGTAAAAAACTCACAGCCCTTTGACACACAGGAGGTGAGAAGGAAGGGGGAACCCACCAGACTAACAGAGATAAACTGTGTAGGTGCCAGAAAGCATTCAACCCAGAGGGACTTTCCCGCCACAAGGGAACAAAGGGAGGTGGGGACGATTAAAGATATATTTCTCTAAATAACTTAACAGCAGACAATAAATCCTAGGTGATTGTGCACCCCATAGCGCTCCGCCAATGAGGAATGGGGGCAGGGGAGGAATCTCCCGTCCTCCTCCCCCCCCCCCCCCCCCCAGCCAAGATAAAACACTGGTTGTACTCAAACTAGGGGTCCTGAACACCAGCCACCTGATCTTGCAAGACCATCATTAAAGTAAAGCCGCCCTTTTTGCTGTTCCTTGTATCTCAGTCCATTCTTTGAACTTGGACAGATGTGTGTGTTTCTCAAGTGAGACCACGAAGGGACAAGAAGGCGGATAACAGTCCCAAGGACAGTGGATTGCTTTTCACACTGGGAAGAGCCCTGCATTCCTGCAGCCTCCCTAGACTACCCTGTGAGACTGTCATTAGCAGATACCTTTGGTAACCTTCAGTAGAATCCTAACAATGATCCTGCATATGATCACTTGGCCACACCGCAGAGCCAGTAGCAAGGACTGTATTTTATTATTTTATTCCTGGTAGCATATGGGCTTTTTAGCCTGAAGCATGAGGAAGTAAGTAAGAAAAACATGTAATAGTATGGTGAAAATTTTCAAGTCTCCTGGGCCTACAACTAGACCTGGTTCAATTCAATAGTGTTGGACAAGATTCAGGCTGGCAGGCCATACCCCCAGGCACCTTCCCAGAAGTGCCCAACTCTCCGAGAATTCACCTTTGTCAGGCTCTGAGTCCCCACCCTTCCTGATCCCGGGAATACTCACCTCTCACGGGAATTCAACCCAGGGCGGGCTCTCCCTTTCTGAGGCAATCCGGACCATACAAGTCACGCTCCCACCCCTCTGTACTTAAGCCCCGGCTTGTCCAGAACTCCCTCTCTTTTCTTTTCACCGTCATCTTCTCACCAGCTCTCCCCTTCCCCGTTCCCCTTTCCCTTTTCCCCTTCCCCCCCCTTCCTCCCCTTCCCTTAATAAACCTCCCTTTTTCTACAAGGCAGTCCCGGTGTGGTTCTTGCCCTTCAAATAGTATTTTAGATTTAGCACTGTTAGTTTTGAGGAAAGTAGAGAGAAAAAAATGAAGAGGGCAGACTGGTGTGAGGAAATCCTGCCTAAAGCTAACCATTGTTTACCCCTTTCAGCCTGGCTGCCTGCCCTTGCTTCCTTCTTTCTGAGCCACAGATACCAACTTCTGGATTTTTCTACCAATTTACAGCTGCAACCACTTGGATTTTCCATGTCCACAAAGCTTGTATGTAGAGGAGGACACAGCTGCCCCAGTTGTCCCCTTCTATTTACTCGCAACGCAAACATGAGCAGCAGATCCTTTGTGAATTCAGGAAGCAACAAAGATAAGGCAGACACAGATACTGGACTTTGGCCTTGTTCCCCGTTGAAGATTAATGGGCTCTAGCCCTCAATTAGAATAAGATTCACTTGAGATTTGCCCTGCCTTCCACTTTCCTCTGATTGAGCCTCCCTTCCATCTGTAAAAAGTAACCATGTCCAAAGAGCCAATCAAGACAATGCAGTAGTGTCCCTTTTGTCCTAAATGGACTTTTTACATATCTGAGGTCTTGTAGACTAGGTAATTACCAACCAAATAGGCCACTAACAAGTCCAGAATTTAGTGTCTTTGGACTTATCATCACTGTCTAAACAGAGAGCTACTTCCTAGGCATTTTGGACAGGATGACCTAAAGTCTAGAGGAACCTCCTTTGCTTTATTTAATTAATAAATTTGTTTGTTTTTACAGTGCTGGGGAATCAAACCCAGAGCCTCACACATGTCAAGCAAGGACTCTGCCAATAATACACTCTCAGACCCACCTCTCCCCACCTCCCCTACTTTAAACTGCCATCCAGAGGCCTTTACAAAAATAAATTGTGCTCAAGAACTTAGGCTACAAATAAGTTTTAAATGACTCACCACATCAAGCAAGAAGTTCACCCTCAAAAATCTGCCCTTTGTGAATCCCAGCTGCTTGGGAGGCTGAGGCAGAAGGATAGCAAGTTTGAAACCAGCTTCAACAATTTAGCAAAGCTATAAGCAACTTAGCAAGACCCTGTCTCAAAATAAAAAATAAAAAGTACTGGGGATGTGGATTAAGCCCTTCTAGGTTCAATCCCCAATTCGAAAAAAGAAAATAAATCTGCCCTTTGTAACCAAGCATATTGACACAAACCTGTAATATCAGCAACTCAAGAGACTAAGACAAGAAGATCATCAATTTCAAGCCCAGCCTGAGAAATTTAGCAAGACCCTGTCTCAAAATAAAAAGTAAAAAGGGCTGGGGATGTACTCAGCAGTAGAGTGCCCCTAGATTCAATCCCCCATACTGACTGTGGTGTGAGGGGGGCGGGGGGGGAGCCATTCTGCCGTCTTCATTTGAACTAGTAATTGGCTGATTAAATTAAAAGTCATTAGTGTTTGAGGAAGAGAAAGAAATGATAGAAACTTGACAAGTACATTTGTTCAGCGCAAAGACTCATAAAATATTAGGGAAAAATGATTCAAAATGCCTTCCAGCTCAACTATAATAGTATGTCATACTTTGGACAAGTTACTTTGTTACCGTAATTTGTTTCCTCACATCACAGATCAATTCCACCCAGTTCATGTGCTAGACCCAGTTTTGGCCCCACCCCCTTGGCTGGTTGCCAAAGCAAGAGCCACTATTGGTGCTTCTCCTCACACGCAGCTCTGGGAGCTCTTTCAGCAGCTTCCCTCAGGAGCAATGTTGGTCTTCCTTCCACTTAGCTACTATCATACATGCTCCCAGCAGGAGCCACAGCAAAAGCAGCAGCAGCCCCAAGTTCTACTCAAACTAACTAAGGTTGTCTTCTCCAACAGCTGCCCAGAGGGGCCCCGTAACACTCAGGAAGTCAGGGGAATTTAAAAACAACTAGGTGGATTTGGGCCAGTGTGAAACAGGAAATAAGAAGACATCAACAGGGCTGGGGTTGTGGCTCAGGGGCAAAGCGCTCGCCTCGCACGTGCGCGGCCCGGGTTCGATCCTCAGCACCACGTAAACATAAATGCATTGCATTGTGTACAACTAAAGTAAATAAATAAATATTTAAAAAAAAAAAAAAGAAGAAGAAGACATCAACAAATAAATTACTTACTCTCCCAACCTCCCAAGCCTAACAGTCTGTTCTGGAACATAGGAATGAATCTATACTGCCTCTCAGGAGATGTCCTGCTGAAGACAGAATTAAAGACAGTCAGAATAGATAGGTAAATTGGGTCTGGGAAATTGGAGCCCACCCCTGAGGAATTGAAATGTTAATGCCTTCAGAGTCCTTCCTCCACCCTTATCAAGATAATATGCCCCTGCTCCAACCTGTTGCTAAGGTAACCTGTCCCAGGAATTGTTTCTCCTCGAAGGGAGTTGTAAAAGTTGTTAATTAATGTGCCCTGGGCCCCCTTCCTGCTCTGATCACTCCACCTTGGCCCCTTCTGTCTCTGCTTCTCACCTTTGGGCATCCCACCTGGCCTAGTCACCATATGCAGGAAGGAGAGAGATAAGGAGGAAGAGAGCAAGAGAACAAAGGAAATTTAGGCTGTGTAAAAGAGGCAGAACATGCTCACTTCTTGGGATACCAGGATACCAGCTATGGCCCTCTTCTCCCTCCTGGGAGAAGTCTGTATTACCTCTCTGCTTTATATGCTTGCCTTGGTGTGCTTCTCTAATGTTATACTTCAGTATGTGAGGAAGCAGGACTCACTGATAACCAGCAGTATCACCACCTGATAATATACAACCTTATATTTTCTTCCTTCTCCTCCCTGCTTTGCTTCCCTTTCTTCTCTTATTCTTACTACACTGGAACTCCACTAGGGATCCTTTGTCTAGCCTATGTAAGGCCTCAGGTTCAATTCCTAGTATTAAAAAAATAAATAAATAAGTAAAATGAGACCAAAAACAAAATACAAAAACATAGAAGGATCCATTTAAATGGTAGAAGGAAAATAAGACTGGTACTGAAGATCAAAGGATGAGTTAAGTGGCTATGAATGATCAACAGATCTAGTAAGGGCTAAAAAGCCCAAATTGTTAGCACAGAATCTCAACAAAAAAGTTTGGGTGGGGTGATAAAAGTAGGAAAGTGACAGTGTTTATTGAAAAGTTAACAGGAGCCTCTCATTCATTGATGGTGGGGAGGAGAAATGGTACAGTCACTTTGGAAGACAGTTTGCCTATTTCTTATAACACTAAACTTACCACAAAATCCAGCAATCAGTCTCCTTGATACTTACCCAAATGAAGTGAAAATTCATGTTCACAAGAAGCCTGAATGTGTATAGTTTTATTTATAATTGTCAAAACTTGGAGGTAATCAGAATGTCCTTCAGTAGGTGAATGGATAAACTCTGGTATATCCAGACAATGGAAAATTATTCAGTGCTAAAAAATAAATAAATAAATAAGCAATCAAGGCATGAGAAGACATGAAGGCATGGTGGCACAGGCCTGTGATCCCAGTGAGTCAGGAAGCTGATGCAGGAGGATCTCAAATTCAAGGCCAGGCTCTGCAACTTAGTGAGACCATGTCTCAAAATGAAATAAATGAGCTGGGGATGTAGTTTAGGGGTATAGCACACCTAGGTTCAATACCCAGTGTGCCCCCCACACACACAAAAGAAGAGACACAGAAGAATGTTTTCTAAATAAACTACTTATTTTAGAATATTAGATTTACAGAGAAGTTGCAAACATAGTATAGAATTTCAATATATTTCACACACAATTCCCCGTTGTTAACATTCTTATATTAGCATGGTATATCTGTAACAATAAATGAATCAATGTTGACAAATTATTAACTAAAGTCCATAATTTATTCAGATTTTCTTAGTTTGTACTTAATGTCCTTTTTCTATTTTGAAATTTCATCCACATACCACATTACACTTAATAGTCATTCATTTGGCTCCTCTTGACTATGACACGTTCTCAGAATTTCCTTGCTTTTGATGACACTGACAATTTTGGGGAGGTATTTCGTAGGATGTCTCTCTATTAGGAATATCTGATGTTTTATCTCATGATTAGACTGGGTTATGGGTTGGTTTCAGAGGTCTCAGTCCATAGACAGCCAACTCCATTGCTCTGGACCTTGAGTTGGGGCAGAACATCATGGTGGAGGATGTGGAGTAGAAAGCAGTTCAGGACATAGCCATCAGGAAGGAGAGAGAGACAGACAGACAGAAGAGAGAGACAGAACGCTATGCCACAGCCACAGAGAGGAATCTTGCATGCATATTACTAAGTAAAAGAAGCTAATCTCAAAAATACTGTATAACTCTAACTATATGAGACATTCTGAAAAAGGTAAAAATATGGAGATAGTAAAAAAATCAGTGGCTTCCAGGGACTGGCAGGTAAAAGGGAATAAATAAGAAGAGCACAGAAGACTTTAAAGGCGATAAAAATACTCTGGGGCTGGGGTTGTGGCTCAGTGGCAGAGCGCTCGCCTTGCACATGAGTGGCCCGGGTTCTATCCTTAGCACCACATAAACATAAATACATTCCATTGCATACAACTAAAGTAAATAAATAAATATTTATAAAAATACTCTGTATGATACTATAATAATAAATACATGTTATTATACATTTGCCAAAAGTCATAGAATGTATAACACCAACAATGAACCCAAATGTAAGCTATAATCAATGTAGTTTCATTGATTGTAACAATGTACCACTCAGGTACATATTTTGAAGTGGGGGAAGCTGTATGCATGTGGAAGCCGGAATGTATTATTTGAAAATTTGTGTGCTTTCTCCTCAATTTTGCTGTGAATCTCAAACGTTCTAAAAGATAGACTAGGGGCTGGGATTGTGGCTCAGCAGTAGAGCGCTCACCTAGCACGTGGGCAACCCGGGTTCGAGCCTCAGCACCACGTACAAATAAAACTCATTGAATAAAACGCATTGTGTACAACTAAAGCAAATAAATAAAAATATTTTTTAAAAAAGATAGACTATTTTTTAAAGTAAATTGGAGATGATAAGATGGAGTTTGCAAGCATACATGGAATTATAAGAAATTTCAGTATGAAATGTTGGAAACCTCTCAGTTTATCTATATGATACTTGAATATGCATAAAGAAACAGTAGAAGGAAACAAAAATGAGTGACAAAGATTATGTGTGGGAAACTGAAAAGAAGTGAATGAGAATACTGGAGGAAGGGAGTGGGAAAAGGACTGTTCACTGTAAGTCTTTTTGTTTCTAAACTATTAATTACTCAAAAATTAAATAAAACTTTTACTACATACCAGACTCTGTGTGTGTGTGTGTGTGTGTGTGTGTGTGTGTGTGTGTTTGGGGATTGAACCCAGGGCCTCCCATATGGTAGGCAAGTATGCTATGCTACCACTGAGCTACATCCCCAAACCCCAGTTACATTTCTTGATTTCTTGAGGCAGGCAGGCAGCCCTGCAGGGAACCAAAACTGACATAAAGCCTTGTAAATCTGAGATTATTACCTGAAAATCACAGACAACTTTGAGAGCTGATAAAATTGACCTCGTAAATGCCAAAAGTCTTGTGGAAAAAAAAATGACAGAATGGACAGTTAACATAATTGCTGGAATCCCAGGGAGCTGGTGGGTAGAATGAATGGGAAAAGTACTAAGGCACTGCTAATAAAGTAGAAGAAGAGAAAGCATTTTTATTAATTCAAGGAGCCAAGTTTAGTTGACCCTCTTTTAAAAATGCATATCAATTTCACTATGAAATTATTTAATTGACCAACTCATATTGACAAGGGATTGAAATTAACCACTGGAACTTGATTATAAAGATTATTATTAAATCAATTAAATTTTATTGTCCTCAAGCCACTGAATTTGGATGCAGTTCCATGGCCTGTCATCCTCTTATTTTTTAATTCACCATAGCTGACTTTCAGGATTTCCTTCTCAGTAAGAAGAAGTAGCCCAACGAATGCCTCCCACTGAACACAGAAAGGCTTCCATAGTGAAAAACCTGCTCATTAATATTGTTACTATAACAAAACAATGAGATTATAAAAACTAGCACAATCAAATTCACCACACAAACAAAAATAAACAAGAAAAATTCCAGCTCGTCCTCTAAAATGGTTCTAATAAAGAGATGAGCCACTACAATACCCTCAAGAACACACAAAAAGACATTCTGTTTTAAAAATTAAAATTAAATATTAACCTCATACAAAACAGTCTGCAATCCTTATTGCCAAATACTAATAATTATTGGAGTTCTTCATCAAAATAGCAGTCGAAGTTAGTAAATTTAGATGCAGAGCCATATTAACTCTATTTTAAGCCGACCATATTTATTCGCATATTTTTTCCTCTCCTTTTCTCTTCCCTCAATCCTCTGAGGGATTTTCCTCTAATGAATTATAGTAACCTTGACACTTGGATAAAGAAAGTATTAGAATTACATTCTAAATTGTTTAATTATTTGTCTTATTTACAGTTTTACTGTTTGAAGGGAGTAAAATCAAACCTTTTCTGAGCAGGATTCATATTATTAATGACATTTGTCCATTTTTTAAGTGATAGCATGTAACAAAAATTCTCTTTTGTTTTTGACACAATTAAAACATAAGACAAGGGGCTATTTTCTGTGAAATGTCAGTTAGCTCTTTGAGTCTGAGAGAGTTACTGGTGTAGATAAATATTCTTAATGCCTACACCCAGGTATAATCCTATTACATCTACATGTTTATGTTTCCTTTGGATTTCTATTATCTACAAGTGGCTTTTGCTGATAGCTGTGAAGCCAGCTTACTTTAGAGAAAATCCTGTTCCATTGTTACTTGTACTTAGTTCTAGAAACAATAATTACGTAATACCTAATATTATTTGTTAGTAATAAATTATTTGAATACAGATGTAGAACTTAAAAATAGTATGTCATGCTACCATACATACTCTATTTCAAAATTTCTAACTAAATGTCAAATCCGGTGTATCAGGCAGTGAGTTTCACAGCAGAGATTTTGTTCACAATTGTATTTTCAAGTCTCAGTTCCATGAGACTTGACACAAAATGCTCAGGAATTTTTGATGAATGAATAAGTGTATGTATTTATAACAGAAAACTTGGTCAATGTGTTAGATAAAATCCGGCTGTTAGGCCATACCCCCAGGTGCCTTCCTGGAAGTGCCCACCTCTCTCGAGAATCCACATTTGGTGGGCTTTGAGTCCCCACCCTTCCTGATCCTGGGAATGCTCGCCTCTCTCGGGAATTCACCCTAGGGCGGGCTCTCCCTTTCTGAGCCAATCCCGACCATACAAGTCACGCTTCAGCCCCTCTGTACTTAAGCCCCTGTCAGCCCAGAAACGTTCTCTCTCTTTCACCGCCATCTTCTCACCAGCTCTTCCCTCTCCCCATCCTCCTTTCTCCCCTTTCCTGTTCCCCTCTCCCTTCTTCCCTTTCCCCTTTTCCCTCTTACTCCCCTTCTCCCCTTCCCTTAATAAACCCCCCCTTTTCTACAAGGCGGTCTCGGTGTGGTTTTTGTGCTTTCATTGGTACTGAAACCTGGGATTGGGGTTCCCTGCTGCTCCAACGGGACCCCGGTCCCCATCGCCGATCTGACTCAACCGCAACCATTGTAGTCCACCTCTTTGAACACCTGTCTCGCATCCACCACCGGCCTGCGATTTGGTGAGTTTTTTTTTTTTAATTTTTTCCCTTCCCCTGGGTACCCAAACCCTGACACACCAGAATGAGGGGATTGACGATTGAAAGTCCGGCAACCTCTCCGGGCATTTCAGGGATACCCAAGGGACTCTGTCCTTATCGACAGTTTGGGATTGGGATTTCTCTGCTTCCGTTCCCTCTCATCTTTCTCCGCCTCCTCTAGGAAATTCCTGACGTCAGGTAACCCGCAGCTCTGGTCCTACAGGACCCCACAGATTGTACTACCGGGTGATGACCAGGTCGTACTCTCTGTCTCCTCCTATGGCAGGCGGCTACTTCCGGGACGCCCGTTTTAGCCCACCTGCTCACATTTTTTTCTCTCCGGCCCAGGTATTCTACTCTTTTCTCTGTTCTTCCTCATTCCTGAACCATGGGAAATTCCAAATCCTTCCCGGCCGATTCCCCCTTGCTGTGTCTCTTGGAAAATCTAGAAGCTCTAAATTTATCCCCAGACATAAAACCGAAAAGGCTCATTAAGTGCAGGAGCACTGTTTGGGGAGATGGCTAAAATTGCTGTTGACTATGGGCCATGGAGATGTTTGGGCATTGCCGCCTTCCGTAGTCTCATGGGACTTGGCCCGGGATCTCACGAGACTTGGTCCGGGATCTCGAGAGACTTGAGCCAAGATTGCTGATCGGGTCTGCGCCATTTTTTGGTGTGTTGGTTGTTTGGTGGTGTGTGTGGTGCATGTTAAAGTCGTTGTTAGAGCCAGAGAGAAAAGTTATCAAAATAAAAAAACTGTTTGTTTCCAGTTCGCCTCTGAACTTCTTCCCACGGCTTCATTGCTCCAAGCGGCCATCGCTTCCGGCGGCAACAATTAAGTATTGTACTGAGGACTGGCCAAGTTATCCCTTAGATAATCAAAATGTCTGGCCCTCTTACAGGTCACTCGATCCCAATTTACCCAGGACCTGTTCAATTATTGTGAGCAATCAAAGAAGTGGACCAAGATTCCTACGTGGAGGCTTTCTCTCTTCCACGATCTAACCCAAACCTCTGTACCCAATGCAAGCCTCAACACCTTCTTTTAGTGTATAAACCCTCCCTTCCATCCTCCTCCTGTCTCCACCTTCAATCCAGCACCATTTCACCATTCCACCCCTTCGGCTCCTCCCTCCTTCCTCCTCCTCCTTCCCCTCCCTCCTTTTCACTCTCTTCCTCTAGTCCCCGCTCTCTTCCTCTGCCCTCAGCTCCCTCCTCCTCCCAGATCTGCCATTTTCTTCAGCCCAACCCTGTCTCCACTTCCGCCCTTCCTGGCTTGGCCATCTTCTTCCGCCCCTACCCACATGGCTCCCTCCAACTGCTGGCCCAAGCGTGGCCATACCATGTGCCCCTGCCCCTGCCATCCACCACAGCCGCTGCGCTTGGCCTTGGGTTAGTCCATGGGCCACGTGGGGCTGGCTGAGGCAGCCAACCGCCCCCCTCCCCCGGCCGAGGCAGCAGCCTGCCCGGGCCCTGCCTTGTGGCAGCAGCGCACTTTCAAGCTGCATGTTCTTCCTTCAGCAGACTCATAAACTCCTCCCCACTCCCCCTCTCAACTTCCAGAAAAATGGAGAAGCCTGCAAGCTACAGAGATGGCTCAGGCCCTAGAAGGGGAAAAAAAAAAAAAAAAAAAAAAAGTAGATTTGACAAAGGATTATTCATTTGTGAGTAACTTTGTTTGTTAAACATCTGATTAATTTACAAGGTTAAAATGCTAACTGTTAAATATGCCATAAAGTAACTCCTTGAATTCCATTGGGTAACATCATTGTTTGTTTTCATAAATTGGTAAATTAAAAAAGGGATTATAAGGTTGTTTTGTCATCACTGAAAAAGGTTGAAGTTCCAACAGGTATAATTCTATATGCTTGAACATTGTGTTCTCGCAAAGTGGTTAACAGATGTGTGTGATTCTGTATAAAGGTTTATAAAAGATTGTTGCGTATGCAGAGGCTCCAAGGTTTTGATTGTTCCAATTAAGAGTACTGTAAATAACAATATTTTTATTAAGATGAAATGATTTGTCTAAATTCAAATTATTATAAGGATTGTTTCAAAAGGTGAAAAGAAAGAGGGGTTAACACATGAGAGAAAAAAATTAGAAGGTTATAGGTATGGAAACCATAATTAATAAAAGGAAAAGAAAATGTTTTATGATAAGAAAGTCTTTATGTGATGAAGTAAATAAGAGGGTTTACGTGATGTAAAAGGCCTGTGTAAGTTGGTTAAATGGTTTAATCTATGTGGTAAGAGGACAAGGATGTCTTAAAACATTAATTTACCCATAACATTGTGTTTATTAAGTTCTGGTTTTTTGAGTAAGTAATCTGAAAGGAAGTAAGAATTATACAGCTGTGATTAAACAAACAACTGTTATTTTAAAATATTATAATGTTATTTCTTTTAGAGCTAAACTTGATTAATATAAAAACATTAATGTAATTGTGATGCTATCACTCTTCTTTGTATATCAAATGTGTTCATATATTTCAGATGCACAAGCCTTAAGGTAAAAGCTCTGAGAGAACATTATATCAAGCTGGTGCTCCCCAAACTAGAGTTGTATGGTATCATTTAAAATATGTTCTACAACTGGACCTGGTATCAATAAGATGTAAAATTTTATGTTACTTTTTACACTAGGGTACAATGTAAAGGTATTTAAGTTAATGAGCCTAATCTATATAAAGGTTAATATTGTGAAACACAAAAGCATTTTTCCACAAAAGGTTAAAATTCTCAGCCTTTCTCTAATTTTTTAAATGTAATATATTGTGTTAGCTAATGTTCATGTAAACTTGAGCAACAATATATGTAAGCCCTGTAAAATTCTATTTAAGAAGCAAAACTCAGCTTCAGAACTAGAGCACTTGACCTAAAGTTTATAAAGAGCCCCACCTTACCTAAAATAAGGCTCTTTCTTCCACCTTACTACATGCCAGAATGGCTCTAAAGTAGGCCAAACTTCAATTTGTTTACCATTATGGTCAAAGGAGTGATTCTTGTTGTTAAGACTACTAGGATTTCAAACAGGGGTCATAATCTATAACTCAGTCAAACTTCAAGATAGTTATGACACAAACTAAATGTGTTTTTACTCTTGTTAATTTTATTTTGTATTTTCCTCATAAACTGTCTAAAGTTTGCCTATTAATGTTTTGCAGAGGTATTGCTTCAAGAACACAACCTGGGTTAATTTAAGCCATCACCTACAGGACAGATAGGGAGCACAGACCCCAATTAATAAAAAGAGTAAAAGACTGTAAGGTTATAAGCATTAAAGTTAAGGTCCAGTGCTCTCAATTTAAGATTGGTGAGACCAATTTGCTAGATGTTTAAGATCAAGACTTTTAAGTTAAATTAAAAGGGCCAAGAAAACCAATATTTGGCTCTTGCCCTCAGAGTCAGTCTGAATCCAGGGAACAGGGAACTCCTCAGAAGAGCTTTGCAACTCTGGGCCACATAACTTCCTGAACAGGAAGGCTACTGAGACCTCTGGAGAAGAGAAAGCCAATCAGTGCCCTTGCTATGAAGATGAGGGTCCTGGAAAATGGAGACATCCCTGGTGCTTCCAAGGGAAGCCACATGGTCAAGCAAGACCTGGATTAATCCTTGCAGAAGTCACTAGCAGGATGGAAAAGCTGCTCTCAAGTTCCCCCAAGAGTTACTCCCATGGGAATTCAGCTAACCATTAACAATAGATAAGCAAAAGTCAGTTTGACCTACTTTATCTTAAACACCTAGCAAATTGGCCTCACCAATCTTAAATTGAGAGCACTGGGCCTTAACTTTAATGCTTATAACCTTACACAATGGACTCCAATGTACAAGAAATACCTCACTTCTTTATATTTTATTCATCATTTTAACTCCTAACCTCAATCCTGATGGACTAAAAATTCACCCTAAGTTGTATTTGTTGCTTTTGTTTAGCCCAGAGTTCTGAAGCCCTATGGATATCAAGAGAAGGGGTATCTGGTGTACAGGAGAGGGAATATAGGCCCTAGTGGGGCTCTCTACCACTGAGCTACACCGCTACCCCCCCCTTTTTTTAAATTTAATTTTCAGACAGGATCTCGCTGAATTTTCCAGGCTGGCCTTGAACTTTCAGTCCTCCTGCCTCAGCCTCCCAAATAGCTAGGATTATAAGCATGAACCACTGAGTTGGGCAATTGATCATTTTTCTACACAGGGCACAGTCAAGATGGACACTGGTACTGTCCACATAGTCCCATGGGAAATTAATGACCAGTCCAGCCTGTTTTGGTCTCCCTCCCTGGAAGCATCATGCATTTTCTTTGGGATCTTGCTGCCTCTCAGAAAGCTACTAGGAAGGCTGGGACACCTCACTACTCCCAGAGCCCAGGGTTCTCCTCTCCCTAATCCTACTACTGGTTTGAGGAAGCCCTCCAACTGATCCTTAAACTCCATTTCCCCCAGTCTGTTTTACTCTGTGGCTCCCAGATGCACTTTGTAGGAGATCTTCCTTTTCCATTTTCCTTCTTAGACATATTAGAAGAAAGCAATGGAGAATTTGTTCTCATTGGTGAATAGATATGATAGATAGTAAAACAGAGACAGGCAGTTAAGATAATGAACCCTCAAAAAAGGGCCTGTCTAATTATACAGGCTACTCTATAAAATGAAAAACATTCCAAACATTCCAGCCAGTTTCTTTGTTCCAGGGAAGCAGCAAAAGGGAAAGCAGGACAGACCTCAGTGAAAAATTCAAACTTGGCCACTAAAAGGGCACAACCAATCAGAACACATCAGGCATAACCAACAGAGTTGGCATTTTTCCAATACCTGATTAGCTTAGATACTGATCAATGCCCCTACCGAGTAGCTATATAAGCCCCTAGACTAATACACTTAAGTGGCAAACTGCTATCTGGTCCCCTCTTGCCCACCGAGAGCTCTGTTTCTTTTCTTCTCATTTGAATAAAACCTACTCATTCAGTCTCACTCTTTGTTGTCTGTGGATGTCATTCTTTGAATTTGCAAGACAAGAACCTGGAGAGAAGTCACAGCAAGTGACTGGGGTCTGCGGCAACAGACCCTGCTCATAGCTGAGAAAAATCTGGTCCTGCCTGCTGAGACCAGCCACTAATGCAGGCAAACATATCCTACTGTGCAGAGGGCTGTAATCCTGAGGCAATTACAGCAGCAGAGGTGGAGAATCTGGTTTCCTCTCTAACTCCAGTTTCATTGGCAGATGGCAGATTTCTCAGCCTGCTTCTGCCTATGGACATTTTATATCTTAAACAGTTCCTGTCTCTTTAAATGCAAGTTCTTGGCATATCTGGCAATAAATCTCACTATAAAATAGAGGTAAAAAAAATGTATTGATGTTTTTATGAGTCCAGTAAATTCTGTGTGCCAAAAAGTCACACCAACAATTCTTTTTGAGATATGAATTTCTTTTTTTTAAATTTTTTATTCTAAGTTGTTATATATGACAGCAGAATGCATTACGATTCATATTACACTTATAGAGCACATTTTTACATATCTCTGGTTGTATACAAAGTATATTCACACCATTCGTGTCTTCATACATGCACTTAGGGTAATGATATCCATCTCATCCTACCATCTTTTTTTTTCTTCACCCTTTTGCCCCCTCCCTTCCCCTCCCTCCCTATTGGCCATTCTAGTGTTCCTCTAATCTTCCTATGCTCCCCGTCCCAAGCCCACTGTGAATCAGCCTCCTTATATCAGAGAAAACATTCAGCATTTGGATTTTTGGGATTGGCTAACTTCACTTAGCATTATATTCTCCAACTTCATCCATTTACCTGCAAATGCCATTATTTTATTCTCTTTTATTGCTGAGTAATATTCCATTGTGTATATATACCACATTTTCTTTATCCATTCATCTACTGAAGGGCATCTAGTTTTGTTCTACAGTTTAGCTATTGTGAATTGTGCTGCTATAAACATTGATGTGGCTGTGTCCCTATGGTATGCTGTTTATAAGTCCTTTGGGTATAGACCGAGGAGTGGGATGGCTAGGTCGTGAGGTGGTTCCATTCCAAGTTTTCCAAGGAATCTCCACACTGCTTTCCATATTGGCTGCACCATTTTGCAGTCCCACCAGCAATGTATGAGTGTGCCTTTTTCCCCACATCTTCTCCAACATTTATTGATCTTTGTGTTCTTAAAAACTGCCATTCTGACTGGTGTGAGATGATATCTTAGAGTAGTTTTGATTTGCATTTCTCTGTTTGCCAGAGATGTTGAACATTTTTTCATGTATTTGTTGATTGATTGTATATCTTCTTCTGAGAAGTTTCTGTTCAGTTCCTTGGCCCATTTATTGATTGGGTTATTTGGCTTTTTTGGTGTTAAGATTTTGAGTTCTTTATATATTCTAGCGATTAGTGCTCTATCTGATGTGCATGTGGTAAAAATTTGTTTGCAATTAGTAGGCTCTCTATTCACCTCACTGATTGTTTCTTTTGCTGAGAAGAAGCTTTTCAGAGAGATGGGTTTCTTTCTTGACTTAATTATAGATTCTTTGAGTTTATCAAGATTCCATAGGACCTTGCCCTTAGTCACTTTTCTAGAAACATTTATTTGTTCAGCTGAATGGATTAGTATGGTCCACTAATTCAATCAGAGGTCTTAACAAAATATCTGATAACTACATCGTTGATTTGATCTTTGTCCTGAGGCTGAATTGGCCTTTTCAAATGAAAATATTTCTCCTTTTAACTTTTAAAGGAGTAGTATCTTTCAACACAGTTCTGAAATTCCCGTATTCTCTCTTCCTTTTCAGCTTTGCTTGTCTACAAGCCAAGTTTTTTTTCTTAGCTCATTTCTTTCTCATAATACCTTACTAAATATAACTAGTATCAGCCAACCCATGCTATTAATATACTGCTTTGGATCCTCTTCCTCAAAAGTCATATATCTTTTATATAAAAGATCATTGCAAAGCAGCAGGTTGTGAATGAATTAACATATTTAAGACCTGTTCTGCTAGGCACAGTGGTGCCACCTGTAATTCCACTGACTCAAGAGGTTGAGGCAGAAGCACTGCAAGTTTGAGGCCAGGCTGAGCAAGGACCCTGTCTTAAAATAAAAAACAAAAGGGATGAGGATGTATTTCAGTGGTAGACTATCCATGGGTTCAAGCCCCAGTACTACCAATACACTCTCCCCCAAAATACTGTTTATTCCATCAAGAAATATTTTGGGGCTGGGGTTGTGGCTCAGGGGTAGAGCGCTCGCCTAGCATGTGCAGGGCCTGGGTTCGATCCTTAGCACCACATAAAAATAAAGGTATTGTGTACAACTAAGGCAAATAAATATTTTTTAAAAAAAGAAATATTTTGAAAATATGGTAAGCTAAAATAAATTATCTATTTATGGAGTTCAGCATATTCCATAGTATATAGAGGGGGGCTAAAGTGTATATGCTCTTGTGTGAATATATTCCTTTGTACCTTTTTAATTCTGTAATATATATATATATATTTGAAAAAATATATTTTTAAAAAGTTGAACTATATGCATACAAATGAAGTGAAACTTAAGAATGAAATTCAAATTAAATATTTGCAGTGAAGTGCCTTCACAGAAGAGTTCCTTGGAACACAGTATGAAAAACATTGCAACTTCACACCAAAAGTAAGAGAGAAATTACAGGATACCTAGAAAAACTAAACATGGGTTTGGAAGAACGTGTTCAGATGGTAACACATTGGTTTTCCAGAAAAGCAAAATTTTTAAAAAAATATTTAGTTTGGACCTTTATTTTATTTATTTATATGTGGTGCTGAGAATTGAACCCAGTGCCTCACACATGCTAGGCAAGTACTCTACCACTGAGCCCCAGCCCCAGCCCCAGAGAAGCTAATTCTTTTTTTTTTTTTTTTTTTTTTGGTACTGGGGATTGAACTCAGCGGCACTCGACCACTGGGCCACGTCCCCCCAGCCCCCTTTTTTTTGTATTTTATTAGAGACAGGGTCTCACTGAGTTGCTAAGTGCCTCGCCATTGCTGAGGCTGGCTTTGAACTCACGATCCTCCTGCCTCAGCCTCCCAAAGTGCTGGGATTACAGGCGTGCGCCACCGCGCCCGGCTGCAGAGAAGCTAATTCTAAGACAGCAATTGAGTGTATAATGCTTGTTGAGGAGTAATCTCTAGGACAAAACCTATGGGGACATGAAGGAAGTAAAACAGGGCAAAGGGAGAAGTTAAACTATGATGTAATCACAACAGAGCCCTCAGCTAATCTTAAAGGGATCTCTGGGGACAGGGTGACAGTTCAGAGTTGCTTCAGATTCAAATTTAGATGAGAAGACAGGCCTTTATATTCCTGCAACAACCAGGCATTGGATGTTAGCTACTCCTGGGAAAGACAAGTTGGCTCTATTCAACTGAAGGCAAAAACTGGAGAAGGCTTAGCTGAGGGCTATTGACCCACTCCCAGCAACTGGGGGTACAGGGGCTTCCATCCTGGAGAAGAGGATTTGGGTGGTACAGTATGGCATCCAAGATAGTCCATTCCTGAGCCTCTTAGATCCATTTGCTTCATTTGAGTTCTGAGCAGCTACTCTAGGATTTTATGGGGTCTCTTGCAGGGGGAAGGGGGAGAGGATGGGAAGAGACCTATAAAAGAAAGATTAGTGAAAAGAACTCTAGCACCTACTATGCAGCTGGCCTCAAGACCATAAATGATAGACATCATCATTCTCCTCCAAACCCCTTCTAGATTCCCTTTAACTCTTCTGGTCTAGGTGGCTTTCCTAGGAATGGTGACCCAGACCCTCATCTCTGAAGGGCCTAATATTCTGGTCATCATTCCCTTCTCAGACTATGCCTGTTATTCATTTATCATCAAAATTGGGCAAGAGAGTAATGTTAAGAAACCAAGTGGATCTCAGTGGTGCCAAACATATTCTTTCCTGATGTTTAGAGTTAATTACTTCTTCCAAGATGGTGAATGTTCTTCACTGCTGGTGTTTTGGCATAATGAATCCCAAAGTAACTGGATGGCAGCCATAGCATGAGGTTTAATGCCAACACTTGCTGTATTAGGATCTCTCTTTGGGTGTTCAGGATCTCTAAATTTGCAGATTTGCAGAGTTAGTAAACAAAATTTCCCCAGTGAATCACTGGGGAAAAATGGTTAGAGAAGCTGCTCCTACCTTCATTCCTTAGTTCCCAGACCCAATTCTACTGCAAAGATTTCTCAACTTCAGATATTTGAAAGGACTTGCCAGACTCACTTAAGGCTTCTATTTATAGTCTAATGATTCATTACAGCAAGACATGGAGAGGACAGGCAAACACTGGGGGCCTGAGGTACAGCTCATATACAACTCCCTAGGGTCCTTATTTGACACAATTGCACTCTGAATCTAGGTCAAACCATCAAGGTCTGTGTCATAAAACCTTAATTTCAGGAAAGCTCAATGAGGAAGTTCCCAGGAGAGTTTTTATGTACCCTTAGCCAGGCCTATCAAACTAGTTAGGCCAGTTGAAGACCATCAGTACAGAAACTGGCCCTGGCAGTTGGGGAGTTAGGCCACCAGGGGTGAGGTTGGGGGGAGGTTCAGACTTCAAAGAGCACATCATAAATTCCACCACTTTCATCTCTCATAAGAGTCAATATCAGACATTTGGGTATCCACAGAAACAAAGAGCTTTTCTAACTCAGCTGTTAATCTCCTTTATTTACCATACTTACCTTTGGAGATATAACACCATATAGAGATTGTTGTATTAAGATGTGCACACATTCTAGAGACCGGTACCCCTTCCTCTCAGGGTGTGATCTCTAAGTACCTTAACAGGTTTTATTAGAGCAGTTTTTATCAAAGCTGTGTCATCACTCTATCAGACCAGGAGCCTCCAGGTAGAATGGTGTGACAGGACCAGTGGATCTTAAGTTTGTGTGAGAACTGTTGCATCTCCAAAGCTATTAAGTGGATCCCTTAGTCCAATGAGATGAGATGTCATGCAGGATCCCATCTCAGTGGATCAAAGGAGCCCTCATAGTGATGCTAGATAAGGCCCTGCAGGCAGAAAAATTAAGCCCATACTCAGTCCCCATACATTTCTGGAAAGGACCTGTCTTAGTTCTTTTGGACTGCCACAACAGAATACAATATATTGGGTGACTTATAAACAAAGGAAATTTATTTCTTATGGTTCTGGAGGCTGGGAAACCCGAGATCAAGATGCCGGAAGATTTTATGTCTGGCAAGTGCCTAATTCCTGGCTGTTTCTTACTGCATCCTCACATAAGAGAAGGGGAAAACAAGCTCTCTGGAGCCTCTTTTGTAAGGGCACTAATTCATCCATGAGGACTATACACTTTTGACCTAATCACTTCCCAAAAGGCCCTACCTCCTAAAACTATCACCTTGGGTGTTAGGATTTCAACATACAAACTTTGGGATGACATATAGTCCATAACAGGATCTGATTTAGTTAATGTATCATCATGTGGCTTGATGGTGATCTGTGGGAATGGTGCTATATTGGGGCTCAGGGTTGTTATGAGCAGCAATATCAGCCTGGGTAAGTGGCAGCCCATTCTATTGGACCCATGAATGGGTTCCATCCCTGCCACCATGGCAACTTTGTTTATCAGCACTAGAGTAACTGATGACAAAGATTGCCTGTTATCAACTGGCTCAGTCATTGCCTATTTGATTTAGGGGAACACTTCCCCCATATTCTTTTTTTTTTTTTTTTTAAACAACCCAAGGACTCTTTTTAAAAAAAATTTTTTTTTTAGTTGTAGGTGGATACAATACCTTTATTTTATTTATGTGGTGCTGAGGATGGAACCCAGAGCCTCACACATGCGAGACAAGTGCTCTACCACTGAGCCATAGCTCCAGCTCCTCCCCTATATTCTTAACAGGAGAGAATTAGTCTCGAAAAGGGAGAAGTAGATTTCTTCTGCAGAAGAATCTGGGGATTCAAGATTTTCAAGTACATTGACCCAGATATATCCACACCCTATCATTTCTTCCCTATCAGGGATTCCAATCAGGGCAGGAAAAAACTTGCCGTCATTGAGATTTTAACTTTTCTGGAGCTCTGCTACTCTTAACATCCTCTAAGATATGAGAGTCTCTCTTACGCTGCCAAGAAAGCCCTCTGGCTTTCATACTTGGTCTTTAATTAATTCATAATTAATGATCCTTTTGTTGTCTTTCTTTTTTTCTGGCATGCACAAAGCCCTGGGATCAATCCCCAGTGTGGCAAGAAGAAAAAGAAAAAAGAAAAAATTTTAATGGCTCTCAACAAGAGTCATCCAATTTCATAGTCTTCATATTTACTGTTTCTTGAGTTTGTTCTCAAACCACTGATGCATTGCACCCACCATGTACTCCTTCCACTGGCATAAAATCTAAGTTCACCTTTAGTGAAAGTTTTAAAAATTGCACTGCTGTTGCGTGGCATGGATAAGTGTTCCACTTATCACCATTGATAGGACTTTCATTAATATTTGGCCTTTGAATGATCCATTTCCAAAATCTTGTCTTTAGAGTCTACATTCTCAGACATTCTTGGTAGCAACTGTTGCAGGCAGGGTTTCCCATGAATCAAATTACAAAGCAGTTATTTGAATGTAGAAGCTTTATTAGGAAGTGATCTTAGGATCAACTCTTGAGGGAAAACAAAAGAATAAAGATTTTTCAAACAGAAAAGTCAAACTACAATTCAGTCAAAACAGAAGTCTCAGTCCATTCTATCAGGAGCTCTGGAGTTGGAATGACCCTCCAGAGTTACCCCAAATTGGAATAATAGAAGTCCTTTATGCCCCTACATTTACCAGTCTTTGGATGTGAATTGTCTCCCAGAAAGAGGCAAGTTCTTGAGCTACACAACTCTTTTTACCAAGGATAACTGTAGAAGAGCAACTCAGCTAAGAGATGATAACTGTCAACTCCCAGAATCTAGAAGAATTCTTTAAACCTTGGATGGAAAGTGGTATCTGGGACATACACCACATCTTCTACAACACAGACTCAAAAAATCAGTACCTCCTACATTAAACAAAGATGGATCCAATGTTTACTCTCTGTACTGCCAATTACCTGTGTTTTAGTCTTTAGTTCAGCTTTACTCAGCATCATTTATATGGTAGGCACTAGGAATATAATAATCAATGAGATTTCTGTGTTCAAAATCATTTCCTCTCTATTTTCATGTCTCATACAAAAAAATTTTCACTTTCTTTTTGCTCCTGTAATCCTTTTATTTTCTTTTTCTTTCTTTCTTCTTTTTTTTTTTTTTTTTTTTTTTTTTTTACCAGGGATTGAACATAGGTGTGCTTAACCGCTAGACACATCCCCAGCCCTTTTCATTTTTCATTTTTTAAATTTGATACTGGGTCTCACTAAGTTGCTTAGGGCCTCACTAAACTGCTGAGGCTGGCTTTGAACTTGCAATCCTCCTGCCTCAGCTTCCCCAGCCTCTAGGATTAACAGGCGTGTGCCACTGTACCCACCTTCCCATGATCCATTCTAACAGCTCGGCTGCTACTTGTCTCTCATCTTCCTGGTCTTAGCTGCACCAATTCTATTTTCTCTCCTAGAATTGTAGGACTGTACATATGGACCTTAACCTGTCTTTTAAAATTAGTTTTAATAGAAATCCCACATAAAACCAACTCTGCAGCAGACATAACTGACTATTGTGCCCGGAGAAACAGAGAAAACAAGTAAAGAGCAATATAATGTAGATTTGCAGAAAAGAGCAAGGAAGGGATACCATGAATATACTGCATCAAGATGATTTTGGCTATAAGTAATCAAAGTCTCAGATGCTGTCTCTGCTCTGATTCTTTTGGCATCAGGTTCTTTATCCTGAGGTTGAGGCAGGAGGAAGTTGAGTTGAAGAACAGCTCTGGCAACAGAGTGAGACACTGTCAGAAAAAGAGATGACTATTTGAGCTGAGGTTGTGGCTCAATAGTAGAGTGCCTCCCTAGTATGTGTGAGGAACTGGGTTCAAGTGTCAGCACCGCATATAAATATAAATTAAATAAAGGTCCATCAACAACTAAAAATTTTTTTTTAAAAAAAAAGATGACTCAGTGGTAAATGAACTATGTTTACGCTGAAAATGTTAGAAGATAAAAATAGCCACCATTCCGAATCCATCACATTTCATTAGGTTTAGAAATATTTTTTTTTCTTAGAGAAGAGAAAAATAAATCCCTGAATTTGTATATACAGGAGGACTTTTCCACATTGTTTCCAGGTATTAGCTAAAGATTAGTTTTTTTCCAATTACTTTTGAATTAAAACAAACTAAAGGGCTGGGCACAGTGGTGCACACCTGTAATCCGAGCTGCTTGGAAGCTGAGACAGGAGGATCGTGAGTTCAAAGCCAGCCTCAGCAAAAGCAAGGCACTAAGCTACTCAGTGAGACCCTGTCTCTAAATAAAATACAAAATAGGGCTGTGGCTGTGGCTCAGTGGTTCAGTGCCACTGAGTTCAATCCCCAGTACCAAAAAAAAAAAAAAAAAAAAAAAAACCACACACACTAAAGGGCTTTGTTCTTTTCTGAGCATTTGTGGCAATAAAATGTGTACTTTGTGTGTTTACTAAGGTGTGTGTAGAACTGGAACTCTACTACTGGTGTAAATTTGCAAATATTTGAGATCACCCTGCTTTGTTCAGGGAGCATGGGTGTGAGTTTGAGAAACTAACATAAATATGAGTCTGGAGGAGAATGGAAAAATCAGAGCAAGTGACTTTAAACTGGGTCAGTAGACATATCTTCATTCTTAATAAGGAGGCTGCTCTGCAGTTTACCAATGACCTCAATACAGACTGTTGAAAAGCTATTTGGCTTTTCATGCAGCAGCCCCTGATTTCTATTCCAGAAACTCCTTTCTTTCAGCCTCCCTTGCCCAAGAATCCTGTGTATCCCTTATACTTCTACCTCAGTAAAGCCAAAGCCCTGACCTGCTCCTCATATGGCCCCAAAGCTGGTTTCACTATTTAGAAACCAAAGGGAATGATAGGAAAGGGGAGGGAGGAGGGACAAGTGGCCAATACTCACTCCCCACTCCCAATCCCAGTCAGACACTGTTCATGTCCGCTGTTAAGTTCTTCTTTTAAATGTAAATAAATGTTTTGTAGCCCTGTCTTTATTCAAAGAGTCACTCTTAGAATTCCCTCACTTAACTAAAAAGAAGAAAGAGAGACTACAGGTGAAAAAGTGTGTGTGTATGTGAACATATTTGATTCTCATCGCTGTTAGTCATAAAATAATAAAAGTAATTTTAAAATTAAAATGAAAAATCCCAAAAGTGCTCTAGGATCAGATAAGTAAGGAAAGTTTTTAGATTTGTTGATGTTGTTCTGGACTTTTCTGTGCATAGTGAGCAAATGAAAGAAGCCATACACTAGAAGAGGAAAGCAAGTGGGTCATTCTGGATTCTCAAGAGAATTACGAATTGAAAGCTATCACCAGGGTCTATGCCAGCAACTGGACTCAAGCATTGGGTCTGACTGCCCTGTAAATTATATGCTAAATTATAATATTATAAATCATAATAATTCCATATTATTTGCCACTGAATGGTTTAGAAATGAACTAATAACTACATTCTGGCTAATGAGATATAAAGGTAAATTTGTTGTGGGAATCTGGGAACCTTCTTTATCTTGCTATCAGTTTAGAATTGAAGTCAATACCTAGAAGAGCTGAGCATAAAAATCAAGAGACTAATGGCCTTGTTAACATAAGCCACTAGGACAATCCTTCCCTGGACCTTCTGTTATGTGAGATAATAAAATTTCTCATTATTTAAGCTCTCTGAAGGCATTCTAACAAATAAACACTCCCTTATCATGCCCTGGAAGTCACTTCACCCACCACTTGCCTGCTATGTAACAGCTATAAAATCTATCCCCAGTGGTCAGAATTGGAGAGTATCTCCTATCATGACCCAAAAGATGAAGCAGAGGATAAGTGGAGTCTTAGGGGACACAGTGTTGTACACAGAAACCAGGTTTATTTGCATTAGCAATAATGCAAATTGTATATTAAGTACAATATAAACAAAGTGAACTTTGAAAAAATGTTGATCGTATCAAATACTTTCCATGGAAAATGAGCTTTCAGTTTGAAATAACTGTCTTAGGTTATATAACCAATGGTGAACTTGAGACTATAAGTGTTTTGTCACTGAAATCTTTAAATGGAAAATAATCTGGCCTAATTTAGATGTTTGGAAATTTTTATTATAATAGAGATATCAGGAAATGCACATTTGGTTCCATGTCTTATGGTGTCCCCTGCACTCCGGTGTCCTTATTTAAGAAAGATAACATTAAAACGGAACATTTGGGACTGTCTTGAATAAATAATTAAAGAGTCACAAAAGATCAGTTGAACCTTGCTGAAGCTTCATTTCCTACTACTGGCATGAAGAGATATATAGACTAATTGAATGTATATAACCTTAGATGTATCTTTAGAACCAGATTTTAAAAAATCCTTTCCTTTTACTCCTGTCTTGTCCCTATGTAGGAGCCCTAATTAAGGAGATAGCTAAGATTGCGGTTAGCTGTGAACCATAAAGAGGTTCAAGCATTACCAACTTCCATGGTCTCGTGAGACTTGGCCCAGGACATTGCGGATCGGGTCGGCGCCATTTGCATGATCTCGCAAGACTTGGCCCGGGACATTGCAGATCGGGTTGGGGCCATTTCGTGGTGGTTGGAGGAGTGTGGATGGTGTTGGAGTTATTGTTGGAGCCGGAGAGAGAAGCTAGAAGAATAAAGAGCCTGTTCGTTTCAAGCTACGTTGAAAGCATAGCTTCTGCTGAGTCAACTAAGACCAGTAAGGAGAGTATTAGAAGAGTCCCAAAAATTACAAAAATCCAAGCTGTTAGAGCTATTCAGGATTTATTGGAGATAGCTGAAGGATACTTGCTCTCCATTGAACTTGCTCTCTAGTCTGCCTCTGAACTTATTCCCACAGCATCGTTGCTCCAAGCGGCAATCGCTTCAGGCAGCGACAAGTGGTGGCCCGTACGGGGAACTTCGGAGTGGACAGGTAAGAACTGAAAAGTCTCTAAAGATGGGTTCGAATGTAACTAAATCCCAAGCTATAAAGGCTATGGAAAGAATCCTTGATATACCTGACTCCATTGTCAGTGAGGAGGATTTAGAAAAAGGTGAAGGCGATCATGAAAGCGTAGCTTCCGCTGAGTCAACTAAGACCAGTAAGGAGAGTATTAGAAGAGTCCCAAAAATTACAAAAATCCAAGCTGTTAGAGCTATTCAGGATTTATTGGAGATAGCTGAAGGATACTTGCTCTCCATTGAACCTGGGACTCAGGATATTGCTGTCAGTGAAATTAGCAGTAGTGAGGAATCTAGTAAAAGTGATCCTGAGAAAATGAGGGAAAAGAAACTAAAAAAGACCAAGAAAAAGGACCGTCAAGTAGAGGAACCACTTGTGTCCTCTACTCCCCCATGGGTGGAATCCATTACAGAAAATATGAAGGGTATTTGAAGGAGCCCCAGACAAGGAGATAGCTAAAGATTGCGGTTAGCTGAGAGCCATAAAAGATGTTCTAGTTTCCACCTGATATTAATACATTATTCAAAGAATCTTTGTATGCCCGTGAACACTGTGTGACACACCTGTAAGCTCGAGCTGTAAGCACTTGTCCTTGTTAAAGCTAAATGTATATAACCAGGTGAGGTCGGTTAGAGTGTGTTGGGAGGAGAAGAAGAAAGTTGCTGGTTGAAAGGAGTCAGGCCGGTTAGAGTTCGAGAGGTTGCTGAAGCCGAGAGAGAAGAAAAAAAAAGACCTTTTTCATTTTCATCCTGCCTCCGAGTTTTCTCCCGCGGCGTCGTAACTGCAAGCAACAGCATCAGGCAGCTACAAGTGGTGGCCTGTATGGGGCATTCGGCCAGCAGGTAAGAAATAAGAAAATTTTAAAAATGGGAGCAAAAATAACAAAAAGTCGGAAAAGTGAACAAGAAAGCATAGCCTCTGACTCAGTTAAGACCAGCAAGAAGAGTAGTAATGTAAATTCAAAAGTAAGAGCTGCAAAAGCCATCAGAAACTTATTGAAATTAGCCGAGGAGTATGTACTCTCCTTAGAAGCTGAAACTCAGGATACGGGTAAAAGTGATAGTAATAAGAAGGAGCCAAATAACGGTGAAAGTAAGGCCTCCTCCACTAACCGGTTAGGAATTATGAAAGTAGTAGTGAAGAGGAATCAAAAAGTGATTCTGGGAGCTCAGTCTCCAATAAAAAGAACAAAAAGAAATTAAAAAAGAAAAAGGACAGAGATGACTGTAAAGGGCTTGAATTATTAGCATGTGAGATAACAACTGTCCCAAAGTGTGAAGAAATGCAGAATTCTCTGAATAATAATGAGAAAAAAAGTTGTTTTTAATGAGACTGGGGTGTTACCCAGGCTAAGTGATGATTTATATGGACAAACTAAATATCTCAATACATTAAATATGTCTTTGAAAGTTAAAATGCATGAACATATAGAGGAGACTTATGCAGAAGTAGATCCCAGAAGTTTCTCTTCAAGTAAATGTCATGATTCTATAGTTTCAATGTTTAAGATAGAAAGTCATAATGATGATAAAAATATAAGCAAAAAAGATAATGAATGCCAATTTATATTACAAAATAATATTGAAATGACTACTCACATTTTGATTGAAGAAAATACTGAAAATTACATGAAAAATACAGAAAATGATGATAATAAATGTGCTAATGACCAGAGAAATAGTTATAAATTAGAAGAATCTGATCACAGTGATTCAAGTAAAAATGACACAGTTTCTGTTCATAAAGATGAAAATGACTTGGCATGTACTGATCAGCACAATATAGATTTCAAGCTACCCAGCCAGTTTATTAAGGAGAGAAGCACACAATTTAAAGAAAGTGTATCAGATTTAACTTATTTGGAAGTTATGAAAGCTGAAGAAACATGTCATGTTGATTTTTCCAATAAAGAACAGTTAACTGCAGATAAAATGGAACAAAATATAAAAGATTGTGGTATTTTTGATATATCCTTTCAGACTTCAAGTGGGAAAAATATCAGTGTCTCCAAAGAGTCATTAAATAAAGTTGTAAATTTCTTTGATCAAAAAACAGAAGAACTGAATAACTTTTCAAATTGCTTGAATTCTAAATTATTTTCTGGCATAAATAAGAAGAAAATGGACATTTCAAGGCATGGGGCAATAGACATGGTTAAAAACAAAATATTGAAAGAAGCTATTCCAGTTGATACTGAAAGTCAATTAGTGACTTTTCAGGGACAACCTGAATGTGAATTAGAAAATAACAAAGAACCTTACCTGTTGAGTTTTCAAGACCTTTTTTATTAAAAAAAAAAAAAAAAATCTAGGACATTTGAGACATTTGATAATGGCAGGTATAAGCAAAAATTACAGACACCTGTGGACTTCCCTTTAGAAAATTTTGACTTGTCAGTCTTCTGTGAAATCTTGAGCAGCTTATATCCTCTTTTATACTTCATTACAACCACAAGCAACTGATGAAGCCACATGAGAGTGAGAGCTGAGTTACTAGCACTATACTTTAGTGTGCACACAATTGTAATTTTTTTCTTTTATATATATGTCTTTATGTCCATGCATTTGTCTAAATTTCATGTTAATGTGATGTCACAAATATATGTTTATATGTGCGTCTGTCTAGTGTGATGTCACAAATAACAAAGCGCTTATAAAAAAATAAAATAAAATAAAATAGATAGATATAGATTCAAATAATGTTAATTCATTTAAGTTTAGAATATTCTAATTAGATAATCAATATAGATAGATAGATAGATAGATATTCATATAAGTTTAGAATATTCTAATTAGATAATCAATTATACTGATAATCAATTTTGATTTATAGTTGTCTCCGGGACTTCTCTTCAGCTGTGAATATGACTAATGTTGTATAACCTGATATTTTGGTGTTTTGACATAGGATTGTTTATTTGTTATTAACTTTTGAAGGAGCCCCAGACAAGGAGATAGCTAAAGATTGCGGTTAGCTGAGAGCCATAAAAGATGTTCTAGTTTCCACCTGATATTAATACATTATTCAAAGAATCTTTGTATGCCCGTGAACACTGTGTGACACACCTGTAAGCTCGAGCTGTAAGCACTTGTCCTTGTTAAAGCTAAATGTATATAACCAGGTGAGGTCGGTTAGAGTGTGTTGGGAGGAGAAGAAGAAAGTTGCTGGTTGAAAGGAGTCAGGCCGGTTAGAGTTCGAGAGGTTGCTGAAGCCGGAGAGAGAAGAAAAATAAAAGACCTTTTTCATTTTCATCCTGCCTCCGAGTTTTCTCCCGCGGCGTCGTAACTGCAAGCAACAGCATCAGGCAGCTACAAGTGGTGGCCTGTATGGGGCATTCGGCCAGCAGGTAAGAAATAAGAAAATTTTAAAAATGGGAGCAAAAATAACAAAAAGTCGGAAAAGTGAACAAGAAAGCATAGCCTCTGACTCAGTTAAGACCAGCAAGAAGAGTAGTAATGTAAATTCAAAAGTAAGAGCTGCAAAAGCCATCAGAAACTTATTGAAATTAGCCGAGGAGTATGTACTCTCCTTAGAAGCTGAAACTCAGGATACGGGTAAAAGTGATAGTAATAAGAAGGAGCCAAATAACGGTGAAAGTAAGGCCTCCTCCACTAACCGGTTAGGAATTATGAAAGTAGTAGTGAAGAGGAATCAAAAAGTGATTCTGGGAGCTCAGTCTCCAATAAAAAGAACAAAAAGAAATTAAAAAAGAAAAAGGACAGAGATGACTGTAAAGGGCTTGAATTATTAGCATGTGAGATAACAACTGTCCCAAAGTGTGAAGAAATGCAGAATTCTCTGAATAATAATGAGAAAAAAAAAAGTTGTTTTTAATGAGACTGGGGTGTTACCCAGGCTAAGTGATGATTTATATGGACAAACTAAATATCTCAATACATTAAATATGTCTTTGAAAGTTAAAATGCATGAACATATAGAGGAGACTTATGCAGAAGTAGATCCCAGAAGTTTCTCTTCAAGTAAATGTCATGATTCTATAGTTTCAATGTTTAAGATAGAAAGTCATAATGATGATAAAAATATAAGCAAAAAAGATAATGAATGCCAATTTATATTACAAAATAATATTGAAATGACTACTCACATTTTGATTGAAGAAAATACTGAAAATTACATGAAAAATACAGAAAATGATGATAATAAATGTGCTAATGACCAGAGAAATAGTTATAAATTAGAAGAATCTGATCACAGTGATTCAAGTAAAAATGACACAGTTTCTGTTCATAAAGATGAAAATGACTTGGCATGTACTGATCAGCACAATATAGATTTCAAGCTACCCAGCCAGTTTATTAAGGAGAGAAGCACACAATTTAAAGAAAGTGTATCAGATTTAACTTATTTGGAAGTTATGAAAGCTGAAGAAACATGTCATGTTGATTTTTCCAATAAAGAACAGTTAACTGCAGATAAAATGGAACAAAATATAAAAGATTGTGGTATTTTTGATATATCCTTTCAGACTTCAAGTGGGAAAAATATCAGTGTCTCCAAAGAGTCATTAAATAAAGTTGTAAATTTCTTTGATCAAAAAACAGAAGAACTGAATAACTTTTCAAATTGCTTGAATTCTAAATTATTTTCTGGCATAAATAAGAAGAAAATGGACATTTCAAGGCATGGGGCAATAGACATGGTTAAAAACAAAATATTGAAAGAAGCTATTCCAGTTGATACTGAAAGTCAATTAGTGACTTTTCAGGGACAACCTGAATGTGAATTAGAAAATAACAAAGAACCTTACCTGTTGAGTTTTCAAGACCTTTTTTATTAAAAAAAAAAAAAAAATCTAGGACATTTGAGACATTTGATAATGGCAGGTATAAGCAAAAATTACAGACACCTGTGGACTTCCCTTTAGAAAATTTTGACTTGTCAGTCTTCTGTGAAATCTTGAGCAGCTTATATCCTCTTTTATACTTCATTACAACCACAAGCAACTGATGAAGCCACATGAGAGTGAGAGCTGAGTTACTAGCACTATACTTTAGTGTGCACACAATTGTAATTTTTTTCTTTTATATATATGTCTTTATGTCCATGCATTTGTCTAAATTTCATGTTAATGTGATGTCACAAATATATGTTTATATGTGCGTCTGTCTAGTGTGATGTCACAAATAACAAAGCGCTTATAAAAAAATAAAATAAAATAAAATAGATAGATATAGATTCAAATAATGTTAATTCATTTAAGTTTAGAATATTCTAATTAGATAATCAATATAGATAGATAGATAGATAGATATTCATATAAGTTTAGAATATTCTAATTAGATAATCAATTATACTGATAATCAATTTTGATTTATAGTTGTCTCCGGGACTTCTCTTCAGCTGTGAATATGACTAATGTTGTATAACCTGATATTTTGGTGTTTTGACATAGGATTGTTTATTTGTTATTAACTTCATTTATTTAATAGCTGATTAAATTGAATTATTTCAACAGGTATAGGATTGCTGTATATACAGAGACTCGAGGATTCCAGCTAACAAATTATTTTTCCAAAGTGCCTTTAGTTTTTCCTTAATCTATCTTTAATGCAGTAAACACCCTCAGTTTTTCTTTGATTTATTCTGAATGTGATATTTTGCCAGCTTATGTTTGTGGGAGCTTAAGCAGCAATGTGTGTGAGCAGAGATCAACTTTAATTTTCTACTCTAATAATTCTTTTTGTAGTTTGACAGCTCACCTTTTGACTCAGTGCTAGAATATCACTGCCTTTTCCTTAATAATGGATGTTTGAGTTTTTAGGTAGCAGGCCCTGAAGATTTGCCGGTGGCAGTGTCTAGACATAAAAAAAGACGGCTGCTGCTACAACTGCAGGGACCACAGTCACTGCAAGCATCCCTGCTACTCAAGCATGAAACAACCTCAGCAGCAGTGTGGCCTCTGCTCTGCATGCATGGGGCCTCCTGGATCTATGTGTTATAACTTATGGACATTTTGGTTTTCCATTATTTTGGGACATTATGGGACAATGCCTTGCAGTCATTTGTCTAAGAGAACTCAGTGCGTTACTTGATGAAACTAAAGGCAGCTGATTTGTTTAAAGAACTTGATACGCTATGGAAAATTGACTCATCAGCAGTAGGCTTGCCGCCTTAAAGCCGCAGCATCTCCTCAAAATTGGACGGCTGTTAGTCAACACACAGTCGATCCTGAAGGGCTCGATTGGATGGCTGGTTAGCCTATGACAGGTAAGATCCCCAGAGGGGGACAACATAAGACACAGCACAGTCGCACGGGACAGTCTAATGTGGCCAACATGTCAACCTAAGCCAGGAGTCAAGGGCAGCCTTGATTCTCATGACGGGTAAGAATGTTGGTTGCACATGGACATCCTAGAACATCCCCTCTTTTAAAACTAAAGGGGGGAAATGAAGAAGCCCCAATCAAGGAGATAGCTAAAGATTGCGGTTAGCTGAGAGCCATAAAAGATGTTCTAGTTTCCACCTGATATTAATACATTATTCAAAGAATCTTTGTATGCCCGTAAATACTGTGTGATGCACCTGTAAGCTCGAGCTGTAAGCACTTGTCCTTGTTAAAGCTAAATGTATATAACCAGGTGAGGTTGGTTAGAGTGTGTTGGGAGGAGAAGAAGAAAGTTGCTGGTTGAAAGGAGTCAGGCCGGTTAGAGTTCAAGAGGTTGCTGAAGCCGGAGAGAGAAGAAAAATAAAAGACCTTTTTCATTTTCATCCTGCCTCCGAGTTTTCTCCCGCGGCATCGTAACTGCAAGCAACAGCATCAGGCAGCTACAGGTATTACTAGGCATTTGCATACCCTAGAAACAGAAATAAAAAGTCTTTCTGAGTGCTTATGCGCTCTCAAGGGTAACTCACAGATACATTGGGAACTGCCAATATTTGAAGATGAAGATGGACAGAGGATCCACCAGTCAGTAGATTTCAAAACAATAAAAAAATCTCAAAGAGGCAGTAATGACGTATGGGCCCCAAGCTCCTTTCATGTTGAGTATGCTGGAGTCCCTTAATACCTTTAACTTAACCCCCTCAGACTGGAAAAGTCTATGTAAAGCAGTATTATATGGGGGGCAATACTTGGTTTAGCGATCAAAATTTCAAGACCTTTGTATAGAAACGGCTAAAAGAAACGCAGCTGCAGAGTTTGTAGACCATAATATAGAAATGCTCACAGGAGAAGGACAGTTCACAGACTTACAGGCTCAAAAATATTATGACCCAGGTGTATATGCTCAGATATACGCAGCTGCCTTAAAGGCATGGAAAACTTTACAAGGACCTGGGAATCTACAAGGTAGCTTGTCAAAAGTGATTCAAGGACCTAATGAGCCATATGCTGACTTTGCTGATCCACTTTTGAGAACTGCAGGTAGAGTGTTTGCAGATGTTGACAAAGCTATGCCATTAGTCGTTCAATTAGCATACGAAAATGCTAATAAAAACTGCCAGGAAGCCATCAGGCCATGGAGAACTAAAAAGGATCTTTCCATATATATACAACTATGTAAAGATATAAATGACGCCTTTGTCACAGGAAATGTGATTGCAGCCTCAATGAGAGGTGCTTCCCCTCAAAATTTCACAAAGGCTAAACTTAGACATTATAATCAATCAGGATATTCCAGGCAAAATTATCATAATCAATCAGGCTATTCTAGGCAAAATCCCCAAAGAGAAATAAGACCAAGCTCATACTGTGCCCCAGGCTGCTGCCCCAGGTGTAAAAAGGGAAATCATTGGGCCCATAAATGCCATTCAAAATTTGACATCTATGAAAATCATTTGTCCAGGAATTCAAAAAAATGGGGCACGGGGCCCAATGCCCCGAGGCCCACAAATGTACGAGGCATTGGAGGAGGAGCATACTCAAGCATCCACTCAGATGCTTCCCCGACACAATCCCTACTACCCATCCACTCCCTCGCCAGAGGAACAGGAGGAAATGCAGGATTAGACCTCTGTTCCACCACCCGAATAGTGTTAACACCTGAAATGGGGGTTCAACTGATTCCCACAGGGGTCAGGGGACCTCTTCCCTCAGGGACTGTAGGATTTACTCTCAGGCAAAGTCCTAAAATTTATTAGGTTTGCAAGTGACCCCAGGTGTAATAAACTCAGACTACAAAGGGGAAATAAAAATAATGCTTAGCTCACCCCAAAGTATAAGTTCTGTTAATCAAGGAGATAGAATTGCTCAGCTGCTTCTCCTTCCAAATTTACATAATTCATTTAAAATGAGTATGCCTCAAAAAAGGAACAATAGAGGATTTTGTTCCACTGACTCGAGACCTATGGCTTGCTGGGTTCGGGATTGTTCAAGGAGGCCTATGTCTAAAATAAAAATCCAAGGAATAGAGATGGAGGGACTGATAGATACTGGAGCTGACTCTTCCATCATTAATCTACAGCAATGGCCCAAGCGCTGGCCTCTGCAAAAAGCTTCAACCAATTTAAGAGGCTTGGGATATAATAACCTCCCAGAGAAAAGTGCAGTAATTTTAAAATGGGAGGATGATGAAGGGCATAAAGGAACATTTCAGCCTTATGTTTTACCTAACCTACCAGTTACTTTATGGGGAAGAGATATTTTGCAACAAATGGGAGTACACCTTGCAACCAAACCTGCAGGTGTTAAATGTGAAAATCTACAGAGTAATCTTAACCCTAAAAGAAATCATTATCAAAAGGTACAGAGTAATCTTAACCCTAAAAGAAATCATTATCAAAAGGTACAGGGTAATCTTAACCCTAAAAGAAATCATTATCATAAAGGAAAAAGATATTTTTTTTTCGGGGCCACTGAGAAAATAATTTTGAAAATACCATGGCTTTCTGGTAAGCCAGTGTGGGTCCCTCAGTGGCCCCTATCTAAAGAGAAATTACAAGCGGCCCACCTACTAGTTCAGGAACAACTAGAAGCAGGACATATAGAACCTTCCACCTCTCCCTGGAATTCCCCCATATTTGTGATCAAGAAAAAATCAGGAAAATGGCGATTGTTACATGATCTTAGAGAAATTAATAAAACCATGCAAATCATGGGCCCTACTCAACCTGGACTTCCTAATCCTGTAGCTATTCCAAACAATTTCCATCTTATTATTCTTGATATAAAGGATTGTTGCTTTTCTATTCCTCTACACCCTCTGGATACCCCCAGGTTTGCTTTTTCAGTTCCTTCTATTAACAATAATGGCCCTGATCAGAGATATCAATGGAAAGTTTTGCTGCAGGGAATGGCTAATAGCTCCACTGTGTGTCAAATCTATGTAGATAAAGTTATTCAGCCTATCAAAAATAAATACCCAGAGCTTATGTGCCTCCATTATATGGATGATGTTTTGCTTGCTCATCCTAATCAAGAAGTCTTATTCACCATATTTAGTGATATATCAGAAAACTTGAAATGATATGGAATAAACATTGCTAAGGAAAAGTTTCAAATTAGATCTCCAATATTATATCTAGTATTCCAAATTATGGACACTTTTATTAGGCCTCAAAAAACATTAATTAATAAGGAGCATTTGGCCACTCTCAATGACTTTCAAAAATTGCTAGGAGATATTAATTGGCTTCACCCTACACTAAACCTCACTACTGGCCAACTAAAACCTTTATTTGACATCCTTCGTGGGAACCCTGATCCATCTTCACTGCGAACATTGACTCCGGATGCTAGGAAAGCTTTAAAGTTAATAGAAAAAAGCCAACGAAGGAGCTCATTGTGATAGATTTGATTTAACTCAACCGCTGATATTGATTATTATTTCTTCACAATATACACCCACAGGAGTATTTTGGCAACTGTGGTGTTTCTCATCTGGGGATTTGAGCTCGACCCCAACCCGTTAATTCGGGGCTGTGAGTCTGAGATCTCCCCAACCTGGAATTGAGCTGACCCCCAACCTGTTAATTCAGGGCTGTGTGGGCCTAGTTCTTCCAAACCAAGAATCAAGCCAGGTGTCTGTCTGCTTATCCAGAAATCTGGGTTTTTCCTTGGTTATGCAAATGAGTTTGAGCCCAAGCTCCCTCCAAATGCCTGAGGGTCTGATCTTGGCTCCTCTTTGCAGATGAGATGCCACTTTATGCGACCACCAAGAATTAACTTTGTGTGCTTTGTCTGTACTCTTGATGTATTTCTATTGTATGACCACCAGGTTCTAATACATTTAATTATCAATAATAAAACCAGTTCAATGGCCCTGTGGAATCTAAAGCCAGAAACTAGCTAAGCCGGTAGGATGAGCCCAGTTGAAGAAGATACTAGGGCAATATAACTTTATGAGCAGGCATACCTAGAGTTTAAGAATTTTTAACATTAGCTTTAAGATTTTTAGAATACCTCCCCCTGCCTATAGATAAGATTAATTAGTAGTTAGTATAATTGATCTTCCCTAGGTAATTCCTGAAACCTTTTATAGTTAACTACTGGAAATTCTTTATTATAGTTATTATAGTTATTATAGTTAATTCCTAACATTCTTTACTGTTAGTTACTGGAAATTCTTTATCATGGCTAATTCCTGAAATTCCTTATTGAGCTAATTACTGGAAACCTGATATAACCCCCTATAATCAATTACTGGAAATTTTTATTGTATAGTTAATTCCTGGAAACTCTTTATTGTAATCTTCTTTACTGAAATTCCTTTATGTTACCTCCCTAAGAAAAAATGTGAATTACTGTGCTTGTTGGGATGTATAAAAAGCCATACTGAGAAAAGTAAAATTAGAACAGTAGAAGGATTTCTACAACCTGACTTGTGTGTGGATTATTTTCCTGTCGTCGACGTTCCCGTCAGTACCAAGCGGGAAGAACTTAACATCTTTGCTGAAGTTGGCCTTCAGCAGGCAACAAGGGCCTTTATTATGGATACATTTGCCCGTCTCTCCTAAAAGTATAATTGAGTCTTATACCTCCATGGTGGCTAAACTTATTCTTCAAGGACTTAAGACTTCTACTAAAACATTTGGCATTCACCCTGCTACTATTATTACTCCCTATTCATCGTCACAGATTGAATATTTATGCTTCAATGATAACGATTGGGCTATAGCTAGATGCTCTACTTCTGCAAATTTTGATAATCATCTTCCTATGTCTCCTATATTATCTTTTTGTAACAATCATCCTATTATATTTCCACAGGTAATAAAAAAATCAACCTATTCCTAAGGCATTAAATGTATTCACAGATTGGTCCTCAAATGGTACTGCTGCAGTAGTCACTAAAAACGAAAATATAACTTACATAACTGCACACAAATCAGCTCAACTAGTGGAACTGGAAGCTGTGGTAAGAGCTCTGGAAAATTTTAGAGAGCAGCCCATGAACATTTTTTCAGATAGCCACTATATTGTACATGCCATCCCAAAATTAGAGCTAGCAGGACCAATAGCACCTCATACTCCAGCCTTTAAATTGTTTTATCAAACACAAAAACTTTTGTGGGCAAGAAAAGAACCTCTATTTGTAGGGCATATTAGAGCAAATACCAACTTGCCTGGTCCCCTCCATGAAGGTAATCAAAAGGCTAATGCCCTTACCCAAACAATCTTTATACTTTCAGCACTCCAGCAAGCTACTTTATTTCACTCCCAGTTTCATGTCAATAGCACCACCTTGCAGCGTAGGTTTAAAATCACAAAGGAGCAAGCCAGAACAATTGTAAAAGATTGTAAATCTTGTATGACACATTTGCCCAATCCTCATTATGGTGTTAACCCTAGAGGATTAATGCCCAATCATTTGTGGCAGATGGATGTTACTCATGAGGCAAGTTTTGGAAAATTGCGATTTATTCATGTGACCATAGATACATACTCAGGCATAATTTTTGCTTCCTTACATTCTGGAGAAAAAGTTAAAGATGTTACATCTCATTGTTTGCAAGCTTTTGCTGCATTGGGCATCCCCAAAATGCTTAAAACAGATAATGGCCTTGCATATACGTCCTCATCTTTCAAACATTTTTGTGCAAAATTCAATACATCCCATAAAACAGGCATCCCATACAATCCTCAGGGTCAGGGCATTATTGAAAGAGCAAACCACACACTGAAAATTATGTTATTAAAACGAAAAGAAGGAAATTAGAAAAATCCTAGGGACAGATTGGCAGTTGCCCTGTTTACCTTAAATTTTTTTAACTTTAGACTCTAATGGTTATTCTGCTGGAGACAGACATTGGAACCCACACCAACAACATAAACCTTTGGTTTATGGAAGGATGTTCTTTCAGGTACATGGAAGGGTCTAGATCCAGTATTAATTTTGGGGAGAGGATCTGTTTTTGTTTTTCCAAAGCACGAATCCTCTCCAATATGGATAGCATCTAGATTAATAAAGCAGGTACCAAATCATAAGGATCAAGATGAAGTTGTTGAGGAATCAAGATTAATTAAAAAAGTACAAAATCAAGAGGACCAAGATGAAGGTATAGAATGATTCCCTTAAAAGAGTCCTTCAAAATATTTCACAACTTAAGTGTCATTCCTCCCGGCCGGGACGAGGAGATCTCTCTTTAGTGTGCACACAATTGTAGTTTTTTTTCTTTTTATATATGTCTTTATGTCTGTGCATTTGTCTAAATTTCATGTAAATGTGATGTCACAAATATATGTTTGTAGGTTTGTACGTCTGTCCAGTGTGATGTCACAAATAACAGAGCATTTACGAAAAAAAAATATATATATATATAGATAGATAGATAGATCCAAATAACTTTAATTCATTTAAGTTTAAGAGTATTCAATTTGGGTAAAGAATTTAATAAGTGAAGGTACCTTCAATTTTGATTTATAGCTGTCCCAGGGACTTCTCTTTAGCAAAGAATATGACTAGTGCTGTATAACCTGATATTTTGGTATTTTGACATAGTAATGTTTATTTGTAATCAACTTTATTTGTTTTACAGCTGATTAATTTGAGTTATTTCAACAGATAACCTCATGGAAGGTTACAGAGACTCGAGGGTTCCAGCTAACAAATTATTTTTCCAAAGTGCCTTTAGCTTTTCTTTACTCTATCTTTAATGCAGTAAATACCCTCAGCCTTTCTTTGTTTTGTTCTGAATATGATATTTTGCCAGCTTATGTTTGTAGGAGCTCAAGCAGCAATGTGTGTGAGCAGAAATCAACTTTAATTTTCTAATCTAATAATTCTATTTTTTAGTTTGACAACTCGCCTCTTGACTCAGTGCTGGAATAACACTGCCTTTCCTTTAATAATTGATGCTTGAGTTTCTAGGTAGCGGGCCCTGAAGATTTGCCGGTAGCATTGTCTAGACATAAAAAACACGGCTGCTGCTATAGCTGCAAGGATCGCAGTCGCTGCAAACATCCCTGATGCTCAAGCATCAAACAACCTCACCAGCAGTGTGGCCTCTGCTCTGCATGCATGTGGCCTCCTAGATCAACGCATTATAACAAGTGGACATTTTGATCTTTCATTGTTTGGGATTTTACAGGACAATGCCTTGCAGGTATTTGTCTAGAGAACTCAGTGTGTTGCTTGCTAGAACTCAAGGCAGCTGATTTGTTTCAATAATTTGATATGCTATGCAACTTGGCTCATCAGCAGAAGGCTTATTGCCTTAAAGCCGCAGCATCTCCTCACAATTGAATGGCTGTTAGTCATCATACACAGTTCGATCCTGAAGGGCTCCACTGGATGGCTGGTAGCCAATGACGGGTAAGATCCCCAGAGGGGGACAACCTAAGACAGGCACAGTAGCACGGGACAGTCTCATGTGGCCAACATATCAACCTAAGCCAGGAGTCAAGGGCACAGCCTTGATTATCCGATGACGGGTAAGAATGTTGGTTGCACATGGATGTCCTAGAGCATCCCCTCTTTTAAAACAAAAGGGGGGAAATGTAGGAGCCCTAATTAAGGAGATAGCTAAGATTGCGGTTAGCTGTGAGCCACAAAGAGGTTCAAGCAGCCGGGCACGGTGGCGCACGCCTGTAATCCCAGCACTTTGGGAGGCTGAGGCAGGAGGATCGCGAGTTCAAAGCCAGCCTCAGCAATGGGGAGGCACTTAGCAACTCAGTGAGACCCTGTCTCTAAATAAAATACAAAAAAGGTCTGGGGATGTGACCCAGTGGTTGAGTGCCCCTGAGTTCAATCCCCGGTACCACAAAAAAAAAAAAAAAAAAAAAAAAAAAGAGGTTCAAGCATTACCAGCTTCCATGGTCTCGCGAGACTTGGCCCGGGACATTGCGGATCGGGTTGGGGCCATTTGGTGGTGGTTGGAGGAGTGTGGATGGTGTTGGAGTTGTTGTTGGAGCCAGAGAGAAAAGCTAACAGAATAAAGAGCCTGTTCGTTTCCAGTCTGCCTCTGAACTTATTCCTGCGGCGTCATTGCTCCAAGCGGCAATTGCTTCGGGCAGCGACATCCCTACCTAAGGTTAGCATTGCCTATGTGTAGAAGAGACAGTTTATAGATGGGCACTGTGGTGCATACCTATAATCCCAGCTTGATAGGGGAGTAGGGGTGGTGGTGTTTGAGGTAGGAGGATCACGAGTTCAAAGCCAGCCTCAGCAGAAGCGAGGCGCTAAGCAACTCAGTGAGATCCTGTCTCTAAATAAAATACAAAGGTAAGACTTGGGATGTGGCTCAGTATTCGAGTGCCCCTGAGTAGTTCAATCCCCAGTACCACCCCCAAAAAAGGGGGACAGTTTATATGGCTGACCAAACCAGTTATCAGTCTACAAAGAGTGGACCAAATGGAAGATAACCTAATTTCTTCATGGTCCCCAAGACAAGGATATCCCCCTGGCTGGATTACTAGCAGTGGAGAATGCATTTTACTAATCTTTATAGTCTTCCACTCCTCACTGTATGAGACAATAATAAGTACCTTTAATTAAACACATGCCAAACACCTTTCTTACATTATGTCATTCAATTTTCATACCAGCACTGTAAAATAGATATTATGTGTTAGTTTTTTGTTGTTGTTGTTGTTGTTATTGAGTTTTTTGTTTTTGTTTTTGTTTTGCAGAAATAGAGGAACAATCTGACAATTTGGTTCCATGTCCTATGGTTTCCCCTGGATCAAGATCACACAGCAAGTCCTGGGGAACAGTGGTGCATGACTGTAATCCTAGTGACTTGAAAGACTGAGACCAGAGGATCACAAGTTTGAGGTCATCCTCAGCAACTTAGCAAGACCCTGTCTCAAAATAAAAAAGGACTGGGGATGTAACTCAGTGATAAAGCACCCAGGATTCAATCCCCAGTACTTTAAAAAAAAAAAAAATCACAAAGCAAGTAGTACAGTCAGGTTTGAAACTCAAGCTAACAATCTTATTAAGTTCATACTTTTACAAAGCAGTTGTGGTAGGGCTTCTCAAGACGACCTGCAGGTTCAGAGATTCATTAGAGGACTCACATAACTTAGAAAACTCTGTTACATTCACACTGTTTATTACAATGAAAGTATAAAGATTTAAATGAACAAATTAAGAAGCACATATGATGGAGTATGGGAGAGACTAGGAACAGGCTTCTAGTTCTCTCCCAGTGGAGTCACCACCTAATTCTCCTGGCCACAATGTGTGACAACATGTGTGGAACATTCACAACCAGAGAAGCTCAGCTGAGCCTCGGTGTACAGGGTTTCTATTTGGAAATTGGTCACATGGGCAATGAGCATTCATGTATCTGACCCAATTTAAAGTCCACCTCCAGAGGTGAAACTGATTCAGGGAGACAAGATAACCTACCGTAAGTCACACTAATAGTATAAACTATCTGATGGGGCTCAAGGTCTCCACCATGAATCACATGGCCACTATAACCTACCCAGTGTGGCTCAAATGGCTCATGAACTAAATTACTATCAATTTGGGGTCACTTTAAGTTCCCAAGGACATAGTAAGTTGGACAATTATATTCCAGGCAGTTCTTTGTCATTTATAAGTCAGAAGACATAAATGAATTTTAAAGATATTGGAGTCTTCTGAGTTTTAAATAATTGAGAAGAAAATGAGGCATTAGGGCTGGGGTTGTAGCTCAGTGTTAGAGCACTTCCCTACCATGTGTGAGGCCCTGGGTTTGATTCCCAGCACCACATAAAACTAAAATAAACAAAAAATAAAGGTAGTGTGTCCATCTACAATCAAATATAAATAAATAAATAAATAAATAAATAAATAAATAAATAAATAAATAGAATGAGGCATTAAATGAAGAACAACAAGAATATTTTAATGCATGGGTAATCTGTATAAAAGAGAAAAATGATGATGTATTTTTTTTTCTTTTTCTTTCTTTCCTTTTTTTTTTTTTTTGTACCAGGGATTGAATTCAGGGGCACTCAACCACTGGGCCACATCCCCAGCCCTTTTTTATATTTTATTTAGAGACAGGGTCTCACTGAATTGCTAAGTGCCTTGCCATTGCTGAGGCTGGCTTTGAACTCGCGATCCTCCTGCCTCAGCCTCCCAAGTGCTGGGATTATAGGCGTGCGCCACCGCGCCCAGCTTCCCAGCCCTTCTTTTTTTAAGTATATATTTTTTATTTAGAGATAGTTGTTAATTGTTTTGTTAACTCTTTTGTATGATGAGGTGGAAATTGTAAGAGTTTAAGAATTTAGAGGATTGAGTAATGTTTGATGAGTTGAAATTAATTTGTGAAGATTCCATAGGGGTAATGGCCATGTATAGTTATGGAAGTTGGTTGATGGTTGAAAAGCAGGTTGGTTGTTATTTGTCAGTGTTTTCGTTGTAATTGAGATTACTCATAGGAATAGGATACAGTAATTAATGCTAGAATAATGGAAAGTATGAATGATAAGAAATATAATTTAATCAGGCCTTTGGTTTGAGGTCGTGGTGGAGGCCTAAGTTACTTAAAGCCTCGCTAAATTGCTGAGGCTGGTTTTGATCCTCCTGCTCAGCCTCCCAAACTGCCGGGATTACATGTGTGTGCCACCACACCCGATACTAGTGGCCTTTTGAAAAATTGTAAAGTATTCTGGATCTATCAGCTGTATGATTTTGGCCTTAAGCAAGCTTACGTTTCCTCATTTATTAAAATAATCATCTTAATAAAATTATACACATACACATTCATACACCTTGCTGGGTTTTTGCAGATTAAATCATGCAAAATTTACAGACTGTCTACTATTGTCCAGTCATAAGAACTTTAATAAACAAGCTCTCTGGCCCAGTGTTGTGGTACATGCCTATAATTCTACTACTCAGGAGGCTGAGGGAGGAAGATCTCAAGTTTGAGACCAATCTGGGCAACTTACCAAGATACTGTTTCAAAATAAAATTTTTAAAAGGGTTGGGATGTAGCTCAGTGATAGAGCATTTGCCTATCATACACAAGGCCTTGGATTTAATCCCCTTTCAAGAAACTTAATCTTATGGGAAAGACAAAATAATTATTGATCACAGTGATGATTAATTACAAATTTACATAAGTGCTCTAAAGTAAAATCATATGAGAGTATTTAACACTGATTTAAATTGTAGGGAGGGAAGTGTACCTGGTCAGAGAAGGTTTTACTGGGCTGAGATCTGAAATGTGAGAAGCAGCTAACTAACCAAGGTGGTGGGGCAGGGAGGAGGGAAGCATTTCTGGCACAGTATTATAGGGCCCAGTAGTTTAATGAAGCTACCTATGAAGGCAGCCTATGAAAGATGAGTGGAGTGATAGACAGGGCCATATCATTCAGGTTGTTAGAGACAAAGGTATGAAGTTTGATCTTTATCTTAAGAACAAGAGTAAGTCTTGGGACATTAAGCAGAGACCTGTGTAATCAGATTGTCATTTTAAAACCTCATTTGGTCTGTAGTCTGAAAATATTGTTCAAAGAGAGGAATAGATGTTGGCTGGGAAGAATGGATGCAAGAAAATAAGATAATATCATGAAGGTACAAACAAAATTCCTAAAACATAATAAAGAACAGAAAATTAAACTAACATCAACTAAATATTTGCTATATGCCAGCTGTTTTACATATATTTGTTGGACTGTTAAGCTGGTAATATGTTCTTTCTATCATGCACCCTCAGCAAGTATTATATGAATCTAATTTTAAAACAAGGATCAAATATCCAGCATCCTCATCAATTAACTATTATAATATACTAAATTTTTAATTTTTAATTTTTTAAAATTATTTATTTATTTTGGTACTGTGTATTGAAACTGGGGCACTTTACCACTGAGTTAGGTCTTCAGCTCCCCCTTTTTGTTTTTTACTTTGAGTATGGGTCTTGCCAAGTTGCTCAGGCTAGCCTTGAATTTGCAATACTCCTGAGCCTCCAGAGTTGATGGGATTGCAGGTGTGTGCCTCCACAACCAGCTACTATAATATACTAAATTTTGACATAACATAGGGAAGGAACAGAAGAAGAGGAAAAGTTTTCTAGTTGGGGTTTTCTAAAGGAAATAATTATTAACTCACTTTATTTGAATAAGGTAATGGGTCAAAAATACTTTGTGAAATAATGATAATTATTCATAATTTGTTAATCAACATGCTTTTAAGACAGAATAATTAAATAGAAAATTATAACTCAGTTTCTTGAAAGGAAGTTAAAATGGCCATCCAGAGTTGTCCCACATTGGACTAAAAAGCCAAGCTTTTATACTCCACCTCAATCACAGGATATGGGTTCCCTTAGAGGAGTGTGACCTGGGTCACACATACAGCTGAAGTGGTTCTTGGAGACATTGCTGGCTGAGGGCCATTCACTCACAACACTCCCAGGAGTTGGAGCAACAAGTCCTTCAACAAACAAGAGTCACTATGCTTCCCACAAAACATGATATCCTTTTATTAGATTTCTTTGCTGTGTGGCTCTCTCTATTTAGAGAAGAAGAAACACCCATTAATAAAGAAGTTAAAAGACAAGCACAGTGGTGCAACTCTCTAGTCCCAAGAACTCCAGAGGCTGAGGCAGGAGTATCATAAGTTTGAGGTCAGCCTTAGCAACTTAACAAGGCCCTGTCTCAAAAACAAAAAAATAAAAAGAGAGGGATGTAGCTCATTGGTAAAGTGCCCCTGGGTTCAATCCTCAGTACAAACAAGTAAAATTAAATAAGTTTAAAGAAGATTGGGCTGGGGCTGTAACTCAGTGGTAGAGCATTTGCCTAGCATTTATTAGGCCTAGGTACAATTCCTGGCATCACAATAAATATAATAGAAAATACAAGAAGGAGTTGGACATCAATATACTAAGTGCATGTATAAAAATTCAAATGGTATGAAAATACTTTGTGTAAAACCAATGACTTGGAAAACTGTGCTCTTTATATGTAATATGAAAGGAATTGCACTCTAAAAGCATGTATAACAAATTAAATTAAATAAAAAAACAAACAAATAAATAAAAATACATATGTAGGTTTATATAAATAATAAAATACATTAAAAATAAAAGTAAAGAAGACTAAAGGAAAAATTCAAAAGCAAAAGATAACAGACTCAACAAGCATTTACTGAACATTTACACTGTCAGAAAAGATACAAATGTATAAAATATACAGGTAGTCAAGGCAGATATGTAAATACTGATAACAAAAAAGTAGCAAAATAATATAAAGTGAATGGTACTGAGCACTAAAAAAATGGAAAGAATTAGGGGAGGAATCATAAGGAAGAAGCAGAGCAACCAAAATAGGGCTTTTCTGAAGCACTGGGTAAAGATGCACTAAATGTATTCTCTCTTATACCTAAATCCCCTGCATCAATCCCCTCTCTGAAGCTGTTCAAATAAATACTAGAAATAGGGACCCCTCTAAAATTACCTTTACATATGTAAGATCTCAAAAAAGGCTTTCTCCAGTCCAAACACTTTTAGGTTATATTTTCCTAAATCCATAGCAATAACGTTATTCTACAGAGGCCATGCCACCAATTATTGGTGCTAAAGGTATATTAGAAAGAAAAAAACGAGGGTTATGAAGTTAGAAAAACCTGGGATTAATTTTCATAGTTGGTCACTTGCTGAATCAAATTACAGACTCTATGTGCTATAAAATTGTAATCATTTTTACCTATCTTGTATCTTAAATGTATTAAATAAAAACATTCAATACCTAAACATAGGAGCTCAATAGCAATAGAAAATGTGTGCCCTTTCTTCTTTTTTTTTTTTTTTTTTTTTTTTTTTTCTTCCTTCTTCTGTCTTCTGTCTTCTGTCTTCCTCGGGAGCAAATTATACCTGTTAGATTCCGGGCAGGGAGGCCACACCTCCCAGGTAGCCTAACCAGGCCACACCAATCTCAGGTACCTTAAGACACACCTCCCAAGCACCTCAGGCTGGCCATGCCACTGGGCACACCTCAGGTGCCTTACTGAGCCAATTAAGCTGACACACGGGTTCCCAGAGTTAAGCTTTCGACCCAAGGCAGCCTATGGAATTGGGGTCTCCTCTGGGGGGTCCCTCTGACCACCGATTCACTACTTAAGCCTTCTCTGGACTTAAACCCTTCCCTTCTTGCTGCCCCGTCTCCTCTCGCTGGTTTTCCCTTCCCCCTCCACGTGTCCCTCGACTGATTAATAAACCCTCTTTACTACACAGCGGTTCCAGCGTGTGTTTCATCTGCCCTTCAATACCCACTATTCAGGAAGATGTATCCTATGGCTATAGTCTCCAAAGACCATAGTTTTCACAAATTGATCATTTGTATAGATAAACATACCCTGCTCATGTCAGTTATTGGGTGCTGGAAATACAAAGTTAAATAAGACACAATCCTGACCCAGAGAAGCTTACAGTTTGGTGAGACACAGGTGGGACGAGACGGGGCGTAGGTGCCAACCAGAACGTCATTAGTTTGAATAGAGCATGGCTGGTGTTAGAAGTAAGCCCAGAGAGGAGTTCAGAAGAGGGAAGGCAGACACTAGAGGTGCTGAAAATCACTAGAGAGCACTTAATTCATCACATATTTTGGGTTTTATTTATTTATTGTAATTATTAATATATTGTTTAAATTAGTAGAATTCAGTGTGACATTTTCATTCATGCATATATCATACATAAGTCACAACCATCCACCTTTCTTCTACCCTCCTCCTACCTCTTCTATCTTCTCTCTCCCTTGATCCTGTGAATTGTTTTAGATCACCTTTTTTTTTTTCTTCCTTTTTAGTCTCCACATATATGAAAAAACATGTGGACTGGGGATATAGCTCAGTTGGTAGAGTACTTGCCTTGCATGCACAAGGGCCTGCAATCAATCCCCAGCACCACAAAAAAAGAAAGAAAAAGAAATATCACCTATAAGAGAAAACGTGATACTTGTCTTTCTGCATTTGATTTACTTTGCTTAACATGATGTCCTTTAGTTCCATCCATTTCTCTGCAAATGATAGGATTTCATTCTTTTTTTATGGCTAAATACTCCATTGTGTGTGTGTTTGTGTGTGTCTACACACACACAACATTTTCTGTATTCAGTGGGAGAGTTGAATCAGTAATCCTATTTTTAGGTTTTTGAGGACCATCTATGCCATTCTCCTTAGTCATTGTACTAATTTACATTTCCACCAACAATATGTAAGGAGGGTTCCTTTTTTTCCATATCCTCACCAACATTTTTTGTTTCTTTGTTTGATAATAGCCATTCTAACTGGGGTGAGGTGGAATCTCATTAAAGCTTTGATTTGCAGTTCCCTGATGGATAAAGGTATTGAGCATTTTTTCATATATTTTTGGCCATTTGTGTTTCTTTTTTTTTTTTTTTTTTTTTTTTTTTTTTTTCTTTTTTTGAACCAGGGATTGAACTCAGGGGCACTCAACCACTGGGTCACATCCCCAGCCCTCTTTTGTATTTTATTAGAGACAGGGTCTCACTGAGTTGCTAAGTGCCTCGCCATTGCTGAGGCTGGCTTTGAACTCATGATCCTCCTGCCTCAGCCTCCCAAGTGCTGGGATTACAGGCATGCACCACCGAGCCTGGCTATGTGTTTCTTCTTTTTTGAGAAGTGTTTGTTCAGATCATTTGCCCATTTTTAAATTGGATTACTTATTTTTTGTTAAATTCTTTCAGTTCTTTATATATTCTGGACATTAATACTTGGTTAGATGAAAAGCTGCCAAAGACTTTCTCTCACTCTGTAAGTTGTATCTTCAACTCTGTGGATTGTTTTCTTGGCTGTGAAGAAGTTTTTAGTTTGATATAATCCCTTTTGTTAATTCCTGTTTTTGTTTCCTGTGCTTTTGGAATCCTATCCAGGAACTTGTTGCAAAAGTGTTTCTCCTATGTTTTCCTTTAGTAGTTTCTAAATTTCAGGTCTTATATTAAGGTCTTTGATCCATTCTGAGTTTGTTTTTGTACAGGATGAGAAATAGGAGTCTAATTTCAATCTTCTACATGTGGATAACTAGTGTTCCCAGCAACGTTTGTTGAAGAGGCTGTCATTTCCCCAGTGTAAATTTTTGGTATGTTTGTCAAAAATCAGTTGGCTGGGGCTGGGGTTGTGGCTCAGCGGTAGAGCACTAGCCAAGCACGTGCACGGCCCAGGTTCAATTCTCAGCACCACGTAAGAATGAAGGCATTGTGTACACTAAAACAAATAAATAAATATTTTTTTAAAATTTTTTAAAACTCAGTTGTCTGAAGATGTGTGGATGTGTGGGTTTATTTCTGGATCCTCTACTCTGTGCCATTGGTCTATGCATCTATTTTTACACCCATACCATGCTATTCTTGTTACTGCAACTCTGTATTACTCTTGAAATTGGGTTTTGTTTGTTTGTTTTGGTACTGGGGATTGAACCCATGGACACTTAACCACTAAGCCACATTCTCAGTCCTTTTTTGTTTTTTATTTTGAGATAGGGTCTCACTAAGTTTCTTAGGGCCTCACTAAGTTTCTTGGGCTGTCCTCAAACTTGTAATTCTCCTGCCTCAGCCTCCTGACTCACTGGGATAACAGGCCTGTGCCACCCTGCCAGCCAAAATTAGGTATCATTATTGATAGATGGGCTACCCTCCCCCACCCCCCAGAGGTTTCCATATCCTGAGCAAAACAACCTTGTTTTTTTTTTTTTTTTTTTTTTTTACCATTTATATGATGTTAATATATTTGATTTGGGCATATAGTGTACTTCCTAAGAAACGTCTGTGATAACATCATGACCCCCGAAGAACAAGAACTAAAAGCAACCTTGTTTTATTTTCTGGGCAGGATGTTTCTTCCCCAGACAGGATGTTTCTTTTCCCTGGGAAGGAGCCAATAGGTTTAAAGTTCGCACTGTTCCATGGGCAAAGAGCCAATGGCATTGGGGTTGCTCTGGTGCACCTCCCACAAGACATCCCTATATAGGGTCCCATTCAAGAGACTCAGAACACACATCAGCTCATCACTGCTGAGAGGAGGAAGCTGAAAACACAATAGCTCATCCCTGCAGAGAGGAGGAAGCCACTGCACCAGCTCCAGACCCATCGCCTCCAGCCTGATGGCAGCTGCCGCAGCCAACAGCTCCAGACCCACTGTCTCCAGGCTGACGGCAGCTGCCCACCGGACAGCAGCTGCCCCAGCTGACAGCTCCAGACCCACCACCTTCAGCCCGATGGCCGCTCCCAGCCCACAGCTCCAGTCTCCAGCCAGACAGCAGCTGCTTTAGCCAACAACTCCAGAGATCCCAGCTGGTGCAACCAAGCACCCACCTTCTGTTCAGAGCTTGCACACTCCCCTCTCCCTGACTCCCCTCTCCCACCAGAGCTTGCACACTCCCTTCTCCCTGACTCCCCTCTCCCAGCACCTCTTCAACCTTCAACCAGAGAACCTCTTTGACCTCCTACCAGCCACAAAGGCTGCTGAATAAATCTCTTGGCTGCACAGCTGTCCCCGGTGTGATTTTTGCCCTTCAATTATGCCTCCAGCTATGCTCTTTTTGCTATACCTTGAGTGATTACAAGTCCTCCAAAATTATCCTAGTACTGGATTGTCCTTGTCCTCCATCACTCATTTTTTTCCAACTATTTTTATTTTTATCTCTTTTGTTAGTCATTGCTTAAACAATAGTCAAGTTTTACTTTATTTATGACAAGGCTATATTTTGTTAGTTGACTTTCTGCCCATGTAATAAAATATCTGAGAAAATCAACTTAAAAAGGGAAAGGTTTATTTTGGCTCATGATTTCAAAAGTTTCAGTCCATGGTCACTTGACTGTGTTCCCTTTGGGCCTCTGGTGAGGCAGAAGATCATGGCATAAGCATATGATGGAGCAAAACTCTTCAATTCATGGAAGGTAGGAAACAGAAGGAGAGAGGAAAAAGGGCCAGGACCCCAGGATCTCCTTTAAGGACACACCCTACAATGACCTAACTTCTTTACACGAGGCCTCACCTCTTAAGGGTTCCACTGCTTTCCAATAGCACCAGACTGTGAGAGGGAACAGAGGGATATGAGTGATGGGAATATGAGGTTAAGAGAACAATTCCATAAAATGGGCCCACTTTGCTGATCCTCACATAATTGCACTTTTCAAAAGCAATTTACCTGCAGCCATGCCTGACTTTAATCCACAGGATATTTTACATTTCACAGAAAACTACCTGTTACCTACAGGGGAAATGCAAGCCCAAAATGTCAATGATAATAAGAATACAAATTACCCTGAAGGAGGGACTTTTGTGATCCTTACACAGACAATAACCTGAAACTCAGAGAGATATGGATAACTCTCCCTAACCATAAAATATACAAGAACAGGTCCCAGTTAGAACCAGTTGGCATTAGCCAAAGTGACCTAGAGTTGTCATGTCAGTAGGGACTTGAAAGTCTGATATCTTCCTGCTATCAATCAAAAGCCAAGAGGTGGACCAGGAAGAACTCTCTGGAAACTTTTCTGGGACCCTCAATAACACTGGATAGCAGGAGGCCTGTTGTCCCTCTCCTCTCTAAAAGGTCACTCTCTGTCCTTTGAGAGTATCAAAGAACACTCTCAAAAAAAAAAAAGGAGTGTTTTTTTTTTTTTTTTTGGAAAGGGAGTTTTTCTCCCCTTCCCCCTTCCCTATTCCTTCTTATAATAAACTCATATCTGTTACTCTGAGCAACATGTCTAAAATCTTTCTGGTCTGATCCCAAGAATCAGGGTGGAGGAGGTATTCATACCGACTCAGTTTCACAGGAGCATGAGCCCTATAACAACAAGAAGGACTTGGAAGAATGTGTTATCTTGAGCTGGGGGAGGGAATCTGATCACTTACATCATCTAAAATCTTTTTTTTTTTAAATATATTTATTTGTAGGTGAACACAATACCTTTATTTTTTTATTTATGTGGTGCTGAGGATTGAACCCAGGGCCTCACACATGTAAGACGAGCACTCTACTGCTGAGCCATAGCCCTAGCCCCCATCATCTAAAATCTTTAGGTGGGAATCCAAGCAGAACAACCTTGATTGTGAAGTAAAGGAAAGCATTCATAAAACATCTGCAGGAATCCATTTGTGCAGAAGGCACACAACCTATCCTGTATACATTCTGCCTCCTTGTAGACTGAGTGCACACTCCATATTATCCTGGTCTGCTGCGCTGAGGAATATGTGGGTAATGAAATGTCCAAACCCCCTTCACTGAGTCCTCCAAGTTCTTTCTTGGGGATTGATAAACAATATGCTGGAATTGAACAGAAAGGGACCTATAGAAAATGTACTCGAGCTGGATGATTTAAGGAGTATTTAATAAAAGGTATGAGCAGAATGTAGAATAATCCCAGGGGACAGTGAAGTGCTCTAGGTTTCTTAACAATTAGGAACTGTACCACCCATACCTCTTAAGGCTATAGGGAGGAAGTGATTGCTACTTTACTGAGACAATGAGTTATTTTGGTAAGGACCTTGACTGTAAGATAAGACCTTAAGTTGAGGAGTAGTGAGTGTCCTGTCATCAAATAGGAAGGGAGCTAGGGGAATAAGTACTCCAGCTCTACTCTTTTCTCCCTTTGATTTTCTTTGAATGCTTCTATTGTCCTGATCCAATTTGAAGTGAATTGCCAATGCACTCCATGTAGACTAACTTCTGTCTCCTAAGGCACAAAACAGAGTAGAGTAGCTATAGATCTAAAACGGCAAAATGGAGATTTTTAATCTATCCATTTTACACTTTTAGTGGTTCTCTACACTTCTGTCTCCAGCTGTAGGTGATTAGAAAGATATGGATACAGTCAAGCATTTTATGGATGAAATAGAAAAATTATAATCTAGCCTTTTTCAAGATAAACAAAAACAATAATAGAAAACAAAAGTTTTTCATAGCCATATATCATATTACTTTTGGAAACCACTATAAAGATTTGTAGCTTCTTTGATTGTTACAGTGCTTAATAGTATCCAGAAGATGGCAGCATTGCTAAAGCATATCATTTAGAAATCAAACGTTCAAAATATTTTTCACAATAATCACTGATACATAATAAACTTCCTAAATGGAAATAACTTGGTCCTAAGTAACTAAATGAAATGCAGAATTACTAAATTATTTTCAAATAACAATAGGGCTCTATGAAGTGGCTATTCAAGAGTACATATATCCTAATACTTGCCTGATAATGTACTTAAATCAAAGAGACTTAACACCTATAAATATGTACAATTAGCTGGGCACGGTGGCGCACGCCTGTAATCCCAGCACTTGGGAGGCTGAGGCAGGAGGATTGCAAGTTCAAAGCCAGCCTCAGTAATGGCGAGGCACTTAGCAACTCAGTAAGACCCTGTCTCTAATAAAATACAAAAAAGGGCTGGAAATGTGGCCCAGTGGTCGAGTGCCCCTGAGTTCAATCCCTGGTACAAAAAAAAAAAGAAAAAAAAAAAATATATATATATATATACACACACACACACACACACACATATACATATATATATATAATTATACAGTATCTATAAAATTTGAATAAATCATAAAGTTTTAATATCTTCTGTTATAGATATGTAAGACATAATCTACGAATTGTATTCAAAAGCGAATTGAATAGAAGCAATTATTCACAAATCAAATACAAAAAATCATGTCTCAGATGCAGTAGCTAAATAAAACCTGGATATCATAGACATTATATCAGCTATAAGAAAAAATCTATCTTTAAACTTCTAAACTATCTAATTTCTAAACTTTTTTTTTTTTTGGCAGTTCTGGAATTGAACCCAGGGCACCCTACCATTGAGCCACATCCCAGCCCCTTTTTATTTTGAGATAAGATCTCGCTAAATTGCTGAGACTAATCTTGAGCTTCCCATTCTCCTGCCTCAGCCTCAGCCTGGCATTACAGGTGTGCACCACCATGCCCAGCTTCCAAACTACTTTAATCATATCCAACATTCAAACTTGTAAAATTTTAAAGATGCACATAGATATTGTCAATATTATGGGCCCAAATATTAGCTAGGTATAGAGGGTAAAATGTTAACCAAAAAAATTGTCTGCCCCTGTAAGCTTCAGGGAGACAGACAAATCCAATGCATTGGATTACAATTGAATCTTGTACTAATAAGCAAGGTGCTGTGTAACTGGAAGAACCAGCCTACCTAACTCCACTTAGGAGTCACAGAAGGATTTAGTAGAGACTTTGAGAGATGAGCAGATGTTTGCCAGGATAACCACTGGGAAAAGGTCACTCAGTGAAAAAAGAAAAGAACAGCAGGCAGAAAGTGAGAGCAGGCATGAAATAGCATACTCCATCCCAGTGGTTAACCAGAGGCAGTTTTAACCCTGTGGGAGATTTTGCAATGTCTGAGAACAATTTTGGTTGTCACCACTGGAGTAGTGATAATGGCAGCTAGTGGGTGGAGGTCAGGGAAGCAGCTAACATTCTACAATGCAGACATCCTCCCACGATAAATAAATTATCTGACCCAAAATAGTGTCACTGTGAGAAAATGCTCTAACCCCAAAGTGCATGTCTTAGAATGACAAGGTTACAGAGACAGACAGGAAAGAGACAAGAGATGAAGCAACAAAATAAAGAGGGACAAAATTAGGGAAGCCTCACTGACCCCCCACCACCAAAAAATAAGGAGGAGGGTGGTTAGATTTTATTCTAAATATGAAAGAAAGCCTGAACATGGTCAGATTTTTCATAGTAGAACAATCTCTGTGGCTGCAGGAGGAGAACGAATTGGAAATAGCCAGATTGAGAAATGACAAAGAAAATAGTGTTGTAACAATTTCACTTCTGTTTTTTTTTTTTTTTTAATCAAGAGAAATATCTTCAGAATGAAAAAATAGAAGAAAGATTTGAGAAAAGGAAATTGAGACCCAAGATCGATGACAAGATTGTAAGAGTGCAAGTAGCTGCTGTAATGATTTCCAGATTTGTGACAAAGATAAATTAAAATGCCACATCTACAGTTCATTTCCTGAATCCCTCCCTCCCATTGGCCAGTGCTGTAGCCCCTCCTTGCTTGGACTGGTGCCTCATTTGGCTCCATACCATCGTTCCCATTCTTTATTTATCCTACTAGACTGGCAACCCAGATTTAACTAGCTCTTCCAGTTTTGTGTTGGAAAATAACAACTAGCCCTTTGTGCCAATGAGGAGGTTTAGAGATGCCTCACCCCTTAGCTTCAAACATAGCTATGCTAACCCCTTCAGGGTGGTGGTAAGAGGAGAGGGGAGAGCTTGACAAATTACCTACTAGGTCTTTTTATAGAGGGAAGTTATATTTTTCCTTCTTAGTTTGGCTCTCCACCACACACCCTTGTCAACAACCTAATATGTACCTGCCAAATTTTCTCTATGCTTGCCAGGCGCAATGGCACACATCTGTAATCCCAGCAGCTTGGGAGGCTAAGGCTGGAGGATGCCAAGTTTAAAGCCAGCCTCCGCAACTTAGCAAGGCCCTAAGCAGCTCAGCAAGACCATGTCTCTAAATAAAATATAAAAAAAGGGCTGGGGATGTGCTCAGTGGTTAAACACCTCTAGGTTCAATCCCTGGTATTAAAAAAAATATTTTTTCTCCATATTTATTGTTATGGTTTAGATATCAGGTATCTCCCAAAAGCTTATGTGGTAGACAATGCAGGATAGTTCAGAGGTGAAGTTATTGGGTTATGAGAGCCTTAACCTATCAGTGCATCATTTCTTTGATAGGGACTTAATTGAGTGGTAACTATAGGCAACTAGGGTATGCCTGGAGAAGGTTAGTCCCTGGGGGGATACCTTTGGAGTATATATTTGTCCTTGTTGAGCAGAGCTCTCTCTCTCTCTCTCTCTCTCTCTCTCTCCTCCCTTTCTCTCCTTCCTGGTGCCATGTCTTGAGTTGCTTTCCTCTACCACACTCTACAGCCATGATGTTCTGCCACATCTTGGGCCCAGAGCAATGGAGCTGGCCATCTATGGACTGAGACATCTGAAACTGTGAGCCCCCAAATAAACTTTTCTTCCTCTAAAATTGTTCTTGTCCAGAGCAGCAAAAACGCTGACTAAGGTATGCCTTTCCTATCCTTGCATTTCAGAGTTGCATCATCTGGCTTCTCAGCAACCAATCAGGAAGCCAAAGCTCATAGACTGTGTATAGGATGTGAGGACAATCCGGCTGTGACAACTGTCACTCCACTGATCACCAGGGTTGATTCGGCTGATCTGGCTGTCCCGGGATGTGTCCCCTTCCTCCCTCACTGCTCCAAGTGTGTCCCTCCCAAGCTGGAAGCTGCGAGCTCAGTGGAAGAGGACGACATTCCCCCAAAGAGGAGGACCCTTCTTTGATCAAGGTACACAAGTAGCTGCATTCCCCTGCTAGAACCGCCAAACAAGCTCTCGAGGTTCATAAATGGTGATAACATTATTTCCAAGTCCTGGAGTAGAGAGAAGATTTCATATGAACAGGGCTTGACCTAGACAGTTATGAGAGCTTTGAAAGTAGATGCTTTCAATTCAGACTCCAGCCATCTCAGGGAGCTTGGCAAAGTCACCAAGCAAAGAGAGCAAGATGAGTGTCTTTAGGAAGGAGGTCACAAGAATCTGAGGGACTGGTTTGTACCCAATACAGTTTGCATATTTTCAGATTTACCAGATGTTGCAAAATTGCTCTCCAAAGTAATTATATTCCCACCAAAAAGCTAGAATTCCAGTTGTTCCATATTTTTTGTCAAAATTCAGTATTATTTTGCTTCAGAACGTAGATAATCCGATAGATGTATAATGATATTTCATATTATCTTAATTTGCATTTAATTTATTATTGATGAGACTGAATTTTCATTGAGTGAATTATCTATTCAAATATTTTCCAATCTTTCTTTTAAATCATTTTCTTTTTGAATACTGATTGGTGGATATTCTTTAAATCCTCTAAATATAAAAATACTATAAATATTTTTTCATATTACAAACTTTTTCTCAGTCTGTAGATTATATTTTTAGTTTGTATTTAGTATCTTGATGAAGAGAAGTTAATTTAACACAAATAAATGTATCCATTATTCCCTTTTACTTCATAGTCTTATTAGGAATGACAATTGAAATTTATCAATTATCTCTTCAAAATCTATTCATGTTTTTTAAAACTTGTTAATATAATATGGATAGTTTTCCTGATATTGAACTATCCTTGAATTCTTACAATAAATCCTAATTGAGTGTTTTAAATTTTTGATACCTAATTATTAACTACTGGATTGTATTTATTAATATTTTATATCATTTCCACCTAAATTAATAAATAATCATATTTCCTGGTTTGTTTAATATATGTCTTTATTTGGTGTTGGTATTAAAATCATCTGGATTCATAAAAATAGAGATTTCCAAATTTTCCCTGTCTGAAATTTAACTGAACTTAACTGTATACAACTACCTTCCTAGAATTATGTCCCTTTCCTGTAAATTTCCTTCCCCTTCCTTCATATTCCTCAGCTCTAAAAAAAAAAAAAAAAAAAAAAAATGCTCTGTCCAGAACGTACTTTGGAGACATCTCTGCTTTGTGGCCTTAGTATAAAACATATCTACTAAGAAGACATCCCTTCAACAGTAGCCTATGCAATTAGGTATGGTTATCTGTTTATCTGGCTTTCTAAAACAAAAACAAAGCATGATTTGTGGCATTTACTAGAAAGCCATCATGATAAATTTTCAAGCTACCAATGTTATATCACTGAACATGGAATGGGGGGAAAAATGCCCACAGTTTGCTCCAGCATGTCACTGAATCAAGGTTCTTCTTCCATATCTGATAGAAAGCTATGCCAGATTGGGAGGAATCTTTTTGTTGTTGTTGTTGTTGTTTTTGTAAGGAATTAAAGTGTTAAAGAAGGTTGGACTTGACCCTGAAGGTAATAGGAAAACCAGTAGGAAATAGGTAATAGGAAAGGTAATAGGAAAAAACAGTACTGCTCTTAGACTATAGCAAATAGGGTTCTTTCTGGAGCCCTGAGCCTCAGGGCCTTCTCTTTCCACACCCCATGTTCAGTAATCCTTTCTCAAATTTCTCCAAGTTCCCATCCAGTTCTCAGGACCAGTCAAGCTGACAGTTCCATTTATTTTCTTCAGAGCACTTTTCAACATATTACTTATTATTTCCTCCCTCTCCTGCCCTCCTCCAACTGGGGTTGATCAGAGGTTGTGATAAAATGATATTTTATATATATATTTTTAAATTTTCATCCATGCTTCCTGACTCTTAATTTCCTCCCCAAGTCAGGATATAGAAACTAAAATTTCTCTTCCATAAAACATGTCATAGAAACTCTAATCTTTTCCTGCTTTTCTCTCTTGAGGCTGGCCACAATGAAATTCTTTGACCTACCCTTATCTGACAGTAAGTCAGACCCTCCTCATTCCTGAGGCTTCCCGCCTCATACCATGGAGGGAGGAATGCTACTTAAACAGGCCAAGAATGCTGAAGCAGACAGGCCTTGCTGTGTTTCCCTGTTCAGTCTATTAGCACTAGATTAGACCCTTTTTGCCCATTAACATTTTGACAGTTTCCCATACTTAAATCATGCTGATGAAATGAAGCCTCCATAAACTCCAAAGGGCAGGGTCCAAAGAGCTTCTAGACAGCTGAACACAAGTAGGTTCCTGGCGGTTGACATACCCAGAAAGGGCATAGAAGCTCCATGCTCCTTCCCACATACTTTGCCCTATGCAACTCTTTCTCTGTGTCCTTTCTAACAATATTCTTTAGGGCTGAGGATGTAGCCAATAGTAGAATGTTTGCCTAGCATGTATGAGGCCTTGGGTTTGATCCCCAGTATTGCAAAAAAGAAAAAAACCAAATTAACCATGTTTAAAAACAACAACAACAATAATATCCCTTATAACAAAAACCAGTAAACAAAAGTTTGCCTAAGTTACTTAAGTAAATTAATTGAACCTGAGGAAGGGGTTATGGGAATCCCAATTTATAGCCAGTGATTTAAAAGCACAGGTAAAACAAGCTGTTTGCAATTGGCTTGCAATTGGGGGTAGTCTTAGAAACAAAGCCTTCAACCTGTGGGTTATGATACGGTCTCCTGGTACATACTGTGAGAACTGAATTGGATTACAGGACACCCAGGTGACATCTGCCACAGAACTGATTGCTTGCTCAATGTGGGGTAGGGGAGACCCACACACATCTGATTTCAGTATTGACTGTTGTGTGAGAATATAGGAACACAGGCATTTTGTATTTCCTGACCCATAAAGATATCCAGAAGAGTCCATGGACTCAGATTTATAGGATTATCCAGGGGTCCCATGACAATGGCTATGGCCAGCCCACTTCTGGTAAGGTGCCTGGTATTATTTTGTGGGATACAAGACTGAGCTGCCAGAATAAGGTATATATGATGATTTTAAGTCAAATTGTTTATCTGGATAGGAGACTTTGCATTTAAAAATGTGCCTTTTACAATTAAACTAGATATAAAGTCACAGTGTTAGAGCTAGCCTAGTAGTATAAAAGAAAGGAAAGAGAGGCCGGGCGCGGTGGCACACGCCTGTAATCCCAGCACTTTGGGAGGCTGAGTCAGGAGGATCGCGAGTTCAAAGCCAGCCTCAGCAATGGCGAGGCACTTAGCAACTCAGTGAGACCCTGTCTCTAATAAAATATAAAAAAGGGCTGGGGATGTGGCCCAGTGGTCTAGTGCCGCTGAGTTCAATGCCCAGTACCAAAAAAAAAAAAAAAAAAAAAAAAAGGAAAGAGAATGAATGAAATAAAATGTAGAATTTAAAGACTGACAACAAATGAGTGTGAAAGCTGGAGTTTGGAGGGACCCTGACTAGTCATCAATGTAGAAGCAACATTACATTCACAGCAAGTAAGGAGCCTGTGTAGAGAGGTTAAGGCTTAGCCTTAAAGTATAAACACACTTGACAAGTGGGGAAAAGAGGAATTTAGAAAGGATATGAAGAGTAGATAGTCAAAGATTAAGAATTGTTAAGGATATTTTTATGTTCTAGATCTTTAATGTCCCCCCAAAAGCTCACGTAGCAATGAAGGAATGTTCAACAGTGAAATGATGAGATGATGAGAGCTGTAACCTAATCAGTAGATTAATACATTTTTTTTTTTTTTTTTTTTGGTACCGGGGATTGAACTCAGGGGCACTCGACCACTGGGCCACATCCCCAGCCCTTTTTTTGTATTTTATTAGAGACAAGGTCTCACTGAGTTGCTAAGTGCCTCGCCAGTGCCGAGGCTGGCTTTGAACTCGCGATCCTCCTGCCTCAGCCTCCCAAGTGCTGGGATTACAGGTGTGCGCCACCACGCCCGGCAGATTAATACATTTGATGTATTAACAATTTGAATAGACTACTGGATGGTAACTGTAGTCAGATGGAGTATAGCTGGAGAAATAGGTTACTGGGGGGTATGTCCTGGACTATACTGTTCCTGGCCCCTTCGTTTTTCTCTCTGTTTACTGGTTACTGTGAAATAAGCAGCTTACCTCCCCCATGCCCTTCCACCATGATGTTCTGCTTCATCTCAGACCCAGAGCAATGGAGTGGGCTATGCTGTTGGCTGACCATGAACGGAACCTCTGAAACCATGAACTCAAAATAAACTTTTCATCCTCTAAGTTATTCTTGTCCAGTATTTTAGTCATATCGACAAAAACCTAACCAACACAGATATAGAGCAACCCTCATCAATGACTATTTTGTTTTGCTTTGTTTTAACCAAATTGTCTTCATGGTTTAAATAAAATTATATAGCATATAAATGGTAACAATAAAATAACAAAAAACTGTTTCTAGGAGCATTGTTTGGAAAAACTAAAACCTGGAAACAAAAAATAAAATAAAATAACATTTAAAAAATAAGAAAAAGTAAAACCTGGAAACAGTGAAAAAAATGAATTGTGGTTATAATGCAAAACCATACAGCAATTAATATATAAGTATATATCATAATTCTCAGAAATATAATGCTGAGTAAAAAAAATCCAGACACAAGGAATAAAAATCACATAAAGTTCCAAAATAGGCCAAATTAATCTGTAATGTTAATATACAGGCTAGTTGTTTACTATTGAGAAAGAGGTAGCCATGACTAGGAGGTGTTCAAGAGGAACTTGGGGTGTTAATGTCCTATTTTCTAACTTGGGGTAGTCAGAGGACTATGTTCCCTTGTGAAAAATCGTAAAATCATGTCTCTATATACTTAAAATGTGTGTATTTTTGTGAGTATAGATTATACTTTAAAGTTTAATTTTAAATTTTATTTTATTTTTGGTGCTGGGAATAGAACCAAAGGCTTCTTGTATGCTACACATGTACTCTACCACTAAACTACACCTCCAGCCCTAAAACTGTATTTTTAAATTTTATGTATTTATTTACTTTATTTTGTTTTGCAGTATTAGAGATTGAACTAGTAGAAATACTCTATTACTGAGCTGCATCCCCACCCCATTTTACTTTTATTTTGAGGCAGGATCTCGTCAAGTTGCCCAGGCTGATCTGGTGTGCACCAACATAACCAGCTAAAGCTTATTTTTTTAATGTAAATGATACCACCAACTGTTGGGTATGGAGGTGCATGACTGTAATTCCAGTGATTCAAGAGGCTGAAGCAGGGGGAACACAAGTTTAAGGCCAGCCTCAACAACTTAGTGAGACCCTATCTCAAAAATGTTATAAAATTAAAAATGGCTGTGGAAGTAGCTCAGCAGTAAAATACACCTGTGTTCAATCCCCAGTACCAAAAAAAAAAAAAAAAAAAACACCAATTCTCTAGATGACAGGACGTCCTATATTCTATAAGGCTTCTTCAAGATGTGTAACCTCCATATAACTATGGTCGTCAGAACCATTTGACTTCTATCTCATGGTTTACCCTGGTGAAAAGAATACTATATCATATATATATATGTATGTATATCCTAAATCCTGGATTTTAATAAACATTTCCCTACTGCCATGAACTGTAAGAAAACAAAAGCATCATGTGATAGGGAATATTTTTGCAAAACAAAGAAATATAGTAGCAAATATCCACGGAACCTAAAACCAGAAGCTGGAGCTGGAAAAAAAAAAAAAAGCGGGCTGGGGTTGTGGCTCAGCGGCAGAGCGCTCGCCTTGCACGTGTACTGCCCAGGTTCGATCCTCAGCACCATGTAAACATAAATGCATTGCATTGTGTGCAACTAAAGTAAATAAATAAATATTAAAAAAAAGTATATGTGCGCACACACACACACACACACACACATTTGCCTACACAAATGAGCACAGAGATTTTTCAGAAAAATAGAGACATCATTATTAATAGATCATCTCTGAATATAGGAGATAGCGTTCTATTTAGGTGGCTATTTCTTTGTTTATAGAATTCTATTTTTATAACTGAAAACAGAGAACCATTTTAGAAAACAATCCTCTTAAGTGGGGATCCTTTACAGTTAAGTTCAACTTTGTACTCCTTAGGTGGCAGCTGGTTCATGGTGCCTCTAAGAGTCTAATTTAGCTTTTTTAGTAGAGGAAGTTACTTCAATATAGTTCTATAGTTCAAAATTCACTACATGTTTCCTTTACTCTTGCAAGGATTATAGAAAAAAATCCTTAATTTTGTCAACAATAGCAGCACAGTCATATAAAACAATGGATTAGTATGGTACAAAATACTCAGCAACTCAGGATTCAATCACAGCATATTGAACTTCAAAGAAAATTCAGATAGTATGAAATGTATTTGCTGGATTTTGCCTGCCATCATCTGTTCTTAATTCTCTCAATAACAATTTGGAGAAATATCTTCTTCCCTACTCTGAGTTCCTATGATGTAAGTAGGGGCACTTCATCCCTGTCCTGGATCCAGGGTGGGCACATGACCCCGGATCATACGCTCAACGTATCCCATTGTTCTGGATCTAATAATTGTTCCAAAGACATACACATTTCCCACCTTGTGCCATAGGAGACAACTGCAGAGGTTTTTGCTAGAATCATTGAGAAAAAGATGCTATCTTTCCACTAGAGTTATTAAATAATAAAAATGTAATCTAGAGTTGTGTAGGGCCAGCACATGAATTCAGGCCTGCTTGAGCACGAAACCAGTTTTTTTGTTTGTTTTAGTACTAGGGGTTGAACCAGTACTCTAGTACTGGGACACTCTACAACTGAGCTATATTCCCAGTCTTCTATTTTTTATTTTTATTTCTATTTTAAGATGCTTTTGCTAAATTGCTGAGGGTCTCGCTAAATTGCTGAGCCTAGCCTGAACCTGGCTGGACAGAGTCATTTTGGCCCTTAATTCAAGCGCACCTGAAGATAATGCTGTTACAGACTAAATTGTTCCTCTCCCAAATTCATATGTTGAAGCCCTAGTCCCCAATGTGAGTGTATTTAGAGATAAAGCCTTTAAAAAGATAGTTAAGGTTAAACCAGTCACCATGACTCTTGCCTGTTATTCTCAGCACTTCCAGAGATTGAGGCAGGAGGATTGCAAGTTCAAGGCCAGTCTCAGCAATTTAGCAAGGCCCTAAAAAACTTAGCAAGATCCTGTCTCAAAATAAAAAGGGTTGGGGATGTGGCTTAATGGTTAAGAGACCCTGGGTTCAATCTCTGGTACCAGTTTGTAGAGGGTTGCCTCACATGCATAAGGCCGTGGGTTCAATCCCTAGCACTAAAAAAAGGAAAAAAAGAGAGTTAAGATTAAATGAGGTCATAAGGATGGGGCCCTAATCCCATGTGACTGGTGTCATAAGAAAGGAAACCAGATATGCACATGCATAAAGAATATGTGAAGCCGGGCGCGGTGGCACACGCCTGTAATCCCAGCACTTTGGGAGGCTGAGGCAGGAGGATCACGAGTTCAAAGCCAGCCTCAGCAATGGTGAGGCACTTAGCAACTCAGTGAGACCCTGTCTCCAAATAAAATACACAAAAGGGCTGGGGATGTGGCCCAGTGGTCGAGTGCCCCTGAGTTCAATCCCCGTACCACAAAAAAAAAAAAAAAAGAATATGTGAAGGTACAGAGAGAATATGATCGTCTGTGAGCCAAGGAGAGAAGCCTCAGAGGAAACCAAAGTTGCTGATGCCTTGACTTTGAAATTCCGGCCTGTAGAATTGTAAGAAATAAATTTCTTTTATGTTACCCAGTCTGTAGTATTCTGTTATGTCAGCACTAGCAGGGTAAGTAAAAAGCCATCCCTGGATATTTCAGTTACAAGAGTCAATTTTTTTTCTTTTGGCACTGGGGATTGAACCCACTGAGCTATCCACTCATTTTTATTTTTTAATAAAAATCCACTACTCATTTTATTTTTTATTTTGAAACAGGGTCTTGCTAAATTGCGGCAGGTTTGGTTAAGTTGCTGAGGCTGGCCTTGATCTTGTGATCCTCCTGCCTCAACTTCCTGAGTGGGATTACAGGCATATGCCCCCACACCCAGCCAATTTATTACATTGTAAAACATAATTTGAGTTGGAATATTGACTCTTCTAATATCGACATAAATGTGAAAATTCCCTCACTCCCTAAATAGAAATTATTATTAATTCCTGTTTTTTAATAGAAAAATACCTGGTTAAATTGTTGCCCATTTTATCCTAGTATTTTCCATATATCAAATATGTAAGGCCCCTCGGGGTATAGCTCCATAGTGGTAGAGCAGGGCTTAGCCTGCACAAGACACTGGGTTTAATCTCCAGCACCAAAACAATCAAAACCAAAAATGAAACAAACATACCAAGTCTGGATGTTCAGAGACTTAACAGAAAATTCTTTATGTTGAAATGTTTACCTTGGGGCCGCGGGCAAGTTCCAACAAGAAAGAGAAAAACTTTGTTTGAAGCTGTTTGTCTAAGAAACAGAGAAAGAGAAAATACAGCTTTGCCTGTGGTTCATAATCTAAGATGGCTAAGAGTCAGTGTTGGCTTTCCAAAGTTAGAGTGTTCAAATTCTGCACCCTCAGCTAAAGGGAATGCTAACAAAGTCAAAATACTGATACCCACAGATCACTCCCAGTCACTTCCTGTTATTCATTCCTGGCGGACAAAGGGGGTGATTGTTCTAACTGCAAAGAACCAGTCATTGGAATACAGCCAGAAAAAAGTTCACTCTAGATCCCTACCTCTGATAAAGCCAGGGTAGAAGTCAAAGAACTGCCAGGTGGTGGTGGTTGATTGGTCCAGGCAGTCAGCAAGGTTTCTTTTTTTTTTTTTCTTCTTCTTCTTCTTTTTTTTTTTTGTACTGGGGATCGAACCCAGGGGTGCTTTACCACTAAGCTATATTTACCCCATCCTTTTTTATTTTAAGACATACTGTCCCCAAATTGTTTAGGGCCTCACCAAATTGCCCAGGCTGGCCTTGAACTTGCCATCCTTGTGCCCCAGCTTCCCCAGTTGCTTGGATTACACATGTATGCCACTGCACCCAACTAAGGTTTGTTTCTAAGAGAAGGGGGCGGAAAAGAAAAAGAAAAAAGAATTCTGGTTTTGGCCACAACCTCAGGGAAAAAAATGCTAATATTATAGGTGAGTTGTATTACCTTAGAAACCCTTAAGCCTAGCAAAGCCCTGTGATTACTAAACATCTAAGGCAATACTCAATCCCCCAAATCTTCCAAAAGGAATTGACTGCTAAACACACACACACACACACACACACACACAGAAAAGAAAAAAAGAAAGAAGAAAATGAACTCTTCCATAATGACCACCTTAGATGGTGATATAGCAGGGAAGATTTTTTTTCAGATAGTAGAGCCCATGGAAACAAAACTAGTTGACCAAGGAACTCTAGCCAGGGCAAGGATTTCTGCTATTCTTTTCCTTCCGGGTGTTATACCATTGGACCAGTGGTCATTATATATGATTTCCTTTCCATTTAGAAAATGGTAGTTTTTATTGTGAGAAGCCTCATTTCCTCTCATAATTATGTGAGTGATGTGTCAGGATGATCAAATATATTATTTAGCTTTAGGATCCAAAAATCACAAAGGGATGGATACCTCCAAATCCAAATAAGAGGAATTTTTGTTGTTGTTGTTGTTGTTACTAGGGGTTGAACTCAAGGGCACTCAACCACTAAGCAACATCCCCAGCCCCTTTTGTATTTTACTTTTTTTTTTTTTTTTTTTAATTTTTTAGATGTTGGTGAACCTTTACTTTATTCATTTATTTATATGCGGTGCTGAGAATTGAACCCAGTGCCTCACACATTCTAGGCAAGCATTCTACCACTGAGCCACAACCCCTGCCCCTTGTATTTTGAGACAGGGTCTCACTGAGTTGCTTAGCGCCTTCCTGTTGCTGAGGTTAGTTTGAACTCATGATCCTCCTGCCTCAGCCTTCCCAGCTGCTGGGATTACAGGCATGCGCCACTGTGTGGCAAGAGGAATTTATGATACCTAGATACCATGAACTTTGAGTAACTGGAATGGCAATTTGAGTTATTATTCCTTGGAAATAATTTGCTTTTAATTTGAATGACTATTGTGTTAAATGTGGAAACTGAGATATGCATAATGGTGAGCATCCAAGGAGTTGATTGTTGTGTCTTTTTGCTTTTGTGCCTGTCAGGAAAGCATTCCCCCACTTTGCCTTCAGACAGAACAAAGAGTTCAATGATCTTGATTCCTAATAAAGTCATTGCAGTTGAAAAATCTAGCTGTACTTGAAGCAATTTTTACACCTATAGTTTTCAGTTATATTAACCAACATATTTTTTTCTTCTTTAAGTCAGTTTGAGCAGTTTCTGATACTTGTAACTAAAAAGGATGTTGTTTAACACAGGGTAAAGCTTTCACCCAATGCTGTTGAGCCTGTTAGTTTTTAGACTCAAGGTCTGTATGCCAAGTTAAGATGGAACTCTATCCCAGCACTTGGGAGGCTGAGGCAGGAGGATCGCGAGTTCAAAGCCAGCCTCAGCAATGGTGAGGCACTTAGCAACTCAGTGAGACCCTATCTCTAATAAAATACAAAAAAAGGGCTGGGGATGTGGCCCAGTGATCAAGTGCCCCTGAGTTCAATCCCTGGCACCAAAAAAAAAAAAAAAAAATGGAACTCTAAGCTGACAATTGAGGGACTAGCAGAGCACTGCTAAGAAAACCTGTGAGGGAATAATCTAGATACATGTATTATGACTTGCCATTATATCTGGCATTGTTTATTGGTCTGTGAAGGTCCCAGGAATCAAGTACATCAACAGTCTACTGAACTTATATGGAAGTTGTAAAGCTATATATGTTCCAGGTTTGGCAAATAAGGGCCAAAGATTGCCCAATTCCTAAAATAATTCTCAAATCTTGACAATTGTGCTAACAGAAAGTAAGGTTCAAAATAGTACAATCCTTGAAGAAGAGTCCTCCTTACTATCTTTCTCAGATGCAGTCAAAGAGAACACAGGAGGCAGAACATGAAATACCAAGACTTGAAGAGCAAGAAAAACTAAGGAAGTTCTTACTATCCTTACTACCCATATCCAGCAGTATTTGCTACATGCTATTATGTGCCCCTTGCCATCTTCCTACTTCTGGTAGGAAGTTTTTATTGTTATGATTCTATCTTTCCTTCTTCAATGTATATTTGGTACCTTAAGGAGTGTTAAGCTTACAATTAGCTAAAGGTTGTCAGACTAGATGAACTGGCCCTGAGGAATGCATATCAGTCAGAAATCCTATCTTAGAGCTGTTGACAATAACCAGCTATGGAGAAAAACTGTGCTTGAGTTTATTGTGATAATTACATTATGATCGAAAAGGTTTTTTGAATTATATAATAATACAGTTCAAGGAGGATGTATATATGTGTAGGCATGCATACACACATAAACATTTACTTCTCATTCACAGATTTTATAGTCAGCTGCAAATCGGCAAGGTTGGGCTAGGTTATAGCTTTAGGTTATAATTGTTCCTTGCCGGACCCATGCTAAAGAAGTCACGGATCTCTGAAATAAGCCATTCTTATGACAGAGTCCAGAAGCTCAAGGGGTGAGCAGAAAAAAAAAAGCAACAACTCTTAAAAGCCTCCACCTATAACTGGCACAAAATCATTTGCACCCACATTCCATTGATCAACCATCCATGTCTAATATCAGTGGGTGGGAAAGAACACTGTGTCTGCAGAGAAGCCACACCAAGGATGGAGAAGACAGAATGATTATAAGCAAATGATACTGCTTAACATAATTTTAAGGTAACAAGAGTCAATGATTTTTTTTTCTTAAGCAATTTTAAATAGTTTCAAACACTAGGTAATAGACCACCTCCATGACATAGTGATTGATCCAGATAAGCTCAAAGAACCAAAATTGTCAATGACTCACTTAATAAGATTCACAAAGCCACGAAGCAGTGAAGATGTGATTTCTGGCTTCATTCTTATCCAAAACCTAATTACAGATATTGTTGTAAACATGTTGAGAGAAGTAGAGATCAGGAAAAAAAAAAAAAAGTTTAGGTATGTGCAGTGGCACACATTTATAATCTCAGAAACTTGGAAGGATCATAAATTCAAGGTCAACCTGAGAAACCTAATGAGACCATGTCTCCAGGAAAAAAAAAGCCTCCAGGTTTGATCCCCCCCCCCCCCACACACACACACAAAAAAAAAAAAAAAAAAAAAAAAAATACAAGGAAGGGTTTTGATAATTTTATTTTTTGCTGTGCTGGGGATTGGACCCAGGAAGAAAGGGAGGAAAGGAGGGAGGACTTTTAATGATATTTATTTATTTATTGCAGTACTGGGATGGAACCCAGGGCCTCATACATGACAAGGAGCCACACACTCCCATCCCTTGATGGTTTTATGATCCTTCATTCTGTTATACCTTAGGACCACTTCCTTTCCTGTACTTGAAGTTTGGTTATGTAAACTAATAAAAATTCATTTTCTCTTAAGTTACTGTGACTTAGATTTCTGTTCCTTGCAACTAGAGAATCTTAACAATCTGAAATGGCTTGCTATTATTCCCATCATAAGTTCAGAATTGGCTGGCTATAAAACTTTCTTTTCCAATCTTATTCCAAACTAACTTCTTTCTTCCTTCCTTCCTTCCTTCCTTTCTTTCTTTCTTTCTTTCCTTCCTTTCTTCCTTCCTTCCTTCCTTCCTTCCTTCCTTCCTTCCTTCCAGCCTCCAGCCACACAGGCCTCTGTAGCTCCTTACTACCCAGAACTCTTCCTTGCTCTTTCCTTCTCCTAAAATGGTGTCCTCACCTCCTGCTGAGCCCTCAGATTTCAGCTTAAACATCACATTGTGGAAAAAGCTTCCCTGATCTCCCAATCTAAACAATATATTCCTCTTTTTGTTCGTTTTGCAGTGCTGGGAATCAAACCCGGGGCTTCCTACTATCTTACTATCTTGTCATTTCATTTTGTTTGTTTTCAGAGAACTCATATTATTTGTAATATGTATTTTATTACTTATCTTTTTTAATATGTTTTTTAGTTGTAGATGAACACAATACCTTTGTTTAGTTTTATGTGGTACTGAGGATTGAATCCAGTGCCTCACATGTGCTAGGCAAATGCTCTACCACTGAACTGCAACCCCAGCTCCTATTATTTATCTTTTTTTTATATATATATATTTTTTAAATATTTATTTATTTGGTTTAGTCATACACAATGCAATGCATTTATGTTTACATGGTGCTGAGGATCGAACCCGGGCCGCGCACGCGCCAGGCGAACGCTCCACCACTGAGCCACAACCCCAGCCCTATTATTTATCTTTTAATCAGCTATTTCCCTTTCCAAACTGTCAACTCCTGTCCATATTAATTTTGTTCATCACTATATACTCTGAATCACACACAGGCACATAACAGGGGTGCAATTAACATTTCTTGTATAGCTGTCACACTTTTCTTTTTTTTTTTAATGAAGCATGTTACAGATTTTATTTATTTTGTGTTTAATTAAAGAACTGGTAAGATGTTACAACCATTTTAAAGGAGAAACCAAAGAACAGTCAAATTTATAGATCAATAATCTGAAATGAATGCAAAAAAAGGGAGCAAGACTAACTTCTTTCATAATGGGGAATGGAATTCATAGATGTGTCAGACTGTTGGAACATAAAGCTACCCAGGAATGCCATGTTGAAAAGGGGGGGGAGGGTTTATTGGAGTACCACGTGGGGAGGGGTGGGGTGGGGTAGGGAGAGGAAGGGAAGGGAAGAGGGATAGGGAATGGGAAAGGGGCAGGACAAGAAAAGCGCGGAACAAAGAACAAGGGGAGGTTTCAGTCTGGAGCAGGCTTAAATAGCGAACTGGTGGTCTGAGGGTCCCCTGGAGTGAGTCTGTGTCCCCATAGGCTGCCGGAGGTCAAGAGGCAGGGAAGGCACCTGAAGGCTGGCCAGCCTGAAGCACCTGGGAGATGTAGTCTTTTCTCAAAGTACCTGGGGAGGTGTGGCCTACCTGGGAGGTGTGGCCTCCCTGCCCAGAATCCAACATTCCCCCCTTTTTGTTTTCTTAGGAAGTGGGGCATCGTGTTTCAATCTGGCTGCTTCAAGCTGAAGTGGGGTGATGTGGGGTGCTATGAGGGGAGGAGATGTGGGCAGGCAGGTCAGGCTCGAGGGTGGAAAAAATTCCCAGGAGGTAGGTGCAGAAAAGATGAATCTCTCCAGGTATGGGATGGATGAAGTTTCCTTGAAGCCATAGATCGGTGAGGGTGTCAAACCAGGCTTCTGCAGAAAGTCACTGAGGGAGTCAGCCAACTATCTTCTCGAAGAGCCTGTGGAAATTGTAGGCCTTGTGAGTTTACAGGTAACACCATTATGGAAGCAATAAAGGGAAAGAAGATGAGATAGATTATTGTCCATAGGCCTGTGTTCCACCAGGTGGGACTTACGGTGAAGAGGCCAATAGAGAGTGCGAGGTGCACCATAATGAGCATAGGATGGCAGCATAGGGGCAGGACTCAGCTGACGAAGAGTCTAAGTCTTCTCTGGTTGGAAAGTCATCTGCTGGTTTTTTTCAACAGTTGATAGTCCCTGAGAAAAAGCGATTTGATGACCGGCAGAAAACGAGAGAAAAACTGTTCCCAGGAAAATTTGTTCTTTAATTGGGGATGTGCCCCACGTTCGGCACCAATTTGTTGGAACATAAAGCTACCCAGCAACATCGTGTTGAAAAAGGGGGGTTTATTGAGGTACCACATGGGGAGGGGTAGGGAGAGGAAGGGAAGGGAAGAGAGGTAGGGAATGGGAAAGGGGCAGGACAAGAAGAGCTTGGAACAAGGAACAAGGCCCACACTTTTCTAGAGAGTAATTAACACTTGCCACCACCCTTTTCACAACTCTGACTGTATCAGTCAGAGTTCAAACAGATAAGTAGAACCACTATGACATAGATAGGTAGAGGGATAAAAGAATGGACAGACAATAGACACGGAGTATATGTGTACATACACACAAAATATGGTATTTCTTGCAGGTATCTGATCTTGTGTAATTGTGAGATGTAGGTAAATAATCTTTGTAGGCTGCTGTTTTCATCTGATACTGATGCTTGACAACTGCAGGCCAGGCAACTGCAAAGAAAAGATGAATGTAAAGTGGAGAAAACGAGTACACACTGGCCTGTCCATTTTTGCTGCCTCTAATCTTGGAGATGCACATGCAGGAAAAAGTGGCCTTCCTCATTACAAAGCTAAGCACACAGCAGACCCAGGAGGGTCTGGGAGAAAGTAAAGCAGTTTCAGGCCTGGCTGATGCCACATGCTATTGAATTTTGCTGGCAGAGAAGTACCCACCCCAACCTTTTTTATTACGGGGATCCAAGGATAGAACTCAGGGGCACTGAACCACATCCCCAACCCAATTTTGTATTTTATTTAGAGACAGGGTCTCACCAGGTTGCTTAGCACCTCAAATTTGCTGAGGCTGGGTTTGAACTCACAATCCTTTTGCCTCAGCCTCTAGGATTACAGGCATGAGCCACAGCCCAGCCTCCACCTTCTGAACATTACAGAAGGAGGAGAAAGAGGTGGGGAGGAAGGTGGCGGGGGGAGAGAGGAGGAGGAAAATTGACTGCTGTTTCATTTTGGCCCTCAGAATTTTCCATGTTATTATCTCATGACCCACCTTTAATGAAAACATACAGGGAAGGAAGTTCTAAGAAATACAGTTCAGCCTAGGCAAGTTGACATTACAAAGCCACCAAACCCCTTCAGTCCAAAGTCACTTAGGCCTGAAACAATTCACTGACAATCTCCTAGTTTCAGTGATCTTTTCAAGGTCCTCATTGTTGTCAGCTTCTACCAGGTTGGACACTTGGGACCATCTTTACCTTCTTGAAATCACCTTTCCCATTTTCTTTTCATTAAACCACACAGTGCTGATTTCTCTCTTCTTCACCCCATCCCACCCATCGTTTTGTATCATTTGGGATATGGCTTTTTTCTTCCGATCTGTAAATATAGATATTCACCAATGTTCTGTATTTTTCCCTTCTTCCTCTAAATTTGCATTCACCCTTTCATTTTTACACAGCTTTAAGCACAGTGTCTCTTGTTCTCCAGATACCTGCCTTAAGATCTTGGATCATACAGGCCTAGATCCATATCCCTCGTGGCCACTTCGTGCTTCATGACCTTGAACAAATTACTTAAACCCTCAGAGTTTCAGTTTCTCTGTTAGTAAAATAAGAAACAATTCCTAGCTATAACACCAGGAAGGCATAGAGCACTCCTCTGGATCACACATTAATGGTCCCTTGCGTTTTTTCCCTTTGCTTCACCATTCTATTCTCCAAACATCTACTATAGTCATCATTGGGCTAGATGTTACATTCCTGCCTAAAACTAGAGCAACCAACTTATTCAACTTTTAAAGCTTAAAGTTCTATCCCAGTGATTCAGGAGGGTGAAGCAGGAGGTATGCAAGTTTGAGGTCGGTGTGGTCAATTTAGTGAGACTCTATCTTGCAGGAGCCCTGTTTGGGGAGATGGCTAAGATTGCGGTTGACTACGGGCCATGGAGATGTTTGGGCATTGCTGCCTTCCGTAGTCTCACGGGACTTGGCCCAGGATCTCGCGGGACTTGGCCCGGGATCTTGAGAGACTTGAGTCGAGATTGCTGATCGGGTCTGCACCATTTGGTGTGTGTTGGTTTTGGTGGTGTGTGTGGTGCGTGTTAAAGTCGTTGTTAGAGCCAGAGAGAAAAGTTATCAGAATAAAAAGCCTATTTCCAGTTCGCCTCTGAACTTCTTTCCACGGCTTCGTTGCTCCAAGCGGCCATCACTTCAGGCAGCAACACTATCTCAAAATAAAACATATAAAAAGGGCTGAGGACGTGGTTCAATGGTAAAGCAACCTTGGGGTCAATCCCCAGTACCAAATAAACAAACCTAAAACCCTTCAAAGATATTATTTGCCCTGCCATAAATTTTACAGTGTTCATTAAGCCTCAAGGATACTGTGAGAGTATGTCAGTGGCTTCTATAAATAAAATTGAATTCTACAAAATATGCATTTTTTTCTTAATTAGTAAAATCCCAGGGCTAATGGGGTACAGTGGTGCAAGCCTGTAATCCCAGCAACTAAGGAGGCTGAGGTAGGAGGATTGCAAGTTCAATACCAGCTTCAGCAACTTACCAAGGCCCTCAGCAATTTAGCAAGACCCTGTCTTAAAGTAAAAAATAAAAAGGGATGGGGATATGGTTCAATGGTTGAGCACCCTGGGGTTCAAATCTCTGGTACCAAAGAAATTTAAAAATAAAATTAATAAATTCCAGGCTTAGGGCTAGGGTTGTGGCTCAGAGGTAGTATGTTTGCCTAGCATGCATGAGGCACTGGGTTTGATCCTCAGCACCACATAAAAATAAAATAAAGATATTTTGTCCACACTAAAAGTAAAAAAGTAAATAAATTAAAAAAATAAAATAAAATAAATAATAAATAAAATAAAGATATTTTGTCCACCTAAATAAAAAGTAAATAAACAAATAAATTCCAGGCTTAGAGGAATGAGTTCAAATGTCCTGGCATGGCCCCAAGATGGTATGTGATCTAGTCCCCATGTCTCTCTGGCCTCATTTCCCCCCTCTTAGCTCTTTCTACTCTATACTTCATTCAGAGGGCTTCTAATATTTCCCAGCTACAACATTCTATTTCAAAATTCTGTGCCTTCAATACTCCATTCCCTCTGACTACCATGTCCTTCTCCACTTCATTTATCATTAGCACAAATTCCAACTCCTCCTCCAATGCCCAATTCTACCAACACTTCTGTTAAATTTTCCTCAACTGTCTTTTGCCTTCCGCCTGTTTGGCTCCTTATCTGAGATAATTATTACTTGCATTGTGACATACTATAATTTGTACTTATCTCTGTTACTCCCTTAAAACAATGAGTTACACATTTGGGTCTCTTTCTGCCTCTCTTGGTAGCTTATAAATTACTAAAAAAGAAAATGTTTCTCTTCTGTAAGGGCTCACACAAGTGGCCTAAGCCACACACAGCCTAAACTGTGTGTAATGATTATATTACACAGCAAATGAAAAACGAACAAGAACAAAACCTGGAACATTGCATGTTGTACAAACTCAGTGTTTTTTGTTTGTTTGTTTGTGGTACCAGAGTTTAAACCCAGGGGTGCTTAGCTACTGAGCCACATCCCCAGCCCTTTTTAATTTTTATTTGAGATAGAGTCTTCACTAAGTTGCTCAGGGCCTTGCTAAATTGCTGAGGCTGGTCTTGAACTTGCAATCCTCCCACCTCAGTCTCCTGAATCACTGGGATTTCAGGCCTGCACCACTGCATCCCATTAGGCCCCACAGCTTAAAGCCTTGATAAATTGCTAAGGCTGTTTTGAACTTGCAATCTTCCTGTCTCAGCCTGCTGGGCAGCTGGGATTATGGGTGTACTCCACCTTGCCCAGCTGAGTTTTGTTTTGTTTTGCTTAAGTATTATTAAAGCTGGGCACTGTGGCACATGCCTATAATCCCAGCAATTTGGGAGGCTGAGTCTGGAGGATCACAAATTCAAGGTCAGCCTGGACAATTTAGGAAGAACTGTCTCAAAATAAAAAGTGCAAATGGCTAGGGGTGTAACTCAGTAGTAGAGTGCCCCTGGGTTCAATCCCAGTATAGCAAAAGGAAGGAAGGAAGGAAAAAAAGAAAGGTTAAAATCAGGAACTTGAACTATTTGGACTTAAATTTTCAAACTTTTACTCACTATTACTCATCATGTATCAATCAGTCCAACCAGTAACCCCTTTACTTCTTCAACGTCCATATCAAATCAAACTGCCAAGAAGAAGAATTTGTTTTTAAATGGCTCAATTTATTCTTCTGTGATTAAACACACACACACACACACACACACACACACACACACTTTGAAGCTTATGTTCTCTGTGCTTACATAACACTGCATATTGTGACCTTTTAGAATACTGCTGTTCAAAGACTATAAAACTATATAAAACTTCTGCAACTATAGACATTATATGCAATGCTTCTCAGAATTTTAATTTTAAGCCAAACAAAATAAAGCAAACACCAGGCTCTCATGAGCTTTGTCATAGTACTTTTTCATGGCCTAGTCAAAATTCTTTGAGAAAAGATAACATTTTATATTTATTGAGAAAAAGATTATATTTTATTTAAAGCTAAAAAACATAGTCTAGAATTGTCGGGACCTTACACTGCTTTCTGGCTGCTTGCCACATTACCACGCCCTGTTACAGGACCTCGGCTAAGCAGGGGGCGTGGCTGTGAGAACTGAAACCACCCCAAAGATAGGCCAATGGCTCCGCCAATGGCATCCGCCCATGATCCTTATGTGTCCCTATGATCTTTCTGTTGATTGGCCCATGTCCTATATAAGACCGTCCAACTTCCTCAATAAACGGAGTTTTTGGCATTGCTTTCTACCAAAACTCCCCGGGTGTGGCGTGGTGTCCGTCAATCAGGCGGGGGTAAGACACTCGGCGACTTTTGCCCGTTAAGCCTATCTTCGCCAGGTAAGCTACTTTAACTCTTTCTGCTGGCAGAAGGAACTTCCTTTTGGGGCCCAAAAAAGGCGGGTAGCTTTAGACCTCGGCCCCATTAAGAAGTAACGCAGCAATCCTGACATAGAATGAGTTGACTAAATTATGTAAAGGCATATATTGAGGTAATGGCATAATAAGGGCAGGAATTCAGGGTTTTTCTGTTTTCATTCAGCTGGGTAAAGACCGTGCAGATACTGACAGTCTAGCTTACTACTTCTATCTCTGTACATGCTTGAATTTTTACTAGGGTGACAACTGCAATAGCCCTACGCTCTTAGTAAGGGAAGAAAGAGCTAGAGCCAGAAACAAGAAGGAATTAAGAAAGAAGACAGAAGGCTGGGGGTGTAGCTCAGTGTTAGAGCACTTTCCTAACAATGTGCAACATCCTGGATTGGAACCCCAACACTGTTTTAAAAAGAGTGAGAAATGTGTGCTAATTTTCCCCCATGCTCACTTTGGCAGTGGCAAACCCTTGTTCTCTCTCTTGTGTGATATGGCAGAATAGGGAAGAAAAATACTTGTTGGGTGCAGTGGTGCATGCCTGTCATCCTATAGACTTGGGAGGCTGATGCAGGAGGATCACAAGTTCGAGGCCAGCCTCAGCAATTTAGTGATACCCTGTCTCAAAAATTTAAAATGAATAAATACAATGGGCTAGAGATTTAGCTCACTGGTAAAGCACTACTGGGTTCAATCCCCAGTACCAAACAAACAAAAAACACCTCTAGAAAATAGATGGAGCACATTAATATGGAAAACCATTATTCCCTCCTAGGTTACTTAAAAGAGGGTCTATTCTTATGCAGCTACATAGCACAAGTGGCTCAAGTTCTCTGGACTTCTATTTCTTCATCTGAAAAAGCAGGGAGTTGGGTTGGTTTTAAATTTCTCTGGTTTCGTATTAAGATATTTTGAGGAAGTAATGACTTATTTTCATGGACATAAGGGAGGAAATAAAAAGTAATCAATGTTTTAAAACATTCATCATGACGGGCACAGTGACACACCTGTAATCCCAACAGCTCAGGAGACTGAGGCAGGAGGATCAGGAATTCAAAGCCAGCCTCAGCAAAGCGAGGCACTAAGCAGTGAGACCCTGTCTCTAAATTTAAAAAATGCAAAATAGGGCTGGGGATGTGACTCAGAGGCAGAGTACCCCTGAGTTCAATCCCCAGCACCCCCACTCCCAAAGAAGAAAACATTCAGTATGAGCAAGACAAATAGCACAGGGTTTTAAAAGTACAGACTCAAATGGCCTGTGTTTTTTTTTTTTTTTTTTTTTTTTTTAATTGTGTTCTGTCACCTACTAAACTGTGTGATCTTTGGCAAGTAACCTAACCTCTCTGTGTCCCCAGAAGTAAAAAAGGAACAGTGGTACCTTCCCTAAAGGGAAGTTGTGAGGATTAAATTTATACACACACACACACACACACACACACACACGGTTTCTTCATACCTGCATGTATATCAAAATAGTAACTGGCAAGATAGACCTCTCATTTTTAAAAACTTAAAAAAAAAAAAATGGATGAGAAAAACCAAGCTTCAAATCTTCAAGTTTTCCTAAACTCCATATTCAGTATCTTAACTATTATCCTCTTCCAGTTAAAGAAGTGAAAGACACAGCATTTTGTAGGCAATTAGGAAAATTCTACCAGTTATACAACCATCAGTCAATCTGTATTCAGTGAATACAGAATAAAACCACATCTGGAAAGTCCTCCAACCCTGCACAATTTTGGAAAGTGTAACAGTATCTAATCCGCTTAAGTGAAGAAATGCCCAAAGGGAATACCCTCCTGTTCTGCCCAAAGTCCAGTGAATGCGTGAATGACATTTCTTCCGAAAGTTTTCAAGAGATGCAAATCGCCTACTTGAAATTCTGGGGCATTTAAATCTTCCTGGAGAAGTCTGTCTCTGGCCAGCAGGAGGAGACTTATTTTAGGAGAAGGAATCCCTAAGCCCTCTCTCCCAGGGAATAGGGAAAGAAAGTTTTTAAAAAGGTTGTGAAAGGGGAGAGCCACATGGACAACTCCAGACTCAGGTATCAAAACTCCGGCCAAATCCCATCTCGGAGTGAAATAAAGTACTACAGAGGAGAAAATACAGACGGTAGGAATTATAGAATTATTTATTTTTTAGAGGATAACATGTGAAAATCCACTCATCAGCTTTCACATTACAGGAAGAGGAACCCTGAAATAAATTCAGAAGTTGCTGAGAGTTCATAAGAGAAAAAGAAAGCAGGCTGAGTCTTAAAAGAGCCACATGGTATAAAAGGAGAATCCAGAAAAGTAGTGAACTGGAGCCAGAAAAGTGGTATTTGAATTCAACTCATCTCCTCAACGAATATTTATTTATTCCTTGCTTTTTGTCAGGTAGTCTGTCAAGAGCTGGTTCTACAATTTTGATCAAACAGACATGACCTGAGGGTATTTAGAAAACTAGCAGAAGGAATCAGACATTATACACCAAAAAATACCAAATATACATTGTATATAATCCCATAGTGGTGCTCTAACAGTTTAAAAAGGGTCTGTCAAGAAAGAGGATGTCAGAGTAGAAGGTATCTGCTCTAAACCAAATTTGCAGGAAGACTTCTCTAAGCAGGTAACACAAAAGGCATATCTTGAGGATGAGTAGGAGGAGCTGGGGGCGGTGGGAGGAGGGGCATTTCAAGCATGTGAAACAGAAAGTGTGAAGGTTCTGAAAGTAAGAGCCGATTTAACATTAGAAAGGCCAGTTTGAGCCTTACTCAGTGATAGGTGGCCCCTGGGTTCAATTCCCAGCATGGGGGGTGGGGGGGGGGGGGGGGGGAGGGGCACCAGTCCGGCTTCTTGACCTCCAACCCTCTTGAATTTCCTTTGCTGCTCAATATTTTGGAAAACTCTATTTAGCTTATACTATGTGCTTTCCCACGATAATTATTAATGCATCTAAACCTCATGAAAACAAATTCGACTGATGGATTCACCTCCTTCTTTCTTACATACATTTCAAATATCACCTTAGCCCAAACCGGTACTAGTCTTTCTCAGAGTACAGACCCAATAGACAAAGTCGATCCCTCCCCTCCTGCATATAAAAATAGCTGTTCTGGATCTACTGATGTAATTGGCTTTTTTTCAGGGATTTCAGCTCCGCTGAAACGAAACACTTAAATGAGCAATTTAACTCTAGTTTTTAACATAGGAGAAATGACGTTTTTGTCAGTTTTGAGAGGTGAATTTTAAATTGTTGATTTATAATTAATTCCATGTAGCACCACAGAAGCAAAACACCTCTGATCCCCTTTCGGTGCCATGCATATGAGTAAGACAAATAAAATGCACATCAAATCAGGTAGAGAGAGTGACTTCGCAAACCAGCCTGGTATTTGTGCTTCAACAGATAATGGAGACTGCTCAGAAGGCCTTCCGGCACCTGGACACGTTGCCTAATTTGGCCAGCAGAGGGAGACCGGTGAGTCCTCAAGCACCACATGGAGCCACACCCAGATTATGGTTACTTATTATCCAAGTGTCTCTTCTCTCAATTTTCAAGAAACCCAAAATGAGATATTCTTCCCAAGAAAGGCATATATTTTAAATTAAGGTAAAATTCACATAAATGAAAAATTACCATTTCAAAGTGAACAATTTAGTGCCATTTACCACATTCATGTTATGCAACTGTCGCTTCCATCTAGTTTCAATCTAAGAAATGCTGAAATTTTATATAAAGACAACTGACAAAATCGCATCCCTGTTCTACCCTCCTTATTTCGTCACGTTCCTAGTTTTGTCTCCACCTGTATTATGTAAGGAATGTTCCCCACACATTCCCTAGCCAGCCCTCTTCACTATGCGATTCACAGAATCTGACCCAGGGTTAAAATGACAGGTTCGAAAACCAAAAAATGTTAGTTCTTTAGTTCTTCCTCTAGGAAATGCATAGTTGCAATCGACCGACAGTGTGGGTAACTGCTTAAAAATTCTATACCTTATTGCGTTGTCATTTCCCAGGAGTTAATAAATTATTTTAATTTAAATATAGTTACAAAGCGGAAATGAACTGCACAAAACCCCTTCAGTCTTTGATGGGAAATTTAAATTATTTCTAGATTAGCATGAAAACCAAGATTTTAAGGGCACCATGTCAAGTGGTGAGATAACAACTATGAGAAAAGCAGAACCAAAGAGCTAATATAACAAAAGCAGAAAGTTTACAACCTAAATTTACTTTTTTTAAAAAATAAAGAATTTAATCTAATTCATGGGGTCTTGGCCCAGGAAAGGGTAAAAAATGCCAAACTGGAGAGGCAGGGGGAGGGGAGTAGCTGTTGGTGACTAGGAAAAGGGGAGGGAGGGAAACAGGCGGGAATGAGGCCGGTTCCGCCCTAACAAAGAGGCAGAAACTGTGTCTCAACAGCCACCAGATCCAGTTCAGGGCGGTTTGAGCCAGTTTCTGAGCTGGATTGAGAACAACAGCCTGGGCAGAGACTTCACTAGGGTGAAACATAAAATGCAAAATGGATTTCACAGAAAGAACTGGATTTGGCCTGAACTCGCTGGAGCCTAAAGCTGTTTCCTGGAGTAGCAAAGTCAGATAAAATATGAGGCCTGGATGCGGAACAGTGACATGTTAATGGAAGGAAAAATTACAGAGCATGGTCCCTGTGCCATGATCCAGTCCGCATTTTCTCCCTCACTGCTGTTCATTGTGGCTGGTGAGGGAAAAAGGGCCTCAGGGTATCAGTTTTCAGAGAAAGCTGGTTGCGGTGTTGGGGGAGGGGAGGATAATGTGTCCTGGGTAGTTTAATGTGTGTGCCTGGGGGGGGGGGAGGATGTGTCAGAGGGTCTGAAAGAGAGGGAAGAACACTTCACACCCTGTTCACACCACCTTTCCACACTTTTGCCGCATAATTGCACAAAGCAAAAAACACTGCACTTACCTAGTGGTGGGAGCGCCCTACATACAATTAACACTGTATAGCCAATGATAAGATCTCTTCTTCCCCGTGCACTAAATGACAATACCTGTGCTGTGAACACGTTCACTTCCTCTATGTCCAAAAATACATACAGATTCTACATACCTTCTCATCTAAGAGAGGCAAGCAGTTAGGTAATTTGGGAATAATTCTGGCACCCTCCCCCATGTGCCAGAACCTCGAGATGTCTGATTTAGTCCCACCCTGAATGGATCCTCTAATTGAATGGCTCCTAGTCTTAGCTGTGGTCCGCTGCTGTATAGGGTGTGCACATCCTGTGGCCAAGTTCAGCTCTGCCTTCCTGGACTAGTTAAAACCCTTTTTCCTTTTGCCCCCCACTCCACCCCCACCCCCACCCCGAAGAAACTGCAAAGGCTTCTGAGTAGGGCAGGTCTGCTGGGAGTAGGGGTGGGGCGAACTCCCTCTCGTAGTGTCCAAAAGTGTTTAGAATCTTCCAGAGTCACCAGGTAAGTGCCTCCAGATTCCAGCTTTCTCAGATTTGGAAGCCAGACCTGGTGCAGGAAGTGGGAAAGAGGGGGTGGTGGAGCTTATAGATCTCACAAACAGTTTCCGTTACCAGCAGAGGTTGTGTAGGTTTAAGAATACCCTGAGAGATTGGTAGAGGGGGAAGGGAGGCAGTCAAGCTGAAATATGTCAAATCGCTATTTTATTCTCTTAACCACAGATACATGGACAATTGGAACCAACCCACTTTGCATTATTACGTGCGACATTCTAACGTATGGGAAACTTGTTACTGGTGTGTTCTAATTAGGAAGCACTTTTACATTCATTTCATTAACTGTTAGACGTGGGCTGCGATGGTCTCTGCTACAAGGTTTTTTTTGTTGTTTGGGTTTTTGTTGTTGTTTGTTTTTTGTTTCACTTAGGGACAATGTTTCTTCCCACATGAAGATGCAGTAAGTGACCCGGAGATGATAATAACAGTCAACGCCTAAACCAGACATTGTATGAAATGCTCATATCATAAATTATCTTTATTTAGTACTCCTACTAAATCTGAGTTATTACTGGCCCCATTTTAGAGATGAGGAAAACGAAGCTTGGAAAAACAAGGTATATTATTTACATTACACATCTATAATGTGGCAGGCAAAGTTCATGGCTCCAAAATCTCTGCTTTTAACCCGATACTGTGCCACCACCTCAATGGCAAATGGCTTATAAACTCCCTTTTCAGACCCTACTGTGTGTCAGCCTACTTTGGGCTAAGGCGACTAACGTCATAGGGACAGGGGAGGAATTGGTTCAGTGATGAGAAGGTGGTTCCTGCCTTCAACAAGCTTTCAATCTAATAGCTATCCCCCCCAAAGGACAATTCAGCACTGACAAAGGACACCGCCCCTACCACACACACACACACACACACACACCCTGGGCCTCTGGGCCTCTGAGGCCATTGGGAAATAAAGTTTGGGATTCTTGTGCTGTGTGGGGAGGAACACATGAAATAGGAACTGGTCTGGTAGTACCAGCAGGCAGCTCAGGCAGGCCGAGTAAAAAGGGGCAGGGCTAGGCCTCTGGGGAGACGTAGCCATGGCAACCTAGCCTGCTTTCCAGAATAATGTCTCTAACCAAGAAAACACTAGAGAGAGCTTTCCCTTTATAATCCCCAAGGCCTGTCCGGCCAGAGATTGCACAAAGGGGATTCTTTCTCTATAGAGAAATGATACTTACAGGCCCAGAAACAAAGGGAAACATTTGTTGTATAGGATCTGCCTTTGTATTTGGCTGGAGGAAAAATCAACAAAGCAACTTAGTTCCTTTTCCACTCTTCACAGGAAATGGACACTGCTTTGTTCTGCAAGCTTCCTTTTTTTTTTTTTTTTTTTTTTTAAATAATATTTGTTGTAATTTTTCTTTTATCTGATTTTACAGATGAGAAAGATTAGTAAGCATGACTGGATCTGATGACTGTAAAACTATAATTTTAAAAACCGAACGTCCTTTTAGGTTTTGTGCTTTTAGGTGGCCCTGCCTCTGCCCATTTTGTGATAATCCTACCAGATGATGTGAAGAGCATATGTGTCCACGTGCTCGGGCGCAAGGAGCCACTGGCACTGCTGCACTCGGTCCACCAGTGCTAGGCTTGCTGCCACTCGCCCCTCCCCCGCACCCGCGCAGCAGCCTGGAGGAGGAGGAGGAAGAGGAATGCGGAAGGCATTCCAGCTCCACCCCTGCAAGCCACCACTCCCGCCGGCGCGGGATTAGAAAACTCTTAAGTGGGCTGAAAGAAGATAGCCAGCTCGTGACTGTACTACTCCAGGTTTCCAAATGATGTGGTCTACAGCCGCACTACACCCTGCGCATTGAAGGATGTTGGTAGCTGGGCTGAGCCAGGTTGTGTCAGCGCTGAATTTGAGCACCGAGTCAAGATGGTCAGTCGCCACCCGCAAGGCCAGGAACAACAGCATAATAATAAGACGATTTTCCACAAATGCCTACCCTTATAAATAATGTAACTTTTAAAACAGTTATATGGACCAGAAAGAGTGAAATATCTCTTGATAATAAAAGTCTTGCTCCGAGCCGGGCGCGGTGGCGCACGCCTGTAATCCCAACACTTGGGAGGCTGAGACAGGAGGATCACGAGTTCAAAGCCAGCCTCAGCAATGGCGAGGCACTTAGCAACTCAGTAAGACCCTGTCTCTAATAAAATACAAAAAAGGGCTGGGGATGTGGTCCAGTGGTTGAGTGCCCCTGAGTTCAATCCCCAGTACAAAAAAAAAAAAGTTTGCTGTGGGTGCGATTGTGCATGCTTGTAATTCCAGCTACTCAGGCTGAGGCTGGAGCCATCACAAATTCAAGGCCAGACTGGACAATTTAGACCCTATCTCGAAATTTTCAAAGGGGCTGGAGATGTAGTGCAGTGGTAGAATACTTAACTAGCATGTGGGAGGCCCTGAGTTCAAACCCTAGCACTTCAAATGTCTGCTGCTGGAGCACCCAGTCCATCATAAAATTGGCAAGACCAAAATAATGACCTACTCCTCATCTTCACTCCTTTTGTTCGGCAATGAGTGAGGGAGGTAAATAGGTCACAGTCTTCTGTAGGCGAATATAAAGAAATGCCTGTGGAGCTTAAACTACACTTTCCACTTCAACTCTAGAGATTTTGTTGCCTTAAGGCCACTTAGTGATAAGTGTCATCACCACTGCCCCAACAAAGTGGAGAACCACTTCCAGAGAGCCCTTACTAGGAGTTAGTTGGGGGCTGGGGGTGTAACTCAATGGTAGAGTGCTTGCCTAATATTCACAAAGCCCTGGATTCACTCTCCAATATCTGTCCTCCCTGTTAGATAAAATCGGGCAGTCAGGCCATACCCCCAGGTGCCTTCCAGAAAGTGCCCATCACTCCCAAGAATCCACCTTTGGCGGGCTTTGAGTCCCCACCCTCCCTGATCCTGGGAATACTCACCTCTCTTGGGACTTTGCCCCAGGGCGGGCTTTCCCTTTCTGAGCCAATCCGGACCATACAAGTCACGCTCCCCCCCTCTGTACTTAAGCCCCCTCCAGTCCAGAATGTGTCCCTTTTTCCCTTCCTCTTCCCTTGCCTTCTCTTCTTGTCCTGCCCTTTTCCTATTCCCTACCCCTCTTCCCTTCCCTTCCTTTCCCTACTAGGCAGCCCATTCCCTACCCTTCTTCCCTTCCACATTGTCCCTAAAATAAACCCCTTTTCTACAAGACCTTCCCGTCATGGCTTTTTTTCAATACTCTCAATCCCCCTGACATGCATGGAGTCAACTGCATGAACTATTGGTATTAAGGCCTAAATATGCTGTCTTACAGTTATTTATATTTATAGACATTGTTAGCTAACCCTACTTTAAAAAGTCAAAGCCGTGTGTCTTTATAGTGATTTTTTTTAAAAGACCTTAACGTTATTGGAAGTTCCTAGAACACAGTGACAGTCCTTCTCCCCAAAGTTTGATCCTTGTAATATTCAGTGTTCATTCAACATTCAATTGAACACTTCCTAACAATTAGACACTGTGGTACTATTACTGTGAATCTAAAAAAATCACAAACAGCATGGAACTTCTTTTCTTTTTTTTTTTTTTTTTTAATATTTATTTATTTGCTTTAGTTGTATACAATGTGTTTTTAGTTTTACATGGTGCTGAGAATCGAACCCGGGCCGCGCACATGCTAGGCAAGCGCTCTAACCGCTGAGCCACAATCCCAGCCCAGCATGGAACTTCTTTTCAAAGAGCTTACAGACTCAGCCATAAATCGGCTACAGGAAATCAGCTACTGAAGGGTGACGTGACATATGCTATATAAAGATAGGGGCAAAGCTGAGCACGGTGGGTGGTGCATGCCTGTAATCCCAACAACTCCAGAGGCTGAGACAGAAGGATCGCAAATTCCAGGTCAGCCTCAGCAATTTAGGGAGAACCTAAGCAACTTAGCAAGACCCTGTCTCAAAATAAAAAGAAAAAAAAGGGCTAGGGATGTGACTCAATGGTTAAGTGCCCCTGGTTCAATCCCTTGTACCAAAAAGGAAAGAAAGGAAAGATAGGGGCAAGAAGATGTGTTAGAGGAATGTGAAAATGGTAAGGCAGGGTGAGACAGACTCCTCCAAAAGAACTGAAAAAAGAGATGGAGTTAGCTAGAATTATATCAGACCCAGGGATCAGAAAACCTCAGTTTTCATCCCAGATTTAGCTTTCAGGCAGAAATAAAAGCATCCAAATGATAAAAGAAATCAAGGAGCCCAAGGCAGGGGCTTTTCAGAACCTGAAATGGGAGGATGACTATGGTCAGGAGAATTTATCTGTTTCTTTACCAGGAGGCTTCCAAGTGTTCTAGTAGGATAATAACTAGTGCACAAACATGAAGACTCCTGAGGAAAAATGTAAGCCTTTGACATGCAGATTTCAACATTCAAAGTACTTTAAAATTTCAATGTGATATTGTAAATTTAGAATTACTAGCAAAATCATATTATTGGACCTAATATCAAGAGCTGCAATTAGTAAAATGACATTGAGTCAAATATTAATGTTTTCACTGAAAATTCCAAGTGTCTGTTGAGACCTGTTCACACGTTGTAGGCTATGAGCTAACACCAGCATTTAAACTAGGGCCTATGTGCATGCTGTGTACACTAATATCCAATCTATTTAACCACTTCGGGTTTTAAAGGACAAAGATGAGAGAGAGAGAGAGAGAGAGAGAGAGAGAGAGAGAGAGAGAGATTCCTTAAGTGGTCTGGGGAAATGTGGAAGGTGGATTGCAGAAAGTCTTTGTCATACTACCACACCAAAAAATTTGCAATCTTTTCTTCTTGTATTGGTCTGTTTTGTGTCGCTTTGAAAAAACAAACTACAGCAGACCAAACAAAACTGAGGCTGGGTGACATAAAGAAAAGAGGTTTATTTTGTTCGCGACACTAGGTAACTACAGGGTCTAAACAGCATGATGCTAGTGACCTGTCCTCTGGCTGTGTTACAACATGGCAGAGAAACTGAAAGGGAATTTACTGTGTGGTATAGAAGGAAGCAAGTATGTGGGTGGTCTCACTTTCTCAACTAATTCATTCATGCAAGTCCCAACCTACTCTTTTCGATCATTCATGAAGGTGGAGTCCGTGTGACCTAATTAACTTCTATGAGGCCCCACTCAAAGGTTCTACACACTGGAGACCACTTTCCAGCACGTGAATATTTAGAAACAAACTATATCCAAATATTTCTAGGTCTTCAGTTTTGAGTCACGATGTACTATTTTATTGTCTGATCTCTGAACTTACACATTTACTTTGGTCAACAAGATAAGAGAGGAAGTGATATGTACCACTTTCAGGAAAAAACAGGATCTAATAAACAATTTACTGCTTTCCTACACTATCATTGGAGAACTCAAAGAAGCATGTACATTAGACATGTAGTATGAGAAAGAAACAAATTTTTCATGTGTTAAGACATTGAAAATTGGTGGATATTCATTCTATGGTACAAACTAAGCTATCTTGATTAAGTTACCTTTTAATAACCATTTCCTACCCTAATTCCTTTCTATCAGAATTCCTTCCTATACACAGTCTTCTGCTTCAAAAGCAACTCACAACAGCTGGGTATAGTGACGCAGGCCTGTAAACCCAGTAATTCAGGACATTGAGGCAGTAGGATGGCAAGTTCCAGGCCAGTCTTGGCAATTTAGTGAGACTCTGTCTCAAAATTAAAAAAAAAAAAAAAAAAAAAAAATAGGGCTGTGGTTGGAGCTCAGTGTCAAGATGCCCTGAATTCAATCCCCAGTACCACCAAACCAAAACAAACAAAAACTGACCCCAGCTCCAGCCCCTGGGGTTGGATCTTGTTAAGCATAAATCAACTATGGTGATATTATTCTCTTAATGCTGTAAGCTGCCTGGTAAGCTACCTGGTACCGAAAACCGGGAGGAAATCTCGGAGGCAGAGTTAAGCTTTTACTACTTTTACTTCTACTTTCTTAGAGCTTAGAGAGGGAAAGAAAGATTTTTCTTAGAGAGGGAAAGAAAGATTTTTCTTCTTCTTAGAGAAAGATTAGAGCTTCTTTCTTCTCTCTTCTTTCTTCCTTCTTCTTTCTTCTGTCTTCTGTCTTCCTCGGGAGCCTCGGCCTTACTCTGACCAGTCCTCTGGAGCCTCGGCCTAACTCTGGCCAGTCATTACTTCTTCTATCTGGTTTCTCTTCTGTAACCGCTCTGCCTACGTTCTGGCCGCTCTGATTCTTCTGACCGACCGAGTGACTGCCCGGCTGACTGAATTCTCCGTTCTCCTAACTCGGACCGCTTTCACCCGGTTATATACCTTCAGGTTTGCGGGTGCCTACAGGTGCGTCACATACATATCAGGTGGAACTTATGGCTTCCAGCTAGCTACAACAGCCCTTCCTAATTAGGGCTCCTTCATAATGCTATTTGTTTAGTAATTGGAATATGACCCAAATCTGCCCAATGAAAAGTGGAAAAGGAAAGAAAAAAAATTTTCACCAGGAAGACTCAAAAAATTTTTTCAAATAAGGGATAAAAAGAGAAAAGATGGGAATATTTATTCTAGTTTAGGGAATAAAGTGTTGCCCAATTCTGTAATGAAAAATAAAGCCAATTAAAATCTTTAAACTAAAAAAAAAGCTGGGCACCATGGCATAGGCCTATAATCCCAGCAGCTCAGGAGGCAGAGGCAGGAGGATTAAAAGTTCAAAGCTAACCAACTTATTGAGGCCCTGTCTCAAAATAAAGAATAGAAAGGGCTGGGAATGTGTTTTAGTGGTTGAGCACCCCTGGGTGCAAATCCCCAGTACAAAAAAAAAAAAAAAAAAAAAGAAAGAAAGAAAGAAAAAAGAGATTCACCTTTTTTGTCGTCGTTCAGAATGTGGTAAGAGCCCTTCCAGAACAATAGGCTCTCCCAGAGCAAACAAAGAGAAGGGGAGGTGGCATACTCAGTACCTATGCTGCATGTGTAATTTTGTTGCAACTCTATAATACAGAATACCCAATCAGAATGTATGTTACATATAGGGGAGACAAAGGGGCTAACATGTAAAATGGAAACTAACAGAGGATATATAAAGCAACGCTTTGCTGTGCTTGGGGGCTCAGCCTTTGGAGGGAAATTCCCTGGCTGGGTCAGTGCTGGCACTAATAAACAGTGCTTCCTAGCTGAAAGCCTTGCTGTCTTGTCTCTCTGTGCAAGAATACTGCAACATTTTTGGGGGGCTTGTGTCCATGATTTGGAGACTGTGGGAGCCCCAGGATGCCAGGAGAGGTGACCTTGCCTAGAAGCAGACCAATAGATCTGTAGGGGCTTAGCCCTCCTGGAGTGCTGGGGTCAGAGCACAAAGGAACCCAGTGGGGCCAAGGAACTAGCACAGGGAGCACCACCCATTGGACAGGTAGGAACTACCCTCAAGTGGCAGAAGGGGAGCCTGATCACCTTCAGATTTGCCTGAGTAGTCTCATTGCATAAGACTAGTTGGCAACCCAAGGGAACCAGGATGAGAGCTGGAGATGTGGTGTGAGAGTGAGTGAATGAGATGGACAAAGGGAGAGTTTCAATTCCAACAAGAGTCAAAGTGAGGGCTGGGGTTGTGGCCCAGCGGTAGAGCACTCGCCTAGAACGTGCATGGCCCGGGTTCGATCCTCAGCGCCATGTAGGAATAAAGGCATTGTGTACAACTAAAAGTAAATAAATATATATTTAAAAAAAAAAAAAAAAGAGTCAAAGTGAGTGATGAGTCCCGATCTGTGGTCCACAGTGATCATCACACAGCTTAGGGTAGCCCTCCTAGGAGGGGTCCTGACGCTGGGGTTTATACCATCCCACCGGTGCTAATGGACACCCAAAATATCTCTGTGAGGAGAGTGGCCAGAGGAAGCCATTGCTCACCCCCTACCCCTTTCTCTTCTTGTGTGTGTGATTGTCATCTTTTAGTGGGAGGAAATGGTTGGCAAACAGAATAAACTTACACCCCCCCCCCCCCCCCGCCACAGAGGGTATGATAAAAATTTTCAGAAAAGGAGATTCCAGAGACCATGGAGTCAAATTGACTTCCAGAAAACACTGAACTTTCTGTGAAATAGATTGGTCTTCATTCGGAATAGGGTGGTGCTCTGAGAGGGTCTAGATAAGGAACTAGCTATCAAGGTGTTTAGGGTCATCATGGGGACTCAGGCCACCCTGACCAGTTCCCCTACATTGACTGTTTGCAAGAAATAGTCCTCTTTTGGCCAGGTTGGCTGAAGGCTTGACAGGAAGAGAACTGTAGAATTATGATGGCCTGGGTGACAACTCCCTCAAAATGCTCACCAGAACCCAAGAAGCCCATTCAATTTGGAGAGCCAGAGGAAATTCCCCTGCTTTGTGCACCACTGTATCCTCCACTGCTGCCTTGCACTCCTCATACCTACTGCAGCCAGAACCCCACTAGAGGCTGCTCACACCCTTGAAGCCACCCCTCCAGTGAGGCCACCCGAAACACTCCCGACCATAGCCACCAGACTTAACCCCATATATTCTGGCTGAGAAGCACCAGGAGGCTACTGCTAGCAGTCCTCCTCCCAATAGATGCTGAGGTGCCCTACAGATGCCACTGAGAGAAACGGGGGAGGGGGGACGGCATCTACTACAATCAAGATGGTCACGTGCAAGGGGGGGACAATGTACCTTCATATATCAACTTTTTTTTTTTTTTTTTTGGTACCAGGGATTGAACTCAGGGGCACTCGACCACTGGGTCACATCCCCAGCCCTTTTTTTGGTATTTTATTTAGAGACAGGGTCTCACTAAGTTGCTAAGTGCCTCGCCATTGCTGAGGCTGGCTTTGAACTCGCGATCCTCCTGCCTCAGCCTCCCAAACTGCTGGGATTACAGGCGTGCGCCACCGCGCCCAGCAATATATATCAGCTTTTTACCACCATTCATCTCCTGAATGGAAAAACCATACACCTCCTTCACTGAGAAAACTCAGGTTATGATTGATTTAATACAATCCATCATTCAGACCCTCAAGCCCACTCGGACTGATTGCTGCCACCTGCTCCTAACTCTGTTTAACATTGAAGAGTTACCCAGGCCATGTTAAAGTGGTTGGAGCAATACACCCAGCAGGAGTCATGAATGCCCAGGCTTACACCCAGAAAAAATTCCCCGAGGAAGATCCCCAATGGGACCCTAATGATGACCAGGGATTTCAGATGCTTAAACTCTATTGAGAGACTCTTTTAGGTGGCAAGAAGGAAGGAGGAAAGAAGGCCATGAGCATAAACAAGACCTCGGAGATGCACCAGGGACCTGAAGAGAGCCCAAGTCAATTCTATGAGAAGCTATGCAAAGCATTCTGTCATTACACCCCCTTTAACCAGAAGTAGCCAAGAATCATTGAATAAGGTTAATGCAGCCTTTGTAGGTCAGGCCCAGGGAGATGTCCGGTGTAAACTACAGAAGTTAGAGGGCTTCACTGGAATGAATGCCAGACAACTACTGGTGGTTGTGATAAAAGTATTTGTCAACCAGGACCAAGAGGCCTGGCTTGAGGAAGACCAAAAAATAAAAAAGAAGGTAGATATGGTTGCTGCCACCCTAGTGGAGCACTCATGGAGAGGTGTCCTGTTGGGCCAAAGCCGAAGCCAAAGAAAGAACCACCAAGAAGGGTCATCTCATCCAGAGGTGAGGTCAGGAAGGAACCAGTGTGCTCATTGCTATTAAGACGGTCACTGGAAGAACAAGTGTCCTCAACAGTCAGAGGATTATCACCCAGTTCCCAGATGAAGAGGGAGAGACCATGTGGTTCAAGGATGGTATCAACCAATGTGGCAATCATATGAAGCCCCTGAGGATAACTGTGTTGGATTGGCCACCATGGGAAACTATGAGGAAGAGTCGGACAGACTGGGCTCCATTTTGTTAAGCCCCCAGGAGCCTATTGTCTGAATGACCATGGGGTCCAACTCATGCACTTCATGATTGATACCAGGGCAGAACTTTCCATGGTGACTCAATATGTGGGCCCCCTCTCACAGAGACAAGCCAATATTTTGGGAGCCACAAGTAGCTGAGTTCATTGCCCCTTCTCACTGCCTCTATGATACAGTTTAGGTGGCTATGAAATTATTCATGAATTCCTATACATGCCTGACTGCCTGTGGCTTTAATGGGTCAGGACCTATTGAGAAAACTTCAGGTTCAGATAACTTTCAATTCTCGTGACTAAGCCAGGGGCTCTGCCCTCCCACCAAAAACAATATTTCATTCCTCACAAGCACTAATTGGGATCCAGAGGCACCTGGGAGAGGACTTCTAAAATACAGAATCCTCCAACCCTACCAATTGTCCTGGAACACACCTCTCCTGCCAGTCCAGAAGCCAGGACTAGATAACTATCAGCCATTCCAGGACCTATGAGCAGTAAACCAGGCAACAATTACCCTAAACCCAGTTGTCCCTAACCACTGTATTCCCCTGGGTCTCATCCCCACTGAGGCTGCCTTCTTCATATATCTGGACCTCAAGGACGCCTTCTTCTGTATTCTCCCAGCCCCTCAGTGTCAACCAATCTTTGTCTTCCTGGGGAAAAATCCTAAGAATGCAGACAAAGGCCAGCTGACATGGACTAGACTTCCTCAAGGGTTTAAAAATTCTCCAACCACTTTTGGCACCATGTTAGCCTCTGAATTAAAAGTCTGCCCAGTGGACACACATAGCCAGCCATATGCTGCTCCAGTATGTGGATGATCTACTGCTGGCCAGACAGACACAGGAGGATTGTACGAAAGGGACATGACCACTTCTCACTCTTCTATGGAAAGCTAGCTACAATATTTCAAGGAAAAAGGCCCAAATATGTCAAGAGAAAGCAAAATACCTTAGTTTTCACCTATCCTAAGGACAATGCCAACTCAGTCTAGAAAGAAAACAGGCTATCTACTCAATCCTAGTTCCATCAACTAGGATTGACACCAGGTTCAAGAGTTCCTTGGGTTGCAGATTTCTATAGAATCTGGATACCTAATTTCTCTATCTTAGAAAAAACCTCTCTATGAGGTCATAAAGTGGGGAGAGCAAGAGCATTTTTTATGGAAACAAGCACAACAAAAGGCATTTGAGGAGACTAAACAGGCCCTCACCAACGCATTCATGTTGGGACTCCCAGGCACGTCCAATCCTTTCTTCGTGTATGTTCAGGAGCACACTGGTGGTTCCTGACCCAAATGCTGGGGTCATGGCATCGTCCAGTGGCATACCTCTCTAAACAACTTGACTCTGTCATCTGAGGCTGGACACCCTACCTATGAGCACTTGCAGCCACAGCCCTCTTAGTGTCAGAGGCTGACAAACTGATTGACTATGTGACAAGAAATAATGGTTCAAATGCCACAGTCAGTACTGACAGTAATGGAGTCCAAGGGGCAATACTGGCTGACTAATGCACCACTGTGAGCAGTAAACCTGATATCTGATGGTCAGATATCAGGGTATGCTGTATGAAACCCATGCATCCACCTGGAAGTAGTGCAGACCTTAAATCCCATAACCCTACTGCCTGTTGGGCCAGGTCAACCAGATCATGACTACATTGAAGTCATGGACAATGTATTTTCCAGCTGACCAGACTTAACAGTCCAGCTTCTCAAAGATTCTGATGCTGAGTACTTCACCAGTGGTAGTATTTGTAGAAGAGGGAGAATAACTTGATGGGTACTTCTAAATCCACAGTTGAGGTGAAACCTCTGCCAAAATAAACTTCAGCCCCAAAAGCAGAACTTATCACGTTGTCCCAAGCCCTTCAACTGGCAGCAGGGATGCATGTCAATATATACACAGATTCTAAGTATGCCTTCACCACCCTCCAAGTACACTGAGCTTTGTAAAAAGAAAAAGGCCTAATCAACTCAGGAGGAAAATTGATAAAATACAGCAAAGAAATCCTTGAACAGTTGATGCTATATGGGCTCCTAAAAAGGTGGCAGTCATGCATTGTTGCTCAGGAAACCGTAAAGCAGACCAAGAGGCAAAGCTTGCAGTCTCCAAGGGGAAAACAGAACCAATGGCTCTGTCACCCTATTCCCTAGTTCATTGGCAGAATAGGACCCTAATTGCTCACAACATAAGAATATCTGATTTAAAACTGAAAATGGGAGCTACCTCCCAGGCGAAGGCGGAGATTTGAAGATGGTGGAATAGCAATTCCTGAGGCCCTAGCCCCAGACTTTATCAAGCAGTTCCACCAGAAGACCCATATTGATTGGACAGCTCTTGAAGACAATTGGGCTGACATTTCTACATTCCCTGGCTCTCCTGCATAGCTTGAGTGGTGCAAAGTGCTGAAGGGGCCCCATTTGAAAATGCAATTGTGGACTTCACTGAGTTTCCCTGGGTCTGGGGCTATAAATATTTGCTAGTCTTTGTGTGTACTTGCTCAGGCTGGGTAGAGGCCTTCCCTACTCACATAGAGAAGTGGCCCAATCTCTCTTAAAGGAAATTGTTCCTTGATTTTGAATCCCAATCACCACGGGATCAAATAATGGGCTGGTGTTTATGGCTGAGATGGTGCAATTAGTGGCAAAGGGTTTGAAGATTACCTGGAAGTTACACATTGTATACCATTCTCAGAGCTCTGGGAAGGTGGAGCAAGTGAACTGAACTCTACAGTTACAACTAAGGAAACTGGCTGGGTGCGGTGGCGCACGCCTGTAATTCCAGCACTTGGGAGGCTGAGACAAGGAGAATCACGAGTTCAAAGCCAGCCTCAGCAATGGTGAGGCACTTAGTATCTCAGTAAGACCCTGTCTAATAAAACACTAAAAAGGTCTTAGGATGTGGTCCAGTGGTTGAGTGCCCCTGAATTCAATCCCTGGTACAAAAAAAAAAAAAAAAAAAAAACCCTAACGGAACTGTTTCAGGAAACCCAACTACACTGGGACCAGGTGTTGCCAATGCTTTGTTGAAGATTCTGTCTAGCCCTACTAGACAGACAGAGTTCTCCCCTTATGAGATTCTTTGTGGACACCCTCCTCCCATTATAAAGGGTATACAAGGAGATCTAAAAGGCAACATTACTCTGAGGCAGCAGATGCAGGCTGTTGGCTCAACTCTGACCACTGTATACCATTAGATTAGAGAATGACCACCTGTGAGCCTGACCACAGATGTCCACCCTTCTCTTTGTACCAGGGATTGAACTCAGGGGTGCTTAACCACTGAGCCACATCCCCAGCCCTTTTTTGTATTTTATTTAGAGACAGGGTCTCACTGAGTTGCTTAGTGCCTTGATGTTGCTGAGGCTGACTTTGAACTCATGATTCTCCTGTCTCAGCCTCCCGAGCTGCTGGGATTACAGACATGTGCCCAGCAGAAGCCCACCCCCTTTAGCCAGGAGATCCTCTATAGATAAAAACATGGAATGTCCAACCCTTAAAGCTTCTTTGGAAGAGCCAATTCACTGTCATTTTACCCATACCTCAGTGAAGGTGGCCAAGGTGGTCCCCTGAATTCACCAGAGCAGAGTAAAACCAGCTGGGAGTGCATTCTGATGCAGTTGCACCATGGAAGTTGACCATCCAAAACAAGAGAGCTGCATCCCAAGAGACCCTTGAGGGTGGCAGCCCTGCTTTACTCACCCTGGAAGCTGACTAAGCTACACATGGAGGAAGCTTGAGGAATTGACCACCTGTCAGGATGAATGAACTATTCTTATTTCCAATATTGGCCTCTTCACTGAAATGCTTTGGCATTGCCACCCCTTACCCATCTCTGTTGCTGTGGTCTTAGCTTAAATTTTTGCAGTAGGATTAGCAGAGACTGCTCTGGCCAACTAGCACAGAGTTGAAAAGCTTCTATTAGTAGTCTTTTACATTCCTTTGATAGGATGTTTCACTGCTATTGGCTGTGTCTGATCTGGTTCCCATTTGTAGACTTAAGTTCCTCATCCTATAACCCATGCCTTCACGTGATTCAATCACGCTGAGGCATCGCCACAACCCTACTTTATCATACCCATTTCAAGCAATAATTTCAGGGATCTGTAAACATAATAAGACTACCTATTCTATCTGCCAGCAAGGGAACCAACATACGTTTCAACCCACAGTACTCCCCAACTGAGGAATGGCTAGAGGTCCTAAGCAGTGACAATATAGGTCAAATAATTATTGACCTCAAGCAGCCAGTGTCGGTTCTCTTTGATGTGTGTGAAGCCATAAATATGTTCTGGTCATGGTGATCTACAGAGGCTTGTGGAGGGCTATCTTGGGGATGGGAATATAGACTTAGTGATAAATATGTGTGTGAGCAACTCTTACCTCAACCTAGATGCACCAATAACAATGGCTACTGCCCCTCCTGGAGTTGTGTATCATGGTCCACCTGGCAAGGGAAAGATAAAACAGCTCTCCTCCAAAAGGGTGTTGCCACCTCCAGCTATAAGTCAGGGGCCCATAACCCTACTAATTTTACTATCCTGAACTCAGAAGACTCAAGATGGAAAAATGGTCACAAATTTGTCATGGCTATATATGGATAGGGCACAGACCCCTTGAGCCCCAGTACACATCTAAAGGGTCAGAACTCCACTTGAGTCTTCCTACCACCAAGTTGTTCATTCCTTTTATAAAGAGATAAAAGACCCATCTCCACCACAGTCAGAAGTCTGTTCCTAACCTTAGCAGAAATAATACAATCTCTGAATGTCTCTTCTTGCAATGTGCGTAAAGGAACTAATATGGGGGATAGATGACCACGGGAGGCTAAAGAGCTAGACCCTCATAGCCCTATAGTGAAACAACATCTCCCTGTTCAACTACTGGTGTTTGGTTCCTCAAAACCTCAATTATTGGACAACATTATTTTTCCCAAGATGGAAAACAGTTTAACATCTCAGTTAGGAATTTAACATGTCTGGGCCAAAAATTCTATAACTACCCAGAAAAAATAGTGGCAAGGATCCTCAAATCACACAGAACCATCCCTTGTCAAACTTGCTTAACCTGAAAAAGGCCTGGGACAATGCTGCCACAGAAATTGAATGTCAAGCCCCAGGTGGACTATACTGGATATGTGGAAGGGCCACCAACACCAAACTTTGTGCCCCTCTGAACAGATAATTCACTATTATGGCCCAACCACCAGGACAGGTCCTATGGGTACCATACTGCCATCTATATAATAAACTGTATTGTCAGGCTACAGGCTGTTGTTGAAATTATAACTAATGAAACTGCAGAGCCCTCAATTTACTGGCCAAACAAAGCACTAAAATGCACAATATTATCTATGAAAACTGTTTAGCCTTAGACTATTGCTTGCTTCTGAAGATGGGGTATGTGGGAAATTTAACTCAAGCAACTGTTGCTTACAAATTGATGAAGGCAAGGTCACAGAGGAAATCATGTATCTTGTGAGAAAGATTGCCCATGTCCCAGTCCAGACCTGGAAAGGTTGGAACCCCAGGGAACTATATGGGAGATGGTTTTCAACTTTTGGGGGATTCAAAACTCTCATAAGTGTTGTGGTATTAATGCTGGAGGCCTGCCTATTCCTACCCTTCCTGCTATCCCTGGTTATAAAAGTTTTCTCCAGTCTCATGGAGGCTATTGGCTGAAAGGAAAATGGCCACACATGTTATGATATTATGGAAATATGAGCCATTGAATCAAGATGATGCTCTTTGACCCTGAAAGGATCCATGCATCAAAAGGGGGAATGTGGTAAGCACCCTCCCAGATCAAAGGGCTCTCTCAGAACAAAGAGAAGGCAACAAGGCCCACTCCGTATCTATGTGTGCATGCACAACTCTGTTGCAACTCTGTAATATAGAATACCCAATCAGAATGTATGTTACCAAATAGGAAGACAAAGGATTAACATGTAAAGGGGAAACCAACAGAGGATATATATAAGACAATGCTCTGCTGAGTCCCAGGGCTCAGCCTTTTGGTGCAAATCCCCTGGCTAAGTCAGTGCTGGCTCTAATAAACACTGCTTCAATTTATAGAATTATTCATTCAATTACATATGCACATATGTGTATGTGTATATAAAACTACTTACTGTATGACAAGAGGTGGTGCTAATTTTTCTTCAAATTATTCTAATAATTTCCAAATAATTTGATGATTTTTTTTTTAGCTTTTTTTTTTTTTTTTTTTGGTTTGTTTGTTTTGTTGTGGTGGTGTTTTTTTTTTGTTTTTATTGTTTATTTGTTTGTTTTGCAGTGCTGGTGATAGAAGCCAGGTCCTCACACATGTTCACACATGCTAAGTATGCACTCTACCACTGAACCACACTCCCAGCCTTTTTTTTTTTTTTTTTTTGGTATATTTATTTATTTATTTTAGTTGTACACAATGCAATGCATTTATGTTTACTTATGTTTAAGTGGTGCTGAGGATCGAACCCGGGCCGCACACGTGCGAGGCGAGTGCTCTGCCGCTGAGCCACAACCCCAGCCCCACTCCCAGCCCTTTTAATACAACTGTATTACCTTTTTGTGTTTTGTGTGTGTGGTACCGGGGATTGAACTCAGGGGCACTCGACCACTGGGTCACATCCCCAGCCCTTTTTAGTATTTTATTTAGAGACAGGGTCTCACTGAGTTGCTAAGTGCCTCGCCATTGCTGAGGCTGGCTTTGAACTTGTGATCCTCCTGCCTCAGCCTCCCAAAGTGCTGGGATTACAGGCGTGCGCCACCGCGCCGGCTTGTATTACCTTTTAATACAACTGTCACTAGCAAAATAATGTTCTAGTTTAAGCCATGATTTCACAGAAAGAACTCGAGTAAACTCTTATGACAACATTGCAATTGACTTGATAGTCATTAGGTGGTTTATACTAAAGTTTTCAATTTGTCTTAATGACAGCACTGTTATTCATCATGGTGATTTCTCAGCTTCCAATGAACTAAAACCAAAAACAGTTGCATTGAAAATTTTTCCAGTTAGCTATTACAAAATTAGATTTTTATATATGTAATTAATAATTAAATTAAGACAAAGGGAGCTGGGTGCTTTGGTGCACAACTGTAATCCCAGCAATTCAGGAGGCTGAGGCAGGAAGATCACAAGTCTGAGGCCAGCTTCAGTAATTTAGTAAGGAACTTACTGAGATCCTGTCTCAAAATAAAAATTTAAAAAGGTCTGGGGATGTAGCTCAGAGGTAAAGCACCCCTGGATTCAACCCCCAGTACCTCAAGAAAACAAAAACGTTTAAAAAAGAAATTTTAGTTCTCACAGGCAATCATGTAAGGATCACTCAGTAAGATAAAAAACAGAGAGTGGGTGACTCTAGTTCCAAAAGTCCTGGTGAACCCTAAGTATTTGACATCAGAGTGCCAGCCATGCATCACAGGCCTTCTCTTCCCCAATAGGGTTTGGATCCGCTCTAAGGAAAGCAGGGGATGTGGAATAGATATTGAGAGTCAGAGCCCCAACCATGGACATCAACTAATCAAAAAGGGACACTGGTCACAGTACTGAAACGGGGTCATTAACTCTTTAGTTGTTTGGGTTTAAGAAGGTGTAGGAAGTTAACGTGAATGGGTCAGAATAGTCAGGGCTGCAAGGACAAGGACAGGAGAGGGACTCATGGTGTTTTTTTGTTTTGTTTTTTGGTACTGGGAATTGAACCAGGGGCACTCAACACTGAGACACATCTCCAGACCTTTTTTATATTTTATTTAAAGACAGGGTCTCGCTGAGTTACTTAGGGGCTTGCTCAGTCTCTGAGGTTGGCTTTGAACTCACAATCCTCCTTCCTCACCCACCTGAGCAGCTGGGATTACAGGTGTGTGCCACCATACCTGGCAGGGTGGTGCATTTTATTGCCAAACAAAATATTTAAAAATCAAAACCAAAAACAGCCAGTGCTTCCATACCAATGCACAAAGTAGTTTGATACAGAAGTATATTTGTTTTGTCTTCTGGATAGATCTTTTCCTTCCTTCCTTCCTTTCTTCCTTCCTTCCTTCCTTCCTTCCTTCCTTCCTTTTTTTGTTATCAGGGATTGAACTCAGGGGTGCTTAACCTCTGAGTCACATCCCTAGTCTTTTTTTTTTTTAATATTTATTTATTTACTTTTAGTTGTACACAATGCATTTATTTTCATGTGGTACTGAGGATCAAACCCGGGCTGCGCACGTGCTAGGCGAGCACTCTACCACTGAGCCACAACCCCAGCTCCCCAGTCTTTTTTTTTTATTTTTTATTTTGAGATAGGGTCTCATTAAGTTGCTTAAGGCCTTGCTAATTTGCTAAGTCTGACTTTGAACTTGCAATCCTCCTACCTCAGCTTCTAGAGCCACTAGGATTACAGGAATGCATCACCACTCCAGCATGGATATAGATTTTGATTTACTTTCCCCAACCCTTCACCACATCTCAGGCTACTGATTGGGAAAAACCTGTAGTAGGTGAGGTATTCTGGATGATCTCCACATGGCCCTGTCTATGTTAATTTTCATTTCTTATTTTGTTTATTTATATTTTTTAAAATTTATAAACAAAAAGTACTAAAATATGAGGGACAATTATTCTTAAGTAGCTCAAAGTTATAGAGCCCTTTCTTGGAATATATTTGTATATCTGCACTAAGGGAGAATAATTATCTATGCAAACTCATGCTATTTTTCTAAAGCAAATATCTTCCCAGAAAAAGAAGACAGAAATTTGTTCTTTTATCTGCCAAGAAGAACAAAAGAAAGATGCCCTGAGATTTCACTATGGGTGGAATATTAGTTTATTCCACCATAAGAATATGCAGTTAGGAAAGCAAAAAATCACTCTAGGTATTTCAACCAGAAGAGATTAAATAAAGAAATCAGTATGGTTATTGAAAATCTGGAGAAGATTTAATCTAGGAATCTGCCATTCCTAGATTAAAGAAGGAAAATCATTATGTAGCACCCAAGGGTATGTGCATCTAAGGCTTATGTTATTGGAATCCAGAAGCCTGCAAGTGCAGCTGCTGCAAGAGTCACTGTAGCTTCCATGCCACAGATTTACTACTACTGTTGCCTCTGCCACCAACATTATTGCCATCTCCACTTTTTATCAGTGGTCCAGTCTTTGTTTAAAGTGATGGGAACAGCTGCTGTTTCAAGTGCTCAAAACTGGAAAAAGAAAGTCACATATCCACTCCCTCTTACCTATTTTTCTTTCTTTTTGGTTTTTGAGACTGGCCTCAAATTTTTAACCCTCCTGCCTCAGCCTCCAGAGTTGATGAGATTATAGACTTGTGCCACTATGCCAACCTAACTCCTCTTGCTTTTTTTTTTTTTTTTTTTTTTTGTGGGTACCAGGGATTGAACTCAGGGGCACTCGTCCTCTGGGTCACATCCCCAGCCCTTTTTTGTATTTTATTTAGAGACAGGGTCACTGAGTTGCTAACCTCGCCATTGCTGAGGCTGGCTTTGAACTCGCGATCCTCCTGCCTCAGCCTCCCAAATTACAGGCGTGCGCCACCGCGCCCGGCTCTTCCTCTTGCTTTTTTAATCTCCATCCATAGGCAGCATATAACAAAAATCAGCCAGAAAATGTAAGATATAGAATCTGAGCTCCTTACAACATAGAGCAGAGCACAGAAGTTTGAGAATGAAAGTTGAGAAAAAAAAATAATTAGTATTAGTATCACAGATTGTAAGAAAGTTATATCACATGACTCTGGGACAGTAGAGAAACTCCTTCACCTTCCAGAAGAAAGATCTTTGTTGAGTCTCGATGGTAAATCTACAGACAGCCTCTCAAGAGTCTTATCTCCTCAGGCACTGAGGAATCAGGGCTATGTGTGGGGGACAAGGAAACTTCAGACAATTGAAGAGTTCCTCCTTTAGGCAAGGGATAAGGGACAAATCCTTATCCTTGGTAAGGGATACCCGAAATATATAAATTTGTGTGTGCAATTATCTATGATAGCGGGCAAAGGATATGTGAAATCCTCTGCCCTGTTTCACTTGAGGCATTCACTAAAAAATTCCATATTACCAAGATTAAAATAATCAAAGTGCAATCTTAATTAGTAATGAAAGCATCCAAATGTAACTTGGAACTCTAAAATAAGGTGGTGTCATTTATATAAGGAAAATGTGGATGAACAGAATACAGTACTATCCCAAAACAGAAAGTTATGGAAATGGACTTTCTGGGGAAATAAACTAAGACAATCAAATGAAAACCAGCAAAGTGTATTTATTTACAGCTTGCTACAGCAAGGGCGTCAGTCACTGTTACTTGTCTTTGGGCAGAGCCTCAAAGTGAGGCAGAGAAGCAGGAAAGTTTTATAGTAGAAAACAGGGAAGGTTTCAGATATGCACTAATTGGAACCTAGTGGCATGGGGAAGAAATAGGTGGGCAAACTAGAAGCAAGATGTCCTATGTTATTGGTTAGGGACATATACTTAGCTTTCTCTGGGTGATCCCAAGCTGGACGTAAGGACAAAAATTGGGGAAGCTTTTAGGTATTAATCAAGTTCTGACCACTTGGGGCTTTGTCACAGGGGACAATTGTTATTATTTGGCTTTTTGGACTATCTCTAGAGATAGTGTGACTTCCCACAAATTTTACTTAAAACAGACTATCTTTCTGAGATGGTTATTATAAATAAATTATTGTTTCCTGGATAAGTTACTGCATATTGTCAATGTAAGCAAGGAATAAATTTTCTTTATCCCCTTATGTTATGTACTTGGGGCCTGCAAATTTTAAGCTGACAAATGGTAGCCAAACGTGGTGGCACATGCCTGTAATTGGTTGAGGCAGGAGGATCACAAGTTCAAGGCCAGCATCAGCAACTTGGTGAGACCCTATCTCACAATAAAAGAATAAAAAAATAAAAAAGGATTGGGGATGCACCCCAGTGGTAGAATGCCCATGGGTTCATCTCTAGTACCATAGACAAACACTTGATAAATTATAGATCATATGAGAAAGCATACAATTTTATTTGATGTTAATAATTTTACATGATAGAAGGACTTCACGGAGAAGTAGAAATCGCAAAAACGAAGTTAGAGTTAGGTATGGTGGCACCTGCAATCTTAGCTACTCTGAAGTTGAGTCAGGAATATGGAAAGTTTGAGGCTAGCTTGGGCAATTTAGTGAGACCTCATCTCAAATAAAAAGGGCTAGGAACTTAGAGTTCTTGCCTAGCATTCATGAGACCCTGGGTTAGATTCTGAGCAGGGGTGGAGGTGGGTGGGGTGGGGAGCTAAGAAGGGTGGGGGCGTGAAGGGTATGGGGGTGGGGGAGTGGGGGAATGTTGGGGGAGGCAGTCAGACTCAGAGGTTTATACCATTTTAGCAAAGGGTGATAAATCATGAATAAATGACTAGACAAAAGAAGGGGGCTTGGCTTTTAAGAATTGTTTATTATGGAAGAGTGACTAGGAAGTATTAGATAAACTAATGGGATATAAGGATCTAAAAGTTATATTAGTCATGTTTGTTTATGCAGACTCAACTTGGCATCAACTTCCTATTTCCAGTAGTAAGAATATTCTCTTTTCTGATACTAGGAAGGCACCTTTCTCATGGAAAATTTATTATGCAGAAAGAGGGAGGAGAGAGAACATGTGCTATTTCTTCATTGCCTTCAGTTCAAAATAATCAGTATGTTAAAACAGCATATTTTGGGGCAGCATGTTCTGATCCCCTTCATGGGTTCTATTTTTATATACAATCTGGCCATTGTCCATTTGTATATTCAGTCCCTTTCAATTATAAATTGCAGATGTAGATTTGAGATCACACTCCTCTGACAAAGACAACTTTAGTTAAGCCTGCTACAGAATGAGGCAGTGGGAATTCACTTACTTTATGATGTCAATGATTTCTTTGAGCAATACTGAAGCCAGGTTGAATAATTTGAAGAGTGGAGCAATGCGAACAACTAATTTTCCCTGCAAGAATTAAGAGAAACTTTATAATCCTGTAAGGATATTTGAACTTCCTGAGTTAGTACCATATATCCATATGCATCTTTAGTGGATAGAATTTTAGAATTTTATTTCATTGTTTATGTATATATTTATTTATTGGTAATGGGAATTGAATCCAAGGGCACTTTGCCACTGAGCTAAGTCCCCACCCAGCCTTTTTATTTTTTTATTTTGAGACAGGTTCTCACTAAGTTGCTTAGGGCCTCACTAAGTTGCTGTGGCTGACCTCAAACTTGCAATCCTCCTACCTCAGCCTTCCAAGTAGCTGGGATCACGGGAATGTGCCACCATGTGCAACTCTAAGGGACAGAATTTTAAGCAATAATATGGAGAAATTTAGCCAATTATGTTGGGTCAGGAGTGCTTTCCCAGTAACGGGGCTGTCTTAGGACAAACCCTGTTGGATTCTAGGCAGAAGGCTGCACCCCCCAGGCAGAAGGCCACACCTCCCCAGGTGCCTTGTGAAAAACTACAGCTCCCAGGATCCTCAGCATGACCAAAAAACCTGACCAGCAAGTCCCTTGTCCACTACCCCTACCCCCCCCCCCCCCGACCTCTGCTGGCCTATAGGACAAGGACTCACTCCAAGGGGGTTTTATGGCCCCTACTCTATTTAAGCCAGCCCCGGACTGAACTCTCTCTCGGTTCCTGCTCTCTGTTCGCGCTTGCCTCTGTTCCTGCCTGTCCCTATTCCCATCCATCCCTTCCCTACCCCCCTTCCCTTCCCTTCCTTTCCCTACCCTTGCCCACATGGCACCCCAATAAACCCTTTTAGTTCACTAATACAGTGTTCCCAGCTAAGTTAACTATGTTTCAGCAGTTTTCTAACATTTGGTGCGTTGGCCGGGAAGGAGACGAGCGTCCAACATGTCTCTGTGTATCTGCCCACCTTTCCACACCATCGCTGGACTTCGGTAAGCCCCCATCCACCCCGAGTTCCTAAACCTGTTTGGCCACTGCGCGGCGAGAATTGACCGTCGAGTGTCCGGCAATCTCGCCCGCGGCCTTTACAGGGGGGGCCACACCCCACCCAAGACTTCAGGGAGACGGTGGACCCCGGGAACTCTCCCCCCCTCCCCCACCTTTATCCGCCCGCTTTAAAATTTCCAGCTGTAAGACTACGGCTCTCTGCTGTCTGTAGCTAGGAAAGTTCCCCTCCGCACTCCGGGCTTGAGCTTCCGTTTTTCCGTTCGGAACAAAAAAATCCGAAAACCTCCATGGAGTAAGCTCATAGCTCCCCGGCATCTTTAAACCTGCCATCCGGGACGGAAGGTGGTTAGATGTCCCAAGGCTTGTCTCACCTGGTGACGACTGGGCGAGCGGACTTGGATTTTACTCTGATACATACTTTAAAAGGGACGCCTTCCAAAGTATTGCATCAGCCCCCTCCCCGTTAACGGGAAATATGGGAACTTCCCTATCAGCTCCAGCCGACACGCCTCTTAACTGTCTCCTAAGAAATCGAGCACGTTTAGGCTTAAAACCCCAAATTAACAAAAACAAATTAATAAAGCTATGTACAAAAATTTGGCCTTCTTACCCGCTATGCAATAAGTGGCCAGAATCAGGATCCCTGGATTCCCGGCTTTTACGGGAACTCTCCAGCTTTTGTCAACAAACAAAGAGATGGATAGAATTGCCGTATGTCGATGCATTCTCCCTTCTACGTTCGAATCCTTCTTTGTGCACCAGGTGCAATCCCGAGATGGTATTGCTCGTCCATAGGCTTCCAGATTCCCCCCCCATCTTCCATTGACCCCGATTTCCATCCGGGATTAGAGGCTCCACCTCCCCCGTACCAGCAGCCTTGGAGGCTGCTCCAGACCGCTTCCCCTCCCCCAGCTCAGGCTTTAGATTTTGAAATTGGCGGGCTTCCGAGCTTAGATCCTCCCCCTCCTTTGTCTTCATCCTTTGCCCCGCCCCCGCCTTCCACTCCGTCAGAACCCTCCTCTGTAGACCCGCCCTCTCTGTCCATGTCATTTCCGGTGCCCTCACCGCCGCTACCCCCGCCCACTCAATTTCCGGTTCCCAGCTCCGCGCTGCTTCCACCGTTATCCCCGCCCGCTCAGCTCCCGCCGCTCGGTTCCGAGTCATCTCTGGCCACGGCTCCCCCGCCCTCTCCAGCCATGCAGCCGCTGCCGAGCACGCTGCCTCAGTCCCAGACTCCAGTCTGTACTCCTTTGGATTCTGAGACTCGTCTCTTACCAGACGCGCTGCCCCAGGCTCTGGCCCCCTCCTCAGTTCTTTCCCCAACGGCTCCGGTGGCGGCGCAGGGAGAACATTGCGTAGCCCGCGTTTCTCCCCCAGCGTCTCCCGTAGAACTCCCGGCCCCAGCCATTCCAGAACCATCCCTCCCAGACCCGCCTAACACTCTACCGCCCCCACCGTTCAGTCCTCCTATGACGCGCTCGAGAAAACAGGCAGCTCAGATAATCGCGCCGTTAAGGGAGGTAGCTGGGACGGAGGGGGTTGTAAGGGTCCATATTCCATTCTCCATGTCTGATCTTTCCCAAATTGAGTCCCGCTTGGGTTCCTTTACAACAGACCCTACGACGTACTTAAAAGAATTCCAGTGGGTCACTCAAGCATATAGCCTTACATTTCATGACGCATACTTTATTTTGTCAAATACTTTACTTCCTGAAGAGCGTAGGCGAGTCTGGGAGCAAGCCAGAGCATATGCAGATGAGACTCACAGAATGAACCCAAATTTCCCCATAGGTCCTGAGGCGGTGCCAGACAGAGACCCGCACTGGGATTACAATGCCCCAGGGGACGTGGTCTTAAGGGACCAGTTTTTAATGTGTATAGTAGATGGTCTGAAACGAGCAGCTCAGAAACCTGTTAATTTTGATAAGCTACAGGACATTATTCAAAAGAGAGAAGAGACCCCCTCTGAATTTTTAGATCGGCTCACGAAGGCCCTCCAAAGATACACAAACTTAGATCCTGAGTCCCAGGGGGGCCGTCAAGTCCTTATGACATATTTCCTGTCTCAGAGCTACCCCGACATTTGAGCTAAGTTAAGGAAATTAGAATTGGGCCCTGTGACTCCCCAGACTGAGATTTTGGCCACGGCTTTTAAAGTCTATCATAACCGTGAAGAAGACGCTAACGTTGCAGGTTTCTAAAGCAGGAGAAGGCTGAGCGATCAAGGTTCCAAATGTTAGCTCAGGCCCTTAGGGGCCCTGACGCTCAGGCCTCAAGAAAAGGGGCATATAAGTCCACACAGAAGGAACCCCCAGGGCCTTGCTTTAGGTGCGGGAAAGATGGACACTGGGCTAGAGAATGCCCTAATCCCAAGCCCCCTAAGCGCCTGTGCCCAAAGTGTTCCAAGATGGGCCATTGGGGCATTGACTGCCCCAGCTCCCGCAGGGGGGCTGGACCGGTCACAAACCCCAGCCTGCTGGCACTGGCCACGGAAGACTGAAGGGGCCCAAGGGCTCCTCTCCCGACTGTTGACATCGCATTGAAGGAGCCCAGGGTTACTCTCCTCGTTGATGGACACCCCGTGAATTTCCTGCTAGATACAGGAGCCACCTTCCTCAGTCTTGAGGGAGTTTTGGGGCCCCACCACCATAGCACCATCCCCTATTGTCGGGGTAGAGGGAAATGCTATTCGCCCCCGCAAGACTCCTATGCTGTCTTGCTGTCTTCACCACCATCCCTTCACCCACCAGTTTCTGGTAATGCCTCAGTGTCCTGTGCCCCTATTGGGCAGGGACATATTGGCCAAATTCCAGGCCTCAATTGTGTTCTCCAATCTGCCTAGTTCAGTTATGCTTCCTGGTTCGTCTTGCTCCATCTCCTCCCCCATTTTTCTTCTTACCGTTTCAAAGGCCACTGACCCATCACCCCTTACTGATGCTGATGAGGAAACCCCATTGCCCCCTAGTGATGTAAGATCCCTCAGCCCCCTACCGAGGCGGAAACCCCCCAACCTTCTATTGACACAGAAACCTTTCATTACCCTGTCCCCGCCGATTTAGTAGACCCCAAAGTCGGGGACACTCAGACTCCCTCCCTTGCGCAGTGTGACCCCCTACAAATCTACCTTAAAGATCCCCAACGTTTCCCCAATAAAGCCCAATATCCACTTCCAGCCGCGAGCCTCAGAGGTCTTCAACCCATCATCTCAGATCTTTTGCGGAAAAGCTTTCTCAGACCCACCCATTCTCCTTATAACACCCCTATATTGGCAGTTCAAAAGTCCAACGGGTCCTATCGGCTAGTCCAAGATCTTCGTCTCATCAACGAGGCTGTCAGGCCTATACACCCCGTGGTCCCAAATCCTTATACTATTCTTTCCCTAATTCCTTCCTTATCCACCCATTTCTCAGTAATTGACCTGAAGGATGCCTTCTTCACTGTACCCTTAGCCCCAGAATCTCAAGACCTCTTTGCCTTTACTTGGACAGATCCAGATACCCGGTGTTCCCAACAGTTGACCTGGACAGTCCTCCCTCAGGGTTTTCGAGACAGCCCCCATATCTTTGGTCAGACATTGGCTGCAGACCTCAAAGATCTTAAATTCCCTAATTCCACTCTCTTACAATATGTAGATGACCTCCTCCTCTGCAGCCCTTCCCTCTTCACAGCTCTTGAAGACTCTTACACCCTTTTAAATTTTCTTGCTTCTCGTGGGTATCGTGTCTCCTCATCTAAGGTACAGCTTGCCCAGACCCAGGTAGTATATTTGGGAGTTCAGATTTCCCATCAATTGAAGGCCATTACTGTGGACAGAAAAGCCCTCATCAAAGAGCTCCCATGCCCCAAGACAAAAGAAGAGATTCTCTCTTTCCTAGGGCTAGCAGGATATTTCCATGCCTGGATTCCTAATTTCTCTTTTATGCAAAGCCCCTATATGAGGCAGCTAAGGAGATTGAGGGAAAATTCCTTCCTGACAACATTCAGGCCGAGTTTAAACATTTGCAGCAGGCACTGACACAGGCCCCAGCCCTTCACCTCCCAGACCTTCTTCAGCCATTTACCCTTTATGTCCATGAAACCAAGGGTTTGGCTCTTGGTGTTCTAGGCCAATACAAAGCCACTACCTTTGCTCCAGTTGCCTACCTCTCTAAACAACTTGACCCCACCGTTCGTGGATGGGCCCCCTGCCTTAGGGCTTTGGCTGCTGCTTACCTACTTCTGCAGGAATCAAAAAAGTTGACCTTTGGTGCCAGGTTACTGTTGCCTCTCCTCATCATTTAAAAGACTTACTAACCTATAAGAGCCTTCAAACTCTCCCACCTGTCACGTTCTTTCTCTCCTTGTTTCCTTTTTGCATGACTCCTCAGTCACCTTCCAACCCTGCTCCTCTTTACACCCAGCTTCCCTTCTCCCAGTCTCCTCAGAGCCCCCAGAACATGATTGTATAGAGACACTCGAGGCTTTAATCCCCCATCCCTCCCACATTAAAGAGGGACCACTTCCTGATCCTTCCTTAATTTGGTTCACAGATGGCAGCTCTTTCTTTAGGGATGGGCAACGTTTTGCTGGATACGCTATCGTTTCCCTATCAGAGGTTATTGAGGCAGCACCCCTACCCCCCAACACCACAAACCAATGGGCTGAATTAATAGCTGTCATTCGTGCCTTCAAATTAGCTGCTGATCAAAACCTCACCCTTTACACAGACTCAAAATATGTCTACCATATTTTGCTTTCCCATTCAGCAGTATGGAAAGAGCGAGGGCTCCTGACCACAAAAGGTTCTGCAGTTACTAATTCTAAATTAATATCAAAACTTTTGCAAGTCTCTCTCCTGCCCAAGCTAATAGGGATTTCCCATTGTCCTTCACATCAAAGTGGAGACTCTCCCATAGTTCAGGGAAACACGAAGGCCGACAGGGCAGCAAGGGAGACAGCACTATCTTCTCCTTCTCTTCTGGCTCCGGTCCTACCTACTACCCAGACCCCCACATCCCCTTCCACACAATCAATCCTCTCCTATCTCCATTCGCTTTTCCATCTAACCCTCAGGCCCTCAAGACTTTCGCTACCTCCTTTCCTCACCCTGACTCCGGAAGACACACAGTTTCTCCATCAGCTCACCTCAGCGTGCACTGCATGTCAGCGTACCAACCCATATACTCCCCTTAAACCAGGGACATTTCCCTCTCACCAAGCTCGAGGCCAGCTTCCAGGAGCTGATTGGCAGATAGACTTCACCAACATGCCAGTTACCCGGAGGCACAAATATCTCCTGGTTTTGGTAGACACCTTCTCTGGATGGGTGGAGGCCTTCCCTACTTCCAATAAAAGGGCCTCCACAGTAGCCTCCATTCTAGTCTCAGAAATCCTTCCCCGTTTTGGATTGCCCACGTCCATCCAGTCTGACAACGGGCCTGAATTTGTTTCCCAGGTTACCCAGAGTGTTTCTACTTCCCTTAATATCCCTTGGCATTTTCACATCCCATATCACCCCAAGTCCTCAGGGAAGGTAGAAAGGACTAATAGGACTCTTAAAGATGTCCTGACTAAACTCTCCCTAGAACTCCACTTAGACTGGGTCAAGTTACTCCCTCTTGCCCTCTTTAGGGTTTGCTAATCGCAATTGGATCCATGGTCGAGGGAAAATCATTATTGAAAAAACTATAAAAGACTCTTCTGCTGTCAGGGCTTACGAGAAACTTAATGCCACCTGTTAGAAAACTGCTGAAACATAGTTGACTTAGCTGGGAACACCGTGTTAGTGAAATAAAAGGGTTTATTGGGGTGCCACGTGGGCAAGGGTAGGGGAAGGAAGGGAAGGGAGGTAGGGAAGGGATAGGGACAGGCAGGAACCGAGAGAGGCAGGAACAAGGGACGATTTCAGTCCGGGGCTGGCTTAAATAGAGTAGGGGCCATAAAACCCCCTTGGAGTGAGTCCTTGTCCTATAGGCCAGCAGAGGTCAGGGGGGGTAGTGGACAGGGGACTTGCTGGTCAGGTTTTTGGTCACGCTGAGGATCCTGGGAGCTGTAGTTTTTCACAAGGCACCTGGGGAGGTGTGGCCTTCTGCCTGGGAGGTGCAGCCTCTGCCTAGAATCCAACACCACCAGACAGCAGACTCGAACCCATCTTCGAAACTTAAACAACTCTCTCTCCTTGTCCTGGGACTTCATTCTCTCTTTATCTCTTTCCTTATTAGCAAGCTATTCCACCTTTAATGCTTCAACCTGTTTCCTCTGTGCACCGCTTCGCAAGTCTTTATTAGTCCCAGTCCCAGTTCGAGCCAATGTCACCCCAACCTCCTCATGCCACAATCAATCCTCTCTCTCTCTCCCACTTCCGACTATCCCCCCATTCCTTAACGTTACTTCTTGTTGGGCCGCCGCCAAAGACTCTTGCCCAGAACGCACCTGGCATCCCATAATGGGTGATTTGACTCTCTCTTCCCCTCTCCTGTTTTGGTGCTCCACCCACGTGTTCTGATGCATTGATGCTAAAACCCCAGGTCCCTGCTATCCTGTTGTCTTAATTCCAGGCTTGACTCTATATACAGAGGCTGAAGTTGAGGACCTTCTTTCCTCCCTACAGTCTCAAGGGGAGCGCTCTAAGCGAGCGGCCACTCTGGCAGCCTTAGTGGGTGTTAGCTTAGTCACCGCGATTGCCTCCACAGGCCTCTCAGTTGGAGGACTGGCTCATTCACTTGTAATGGCCCAATCCTTTGAACAGGAGCTCTCTGACCTCACAGATAAGCTCGCCACCACAGCTGAAGCCTCCGCCTACTCCATCCAGGCCCTCCAGCAACAACTCTCATCACTAACGGAGGTTGTGCTCCAAAACAGGCGAGCCTTGGACCTCATCACAGCAGAAAAAGGGGGTACCTGTATTTTCTTGGGTGAGGAATGCTGCTATTATGTCAACCAGTCAGGCAAAGTTGACCACAACGTACAACGCTTAAAAGAGATAGTGCAAGGTTTAGGGGACAAGAAGATCCGGTGGCAGCAGAGATCCTCATGGGAACTATGGGAAGGGGTGGCCCCCTGGGTCGTCCCTCTCCTAGGCCCACTTATAACTATATGTCTTGTCCTGATGATAGTTCCTTGCCTCATACGATGCCTTCAAAATTATATTTCTCAAATTTCTAACCAAACCGTTAACCAGCTTCTCCTCAGGGATTATCAACTGCTAACAACCACAGATGACCTTCCAACCAAAGATGACTTCCCTGCACCTCGGGACAGAGTTTCCAATCTCTAGAGAGATCAGCTACATCCTGACTCCCTCGATTGGTTTTTTTGCTGTAAGTCCTGCCCGGTGGAATAAGCAGCTGGAAAATCATCCCTCTCACCTTCTTTTCTTTGTTGTTTCCATAATAGTGTTAAGATGCCACCTGTAAACTCGAGATGCCTACAATTCCTACATGCTCTCCAAGAGGATAGTTGGTTGATTCCCCCGGTGACCTCTGCAGAAGCCTGGTTTGACACCCTCACCGATTTATGGCTTCAAGGAACCTTCATCCAATTCACTCCTGCAGAGATCCATCTTTATGGTGCCTGCCTCCTGGGAATTTTTTTTAACCCTTAAGCCTGACCTGCCTGCCCGCATTCCTCCATCCCCCCCAAAACTACCCCATGTCACCCCATTTCAGCTCTGAAGCAGCCAGATCGAAACATGATGCCCCACTTCCTAAGAAATCAAAAAGGGGGGAATGTTGGATTCTAGGCAGAAGGCTGCAACTCCCAGGCAGAAGGCCACACCTCCCCAGGTGCCTTGTGAAAAACTACAGCTCTCAGGATCCTCAGCGTGACCAAAAAACCTGACCAGCAAGTCCCTTGTCCACTACCTACCCCCCCCGACCTCTGCTGGCCTATAGGACAAGGACTCACTCCAAGGGGGTTTTATGGCCCCTACTCTATTTAAGCCAGCCCCGGACTGAACTCGCTCTCTGTTCCCGCTCTCTGTTCCTGCTCTCCGTTCCCGCGTGCTCCAGCTCCCGTTCGTTCCCCGCGGTTTGTCCCCATCCCCTCCACGTGTTTCTTTGGTAATTCAATAAACCCCTTTCCTTTTCCTATACGACAGTTCGAGCATCCGTCCCTTCCTGCAAATTTCGCTAACAAACCCCAGGCCTTGTACACGTTTGGCAAGTGCTCTACCAATGAGCTGCAAACCAGTCCTTTTGTTTGTTTTGAGAGAAGATCTCCTTAAACTGTCCAGGCTCATTTAAAATTTGTGATGCTTCCTGAGTAGCAGGGATTATAGCTGTGTACCACCATATGTGGCTCAGGCCATGTTCTTTCAGAAACACATTTTAGGCAAAAGATGTGGCTGTAAGTAGTGTGATAGGTGATCCTCAGAAGCACTGATAGGGAAAGGGAAAGTAATTCAGGGAAGAAAGGGAAGCCTAGACTAGTCACCTTAATCAGCAAGTTACCACTGAGGCAACTGAGTCTCAATCATATGCTGGGAATCATACGTTCAATCATGTGAGTGTTGTCCTACTTGAGTGGGGAGAGGAAGTTGGAGTATTTCCTCTAATTCCAATCAGTTATTAGCTTACTGTTGCTCCCAGGGGTGTTAACTCTTCAGTACTTTGGACTGGCTCTGTACCTAGGCTTAGAGAAAGCCCTCAGGCAGAGTCATGAGCTAGCAATAAGCATGCTGTCTGAATGAGTGGAAAAAGTGTTGCTGGGATCAGAGCATGGTACTGATGTCTTCCAACTGGCCAAGAAAATGAGAACTAGGATTCCCTAAAAACACTAAGATGTAAGAGAATCCAAAAGTACATTATAATACCTATACATTATGCCTAACTTTTTGTGTGTCCTGTGGGTATGCTTTTGGTAAGTCCCCAAAATGTTCCAAAGGTCTAACTTCATCTTCATTTGCATTCCAATATCAGGCTCTGACCTGTCCTTTTGTTAGAATTGACTGTTGGATAGGGCTGGGGTTGTGGCTCAGCAGTAGAGCACTCGCCTACCACATGTGTGGCCTGGGTTCGATCCTCAGCACCACGTAAAAATAAATGCATTGTATACAACTAAAGCAAATAAATAAATATTAAAAAAAAAAAAAGAATTGACTGTTGGCAACTTAGCTTGAAGTCTCTGCTTTCAATAGGCAATATGCCAAGGGTATGGCATTAATCTTTTCCCAGCTTTGAAATATAAAATAAAAGCAAAAAATGGACCTTAGTCCTTGCCTGGGAGTGGAGCTCTACTTGACCAGTGGTGAAATGGAAAGAGATGAATACACTGATCTTTTCCAAAGTTATTAGGTAAACCCCAATGATACATTAGCCATTAGCAGTCTTTATTGTGTATTGTGTATTGCTCTTATATTATTGTTCTGACCAAATAGTATTACTGGTTTTCAACACACACACACACACACACACACAAACTGAAGCAAGAAGGGATATGAATCAGAGTAGAACTCCAGGATGTTATAAGCAAAGGCAACTTAAACTGGACTTGGACTGTCTCCACCTGATGGCCCATTGACCCACCCTTAAACCCTCTCCACCTGAGTGCTTGAGGGCATATTAACCCTGTGCTTTGTAAACCCTGCCCTGCAGGCACCATTTTCTACTATCCTGCTTTGTGCTGGACGTAGTTGGTGGCCCTGGCCAGAATAAAGGCTTCATTGGCTATTACGTGAGTGGCTTGTGAGACTTTTTTTCCTGAAAATTGGGTACAACATTTGGAGTCCCCTAGTGAGATTCTTTATTCTCCTTGCCCTCACGCACAAATTCAGCCTCCTGTGCCTGGTCATTTGACTCCATTTTGGGGTAGGGGGGAGCTCCTGAGAGACGTTCCTCAGCCTCGCCCCGAGAGGACTGCCACTTGGTTCTCCGGACGCCTCTACGAAGCCACCTGTTTACCTGTCTGGTGAGATCTCTTCTGGGGACAGTGAGGTGCCTGATGAGGCACATACACTCCTGTCCAGGGCAGTAGCAAAATGTCGCACTGTCCTCTGGTCCTGGTCTGTTCGGGAATTCCTACTGGGGACAGAGAGGTGCCTGGTGAGGCACATACGCACTCCTGTCCGGAGCATTAGCAAGACGTTGCACTGCTCCCTGGTTGGTTTGGTGCCTGGTTCTTGTTCCCTGTCTTGTTCTGTGTTCTATGGTTTTTCTGCCATTTCATTGTGTGTCTTCTCTGGTGTAAATGTAAGAAAATTAAATTTGTGAGTAACTTTGTTAGACAACTGATTAATTTTCAAGGTTAAAATGCTAACTGTTAAATATGCCATCAAGTACTCTTAACTCCTTGAATCCCGTTGGGTAACTGTTAGAAAACTGCTGAAACATAGTTAACTTAACCGGGAACACTGTGTTAGTAAAATAAAAAGGGTTTATTGGGGTGCCACGTGGGCAAGGGTAGGGGAAGGAAGGGAAGGGGGGTAGGAAAGGGATGGACGGGAATAGGGGCAAGGAACGGAGAGCAGGAACAGACAGCAGGAACAAGGGAGCAGGAACAAGGGGAGAGTTCAGTCCGGGGCTGGCTTAAATAGAGTAGGGGCCATAAAACCCCCTTGGAGTGAGTCCTTGTCCTATAGGCCAGCAGAGGTTGGGGGGGGGGGCTAGGGGTAGTGGACAAGGGATTTGCTGGTCAGGTTTTTTGGTCACGCGCTGAGGATCCTGGGAGCTGTAGTTTTTCACAAGGCACCTGGGGAGGTGTGGCCTTCTGCCTGGGAGGTGCAGCCTCTGCCTAGAATCCAACAGTAACATTATTGATTGTTTTCATAAATTGGTAAATTAAAAAAAAAAAAAAAGAGGTTTTAAGGTTGCTTTGTCATCTCTGAAAAAAAGGTTTCTAAAGATCTTAAAATAAAAAGGGTTCCAACAGGTATAATTCTATATACTTGAACATTGTGTTCTCATGAAGTGGTTAACAGATATGTGTGATTCTGTATAAAGGTTTAGAAAAGATTTCTGTGTATGCAGAGGCTCAAAGGTTTCAGCTGTTTCTGTTGGGAGTACTGTAAATAACAATATTAAGTTTTGGGGGTTTTTTTGAGCAAGTAATCTGAAAGAAATTAAGAATTATAGAGCTGTGGTTGAACAACTATTTGAAATATTATAATGTTATTTCTTTAAGAAACTTGATTAATGTAAAAACATCAATGTAATTATGGTGGAGTAATATACTCTTCTTTGTATATTAAATGTGTTTGTATCTTTCAGGTATACAAGCCTTGAGGTGAAAGCTCTAAAAGAGCATTATATCAAGTTGGTGTTCTCCAAACTAGAGTTGTAAGGTAATTTTAGGCTTATAAAGATAATACATTAGAGATTTATTTATATTATTTAAAATGTGTTCTACAACTAGACCTGTTGTCAATAAGATATAAGGTTTTATGTTACTTTTTGCACTGGGGTACAATTTAAATGTATTTTTTTAAGTTCATGAGAGTCTAATCTGTATAAAGGTTAATATTGTAAAGCAGAGATCAGCTTCAGAACTAAAACACCTGACCTTAGTTTCATAAAGAGCTTCACCTTGCCTAAAATACGGCTCTTTCTTCCACATTTACTGCATGCCAGAGTGGCTCCAGGGCAGGCCAAATTTCAATTTGTTTACCGTCATGGTCAAAAGAATGATTCTTGTTGTTAAGAAACAGGGGTTGTAGTATATAAACTCAGTCAAAATTCAAGATGGTTATTACACAAACTAAATGTGTTTTTACTCTTGTTAATTTTATTTTGTATTTTCCTTATAAACTGTCTAAAAGTTGTCTGTCGATGTTTTGCAGAGGTATTGCTTCAAGAACACAAACTGGGTTAATTTAAGACAATAAGCAATCACCTAGGATGGTACAAACCCCAATTAATGGAAAGGGTAAATGACCGTAAAGTTATAGGCATTAAAGTAAAGCCCAGTGCTCTTAATTTAAGACCGGTGAGACTGACTTGCTATATGTTTAAGATCAAGACTTTAAGTTAAATTAAAAGGAGCCAAGGAAGCCAATGTTTTGCTCTGGCCCTCAGAGTCAGTCTGAGTCCAGGGAACAGGAAATTTCTCTGAAGAGCTTTGCAACTCTGGGCCACATGGCCTCTTGAGCAGGGAGGCTAGAAGACATTTGGAGAAGAGAAAGCCAAAAAGGAGGGTCCTTGGAGAAGGGAGAGACATCCCTGATGCTTCTAAGGGAAGCCACAAGGTCAAGAAAGATCTGGACCCATCCGAGCACAAAAGGCACTGAACAGAACAGAAAAGCTGCTCTCAAGTTCTCCCAAGAGTTATTCCCATCAGAAATCAGCTGACTAGCCGGGCGCGGTGGCGCACGCCTGTAATCCCAGCACTTTGGGAGGCTGAGGCAGGAGGATTGCGAGTTCAAAGCCAGCCTCAGCAATGGCGAGGCACTTAGCAACTCAGTGAGACACCCTGTCTCTAATAAAATACAAAAAAGGGCTGGGGATGTGACCCAATGGATGAGTGCCCCTGAGTTCAATCCCCGGTACCACCAAAAAAAAGAAATCAGCTGACTCTGACTCTTATCAATAGATAAAAGCAAAAGTCAGTTTGACCTACTTCATCTTAAACACCTAGCAAAAATAGTTGAAACCAAAACAACCATTCTTGGGCATTTAAGAAATGATAGTTAAATGTAACTTCAGATATACACTTGTATTAGCCCCAAGAATTGGTAAGACTGGAGGCTACAAAAGAGATTCCTAGGCAGGAATGCCTGATAACTATAAAAAGAAACAGTTTAACTATTAAGTGACTGCCAAGTCAAAAGTTTTTAGTGAGTTTAAGGCCTGCAGATCTTCTTAACCTGCACAGGTAGGCTTAATATTCACTAGTATGATTATCTAGCCCTAAGTAACAGAAATAAAGGGTTCTCTACTGGACATAGAGGTCATACCAGTAGAAAGATTTTATAGGATCAGATGGCATTAAGTAGCTTGACTACCATCTTATCAGGATAGACATCCGATCTGTAAGATTAAAAGTTAAATGTTGTGTTTACATTCCTGATAACTCTGTGCATGTTAAAGTTATATTCCCAAATAAAGGCCTTGTCCACTCTGGCCTTATTATGGTGATAACTTCTCAGCCCTCACACCTCCTGGTGAGAAATTATTGACTACTACCATATTCGTGGTATACATTGACATGTTCCAGATGCTGCAATATTTATTCAGTACTCATGTTTTTTGTTTCTCTCATAGAAGCGCTGGTCCCTGATGACAACCTATTCTTTCCCATGTTTCAATCTGACCTGACTTCTAAAAAGGGAACTCCGAACTACTTGCCCCCATCTCATCGCCCCCGTCCAGCTCGAAGAAGCCAGATCCGTTTATCATCCCCTTCCCTTACGGTAGTAAGGAGTTCCTAAAGCCAGAATCTGTTAGGCAGTTAGTATAGATGGGTAAATCAAGTCAGGTTGGACCAAGAAAGCCAATTTTGAGTAAGTCCGGGGAAGTTGAAGACTGTCTGGACACTGTCCACTGAAGAATTGGAATGTTAATTCCCTCAGAGCCCTTCCTCCACCCTTGTGGAGACCCTGCCCCTGTCCCAACCTGTTGCCAAGGTAACCTGTTCCAGGAATTGCCCCTCCCAGGAGGAGCTTTAGGACTTTCAATATCACCCCTCCTCCTGCCCATTATCAGGGGAGTCCCAGTGCCGGCATTCAGTCTCCTTGATTCTGCCTGCTGGTTTCTCAACCAAACATGGGGATGGCAGATTATGGAGGAGAACAAAGATTTGTCCCCCCACCCCCCACCCCGCATAAGACCAGTGGGGAATGTTAGAAGCAAAGGGGACTTAAACTGGACTTGGACTGTCTCCACCTGATGGCCCATTAACCCACCCTTAAACCCTCTCCACCTGAGGGCTTGAGGGCATATTAACCCTGTGCTTTGTAAACCCTGCCCTTGCTATGAGCAGGCGCCATTTTCTACTATCCTGCTTTGTGCTGGACGTAGTTGGTGGCCTGGCCAGAATAAAGGCTTCATTGGCTATTACGTGAGTGGCTTGTGAGACTTTTTTCCTGAAAATTGGGCACAAGGACAGTAGGTGCTTGTGTATGAAGGTATAGTGGTTATGCCTTGGGTCTTTGGCAGGAGGTAGATCTGACTACACTCTATACTTGCTGCACAACAGTGAGAATATAACTTCTCTAAACTCATTTCCACATCTGTAAAATGGAGAAGATAACAGTGCCATCTTTACATGGTTCTTTGGATGATTTAATAGGATGATGTATGTGACTGTTGGCATAAAGTAATGTGCATATGTCATAAAACAATATCATTCGACATTCAGATAGAGAATAAAGCCACTATAAGTGTTATTAACAAAGGGTTTTTATAGTGTAGGAGTGCAGGGGAGCTTGCTTCCATCCTCTGAGGGTTCAATAATTGAGTTTGATGATATAAACTGACAAAAGACAGATTAACAAGAAGAAAGGCATATAAATTTGTTGTGTGTACAGGGGCATCACAAGAACAAAAAGTAAGTACTCATACCCCAGCAAGATTAAAAATCTCATATATCTTTCATCATATGGGAGAAGGGAATGAGGGCTGTAGGCACTTTTAGAGGAAGAGTAAATGATTTTTAGTGGAGACAAAGGAACTCAAAGAACAGATAATAGCTTAGGGCAAAATTTAACTGAACTATGGGTGTGGGGTCAATTCTTGCCTTTTCTGAGTTAATCTCCTTGTTTGATGGGATTATAGGGAGGAGGTGAGACAACTATACTCCTCTAGGAGGAACTTTCTTTATTTAGATAAGGACTGCCCCCTGTCCTCCTGGGGGAGAAAAATAGGTGAGAGGCAGGAGGAGGGTAGTGGTGGGGAGAAGTCAGAGAGAACTTGGTTCTCAGACTGCTTTTCTTACTTGGAAGTACTCAGTGTTTCAAAGCACTTTATTTGGAGATACCATTTTCTGAGCCCCAACAATAGGAACAGAGCTTATGACTGATGGAGGAGATGAGGAAGTAAAGGTAAAGAGGAAGTTGGAGAAATGGCCACAAAGAAATTCTCCTGAAGCCCTAGGGTGAGTGAACAAGTTGAAGCTTACAAGTAAATCTGAGAAGCCAAGAACATCCATCATCTAAAATGAGACTGTGAATTGGGAGCTTGTGAAACACTTGATGTGAAGTGATGCCTCTCCTATGGACATATCTATGGCAATTGCTGTGTGTCTGGTATTGGGCCTGCAGCTGCTTTTGATCATCAGAGCTGGGAGTTGAGAAGAACAGCTTAGTGCAGAACAGGGAGAGTAGACAAATCGGACCTGCTGGGCACCTCAACATCTGCCTTACCCCACATGACACAATAAAGACCTCTAGAGAGGCGTATTTCACTTCTGCTTGGCAAATTATAAGCAAGCTCCTCTTATGGTCAATTCTAACCTGGAGCCACATTGTGATAAGTAGAGGCAACTCCATTCTAGATTACCCGCCATTTTAAGGTTGGATCCACCCCGTCTTCTTTCTCGGGGTAGGGGAAAGCACCTGAGAGACGTTCCTCAGCCTTGCTGCTAGAGGACTGCCAGTTGGTTCTCCAGACGCCTCCATGAAGCCACCTGTTCTTTCTGGTGCGCTCTTCTGGGGAACAAGGTCAGACTGGATGCAGGCACTTACACCTAATCTGAAGACTGGGAGAGACGTTGCTCCTGCCCACTAGTGGGCCTCCCTGTGTGGCCCAATCTGGTTGTCTTTTGTTCTTGTGTCTGTTTATTTTTCGTGTGGCTGATCTTTGTTTGTGTGCTTGCATTCTCATTGGTTTCATTTTTCCCTCCCCAGCAGGAAACCATGAGACAAAGCCAATACTTCCTTTTTCAATTGGCTGGGTCCTTCAGCTCTCCAGTTGGTTTGTTGATTGGGTTTTTTTGTTTGCTTGTTTATTATATCCTCACTGACAAACCAAAGTGGCTAAAGTCTTGCCTTCCAGGGTCTATGTCCTCTCGTGCCACCTTGGTGACAAAGACCAAGTCCAATCCCAGGGATACTGGGCCGGCTGTTCTGTATACTCTTCTTCCCTTTCCTCCACCCTACCCCTTGGCAGAAGCTGCCCCCTCTGCTCCCCCTACCCCTCAGTACTCCTCTCTCCCGAGACCAGCTGACCTCCAGTCCCCTCCCCATACCAGAGCAGGGACTTCATATGCAGACCTTGCCCTGGCCCCTATACTTCCCCTGCGACAGGCCCCTTCTCAGCAAGGCCCCTTTATGGTTTACATGCCCTTTACTACTAGTGACCTCTATAACTGGAAGAATCAAAATCCCTCTTTCTCCGAGGAGCCCCAAGGTCTCATTTCTCTCCTAGAATCAGTTTTTTACACCCACCAGTCCACCTGGGATGACCGTCAGCAACTCCTCTGAATATTTTTCACATCTGAAGAGTGGGAGCAGATCCGGTAGGAAGCCCAGTGGTCCATCCTTGGACCAAACGGCCTGCCTACAGATGACCCCATCCAGATCGACAGGGCCTTTCATTCTGCTTGCCCAAACTGGGACCCCAACAGTGATGGAGGTAAGGAGGCTCTAGACCAGTTTCACCAGACTCTGATGCAGGGAGTGCATGCCGCTACCTGAAAACCCACAAACCTTTCAAAGGTGAGTGAGACAATTCAAGGGCCAAATGAGTCTCCCAGTGCATTTCTAGAGCGCCTCTTGCAGGCATATCGTTTATATACCCCTATAGTTCCTGAGGCCCTTAAAAATAGAAGAGCTATTAATATAGCTTTTATAACTCAGTTGGCCCCAGATATAAGGACGAAATTGCAGAAATTAGAAGGGTTTGAGAGAAAGGTATTGTCTGAATTGGTGGAAATTGCCCAATGGGTATACAACAACTGCGAACACCCCCCCCCACCCCTCCCACACACACACATAGGAAAGGCAAACCCAAAAGTTGGCAAAAGTTTTACTGGCCACCACGGGAAATCGACTTAATGGTCCCCCTAGAAAGCAATATAACTCTAGGAGCCAGAGATTAGAAAAGGATCAATGTGCATACTGCAAAGAGAAGGGACATTGGAAAAATGAATGCCCAAATAAAAATAAAAGCTCCAAACTGGGGAGGTGACAGCCCAAGCCAATATTACAGCTTGGGGAAGAGGACTGACGGGGCCAAGGCTCTATTCAGTTAAGTCCCCGGGAGCCTTTGGTCACTTTAAAAGTCGGGGACAAACCAACAAATTTTCTGGTTGATACTGGGGCCACATTCTCTGTATTACAACATCCAGAAGGACTTGTTTCCAAATCATAGGTTCCCATCCAAGGGGCCACTGGAAGAACTCAACATTGCTCCTAGACTCAAGGCAGAATCACCAACCTAGGTAAGGGAACCATTACTCATTCCTTCCTGGTAATGCCAGACTGTCCCTACCCTCTGTTGGGGAGAGAACTTTTGCACAAACTGCAGGCAACCATTTCATTCTCTTCAGATTCAGCTGAGCTTAAGTTCGGGCCCCCAACCAATATCCTATTTACATGCCCATCAGGGGAAGAATGTCGATTAAGCCCCAATGAAACTTTAACCAAAGGAATATTAAAGGACTGTGACTACTTGGGTAACTATGATATCCCAGAGTCTTTTTTTTTTTTTTTTTTTTTTTTTTGTACCAGGGATTGAACTCAGGGGCACTCATCCACTGGGTCACATCCCCAGCACTTTTTTGTGTTTTTATTAGAGACAGGGTCTCACTGAGTTGCTAAGTGCCTCGCCATTGCTGAGGCTGGCTTTGAACTCGCAATCCTCCTGCCTCAGCCTCCCAAAGTGCTGGGATTACAGGCGTGTGCCACCGCGCCCAGCTCCCAGAGTCTTTGTTAGATTCCTTCCTCTCGGACTTTCCTAAGGTATGGACTGAATCTAACCCCCCGCCCCCATTGGCTGCACACTGGCACCCTATTATTGTTCAACTGACCAGTAATGCCACCCCAGTGACAATAAAGCAGTACCCTGAAGGGCAAGAACCACACTGGACCGCCTTGAGAAAAAGGGGGGGGTTATTAAGGGAAGGGGAGAAAGGGGGGAGGGGAAAAGGGAAAGGGGAACGGGGAAGGGGAGAGCTGGTGAGAAGATGACGACAAAAAGAAAAGAGAGGGAGTTCTGGACAAACCAGGGCTTAAGTACAGAGGGGTGGGAGCGTGACTTGTATGGTCCGGATTGGCTCAGAAAGGAAGAGCCCGCCCTGGGTTGAATTCCCGCGAGAGGCGAGTATTCCCAGGATCAGGAAGGGTGGGGACTCAGAGCCCACCAAAGGTGAATTCTTGTGAGAGTTGGGCACTTCTGGGAAGGCGCCTGGGGGTATGGCCTGCCAGCCTGAATCTTATCCAACATTCCCCCCTTTTTGTTTTCTTAGGAAGTGGGGCATTGTGTCTCGATCTGGCTGCTTCCGAGCTGAAAGGGGGCGACGTGGGGTGTTATGAGGGAGGGATGTAGGCATACAAAACAGGCAAATCAGGCTTGAGGGTGAAAAACATTCCCCGGAGGTAGGTGCAGAAAAGATGGATCTCTACAGGTATGAGATGGATGAAGTTTCCTTGAGGCCATAGATCGGTGAGGGGTGTGAAACCAAGCTTCTGCAGAGGTCACGGGGGAAATCAGTCAGCTGTCTTCTCGAAGAGCACGTAGGAATTGTAGGCATTGCAAGTTTACAGGTGAAGAGGCCAATGGAGAGTGCGAGGTGCATCATAATGAGCATTGGGTGGCAGGTTAGAGGCCTTTTGGAGCAAGCTGGCCAAGAGTCATCCAGGTGTAGTTGATCCCTTTAGAGTCTGGCAAATTCGTCTTGAAGTGATGAGAATCATCTGTGGTTTTACAGTTGATAATCCTGAGGAGAAGCTGGTTAAAGGTTTGGTTAGAGATTTTACTTGGGTGTCCCTGCAGAAATTTTATGACACAGGGAAGGAAGGCATAGAATGAGATAACTTCAACTAGAGGTCCCCATATTGGGAGAGCCTAGCTGATGAAGTTTTGTGAACATGTCCCAATGGGATTGTCATGTCAGTTGTAATTTTTCCTTTCTAACTGTTCTCCTTCCTGCATACTGTGACCAGGCCTATACTGTGACCAGGCCCAGTGAGATGGCCAAAAGGTGGGAAGCAGATGGGCTGAGGCAGGAAGGGCAGGATGGTGTATCCCAGGACACATGAATTAAAAACTGTATAGCTCCCTGTAGGGAGGGGCAATTCCTGGGACAGGTTACCTTGGCAACGGGTTGGGGCAGGTTGTTGATAAGGGTAGAAGAAGGGCTCTGAGAGAATTAACATTTCAATCCCTCAGGGGACAGTCTCCCAAGTTTCCAAAATTGGCTCACTCAAATTGGCTTTCGACCTGACTTGATTTATCTATACATGCTGACTGCCTATGAGATTCTGGCTTCATTTCCCTTCTAATTTTAGGAACTCCTTACTACTGTAAGGGAATGGGACAATGACCGGATCTGGCTTCTTTGAGCTGAACAGGGGTGACGAGATGGGGACAAGTAGTTTGGAGTCCCCTTTTTAGAAGTCAGGCCAGATTGAAGCCGGGGGAAGATTGTAAAGTCATCAGGGACAGGAGCCTCTATGAGAGAAGCAAAAAACATGAGTACCGAAGAAATGTTGCAGCATCTGAAACATGTCAATGTATACCATGAAGATGATAATTTCTCACCAGGAGGTGTGAGGGCTGAGAAGTTGTCTCCATAATAAGGCCAGAGTGGATATGGCCTTTATTTGGGAATATAAATCTTTAACATTCCCAGAATCATCAGGAATGTAAACACAACATTTAATATGGTAGTCAAGCTACTTAATGTCATCTGATCCTATAAAATCTTTCTATTGGAGGGCTAGGTAATCATGCTCTGTTAACCTGTTTCTTTTAGAGTTATCAGGTATTCCTGCCTAAGAATCTCTTTTGTAGCCTTCAGTCTTACCAATTCTTGGGGCTAATACAAGTGTATATCTGAAGTTAAATTTAACTATTATTTCTTAAATGCCCAGGAATGGTTGTGTTTTGGTTTCAACTGTTTTTGTTATTTGTTTAAGATGAAGTAGGTCAAACTGACTTTTGCTTTCATCTATTGCTAAGAGTCAGCTGATTTCTGATGGGAATAACTCTTGGGGGAACTTAAGAGCAGCTTTTCCATCCTGCTAGTGCCTTCTGCAAGGATAGGTCCAGGTCTTGTTTGACTTTGTGGCTTCCATTGGAAGCACCAGGGATGTCTCTCCCTTTTCTAGGGACCCTCCTTTTATCAAGTGCACTGATTGGCTTTCTCTTCTCCAGATGTCTCATAACCTCCCTGCTCAGGAGGCCATGTGGCCCGGAGTTGCAAAGCTTTTCAGAGAAGTTCCCTGTTTCCTGGACTCAGACTGACTCTGAGGGCCAGAGCCAAACATTGGCTTTTTTGGCTCCTTTAATTTAACTTTAAAGTCTTGATCTTAAACATACAGCAAGAGTCTCAGTCTTAAATTAAGAGCACTGGGCTTTATTTCAATGCCAATAACCTTACTGTCATTTGCCCTTTCCATTAATTGGGGCTTGTACCACCCTAGGTGATTGCTTATTATCTTAAATTAACCTAGGTTGTGTTCTTGAAGCAATACCTCTGCAAAACATTGACAGGCAACTTTTAGACAGTTTGCAAGGAAAATACAAAATAAAATTAAGGAAAATAAAAACACAATATTACATTTAGAACAAATTAAGGAAAGGCTGAGAGCTTTTAACCTTTCATGGAAAAGTTGAAACAATCCAGTAACAGTCAAAGCCTTTGAGCCTCTACATACATAGCAATCTTTTATAAACCTTTATACAGAATCACATACATCTGTTAACCACTTCATGAGAACACAATGTTCAAGCATATAGAATTATACCTGTTGAAACTTCAACCTTTTTCAGTGATGACAAAGTAACCTTAAACCTCTCTTTAATTTACCAATTTATGAAAACAATCAATAATGTTACCCAATGGACTTAACAAAGTTACTCACAAATGAGTAATCCCATGTCAAATCTACTTTTACTAAAATATCAGACTGAACAGTATTAGTCATATCTTCCATGCTGAAGAGAAGTTCTAGGACCAAGGGATATTAGATCATGAGCTCAAAAAATCCATATTTAATCTAAGAAAAAGCAAGAGTCCTAGAAAAATGACCAGGCAGTAATTACAAAACAATTTGCTTTTTGGTTTAGTCCAATGTAAGTTTAGGTAAAAAAAAAATTTTTTTCCCATTTTTTGGGGACTGAACCATCTCCTACTGAGCTTGCTGGCTTCCCCATTTGCATTTCAATGTAAGTCTCAGCTGAGTTCTGGAAGGTGGGCAGAAACCTCATGTAGAAGTAGGTAAGCAGCAGCTAGAGCCCTAAGACAAGGGGCCCATCCATGAACAGTGGGGTCAAGCTGTTTAGAGAGATAGGCAACTGGAGCAAAGGTGGGGCCCTTGTATTGGTCTAGAACACTGAGAGCCAAACCCTTCATTTCATGGACATAAAGGGTAAATGGCTGAAGAAGGTCTGGGAGATGAAGAGCTGCTCTGGGAGATGAAGAGCTGGGGCCTGTGACAGTGCCTGCTGCAGATGCTTAAACTCAGCCTGAATGCTTTCAGGAAGGAACTTTCCCTCAATATCCTTAGCTGCCTCATATAGGGGCTTTGCATAAAAAGAGAAATTGGGAATCCAGGCACAGAAATATCCCGCTAGCCCTAGGAAGGAGAGAATTTCTTCCTTTGTCTTGGGACATAGGAGCTCTTCGCTGAGGGCCTTTCTGTCCACAGTAATGGCCTTCGATTGATGGGAAATCTGAACTCCTAAATACAGTACCTGGGTCTGGGCAAGGTGCACCTTAGATGGAGAAACAGGATACCCGCGAGAAGCAAGAAAATTTAAAAGAGTGTAAGAGTCTTCATGAGCTGTGAAGAAGGAAGGGCTGCAGAGAAAAGGGTCATCTACATATTGCAAGAGAGAGGAGTTAGGGAATTCAAGATATTCGAGGTCTGCAGCCAATGTCTGCCCAAAGATATGAGGGCTGTCTCGAAAACCCTGAGGGAGGACTGTCCAGGTCAACTGTTAGGACCACTGAGTATCTGGATCTGTCCAGGTATTATAAGGGGAATGGGTGGGTCTGAGAAAACATTTCTGCAGAAGATCTGAGGTAATGGGTTGGAGGCCCTTAAGGCTAGTGGCTAGAAGTGGATACTGGGCTCTATTGGGAAAACCCTGAGGATCTTTAAGGTAAATTCGGATGGGGTCACACTGAGCAAAGGAGGGAGTCTGAGTATCCCAGACTATGGGGTTCACTAGATCAGTGGGGACAGGGTAATGGGAGGTTTTTGCATTGGTAGAAGGTTGGGGGGTTTTCTGCATTGTTAGAAGGTTGAGGGATTCCTGCCTCAATAGGGGGTTGAGGAGTATCAGTGGGGATGGTGGGGTCTCCTCATAGTCATCAGTGGCCTTTGAATCAGCGAGAAGAAAGATGGGGGAGGAGACAGAGCAAAACGAGCCAGGGAGCACAGTTGAGCTAGGCGGATCAGAGAACACAGTAATTTCCTGCAGCTTATCAAAATTAACAGGTTTAAAACTACCTACTATGCAAACTAAAAAACTGATCTCTCAAGACCACGTCTCTATCTGGAACGGACTCAGGACCAAAGGGTAAGTTTGGGTTTACTCTCTGAGTCTCGTCCGTATATGCTCTTGCCTGCTTTCTCGAACGGGTCAGGGGATGACTGAATGCAGAAGGCAGCAGAATATCCCACGAGTCGGGTAGAGACCCCGCGAGAGCTGTTGGGGCCAGGAGAAACTCCGCTGGAGATGCTGGGGAAGAAGCACAGACTGTGCAGCTCTCTCCCTGCGCCACTTCCAGAGCCATTGGGGAAGAAATCGGGGAGGGGGCCAAAGCCTGAAGCGGCGCATCTGGTAACGAACGCGTCGCAGAATCCGAGGGAGTGGGGGCCAAAGTCTGAGGCGGCGCGTCTGGTAAAGAACGCATCGCAGAATCCACGGAAGTGGGGGCTAAAGTTTGAAGCGGTGCGTCTGGTAAAGAACGCATGGCCAAAGATGGCGGGGAAGGCGTGGCAGGAAATGACTCAGAACCAAGCAGCGGAAGCTGAGTGGGCGGGGATAATGGCGGAAGTGGTGCGGAACTAGGAATGGGAAGTTGAGTGGACGGGGAAAACGCAGAGGAGTGGGCAGGGAAGGCGGTGGCGGAGGCACAGGAAATGACGTGAAAGAAAGAGGAGGGTCTACGGATGAAGGCATGGCGATTGCGGAAGTCAGAGCCGAAACAGAGAGAAGGGGAGGGGTGGAAGATGATTTAAAAGGAAGAGGAGGGTCTAAGCACAAAGGCGCGGCAATTTCAGAAGTCAGAGCCTGAGCCGGGAGAGGGGGAGGGGCGGAAGGTCTGGACTGCTGGTACTGGGGCTGTGGGGCTTCTAATCCTGGGTCAAAGTCAAGGTCAATCAAGGATGGAAGCTGGTCACTGGGTCTGCATGCTAGTGAAACGGTTTCAGGACTACACTGAATACACAGGGAAGGATTTGAATGGAGAAGGGAAAAGGCATCTATGTAAGGCAACTGTCCATTTTTTCGACCGTTGGCAAAAGCTGGAAAGTTCCTGCAAAACCTGAACATCTAGGGACCCTGACTCTGGCCACCAATTGGATAATGGGTAGGAAGGCCAAATTTTTGTACATAACTTTATTAATTTCTTTTTCTTTATGTGTGGCTTTAAGCCTAAGCTTGCCTGATTTTTTAGGAGGCAATTAAGAGGAGAATCAGCTGGAATTGATAGGGAAGTTCCCATATTTCCCCGTTGATGGGGAGAGGCTAATACAATATTTCGAAAAGCGTCCCTTTCAAAATATGTATTAGAGTGAGATCCAAGTCCGCTCGCCCAGTCGTCACCGGGTCAGGCTGACATGGGATATCATGAGAAATGTCTTCCTCAAGATACCGGAGGACTATGAGCCCCTGTGCAGGGAATTCTCATGTCCCGTCCCGGACGGGAAAGAAAAGCTCAAGTCCTGAGTGTGGAGAGGAACTTCTCTAACCACTTCCAGCTGAAAGCTCTAATCACTACAGCTGAAAACTTTAGAGCAGGCAGATAGAGGTGGGGGTGGGGGGAGTTCCTGGGGTCCACCATCGCCTTTAAGACTCGGATGGGGTGCTTTCCCCCCTGCACAGGTCACGGGCGAGATTGCCGGAAAATCGACGGTCAATTTTCACCACATAGTGACCAGACAGGTTTAGGAACTCGGGGCGGGGGCAAGGGTGTGAGGCTGCCACGTGGCGCAGACTCACGAACCCTGACAGACAAGCGCAGACTCTGGGTGGGTGCTATTGGATGTGGAGTGCAGAGGCAGCGGAAGCCACGGGCAGGCTGGAAGCGTGTTCCCAGAAAAGGGGGAGAGAGAGAGAGATTGAAAGAGAAAGAACGAGCTCCTTGGGGCCCACTGTAACCTTGAAGGTCTTTGGTGGGGTGCGATCCCCCCTGTATGGGCCACAAATGGGGCTGCCGGACGATCAACGGTCAGTTCCCACTGTGAAAGGCCCAACGGGTTTAGGAGCCCTGGGGACGGAGGGGCTTACCAATCCGATGACCGGCAGTGGATGCATTGGAGTGGCGATCAAAAATGAGCGAAAGGCTGAGTCAGGTGGTTCCAAAAGCGGTTCCAAGATGGTTATGCCCTCCGGAGGGATGAGGTTCCTGGCCAACGCACCAAAATGAAGGGCAGGAACCACACTGGGACCGCCTTGAGAAAAAGGGGGGTGGGTATTAAGGGAAGGGGAGAAAGGGGGGGGAGGGGGAAAAGGGAAAGGGGAACGGGGAAGGGGAGAGCTGGTGAGAAGATGACAGTGAAAAGAAAAGAGAGGGAGTTCTGGACAAACCAGGGGCTTAAGTACAGAGGGGTGGGAGCGTGACTTGTATGGTCTGGATTGGCTCAGAAAGGGAGAGCCCGCCCTGGGTTGAATTCCCGCAAGAGGTGAATATTCCCAGGATCAGGAAGGGTGGGGACTCAGAGCCCACCAAAGGTGAATTCTTGCGAGAGTTGGGCACTTCCGGGAAGACACCTGGGGGTATGGCCTGCCAGCCTGAATCTTATCCAACATACCCCATCAGTCAAAAGGCCTGATTGGGAATCACACCTTACATCATTAGGCTAACAGCAGAGGGGATTCTAGTACCCTGCAAATCTAGTTGAAACACTCCACTCTTGCCAGTTCAAAAGCCCAGGACCAACAACTACCGCTCCGTGCAAGACCTAAGAGAGGTTAACAAGCGTGTGGAAACTATCCACCCAACAGTTCCAAATCCTTACACTCTGTTAAGCCTCTTATCTCCAGAGTTCTGGGTGTATACAGAATTGGACCTGAAAGATGCCTTTTTCAGTCTCCTGCTGGCAGTGGTAAGTCAACCTATTTTTGCCTTTGAATGGACAGAACCAGAAGGGGGCTACTCAGGGCAATTGACATGGACAAGTCTGCCCCAAGGGTTTAAAAACTCTCCCACACTGTTTGATGAGGCACTAAGCCAGGATTTACAAGACTTCAAATTAAGTCATCCAGAAATAACCTTACTTCAATATGTAGATGACTTGCTGCTGGCAGCAAAAACTTCCTCAGTCTGCAGGGAAGCCACTAGAGACTTACTCGTCACTCTACAAACCTTGGGTAAGCCAAAAAGGCACAACTTTGCTCTAAAGAAGTAACCTATCTGGGGTACAGTCTCTATGAAGGACAAAGATGGCTGTCAGGAAAGCAGGTCCAAGCAGTCCTTCAAATATCTGCCCCAACCACTAAAAGACAGATTTGTGAATTCCGGCTATGGATCCCGGGATTTGTTGAAATCGGCTGGCCCCTATCTGAGGCAACCAAGGGGGCAGGAGAGGACATTATGTGGACCAAAAAAGAAGAAAGGACCTTCCAAAATCTTAAAGAGGCACTCACCCAAGTCCCTGCTTTAGCTCTCCCAGATCTGACTAAGCCCTTTCAGATATATGTTGATGAAGCAAAAGGAGTTGCAAAAGGGGTTTTGACTCAGACTCTAGGACCCTGGAGGAGACCAGTAGCATACCTCCTCTCCAAGCGCCTAGATCACATGGCCACTGGCTGGCCCAACTGCTTGAGAGTGGCAGCAGCCACAGCACTGTTAGTAAAGGAAGCTAATAAGTTAACCCTGGGCCAAGAATTGATTATCACTGCACCCCATGCTGTTGAAACCCTGTTAAAAGCCCCACCCGCAAGGTGGATACCAAATGCCAGAATAACTCACTACCAAACTTTATTACTAGACCCACAACGAGTCAAATTCTCGCCCACTACTGCCCTCAATCCAGCCACCCTGCTACCTGATCCCGATTTGTCTCAGCCAGTGCACGACTGCTTGGATGTCCTAGATAACACCCATGGAGTCAGACCTGATCTCTGAGACACCCCCTGGGAATCATCAGAAGAAAACCTCTTCACTGATGGTAACAGTTTTATAATTGATAGCACAAGGTATGCAGGGGCAGCTGTGGTGACAAAAGACTAAGTGATCTGGGCCCAGGCACTGGGACATGGGACCTCAGCCCAAAAAGCTGAACTGATTGCCTTAATTCAGGCCTTACGGTTTGGAAGAAATAAAATTGTCAATATCTATACAGATAGCCTGTATGCTTTCGCTACTGCCTACATGCATGGAGCAATTTATAAAGAAAGAGGCCTGTTAACCTCAGGAGGATAAACTATCAAAAATATCCCTGAGATACTGGCTCTTCTTAAAGACATTTGGCTGCCGCTGCAGCAAGAGTTGCGATCATTCTTTGTAAGGCCCACCATAAAAGGAAGCATTCTAGAAGCTCAAGGCAATAATTTTGTGGACCAGACAGCGAAGGAAGTGGCCCTAAGACCAGTGGGGCCATTAACAATACTTCCCATAGTCCCTGAATGAATGCTACCAGAAGAACCTTCTTATTCAGAGCCAAACCATCAGAAGATTGAGCAACTCGGAGCTCACAGAGATTAAGAAGGCTGGGCCACTCTCCCTAATGGTAGACTTTACTTACCTGAAAAAATCAGCCATGCCCTAATCCATCACCTGCATCACAGTACCCATCCAGGAGAAACTAAACTGGCCGAATTACTTCGGGAGAAGTACTGCTTTTCGGGAATGCATCCATCCATACAGTCTGTGGTTTCCCAGTGCCCTGTCTGTGTTCAGGTAAATGCTAAAAGGTCTATGGGTTCGACCAATGAACCTAGACTTCGGGAGGGAAATGCCAGGAGAACTCTGGGAAGTAGACTTCCCTGAAGTAAAACCCAGCAAGTATGGACATAAGTATCTCCTAGTCTTTGTGGACACCTATTCCGGTTGGGTTGAGGCATTTCCTACCAAAAATGAGACAGCTCAAGTCGCAGTTAGGAAATTAGTTCATGAAATTATTCCCCGATTCAGCCTCCTGCCTTCTATTGGGTCCAAAAACGGCCCTGCCTTCACATCAAAAGTCACTAAATTTATGTCCAAAGCATTGGGAATTAATTGGAAATTACATTGTGCTTATAGACCTCAAAGTTCAGGTCAAGTAGAAAGGATGAATAGAACTTTAAAGGAAACTTTAACTAAGTTGGTTCTTGAGACTGGTGAAAACTGGATAGACCTCCTCCCCTTCGCACTCCTTCACATACGGTGTACTCCTTACCAGAAGGGGATCACTCTTTTTGAAATTATGTTTGGGAGTCTCCCTCCTATACTGCCCCCGCTCACTCTGTCTGAAGCACAAGCTATTACTGATAACCACTTCCTCAAATCTTTACAGGTCCTCCACCACGTACAAAAGTCTATAAGACAAACTTTAGGTGACACTAACACTTGTTAGAAAACTGCTGAAACATAGTTAACTTAGCTGGGAACACCGTGTTAGTGAAATAAAAGGGTTTATTGGGGTGCCACATGGGCAAGGGTAGGGAAAGGAAGGGGGGGTAGGGAAGGGGATTAGGGAAGGGGGAAAAGGGATGGACGGGATCAGGGATAAGCAGGAACAGAGAGCAGGAACAAAAGGCGGCAGGAACAAGAAAAAGGGCAGAGTTCAGTCCGGGGCTGGCTTAAATAGAGTAGGGGCCATAAAACCCCCTTGGAGTGAGTCCTTGTCCTATAGGCCAGCAGAGGTCATGGGGGGAGGTAGTGGTAGTGGACAAGGGTCTTGCTGGTCAGGTTTTGGTCACGCTGAGGATCTCGGGAGCCGTAGTTTTTCACAAGGCACCTGGAAAGGTGTGGCCTTCTGCCTGGGAGGCGCGGCCTCTGCCTAGAATCCAACAACACTCCTATCTCCAACAGTAAAAAAGACTTACACCCCTTCCAGCCTGGAGGTCTAGTTTACATGAAAAGGTTACTGGCTGCATCTTTGGAAGCGAAGTGGACAGGACCTTGGACCATTGTCTTGACCACTCCCATTGCAGTAAAAGTCGCTGGAAAATCGGGGAGGATACACTGGACTCACATCAAGGTGGCACCTGTGCTAGACCCTGGGGACCTGCAGAAGGACAAATGGATCATCCAACAAACCTCCAATCCTTTAAAGATAAGACTTATCCGGGATTCCTAATGCCCCTCCTAACTTTATGTTTGTTGACTTCTTTTCAAGGCCTAGTGCAGGGATAACTAGGTCTCCAGGCAACCTCTTGTCCTACAAATTGTAGCCAAACACCCCCCCACACACACCCAGGAGGAGCTTTAGGGCTTTCAATATTACCCCTCCTCCTGACTGTTACCAGGGGAATCCCCAGCCCTGCATGCATGAGGGCAGCAGGTACTGGATGGCAGTTGGTACTGGATGGCAGTTGGTAAAAAATCCCAGTCAGGGGATAATATGCCCCTCAGGTTGGGTGTTCAACAGGATAGATTGCTGGCGTAGGCTGACTGACCTACCTGACCCTGGGAAGTGGCGGGGCCAGTCATTGCCGGCAGTCAGTCTCTTCGATTCTGCCTGCTGGTTTCTCAACCACACACGGGGATGGCAGATTCTAGAGAACAAAGGTTTGTCCTTCCCATAAGACCAGTGGGGAATGTGATAAGCAGAGGAGACTCCATTCTAGATTACCACCATTTTAAGGTCAGATCCGCTCCCTGTCGTCCCCCACCCCATGAACCAGGAACAAAGAACCGCTGGGTTACACAACACCTGCAATTGAATCCTAGGGTGGAGTGAGACTACCCCACCCTTAAACCATCTCCACCTGAGGGCGTATTAACGCATCCTTAAACTGTCTCCACCTGAGGGCGTTTTTTTTAACCCTGTGCTTTATAAACCCTGCCCTGGCTATAAGCTAGAGGCATCTTCTACCACCCTCCCTCTTTCAGGTCGGAGTTGCTGGCCCTGGTTGGAATAAAGACTTCTTTGGCTGTTACATGAGTGGCTTGTGAGACTTTTCCCCCCTTCGAATTGGGTACGACAACATGGGAAAGGGGATTTTGGGAAACACACAGCTTAGTTTAGCCATGTTGACAACAGAAAATCCAGTATATCCCAAATGATTCTGGCTTTAATTTCTGACTCATGTAATAAAATCCTAGGAACCTAGCTCTTTAGATTTTTCTGCAGTGCTGTCTTCAGCAGGCAGTTTTACTCTGTAACAGTGGTCCACTTTATGCTTTGAAAATAGCACTTGCTGCTCTGCCACTGCAACTTATTTTTAAAATGGACATGTTTCTGTCTCTTCTTCTTTCCCTACTCCTCCCAAACTCTTTCCCTCCCTAATCTCAGGGGGGAGCAGGTTTACTTTTCTTCTGTGGAAGCCCCACGACTCTTTTTAGTTTAACCATTTCTTTTTACTTCTGTAAAATGCTTGGCTTAAAGATAATAGGAGTCAAACTGCTGTGACTCCATTTTGTAATCAGCTGCCTCTATTTTATCAGCCTCAAGCCATTGCAAGTCTCTAGTCACAGGGGACAAGGAGAGAACAAGCCCGGGCATGTTAAGCCAGCCCGCGCACAATAAGAACTTATAAGGTAAAAACAGGACCCTGCAGCGAGCTTGAGTAACAGTCAGCACATTCCATTACTCTGAGGACAGCCTCCACCAATAAGAACCCCCTTAAGCCGGGCACAGTGGCGCACACCTGTAATCCCAGCACTTTGGGAGGCTGAGGCAGGAGGATCGCGAGTTCAAAGCCAGCCTCAGCAATGGCGAGGCACTTAGCAACTCAGTGAGACCCTGTCTCTAATGAAAAATACAAAAAAGGGCTGGGGATATGGCCCAGTGGTCTAGTGCCGCTGAGTTCAATCCCTGGTACCAAAAAAAAAAAAAAAAAAAAAAAAAAAAAAAAAAGGAACCCCCTTAGTCATTCCCCAATCAATTTAAAATGTGCTTGGTGTGCACAGGCTCCCCTGGCCAATTGCAATGTGACAAGACACCCTAACTGTAAAGGTGGCCAATCATGTAAACCCCCTCCCTCTCCTTGCTTCTGCTCCAATAAAAGACTTGCCCCTCCTAGGTTCGGGACTCTCAGTACGGATCCACTGTGTTGGTGAGGTCTAAGAGTCCGAGCTTAAGCCCGAATAAAGGCTCTTTGTTTTTGCATACACTCTGGATTCCTTGGTGGTCTTTGGGGGTCCATTCTCTGGGCATTACACTTCCCCATCCTAGGCTAAATTATCAGTCCTGGAGTACACACCCTCCATAGGAATAAAGTAATCCAGACTTTGGGGATTGTACCAGAAAATCTCAGAAATGACTATCGCCCGAATTAAGAAGCAAATTACAACTCCAAATAGAGTACACATGGAATGTAGCCTTTGAATCACCTTTTCAAAAGCCCCCTCTAGGGGCTGGGGATATAGCTCAGTCAGTAGAGTGCTTACCTTGCGTGCATGAGGCCCTGGGTTCAATCTCCAGCACCATAAGAAAAAAAAGAAGGAAAGAAAAAAAAGCCCCTTCTTCCTGCTGATGGGTAGAATCACAGCCACTGGGACAGGAGGCCCCTGTGTTTCTCCTTTGATAGCAAAGCAATAAACCTTTTTCCTCTTTCTCAGAACTGTTTCCTTGTTATTAGATTGGCATCAGGGACAAGGACTGAGCTTTCAGCCACAAATTTGGCAACCCAGATCAGACCCAAGAGCATCCCCACTCCAGCTTTTTTTTTTTTTTTTTTTTTTTTTTTTTTGGTACCAGGGATTGAACTCAGGGGCACTCGACCACTGGGCCACATCCCCAGCCCTTTTTTGTATTTTATTTAGATACAGAGTCTCACTGAGTTGCTAAGTGCCTCGCCATTGCTGAGGCTGGCTTTGAACTCGTGATCCTCCTGCCTCAGCCTCCCAAAGTGCTGGGATTACAGGCGTGCGCCACCGTGCCCGGCCACTCCAGCTTTTTTGAGCAGGCCTGGCTCTCCAAGGAACCCCACTTCCATGCTGAGAGCCAACTGCTGAAGAGTTAGGACAGTTTGCCTCAGGTGGAACCAGAGGAAATATTCCTGTATCAGGAAGAGGGACTCAGGGAGGGACTGAGTTACCATCCCAACAGCTGCTGGAGCTCCTTTTGCTTCTGGGAACTTCTGCCCTCTCTCCCTGAACAGTATAGGTTGCTACATCATGGTCCATTTTGAGAAAAAGAAAACTGAACTCAGGAAAGTCACAATACCCTTGGCCATTTGGTAAGTCCCCTTGTATGTATGCCAAGACCCTGACTTCTACACATCTGACTCCTCTGTGGGAACATCTGTGGTGCCACTGGTGTAGGAGTCATAGTTAAGTGTTCTAGGTTATCATCTTTTTTTTTTTTTTTTTTTTTTTTTTTTTTTTTTTTTTGTACCAGGGATTGAACTCAGGGGCACCTGACCCCTGGATCACATCCCCAGCCCTTTTTTGTATTTTATTTAGAGACAGGGTCTCACTGAGTTGCTAAGTGCCTCACCATTGCTGAGGCTGGCTTTGAACTCGGGATCCTCCTGCCTCAGCCTCCAAGTGCTGGGATAACAGGTGTGCGCCACCACACCCGGCCAGGTTATCACCTTTTTGTTGGCCTTGGGTTTGGGAATTTCCTTTGGTTGTCAGTCTGTATTTTTGGTTTGTTTGTATCTGTTACTGTTGGATTCTAGGCAGAAGGCTGCACCTCCCAGGCAGAAGGCCACACCTCCCCAGGTGCCTTGTGAGAAACTACAGCTCCCAGGATCCTCAGCGTGACCAAAAAACCTGACCAGCAAGTCCCTTGTCCACTACCCCTACCCTCCCCCCGACCTCTGCTGGCCTATAGGACAAGGACTCACTCCAAGGGGGTTTTATGGCCCCTACTCTATTTAAGCCAGCCCCGGACTGAACTCGCCCCTTGTTCCTGCTCTCTGTTCGCGCTTGCCTCGGTTCCTGCCTGTCCCTATTCCCGTCCATCCCTTCCCTACCCCCCTTCCCTTCCCTTCCTTTCCCTACCCTTGCCCACGTGGCACCCCAATAAACCCTTTTATTTCACTAACACGTGTAAGCTGCCTGTCATGGCCAGCCACAAACCGCCGCAGGAGGGAAACTCTCGGAGACAGAGTAAAGCTATTACTACTTTTACTTCTACTTTCTTAGAGCTTAGAGAGGGAAAGAAAGATTTTTAGAGAGAAAGATTAAAGAGAGCTTTTCTTCTTGTCTTCTTAGCTTAGAGAGAAAGAAAGATAGAGCTTAGCTTCTTGTCTTCTTGTCTTCTTAGCTTAGAGAGAGAGAAAGAAAGATAGAGAGAGCTTAGCTTTAGAGAGAAAGATTAAAGAGAGCTTTTCTTCTTGTCTTCTTAGCTTAGAGAGAAAGAAAGATAGAGCTTAGCTTCTTGTCTTCTTGTCTTCTTAGCTTAGAGAGAGAGAAAGAAAGATAGAGAGAGCTTAGCTTAGAGAAAGATTATTTTTTAGAGCTTCTTCTTTCTTCTTCGGGAGCCTCGGCCTAACTCTGACCAGCCATTACTTTTTCTATCTGGTTTCTCTTCTGTAACCGCTCTGCCTACGTTCTGGCCGCTCTGATTCTCCGACCCGAACTCTTCTTCTGACCGACCAAGTGACTGCACGACTGACTGAATGAATTCTCCTTTGTTCTCCCAACTCAGACCACTTTCACCCGGTTATATACCTTCAGCTTTGCGGGTGCCTATAGGTGCGTCACATACATATCAGGTGGAACTTATGGCTTCCAGCTAGCTGCAACAGCCCTTCCTAATTAGGGCTCCTTCAAACACGGTGTTCCCAGCTAAGTTAACTATGTTTCAGCAGTTTTCTAACAGTTACTGCCCCTTTTAAGACATGGGCAATACTGTATTGATCCTACAGGTAGCCTCTTGGGAAAGATCTTGGCTGGTCAATTTAAATGTTCCCATTTCTTGGCCATAATTTTGGAGCTCCTCTCTGGTCATCTCTCTGTTTAATTTTTTGTATTACCTTGCAAATGCATTGGTCTGCCAGAGGTAAAGTAAATTGAAGGAAAGGCCACCTAAAGTTATAAGCCTGTCTAAGATAATGTTTTACTGGAATGATCTGGCTTTTGAACAGCTTTCTGGATTATTATACAATCTTGCAATTGGAGTTGGCCTGTAAAGTAAGTGGAAGAAATTTGTATGTGTAGGTCTGTCTGTTTTAAGGGTTCCTGGTTTCCATGATCCTCTCTTGTCTGTGATATATATATATATATATATATATATATATATATATATATTTTTTTTTTTTTTTGTACTGGTGATTGAACTCAGGGGCACTCGACCACTGAGCCACATCCCCAGCCCTTTTTTTGTATTTTACTAGAGACAGGGTCTCACTGAGTGAGTTGCTAAGTGCCTTGCCATTGGCTGTCTTTGAACTTGCAATCCTCCTGTTTCAGCCTCCCAAGTGCTGGGATTACAGGTGCCTTGTCTGTGATTTTTTGGTATCTGCCTTGATCTTACTAGTAGTCTCTTGAGCAAAGAGATCTTGACTGAATGGGCCAACTATAGGGATAAGCCTGTTTAAGGAAAGACAGTTTATTGTAACACAATCTGGCCTTTGGATGGTTTTTCTGGATTATTATATAATCTTGACATTGAAGTTGGTCTTTCAGGTGTAGAGTATATGAAAGAGATTCTATAGGTACAGGTATTTATGCAGTTGCATGATAAGGGGTCTGAATCATCAGGAACTAAGTTGAATGTGCCAAAAGGCACTGCCTATGGTGTGCAAGGATAGCAGGACACCATAAGAAAGGCCTAAAAAGATTTAACTCTTTTAAATCGGTGCTGACACTCCCAGCATTATTTCTCAGCCTGGCCCCAGGCAGCAACAGATCTTCTCACTGTGGTCAAGGACAAGAGCCCTAAATTGGGGGGTGGGGGGATATCCCAGAAAACTGCCTGAGCTATAGAAAAATGTCCAAAGAGAACCTGGCCTCTTTCATGTCTTCCTGTCGCCGCCTGAAGCGCTTGGAGCAACGGAGCCGCGGGAAAAACTTCAGAAGCAAACTGGAGACAAACAGCTTTTTATTCTGATAACTTTTCTCTCTCGTTCTAACAACAACTAACACACGCCAAACACACCACTAAAATGGCGCTGACCCGATCAGCAATTTCGGCCAAGTCACTCGAGATCCCGCAACAAATCCCCTGAGACTACGGGTGGCGACAATGGCCAAATCTCCACGGCTCATAGTCAACTGCAATTCAAGTCAATCCCCAAACAGGGCTCCTACATCTTCCAGCTCCTTTGGCCAGGAGGGTGGAGGCTGCTTGCCACAAAGAATGTGGCTGTACATTTCAGCAAGGTTAGTTTATGACCTGGGGACAGGCATAGTCTCAACTTTTTAAGATCTGACAGGACACCTTTGGCCAGGGGATATCCTTCACTGGGGCAAATAAGTTCCTGCTATAACAATATCTCATCAAACAAAATGCATGGGGAAACTGGCAGAGTAAACAACAGCACCCGAAGAGAAAAAGAAACAAAAGCGAACTCATGTTTTGTAGGCAGCCTTGGCAAAGGGATCTTCCAGCAAGCCTAAAGAGAAGGATGGAATAGGCTTCCTCTATTGCATACCAATATGCCTAGTATAAGAAAAAGACCCACAAGGAGCCTCTGGGTACAATTGACAGTGGGGAACTCACTTAGAGTTGACGACATTATGATAATGATAACAGAGACAGGTCAGGCTCAGAAATATCCTGTGCTTCAAACCCCTTGATACCACCTGGGAGAGAAAAGATTATTAAGAGAGCTTTTGCATATGTCAGATTGTCTGATCTCTCTCCTGGGATTAAATTTGTTGTATAAATTTAATACACAGATAATATTCATAAGGATTGTTTCAGAATATAAATTTAAGAAAGGGTCCAAAGCTAGAAAAGATAAAAGAAAATTATAAGTATGAAAATATATTTTAGTATGGAAAATTAGAAAGTAAAAGAAATGTTTCTGGATGAGAAAGTATTTTGTCTGGTAAAGTAATATTCTTGTGCTGAAGTCCAAGATGAAAGAGGATAAAACTAAGGATGTAAAGAAGTTATAAATGAAATTTGTATATAAGCATGATGGAACACTACTCAGCACTAAAAGAGAATAAAATCATGGCATTCGCAGGTAAATGGATGGAGTTGGAGAGAATAATGCTAAGTGAAGTTAGCCAATCCCAAAAAACCAAAGGTTGAATGATTCCTTTGCTATGATGATACTGAATTATAATGGCAAGGGAGGGGGAATGAGAGAAATGAGGAATGTTAAATAGAACAAAAGGGAGGGAGGCCAGGGGAGGTGGCAAGGGGATCGAAATAATGGCAAAATGAGTTAGACATCCATATATGCTAAGTACATGTATAAAAACACAAATGGTGTGAAAATACTTTATGTAAAACCAGTGACTTGAAAAATTGTGCTTTTTATATGTAACATGAAATGAGTTGCACTCTGCAAGCATGTATAACAAATTAGAATAAATAATTTAATTATTTAAAAAAAGAAGTTATAAATGTTTAAGTGAGTCACAGAAGGTTTGTGAAAGGTAAATCTCAAAAAGTTTGTGTCAGTGATTAAATTGGCTATAATTAGCACAGTCAAAATTATCGAACTTTAATGTACTGATATGAAGAAAAGTCTAAAACATTGATCTGTTCTCATCTACCAAGACAACTTTGTTGTAATTGTTAGGTTTTATTATTGGGGAAACTAAGTCTTACAGGAATTAGGATTTGTACCTGTTTTAGATTCATAAATGATTATTTTGTAACTGATTAAACAAACAACTATTATTTAGGTTATAACAATATAGTTGACATCCTAAATATATGTGACTAGTTATATGTATGCATCTGAGAACTATATCTGACTAAGCCTGTCTAAGTGTTATATAAAAGCTTATAAAATGAAAATTTATGTAAGTTTATGGGCAAAATAACCAATAAGTGCTCTTTTATACATTATTTCTGACATCGAAGAGCCACACTGTCATTTGAAGACGTGTCTTATATCTGCTTTCTTTGACTAAGTAATTTCTGATCATTAACATGGTTTCCTAAATGTATAAGAGATTTAAGGCTATCCTTTGATATTTGCTAGTACTGCTAACCTGTGCAGACCTGTGATTATTGTTACCATATACTATGGATTCTAAATTGTACTTTAAAAAGTGCTTAGGGAAAAGTTGGTGTTCTTCAAACTAAAATGATGTGTAGCAATAGTCTCATGTTTGTATAGAAATAACAAATTTAGTGGTATTTATTCATGTCTTGATGTTTTGTAGCTGGATAAAGTAACTTGTCAAAAAGTTACATATACAACTTTGTGTTGCTCTTCACATTGAAATGGGAATTTAAATGTATTTTTAGAAGGTAATAAGGAGATCCTGATCTGTTTAAAGCTGACAGTGTAAAATATGGAAGCATTTTGCCACTTTTTTCCACAAAAAAATTAAAAGCTCTCTTAGCCTTTGTTTGATTCATGTTTCTGATGTAATGTGTTATTCATCAAGAATCCTGCCTTTCTTGAAATAAGGCTTTGCCTATCACCTTATTCCATGTTAGAATGGCTCCACAATAGGCTAGACTTTGACTCATTTAAAGTTGTGTCCAAAAGATCAATTTTTACTATAAAGATTACTATGATCTCAAAATAAACAGGGGATATAATGTATAACTCAATAAAGGTTTAATATTATAAAAATCATTTTCCTCAGTTCATAGTCACAAACTGAATATTTTTTTCTCTGTTAATTTCACTTTGCATTTTTCTTGTAAACTTTATAATTGTTGCCTGTTAGTGTTTTGCAGAGGTACTGCTTCCAATAAGACAACTTGAGTTAATTTGAGATAATAAGCCATCACCTATAAGATAGCTAGAATATAATGCTGACTTCCAGTACTAATACTAATCCCGAATTAAATGAAAGGGATAACTCTAAAATTATAGATATTGAAGTTATAACTGTTTACTTCCACTTTAAGACTAGTGAAACTGGCCTGCTAGGTATTTAAAAACAAAAACTTGGAGATCAAATTCAAGAAAGTAAAAGGGCCAGAGAAAAAGCAACCAACATTTTACCCCTTGCCCTCTAAGATCAGCCAGGACCAAGAGAATGATGGGAACACTCTCTTGAACCTGCAACTCTGGTGAGTCATCCAATTTGCTGATCAGGGAGACTTAGAGGACCCTAGAGAACAGGAGGCTAACCAGTGCACATTCTTCAAAGATGAGGGTCATTGGAGAGGGAAATGTCTCTGATGCTTCCAAGAAAAGCCACCTATGGTAAACAGGACACTGACTCATCCTAGCAGATGGCACCCATGGTTGAGGAAAGCTAAAGGAGCCAAGGGGCTTCACATATATCCCCAAAAGTGATCTCTGAGAAATCTCACTGACTCTTTTTTTTTTTTTTTTTTTTTTTTTTTTGTGGTACCGGGGATCGAACTCAGGGGCACTCGACCACTGGGTCACATCCCCAGACCTTTTTTGTATTTTATTAGAGACAGGGTCTCACTGAGTTGCTAAGTGCCTCGCCATTGCTGAGGCTGGCTTTGAACTCGCGATCCTCCTGCCTCAGCCTCCCAAAGTGCTGGGATTACAGGTGTGCGCCACCGCACCCGGCTTCTCACTGACTCTTAAAAGTAGATAGAAATAAGGTCAGTTTTGACTAACTTGGTCTTAACACCTGGCAGGAGAGTATAGCCTGAGCATAGTCCTACATGGTCATTTAAAAGGAAAAATAATATTGTTGTTTTTTAAATGTAACTTAAGATGTACACTTGTGTCAGCCCTACCAAAAGTAAATACAACTGGAGGCTATAAAGTAAGGGTTCTTGTGTGGGAATGCCTAATGATAATGATCACAAAGGACTTGAGAGTCACAAGTTTGTCCTGAGTCAATTTGAGCCTGATCTCATAGACCTATACATTTTCCTAACATCCTACATTGATAAACTTGATCTGTTTTTTACCGATATGATTAGGAGTTACTGTCTTCATGGTTTTTCAGAGATTGGCTGAAATGTTAATTGCTTTTGTGCTAATTGTTTACAAAAAAGCAATGCTTTGCTGTCTTTATTGTTGTCTTAGCCTTATCCAATCATCTGCCATCTGCCACTGTGGATCTCTGAGCTGCTGTAATGCTGAATCCCCTTAACTGTTCACACCCCACCTGACAGAGAACAAGAATTTCTGTTACTTCCGCCAACTTTGCCCCTTTCAGCAGCTTGGAGCTGTCATTGCCCATTTTCCCATAGAAATGGAATGTAGAAATTTATGGTGGGGAAATGTAACAATGGTCCACTTTATGCTTTGAATATAGCCCTTGCTGCTCTGCCACTGCCACTTATTTATTTATTTATTTATTTATGTGGTGCGGGGAGGGGGGATTGAACCCAGGGCTTGTGCATGCAAGGCAAGCACTCTACCAACTGAGCTATATCCCCAGCCCTCTGCAACTTATTTTTAAAATGGACATATTTCTTTCTCTTCCTCTCTCCCTGCTTCTCCCTAATCTCTCTCCCTCCCTAATCTCAGGGAAAACAGTATTAGCTTCCTTCCCCATCCTGGGCAGATTTATCTGTCCTTGAGCACACACCCATCACAGGAACAAAGTAATCCAGACTTTGAGGATGGTACTAGAACATCTCAGAAATCATTGTCTCCCAAATTAACAAGCAAATAACAACTCCAAACAGAGAACACATGGACTGTAGCCTTTGAATCACCTCTTTAAAAGCCCCCTCCTCTTCTTGCTGATGGGCAGAATTACAGCCATTGGGACAGGAGTCCCCTAGCAAAGCAATAAACCTTCTTTTTCCTTTTTCTCAAAACTGTTTCCTTGTATTAGATTGCCATCAGGTCCAAGGATTGAGGTTTCAGCACACACTCCATAGTTTAAGATGTCTAATGAAGCTTCAAAACTCTTGTCCACATTCCAGACAGTGGGAAGGAAAAAAAAAGAGTTTGTCATTCTTTCAAAATTTTTACTGTGCTACTAGGGATGGAACTCAGGGCCTCACACAAATTAGACAAGTGCTGTGGTGCTGAGCTATACCCCCAGGCTTTTTTTTTCTTTTTGTTGTGTAGAATTGGGGATTTAACACAGGACTTCACACATGCTAGGCAAGTGCTATACCACTGAGCTATATTCCCAGCTCTGATTGGTGTCTATATAGATGAGGAGGAGACACTAATAATGTACATATACAATGGAAAAGACTTGGGAAGACATAGGGAGGAGGTGGCCACCATCTGAAAACAAAAGAAAATAGCCTCAGGAGAAATCAAACCTGCTAGTACCTTGATCTTGATCTTCCACCATCCAGAACTGAGCAAATAAATTTCTGCTGTTTCAGCCACCCAACCAATGGTAATTTGTTTTGTGATACTGGGGATTGAACCCAGGGGTGCTTTTCAAACATTGAGCTATATCCCAGGTCCTTTTTTCTTTCTTTCTTTCTTTTTTTTTTTTTTTTTTTTTTTTGAGACAAGATCTCATTAAGTTGCCCAGGTGGCCTGGAACTTGTGATGCTCCTGCCTCAGATTCCTGAGTCACTGAGATTACAGGCGTGCACCACCATGCTCAGTTCCTAGTCAATGGTATTTTGTTATGCAGCACAGAAGATGAACACATTTTCTCATGACCCCTAACTTTCCTATCTCAGATCCTTGAGCAATATCTTCCATGATGATATCTGATATTGGGTTTGGAGAGTTATGCATTCCTTGGGAGGTTTACTGAGAGCACATTTCTTATTTGTGCAGACTTGGAGATTGCTTTAAGTGTTGAACAGGCACAGACTATTGTGAGCAATATAAGTCTGTCAAATAGGAATTCCTTTTTATTTACTTTCAGTTAAGTGTCTGTCTTTGTAATCACATCCAAAGATCTTGCCTGGAGATAGTTTTTGTTTTAAGGCCTGAAAACTGGTCTTTGTTGGTTACACTATTCATATCCATCCATTTCTTTCTCAATTTAATGGCAGCTATGCTGAAGTCATTTAAAACAGAATTGAGTGGGAAAAAGTACACTTATTCTACTCTTTGCCATCGGGTGAATGCTGTCTGGGATGAGACACTAGGTCGTCTTTTTTTTTTTTTTTTTTTTGTGTGTGTGTGTGTGTGGTACTGGGGATTGAACTCAGGGGCACTCGACCACTGGGTCACATCCCCAGACCTTTTTTGTATTTTATTTAGAGACAGGGTCTCGCTGAGTTGCTAAGTGCCTTGCCATTGCTGATGGCTGGCTTTGAACTCGCGATCCTCCTGCCTCAGCCTCCCAAAGTGCTGGGATTACAGGCGTGCGCCACCGCGCCCGGCTTAGGTCGTCTTTTTAAAGTTGCATTTGTTTTTTGTTTTTGTTGTTGTTTTTGGTGGTAGTAAAATTGAACCTAAGGCCTCACACATACTAGGCAAGCACTATACCACTGAGTTATACCCCCAGTCCTTTTTTATTTTATTTTATTTTATTTTTTATTTTTATTTATTTATTTATTTTTTTTTGTACTAGGGATTGAACTCAGGGGCACTTGACCACTGGGCCACATCCCCAGCCCTTTTTTGTATTTTATTAGAGACAGGGTCTCACTGAGTTGCTAAGTGCCTCGCCATTGCTGAGGCTGGCTTTGAACTCGCGATTGTTAGAAAACTGCTGAAACATAGTTAACTTAGCTGGGAACACCGTGTTAGTGAAATAAAAGGATTTATTGGGGTGCCACGTGGGCAAGGGTAGGGAAGGGAAGGGAAGGGGGGTAGGGAAGGGATGGAGGGGAACTGAGGCAAGCACGAACAGAGAGCAGGAACAAGGAAAAAAGGGCAGAGTTCAGTCCGGGGCTGGCTTAAATAGAGTAGGGGCCATAAAACCCCCCCTTGGAGTGAGTCCTTGTCCTATAGGCCAGCAGAGGTCATGGGGGAGGTAGTGGTAGTGGACAAGGGACTTGCTGATCAGGTTTTGGTCACGCTGAGGATCTCGGGAGCCGTAGTTTTTCACAAGGCACCTGGAAAGGTGTGGCCTTCTGCCTGGGTGGCGCGGCCTCTGCCTAGAATCCAACATTCCCCCCTTTTTGATTTCTTAGGAAGTGGGGCGTCGTGCTTCGATCTGGCTGCTTCGGAGCTGAAATGGGGCGACGTGGGGTAGTTTTGAGGGGGGGGGGAGATGTGGGCAGGCAGGTCCAGCTGGAGGGTGAAAAAATTTCCAGGAGGTAGGCGTGGAAAAGATGAATCTGTCCAGGTATGGGATGGGTGAAGTTTTTTTGAAGCCATATGTCGGTGAGGGTGTCAAACCAGGCTTCTGAAGAAAGTCACTGAGGGAGTCAGCCGGAGAGCATGTAGAAATTGTGGGTCTTGTGAGTTTGCAGGTAACACTATTATGGAAGCAACAAAGGGAAAGAAGGTGAGATGGATTATTTTCCATAGGCCTGTATTCCACCAGGTGGGACTTACGGTGAAGAGGCCAATGGAGAGTGTGAAGCACATTACAGTGAGCGTCTGGTGGCAGCGTAAGGGCAGGACTCAGCAGGGGTCTCTGGTTGGAAAGTCACTCGTTGGTTTTTTTAACAGTTGATAGTCCCTGGGAAAAACTGGTTAAAGGTTCAAAACGAGAAAAACAGAAAAGATTATTTTGAGTCAGTATCAGGAACACAAGAGAAATGAATTTTTAGGGGACCAGTGGGAATGGGAGAGCAAGTACACTGAAGTAGTTGTCTTTTGTGGATCTTCAGTTGGTTGATCAGCTGGTTTCAGTCTGGAAATATGAATCTAAGAAGTTCTGAGGTTTCACGAAGTTTAGCAACTGTGGGTGTGCACAGCACAATGTGGAAAGGTCCACTTTGGGACAAAGGAGATTGTTCCTGTGTCCTGGGGAAGGGAGAAATATACCCAAGAACCGTGTGTTAATGGGAATGAAGCAGTGAGTCTACCTGGGTCAGGCAGAATGAAATCTTGGCACTTTCATATCTGATGTCTGCTGAAGGATAAGAGAGGAGAAGAGAGATCTTTGGGTAAGGGTCCCTGAGTTGGGGAAACTCCGGGTGGAAGGGCTGGTCGCCCAAACATAACCTCAAAAGGGGATAGTAAGGAGGGCTTTTTGGGAGGACTCTGAGCCTAAAGAGGGCGAGGGGAAGTAAGAGTTCTATTACTCTCTACCTTCCCTGAAGACATGGGGTGATACGGGATGTAAAAATGCCGAGGAATGTTAAGGGAAGTAGATATATTTTGGGTAACTAGTGCAACGAGCACAACGGAATCGGGTTAGATCAGAGGAGGAAGAAAGCTTGGATATAAAAGAATCTTTGCCCATACTTTCGACCGTTAATTGAGGTCGAAAAGATGAGCGGAGGCTGAGTCAGGCGATTCCAGAAGGTTTATGCCCCTTGGAATGGGATGGAAAAGTGAATGGAGATAGGAGAGGATTGATTGTATGGCAGGGAATGTGGGGGCCTGGGTAGATTGGACTGAAGCCAGAAGAGAAGGAGAAGACAGTGCTGCTTCAGCCTTCATGTTTCCCTGAACTATGGGAGAGTCTCCACTTTGTTGTGAAGGACAATGGGAGATCCCTCTTAGTTTGGGCAGAAGGGAGGCTTGCAGGAGTTTAAGCCTGAAGCGTCTCTATAGAATCATGTTCTGGGGGCTCTGGGGAGACTGGGAGAAGGAAAACTGGGTGTAAAGAGAAGCAGGACTGGAATGAGGTTGAGGAGCTGAGCGCGAAAGGGCAGGAGAGTTTGAAGGCTCTTATACATTAGTCTTTAAATGGTGAGGAGAGGCAATAGTGACATGAGCACCAAATTTAGCTTTTTAGATTTTTTGTAGAAGTAGGTAAGCAGCGGCCAGAGCCCGAAGACAGGGGGCTCATCAACGAACGGTGGGGTCAAGCTGTTTAGAAAGGTAGACGAGGAAACACAATACCCACGAGAGGAAAGAAAGTTTAAAAGAGTGCAAGAGTACTCACGAGCTGTGAAAAAGGAGGGGGCTGCAGAGAAGAAGATGATATTATAAGGGGAATGGGTGGATCTGAGAAAACGTTTCTGCAGAAGATCTGAGATAGCTCCCTGTAGGGAGGGGCAATTCCTGAGATGGGTTACCTTGGCAACATGTTGGGGCAGGTTGTTAAGGGTGGAAGAAGGGCTCTGAGGGAATCAGCATTTTAATCCCTCAGGGGACAGTTTCCCAACTTCCCAAAATTGGCTCACTCAAATTGGCTTTCGACCTGACACGATTTATCTACATATGTTGTCTATGAGATTTTGGCTTCACTTCCCTTCTAACCTTAGGAACCTCCTTACTACTGTAAGGGAATGGGTCGATGACCGAGTCTGGCTTCTTCAGGCTGAACGGGGGCGAAGTGATGGGGGCAGTAGTTTGGAGTTCCTTTTGTAGAAGTTAGGTCAGATTGAAGCCTGGGGAAGGTTGTAAAGTTATCAGGGACGGAAGCTTCTATTGGAGAAACAAAAAACATGAGTACCGAAGAAATGTTGCAGCATCTGAAACGTCAATGTATATCATGAAGATGATAATTCAAAGCTTTAGCATGTATAGAGTTATCGGGAATGTAAACACAACACTTCATTTAGGGCTGAAGTTACCTTTGCTTCGAAAATGTCTAGAAATGGTTGTGCATCTGTTTTAACTGTTACTGGATGTCTAGGATGAAATCTGTCAAACTGACTTCTGTTTTGACCATTGGTAAGAGTCAGCTGTTTCTGATGGGAATCTTGGGGAAACTTGAGAGCAGCTTTTGTGCTCGGTGCCTTCTGTAAGGATGGGTCCAGGTCTTGCTTGACCTTGTGGCTTCCTTCAGAAGCATTAGGGATGTTTCTCCCTTTTTATGGACCCTCCTTTTAGCAAGAGCACTGATTGGCTTTTCCTCTATGGTCTCATTTATCCCTCTTATCGAGAGATCATGTGACCCAGAGATGCAAAGCTCTGCAGAGATGTTTCCTCTTCCCTCACAGGCAGACTCTGGAACAAGAACCAAATACTGGTCTTCTTGGCCCTTTTTGATTAATTTGAAAGTTTTGATCTTAGCCATCCAGTAAGCTAATCTTAAATTGAAAACATTGGGCTTTAATTTTAATGTTTATAAACTTACAGTAGCCGGGGTCTGTGGTACCTATCTGTCTCGATGGTTTTCGAAGGTCAGGTGTTTAAGTTTTGAAGTTTGATTTCTGTTAAAGAAATGCTGAGAGCATTTAGCTGACAAAATATTACAATTAGAACGGATTAAAGAAATTTTGGGAGTACATAGTTTTTGCTGATTGTCTCATATACTTATTCAACTAACTTACACAGGCCTTTACATCACTTACTTAAACCCTCTAATCTTGAAACATAAACCCTCTTAAGACATTCTTATCTTCAAACATTTCTTTTTCTTTCTATTGAGTATGGTTTCCACACTTATAACTTTTCTAATTTATTTTTCTCACGTGTTAACTCCTTTCTCTGTTCATCCTTTGAAACAATCTTTATAATGATTTGAATTTAGACGAATTATTTTATATCTTAATAGAAACATCTTGTTATTTCTAGTATTTTTAGTTGGAATAAAAACCTTTGAGCCTCTACATACATATCAATATTTTATAAACTTTCATATATAAAATTACACACATCTGATAACTATTTTATGAGAAGTATGTAGAATCATACCTGTTAACATTTTAACCTTGCTACAAATGAATAATCTCATGTGCCAAAATATGAGACTGAATAGTATCAAGCATTTTCTTTGCTGAAGAAAAGTCTTGGAAAAAGCTTGCGAATTAAGTTTGAAGTTTAAAGGTACCCTTAGTTATTGCACACTTTGGAAGGGGAAGCGAGGAGCTAAAGAGGCAAAGACGATTTTAGCAGGGGATGAAAAGAGCGGATTGATTGAATTTCCCATTCTGAATGGGAACTGAGGGACTGTGTCTTACGTGAATGAGAAAGAGAGAGAGAGCAGAGGACAGAGGGAATAAATGGTGAAAGATAAGGCCAGCTGTGCTCGGGCAGGAAGCCAGAGGGAGGGTCGCGCAAGGCAGTGTCTGCTTGGAATGGAATGGCGGGGTCGGGAGGATTTAGGGGAACCAAGCAGGCGGCTCTGGGAGGCTGGGGGGGGTGGGTGGAGTTTCGCGGTTGTCACCGTTGCTGCTGCTATAAGGCAGGGCACGGTCCTGGAAGGCGGTCGGAGGGAATCACGTGGGTAGGGATAAGATGGCGGATCAAAGAAGGGCGGGACGTGGAGCGGAAGTGGAGACAGATTTGGGCGGAAGAACATGGCGGATCAGAGGAAGGGGGAGGGAGCTGAGTCGGGGCTGCATGTGGAGCCTGAACTGTACCGCGGCGGGCGGCGGCGGTGGCAGCGGCGCCGGGCAGCCTCACTTGGGGGGGGGGGCGGGGGCGCCAGTCGCCGTGTGCGGGGGCCGGTCCAGGGCTCAGCGGCGCAGGCCGGCGGGCGAGCCGCCAGGGCGGGCAGCTGGGGCCATTGGTCGGGGCGCGGGCGGCGGCCGGGGGGAGCCGCGGGCGCGGCGCACGGCCTCGGCGCGGAGGACGCATGGGGGTGGGGGGTGGGGTTTTGGTCCCTGCGCCAAGAAGCGCTCGGCGCAGCCCGCGGGGAGCGCGCGGGCGGGGTGGCGGCGGAAGCAGCGCGGAGCTGGGAACCGGAAATTGAGAGGGCGGGGGGTAGCAGCGGGAGTGGCGCCGGGAATGACGTAAGCAGAGAAGGCGGGTCTACAGAGCGGGGAGGTTCTGGCAGAGCGGAAGGCGGGGGCGGGGCGAAGGATGAAGACAACGGAGGGGGAGGATCTAAGCTCGGAAGCCCGCCAATTTCAAAATCTAAAGCCTGAGCTGGGGGAGGGGAAACGCTCCGGAGCAGTCTTCGAGACTGCCGGTACGGGGGAGGTGGAGCTTCTAATCCTGGATCGAACTCGGGGTCAGTGGAAGATGGGGGGGGGGATCTGGAAATCTATAAGCGAGAAAGACCGTCTCAGGATTGCACCTGGTGCACAAAGAAGGACTGGAATGGAGGAGGAAGAAGGCATCGACATACGGCAACTCCGTCCATCTCTTTGTTTGTTGACAAAAGCTGGAGAGTTCCCGTAAAAGCCGGGAATCTAGGGATCCTGATTCTGGCCACTTATTGGATAGCGGGTAAGAAGGCCAAATTTTTGTACATAGCTTTATCAATTCGGTCTTGTTAATTTGGGGTTTTAAGCCTAAACGTGCTCGATTTCTTAGGAGACAGTCGAGAGGCGTGTCGGCCTGAGTGGACAGGGAGGTTCCCATATTTCCCGATAACGGGGAGGGGCTGATAGAATACTTTGGAAGGCGTCCCTTTCAAAGTATGAATCAGCGTAAGATCCAAGCTCTCTCTCCTAGTCGTCACCAGGTGAGACGAGCCTTGGGACACCTAAGCACCTTTCGTCCCGGACGGCAGGTTTAAAGGTGTCGGGGAGCTGTGAGCTTTTACTCCATGGAGACTATGGGAATGTTCCGTTCTGAACGGAAAAACGGAAGCTCAAGCCCGGAGTGCGGAGGGGAACCTTTCTTAGAAAGCCGAGAGCCGTAGAGGACAGGTGGAAATTTTTAAAGTGGGCGAATAAAGATGGGGAGGCGGGGGGGGTGGGGGAGAGTTCTCGGGGTCCACCGTCGCCCTGAAGGCTTGGGTGGGGTGTGGTCCCCCCTAGAATGGCCCCCAGTGAGATTGCCGGACGATCAACGGTCAATTCTCGCCGCGCAGTGGCCAAACAGGTTTACGAACTCAGGGTGGACGGGGGGCTTACCAAATTCCAGCGACGGTGAAGGAAGACAGACGGCCAAGGAGACGCGTGGTGGACGCTCGTCTCCTTTCCCGGTCAGGGAACCAAATGTTAGAAAACTGCTGAAAACATAGTTAACTTAGCTGGGAACACCGTGTTAGTGAAATAAAAGGATTTATTGGGGTGCCACGTGGGCAAGGGTAGGGAAGGGAAGGGAAGGGGGGTAGGGAAGGGATGGAGGGGAACCGAGGCAAGCACGAACAGAGAGCAGGAACAAGGAAAAAAGGGCAGAGTTCAGTCCGGGGCTGGCTTAAATAGAGTAGGGGCCATAAAACCCCCTTGGAGTGAGTCCTTGTCCTATAGGCCAGCAGAGGTCATGGGGGGAGGTAGTGGTAGTGGACAAGGGACTTGCTGATCAGGTTTTGGTCACGCTGAGGATCTCGGGAGCCGTAGTTTTTCACAAGGCACCTGGAAAGGTGTGGCCTTCTGCCTGGGAGGCGCGGCCTCTGCCTAGAATCCAACAGCGATCCTCTTGCCTCAGCCTCCCAGGCGTGCGCCACTGCGCCCGGCTTTTATTTTATTTTTGATACAGGGTCTTGCTAAGTTTCCCAGACTGACCTCAGACTTTGATCCACATGCCTTAGCCTCCTGAGTAGCTGGGATTATAGGCAGGCATCACCAGGACTGCTTAAGTTTGTAGATTTTTAGCCACTATTAACAACTGGTTGAGATTTGGTTAGAAAAGCAGTTGTCCTTTCATCTCTGCAAAGGTGCAAATTATTAATTTCAAGTGTAGACCTTAAACAGCTCTTTTAGCAAAGCTGTAGTACCTTCCATCTCTGCTTCTGTACTGCTTTTTTTTTCTAGCTTGGGAGGGCTTTTGAAAGTATCAAGAAGCAGCCAATATATAATTTAAAAAATCATTAATCTTCTCTATCATTTCCTCTAAAACTACAACCTCAGTCAGCATGTGGTCTCCTTTTTAAGCTAAAGCAGGAAAATATTTGCCACGGAAGTTATCAGTATTGTCATATTGAGTCTATACCACCTGCTGCCCAACTTCTAAGTCTAGTACTATGTTTTAGTTTTTCATGAGGTATAGTCTCCTACTTCCAGGTACTTAATCCCATAATTATTAGGACTCCATTCAGGGTTTGGGGTGTAGCTCAGCAGTATAGTGTGTGGTAAGTATGTTTGAGGCCCTGTCTTCAATTCCTAACAACACACACTCACACACACACACACACACACACAAAAGAAAAAAAAAAAAGAAAAAAATTCAGTATAAACCCCAGAAATCTAAATACAAAGCCCAGATATTAAAACAATACAGAAGGTTTTTTTTTTTTTGTTTTTATTGTACTAGGAATTGAACCCGGGGGTGCTAATCCACTGTGTGACATCCCCCGCCCTTTTTATTTTATTTTGCAACAGGGTGTCACTAAATTACTTAGGGCCTCACTAAATTGCTGAGGCTGGCTTTGAACTTGCAATTCTGCTTCAGCCTCCTGAGCCACTGGGATTATAAACACGTGCCACCATGCCCTGCCAGAAAGGGTTATTTTTGTTTTGTATTTTCCCCTAGAATTGAACCCAGAGGCACTTTGCCTCTGAGTTATAGCCTCAACCTTTTTTTATTTTTTGAGACGGGATCTCAGATCCTCCTGCCTTAACTTTCTGAGTGGCTGCAGTTACAGGCTTGTGCCTCCACCCATACCCAGTATCATCTTTTAATTTGTTAACTTTGAAGTAGATAAAGCAAGACCTGAAACAGTTCTGCAGTCTACTTTTTCTCTAGCTGTTGGTTAGAAATTAGTTCCATGGCCACATGTTGCTGAAAGGGCTGCTGTTATGGGAATACAGCTTCATTGCCAAGTTAGTAGGAAGAAAAGGTAAACAAAAGATACCTTCTCTCCCCACACTTTCCAGAAAAAATAACAGTTTCAGTTGTGCCCTATTTCTGTTTCAGAAATTTAGTCCTGTGGCACACCTCCCTATAAGAGTGTCTAAAAATGAAGGGTTTATACTGGGAAGCCAAACGCCCAACTAAAAAATGAGGGTTTTATTACTGTTTTTTAATGTAATGGGGACCCAGGAATCCAGGAGTGCTTTACCGCTGAAGTATATCCCCAGCACTTTTTATTTTTTGAGACAGGGTCTCACTAAGTTCCTAAGGGGCCTCTCTAAGTTACTGAGGCTGGCCTCCAACTTGCAGTCCTCCTGCTTCAGGCTCCTGAGCCATTGGGAATACAGGCAGGCCTGGCCAGAAGGACTTGCTACTAACAGGAAGACAACAACAGATATTTGTTAACACAAATTAGTCTTGGGTCTAGCTAGCTGGTGAAATCACATAGCAAAGGATCTATTATATTGTTAACATCTCAATACATGTTAACTGTTGGGCTGGGGATGTAGCTCAGTGGCAGAGTGCTCTCCTGGCATGTGTGAGGCCCTTGATTCAATCTCCAGTACTACAAAATAAATAAACAAAGCTTCCTGTACTTGAACAGCAATTTTGCTGAGAAATAAATCAGAAAAAACATTACATTCAAATAACCTCAAAAAAAAAAAAAATTGGGAGTTAATCTAACCAAGGAGGTAAAAGATCTCTACGGTGAAAATTATACAACACTGAGGAAAGAAACTAAAGATCTTAGAAGACAGAAAGATCCCCCATGTTCTTGAATAGGTAGAATTAATGTTGATAAAATGGACTTACTATGAAAATCAATATACAGATTCAGTTCGATCCCCATCAAAATACCATTGGCAATCTTCACCGAAGTAGAAAAAAAATTATACTTAAATTCATTTGGAAGAATCAGAAACCCAGAATAGCCGAAGCAATCCTGAGCAAGGAGAGCAATTAAATGCACCTGGATTCAATTCATGATGCCAAAAAACAAATAAATAATAATAAATGTTGATAAGGATGGGGGGGAAGGTACACTCATACATTGTTGGTGGGACTGGAAATTACTACAACCACTCTGGAAAGCAGTTGGAGATTCATCAAAAAACTAGAAATGTAACCCATATAACCCAGCTATCCCACTTCTGGGTATTTATACAAAAGAATAAAAATTAGCATATTATAATGACACAGTCATATCAATGTTTACAGCAGTACAATTCGCAGTAGTCAAATTATGAAACAATCCTAGATGTCAATAGATGAATGGATTAAGAAAACGTGGCATATATACACAATGGAGTATTATTACTGAGTGGTAAGGAACAATGAAACGGTTGTATGAGCTATGGTTAGAGCTCAGTGGTAGAGTGTTTGCCTAGAATGTGGGGCACTGTGTTCGATCCTCAACACCACATAAAAATAAATAAATAAAATAAAGGTATTGCATCCATCTACAACTAAAAATTTTTTTCAAAAATGAAATAATGGCTTTTGCTGGTAACTGGATGGAAATGAAGAAAATCATGGTAAGTGAAATAAGCCAGACTCAGAAAATAAAGGGTTGAATGTTTTCTCTCATGTGTGAAACCTAGAGCAAAATAAGGAAAAAAGGCAGTGGAGAGTGACATCAGATATTATAAAGACATAGGGAAGATCAGTGGAGTAGAAGAAAAAGGTCAAAAGGGAGGAAGGAGGAACGGGAAAGGGAAGAAATGCAGAATGAATTTAACAAAATTCATAATTAAAATATATTTATATGTTATGTGCATTATAAAAATACCGCAGAGAATTCCATGTTTTTGTATATGTAGAAAGCAACAATCAAAAATAAATGATAGCAACTCAGTGAGACCCTGTCTCTAATAAAATACAAAAAAGGGCTGGGGATGTGGCCCAGTGGACGAGTGCCCCTGAGTTCAATCCCCAGTACCAAAAAATCAAATCAAATCAAATAAAAAATAAATGAGTGAAAAGGAAGATTAGTAGAGTAGAGGAAGGAGAATGGGGGAGGGAAGAAGGGAGGGGAATTGAAAGTGGGGAGAAATGGAGACTGAAATGGAGTAAATTCAAATCTGTGCTTACATGATTTTATCAAAATGAACCCAACTGCTGGGCATGGTGGCGCACGCCTGTGATCCCAGCACTTGGGAGGCGAGGCAGGAGGATCTAGAGTTCAAAGCCAGCCTCAGTAATGGCAAGGCACTTAGCAACTCAGTGAGACCCTGTCTCTAAATGGCTCAGCAGTAGAGCGCTTGCCTAGCACGTGCGCGCCGGGTTCGATCCTCAGCACCACATACAAATAAACGCATTGTGTACAACTAAAGCAAGTAAATAAATATTAAAAATAAAATAAAATACAAACCGGGCCGGGCGCGGTGGCGCACGCCTGTAATCCCAGCACTTTGGGAGGCTGAGGCAGGAGGATCGCGAGTTCAAAGCCAGCCTCAGCAATGGCGAGGCACTTAGCAACTCAGTGAGACCCTGTCTCTAAATAAAATACAAAAAAGGGCCGGGGATGTGGCTCAGTGGTCAAGTGCCCCTGAGTTCAATCTCTAGTACCAAACAAACAACAACAACAACAACAACAAAAAAACACAAAAAAAACCCCCAGCTACTGTATTTAACTATAATGCTCTAACAACAAAAAATAAATAGATTCTTAAAAAAGGAGGGGGGAGTTAACTATTATTTATGTCAAAATATGGCCCAGAGAAGACCCTACATGGTCAGTTTCTTGTTGATTCTAACTCGAATACCTTTTCTTAAATAGATTTTTATTTTAAAAACAGTTTTGGGTTCACAGCAAAATTGAGTGGAAAGTACAAAGAGTTCCCATGTATCACTTGCCCTCATGCACACATAGCCTCCCCCACCTTCGGTGGATAACTTTTTATATTCACCACACAGAAGTGAAACCTAAACTCCTACTTTTGTGTGTGTGTGTGTGTGTGTGTGTGTGTGTGTGTGTGGTACTGGGGATTGAACCCAGGACCTTATGCATTTGAGGCAAGCACACTCTACCACTTGAGCTAAATCCCCAGCCCTAAACTCCTACTTTTTAATACTGGTTTGCTGTCTTCACTAGCACACACTCTGCTGATTTTGAGTATGAAGCTACTTCACCATGACTTAAAGAAATCGTAGGGTATAAACTATATTTATAAGAAAAAATAAAGTGGATTTTTAAGGAAGAAAATCAATGTTCTCTATGCTTTCTGAAGTTTGTGTTGTTACCATATATCATCAAAGCTAAATGATAAAATCCAAGATCAACAGTGTATTTGTTGTACCTCTGAGGGTGTGTAGAGTGTGAATGAGTGTGACTGTTGGCCCTCCATATCTGCAGGTTCCATATCCTCCATATCTGCAGATACCTGTTACTTCAACCAACCCCAGATCAAAAATATTAAAAATATCAGAACATGTACATCTATTTTTCTTGTCGTTATCCTCTAAACAATACAGAATAACAACTACTTCAACAGCATTTACATTGTATTAAGTATTACAAGCAATCTAGAGATTATTAAAGTATATGAGAATATACTTAGGTTATATCAAATACAATGCCATCTTATATAAGGGACTTCAGCATCCTCAGATTTTGGTGTCCTTGTGGGGAGGGTGGCTGGAAACAATCCCCTGAGTATACCAAGGAACAACTGTGTGATAGCTATTTATCTATATTCTATATTATGATATTTCTATTAGGAAAGCAAATAAAAGTTGACTTTGCTTTAACAACACAAAGAATGGCATTGAAGTTGGTCAATTATTTAATAGTGGTAAAACAAGATTTAGTGACTCACAAGTAGTATTTTAGGGGCCATGGAACTGTTTTCCTACTCATTACTCCACCTGAAATTTCTTTGAAAAGAAATAAAGACTTTCATTCCACAAAGATCTTAAAGAAAAACAGAAGCCCAGTGCAGGGGCATACACCTGTGATCCCAGCTACTTGAGAGGCTGAGACAAGAGAATTACGAATTCAAGTCCAGCCTCAGCAATTTAATGTGACCTTGTTCAAAATACAAAAGGGTTGGGATGTAGATCAGTGGTAAAGTACCCTGGGTCGAATCCCCAGTACCAAAAAAAAAGAAAGGAAAAAGTTTATGAAAAGAATAAGGAATATCAAGATATTAAAACATTTCCTTGAGCTGGGCACAGTGGTGCATGCTGGGAGGCTGAGGCAGTATGATTGCAAGTTTGAGGCCAGCCTCAGCAAATTATCAAGGTCCCAAGCAACTTAGTGAGACCCTGTCTCAAAGTAAAAACTAAAAAGGGCTGGGGATGTGGCTCAGTGGTAAAGCACCTCTGGGTTCAACTAAAATAAATAAATAAATACATACACAAACCATTACAGATCAAATATTTAGAGTTTAGTGGAAAAGTTATTGCCAAACAGGGAGCTCACTTAAACACTCCAAGTGGGCTCTTGGGAGTGAGACTTTGGGGAGGTAAAATGGGAGTCTTTAAAGTCAAAATATGATAAACTATGTTTTGTATTAAGGAAGCAAACTTTCTGAATGATATCATTGGCTACTGATTGCTGGGTTTATCAACTGTGTAAGCGTTGAGTTTATAAGAAGTGATCCACATGTGCATTTGGTGCTCAGCACAAGATGATGGCACCCAACTGTCTCTGCTGAGTATGTGAGGACTCTCAGGATTAGACTATCCAGTGTTCATTTGACATAAAACAGTATTATTTTGTTCAATCCAGTCTGAATGAAGAGAAGCAATATAGGCGTTCAAGTCTGTTGCAATAAATGCAATTAACTCTGGGAGTGGTAGAATAATATGAATAAGTTTCAGTCAATATGCAGGTTCTACCTCTAATAATAGATTCTGTTATATGTGTGTGTGTATGTGTGTGTGTGTGTATGTATATATGTGTATATATATATATATGTATATATATATACACACATATATATATTTATTTATTTATTTGTACCGGGGATTTAACCCAGGGGTTCTTAATCACTGAGCCACATTCCTAGCCCTTTACTTTTTATTTTGAGACAGGGTCTCACTAAGTTGCTTAGGGCCTTGCTGAGGCTGATTTGAACTTGTGATCCTCCTACCTCAGCCTCCTGAGTTTCTGGGATTATAGGCATGTGCCACCACACCCATCTATTTTTAAAAGAGAAAAAAGGAAAGAAAAAACAAAATATCTATACTTTAAAGTGAACCAATAGCAACTGTAATTAAGTTCTGGTCTTGAATTACTAAATTTATGTTGCTACAGAATCACATAAAACATGGTTTCTATGCTATTCAAATACCAGATATTATCCCTAACAATACCAGAATAATGTTTTTAAATCATAAGGCCTTCTCTGACTCCAACCCAAAGAGTCTTCTTTGTCCTAATGGGAAATGATCGGATTAGGCACTTGGAACCCAACGTCACCTCAATTTATAAAGAATTTTTTTTTCTTTCTTCCTTCCCTTCCCTCCTTTCCTTCCTGCCTTTTAAATAAAATTTATAATTCCAAATTTCAACTGCACTGAGGTTCTTCTTTTCTTTCCAAAAGGAGATAACTAATTAACTTGAGATTATGTTGGTCTTCATTTTGCAGGGTCAAGGAAAAGTTCTAGTGGGTTCCAAAAGATGTAAATTGCCAAAGGGGTACTTATTGTTGCACCAGGATTTTATCTTCCAGATATATTATTTATATCTGCTGTGGAATAAGAAGGTAGAGTCAGGGGGAAGATTCCACCTACCACCTTGGTGGGAAATAGAGTTAGAAGGAAAAAAATTCTAAAATCATTTTATATTTGTAATATATTAATTTGGAAAGTAGCCTACTGTGAAAATCCTGTAGTTCTCCTCTCTCCCTCTCTCTCTCTCTCTCTCTCTCTCTCTCTCTCTCTCTCTCTCTTTTTGTCAGGTTTTCCACAGTGATTTAGTTCCTGGTGGTGATTAACAACAACAACAACAAAAACCTCTATTTTAAATTTTTTTTTTTGGTACTAGGGATTGAGCCCAGGGGTGCTCAACCACTGCCATCCCCAATCCTTTTTTATATTTTATTTTGAGACAGAGTCTTGCTAAGTTGCTTAGGGCCTCGCTAAATTGCTGAGGCTGGCCTGGAACTTGCTATCCTCCTACCTTAGCCTCTGGAGCTGAAGCCTGGGATTATAGGCATGTGCCATTACACCCGCATAAAAAAAAACTCTCGAAGAGGAACAAACAAACAAACAAACAAAAATGCCTGTCATCATTGGTTTGTCTGTGCAGCCTGAAAGAAATGTGAGGGATGGAGCTGCAAGGAAGGAAAAACATTTTTTTTTTCTCAACCCTTATTAGGCTCAGCTGTAACAACTCCTTGTAACACTAAAAAGATTAACAAAAGATAAACAGTTTATTAATATGTGCAAGACACATCATGAGGGAGAAATTTTAATAGAATTTAACTCAAAATGGTAGCTTAAAATTCAACCTATATGGCATTTTCAACAAAGAACAATAAATCTATAGAGAAATAATAGGATACAGGGAAGCAGGTTTTGCTTTCCAAGGGCAAGAAATTTTGGAAGGTAAATACATGGGAAGAATCTAACAGAATAAGAGTCATTTAGCTGGGCGCGGTGGCGCATGCCTGTAATCCCAGCACTTGGAAGGCTGAGGCAGGAGGTTCACGAGTTCAAAGCCATCCTCAGCAATGGCGAGGCACTTAGCAACTCAGTGAGACCCTATCTCTAATAAAATACAAAAAAGGGCTGGGGATGTGGCTCAGTGGTCGAGTGTCCCTGAGTTCAATCCCTGGTACCAAAAAAAAGATTCATTTGTAGATTCCTCTGGGGCTGTCTCTAGACTAACAGAAGTCTAAAGTTGTCCCCAATCAAGGAGAATTTATATCCTGCTTTGGCAGCAAAGTAGAAGGATAGAGACAGCTTTTTCCTCCATTTGCCTTTTCTTTTCTTTTCTCTTTCTCCTTCTTCTTTTAAATGACACTACATGCATCTTACAGCTTCTGTGGGTTGTGTCTGGGCATCAGTTGGTTGGGTCTTTTATTTAAGGTCCTGTCGGGGAGAAACAAGGTATGGGCTAGGTTATGAATAAATTCATCTGATGCTCAAGTCCTCCTCCTGGCTTCCTAGTTGTTGGCTGGATTCAGTTCCTTATTACATTAGCCCATTTTCAGCTGCTATGACAAAATATCTGAGGAGTTCTGGAGTTTTCAAGAGCTCACATCTGGTGATGGCCTTCTTGCTGGCAGTTTTGAGGGGAAGCAGGGAATTATATGGCAAGAGACAGGAAACATGTGCATCCATTTGCTGCTGCTTAATTGCCTTCAGCTCAAAAATAGCTTTAATGTCAGAGAAGCATATTTTGGAGTGATATGTTCTGACTTCCTTCAGGGAGACTGTTTTTAGATCAGAAGACAAAACCACTAGGAGTTACATATGCAGTGGCAATGCCTAAATGTGAGAAAGAAGGCTATCAGAACAAGGAAGGAAGAACATGGTCTGGCCCTGAGGTAGAGCCCTTGACTGAGCAGTCCTAAGGCACACGTGTGGGTTCTCAACTAGCTGTTCTAACATTCTGAATTGATCTTGAATGGTCAGTCTTAACTTTAACTTTTACCTCCTCAAGCACGCCTATCCATTCATGCAGCTGAAGGTGGGGTGACCATGGTTAGTGACTGGCCTCCTCTCTCAAACTGTGTCACCTAATCTTGTGGAGACATGCTTTTCTGACCTCAATGGTCAGCTGCCCGGAAGAACTCCTCCTTCATTTTTCAAGGTCTCATTATTAGCTGTATAAATAGACCTTGAAAAATAATACTATCAGTTCTCTTTTATCCTTTTATTTAGCAGTAGCTTCCTGGGAATGTTGTGGGAGGAATTAGAAAAAGAACAAAAATGATAGAATCAGCCCATTTCCCCCTAGTATTGTGTACATGAAAATTTCTACTTTTTAAAGGCATCTTATTTTTACATATATAAAAACATAAACAGATGTTTATTGTATAGTTGGTTATATGTTTTATAGAGATTTTCAAGCGTTCCTAAATATGATTATAAAATATTTTACAATTAAATTATCAACTGATTTCATAATGATTTCATTTGATAATGAGTTCATTGGCACTCCTTTATTAAATCACAGGAATCTGCACTTTCTATTTCTTCCTACAGACTAGGAAGAGTACTTGTTTTTTAATTTGTGTTGTTATTTGGTCAATGTTTTAAATATTCAAACAGGGTCACAAATTTCTTGTTTCAATTTGCTAACTTTAAGCAATCAATTAGAAAATATTTCACTTTTTACTACATACTTTGTGAAGATAACCTAGATATAAGGCAAGTTTCCTATGCTTGAGTGGCTTAAAATCTGGCTAGGAAGATTGGATTCAAGGGGTTCTATCATTCTTTGGTTGCTAGGGTTGATTCAATCTTTGTAGTAGCAGTGATTTTTTAAAAAATATTTATTTATTTGCTTTAGTTACACACAATGCGTTTTTATTTTTACGTGGTGCCGCACACGTGCTAGGTGAGCACTCTAATGCTGAGCCACAACCCCAGCCCCTGATTTTTTAAATTAATTAATTTACTTATTTATTTTTAAATTTCTCTTTGTACCTATGTAGATTTTTCATAAAGAGAATGATTTTCTCACACAGAGTACTATGGTTTGGATAAGTTCTCTCCCTCCCCCAAAGGCCCATATGTTGAAGACCTGTTCTTTAACCTAAGGCACTATTGAGAGGTGGTGGAACCTTTAAAAGGTGGGGCATAGTGGAAGGAAGTTAAGTTACTAGCTGTGTTCTCTAGAAGGGCATACTGGAGCTCTTGCCCCTCCTCTTCTTTCTTTGCTTTCTGATGCCATGAAGCAAGCATCATCCTCTGCCATGCACTCCCACCACTACAGCCCCCCAAATCAAAAGAGCTAGATACCATGGATTAAAACCTCCAAAACTGTGAGCCAAAATAAACCTTTCCTCCTCATAAGTTGTTTTATCTCAGGTATTTAGTTATAATAAGGGAAAGCTGACTAACAGAGAGAAGAAACACTGTGCTTTAGATAAGGTTCAATTGTTTACTAGTATAAGGAAACACTTAAGATATTGTACTGGATATACTTTCAATAGAATGCTATAATGGTGGGATTATCTGGTTGTGTAGGGATATTGTTTTTGTTCTTTGCTACACTGTTTTATAATTCTTTGCACACTAGAATTAATTTGTAGTAAACAAGGAGCAATTCAAATAATTATTGTCTATAGCCACACAAAAGAATTCTGTCCAATGAGGGTACAAGCCTCCCTCTCTTCCAAACCCAGTTTTGCAGATATTTGGAAATTCATTTCAATGTTTTTGAGCAATAAATATGTCTTTTAAAAAATTCTTCTTTGAATCTGTTGTAATATCTCAGTGGTTTTATCATTTAACTAAAGAGTTAGTAGAATCTTTGTTTTTTTTTTAATTGTTTGTTTGTTTTTGGTGTGGTGCGGGGGATTGAATCCATGGCCTTGTGCATGAAAGGCAAGCACTCTACCAACTGAGCTATATCCCTAGCCCAAATTGTGTTCTTGATATATTTGTAAGAGAATCATGATTTTATCATTAAAACATTAACCTTTAATACTAGTTTAAAAATACTACTTGGGAAAATGGAAAAATGTAATGAGAATACACAGGCTTATTTCAAGGAAAACCCATCAGGGCTTTACTAGATAGGAAGCAGGAAGATCTCCAGGAGCCTAATGTAATAATCTCATGATCTTTCCAAAGCCACATGATCTTTTGTCTCTGATTTTCACTTTGCATCTTCTTTATCTTAGTTCTTAGAACTACTATAACAAAATACCTTAGTTTAGATAATTTTTTTCTTTAATTAAAAAAACTTTTTTTCTGGTTCTAGGGATTGAATCCATAGGAACTTTACCACTTAGCTACCTTCCAGCCCTTTATTTTAACTTTTTATTTTGAACCAGAGTCTTATTAAATTGCCAAGGCTGGCCTCCAATTTGTGATCCTCCTGGCTCAACCTCTTGAGTAGCTGGAATCACAGGCAGGCACTACCATACTTGACTTAGGCTGGGTAATTTATGTACAATAGAAATGTATTGATCACAGTTTTGGAGGCTGGGAAGTCTAAGATCAAGCCACCAGCAGAGTCAGTGTCTAGCGAGGGCTCTCTGCTTCATAGATGTGTCCTCATGTGGCAGAAAGGGTTAAACAAACTCCCTTTTAGCCTCACTTATAAGGACGCTAGGACACTAATCACCTCCTAAAGGCCCCATCTCTATATACTATTGCATTGTTGATTAGGTTTCAACATATAATTTGGGGGGAGGGGCTCAGACATTCAGACCATAGCATACTTCATTCTCCTCTCTTTCAGAAGACTGATTTTTCTCCGCTTTTCCATACATATGGGAGAATTACCATCACAGCCCTAAAATTACAGAAACCTTTTTCATTTCTTCATTCAACAAACAAAAAAACAAGCAAAAAATCTATTTTGTACTTATTATGCCAGATATCTCTTGCTCTAGCACCCAGAAAACAGATTAACATTTCAATATACGTTGCTGGAAAGCAGACTTGTTTTTATTGGTGCTTTATAATTGTACATAATTTTGGGATTTGTTGTTATATATTCATACCTGCATACAATAATAACAATATAATTTGGTCACTATCACTTCCCAACACTTTCCCCCTCCTTCCCCACCTCCCATCCCATGGCTTATTTCACTTAACATAATGATCCATAGTTCAGTCCATATTCCTACAAATGACATAATTTTTCTTTATGGCTGAATAAAATTGCTGTGTGTGTGTGTGTGTGTGTGTGTGTGTGTGTGTGACTTTTTCTTTATCCATTCATCCATTGATGGACAGCAAGGCTGGTTCATAGTTTGGCTATTGTGAATTGTGCTGCTAAAAACATGGATATACGTGTATAGTGATACATGTATACTATAATAATCATAATGACTAATTATTTAGGATAAATACTGAGGAGTGATATAGCTGGGCCGTATGGTGATTCCATGCCTAGTCTTTTGAGAAACCTCCACACTGATTTCCACAGTAATTGTACTAATTTGCAATCCTGCCAGCTGTTAAGTGTTCCTTTTTCTCCACATCCTCTCTAGCATTTATTATTATTTGTATTTTTGAGTGGGGGGGCAGTACCCGGGATTGATCTCAGGGGCACTCAACCACTGGGCCACATCCCCAGCCCTTTTTTGTATTTTATTAGAGACAGGGTCTCACTGAGTTCCTAAGTGCCTCGCCATTGCTGAGGCTGGCTTTGAACTCGTGATCCTCCTGCCTCAGCCTCCCAAGTGCTGGGATTACAGGCGTGCGCCACCACGCCCAGCTAGTTTGTTCTTTTTTTAAGGGACTTGAGATATATTTAGGAATCTTTCTGATTTCTTATGTAGGTACTCATAGCTATAAGCTTCCCTCTTAGAATTGCCTCATAGTGTCCCAGTGGTTCTGGTGTTTCATATCACAATTCTCATTTGAGTCTAAGAATTATTTAATTTCTCCTTTGATTTCTTCTATCACCCATTCATCATTCAAAAGTGTATTGTTCAATCTCCATGTGTTTATATAGTTTTTATAGGGCTTTGTTGTGTTAACTTCAAATTTCTTTCCATTATGATTTGATAAGATGCAAGGAATTATATCAAAAATTTTTTTTGTTTGTATTTTCTAAGAGTTGCTTTGTGTACTACCTAGAAGACAGACTCTTAATGGCTCACCTCTGATCACCCATGCCCAGGGGATAAAAATCAGTTGAGTGCTGTGGGAGAAAATTCCTTAGAAGAAGACTAAATAAAGCAAACAAATGGAGTAACATGTTTTCTCCACATGAAATGTAAGTTACTAACACAATACAGTGTTAGATATATGCTCTGTTTCAACCCCAACACTACACTAACCACTCAGAGTTAGTGCAGACACCAAAAGTTAAAGGTTCAGAGCTCCACATGACTTCCCTACAGATGCTATCCCCAAATTCCAGAGGCTTCTTAGGTCACTCATATATATCTGACCAACTTGGCTACAAATTTGGCATTCTCATAACCTACTCAGATTTGATAATTAGCTACAACACTAAAGAAAACTCTATATTCGTGGTTACTTTTATCAGAAAGCATACAGTATAAGAAGTCATTTGAACACATATGTTGGGCAAGGTCTGGAAGGGAATGCAGAGCTTCTGTGCCCTCTCTTCATGGAATACAGATTAGTTGTCCTCTTGGCACATCGATGTGTTCACCAACCAGGCATGTCCACTGAGCTTTGGCATCCAGAGTTTTTACAGTTCAGTACATAGTCATGATTGGTTGAATAAATCATTGGCCACATCTCCAGCTTTGCTGGCCTCCCTAAAAGTTAGGCCAGCTCAAATTTCCAACCATGTCATCCTTTAATCACATGGCTGATCTGTCTCATGATCAGATCTATCTGGAAGCTATCTGGGGGCCCCAGTGAGTCACCCAGTATCATAAAAAGACTCATCTCATTATGGAAGTTCAAAAGCTTTTGAAGCTCTGTGGTAGGAACTGAAAACAAAGACAATTCTTTTTTATACTATAATATACCTGTTTTTTAAAAAAATATTTTTAGTTGTTAATAGACCTTTATTTTATTTTATTCATTTATTTATATCTGGTGCTGAGAACTGAACCCAGTGCCTCACACATGCTAAGCAAATGGTGTACCACTGAGCCACAACCCCAGCCCCACTGTATGTGTGTGTATATATTTTCATGTTGTGTTAAATGCTGTAAGAATTCAGACACTCATTTGCCATGGGGGATTACTGGCTAAGGTAAAATGACCCAGCTTAAGGGAAAAGAAATTCTAAAAGAGGGAAAGAACAGAGGGAGTAATTCTGAGGGTTTTGTTTGTTTGTTTTAATATGACAAACTGCTCAAAATAAAACAAATACAGTATTTTTGTTTGGCTGAAATGAGAGTTTATGTGGAAGATAGGTGCTAAGGCCACTTGGAGCTCAACAGTGAAGGATTGCAAATGCCAGAATAATGACTTTTGAAAATTTGTCTTACTGATAACAGCTTTTGGCAAGAAAGAGATTAAGTGACATAAGCCATATTTTAGGCAGACCAGACTGACAGCAATATGTAGGTTGGATTAGAATAGAGAAATCAGAGAAGCTATTAGGGAATGTCACAGTTTTATTTTAAAATGTATAATTTTTTAAAAGTATAACTTTCATATAAATATAGAATGAATATGTGTAAAGAAGAATCACAGGAATAAGGACATACAATAGTCCATCTGGAAAGGTATATGGAAATACATTTTTCAGGTAAAGATAAAATTTTGGAGGTGCTTTTTTTCTATAGGAACGAAATCCTTTGCACCTCTCCCTGAAAAATAATCATGACTTAATCTGAATATATAATACATAGGCCCAAATCAATAATAAATACTAAGTCATACAAAAAAAACCTTTCCTAGAAAACAAAATAATCCTTGGAAAGATTTATTAGACAATAGAAGAACATGCAGTGATTTTTTGGGGGGGGGGGGGTCTTGTTTCTGACTTTGGATAATTTTCTCAATAGTCCCCCCTTTAATCTTTTTTTTTTTTTTTTTTTTTGGTACCAGGGATTGAACTCGGGGGACTCAAACACTGGGCCACATCCCCAGCCCTTTTTTGTATTTTATTAGAGACAGGGTCTCACTGAGTTGCTTAGTGCCTCGCCATTGCTGAGCTGGCTTTGAACTCTCGATCCTCCTGCCTCAGCCTCCCAAGTGCTAGGATTACAAAAAAAGCAAAAAAGAAAGAACTGGCTTTGAACTCTCGATCCTCCTGCCTCAGCCTCCCAAGTGCTGGGATTACAGGCGTGCGCCACTGCTCCCGGCTCCCCCTTTAATCTTAAAAATTTTTCTGGAGATTAACCTTAACTACATGTATTTCTAGAAGCTGGGCTCATGGTATTTTAAACTGATTCATTTATGTGTATTGGCTCTACAGATTAAGAACCATTTTTATTCCTCCATGTTAGGTTTGTCATACTGCATTGATATCTCTCATACCATGAGCTAAAATAAAATTTCCCTCCTCTAAGTTGTTCTTTTTTGGGGGTACGGGAATTGAACTCAGGGGCACTTGACCATTGAGCCACATTCCCAGCCCTTTTTTGTATTTTATTAGAGACAGGGTCTCACTGAGTCGCTAAGTGCCTCGCCATTGCTGAGGCTGACTTTGAACTCGCGATCCTCCTGCCTAAGCCTCCCAAGTGCTGGGATTACAGGCATGCACCACCACGCCCGGCAATTCTAAATTGTTCTTATGGGGTATTTTGGTCACAGTGATACAAAAGCTGACTAAAAGACTGTTCTTTGTCAAAGACCCAATTTTTACTTATAGCATGTGTCAGAACCCTTAGGCAAGCATGAAAGGAAAGCAGAAACCACATTTTGGTGATAAGACATGTCTTTGATTAATTAGTATCTATAGTCAATAATACATCAAAATGGAGAATACAATTCTTTATAGGGTAAAATATATAACAATTTAATTAAATGCTGATCAATGTCTTCCTAAAAATAAGAATTGATTAGGGGCAATAAGAACATGAAATATCTCCTTTCATATAAAACATACACAACATCTGAAACATAGCAATGTTAATGATAGTTTACTTGTTCAACATTAACCAACACAAAGTTATATTTTGATTGAACAATTCTTAGTATGTGCCTCTTAGAATAGTGCTGAAAATTACAAAATATGGAGCACATCAAATTTTGATTTTAGTTTTCTTAATCTTTTAGCAAGATAAAATAATAAGTTTTTCATGATCTTGGATTTTCCAGCCATTACATTTATGAGAAATAAATTACTATTTGTTATAAAAATAAAACAAAATAAAAGAACAAATATTTGTGATTGCCACAGGTGTCTCTAGGAAACCCAAAGATGATGGATGTATAAAAATAATCTTGATTTTTTTCCTTGAATTTAAGTTCTGATCTTGAGAAGAAAAAATAAAAAATTATCCTAGGAAATTTGGCCATTTCATTAAGACAAGATCATGTATGTCTTAGAACATGAATGTGGTTTAGTGGCTCCAGCAGGCATCATGGTACAACTTCCATAACTGTCATAGTATAATTTTATTTCTAAAAAGCTAAAAATGACCCAAATATACATAGAATGACACTCAATCATTTATTTATTTCATTAGTGGGAGAAATAAGATTGTAAAGCTCATTTAAATAAGTATAAGAATTAAGGATTATCCAACAAACCATCAGAAGAGACATACTGAAATAAATTAGTTCCTGCCTAAGCCTCCCAAGTGCTGGGATTACAGGCATGCACCACCACGCCCGGCAATTCTAAATTGTTCTTATGGGGTATTTTGGTCACAGTGATACAAAAGCTGACTAAAAGACTGTTCTTTGTCAAAGACCCAATTTTTACTTATAGCATGTGTCAGAACCCTTAGGCAAGCATGAAAGGAAAGCAGAAACCACATTTTGGTGATAAGACATGTCTTTGATTAATTAGTATCTATAGTCAATAATACATCAAAATGGAGAATACAATTCTTTATAGGGTAAAATATATAACAATTTAATTAAATGCTGATCAATGTCTTCCTAAAAATAAGAATTGATTAGGGGCAATAAGAACATGAAATATCTCCTTTCATATAAAACATACACAACATCTGAAACATAGCAATGTTAATGATAGTTTACTTGTTCAACATTAACCAACACAAAGTTATATTTTGATTGAACAATTCTTAGTATGTGCCTCTTAGAATAGTGCTGAAAATTACAAAATATGGAGCACATCAAATTTTGATTTTAGTTTTCTTAATCTTTTAGCAAGATAAAATAATAAGTTTTTCATGATCTTGGATTTTCCAGCCATTACATTTATGAGAAATAAATTACTATTTGTTATAAAAATAAAACAAAATAAAAGAACAAATATTTGTGATTGCCACAGGTGTCTCTAGGAAACCCAAAGATGATGGATGTATAAAAATAATCTTGATTTTTTTCCTTGAATTTAAGTTCTGATCTTGAGAAGAAAAAATAAAAAATTATCCTAGGAAATTTGGCCATTTCATTAAGACAAGATCATGTATGTCTTAGAACATGAATGTGGTTTAGTGGCTCCAGCAGGCATCATGGTACAACTTCCATAACTGTCATAGTATAATTTTATTTCTAAAAAGCTAAAAATGACCCAAATATACATAGAATGACACTCAATCATTTATTTATTTCATTAGTGGGAGAAATAAGATTGTAAAGCTCATTTAAATAAGTATAAGAATTAAGGATTATCCAACAAACCATCAGAAGAGACATACTGAAATAAATTAGTTAAGATCTATTTATAAGAGCCGGGCGCGGTGGCGCATGCCTGAGGCTGAGGCTGGAGGATCACAAATTCAAAGCCAGCTTCAGCAATGGCGAGGCACTTAGCAACTCAGTGAGACCCTGTCTTTAGTAAAATACAATATAAATTTATATATTTAAACATATTTTATTTAAATTATTAGAATTTACTCTCTCTCTGAGTTTGGTGTGGTGGCGCATACCTGTAATCCCAGCACTCTGGAGGCTGAGGTAGGAGGATCGCGAGTTCAAAGCCAGCCTCAGCAATGGCAAGGCACTTAGCAACTCAGTGAGACCCTGTCTCTAATAAAATACAAAAAAGGGCTGGGGATGTGGCCCAGTGGTTGAGTGCCCCTGAGTTCAATCCCCAGTACCAAAAAAAAAAAAAAAAAAAAAAAAGAAAAAAAGATCTATTTATATAAGCTGGGGTTGTGGCTCAGTGGTAAAGTGCTTGCCTAGCATATGTGAGGCACTGGGGTTGATTCTCAGCACTGCATACCAAAAAAAAAAAAAAAAAAAAAAAAAAAATCCATCAACAACTAATAAATTTTTTTTTATTTTAAAAATCTATTTTTTATTAATGTGTGTGTGTGTGTGTGTGTGTGTGTGTGTGTGTGTGTTTTTCTGGCGATTGAAACCAGGGCGCTCTACCACCAAACTATATCTCCAGTGTCCTTTTTCACTAGTATTATTTTTTATTTTGAAAAAAGATTTCACTAAATTGCCTAGGCTGGCCTCAAACTTGTGATTCTCCTGCCTAAGCCTCCCAAATTGCGGGGATTATAGGTGTGCACCACCACACCCAGCTAAATTAGTTAAGTTTTAGACAAAATTTGTTAATACTCTACTGGTTAATACTGCTATAACTTTTGATGTTATCTTTTCTACTGAATATTAATTATTTTCAACTCTCCCAGAAAAATAAGTCAACCAGGTGATATATATCATTACTGTACTAAACAGTAGTTAAATAATCCTACAACTAGAGAGATACAATTAAGAGGCTGAAATATAACATTGAGAGGACATGCAATCATCCTCTTGCCTTAGTTCCAAGTTTTGAATAATTTTTCTCAATAGGAGAGAGAACCAGGGTAAATTCTTTCTTCTCTAGACTGTCATTTATTTCTTAGTTACTTCTGCCAGATCCCACATCAGGTAAAACTTGCAGGACAATTAAAATTGCTTTTACTGAGAATTTACCTTTAATTTGTTGGCAAAGGCAAGAATTCTAATTCCTCTGATTTCTGTTTAAGCAGATGTCAGTGTTTCCTTCTATGGAAACACTTTAAGCTGAATTTCTAAAAATAGAAAAATGGAGTTTCAAGAAATTAGGTTCTAATACAACTCCTGTGTTTCCACTCTTTCCCACAATAAATATAAATCTTTTACATTTGTTTATGCCTGATCATAGGCAAAATGTATCTTTGGCTGTTTTACTCAATTGTAGTTTAGTTACATGTTTAGAAGTATTTATTCTCTAGTGTATGCCATGACCCTAGGTCTTTCAGCATAGAACAGTGGTTGAGGAAGTAATGGTAACATGTCTCAGATCAAATCTTCTAGTTCTGTGGTTTTGTTTGTTTGTTTGTTTGTTTGGTGCTGGGGATTGAACTCAGGGGCACTCGACCACTGGGCCACATCCCCAGCCCTTTTTTGTATTTTATTAGAAACAGGGTCTCATGAGTTGCTAAGTGCCTATCCAATTGCTGAGCCTGGCTTTGAACTCTCTATCCTCCTGCCTCAGCCTCCCAAGTGCTGGGATTACAGGCGTGTACCATTGCGCTGGGCTGATTTTTTTTTTTTTTTTTAAGATAGGTCTTGTTATGTAACCCAGATCAGTCTTGCCCAGGTGATCCTCCTGCCTCAGCCTCCTGTGTGTACTTGGCTCTAGTTCTATAATCTTGGATAGTACATTAACCATTTTTGTCTCACTGTCTTTACTTGATTTTGTGTTGGAACATGTCTTAGTTTGGGTGCTATAACAAAGCACAATTAATTGGATATAAACAACAGAAATCTATTTCTCACAGTCCTGAAGTTGAAATCCTCAGAGCAGAGTGTAAATATGGTTGGTTTCAGATAAAGGCCCATCTCTTGGTTGTTATCACATGGTGGAAAAAGAGCAAGCTTAGCTCAGACTTTTCTTACAAGGGCACTAATCTTGTTCATGAAAGTTCCATACTTCTGTCCTAATTTCCTTCCAAAGGTGCCCCTCCAAATACAATCACATTGAGATTTAGCTACCAACATACGAATTTCAGAGGACACACATATTTAGCCTATGACGAAAAGGAAAATAAAGCCTTCTCCATGAAGGAATGCTGTACTGGTTCTTTCACTGTTCTACCAAATTCATTGATCAGGGTTCAATATTTCATCCATCTCTCTAGGCATTATGAGTCAATTGATAAAAGAAGCTATCCAGATAGATAGTGGTTCTTGTGTTTACCTAATAAACTTCTTAAAATGAAGACTCCTGGCTTTGTACTCATATATTTTGATTCTACACAACTGAAGTTAGCTCAGGAGTTGGGATTTTTACCCATACCTCCCAGGGAATTTTTATTCATGGGATCCTTAGAACATATTTTTGAGAATAGAGATTGAAAGCAAGTTTTCCATATTAGCTCATATAGAGGCATAAACCAAAATGGGGTTATTGCTAATAATAGCAAATGTTATCATTAAAAAGAAAGATTTGGGATTGGTTTGGATCAAGTGGTAGCTATTAAGTACATAAAATGGATGTAGTGATCCAAACATAGCAGTTGTTGAAGTTAAAAGAAAAGTAGCAACTAATTAGGCACAGTAATCTAAATGTTGCCAAAGATGCCTCACTCCAGATATTAGTGGTTTTAGCTTCCAAACAGTGAGATTTGCAAGAAAAAATTGATAACGAGCTTACTAATCTGTTATTTAATGTTTATTTTAAGAAACACACCTAACAAAGAGTAGCTTAAACTTTCATAATAAAATGACAAATTCCTAGGCAGTTCTCTGACATGAATGAGTTTATAAATGTGGAATATTTAAGTGAATGGGAGATGTGGGACCCTACAGAGAAAATGATACAACATCACACAATGGGAATAACAATATTTTCCCCCAGTACTAGGATTCAAATTCAGGGCCTTGCATGTGCTAGGCAAATGCTGTACCACAAAACTTTTTATGAACTATTTGATTCTGACTATAATATAACATCCATAATGCTCAGATACCAGGACACCACTAATTCTGCTAGTTAGAACAGGGGCTTAGAAATATCATAAAATATATTTGGTACTCTAATATAAACTTGTTGCACAGTTGGCCCAGTCAGATTCTGACCTCAATCTTAGATTTCACATTGTCCTTGCTTAAATATGATGGCTGAATAGTTGGATGGTATGACTTACATTGTTTATCATTCTTGACCTAGTTCTTGCTCAAGAGGCCAAAGAGCAAAGCAGCCAGGAGGCAGTGAAGGAAGCTATTATAATTTTATTACGCAGACTTTACTTCACCCAGGTTAACTTTACATTTCTTAAAGTTTTAATTGGCAAGACACTGTGTCCAGCAAACAGAAAGTCCATACGTACTGAGGCTGGCTTTGAACTCACGACCCTCCTGCCTTAGCCTCCCCAAACGCTGGGATTACAGGCGTGCGCCACCACGCTCAGCCTTTTTAATGTTTTTTGTTTTGTTTTTTGGTACTGGGGATTGAACTAAGGGGCATTCAACTGCTAAGCCACATCTCCAGCACCTTTTTGAATTTTATTTAGAGACAGGGTCTCACTGAGTTGCTTAGTGCCTCGCTACTGCTGAGGCTGGCTTTGAGCTCGTGATCCTCCTGCTCAGCCTCCCAGGCTGCTGGGATAAGAGGCCTGCACCACCATACCCGGTAATGTTTTATTTGGGGACAGGGTTTCATTAAGTCCTTAGGGACTCCCTAAGTTGCTGATGTTAGTCTTGAACTTACAATCCTTCTGTCTCAGCCTCCCAAGTTGCTGGGATTATAGGCATGTGCCACTGCACCTGGCTGGCTCAAAGTTTTAACGATTTCAGTCCATGGTTGCTTGGTCTTGTTGTTTGGGACCTGTGAGGACGTAATATGTCTTGTGGGGAGTGCATGGCAGAAGAGCTGCTCACCTCATAGAAGCCAGGAAGCAAAGAAAGTGGAAGACAGGAAAGGACCAATGCCCCCAGTGACATAACTTTCTTCCACTGGGCCCCACCTACTAAAGGTTTCATCACCTCTCAATAGCAGCAAAGGCAGCTGAACAAGCCTTTATTTAATATGTGGGACTTTGGGAGACAATTCAGACCCAAACTATTAGTAGACAAAAAAAAAAAAAAAAAAAAAAAAAAAGAGAGAGAGAGAGAGAGAGAGAATTCTATTTAGATGTAGAAAAGGGGGGGAAGATCTAATCACAAAATATAGATCACCTCTACCCTGACTGCTGTCATCCCTAAATTAGCTAGGATAGGCAGAATTGTAAAACCCCCACCCCCATATTTGGGCCTTGGTTTATATACATCTTCTCCCAGTTATTCAGTCAAACACTGATTTACATATTGCAAATGTATTTAAGATTGCAAGTTGGCTTTCTTTTTACCACCTTTGGTAGTACTGGGGATTGAACCCAGGCCTCATGCATGCTAGGCAAGCACTTTACCATTGACTTACACCCCCAACCCCAAGTCAGCTGCTTTTTTTTTTTTTTTTTTAATATTTATTTATTTGCTTTAGTTGTACACAATGTGTTTATTTGTATGTGGTGCTAAGGATCAAACCCGGGCCGCGCACATGCTAGGCGAGTGCTCTACCACTGAGTCACAATCCCAGCCCCTCAGCTGCTTTTAAGTTAGGGAGATTATTCAGGTAAGCCTAACATACCCACAAAATCCCTGTATATCTAAGTCCTGAGATCAGAGACACACAGACATTCAAAGCATGAGAGGACTTGAAGACGGAGGGGGCCATATGGCAAAGAATGTGAGCAGCCTCTAGAAACTGAAAGCAGCCATGTGCTGACAGCCACTAAAGAAATGGACCTCAGTCTTACAGCTTCAAGAAATTAAACTCTGCCAAGAAGAATGAGCTTGGAAGTAGATTTTTCATGAGAGCCTCAGATAAGAACTCAACCCACAGCCGGGCACGGTGGTGCATTCCTCTAATCCCAGCACTTGGGAGGCTGAGGCAGAAGGATCGCAAGTTCAAAGCCAGCCTCAGCAATGGCAAGGCACTTAGCAACTCAGTGAGACCCTGTTTCACTTTTGTATTTTGTAAAAATACAAAAAGGGGCAGGGGATGTGGCCCAGTGATCGAGTGCCCCTGAGTTCAATCCTCAGTACCAAAAAAAAAAAAAAAAAACTCAAACAAGCTGAACCTTGATTTTAGCCTTGTGGGGAGCAGAGAATCCAGTCATGCAATGCCAGATTTCTAACCTACAGAACTATGAACTATAAATGGGTATTGCTTTAAGCTGCTAAGATTGTGTTAATTAGTTATAGAGCAATAGGAAACGGATAATACTCCTCACTAGGAAGATTCATTGTGGTCCTATTCTAGCCTACACATGTTCTGCATGTACTCATGGATAGTACCCACAGCTCTTCAGAAGGAAAATTAGGGATCTATATGCATATCCAGGCATACTTGGCCTCGCTTCTTGCTGATGGAGCAAATTGTGTTGGCTCCAGATACTTTGTGTCTGCCAAGTTTCCTTGTCCAAATTCCAGTTCTGCTCTTCATAATCATGCCAAGAAAGGCATAAAGATAGGACACATAAACATTTGAACCTAGGATTCAAGTGGTATAATCTTTCTATTCTACTTGCATCCTAAGTATCTTTATTTGTGATCTGATCTCTTTGTTCTTTTTTTTTTTTAATAATCAAAGTATTACCTTATTAACATTTGGTATATATTATTTCATTGTGATTTTCAACAAATGATTAGTGTACAATTTTTAATTAGTTCTAATCAGTTATGTATGACAGCAGAAAGTCCCTCAATTCACTGTACACAAATAGAACAGAATATTTCACTTCTCTGATTGTACATGAAGTAGAGTCACACCATTCATGCAATCATACATGTACCTAAGGTAATGATGTCTGTCTCATTCCACCACTTTTCTTACCCCCACCTCCCCTTTGCCCCATCCAAAGTTCCTCCACTCATCTCATGCCTCCACCCCCATTATGAATTACCATTTGCAGAAGCCCTGATGATGTTTTACTGGCCCACCCTAATCAAAAAATCTTATTTAATATATTCAGTGACGTGGTAGAAAATTTAAAAAAATATGGATTATATATAGCAGAAGAAAAAGTTCAAACCAGATCTCCCATATTATATTTAGGATTTAAAATTATGGATACCTTTGTTAGACCCCCCAAATTTTTAATAAATAAAGAACATTTGACTACCCTCAATGATTTCCAAAAACTACTGGGAGACATTAATTGGCTTCGCCCTACATTAAACCTCACTACTGGCCAACTAAAACCTTTATTTGATATTCTTCGAGGGGACCCTGATCCATCCTCACCGCGAACTTTGACTCCTGATGCTAGGAAAGCTTTAAAGTTAGTAGAAAAAGCCATCAAAGGAGCTCATTGTGACAGATTTGATTTAACTCAACCGCTGATACTTGTAAGCTACCTGGTACCGAAAACCAGGAGGAAAACTCTCGGAGGCAGAGTAAAGCTTTTACTACTTTTACTTCTACTTTCTTAGAGAGAGCTTAGAGAGGGAAAGAAAGATTTTTAGAGAGAAAGATTAAAGAGAGCTTTTCTTCTTGTCTTCTTAGCTTAGAGTCTTAGAGAGAAAGAAAGATAGAGCTTAGCTTAGAGAAAGATTAGAGCTTCTTTCTTCTCTCTTCTTTCTTCCTTCTTCTTTCTTCTGTCTTCTGTCTTCCTTGGGAGCCTCGGCCTAACTCTGACCAGTCATTACTTCTTCTATCTGGTTTCTCTTCTGTAACCGCTCTGCCTACATTCTGGCCGCTCTGATTCTTCTGACCGACCGAGTGACTGCCCGACTGACTGAATTCTCCGTTCTCCTAACTCGGACCACTTTCACCCGGTTATATACCTTCAGCTTTGCGGGTGCCTGCAGGTGCGTCACATACATATCAGGTGGAACTTATGGCTTCCAGCTAGCTGCAACAGCCCTTCCCAATTAGGGCTCCTTCAGATACTGATTATTATTTCTTCACAATATACACCCACAGGAGTATTTTGGCAACAAGGGCCTTTATTATGGATACATTTGCCCGTCTCTCCTAAGAGTATAATTGAGTCTTATACCTCCATGGTAGCTAAACTTATTCTTCAAGGACTTAAGACTTCTACTAAAATATTTGGCATTCACCCTGCTACTATTATTACTCCTTATTCATCGTCACAGATTGAATATTTATGCTCCAATGATAATGATTGGGCTATAGCTAGATGCTCTACTTCTGCAAATTTTGATAATCATCTTCCTAAGTCTCCTATATTATCTTTTTGTATTAATCATCCTATTATATTTCCACAGGTAATAAAAAATCAACCTATTCCTAAGGCATTTAATGTATTTACAGATGGGTCCTCAAATGGTACTGCTACAGTAGTCACTCAAAAAAGAAAATATGACTTACATAACTTCACACAAATCAGCTCAACTAGTGGAATTGGAAGCTATAGTAAGAGCTCTTGAAAATTTTAGAGACCAGCCCATAAACATTTTTTCAGATAGCCACTATATTGTACATGCCATCCCAAAATTAGAGTTAGCAGGACCAATAGCACCTCATACTGCAGCCTTTAAATTGTTTTATCAAATACAAAGACTTTTGTGGGCAAGGAAAGAACCTCTATTCGTAGGCCATATTAGAGCACATACTAATTTCCCTGGTCCCCTCCATGAAGGTAATCAAAAGGCAGATGACCTTACAAAAACTATATTTATACTTTCAGCAGTACAACAAGCTACTTTATTTCACTCCCAGTTTCACGTCAACAGCACCACCTTGCAACATAGGTTCAAAATCACAAAGGAGCAAGCCAGAACAATTGTAAAAGATTGTAAATCTTGTATGACACATTTGCCCAATCCTCATTTTGGTGTTAACCCTAGAGGATTAATGCCCAATCATTTGTGGCAGATGGATGTTACTCATCAATCAAGTTTTGGAAAATTACGATTTATTCATGTGACCATAGATACATGCTCAGGCATAATTTTTGCTTCCCTACATTCTGGAGAAAAAGTTAAAAGATGTTACATCTCATTGTTTACAAGCTTTTGCTGCATTGGGCATTCCCAAAATGCTTAAAACAGATAATGGCCCTGCATATACATCCTTATCTTTCAAACAGTTTTGCGCAAAATTCAATATCTCCCTTAAAACAGTCATCCTATACAATCCTCAGGGTCATGTCATTATTGAAAGAGCAAACTGCACACTAAAAGTTATGTTATTAAAACAAAAAGAAGGAAACTGGAAAAATCCTAAGGACAGATTGGCAGTTGCCCTGTTTACTTTAAATTTTTTAACTTTAGACTCTGATGGTTATTCTGCTGGAGACAGACATTGGAACCCACACCAACAACATAAACCTTTGGTTTACTGGAAAGATGTTCTTTCAGGTACATGAAAGGGTCCAAATCTAGTATTAATTTGGGGGAGAAGATCTGTTTGTGTTTTTCCAAAACACGAATTTTCTCCAATATGGATACCATCTAGATTAATAAAACAGGTACAAAATCTAAAGGACAAAAATGAAGTTGTTAAACAATCAAGATTAATAAAAAAGACACAAAACCAAGAGGACCAAAATGAAGAAATGGAATGATTCCCTTATAAGAGTCCTTCAAAATATTTCACAACTTAAGTGCCATTCTTCCCGGCCGAGAAAAAGAGATCTCTCTCTAGTGTACACACAATTATATTTTTTCTCTTTTTAAATATATGTCTTTATGTCTGTACATTTGTCTAAATTTCATGTAATTGTGATGTCAAAAATATGTTTGTAAACTTGTGTGTCTGTCCAGTGTGACGTCTCAGATAACTAAGCGCTTATAAAAAATATATATCTATGGATCCAAATAACCTTAATTTATTTAAGTTTAAGAGTATTTAATTTAGGTTAATAATTTAATAAGTAAAGGTACCTTCAATATTAATTTATAAGTGTCCAAAAGATTTATTTTTAGCTAAAAATACGACCACTGCTGTGTAGCCTAATGTTTTGGTGTTTTGACAGACAGATGTTTATTTGTAATTGACTTAATTTGTTTTATACCTAATTAATATAAGTTATTTCAACAGATAATCTCATACAAGTTCACAGAGACTCGAGGGTCCCAGCTAACAAATTATTTTTCCAAAGTGCCTTTAACTTTTCTTTACTCTATCTTTAATACAATAAATACCCGCAGTCTTTCTTTGTTTTGTTCTAAATATGATATTTTGCCAGCTTATGCCTCCAGGAGCCAAAACACCAATGTGTGTAAACACAAATCAACTTTAATTTTCTAACTTAATAGTTCTGTTTTTTAGCTTGACAACTCACCTCTTGACTCAGTGCCATAATAACACTACTTTTCCTACAATGATAAAACCTTAAGTTTCTAGGTAGCGGGCCCTGAAGATTTGCTGGCGGTATTGTCTAGACATGAAAAACAGGGCTGCTACAACTACAAAGATCCAGTCGCTCCAAACATCCCTGCTTGTCAAACATAGGACAACTTCACCAAGACTACTTCACCAACAGCCTGGCCTCTCCTCTACATCCATGAAACCTCCTAGATCAATGTGTTGTGACAGACATTTTCGTTTTTCATTTATTTGTGACTTTGCAAGACAATGCCTTGCTGATATTTGCCTATAAGACTCAATGTGTTACTTGATGTAACTCAAGACGGCCGATTTGTTTAAAAAAAATTTAATATACTATACAATTTAGCTCATCTACAAAAGGCTTGTCGTCTTAACAACATCCCCTCTTTTAAAACAAAAAAGGGGGACATGCAGAAGCCCTGATTAAAGAGTTGGCCGAGACCGCGTTTGTTTACATCGGAAATACCTCGGGCATTACTGCCTTCCGGATCTTGCTCAGGAAACTTGGCCTAGAATCTCGTAGGACTTGACTGCGGCATCTAAGAGTACTTAGACCAAAGGAGAAGGCCGGCGGGCGCCATTTCTCCTGCAGACCATTCTCCTGCCAGACCTTGCGAGAGTGGGACCTTGCCTTGCCCAGGAAAATTAAAATAACCTTTTCTTTTCTATTTTGTCTCTGAGTTCTTTCTACAGCTCCGCTCTGCTTAGAACAACACCTTGCCCCCAGGCAGTGGCAACCATTCACTTATCAGAGAAAACATTCAGCCCTTGTTTTGGGGGATTGGCTTATTTCATATAGCATGATACTTTCCAACTCCATCCATTTACCTGCAAATGCCATAATTTTATTCTCTTTTAATGTTCAGTAACATTCCATTGTGTATGTATACCACAGTTTCTTTAGCCATTCATCTATTGAAGGGCCTCTAGGTCGGTTCCATAGTTCAGCTATTGTGAATTGTGCTGCAATAAACATTGAAGTGGTTGCCTCACTGTAGTATGCTGTTTTTAAGTCCTTTGGGTATACATCAAGGAGTGGAAGCTGGGTCAAATGGTGGTTCCATTCCAAGTTTTCTGAGGAATCTTCATGCTGCTTTTCAGATTGTTGTACCAATTTGCAGTTCTACCAGCAATGTGTAAGTGTGTACCTTTTCCCCCACATCCTTGCCAACACTTATTGTTGCTTGTATTCTTGATAACTACCATTCTGACTGGAGTGAGATGAAATCTTAGAGTAGGTTTGATTTGCATTTCTCTAATTGCTAGAGATGTTGAACATTTTTTCATATATTTATTGACCGATTGTATATCTTCTTCTGAGAAGTGTCTGTTCAGCTCCTTATTCCATTTGTGGATTGGGTTTTTTTTTTTTTTTTTTTCAGTACTGGGGATTGAACTCAGGGGCACTTGACCACTGGGCCACATCCCCAGACCTTTTTGTATTTTATTTAGAGACAGGGTCTCACTGAGTTGCTTAGCACCTCGCTATTGCTGAGGCTGGCTTTGAACTCACGATCCTCCTGCCTTAGCCTCCCAAGTGCTGGGATTACAGGCATGTGCCACCATGCTGGGTAGATTGTTTGTTTTTTTGGTATTAAGTTTTTTGAGTTCTTTATGTATCCTGGAGATTAGTGCCCTATCTTATGTGAATGTGGCAAAAATTTGCTCCCAAAATGTAGGCTCTCTCTTCACATCAGTGATTATTTCTTTCTTTCTTTCTTTCTTTTTTTTTTTTTTGGTACCAGGGATTGAACTCAGGGGCACTCGACCACTGGGCCACATCCCCAGCCCTTTTTTGTATTTTATTTAGAGACAGGGTCTCACTGAGTTGCTAAGTGCCTCGCCATTGCTGAGGCTGGCTTTGAACTCTTGATCCTCCTGCCTCAGCCTCCCAAAGTGCTGGGATTACAGGCGTGCACCACCACGCCCAGCTCAGTGATTATTTCTTTTGTTGAGAAAAAGCTTTTTAGTTTGAATCTATCCCATTTATTAATACTTGATTTTATTTCTTGTGCTTTAGGAGTATTATTGAGGAAGTTGAGGCCTAATCTGACATGATGGAGATTTGGGCCTACTTTTTTCTTCTATTAAGTGCAGTGTCTCTGGCCTAATTCCTAGGTCCTTGATCCACTTTGAGTTTTGTGCATGGTGAGAGATAGGGGTTTAGTCTCATTTTGCTGCATATGGCTTTCCAGTTTTCCTGGCACCACTTATTGAAGAGGCTGTTCTTTCTCCAATGTGTGTGGCATCTTTGTCTAGCATGAGTTTTATATGAGTTTATATTTATATGAGTTTGTCTCTGTGTCTTCTATACCATTGGTCTACATGTCTATTTTGGTGCCAATACCATGCCGTTTCTGTTACTATTGCTTTGTAGCATAGTTTAAGGTCTGGTATTGTGATGCCTCCTGCTTCACTTTTCTTGCTAAGGATTGCTTTGGCTATTCTGGGTCTCCAACTTTTTTCCCAAATTAACTGCATGATTGCCTTTTCTATTTCTATAAGGAATAACATTGGGATTTTAATTGGAATCACATTGAATCGGTATAGCACTTTTGGTAGTATGGCCGTTTTGACAATATTAATTCTGCCTATCCAAGAGCATGGGAGATCTTTCCATCTTCTAAGGTCTTCTTCAATTTCTTTCTTTAGTGTTCTGTAGTTTTCACTGTAGAGGGCTTTCACCTCTTTTGTCAAATTGATACCCAAGTTTTTTTTTGTGTGTGTGTGTGTGTGTGTTTTTTTTTTTAGGCTACTCTGAATGGGGTTGTTTTCCTAATTTCTCTTTCAGTGGATCCATCACTTATGTACACTTATGTATAGAAATGCATTTGATTTATGGGTATTGATTTTATATCTGCTACTTTGCTGAATTCATTTATTAGTTCTAGAAGTTTTCTGGTGGATTTTTTTGGATCCTCTAAGTATAGAATCATGTCATTGGCAAATAATGATAGTTTGAGTTCTTCTTTTCCTATTTGTATCCCTTTAATTTCTTTTTTTGAATATTTGTTTATTTAGTTATTTAGTTTTATACAATACTTTATTTATTTTTACTTGGTGCTGAGGATCGAACCGGCCGTGCATGTGCTAGTCGAGCACTTTACCACTGAGCCACAACCCCATCCCCTTTTAATTTCTTTCATGTGTCTAATTGCTCTGGCTAGAGTTTCAAGGATGATGTTGAATACAAGTGATGAAAGAGGGCATCCCTGTCTTATTCCAGGTTTTAGAGGGAATGCTTCCAATTTTTCTCCATTTAGAATGATGTTGGCCTTGGGTTTAGAATAGATAACTTTTACAATGTTGAGGTATATTCCTACTATTCCTAGTTTTTCTAGTGTTTTGAACATGAAAGAGTGCTGTATTTTGTCAAATGCTTTCTATATATCAATTAATATAATCATATGATTCTTATCTTTAAGTCTATTGATTACATTTATTGATTTCCATATGTTGAACCAACCTTGCATTCCTGGAATAAACCCCACTTGATCATGGTGCATTATTTAAAAAATATGTTTATGTATGTGATTTGCCAAATTTTTATTGAGAATTTTTCCATCTATGTTCATCAGTTATTGGTTTGAAATTTTCTTTCCTTTATGTGTCTCTGCTTGGTTTTGGTATCAAGATGATACCAGCCTCATAGAATGAGTTTGGAAGGATTCCCTTCTTTTCTATTTCATGGAATAATTTGAGGAGTATTGGTATTAATTCTTCTTCGTAGGTCTCATAGAACTCAGCTGAGATTCCTTCTGGTTCTGGGCTTTTCTTGGTTGGTAGGCTTTTGATGGCATCTTCTATTTCCTTGCTTGAAATTGATCTGTTTAAATTGTGTATGTCCTCCTGATTTAGTTTGGGTAGATGATATGCATCTAGAATTTGTCATTGGAGGTTTTCTATTTTACTGGAGTATAAGTTTTCAAAATAGTTTCTCATTGTCATCTCTATTTCAACAGTGTCTGTCATGATATTTCCTTTTTCATCACAAATTTTAGTAATTTGGGTTTTCTCTCTCCTTCTTTTCGTTAGGGTAGCTAAGGGTTTGTCAATTTTATTTATTTTTTTCAAAGAACCAGCTTTTTGTTTTGTTTTGTTTTGTTTTTTTAAATATTTATTTATTTACTTTAGTTGTACACAATGCAATGTATTTATGTTTACGTGGTGCTGAGGATCGAACCCAGGCCGCGCAAAGCGCTCTGCCACTGAGCCACAACCCCAGCCCCCAGCTTTTTGTTTTGTCAACTTTTTAATTATTTCTTTTGTTTCACTTTCACTGATTTCAGCCCTGATTTTAATTATTTTCTGTCTTCTACTACTTTTGATGTTGGTTTGTTCTTCTTTTTCTAGGGCTTTGAGATGTAATGTCAGGTCCTTTATTTATTGACTCTTTTTACTCTTTTAATGAATGAACTCAATGCAACGAACTTTCCTCTTAGCACTACCTTCATAGTGTCCCAGAGATTTTGATATGTTGTATTGGTGTTCTCATTTACCTCTAAGAATTTTTTTTTTCTCCTCCTTGATATCTTCTGTTATCCATGCTTCATTCAATATTATATTATTTGGTTTGCAGGTGTTGGAGTAGCTTCTATTTTTCATTTTATCATTTATAATTTCTTTCATTATGGTCAGATAGAATGCAGGATAATATCTCTATGTTTTGTATTTGCTAAGGCTTGCTTTGTGGCATAACATATGGTCTATTCTGGAGACGGATCCATGTGCTGCTGAGAAAAAAGTCTATCCACTTGTTGATGGATGGAGTAGTGCATATATGTCTGTTAAGTCTAAATTATTAATTGTTTTATTGAGTTCTATAGTTTCTCTGTTTAGTTTTGTTTGGAAGATCTATCCAGTGGTGAGAGAGGTGTGTTAAAGTCACTCAGTATTATTGTGTTGTGGTCTATTTGATTCTTTTTTTTCTTTTCTGGTACCATGGATTGAACTCAGGGGCACTCGACCCCTGGACCATATCCCCAGCCCTTTTTTGTATTTTATTTAGAGATAGGGTCTCACTGAGTTGCTAAGTGCCTCACCATTGCTGAGGCTAGTAGCTTTGAACTCATGATCTTCCTGCCTCAGCCTCCCAAGTGCTGGGATTACAGGCATGCGCCTCCGCGCCCAGCCTATTTGATTCTTGTAGTTGAGAAGGGTTTGTTTGATATACATATATGCCCCATTATTTGGGTCATAAATATTTACAATGTTATGTCTTGTTGATATATGATTCCCTTAAGCAGTATGAAATGTCCTTCTTTGTACCTTCTGACTGACTTTGGTTTGAAGTCCACTTTATCTGATATGAGGATGGAAATCCCTGCTTGTTTACATAGTCCATGTGAGTGACACGTTTTTCCCCATCCTTTCACCTTCAGTCTGTGGATGTCTTTTCCTGTGAGATGAGTCTCTCAAAGGCAGTATATTATTGGTTCTTTTATTTTTAATCCAATCTCTCAGTCTATGTCTTTTAACTGATATATTTAGGCCATTCACATTCTGGGTTGTTATTGAAATATGTTTTGTATTCCCTGTCATTTTTTTTGTTTGTTTGTTTTTAACTTGACTTGGTTTCTCCTTTGATAGACCTTTCCTTTAGTATTGTTCCTCCCTTTGCTGATTTTCATTGTTGTTTTTCATTTTCTACTCATGGAATATTTTGCCGAGAATGTTCTACAGTGCAGGCTTTCTCTCTGTAAATTCTTTTAACTTTTGTTTATCATGAAAGGATTTTATTTCATCATCAACTCTGAAGCTTAATTTTGCTGTATGTAAGATTCTTGGTTGGCATCCAGTTTATTTCAGAGCTTGGTATATGTTGTTCCAGGATCTCCTGGTTTTGAGTGTCTGGGTTGACAAATCTGTTGAGGTCTGACCTGGTCTCCCCCTATATGTGATCTTATTCCTCTCTCTTTCAGCCTTTAAAATTCTATCCTTATTCTGTGTGCTAGGCATTTTCATTGTAATGTTCCTTGGTGTGGCTCTGTTGTAATTTTGTACGTTTGGTTCCCTGTAAGCCTCTTGTATTTGATTTTCCAATTCATTCTTGTTTGGGAAGTTTTCTGATGTTATTTCTTTTTTTTTTTTTTTTAATTTATTTACTTATTCATCATGCACAAGTATAGTATCTTTTTACATACAACTGCTTGTATACAAAGTATATAAGTACCATTCAGATCTTCATTTCATTGAAGAGATTGTGCATTCCTTTGGTTTGAATCTGTGCCTTTCTCTATCCTGATAAATTTTAAATTTGGTCTTTCGATATTATCCCATAATTCTTGGATGTTCTGTTCATGGTTTCTTACCATCTTCACTGTGTGGTCAACTTTCTTTTGAAGATTATATATTTTGTCTTCATTGCCCGAGGTTTTGTCTTCCAAGTGATCTAGTCTGTTGGTGATGCTTTCTATTGAGTTTTTTATTTTGGTTTATTGTTTCCTTCATTTCAAGGATTTCTGTTTGGGTTTTTTTCAGAATTTATATCTCTTTGTTGACTTAATCTTTTGCTACCTGTATTTGTTCTCTTATCTCTTTGTTGGAGTGATCAATTATTGCCTGTATTTTCTCTCTTAGCTCTTTGTTGGAGTGATCAATTTATGCCTTTGGATCTTATGTCATTCTTTCATTCACAGATCATTTTAATTATATACATTCTGAACTCCTCTTATTTTTCATATACTGTACTGTCAATGGATTCTATTATTGTGTATCTTGATTTGTTTGGGGCACTTTCTTCCCTTGTTTTTTCATGTTGTTTATGTGTCTTCCTCTCTTGAAGTGTGGAGATGAGATGTTGTAGTTTCTACCCTATAATCTTGTAGTGTCCCTGCAGGTTACCTATACCTCACCTCTAAGGGGGAGATCAATGTTTACAGCACCCAATGCAACCAAAAATCAATTATCTCCTATTTGGACATTTACAGTTTTGTCGCTATAAACAGAAATTACGAATTTGGTTATCACCTACCATATAGCCAGTAGGTTTGCCTAAGGGTTTACAGTTGTTTCTAATGGTGGACAGAGAGAAAACAGGGGTAGGGGCTAGGATGTGATGTTTATAAGGTAGGATGTGAGAATTTAGGTGTATTAGATTATGGGATGAGTGAAAGGGGACTCAAAAGAAGTTGGCTGCTAGCAGGAGAAAAAAGAGAAAGAGGTGACCCCGTGCAGCACTCTCCTTTGCCTCTGCAACAGGATGGTGACTGTTAGCACACCTATTAGTGATACCTCTGGTGCAACTGGGCCCACAGGGACCTTGGTAATAGTCTTCTAGGTCCTGATTGTTGTCCCTAGATGGAATCAGCTATGTCCCTAGTTGATGGCGGCAGTAGCGTCAAGCCTGTAGGTAACTTGATGTTGGGCTTTGAGGCCCCAGTCAGTGTCCCAAGATGGAAGCTACCCCAACTAAATATGGCGAAGGTAACCCAAGATGGTGGTGGAGGTGGCCTAAGATGGAGGCAACTGCTTTCAGAGATGGGGCTAAAAGGATGGTCTGTGCAATGGCATTGGTTGGCCTGTTCAGTGATGCTGCACTGTGGCATGCAGTGCCGCAGTGGGCAGCTGCCTCTTGGCCCTGTTATCCCATGGTGGATATTACCATGTGGGGAGAGATATGGTGCTGGGTGCAATGTCCCAAAATGAAGGCAGTTTGGGTGGAGCCACACATTGGTTGATAGGGAATTGTAGTGTGCAGTGGACCTCTCCACACGAGCGCAGTGGTGGCCCTCTCCAGTCTCTGGTGAGGCAGGCAAGCGGTGAGGCAGGCAGACCCTCTCAGGTCTACAGTGATGTTCTTGTTTTTTCACTGCTTTTCTTTTTTCATTTTTATTGCTTGTCCTTCTTAGATATACATGACAGTAGAGTTATTCTGATATATTATACATATATGGAGAACTTATTCTAATTAGGATTCCACTCTTGTGGTTGTATATAATATGGAGTTATCCTGATTATGTATTCATATATGAATACAGGAAAGGTATGTCCAATTCATTATACTGTCATTGCTATTCCTATCCCTTTCCCTTCTCTTTATCCCCTTTGTCTAATCCAATGAAATTCTAGTCTTAGCTCCTCCCTTATTGTGTGTTAACATCCACATAATAGGGAGAACATTCAGCCTTTGGTTTTTTGGGACTGGCTTATTTCACTTAGCCTGATAGTCTCTAGTTCTATCCATTTACTGGCAAATGCCATAATTTCATTCTTCTTTATGGCTGAGTAATATTCCATTGTGTATATATACTACATTTTCTTTATTCATCCATTGAAGGGCACCTAGGCTGGTTCCATAGCTTAGCTATTGTGAATTGTGCTGCTATAAACATTGATGTGGCTTGTGCTGGGGTAAGCTTTGAGTGCAAAGGAGGAGAGTTTGGAGCAGCACTTCAAGGACACAGTGAAGAATCCATCCATTGTTGGAGTCTTGTGCACAGATTTACAAGGACTTAATCTGGGCTGTCATGGGACCCTGTCAGATGAACATGCTGGGGTGATATCTGTTCTAGCCCAGCAAGCAGCTAAACTGGCCTCTGATCCTACTGATATTCCTGTGTTGTGCCTAGAATCAGATAATGGAACATTATGATTCAAAAACAGGATGGCATCACAATGGCAGTGCATAAAATGGCCTCTTGGTGTCTCTCATCAGTTCTCCAGTAGCCAGTCATATTACCTATGTTAATTATCTTATGAAACTATTACCTATGTTAATTACCTAAGTTAATTATCTTATGAAACTATTTATGTTGCAGTGATTAAGCCATTAATTTAATGTGTATTGGGTAATTTTCTATTTATTTTAGAGTGAGTTGCTTTTTAACCAACCTCTTAGGATATTAATAAGAAAGGATAATGTGTTGAAGCAGCATGTCCAGGTCACTTTGTATATAAAATTTCGTTAGGTTAAATAAGTCTGCTTGGAGGAAAAAAACAAGCCAAAACAAAACATTCATGGGGCTGCGTCACTGTAGTATGCTGATTTTAAATCCTTTGGGTATAAACTGAGGAGTGGTATGACTGCATCAAATGGTGGTTCCATTCCAAGTTTTCTGAGGAATCTCCATACTGCTTTCCAGATTGGTTGCACCAATTTGCAGTTCCAACATTCAGTATGATTTCACTCTGTTTTAATTTGATTTAATTAACCACATAAGCTAGGAATCCTCCCCTCCCCTGTCCCTGTTGGTACTGCAATTAGACCCAGGGATGGTTTGCTCCTGAATCACATCCTAGCCCTTTTTATTTTACTATTTAAAATTTTGAGACAGGTCCACACTAAGTTGCTGAGGCCGGCCTCAAGCTTGTGATCCTCCTGGTTCAGCTTCCTGAGTCACTGGGATCACAGGCATGTGCCACCACACCACACTTGTATGGTAGTGTACTTAAAGGCTATTATAGCATGAAGATAATTTTCCACATAACAAATGTGAATGTAATGGCTGGCATTCAAACACCCATCTGGGACCCATGAAGTCCATCCTCACTGAAGATGAAGGAGCAGTTACACAGATAAAGAAACATAAGGATGGGCTGTGACAGTCCTGAATTGCCTAGCTTTGGCTATCTCTTATATTGAGAAATACATTGATTTTGAGAGAAAGGAACATCTATCTTTTAAAAGCCAATATTATTGTTAATTTTCTGTCACAGCTGAACTTAACTCTACTTGATGCACTAAAATTTCATGTTATCACCACTATTTTAAATAACTGGTTTTCAAAATGTGGTCTAAGCCCCACAAAATTATCTGATGTACTTGTCAAAAATATAATTTCTTAGATGCTACTCTGAAGTCTGTAGTGCAGTCAAGGGATTTTTACTGGTGATATGTCTTCTTGGGTATTCTTATGCCACCAATATTTGTGAACCACTGATCCACAAAGAATATTCATGCTGTTTACATTATGAATTTTAATTCCCAGAGTTATGAAGGCCTGACATGGTGATGCATCCCTAATCACAGCTACTTGGGACCTGATGCAGGAGGATCCTAATGGCTGGGCTGTACCTCAGTAGTAAAGAGCACTTGGGTTCAATCCCCAGTACGCCCCCCACCCAAAAAAAAAAAAAAAAAAAAAGAATGACAAGGAATAAACAGAGATACAGTTCTAGGTCCTCAAAGAAACTAGAGGGCTAATATAAAATACTATAATAACTAATTATTTTGTTCATGAACCTCCATATCTCTGGATGTAAATTTGCATTTCAGACCATCAGTAGATTATAGGCCCTATGTTACTGCGTCCTGGTCCCACTGGGATATTTCTTGATTATATATAATAACAATATTATAGGTCAGTCCTAATTGACTTTAACAAGAACAAGACCATTTATTTTCATGTAGTGGGAAAGGGTATTTGTCTGAATCCAGCATCAAAAATCTTTTCAGAGGTAGACTGGGGATATAGCTCAGTTGGTAGAGTGCTTGCCTTGCATATACAAGTCCCTGAGTTTGATCCCCAGAACTGCCAAAAATAAAAAATTTCTTCATAGGTAGGCAGAGTACAGGAGGAAGCTCTAGATTTGTCCTTACTGCCTCACTAACACTATACTTGGATTACTGATGTAACTGGATATGTGTATTGTTGACAAACAAGATTTTTGTGAACTAAAAATACCCAAAGGTTAGGCAACATTTTAACAAGAGCAGTAGAAAAAAAATGATAATACACTGCTAAAATGATAGGTTAAATTCCTAATAAACACTATGGAAGATAGAGTTAAAGCAAACAAACAGGAGAAGGCAACATGACAGCAGAAACTAAAAGGAAGGATCTTAAAATTTTAAATTATCAGAGATAGAGTGGAACTGCCCTGTTAGATTTCCAAGTGGAGAAATTATTGCAGACATTTTACAAAATGTAGTGATGCCAGATACTGATTCAATTTATTGTGTTTGTTTGTGTATTTCCACAAAACCTATCAGAGCATTCACATTAAGCACTTTTAAGACAGAGTCTGTGACCAAACACAGCTCAACAAAAGAATTTGTGATGTGTGACCATCTTGCACTCATGGCTTCCCTTGCAGTGGGCTGTAATCCACCAAGTTAGCATACTGTGTTACCTGGCGGCCCAAACAAATGCCTCCTTCAACTCCATCTATAAGTGATGATTAAAGTGAAATATAAATATAAAATAATTTATATAAAAGTTATACTAACATTTACTAGGAAATCACTTTTAAAATTGTACCAAACATTAGGCCCATAGAACTTCATTTCCTTAAAAACTAAGCCTAGTCCCTCTTTATGAAACTCTTTAGATATCCCTTCTCCATTTTTCTTCTTAAAGCCTTTTTTCCTTAAGCAATCTAGCAATACACTTCTAAGTGTATCTAATAATAGACATTCATTTTTTATAATACAGTTACATATATTTGATACAAGTACATTTGAAGAAATTAAATGAGGGTTGGAGTTGTGGCTCAATGGTAGAACACTTGCCTAGCAGGTGTGAGGCACTGGGTCCTCAGCAACACACAAAAATAAATAAATAAAACAAAGGTATTATGTCCATCTATAATTAATAATAAATAATAATAATTAAAAAGGTAAATTAAATGAATACCCAATACATAAAACTTTCTTTATGTTTGATACAGCTGAACTGTGGTAAAATATCAAACATAATCTCTTTATTTCAAGCTCAAAGCCTAGTGGTAGTCCCAGCTTTAATTGTTCATACCAGCTAACAATTTTCTTTATCTCCTTTTACTTTCCTTTTCTCTAGATAAATTATTTAGGAAATAATGACAAAGAGTTGTTTTGTTAATTCTTTTTTTTTTTTTTTTTTTTTTTTTGGTACCAGGGATTGACCTCAGGGGCACTCCATCACTAGGCCACATCCCCAGCCATTTTTTGTATTTTATTTAGAGACAGGGTCTCACTGAGTTGCTAAGTGCCTTGCCATTGTTGAGGCTGGCTTTGAACTCAGGATCCTCCTGCCTCAGCCTCCCACGTGCCGTGATTATAGGCATGTACCACCGAGCCTGGCTTGTTTTGTTAATTCTTTAACTATAGTTGTCCCCCAGTATTCTGGAGGACTAGTTATAGGACCCACTATGGACACCAAAACCTTTGGATACTCAAATCACTCAAATTCTTTATGGAAAATGATACAGTATTCGCATACAATTGTCTCTGGATTACTGATAATTCATAACATAATAAACACTATGCAAATAGTTGTTATACTGCATTGTTTAGGGAATAATGACAGGGAAGAAAAGTCTGAACACATTCCCCTAAGCATTTTCTATCTGCAATTGGTTGAATTTGCTGATGTGGAAACTGCAGATACAGAAGAATGACTGCATTTGGTTAGGTACCAGAAAAATAAAACATAATTAAGTGTTCTTGAAAAAGTATATTTTCTTACAAGAAAACAAAAGATATGTTAAATTTTTCCTTTTTCATATCAAGACACTTAAAGAAGATTTACAGAAATAAGGAAAAAAGTAAATGTTTTCATTTACCAAAGGGAATAAAAAGTAGTGATGTTAGTCGAACCTCCAAAAAATGAGGTTATAATCACTGCCCATATTATTTTCCATTTACTTTCCTACTAGAATATTTGAAAAAAGAGTTTCACCAGGTTTCCAATGTGGCTTGCTTCAAAGACTTCTAAACTTTCTTTTTCAATTCTGTTTTAAATTCAATTGACATAGCAGTTTGCTTTGAGTCCCTCTTTGAAATTAGTTGAATCTTCTCAGTGTTTATTTTATTTAACACATCTACACATGTGCACGTGCATGCATACACACATACACACACACACACACACACACACAACTATAGGAACTTACAAGTTCTGGAAAGTAAAATCAGAATATGCTGCAACAAGGAAAATGCATACTTGCATTAAGTTTCTTTTAGAATAAAATAAAAACATTTAGTTATAAATTTTAAAACTTTTAGCAGGGCATGGTGGTGCACGCCTGTAATCCCAGCACTTTGGGAGGCTGAGGCAGGAGGATCGCGAGTTCAAAGCCAGCCTCAGCAATGGCGAGGCACTTAGCAACTCAGTGAGACCCTGTCTCTAAAAAAAATACAAAAAAGGGCCGGGGATGTGGCTCAGTGGTCAAGTGCCCCTGAGTTCAATCTCTAGTACCAAACAAACAACAACAACAACAACAACAACAAACAACAACAACAACAAAAACACACAAAAAACCCCCAGCTACTGTATTTAACTATATATACTGTATTTAACAATATTTATTTACCAGGGATTGAACTCAGGGGCACTCGACCACTGGGCCACATCCCCAGCCCTTTTTTGTATTTTATTTAGAGACAGGGTCCCACTGAGTTGCTAAGTGCCTCGCCATTGCTGAGGCTGGCTTTTGAACTCGTGATCCTCCTGCCTCAGCCTCCCAAAGAGCTAGGATTACAGGCGTGCGCCACCGCACCCGGCTAATCTTAACCATTTTTAAGTATTTAGTTCAATGGTGTTAAATATAAATCTCTAGAATTTTTTCATTCTATAAAACAAACTGTATACACATTGAACAACAGCTCTTATTTCTTCCTCCCCCAGTCTCTGGCAACTACTATCTACTCTTTTTTTTTTTTTTTCATGATTTTGATTAATTTAAACCATGTAAGTAAAATCATATAGTATTTATCTTTTTGTGAGTAGTTTATTTCCCTTAGCACTTTATATTGTAGCATGTGGCAGGATTCTTCTTTTTTCAAGGCAAAATTATATTGCATTGTATGTATAAAGCACATTTTCTTTAATATTCATCATTCAATGGACATTTGGGTTGCTTTCACCTTTGGCTATTGCGAATAATACTGCAATGAACATAAGGGTATAGATTTCTTCAAGGTCCTCCTTTCAAGTTTGTTGGATATTGTATTAGTCAATTTCCCATTATGGTGACAAAAATATCTGACATGAACAACTTAGAGGAGGAAATATTTATTTTGGCTAATGATTTCAGAGGTTTAGTACATGATAGGCCAGGTCTATTGCTCCAGGCCTAAAGTGAGGCAGAATATCATAGCAGAGGAAATCTGTTCATCTCATGGTGGCCAGGAAGTTAAGAGAGAGATTGATTCAAGGCACTGGGGACAAAATATAAACCCCAAAGGCACACCCCCAGTGATCCACCACTTCTGGCCATCTCCACTTGCCTACAGTTATCACCCTGTTCTTTCAAATTATTAATCCATCAAATGGATTAATCCATTGATTAGGTTACATTCAATAATCCAATCTCTTAATCTCTGAACAATATAGAATTGACCAACATGAGCTTTTCAGAGATATCTCATAATAGCCAAACCAAAACAGATATATACAGAGAACAGGATTGCTGTATCATACAGTAGTCCTATTTTAATTTTTAAAAGAAATTTTCATATGATTCCCACAGTGTCTGTACCATTTTACATTTCTACCAACAGTTTCTAAAGGTTCAAATTTCTTCAAATCTTGGCCAACACTTGTTATTTTGGGATAGTGGCCATCCTAAATAGCATGAAGTGATATTTCATTATGGTTTTGATATGTGTTCCCCAATGATTGGTGATGTTGAACATTTTTTCATATGCTTTTTGGCTACTTGTCATTTTATTTAAAAAATCAGTGAAATGTGTGTAATTCATGGATGTACCCTGACTTTCTTTGTCCTCTATGTTATCGTTAACTCACTTTACAAGAACTTAAAGAATTCCCAATTTCATTCTCTGTATTTGCACTTGGGCTGCTGTTTGCTATAGAAAAATCATTTATTCAAGCAGACTATACTACTTCCAATGAGTGGCTTCCTGCCTTAACTGTGCCTTTAATGTAGTTCAACAACCCTACCATGTTTTTCTAGATAGTTTCTGTGATAGACAGCTTTCTATTGCTATGACAAAACCCAGAAAAAAATCAATTTAAAACGAGGAAAGATTTATTTTGGTCCGTGGTTTCAGGTTTCAGTCCATGATTGCTTGGCTCTATTGCTTTGGACCTGTGGTGAAGCAGAACATCATTGCAGGAGCATGTGATAGTGCAAAACTTCTCACCTCATGGCAGCTGAGAAGCAAAGAGAGAGAAAAGAGGGTTGAGAGTCCCAATATTCCCTTCAAGGGCAGGCTGCCAGTGACCTAACATCCTTCTACCAGGGCCCATGTCTTAAAGGTTTCACCAGTTCCTAATGGTGCTATTAGGTGGGCACCAACTTTTCAACACCCTTGGGAGACACTTAAAATTTAAACCATACAGCTTCCTCACCCTTGCTACCATACTTCCAATACATAATCATTAATGCTTTCTCAATAATAGAATATTTGGAGGGAGGTTATAGCATAATCATACTAAAAATATACAGTTGTAAGAAACATCCTGATTTTAGTAATATTAACTTTTATCAAAAGTACCTCTGTAGTGGTGAATGCCTGTAGTCCCAGCTACTTGAGAGGCTGAGGCAGGAGGATGACTTCAGCCTAGCAGTTTGAGGCCAGCTTGGGCAACATAGCATGACCCTGTTTCAAAAACTAAGAATAAAATAAAAATTATCCTAAAGAAATACATTCTAAACCTTCTCTCATCTCTTCAAACTTCATACTCCATCACCTCCTTTCCCTCTTATGCCAAATTAGCATCTGCTTAATATATAAAAGATAAAATAAGCAATAGGAGCACTGCAAATTTCCTATCACCTATCTTTGAACCTAATAAATGTCCTCCTTTTTTCCTGTGTAACTAATGAAGAGGCAGGGCCAGGACTAGGGCACAAATTTATGAAGGCGTTCATTTACTTAGCTGCTCCTGGACACTTGCATGACCCTGAGAGTGAGTTTATACCTAAATTTTGGACCTTAGGTATCTTGCTTGCCTAACCCTAGTTCTGGCCCTGGGAGGAGGTGTCCCTTCTTTTAACCAAAACTACTTCTTACTCTTGTTTCCAATTTTTCCCATCATCTACTTTCTTTAAAACTGTGATCTCACTATTTTCTCTCTCCTGAATTTTCAATATCATGCTATAAAACTGGATCCTTCTCTTCAGTATCCTCCCATCTTTTTTTTTTTTTTTAATATTTATTTGTTTGCTTTAGTTGTACACAATGCGTTTATTTTTATGTGGTGCTGAGAATTGAACCCGGGCCGCGCTCGTGCTAAGCAAGCGCTCTACCCGCTGAGCCACAATCCCAGCCCCATCCTCCCATCTTTAAAAAGACAAAAGAAGCTTACTTTTGGCTAAACCTACCTTCAGCTATCATTCTTTAACATTCCCCTCCCTCTTTTAACCAAACTGTTTAGAAGTATTGATACAAAAAATTCTAAAGTTTTGATACACTTGCTGTCCACTTCTTAACTCTATCATACCCCACCCCCTACCTTTCACTAAAATTGGTATTTCTTACATGAGTGTTTCCCAAAGTATGTGATTAAGGAACAGGTGGACTTCTCCTGAGGTCCAACTATTTCTTAACAAAACCAAGATTTTATTTTCCTCTCTTATTCTCATTTTCTCACAAATAGAAAAATTCTCCAGGGGCTACATGATATGTCACAAGACTGTGGAAGCAGATGTGAGAACCCAGCTATTTGTTAAATAAAGAGATTTGCCAAAATGTAAAACATTCGGCATTTATTTAATTAATTTTTTGTTTTTGAAAAAATATAGTTCTTTTTCCTATGTTTTCATATCCACTTTACACAATGTTACATTTGATTCAGTAATTTAAATAATTTTTCCATCTATATTTTGCAATTTGTAAACTTTTTTCAATGTATTTAGCAGGTTTTGGTATTAAAGTTATTCTGGTCTGTTGAATTGGAAAGTACACTTCTGATTTCTCAACAAATTTATATAATATTAGTGTTATTTCCTCTTTAACTGTGCAATGGAATTAATCAGTGATACTATCTTTGTTTGGAGTTTTCTTAAGGACCTACCTATACAGACTTTCCATTTCTAAAATTTGCTTTATCTGACTATTAGTGCTGCTGAGCATTTCTCCTCTGTGAATTACCTGTATATGGTCTTTTGTCAAATTTTCTATTGGAGTTTGTCATTTTCTTATTGATTGCTAACAGTTTCTTGTGTATTCTACCTACTAATCCGTTACTATTTTTAATCATTTATAAATTTCTTATTTATCAGTTCTGCCTCTGTTAACTTTTTGTGTAGTATCTTTTGTTGGTAAAGTTTTGATATAAAAAGTTCAACATTTCTCCTAATAATGAATACTTTTTGGTTTTAAGAATTCCCCTCATCTTCACTGTCATAAATTCTTCAACATTTTCTTTAATTATCTTGACAGTTTTGTTTTATACATTTAAGTATTGAACTCTTGTGATTTTATTTTTTATGGTATAAGGTAATGATTCAAGTATTTTTCTCTTTGTGATGAATAATTTTCATGAAAGTATTTTCTTTTAAATGATTTCCCTCTATCAACTGAATCCTGATGCAATACCTACTCTTTATTAAATTCTCTTTTATGGGAACATTCTCTATTTCTGGATCCTTTATTTTGAGGTATAGCTATATCAGTCTATTCCTGTGCCAGTATAATACAGCTTTTATTAATGTAACTGCATATATTTTACTAAGAAGGCAGTCCCTTTCCTTTACTATTTCTAAAATTAACTAAGTTCTTCCTAAATATTGTTTTGTTATATTTATTTTACAACTATATTCAAATTTCTTAAACTATTTTGAAGATTTTAAAAAATACATTTCATCATGAAAATCGCAGTTACCAAAGTAGGAAGAATTGCTAAGAACTATATAATGAAATCCCATTACCAAACTTCAAAAATTAACATGTGGACATACTGTATCATATATTTATATTGCCCCCTCCTTTACTAGACTTTTTTTCCTTTTTTTTTTTTTTTTTTTTTTTTTTTGGTACTAGGTAGGAATTGAACCCAGGGGCACTGAGTTACATACCCAGCACATTTTTTAAATTTTGAGGCAGGATCTTGCTAAGTTGCTTAGGGTCTTACTAAATTGCTTAGACTGGCTTTGAACTTGCAATCCTCCTGCTTAGTCTCCCAAGTCAGTAGGATTACAGGAGTGTGCCATAGCGCCGAGTTCTACTACCTTGTCTTAACTGAAAGAAACAAGCATGATATAATTTCTTTATATGAACAAATATTGTCACTATTTATTTATTTTTTTGTACAAGGAAGTTAACTTAAGAGGTGCTTAACCACTGAGTCACATTTCCATCCCTTTTTTTTTTTTTTTTTTTTTTTTAAATTTTGAGACAATGTCCCCTTGAGTTGCTTAGGGCCTCAGTAAATTACTGAGGCTGGCCTTGAACTTGCGATCCTTCTACTTCAGCTTCCTTCGCTGCTGGGATTATAGGTGTGCACCACTGTGCCCAGCTGTTAAATTCTGTTATGCCACTTAAAAAATGTATTGAAGAGTTGGTTTGTTTAAAATAGGATCCAAATGAGGCCCACATATTTCCTCTGATTTATCATGTCCATAATTTTTTAAAATCTATAATTCCTGCTTTCCTTTTATCTGCTTTGTCACTTGTTTGAAAAAGTTGGTTTGTCATGTAGAATTTTCCATATTATAGATTTTGTTATGTATAAACATGTTCTTTTATCTTTTGTATTTCCTTTGACTTTGTTTAATCTAGAAATTTTATTAGATTGAGGTTCAATATTTTTGGCAAGAATGTTTCAGAGATGATGCCATATACTTCATACATTATCACACTTGATTCAAAAAATGTCTGTCTTATTGTGTTGGTAAATATTATTCACCTAATTCATTAAGTTTCTCAACAATCTTTTAGATTATGACAGTTTTCAACCTGAAGTTCATGACCCCTAGAGATCTCTGACATTCTTCCAGAGAATTCTCATGGCCCAAATTATTTTAAAATAATTTAATACACATCATTTGTCTTTTCTCTTTATTCTCTCAGAAATGTTTAGCAGAGTTTTCAATAGGTTACATGAAATTCTCATGTTTTAAATTTTTCTCGTTTTAATTTCTAATTTGGTTAACATTGAGAAATAGGGGCTGGGGATGTGGCTCAGCGGTAGAGCGCTCGCCTAGCACATGTGTGGCCTGAGTTCAATCCTCAGTACCACGTACAAATAAACACATTGTGTACAACTAAAGCAAATAAATATTTTTTTTTAAAAATTGAGAAATATAACCTTAACCACAATAAAAAACAAACAAAAAACCTCTTTGTGATTCTCAATGATTTTTAAAAGTATAAAAATTCCTTAAGACAAAAAGTTGGAGAACTGCTGAGCTAGCTAATTAACTTAGTAGTCATCAATGACTAGTCTTTGAAGTGAGGGGTTATAAGATATTAAAATGTGAATCTGATGTTACTCCTCTGCTTTAAATAACAATTTTGTATATTATTATAGTTATTTGTAAAATAACTTTGTATTATTCTTAGATTAGAGTACACGGTATCTTACTATAGATCAGTGATTCTAGCTGCTTTTGCCCTGGAGGGATTTTCCTTTTCTGGACCTAGTGCAAAATGCTGTTATTCCACAACTTACCCAAAGATTTACGGCAGGAGAGCAGAGAAACAGTTTTATAGCTGCTTTTTGCTAGAGTAACAAAATTGGGTGCTTGATAAGCTAAGATACCAGTAAGAAGAGAGGAATAAAAAATGGAGGTTGCCGGGCGTGGTGGCGCACGCCTGTAATCCCAGCACTTTGGGAGGCTGAGGCAGGAGGATCGCGAGTTCAAAGCCAGCCTCAGCAATGGCGAGGCACTTAGCAACTCAGTGAGACCCTGTCTCTAAATAAAATACAAAAAAGGGCTGGGGATGTGGCCCAGTGGTCGAGTGCCCCTGAGTTCAATCCCTGGTACAAAAAAAAAAAAAAAAAATGGAGGTTGTCATGCAAAAAGCTTTCCCTTAATGACATCCTAAAGACATGCTAAATTCTTAAACTGAGCAATTCTTAAACTGTGCAGGGCAAGAAGCAAACAAAGTAGAATGCTTCTGAAAATGAGTATGAGATGTTTTTCAGTCTATGATACTGAAGAGATAAGGATTAGAATTTAGGACTTTACAGGAGCCAAGTTAACATAATTGTTTGTAAGCTACCTGGTACCGAAAACCGGGAGGAAATCTCTCGGAGGCAGAGTAAAGCTTTTACTGCTTTTACTTCTACTTTCTTAGAGAGAGCTTAGAGAGGGAAAGAAAGATTTTCTTAGCTTAGAGAGAAAGAAAGATAGAGCTTAGCTTCTTGTCTTCTTGTCTTCTTGTACCGAAAACCGGGAGGAAAGAGTCTTCTTAGCTTAGAGTAGAGCTTAGAGAGAAAGAAAGATAGAGCTTAGCTTAGAGAAAGATTAGAGCTTCTTTCTTCTCTCTTCTTTCTTCCTTCTTCTTTCTTCTGTCTTCTGTCTTCCTCAGGAGCCTCGGCCTAACTCTGACCAGTCATTACTTCTTCTATCTGGTTTCTCTTCTGTAACCGCTCTGCCTACGTTCTGGCCGCTCTGATTCTTCTGACCGACCGAGTGACTGCCCGACTGACTGAACTCTCCGTTCTCCTAACTCGGACCGCTTTCACCCGGTTATATACCTTCAGCTTTGCGGGTGCCTACAGGTGCGTCACATATATATCAGGTGGAACTTATGGCTTCCAGCTAGCTGCAACAGCCCTTCCTAATTAGGGCTCCTTCAATTGTTAATATACAATGTATGTTAACCAAGTTAATCAAGTTAACATACAATGAAAGCCCTGGAGAAATACATAGTAGGTTCAGGGGGAAAACTAAGTTAGACAGAGAACCTTACCAAAATGACATCTGTGGGCTGGGGTTGTGGCTCAGTGGTAGAGCGTTTGCCTAGCACGTGCGTTGCCCGTGTTCGATCCTCAGCACCACGTAAACATAAATGCATTGCATTGTGTACAACTAAAGCAAATAAATAAATATTTTTAAAAAATGCCATCCGTTTTCCATAACATTCTGTGATAGACTTTTACTCTCATTTAATTTTGATGATACAGTACTCTGGAGCCAGACTTACTTTCTTACTTTAGCTCTACTGTGAAGTAACTATATGGCCTTGGGCAAGAGGTAAAATAAGGAGAGTAGTAGTTTCTCCTTCATAGAAGTTGTTGTGAAGATTAAATGAAATAGTTCTCTTAAAGTGTTTAGCAAAAGGTAAAAACTAAATAAAAGCAAATAAAATTCAATTAACTGTTCTTTTCTTCTCCCTACTAGTTCATAAATATTGGCATTCCTCAAGGTGTACCCTGACTTCTGTTTTTATTATGCTCTATGCCCTCAGAGGATAAACTTATTTTCAAAGACCATTTATGACAAAAGCTACAAAGTTTGTATCTCCAAATGAGATCTTTTTCATTTACTGTATCTTTCATGAAGGAAAATTTAAACTAGAGATGAATGAAGTACAACAAGATATCTTTATTGTAGTTAATATTATATCTTAGACATTTATTTCTTTATTTATTTTTGTGGTACTGAGATTGAAGCCAAGGCCTTGTGCACTCTACAATGAGCCATACACCCAGCCTCAACATGTTAGATTAAAAAAAAAAAACAAAAAAGACTGCAATTAGATGGCATATTAGGTGTTCATTTTACAATGAAATACCTGAGGCAAACTAATCTTTATTAAGAAAAGACTTTACTTCAGATCATAGTCTGGGGTTCAAGGCATGGCACTGGTATCAGCTCAGTTCTGGTGATGGTCACCTTACTGGCAGAGTTCCAAAGTGCACATGGCAAGAAACAGGAATATAAATATCTGTGTATATGCTTTTTGTCCCTCTTCACATGAAGTCATCAGAATTCAACCATGGGTACTCCACCTGATGACTTTAAATCTAATCACTGCCTAAAGACTTTACCTCTAAATACAATAGTCAGATTAAGTTTTTACCTTCTTTTTTTTTTTTTGTGGTACCGGGGATTGAACTCAGGGGCACTCGACCACTGGGTCACATCCCCAGCCCTTTTTTGTATTTTTTATTTAGAGACAGGGTCTCACTGAGTTGCTAAGTGCCTCGCCATTGCTGAGGCTGGCTTTGAACTCGCGATCCTCCTGCCTCAGCCTCCCAAGTGCTGGGATTACAGGCGTGCGCCACCACGCCCGGCTAGTTTTTACCTTCTTAATACTGTTATCATATGACTGGGGATTAAACTCTTGCTGATTTCGGGGTGGAAGGATGACAAATAGCATTCAAATTATAGCAGGTAGGGAGTGACAGTGAAAATCTTTTATAACATCCAGAAGATTCCTTGTTATTCATAGCAAATACTAACAACTTTAAGATAAATCATATACTTTTATTTTACAAAAAGACAAGAATTTTTAGTTTGGCTGAACTTTTCCATAGTAAATGGCCATTACAAGGTTGCTTCTTGGTTATATTTTTAAAAAGAAACATATTAATCTGTCCTTAGAGTAAGATGTGATTTTTAAAATATATTAAGAATGTAACAGTATTTTGAAAGAAATGTGCTAAGGAAAGAGCATGTTAAAAATGAATGTATAGCCATTATTTCAGTTTTGTATATTTTATTTCTAAAACAATGGCTGTAATCTTTAAAATGTTCCTTTTTGTAAATAAAAACATGCAAATAAAATTACTTAGCCTATTTAAAAGTCTTCTAAAGAAATTTAATGGGTCCAATGTATCAGTTAAAAATATAAAAATGCAATGATTTCTAATTAATTTGCATTAACATCTTATTGATACTTATTAATACATATTATTTATAATGTGTTATCCAAATTTGGCAGATGATATTGAAAATTAATATTATAAATTACTAAATATAGCCAATAATGTGCAGCTTCTATTTGGATCTGCACATCTTTGTGAAGCCTGCTCTGTAGTTACAACCACAAACCAAATTACTCTAAACTTCAAATTGTAATATCACATGTGTTAAAAACCAGCATATACAATCAAATATATACACATGTATGTATTTTAAATGCTTTTGAACTAATAAATACCACTTTAGAAACTATTTGAAAATATATTATATTGTATTTATCTAGGCCTTTAAGAATATACTTTCTCCAGGGTGCTTGCCTTGAACCACAAAAACAAAACAAAAACAAAAAAACAAAAAGAATAAATTAATAAATTGTTAATAAACTGCCTGAGGTCAGCCCCTGTAACTTCTTTATAGCTTTGTTTTGCCAAAAAGATTTAGGTCATTCAGTAGCAAGTTCCTTATTTGGTCCCTTGTTCCTTTTTTCAATAGCTTTTTTTCTTTATAGCTACATGCTTAATTGAGAAAGTTGCCAGGCAGGTAGCTCATGCCTATAATCTCAGTGATTTGGGAGGGTGAGGCAGGAGGATTGCAAATTCAAGGCCAGTCTCAGCAACTTAGACTCTCTCAAAATAAAAAGATCTGGAGATGTAGTTCTGTGGTTAAAAAACAAACAAAAAGCAAACCTCTGGGTTCAATTCCCAGTACCAAAAAAAAAAAAAAAAAAAAAAAGGTCTTGGCCTATAAAACGATAATTTTTTTGTTGCAAAGAACAGAGAGGTATCCTACTTTCTTCAAGCAAAGTGATTTCTTTTAGGATATCCATGGCTGAAATAACTGGAAATCCTACTGATTTTGCTCTAAGAGCAAGATTTCTACTGCTTGCTCCTGGGCCACATGTTCTCCTTTAATTGTCTCTCTGCTTACCTACTACATCTACTTTATTCTAGTCCCAATTTGTTTGAATGCAGGAGCCCTGTTTGGGGAGATAGCTAAGATTGCGGTTGACTATGGGCCATAGACATTTTTGGGCATTGTCGCCTTCCGTAGTCTCACGGGACTTGGCCCAGGATCTCGAGAGATTTGAGCAATGACTCAGCAGATTGACATTTTTGGGCATTGTCGCCTTCCGTAGTCTCACGGGACTTGGCCCAAGATCTCGAGAGATTTGAGGAGTGACTCGGCAGATCGAGCAAGCACCATTCCTGCTCGGGCGCATGGGATGAGACCAGAGAGAGAAAGGACAGGGTTATCGCTATTGTATAGATACATTGTAGTTTCTTGTAAGAGTACGTGGCTTGGTTTCTTGTGAGAGTGAAAGGATAGGGTTATTGCTATTGTATAGATACATTGTAGTTTCTTGTAAGAGTACGTGGTTGGTTTCTTGTGAGAGTGTGTATGTAGTGTTAGAAATTACAAGAGACAGAGACAGAAAGATTAAGGAATTTTTTCGTCTCCATCCTGTCTCCGGACTCCTTCCCGCGGCGCTGCCGTTCCAGGCTGCAATCCCTTTCCGGCGGCTAATTATTATTATTTTTTTTTTTTTTTGGTATAGGGGATTGAACCTAGGGGTGTTTAACCACTGAGGCACATCCCCAGCTCTTCTTATTTTTTATTTTTTTTATCTTTATTTTTATTTTTGGTACCAGGGATTGATCTCAGGGGCCCTCAACCCCTGGGCCACATCCCCAGCCCTTTTTTGTATTTTATTAGAGACAGGGTCTCATGAATTCCTAAGTGCATCGCCATTGCTGAGGCTGGCTTTGAACTCACGATCCTCCTGCCTTAGCCTCCCAAGTGCTGGGATTACAGGCATGCGCCACCATACCCGGCTTCTTTTTATTTTTTATTTTGAGACAGGGTCTCACTAAGTTGCATAGGACCTCATTAAGTTGATAAGGTTGGCTTTGACTCTTGATCTTCCTGCCTCAGCCTCCTAAGATGCTGGGATTACATGAGTGGGTCACTGTGCCCGGCTTGGCTTTGAACTTTTAATCCACCTACTTTAGCCTCCTGAGATGCTGGGATCATAGGCATGTACTACTGTGCCAGCTAGTCCCAACTTTCAATTGATATGTTCTTTCATTTTACTTTCTATGCATTTTATCTATCTCATACTGCTCTTTCATAATTTACATATAGACCCTACTAACTATGGCATCCTTCCAACTTTACCACTATGGATAATTTTTCCCTTTAGGTTTTTTTTTTTCTTTTAATTTTAAAAACAGACATGCTTGGCTTGGCCTAGCTCATCTATTTATTTCAATTATTATCTAGCACTGAATCACTGGTCATCCAAATGTATTAAGTTCCCACTTCTGGTGTCAGTCATATGTTTGAGTGGAGGGCTGGAATGTTGACATGGTCCTTACATCAAGAGTCTGAATCAAATAGTATATTAATTTTTTGTGTGTAAGAAGCAGATATTTAAATCATACTTGCTTAATGATAAAAAAATTTATTGACTACTCGTTCAAGTCTATTATATTTCAGGCACTCTTCTCATATATTGAAAAATCCAGGGAGAGAAAAAATTTCATTTGAATCCAGTTGTTTAGAAAATAACATTAGGTGTTTATCACTATCCATGTTTTAGCTTTTCCTGCTGTTTTTATTTCCAAGCAAGTAAAGATTGTCATAAGCAACACGGATCATATATTTTGTTAATTTATTAATGCCAGTGGATCGAAAACTATTTCTCTTATAGATTCAAGAAGTTTCAGGGCTGAGATGTATTATATGTCCATTGAAGAACAAGTCATATGACTATAGCTAGATAGGTTTGCGTCACATGTTAAGACCTAAAGTCAGGGTGGTGAGATCAGGTCAATATGAATCACTTGAGCTAAGAATGAGGACATGTAGTACCCTCAAAGGAAATGGAACTACATGTTGTGGGGTTTTTTTATATATATATTTTTTTTTAGTTGTAGTTGGACACATATCTTTAAAAAATTTTTTAAAATTTGTTTTAATTAGTTATTTATGACATAATGCATTTATGCACTTTGATATATCAAATATAGATGGGATATAATTTCTCATTTTTCTGAGTGTACATGTTGTAGAACCATATTGGTCATATAGTCACATATATACATAAAGTAATAATGTCTGTTTCATTCTATTATCTTTCCTATCCTCACATCCCCTCCCTTCCCTCCCATCACTTCCCTCTACCTAAGCTAAGGTAATGTTATCTGCCCCCACACCACCCTATTGTGTAGCATCCACATATTAGAGAAAACATTCAGCCTTTGGTTTTGTGGGACTTATTTCGTGTAGCATGATATTCTCCAACTCCAAATAGTTACTGGCAAATGCTACAATTTCACTCTTCTTTAAAGCTGAGTAATATTCCATTGAGTATATATACACCACATTTTCTTTATCCATTTATCTATTGAGGGACACCTAGGTTGGCTCCACAGTCTAGCTATTGTGAATTCAGCTGCTATAAGCATTGATGTGGCTGTGTCACTATAGTATGCCGATTTTAAGTCCTTTGGGTATACATCAAGTAGTGGGATAGCTGGGTCAAATGGTGGTTCCATTCCCAGTTTTCTGAGGAAGCTCCATACTGCTTTCCATAGTGGTTGCACCAATTTGCAGTCCTACCAGCAATGTATGAGTGTACATTTTTATCCACATGAAGGAGCCCCAATTAGGGAGATGGCTATTGCAGTCAGCTGGAAGCCATAAGTTCCACCTGATAATAAGTATGTATGTGACGCACCTGTAAATGCACGTGAGGCACCCGCAAAGCTAAAGGTATATAACCGGGTGAAAGCGGTCGGAGTCAGGAGAACGAAGAATGAATTCATTCAGTCAGTCGTGCAGTCGCTCGGTCGGTCAGAAGAAGAGTTCGGGTCGGAGAAGAAGAAAAGAATCAGAGCGGCCAGAACGTAGGCAGAGCGGTTACAGAAGAGAAACCAGATAGAAGAAGTAATTGCTGGTCAGAGTTAGGCCGAGGCTCCCGAGGAAGAAAGAAGAAAGAAGAAAGAAGCTCTAAAAAATAATCTTTCTCTCTAAGCTCTTTCTAAGAAGAAGAAAAATCTTTCTTTCTCTCTCTAAGCTCTCTCTAAGAAAGTAGAAGTAAAAGTAGTAATAGCTTTACTCTGCCTCCGAGTTTTTCTCCCGCGGCGCTGTGGCTGGCCATGACAGGCAGCTTACATCCACATCCTTGCCAACATTTATTATTATTATTGATGTTTGCCATTCTGACAGGAGTGAGATGAAATCTTAGTTTTGATTTTCATTTCTCTAATTGCTAGAGATGTTGAACACTTTTTCAGATATTTGTTGATTAATTGTATTTCTTCTTCTGTGAAGTGTCTGTTCAGCTCCTTAGTCCATTTATTGATTGTGTTATTTGTTTTTTTGGTGTTAAGTTTTTTGAGTTCTTTATATATCCTAGAGGTTAATGCTTTATGGGAGATGCATGGGGTAAAGATTTTCTCCCAATCTGTGGGCTCTCTCATTATATTATTGATTGTTTCCTTTGCTGAGAAGAAGCTCTTTAATTTGGATCCATCCCATTTATTGATTCTTGATTTTGTTTCTTGCGCTTTAAGAGTCTTGTTAAGGAAGTCAGATCCTAGGCTGACGTGGTGTAGATATGGGCCTATTTTTTCTTCTATTAAGTGCAGTGTCTCTGCTCTAGTGCCTAAGTCTTTGATCGTTTTGAGTTGATTTTTGTGCAGGGTGAGAAATAGAGGTTTAATTTCATTTTGCTACATATGGATTTCCAGTTTTGCCAGCACCATTTGTTGAATACCCTATCTTTTCTCCAGTGAATGTTTTTGGCACATTTGTCTAGTATGAGATAACTGTTTTTATGTGGGTTTGTCTCTGTGTCCTCTATTCTGTACCATTGGTCTACAAGTCCATTTTGGTGTCAATACCATGCTGTTTTTGTTACTATAGCTCTATAGTATAGTTTAAGGTCTGATATTGTGATGCCTCCTGCTTCACTTTTCTTGCTAAGGATTGCTTTATCTATTCTGGGTCTCTTTATTTTTCCAAATAAATTTCATTGTTGCTTTTTCTATGTCTATGAAGAATGTCATTGGGGTTTTAATATAAATTGCATTAAATCTGTATAATGCTTTTGGTAGTATGGCTATTTTTACAATGTTAATTCTGCCTACCCAGGAGCATGGGAGATTTTTCCATCTTCTGAGGGTTTCTTCAATTTCTTTCTTTAGTGTTCTATAGTTTTCATTGTAGAGGTCTTTCACCTCTTTTGTTAGATTGATTCCCAGGTATTTTACTTTTTTTTTTTTAAATATTTATTTATTTACTTTAGTTGTACACAATGCAATGTATTTATGTTTACATGGTGCTGAGGATCGAACCCGGGCCGCGCACGTGGGAGGCGAGCGCTCTGCCGCTGAGCCACAACCCCAGCCCCCTATTTTACTTTTTTTGAGGCTGCTGTGAATGGAGTAGTTTTCCTAATTTCTCTTTCAGTGGATTCATTGCTGATGTATAGGAATGTGTTTGATTTATGGATGTTGATTTTATATCCTGCTACTTTGCTGAATTCATTTATTAGTTCTAGAAGTTTTCTGGTGGAATTTTATGGATCTTCTAGATATAGAATCATGCCATCAGCAAATAGTGATAGTTTGAGTTCTTCTTTACCTATTTGTATCCCTTTAATTTCTTTCATGTGTCTAATTGCTCTGGCTAGAGTTTCAAGGATGATGTTGAATAGAAGTGGTGAAAGAGGACATCCTTGTCTTATTCCTGTTTTTAGTGGAAATGCTTTCAATTTTTCTCCATTTAGAATGATATTGGCCTTGGGTTTAGAATAGATAACTTTTACAATGTTGAGGTATGTTCCTACTACCCCTAGTTTTTCTAGTGTTTTGAACATGAAGGGGTGCCATATTTTGTCAAATGCTTTTTCTGCATCTATTGAGATAATAGTATGATTCTTGTTTTTAAGTCTATTAATATGATGAACCAACCCTGCATCCCTGGGATGAATCCCACTTGGTCATAGTGCACTTCTTTTTAATGTTTTTGTATGCAATTTGCCAAAATTTTATTGAGAATTTTTACATCTATGTTCATCAGAGGTATTGGTCGGAAGTTTTCTTTCCTTGATGTGTCTTTGTCTGGCTTTGGTATCAAGGAGATATTAGCCTCATAGAATGAGTTTGGAAGGGTTCCCTCCTTTTCTATTTCATGGATCACTTTGAGGAGTATTGGTGTTAATTCTTCTTTGAAAGTCTTCTATAAATAGAACTCGGCTGCAATCCACCTGGTCCTGGGCTTTTCTTCTTTGGTAGGCTTTTGATGGTGTTTTCTATTTCATTACTTGAAATTGATCTGTTTAAATCATATATGACCTCCTCATTCAGTTTGGTTAGGTCATATGTCTCTAGAAATTTGTCGATGTCTTCGGTATTTTCTATTTTATTAGAATATAAATTTTCAAAATAGTTTCTAATTATCTTCTGTATTTCAGATGTGTCTGTTGTGATATTTTCTTTTTCATCTTGTATTTTATTAATTTGAGTTTTCTCACTCTTTCTCTTCGTTAGCATGGCCAGGGGTTTACCTATTGTATTTATTTTTTCAAAGAACCAACTTTTTGTTTTGTCAATTTTTTCAATTGTTTCTTTTGTTTTGACTTCAGCTCTGATTTTAATTATTTCCTGTCTTCTGCTTTTGGTGTTGATTTGTTCTTCTTTTTCTAGGGCTTTGAGATATAGTGTTAGGCCATTCATTTGTTGACTTTTTAGTCTTTTAATAAATACACTCAAGGCAATAAACTTTCCTCTTAGTACTGCCTTCACAGTGTCCCAGAGATTTTGATATGTTATATCAGTGTTTTCATTTACCTCTAAGAATTTTTTTTAAATTTCATCTACTATCTATTCATCATTCAATTGTATATTATTTAGTCTCCATTTGTTACAGTAGCTTCTATTTTTTATTTTATCAATGATGTCTAATCCTAACGCTTGGGAGGCTGAGGAAGGAGGATCACAAGTTCAAAGCCAGCCATCAACAATGGCGAGGCACTTAGCAACTCAGTGAGACCCTGTCTCTAATAAAATACAAAAAAGGGCTGGGGATGTGGCCCAGTGGTTGAGTGTCCCTGAGTTCAATCCCCAGTACCACACACACACACACACACACAAAAAAAAAAAAAAAAAAAAAAAAAAAAGAATGGAAACCCCTGTTTGTGTACACAATCCATATGAGGGATAAGCTTTTTCCCATTCTTTCACCTTAAGCCTGTGGATGTTTTGCCCATGAGGTGAGTCTCTTGAAGATATCTACCAGTCTATGTCTTTTGATTGATGAGTTTAGACCCTTAACATTCAAGGTTATTATTGAGATATGATTTATATTCCCTGTCATTTTGATTTATTTCTGCTTTTTTGTTTTTGTTTTTTTTTTTTTTTTTTTTTTTTTTTTTTTTTTTTTTTTTTGTCTTAGTTTCTCATTTGGTTGAATGTCCCATTAATGTAGATCCTCTTTTTGCTGGTTTTCACTTTTTTTTTTTTTTTCACTTCCTGGTCATGGAATATTCTGTTGAGAATGCTCTGTAGTGTAGACTTTCTAGTTGTGAATTCTTTACTTTTTGTTTATAATGAAATGTTTTACTTTAATCTTCAGATCTGAAACTTAATTTTTCTGGATATAAAATTCTTGGTTGGAGCTGGGTGCGGTGGTGCACACCTGTAATCCCATCACTTTGGGAGGCTGAGGCAGGAGGATCGCGAGTTCAACGCCAACCTCAGCAATGGCGAGGCACTTAGCAACTCAGTGAGACCCTGTCTCTAAATAAAATACAAAAAAGGGCTGGGGATATGACCCAGTGGTCGAGTGCCCCTGAGTTCAATCCCCAGTAACCCCCCCCCCCAAAAAAAAAATTCTTGGTTGGCATCATTTTCTTTCAGAGCTTGAAATTCCAGGACTTCCTAGCTTTGAACGTCTGGGTTGAGAAATCAGTTGAGATACGAACTGGTTTCCCTCATACGTAATTTGATTTTTTTCTCTCACAGCCTTTAAGATTTTATCTTTATTCTCTGTGTTAGTCATTCTCATTATAATGTGTCTTGGTATGGGTCTGCTGTAATTTTGCACATTTGGGGTCCTGTAAGCCTCTTGTATTTGATTTTCCATTCTATTCTTTAGGTTTGGGAAATTTTCTGCTACTATATCATTGAAAAAATTGTGGATTCCTTTGTTTCTCTGCTCCTTTATCTATTCTGATAACTCTTAAATTTGGCCTTTTTGTGTTATCCCTTAATTCGTGGATGTTCTGTTCATGGTTTCTTACCATCTTTTCTGCATGTTCATCTCTATTTTCAAGATTATATATTTTGTCTTCATCATCTGAGGTTCTGTCTTCCAAGTGGTCTAGTCTGTTGGTGATGCTATCGATTGAATTTATAATTTGGTTTACTGATTCCTTCATTTCAAGGATTTCTGCTTGTTTTTTTTTTTTTTTTTTTTTTTTTTTTTTCCCCCCACGATCTCTCTTTATTGAAGTGGTCTTTCACTTCCTGTATTTTTTCTTTTTTTTTTTTTTTTTTTTTTTTTTTTTGTGGTACCAGGGATTGAACTCAGGGGCACTCGACCACTGGGCCACATCCCCAGCCCTTTTTTGTATTTTATTTAGAGACAGGGTCTCACTGAGCTGCTAAGTGCCTCGCCATTGCTGAGGCTGGCTTTGAACTCTTGATCCTCCTGCCTCAGCCTCCCAAAGTGCTGGGATTACAGGGGTGCGCCACCGCGCCCGGCTTCCTGTATTTTTTTTTTGATTTCACTCCTTATACTATACTTTACTTCACATGTCAATTTAACTATGTACAATCTGAACTCCTTCTTTGATATTTCTTCTACTGTGTTATCAGTAGCTTCTCTTGTTGAAGCATCTTGGTTTGTTCGGGGCTCTTTATTCCTTTGTTTTTTCATGTTGTCAGAGTGTTTTCCCATCTAAAAGTATGGATCAAAGGCAGGATAAATTCTACCCTGTAGACCTATAGCATCCCTGAATGTTTCCATCACTTCGTCTTTACTGGTGAGACCAATAAAAACAGCACCCAGTGTACACAATATATAGGCTTTTTTTTAAAAAAAAATATTTATTTACTTTAGTTGTACATAACGCAATGCATTTATGTTTATGTGGTGCTGAGGATCGAACCCGGGCTGCGCACGTGTGAGGCGAGCGCTCTGCCGCTGAGCCACAACCCCAGCCCCAATATATAGCCTTAAACCTAATAACTCTCACTAAGGTGTCTACGGCTTTCTCGCATTAACCCAAAATGATGAATTCAATAACTATCTATAGTACAAACAGAATATTTGTTAAAATGATTCACAATTTCAAATGGTGGATGAGAAAACAGAGGTAGTGTAGTATGCAATATTCATGAGGGAGGAAGAGAAAGCTAGAAGTAAATATTCACAGGAAGAGTGGAAGAGGAGCCGACAGAGATTGGCTGTTGGTTGGAGAAAAGTTGGAAAGAAAGTAGATAAGAGAGAGGAAGAATACAAAGAGAAAAAATTAAAGACATAAGAATACAACAAAAATGCAAAACACCATTCATATATCATTGTCCTCCACACACTGATGCATAAAAAACATCCTGTTCCAAATGTAGTAGAGAGATTAGTGAATCAAAAACTAAACTAAAATAAAATAAATCTTGCTGGAAAGTCGAACTGTCTCTGTCAGTGTTCAACAGTTTCTCAGCCCTGTCTCTGATGTCTGATCAGCCCTCACAAACCCAGTCTCTATCCCACCGATCTGGACTTCAGATACCTCAGTCTTGGCCATGCTGTAGTCTCAAGATCTCAATGCTGCTCCTACTTGCAGAGAGACCACCAGGGATACACTCATGCAAAGGAGCAACCCTGAGATGCAGCAGCAAGACAAAGGCTAACAGCACTCTCATCAGGAAGACCCCAGCTTCCTCCAAACCTGCAGGCACCCCCACACTGGACCTGCAGGCCCCAGCTGGAGTCCCCAGACAGAGGCTCTTGTGGTGGTAAACCTGATGGCACCCAGGTTCCAGGCCCTGGCTGGTGTCTCAGAATGGGTACAGACATGTGCAACCAAACCTGGAGTCTCCTCTGAAGCAGTCCTCTAAGCTGTGGTAAAAGCAGTAGCAGCATGGTAGCAGCTGTGGGGGCAGTGTCACCAGGCAATCCCTAGGGGTCAGCAGCAGTGTCAGCTTCAGTTGCTTGTAGGGCAGCGGTTTCTTCTGTGGCAGCAGCACCCAGAAAGAAGACTTCCAGGTGATCTCAGGCTTCAGGTTCAGCAGCAGTGACCATGGAGGAAGCCTTGAAATTCGTGTCTGAGTTAATCCGAGGCCATGCCCAGAGAAGAGACCTCCTGGCATGGCAGCAGCTTTTGCGGCAGCTCAGAAAAGAGACCTCCAGGCGACCTCAGCAGCAGAATCAGAGATAGCAGCAATGGACACAATATCTTTATTTTGTTTATTTTTTTTTTTAATGCAGCGCTGAGGATCGAGCCCAGCATCTCACGTGTGCTAGCGAAGCGCTCTACCACTGAGCCACAACTCCAGCCCCTATTTGTTGCATTCGAACCATGTTCAATTTGTTTAATCTGGAATTAATTTTTTTTTGATCCTTAATGATTCAAGTATTGTTTTATACAATAAAGGTTTGATCAATTTTAGAGAGAATTCCTCTGGACATGCTGTCCTCAAATCCTCCACTGCCACCCGTCCTCGGTTCACACAGTGGGGTAGCTGGCTGCAGTGGCAATTTCACAGTGGTTGTTCTTGTCTTTGGCCATTTTGACATAGCCCTCTGCACCCCACTTGGGACCCCAGCTGTTCTTGACAAGCCCAAATTTCTTATTTGAATCTGCTTCATCAATACCGTAGCCAACCACCAGAATACCATGATTGAGGTCCTTGCTGCTGCAGTCTGGATCATAATAAATGCCTGATTTGTAGAACTGGAAGGATGCATGGCCCATGTCAATAGTAGCAGAGATGGGCCCCATAGTGGCCTTCATGAGGGCTTTTCCTGCTGAGGGATATCCACAAATCCAGTATCATTAGCAACTGCAAACTCAGGCTAGTACTTATAGCTTTCATCCTGTGCTTCCTAAGGATAGGAATCCTGGGAGTCCAGGCCTCCATTTCCTTGATATACTGGAAGGCATAATCCATCAACCCACCATTATAGCCCTGATTGCCTTGAGGCTGAGAGCAGCCAAGGTTCTGCTCACTCAGCAAGATCAGTTTGCCAGTTTTCCAGAACATCTGTCCTTCCAGGGTCCCAGTTGCACTAAAAGCCCAACAGGAAACACACTGACCCTGGTTCTTCACAGGAGTCAGTACCTTTTTCTCTCCAATACACAGATTTGGGGGCCTTATTGGGGACCCCAAATAGCAGATGTTCCTGAAACATTTTCCCCATGCGCTGGTGCTTACGGTTTTGAAAGCCATTCTTCAGCTGCTTGAATTCTTCATTGGTCATGTCCCGGAAGGCGTTCATGGCCATGGTGAAGCCGTGCTTGCCCTGGCTGTACTCCCCATTGTGCTGCTCCATCATTCTTGTGTTCTACTCCCACACCCCTATCTCTAGCCTACTTCATTCTGGGTGGCTGCAGCTGTGCAGACGCACTCCGCACACGCACTCCAAGCACTCACTCCGCACAGCCGCTCTCCAGAGGTCGCTGAGGTCTGAGCATCTCTGGAATTAATTTTTTATAATTTCTTCTTCTATATTGTTTTGTGCTAGTATTGGCCAAATGAGGATCTCATGTAACTTGAAAGGCAGAAGTGAAACACTGGCCATTGTCCTCTGAAGGTCATCCTAGTCAGATGTGGTAACAAAGAGATTGGCAAGTTCCAGATTGTCCTCACTCTCTTTCATTCTCCTCTATCTCATCTTGCTATTTGCAAAATCAGTTGATCAACAATGAACCAAAGCCCACCAACAGATGATTGGTTGTGGACCCACCAAAGTGATAGCTAAAAAGGGACAATAATATTTTCTTTGCAACCCCACTTATTGTGTGTATCAGATGTTTCAGATTAATTACTTGGTGACTCCTCTGTTACTCTAACTAACCTTGGATTATCATTTCATCAGCTCTAACTGCAAGTATAAAAGGCTTAAATTCTATAAGTCTTTTATCGGATAGGACTTATTAGGATTTCCACTTCTGTTACCAAACTCTAGTTAATACCATTATTGATAGAGGAAGTGGGTACAGGGAAACAGAAACATGATGATGGTTCTCTGATCTGCCTAAATTTAAAAGATTAGTGATACTGTTGCTAATAGTAAAATGGTAATAATCCATTGCATGAAGTGGCAAAATAGTTACATAAATTATAAGTGGAAAACTGGATATCTACATGTAAAAGAGTGAAATCAGACCCTTAGCTGACACTATATATATTTTAAAAAATCAACTAAAAATGGATTAAATACTTAAGCATAAGATCTGAAGCTATAAAACAACTATTAGGAAATATAGGGGAAACCTTTACAACTTTGGTCTTGACAATGAATTCATGGATAAAATGACACAAAAATACAAGCAATGAAAACAGAGCAAGTTGAACTACATCAAATTGAATAGCTTCTACATAGCAAAATTTAAATAATCAATACAGTGAAAAGACAACCTACAGAATTGAAGAAAATATTTGCAAATCATGCATCTGAAAAAGGAATATCCAAAATATAAAAGGAAATATATACATGCTGAACAATTCAGTAGCAAGAAAACAAGTAACCCGATTTTAAAATGGGCAATGGACCTGAATAGACACTTTAAATACAGACATATGACCAACGTGTATATGAAAAAATAATTAAAAGCGCAACATTAAAGTAATGAAAATTAAAACTAAAATGAGCCGGGCATGGTGGTGCACACCTGTAATCCCAGCACTTGGGAGGCTGAGTCAGGAGGATCACGAGTTCAAAGCCAGCCTCAGCAATGGCAAGGCACTTAGCAACTCAGTGAAACCCTGTCTCTAATAAAATACAAAAAAGGGCTGGGAATGTAGCCCAGTGGTTGAGTGCCCCTGAGTTCAATCCCTGATACCCCCCCCCCCAAAAAAAAAAAAAACTAAACTAAAATGAACCATAACCTCACAGCTATTAGAATGGCTTTATAAAAAAGATGAAAGATAGCCCAGTGCAGTAGCACATGCCTGTAATCCCAGTGAATCGGGAGGCTGAGGCAAGAGAATAGCAAGTTCAAGGCCAGCCTCAGCAACTTAGTGTGACCCTCAGCAATTTAATGAGACCCTATGTCAAAATAAAATAAATAAACAAATAAATAAAGCTGGGGATTCAATCCCCAATACTAAAAACAACAACAAAAACAAAAGATGAATGATAATAAGTACTGGCCAGGCTATGGAAAAAAAGGAACCCTCTCATATTGCTGGTTAGAATACAAATTAGTACAGCATTATGGGAAACATTGTGGTTTCTCCAAAATTTAAAATAGAATTACCAGGGGCTGAGGATGCAGCTTGCCTATTATGTAGGAGGCCATGGATTTGATCCCCATAAAACACACACACACACACACACTCTTACCAGGGAGTTATCATATGTAGTATAGATATTCAGTAGAATATCCATAGTCTGGAACTTACCATGCTTTGACATATTTTTCAACTTTTATGGTATGAAATTGGTATGTATTCAGTAGAATGTCAATTTCAGATTTTGAAATTTAGATTTTTTTCCCAGGCTAGCAATACATGTTTTGATACTGTTTTGTGAGACTGGGCAGTCATAGCCATATGTCATGAGGGTAAGTAATACTCTCAGTGTACTCTGCAGTGTATTAACATATTGCTAAGCTATGATTTTCAGATGTGTTAAGTGTTTTTGACAAACAATTTAAATTTATGAATAAATTTATTGGGATATTATCACATTGTAAGTTTACCGTTCAGCCTTTTTAAAGAAATAAGTCCTCTAATTTTTCATGACATAGATGAACATACAGGATGCAAGGTTAAGTGAAATAAACCAGATGCAAAAAGACATCATCTCACTTACATGCAGAATCTTAAAAAATTGAACTCATAAAAGCAGAGTAAAATGTTGATTAACAAGAAATGGAATAGGGAAGTTTGGGAGATGTTGGTCAAAAGATACAAAATTTCAATCAGGTAGGAGGAGTTAGTTCAGGAACTTTATTATACATCTTGATGGCTAGAGTTAAAAAGAATACATTGTATTCTTGAAAACTGTTGAGAGTAGGTTTTAAGCATTCCCCTGCACCGAAAAATCTAAAGTGTGTGAGGTAATGCGTACGTTAATTAGCTTGATTTAGCCATTACACAATGTATCCATATTTTAAAAAACATCATGTCAAACATGAGAAATACAATTTTTGTCAATTAAAATTAATTTATATGGTGCTGAGGATCGAGCCCAGTGCCTCACAATGAGAGGAAGTGCTCTACCACTGAGCCATAACCCCAGCCCCTAAAGCTTATGAAATTCCTCTTGGGGGCTATAAAGCTGCTCTGTGAGTGAGGACTTGCTGCTGCTCTCCTCAGAGGGACAGCCTTGCTGGTTTGCCTCATGCTACTGACAATAAATCTCTTGCATGAGAGTCCAGTGTGTAGCGTGGTCTTTGTACTTTGTGTGGACTCTACAAGTGTCCTTTCATATAGTACAAGGTATGGGTCCAACTTCCTTCTTTTGCATGTGAATATTGTTTTCTCAATACCATTTGTTGAAAAGACTGTCTTTTCCCTGTTAAATTGACTTTAGATCTTTGTAGAAAAATCAATTGGCTGTAAATGCAAAGATTTTTTGTGGGTGCTCTATTCTATTCAATTGGTCCACGTGTCTATTCTTATGCCAGTACTTATGCTGTGCTACGTAGCTTTTTAAGTTTTGAAATCAAGAGGAATAAATCCTCCAACTTTGTTCTTTCAAGATTTGTTTTGTTTTTTTAGATTACATATTGAGATTGCATATGAATTTTAAAGTGAGTTTTTTTAAATTTATTCAGATAACTTTATTAGGATTTTGGGAGGGATTGTTGTGAATTTGTAGATTTGGGATAGTATTGCCATCTTTACAATATGAAGTTTACTAGTCTATGAACAGGAGTGCCTTTTCATTTATTTATGCCTAATATAAATTCTTTCAGCATGTTTTATAATTTTCAGTGTACTAGTCTGTTGCCTTTTTGGTTAAACTTATTCCTAAGTATTATATTCACTTCAATGCCATTGTAAGCCTCTCTTATTTTTAAAATAGCATTTTGTTCTTTTTTTCCATAGGTACACTATCCAAGGAATATAGTTTCTTCAAATTTATCCCTCTCTTTCCTCCTGCCCATTTATTTATTTATTTATTTATTTATTTTATAATATTTATTTATTTACTTTAGTTGTACACAATGCAATGCATTTATGTTTACGTGGTGCTGAGGATCGAACCCGGGCCGCGCACGTACAAGGCAAGTGCTCTGCCGCTGAGCCACAACCCCAGCCCTGCCCATTAATTTTTGCCCAGCATATAATCTATGATTACATCTGTATCACTACTAAAAGTAGTATGGCAAAGCCAGGTGCTGTGGAAACATGCCTATAGTTCCAGTACTTGGGAGCTGAAATGGCAGGATCATATGTACACAGGAGTTCAGGACTAGCCTGGGTACCATATCAATATCCCATCTCAAGAAAAAAGAAAGAAAAAGAAAAGAAAGTATAGCCTAATTAGGCAACTTCATTCTGCTTAATCACTAGGAATTATCAATAAAATTCTTTTTTTTTTTTTTTTTTTTGGTATTTGAGACAGAGTTTTGGTAAGTTGCAGAGGCTGGCCTCTCCTACCTCAGCTTCCTGAGTCACTGGAATTATGGGTGTGTGCCAATGCACCCAACGGAATTATCAATAAAATTCTTAAGAGAGATTTAGATCTTAAAAAACAAACAAACAAACAAACATGATCTTATCATGTTCATACTGATATTAGTTATTGTCTCTGAAATATTATAAAATAATTTCACTAATCACCATCACATTGAAATTTTCACAATTCCTTAAAACAAAATTTAGATCCATAAAGAATTTCTTAGATTCTTTCAAATTTTTCATTTTGTTATTTTAAAAAAGTAATGTGTTGCACCATTCTATTAATTGCCTGTATGCTTTATTGTGTGCAAATTATGTCAATCAATAATCAACTCTATTTAATAATAATAATAGGCTGTGGCTGTGGCTCAGCGGTAGCGTACTTGCCTGGCATGTGTGAGGCACTGGGTTCAGTTCTCAGCACCACATATAAATAAATAAAATAAAGGTCTATCAGCATCTAAAAAAGAAAAATAATATGAGATTGTAAGGATTTAAACTGATTTGCTCTGTTGAAGATTGGATGGGATTATCTTTTCTCATTTTTCTGTTTTAATCAGTAATTTTTCATTAAATAAAATGTGTATAGTGCTGGGGGTATAGCTCAGTGGTAGGTTGCTAAGGCCCTGGGTTTCATTCCCAGCGCTGTAATAAATTTTTTTTAAAGCACCATTTTTTTTTTTTTTTTTTTTTTTTTTTTTGGTACTGGGGATTGAACTCAGGGTCACTCGACCACTGGGCCACATCCCCAGCCCTTTTTTGTATTTTTATTTAGAGACAGAGTCTCACTGAGTTGCTAAGTGCCTCGCCATTGCTGAGGCTGGCTTTGAACTCGCGATCCTCCTGCCTCAGCCTCCCAAAGTGCTGTGATTACAGGCGTGCGCCACCGCGCCCGGCAAAAGCACCATTTTTTACAGATTTTACACGATTTATGATTGATACAAGTCTCACTTTTATTCTTTTCAGTTTTCAAAAGTATTAAGCAGTATTTCTATAAAGATTCCTCCTCCATTCCCTGCTTCACATCTGCTAGGCAAGACCTGCCACTGAGCTACATCCCCAGACCTCTTTTTCTTTTCACATTTAGGTACTCTTTTTCTTTCTCAAACTCAACCTGTACTTATTATTAAAGGGCTAACAGGGAAAAAACTCCAACAAAATGGAATTATTTTCAAAGTATATAAAATTCAAATATATTTTTATAAAAATCTCCAAAAATATCATGATTGAAATTGCTTATGTGTTTCTTAAAACTTATTTTTCTTTTAAATTATTCAAAATGTAACTAAGTGGGGGGGACTGGGATTGTGGCTCAGTGGTAGAGTGCTTGACTAGCATGCGTGAGACACTGGGTTTGATCCTCAGCACCACATAAAAAATAAATAAATAAGTGAAATAAAGGTATTGTGTCTATCTACAACTAAAAATATATTTTTAAAAATGTAACTAAGTGGGAGAGTAAAAACTGTAATATTAAATTTTTAAATTAAAATTATTTAAATATAGTATTCTTAAATTTAGTAGTCATGAAGTTTTTTCACTGAAATAAAATTACAATTCTAGAACTCAATTTCATTTAGCTATCAATTTTAAAATTAAATTAAATATCAGGCTGGGGATATAGCTCAGTTGGACTTAGAGTGCTTACCTCACATGCACAAGGCCCTCGGTTCAATCCCCAGCACCACACACACACACACACACACACACACACAAATTAAATATCACGTTTTGTATATGTTATGCCAACATTTACATGTATGATAACAGATACAATATGAATTACTTAATATTCCAAATTTTTTTCCAGCAGCCATATTCCAATACAAATATTGTAAACACTGCAATAACTTCTGAGTACCCAGAGAACCACAAACTGGAATATGCATAAAGCAAGAAATGTATTCTTGATATTATTGGAAATGACTTTAGTGTGCAAAAGTCCTTTGAATCTTTGCTAACAGAAAGAATATGAAAAATCCATTTGCCTTTTTTCTTATCTATGTCATTCTGCTGCTCAAATCTTTACATACTTAGAGTATGTAAAGCTGTGTGTATCTCAAATCATTGATCTTCACAACATTCTCATAGTTGCCTTTTGTTTCGAGGACACAGAGCAGAAGTACAAAGCATTCCCCTGGGGAAGGTATGTAGAGAATAATATAAGGAGAGCAGATGTTTAAGGTCCCAGTTCCTATTATGGTAAGGTCGAGTGTCAGATTCTGAGCAAACAAAGGAATCCATTTCTTCTTTTAAATGTGTTTACACCTATAAAACATTGTTTACCCTTTAAAACATTGCTCAGGCATAATTGCAATACTGGATCTTTCTTTTTCAGTGAACCCTAGTTAAACATTATTTAATATGAACCATTTCAGCCATGTATGTGACCTATCAATTTGGAAGATGGTTATGATGGTTTTTCCCTTTTCTGGTGACTTCTTATATTTGTTTTCTATTGCTGACTAACAAATTACTACAAATTTAGTAACAAGACAACACACATTTATTATCATATGGTTTTTGTGGGTTCAGAGTTTGGGCCTGACTTATATGGCTCCTTATAAGATCCTTAGCTCAAGGTCTCACTAGGCTACAATCAAGGTGTAGTGGATGCCTTAATCTGTTTCACGCTGCTGTAACAGCATACCCAACACAAGGTAATTAATAAAGAGCAGAGATTTCTTTCTTTTTTTTCAGTGTTGTTGTATATATAACAGTAGCATGCTTTACAATTTGTAATACACATAAAGCACCTTTTTACATATCACTGTTAGTATACAAAGTATATTCATATCTTTCATGTCTTCAAACATGCATTTAGGGTGAAGTTCTGGAGGTTGCAAAGTCCAAGATTGAGGGGCTAGCATCTATTTTTGGTACTGGGGATTGAACCCAGGGGTGTTTAACCATTGAGTCATAACCCCAATCTTTTTACTTATTTTGAGGCAGGGTCTTGCTAAGTTGTTTATGGCTTCACTAAATTGCTGAGGCTGGTTTTGAACTTTCAATCTTCCTGCCTCAGCCTACTGAGTTGCTGGGATTACAAGTGTGTGTCAAATATAGCAGGAGGTATTGCATGGCAAAAGCATGCCAAACAGCAAGAGGAATCTAAACTCAATTTTATAACAGACCCAGTTTTGCTATAATGAACCCATTCCTGAGATAATGACATTAATCCATTCATGAAGGTTTTTTTTTTGTACTGAATATTTAACCTTAGGATATTTTACCATTGAACTACATGTCTAGCCCTTTTTATTTTTTATTCTGAGGCAGAGTCTCCCTAAATTGCTGAGACTGGCCTCAAACTTGTGATCTTCCTGTCTCAGTCTCCCAAATCGCTGGGATTACAGGCATTTATCACTACGCCTGGCTAAGATCCCACCTCTTAATGCTATTGCACTGAGGGTCAACTTTCCAACACACATTTTGAGGAACATATTTAAATGACAGCATCTGAGCTGCATTTTCATCTGAAGGCTGATAGGTGATGTATCTTAAAGGGCAAAAATCACACCAGTGACAACCATGCAGCCAACAGATTTATTCACCAGCCTTTATGGCTGATCAAAGAGGTGCTGGGAGAGGGGAGTGTGGAAGCTCTGGTGGGAGAGAGGAGTCAGGGAGAGGGAAGTGTGCAAGCTCTGGTGGGAGAGTATACGAGCTCTGAACAGAAGGCGGGTGGCCTGGTCGTACCGGCTAAGATCTCTGGAGCTGTTGGTTAGGGCAGCTGCTGTCGGGCTGGAGGCTGGAGCTGTCAGCTGGGGCAGCTGCTGATGGGCTGGAGACGGTGGGTCTAAGGCTGGTGCAGTGGCTGCCTCCTCTCAGGAGGAATGAGCTGTTGTGTCTGTGAGTCTCTCCTCAGTTCTGAATGTACGGGAGCTTTTATAGGGATTTCTGGTTGGGGGGTGTACCAGAGCGACTTTTAACACTATTGGCTCTTTGCCCGTGGTGTGAGGGCAGCCTTCAGTCCTATTGGCTCCTTCCCCGGGGATGATGAAACATCCTACCCAGAGTACAGAGCAACCTTTTGACCCTCTGCCTGTGGAACAGGGTGAACTTTTGGCAACCTGTAAGCCTATTGGCTCCTGCCCATGGGGTGAGGGCAGCCTTCAAGCCTATTGGCTCCTGCCTGGGGAAGGTGAAACATACTGCCTGGAGAACAGACCAACCTTTTGGCCCTCTGCCTGTGGGACAGGATGAACTTTTGACCCTTTGTCTGTGGAACAGGGCAAACTTTTGGCGACCTTTAAGCCTATTGGTTCCTGCCCGTCTATCATATCTGATTCTAAGTCATTCAGTTTGTTGTTAGAACTTATTTCCTCATGACTATATATATGACTGAGGGCCCTGGGATTTTTGCTGGCTGTTGGCTTCAGTCTGTTCTCAGGTCTTAGAGGTCACCTGAAGAACTGATAGACCACCTGTAGTAACTTTCTGTGTTTTTATTCAACATGGCTACTTTCTTTAAACCAGCAAGTAAAATCTTGCTCCTTGGGAAGGATCCAGTTCCTTTTTTTTTTTTTTTTTTTTTTTAATCTTTTGTTTTTTAAAATATTTATTTTTATTTACTTTAGTTGTACACAATACAATGCATTTATGTTTACGTGGTGCTGAGGATCGAACCCAGGCCGCACACGTGCGAGGCGAGCGCTCTGCCGCTGAGCCACAACCCCAGCCCGTCCAGTTCCTTTTTAAAGTTTTTTTTTAACCAGATCAAGTCAGGTCTGCCCAAGATTATCACTTTTTTTGTTTTGCTCAAAATCAATGTATTTAGGATTTTAATTACATTTGCAAAATTCATTCATTTTTGTCAAGTTCTCTTCGCTAAAAGCAAATCACAGACACTGCCCACATTTAAGGGGAGAGAATTATGTAGAGTGTGAATACCTGAGGGTGAGAGTCATAGATGTCATCTCAGAATTCTGACAACCACGCTTCCTATTCTCAAGAGTTGTTTCTTGGGTATTCCTAACTTTGCCTGCTTAATACCACAGTAAACTTCTCTGTAAATTAGAAGACAATAATAGAAATTATTAGGTTGTGGTTATTCATCTTCTTTGCTTTGCTTTTTCTTTTGTGGTCGTGGGAATTGAACCCAGGGCCTCACATATGCTAGGTGAGCACACTGAGCTACATCTTGATTTTTTTTTTTTTTTTTTAGTTTAAGTTGCTCAGGCTGGTCATGCATTTGTGAGCCTCTTGCTTTAGCCTCCAGAGTACCTGTGATTAATTACAGGTGTGTGCTACAAAGGCCCAGCAAACGAATTCTCCTTTTTGATTTCTACACATGTATGTATGTATGTATGTACGGTACTGGGAATGCATGCTAGGCAAACACTCTACCACTAGGCTACATCCCCTCATCTTATTTTTTAATCCGAGTAAGAAAAATACAGATACAAACTGTGCAAGCTTAGTTATTACTACTCCTGTAAATAATACAGCTACTGTCATAATCACTCTTAGCTAATGTTTGCTGAGCTATTACTATATACTTACTATTCTAAGTATTTTAATGGAATTTAATCTTCATCATAACTTAACCAGATCGGGGCTATTTTTATCATCCCCATTTTATAAACAAGAAAATATTTGTATAGAGAATTTCAGAAAACAAACCAAGTAAGAAGCAGAGACAGGATTCCAGTTCAGGTAGTAAGCCTTCAGAGACCCAAAAGCATTAGATTAGGCCTCATCTTCTAATAGTCTTGCATTACTTCATGATGATATAAATTCTTAGAAACATGTTATCAGGTAATTTTACTACTTTGTGAACATCACAGAATATATTCACACTAATCTAGATGGTATAGGTCATTCATTGTGACCTCTTCATGCAATCAAGTTACTCAGTAAACACAAGATAGAAATGGATGAGGCTGCTGCTGGTATCAAAGGGCAGACTTTTATAGTAAATTCTTTTTTGAACAGTAATACTCTAAAATAATGATAACAAGTAGAGTATAATAAATACATAAACCAGTAAGTCATTTCATTATTAAGTATTATTACATATAATTATATGAGCTATACTTTTATATGACTGGCAGCACAGGTTTGTTTATACCTGCATCACCACAAACATGAGTAATGCATTGTGTTATAATGTTCAGATGTCTAAGATGTCAGAGGTTACAAACAATCTTCAGTTCCATTATAATTCATATATATATGAATTATATGAATATATAGTCTACCACTATATATTTGGTCTGTTGACAGAAATGTTATGTGGTTCAGGACCGTATTTAGAAACTTCACTTTTCATCTGTTTTAGTTTTGGGAGCTTATACTTTTCTTTTTTTGAAAGTTCTCTCTTTTTAAAAAAATTTCTACAACTGAAAATTTTGGATTTACATTTATTTATTTTTCACCCTTTTTCTTTCTGTGAGGTTCTATGTTCTCAATTTATTATAGCATCTTTTTCAAGAAGAATGATATTTGGCCTGATGTAATGATAAGACCATAGTTGTAGATAAAATATGGAAATACTTTTGTACTGATTGGTAAGTAGCTGCCCCATTCCTGAATATGTCTTCTTCCCCCAGTCTGCCTCAATCCCCAACCAAAGTAAGAACTTCTGGACACCCTCACAATCCTACAACTAAAGGATTAACATTTGACAAAATAAGCTATCTTCAAGACTTCTTTCATTTTCATTGGAAAGAGCCTAGTACCATAGAGATTGATAAATATTTTGAGTATCATCCTACCCACAAGTGAAAGTCAAGCATTTTTCATTCTTTATTCCTTGGTACCTTTTGTTTTACCTAACTTGAATTAGCTTTCCCTTTTAGGTAGTCTGGCAGCTTTTAAAATTTTTACATCATAGATAGTTCAAATATCACCTCTGTGAAATTTGGTGTGTGTGTGTGTGGGGGGGGGTAAGTGCTGAGGACTGATGAACCCAGGGCCTTGTGAGTAGCTGACAAACTTTCTGCCACTGAGCTACACTCTCTGACCCTCTGTGAAGTTTTCCACATACTATGAGAAAGATTTAAATCCTCTTGTTTTATATATTTTTATACTTCCATGACATTAATATACAAACATTATGAAATCATTAATATATTTAACTCCCAATCCTTCTGCATATGTATATAATATACTTCCCTATTAGAGTCCTCTGGTATCTCCAGCACCTAGAATGTGTGAATGCATTATAGATATTGTTATTAAGAAGATCAGTGAAAAAATGGGTAGATCCATCAGCAGGTAGTATATTTGAAAAGAATGGAGATGTGTGGTTAAGGACATCTGGGAAAACTCAAAGCCAGTAAATTTGTTTATTTAGAATCTTTGGGAGATAAGTCTCAAATATAAGCATATCTAACAAAACTGATACAGCAATGCTGAGTTATTTTTTCCCTTTGCTATTAGCACAGACAATTGAGAACAGACTATTATAATAATGATTTCTTTTTATTTGCTTATGGGATAACTAGCATAAACTACCATGGGAAACCAATCCCATTTTTTTTCTATTGTAGAGTGGTTCTTTTACTATTGAGTACCCACGTACTAAACCAATGATAATTTAGTATAACTGAGCATCTATAATTTATTAAGCACCTATATACTAAGTTCTGTATTATGTACTTTACAAAGTTTAGCATTTAAGCAATGCAAATCTATTTGTGTTATTTCTGGATTTATATGAGTAATCACTGTTCTCAAGATAAAGTTCAGATTTCAGGCAAGAAATTTATGTTAGATAACTTCTTTTAGAAAGGCTTTTCTCATTTCTCAAGTCCAGATTAGGTGATACTCCTGAAAGCCACCCTATATTTCAAGTTGAAAGGACTTAGTTATTTTTAAAAAGGTATTAACCACCGGTGCTAATTTTTTTATTATTATTTCTTTTTGAGATGGTTCTTGCCAGGTTGCCTAGGCTAGCCTTTAACTCTCAATCCTTCTGCTTAAGCTCCCAGAGTAATTGGGATAACTAGCATAAACTACCATGCCAGTTTCAGAGTATAGATTTCTTGAGGACAGGCACCTTTTATAGATTTGGAACACAGTGATTGCTAAATACATAATGAACAAATATATTAATTTAGTAAAGAATTACATTAAAAATGATTATGATCTAAGGTCCCCTTTTGGTTTGAAACACATTTATGTATATTAGCCTATTGAATCGAGTTGAACTATAACTGTAATTACCATTTTAGAGATGAAAAAACTGAGTAACAAACTTACTATTCCAAGGAAGAGGCAAGAAGGGCAGTACTTGGAAATAAACCCAGATCTCTCAACCAATAGGGTAGCAACTTCTCCAGGATATCCTGAGCACTTGGTTAAGGGTTGGTCCCTTAACCAACCTTTATATGGTTGGTTCCCCCATATAATGGAAAGGGATGGATACAACTTCCAGTGTGGCAAGGTATGAATTTAAGTACTTACTCGGTTACAGAATACCTGAAAATAAAGATGCTTCCTCCATTCCCTGGTTATTAACACAGTTCAAGTATATTTTGTGAATTAAAAAAAAATGAATAAATCAATATACCCCAGCCTCTTTTGAAATTCTTTCCTTCCACTTTTCAACTCTCACGTACTTCATTCCTTCCTTTCCCAAGCCTCATAGAGGGCGCTCACCAAGTGCTACTCACTGATTAAGGAAGCTCCACTCAAAAACACTCCTCACAGTGCAACTAAAAGGCACAGCGCCACCATTTCAGACTTATTTCCCTTATCCACGAAAGGAGGCGGGGCTAAAGTCCCTCATTCAAATAAAAAACTAGGAGATTTGCATGGGGAATGGTCAGTCCTTGCGCTTATTGGCTAACAGCACAGTGGGCGGGGTACATATTATGATCCGGGAGCTCCGCCTACATTAATTTGCATAACGGCCCCGGCGCGTGCAAGGGAGAAGCGGGTTTGTTTTTGAATCTGCGGAGGCGGCGGCAGTGGCAGCGGCGGCGCGGCGACTGAAGCGCGCGAGATTGAGGCGGCAGCTTTGGGGTCGGCTACGCGGGACGGCTCTGTAGGAAGGAACGTGGTTGTCCCCTCCCTCAACTCCCGCCCCCAAAGGTATATGTGAATCCCAAGGGCTGTTCTAAGAACATTTTCTTAAATTACTATTGTATTTCTGAAGAGTCAAGACCGCATTATGGCGGCTACGGGAGTTGTGTTTGCGCCTGCGCGGCTGCGGAGCTGCGGGCGGGCGCTGCATGGGAGCACGTGATCTTGCGGGGTCGGGCTCTAGCTGCAGTTGTGCAGCTGGCGGGGCGGTGGCTGCGCAAGCGCAATATTCATTTTCAAGAGCTAATGTTCTTGTTGGACGCCATTTGGGTTCTAGATTTAATTTTCCTCATTCTCGAGGGGTTTCGTTTTGTTACTCGTAAATCCCTACAGTTTCAAGAAAAACGTTTCTTTTATGTTGTACTCTTATACCGGCCCTCAATTCCTCTTTTTACTTGATTCTGAGACGCTGTGTATTAAATTTTATGTGAAAATTGTCACTTGTGGTTCTCGGTTGAATTTCACGATTAGGGTATTGTGGGACTCAAGTTTACGTTTAGGGAGATAGATCGGCACCTAGTGGTGTTCTCACGGGAAGTGCATTTATTTGGACTGCATTTTTGCAAATACGTTTTTAACCCTGTTTTTACCAGTTTGGTTATCATGGGTTGTGCACGATTTACGAAGTAGAATTTTAATTTTGGAAATATGGGACAGTGAAAGAATATACAAATTAGTTTAAAGTGAAATCTCATTTGCTCCATTTTTTAAATTTTTTTAAAAAAATTGATCCCATGTCAGTTAAGTTTTAATTTGAATGTTTGTATGCTGAATATGTAAATTTTACATGTTTTCAGTACCTTTGATTCGTTGTCCATTAGTGTTTCAGTTAATTATATTGTTAACTCTTTTGAAATTAGTCCATTTTCTTTACATTTTGTTTAATACTTGGTAATACTTGGTAAATTTTGGTGATGAAGAATTCTACAGAGAATTCCCAGTTATTGAGGCCTTTATTAATAAATAGAGTGGACCATCAAAAAAGAAAAGAAAGCCTGTGGATTTTAAACATATAAACAATACTGTACATATGCGTATGAGATACAATCGTGTTTTATTTTTTAAATTGTAGATGTGCCTTTTTTTGTTTCTTAAGATAATTTTTAAGTGCTACTGGTTCTAGTTTAAAATGGTAGTGTCACTATATTTAGCTCTTATATAACACACCTGGGGGAAGTTATATAAGCTTTCATATGCTTTGCCTTTAGTGCAAATTGCTGCTCACTAGGCTAAAAACTTATAAACGAGTTTCATAAATTTCATTTGTGGTTCATATGTACAGAATTTGGTTTCTTGGTTCATTATATAAGTTAAGTTTGAATCAGTCTACTGGCAAAAGAAGAAGTGGTTATTGCTTTATAATCTTGGTTTGTTAAATGCATCTTTATTACTCAAAACAAATATCTGAAGTATTAACTACATGTAATTGAAAGGAGTACTTTTGGTTGGTAGATTTTTTTTAATGATGTCACATGAGATGGAATGGAGTAATAGAAAAAAAATTTTTTTTTTTTTCTCACAACAGAATCTTAATTTGTTCTGATGTAATTCTTGGACCTGTGTTGTTTTCCACACAGAATGAAGGCAGTTATGCAGTCTTTACTTTCTTATGCTTCTGAGGTGGTTATCTCCCTTTCCCTACTTGCATGTTATTTCAAGTGTTTTAAAGTTGAAAATATGTGTGTTTTCTGTGTCTGTGTATGTATACGTAATAGGTTAAGAAAATAACTTTGATCTTAGGGCAAAGGTATAGTTTTCACTTCCACAAAAATGAAATTCTTTGGTTTATATATTTAAGCTTATGTTTTCTTTTGAATATACAGATGATTTCATCTTGAGTTTATATCGAAGGTCATAAGGGGTACTTGAAGAACTTATACAAGGTAAATATTGATAGGACAGTTTTGCTGTCCTGTTTCTTAGAAGGCATATATAACTATTAATATAGTAAGATTAATGAATTGTCTGAATATCAACTATTTGTTCTTTAATACTGTCAGAAATCAAGCATATTTTGAAACCAGTTTTGTTGTTATGCCACAAGATTTTGACATATAAAGAATATATTAATGTGTAGACTATCTTCCTTGAGGAACAAACACTTAGCTACTGAAGTAATTTAAAATCTTGTGTAGTTTTATAAATTTTATACATAAAATAGTTTAGAAAAAACAGATTTGAATGATTAAGCCATCAACCATTAAAATTATATTTTTTCTTTATGATTTTAATGTGATATGTGGAAATATTTTTAGCATAGTTATTATGGAACATTTGGGAAATGTTAAAAATTAGTTAGCAATATTTGGAAATAAGCACTCTAAATAGTCTGGTGATTTTGGGGCCTGCTGTTTGCCTGGTTGATCAACCTATAAATGTCAATTAGCGTTCCGTTGGGACCGTAATTTTGGGGGGGGACCATAATTTAATTCCTGCTTTTTTTTTTTGGCAGTGTTGGGCCACACATGTGCCAGGCATACACTTTACCTCTGAGTTGTACCACAGCCCCCCAATTCCTGTTCTTTTAAACTTAGTTTTATGAGTATTTCCCCATTTTACTGTTTTCTAAAATAGTCTCATGATAATACCATATTGTGACAATCTCCCAAATTACCAAATATTCTTTCAGACATGTTTACAAATGGGCACATATTATTATCTCTTTAATAAGAATGTACTGTGACTTATTAAGCCTTTATCTGTTTTTGACCATTTTGTTGCTCATTTTTCTATTTTAAATAATGCTGTCGTGAACATCCTTCTACATGAGTCATGTTTTGTAACTTAGAATATTTCTTTGACATTACCAATTGATAAAACCTTTTTTTCCACAAGTGTTTCCCATATCTCTATCAGTTAGGCAGGTGGAAAACATAGTAGTAGCTCACTTTTTTTTTTTTTAAATTAACAAGTAATTAGGTTGACCTTTTAAATATTTTACATTTGTATGTTCTTGTTTTTTTGTCAATTAGCCATTTGAGACGCCCCGCCCCATGGATGTTATGCTTTTTTATTGTTGGTAACAGCTATTTATGAATATTAATCCTCAGCTTTTCATATTTGTTGCAGTAATTTTTAAAATTTCTTTAGTTTTTTAACTTCTAAGTTGTTTTTGGTTTTATGTGTTCAGAAGTTTTAGATTTTTATTTAGTAAAATTCACTGCCTTTTTCATTTATGACTTCTTTCAGAACTGCTGTGTAGATAAAATATTACCTATTGTGAGATGAAGTAAATGTTCCTTTATTTTGTTAATTTTCTTCTGGAACTTAAATTTTGGAGGTTTTAATGAATTTTTAAAAATGCTTTTTAATTGACATGAACATTTATATGTGTATTTTCACATACTGTGTATAAAGATGGGTTGCTAGGAACCATTTTTTTAAATGTCTAGTTTTCTCTGAATTTTATATTGTTGATTCATCATTTGCTCTGTTTGCTTCTTTGATCATAACTTATGTATTATGTTTGAGCAAACAAGAACGTTCATTTCACTAGGGATATTTAACTTGAGGTCCATTGGTCCTTGGAGGTTCTGTAGATAACTTAAGAGTTTCACAGATTTCTTTGCTGTATGCCGTTTTATGTGAGTGTGTTATGCGCATTTTTTCTGGGGAAAAAGCTAGCTTCTCAAAGGAATATGTAATATAAGATCTAAAAACAGGTTAACAACCAATGCTTCAAGAACTTATTCTTAAAGCAGTATTGCATTTTTTTAATTTGCCATGGACTATGCATTATATAATTATGTGTTTGTGATGCTATATGCTATACAAATACACTCACAGTTCCTCTTCACAATTTTCTTAGCTAATCTTATCTGTTTGACTTTGCAGATGAGCTTTAGATTCATTGGGTTAAATTTTTTGAAATGCCAATTAATGGTTTTGTTCAGAATTATATTAAATCTATGGGCTGGGATATGGCTCAGTGGTAAAATGCTTCCCTAGCATGTATGAGACCCTGGGTTCAATCCTCAGCACCACCACAAAACCAAAAAAACCCCGATAACAACAGAATTTATTAATTCTAAATTGGGGTAAATCTTTATACTTATGTTGTTTTTCTTTATTCAGGAATATGATACACTTCCTATAAATCTCCCCAAATGTACTGTTTATAGGAGTATTGGAAGAATTTGTGATACCTATATGACTTTTTTTTTTTTTTTTTTTTTTTTAAGAGCCCAGGGGCACTTAACCACTGGGCCATATCCCCAGCCGTTTTTATTTTTTTAAATTTTAAGACAGGGTCTCACTAAATTGCTTAGGGCCTCAATAAGTTGCTGAGCCTGGCCTTAAACTTGTGATCCTCCTGCATCCCTTGCTGGGATTATAGGTGTGTGCCACTACCCCAGGCTACTATCTGTGACTTTTCAATGTCATTTTATTGTTTTCCTGGTGCTGATATGTTAATAGGGATGAGTTATGTAAGGCCATTAGGTCTGTATTTGTTTTAAATCTGCATTTAAGATGATGTGACATGAAAGTAATACCAGTATGAAGTTAGAATTTGGAAAAATAGTTGATAAAATAAAGTATTATACAATATTTGAACCATAATCTTTGTTTAACATAGAATTTTTTTTTTTTCAAGTGGAGGGATTTTAAAGTTATCTGATTTCCTTTCTGGCCAAAATGGGGTCTAATCTCATAATAAAGATAAAAATCATTTAACTTTCCTTGATAGCATTTAATTGTTACATTTTTCTCAAAAGGATCTTTCTTTAATTAGCATGAATTCATTAAATCTCTATGCTGATTTCAGGGCCTATTATTATTATTTTGGCAGTATGGGGGGTTGAACCCAGGACTTCACACACACACTAGGCAAGTGTTCTACCACTGAATTATATCCTCAGCCCTTTCAAATTTTGTGACAGGATCTCATTAAGTTGCCCAGGCTAGTCTTGAATTTTCGATCTCCCTGCCTCAGCCTTTGGAGCATCTAGGATTACAGGTGTGCCGCTGTGACCAGCTACAAATATTATTTTTGATTAGTAGTAATGTATTTTATAACATTTGAAGCCTGATCCTACTTTTTTTCTGAATGGAAAGAGTTAGGTTATTGGGTTGGGAATGTCGCACAGTAGGAGAGTGCTTGCCTAATTTGGGAATTAGAATTTCAGAGCTGAATCAGTATTTATAGCATGTTCATTATGATACTTGATGGTCTTATTAATGATTATGAATCTTCGTGAGGCCCTGGGTCCAATCCCTGGTAACGGGGAAAAAGAAAAGAGTCAGATTATTACCAAAATACCATTTATATTGAACTGGTTAACTTGAAAATTAGTGAAGGCTTGAAAAGAAGAAATTAGGCAAATTAAGATAGAACTCAAATAATGAAATATTATTGGCTTCAAGAAAATGAATCTTGCAGAAAGATATCAAATGTCAAGATATTGGTTTTCTTAAGCAGTTCATTCTTTTTAATGAAAAATTTCTGTCTTTGGATCTTTTCAAGCAAATATAATTACAAAGATTTTGATGTTTTAATTTTTTGTGTGACGTTTGGCCTTACTTCAGAACTTTTCCAAGTTCTGGGAAATTACAATTCTTTATTTTTCAGACATATAACAGAAGAGAAGTAGCAAATTAGAGACAGAGTACTACTAGAGAAATACATATGGGTATAGGGGCAAGGAATGATGGCTAATATCATGCCAGTAAATGAGGATCGTGTTTCAAATGTTATAAATTTAGCAAGAATATTATAGATTTAGTTGTGAGGCAGTTTGGGAATTAGTATTTCCAGAGCTGGATTAGTATTTATAACATGTTCAATATGGCAGTTGATTATCTTATTAATGATTGTGAATCACAGAGAAATTTATTTCAGTTCAACCTATTTAGAAGGCAAAGTAGTGTATGATTTCGTTTTGAGGTGTTTTTGTTGTTTTAAGTGTTGTGAGGCCTATAGAAAATTCATATATTGGCAGACCTAGTTTTTCAAATGTAGGAAGAAGTTTAAGGTCTTTGAGTTCCTAACTGTTGTGGGCATATCATAGATAAAAATAAGGTGATGTTTTAACACTATTTAAACAGATTTCCAAAATATTATTAATAAGCTATAGTCCTTTTCTCTTTACTAGAGAACTCAGAGGTTACCCAACCATTAGTGGAACTTCTGTTTTATAATCCTTACCCATTTGACCCTCTGATGTTTTCTTAGAGAGCCCAAGACTTTAAAAATTATTTGTAGTGTTCTTTCTTTCTTTTCTAGCTTTAAAATCTTTTACTTATGAACTTTAATTGAGCAAAGGTCTGTATGGGAAGATCGGGGAGAGGACATCCCCCTAGAATGGATGTGGGCCACCAGAGTCTGGAGAGAAGCTGGTGGCCTAACCAGTCAGTGCACAAGGTTACCAAGTAGTATTCTTTCTCAGATTAGGCATTTCTCCTGGCATTTTAGTTTATTCAAAACAGAAGTGAATTACACAAAATTAAACTCTGTTTTATATTGGAGACAGACTGTGAATACTAGAAAACATTTTCTGTTAAAGAATGAGTGGATGAGGAATGCTAGTGCTTATGAATGTTTCTAGTTTTGAATTTTTGACATTTGGATTTTTGTGTCTTCAAGAGAATGATTGAAGCATCTTCTTGGCCACCTTTCAAAAACATGTGGAATTTCTAAGGGTACACATAGATAGTGCTTTTCTGAGAGTCGTTTTAATTATATCTATATAAATGTGAAACACTGGGAAATGAAGATAAGATATTAACTTTGCATTCTGAAATATTCACTTATTCATGCCTTTAATTTTTCATTGTTCAGAATATTATAATAAGTGTTCTATTTTGTCTAATACCTGAGAATAACTACCTATAGACACTTTAGTTCAGAAGAGAAGGTCTATTTGTTTGATGGTGATGTGTGATAGTAGTATTTATATCTATGTGATCTTTTCCCCCTTTGTTTGTGAGCCCTGTGCTACTTTGGGGAACTATTGTCTTAGTGGATACCTAGGAATTATATGTCCGTCATTCCGTGGTACTTTTACATTCTAATAAGAAATTTGAATTGTCTGTTAGAATAGTGATTCCCAGAACTATCAAAACTATAAAAGGATCTCTCCTTAGGTGAGCAATTCTCAAAGATAATGCCCTCCATTTTGAGAAAATGTAAACCTAGAAGATGAGAAGGGAGTCTAGTTTTGAGCACCAGGAGAAAAAGAATTTGATGGAATAATGAATAATTTGAATTCTGCAGTTCATTGCCAACTAAGGTTTGGAATTTAAGAGTTTTTCTGTCTTTTTATCCTTATTAGATAGAACATCTTAAGAAAGAAATGTAGAAAAGTATAGAAAGGAAAAGACCACTTTTGAACTTTAATGGTGGTAAATGTCAGAAATCAATTGGATTGAAGGCCAAGTTACTATAAGAGACTATATTACTATTGTTTATTTTTCACTTGTAGCAATACAGAATAAGGCTGTGGTATATAGATAACTGTTTTAGCATATGGCTTTCATCTCTGCATTTAACACTGTTATTGCACATCTGCTTACTAGTAAGGGATAAAGGGCAATAGGAATGCATAGTCATTCTTTTGAGAACATGGCACAGAAGTGGACTCAAGTTTTATGTATGATAATTTACTCATTGAGACATATTTAGTTAGGAAAGAGGCTGGAAACTGTCTAGCTGGGTGATCATGTGCTCAGCTAAATTAGATAAAAGAAAAAACTCTTATTAGTGAACAACTAGCATTTAGTGCTACCTATGGAAGCTGGAGAAGGGGTGTCTCAGAGTAATTCATAATTTGATACAAAAAACTAGTTCTCTGTTTTGAGTTAGGTCCAGTTACAATGTAACATTGTATAACTTTGTTTGAAATGGTATTTTTTTGAACTTTGTTTTTTTAATTTGTTGGCTGAAGTCCCAGATATTATAAATATTTATGTGATAGAATGCTCTGCCAGCCTTTAGAAACATTAAATCATGATCAGTTAGTTTTGTAAGAACTGGAATTTATTTGTTTGGAGCTAAGATTTGAACCTAGAGCCTGTTTATGCTAAGCACACTATCGCTGAGTTACTCCTCTATCCTGAGAATTGAAATTTTTAATTTTAAAAATTCAGTTTAGTATTTATGAACCTTGTACTTAACTTGTTTAATTTAAAAGGAAGGACTGGCCAGTTGCTGGTAATCCCAGTTCCTCCAGAGGCTGAGGCAGGACAGGATGATCACAAGTTCAAGGGCAGTCTGGGCAATTTAGCAAGACCTTGTCTTAAAATAAAAAATAAAAGGGGCTCAGTGGTAGAGCACCTGTGGGTTCAATCCCCAGGTCTGGGAGTGAGGAAAAAACCAACCAACCAACCAACCAACCAACAAACAAAAATATGGAAGCTTTCTGTGAAATATAAGTAAACAATAGTAACTGTGTAGAGCAGAGAAAGTGGAATTCTATTGGAGAGGGATTCAAGGAAATCTTAGAGGAATTTTATTTTAAGGAATGAATTAAAATATTCCTAGTAAGAATGGAAATTGCACATGATTCTCAGAGGTGAGAAAGAGGGTAGGAGAACTCTAAATAGCTTAAATCTGGTGGGGGAAGAACAGAATTATACAAATTTAAAACATGAAATAACACTAAACATCTCTCTCTAATATAAATTCTTGATTTTTGTAATAAGAATCATTGTGCCTTTATAATATGCCTAACAGAGGGTGTTAAAGACATTTTTTGTTTCCACTTTTATGTCTATAATTATTAGTGTACTTTACCAGCTTTTTGAGCTTAGGAATAATATTTTATTGATTTACCTGATAAATGCCATATTTTAAAGACAGATATTCAGTATGATAAGATCTCTATTAAAAGTATAAAATTGCTTTTCACTGTGCCTACCTTAATAGTCAATAAATGTTGTTAATTGAAAGAATAGAATTTCTTAGTTTTAGGTGGAGGTGCAAAAACAGGAAGTAGGATATTCTGATTCTTTTTTTACTTTTAACTCATTATCCACAGATGTCAGAACTTTTTAAAAAGCAATCAAACATGTAATTTACTTAAGTGGCATTGCACACCTGATGAATTTTCAAAAGATTTGACAGGCAGTTTATAAAAATTATAAATAGTAAATTCACTTTTTTTTGGAAAAAAAAAAACCTTCAGTAACTTCAGAAATAGAAGAAAACAAGGAAACTCTTTTGCTTATTAGGTTCCTAAAATATGACTCTGAAAATCATTGATACAGATTAATCTGAATTTTGCAGAAAAGATGGAATAATATAATTATTTTGGTTTAAATTTCTGTAATTCTCTCCTTCCCCGACCAGATTTAAATGATTTAAAAATTGGAAGATAAATGAACGAATGAAGAAAGGAAGAAAAAAAAAAAAGGCAAAGACTTTTCTTAAAGCAAGTTAGTAATATAGTGAAGTAAAAAGAATAGTACTGCAGTTTTGCATTGAGATCTGGGCAATTAAATATCTCCTAGTAGTAATCTTTATCAAAATGGGGTTCACTCTACTTTGTAATGTAATGCTTAGCGTTTGTGCTTAACACATTCCTTTTCTCTTGCTTCAATTATTAGTGGATCGATTAGTCATTCAGGAGTATTTCTTATGAGGCAGCTTAAGGCAGCTGTGTGTAGGAACCCTGCTGTACAGGCTGATTTATAGAAAATAATATTTTTGATTTCTAGAGCTAAGCTTTAAATATATTTTATAATTAATTTAGAAAAACAGATTTAATAATACCACCCTCTAGGAAGGAGTGTAAGTATTCAGGCAGTTTTGTGAAGCAGTCCTGTTTTAGGACTTGACTTATTAAATAAAAAAACAAACAAGTATTTAAAGAAAAAACCCAGAAGATTACTAAGGTCACTAAATTGACAGCAAATCTCTTCATGGTGAAAAAGCATCTTTTTTTCCCCCCTCACATTAATTGGATCTGCAAGGTTAGTCACATTTCTTCAGATGGTTGTCATTGCTAAAATTAGAGATGAAGTCATTTATTTTGAGGACTAGATCCATATAGGCATATGCCCCTCCCCTCCCCAAATCTCAGGGTGCAAAGTACTTCCCCTTCTCATAGTTATAGAACTTTCTGGACATGTTCAATCAAAATTGAGGCAAATTGGGCCCAGTGTGGTGGCACATGCCTGTAATCCCAGTGACTCTGGAGGTTGAGGCAGGAGGATTATGAGTTCAGAGTCAGCCTCAGCAAATTAGTGAGGCCCTAAGCAACTCAGCAAGACCCTGTCTCTAATAAAACATAAAAAAAGGACTGGGAATGTGGCTCGGTGGTTAAGTGCTCCTGGGTTCATTCCCTGGTACCAAAAGAAAAAGAAAAATTGAGGCAAATTGGGGGAGAGAGCTCAAGCACCCATAGTCCCAGCTACTCAGGAGTCTGAGGCAGGAGGATTGCTTGAGCCAGGAGTTGGAGACCAACTTGGGCAACATAGTAAGACCTCATCTCTCTTTCTTTCTCACTTATTTTACTTAAAAGCTTTTTCAGTGCAGGGTCTGGACCCTGGGGCCTCAAGCATGCTAGGCAAGTGTACCACTGAGCTACATCTCTAGCCCCCATCTCTTAAAAAAAATTGAGCCTGGTGCAGTGGTGCGCACTTGTAATCCCAGTGGCTCAAGAGGCAAGAGGATTACAAGTTTAAAGCCAGCCTCAGCAATTTAGCAAGGCCCTAAGCAACATTAGTGAGACCCTGTCTCAAAATAAAAAATAAAAAGGGTTGGAGATGTGACTTGGTGGTTAAGTGTGCCTGGGTTCAATTACCAGTAAACCCCCACTCAAAAAAAAAAAAAAAAATTGAGGCCAAACAAAATCATTTTTTTTTTTTTTTCCATAGCCTGCTCTTGTGATCAGGCTTCTGCCCCTTAATGCACAGATTTGGCCATATAAATTTGTTAGTTGGTTTCTGATTTTATTTTGGTGTTTTATTGATCATTTAATAATATACATAGGTCTAATGCAGTGATAACTTTAGAGTAACCGTCTGTCTGAATATTTTTTAAGGTATTATATATCAGCTTGTCTTACATGGTCAGGAACCAAGAGTTATCTGATTTATCTCAGTGATTTTTTTTTTAATTTAAAAATTTTTTTTTGTTTTAATTGGACACAAGTGAGTTTTAATCTGTAACTATGATAGTTTGATATTATGGTTCTTCAAGATTCTTATATTTACATGTTCTTATACATGTTCCTTTCTTGTAAGGAAATATTGTTTATTCCCTTTAAAGCTTGGATTCCATAATTTATAGAAGAGATCTAAATTGATTTCCTGTGAAGATTTAGTAGGTATCATTTCTACATCTGAGATGGAGTCTTTGTTCCTGTTATACCTAATTAAAAAGAGATTTATTTTTAAATGTTGTATTTCTAGTATGCCCATGTTACAAATTTGATTTATCCAAATTTTACATTTGTAGGGAGGAAAACATTAAAACTGTATAAACTGATTCATAAAAAGTAAAAAATGATACTTTTTACAGTATTTAATCATTGCTATAAGCAATTGCTAGACAATGCTAATCAGTATATTCAGTATTTTTCTATAGAACCATTCTAACATATTTCCTGTGGTTTATTAACTTAATACCTATATTAAGAACTTTCACAGGATATTTTTCTCCTTGAATTCTGAGGGTAATGGATCAAAATATTACTTAAATTGCTATTTACATAATGTATATTTTAAATTGTGGGTTAGGGATTAAGAAGAGTATATTTTTCTCTTAAGACCATTAAACTTATTAACTACAGTTAAAACAGTTCATTTAGCACTTGGTAATTCTTGTTTTGTTGATCTTGGGTTAAATAACTGCTTACACAAAGTTTTCTGCTCTGCATAATAAAATCATGAAAATTCTGACCCATTCCCTTGATGCAGTTATTACAGACATTTATTCATGAAGGTAATTCCAGCTTTATACCAGAATGCTTGCCAGCATTATGAATTAGTTATGATGATTTGATATAGTTCTTTTTTCTTTTCAGTGTGCTTGGGGGTCAAGCCCAGGACCTAATTCATGCTAAGCAATCACTCTGCCACTGAGCTGCGCGCCCCCCCCCCTTTTAGTATAGTTCTTTAACAAGAATTTTCAGCATTTATTTATTTATTTATTTTTAAATTTTTATTTATAGTAGTATGTATTACAGTTCATACTATACATATAGAGCATCTTTTTACATAAAACAGTTTGTATTCAAAGTATATTCACAGCATTCAAGTCTTCAATCATGCATTTAGAATAATGATATCCATCTTATTCAACCACTTTTCCCCCCTTCCCCCCTTGCACCCTCCCTTCCCCTCCCTTCCCTTTGACCATTATAGTGTTCCTCTAGTCCTCCTATGTACCCCGACCCATCAATACTGTGAACCGGCTTCCTTATATCAGAGGAAACATTCGGTATTTGGATTTTTGAGATTGACTGATTTCACTTAGCATTATATTCTCCAACTTCATCCATTTACCTGCGAATGTCATTATTTTATTCTCTTTTATTGCTGAATAAAATTCCATTGTGTATATATATGCCACATTTTCTTTATCCATTCATCTACCAAGGGACATCTAGGTTGGTTCCACAACCTAGCTATTGTGAATTGTGCTGCTATAAACATTGAGGTAGCTGTGTCACTGTAATATGCTGTTTTTAAGTCCTTTGGGAATAGACCCAGGAGTGGGATGGCTGGGTCATAGGGTGGTTCCATTCCCATTTTCCCAAGAAATCTCCAAACTGCTTTCCATAATGGTTGTACCATTTTGCAGTCCCACCAGCAATGTATGAGTGTGCCCTTTTTCCCCACATCCTCTCCAACATTTATTGTTGTTTGTGTTCTTGATAGCTGCCATTCTGACTGGAGTGAAATGAAATCTTAGAGTAGTTTTGATTTGCATTTCTCTAATTGCCAGCGATGTTGAGCATTTTTTCATGTATTTGTTGATTAATCGTGTATCTTCTTCTGAGAAGTGTCTTTTCAATTCCTTAGCCCATTTATCAATTGGATTATTTGTTTTTTTGGTGTCAAGTTTTATGAGTTCTTTATATATTCTAGAAATTAGTGCTCTATCTGATGTGCATGTATTAAATATTTGTTCCCAGTTAGTTGGTTCTCTATTCACCTCACTGATTGTTTCTTTTGCTGAGAAGAAGCTTTTAAGCTTAAATCTATCCCATTCATTAATTCTTGGTAATAATTCTTACGCTACAGGATTCTTGTTAAGGAACTTGGAGCCTAATCCGACATGTTGGAAATTGGAACTTACTTTTTCTTCTATTAGGTGTATTGTCTCTGGTCTAATTCCTAAGTCCTTGATCCACTTTGAATTGAATTTTGTGCATGGTGAGAGATACAGGTTTAATTTCATTTTGTTGCATATGGCTTTCCAGTTTTCCCAGCACCATTTGTTGAAGAGGCTATCCTTTCTCCACTGTACATTTTTGGTGCCTTTGTCTAATATAAGATATCAGCATTTATTTAGAAGACACATTTTTTTTTTCCCCTTCAGGTACAGTAACATCAAGAATCTTGTGTGTGTTTCATCTCATTGCTCCAGTCTAGCTTATTTGTTTATCAACTATTATCTTAGAATTCTATTCACCCTTAATTGAGATTTCTTTCACTGCTTTCTTAGGATACTTGTTTTCCATACCCATGTATCTTTATTGACTTTTTCTGTCTCTTGGGGGAAAGAGGATCACATTTTTTAATAGCATTTGGAGAAAGGTACATAAGAAGTATGTTTTTAAGACTATGTGTGTCTGAAAAATGTCATTCTATATGTTTTACTTGACTGATAGTTTGGCTGGGTATAACATTAGGTTGAAATCACTTTCCTTCAGAATTTTAAAGGCACTGCTACATCATTTTCTTGCGTCTGTTATCACTAACGAGAAATTGCAATGTACTGTTATTTCTGATTTTTCTCCTTCAGTGGAAGCTTGTAGAATTTATTTTCTCTCGTGTTCTGAGATTTCATTGTAGTGTGCCCTAGTTTGGATCTATTGCCATTTGCTGATATTGGACTTTACTGGTCTCACAATTCTTGCCTTTCAATTCTGGGAAGTCTCCCTATCTCCCTTCCTGTGTCCTTTCTTCCTTCTTTCCTTCCTTCCTTCCTTTTTTTGTTTGCTTGGGCCTTACCTTCAGTAAGCAAGTGCTCTGCCGAGCTACATTATAGGTCCTGAAATTTTTTTGTGTGATTTCATTGGTAATGTTTTTTCTTCTGCCTTTCTGTCATTCCAATTTGATGGTTTGGACTCTCCAATCTATTTTTTTCCTCCTATTTTTGTCTTTTTGCTCTGGCAGATTTCAACTTTATGAGTTTTTCATTCCTGCTATCATGTTTCTATATCAATTTCTATGTTTTATTTCTTGTCTATAAGTACTTTGTTCTTAACTGGGATGCAACATTTTTTTCCTGTATTAATGTTTTTTGAAGTGTTTTTTTTTTTTCTCTCTCGTGTATTTTATTTTTTAATTTTTTGGTCTGCCTTCCACATTAGACACTTTTCTCAGTGGTCTTCCTTTGCTGACTGCATAATGTGATGTGGAAGGCTAAGAAGTTTAGTGGAATTTAGCAGTTTTGAAATTTTCTATGTGATGATCCAGATGGATGTCCTAAATTAACAAATGAAACATGTATTTACAAAATACATGTCTACCAAATGTAGTGAATTTTTCTTTAGGTTCTATGGAATTTTCAGTAATTTGCATATGTTAAGTTTTCTAGTGTGGTATATAAAAAATGTAGTACTTGAGTAGAATTAATCTCTTCTAGTGGTTTTTTTTTTTCCTCATGTGTAACTCCTGGCAAATGAATAAATTCTCTGGATGTAGAAATTAGAGATTTTAGCACTCTTCCTTTAACATGATCATTGGAAAAGAAATTCATGAAACATGCTAGTTTTTAATTAGGAAAATATAAAATATTGGATAATCTTAGAAATGTTTACCTAACATGAGAAATTCTTTCCAAATATGTATGTTTTTTACAAATAAAATGATTGGGCTTATAAAAAATAGTCCTATCAAAAATTTCTGATAAAGATTATTTGTGGCATTATATGATCAAGGTGTGTGCTGTTTATAAATAATAGAAATTAAAAGTAATTAACTTATATTTTATAGTATTCCATAGACTCTTCAGAGATTAACTATTTTATGCACATAGGTGCCTATAAAAACTGAAAAGTGCTCTACAAAAGGTATTTCGGATTCTGTAGTATGCAGGCTTTTATATCAAGACTGAAAATTTATTTGACTACTATATAAAAATAAGAATAGAGACCCTAAAAATGAAGGTTCTTGAAAATGTAGGGCTGGGGTTGTAGCTCAGTGGTACAGTGCTTGCCTAGCACGTGTGAGGCATTGGGTTTGATCCTCAGCACCATATAAAAATAAATAAAATAAAGGTGTTGTGTCCATCTACAACTAAAAAAAAAAATTTTTTTTTTTAAGTGTAGAAATGTCAGATTTTTATGGCAGAAACAAAAATACTGGGAATTATTTTCAGTGTACCGCCTATTGAGCAAATACTGTTTCACATTGTGGAAGAGATTGGAAATACGATATGATTTCTGTCCTTACAGAAAGATGTAAGTAATGTAACATGGTAAGTGAGATGATAAGAATGAACGATTTTGAGAGAGCCTGGTTTGTGGGGTGGGCATAGTAAGGAGTAAGAAGAGGGAAGAGGATTGTTAGTGATAATTTAGGTTGAATCATTAATAGGATTTACCAGGTGAACTAGGATAGTTTCTTTGGAACAGAGTGTGAAAAGGGCACCAGTTACCTGAATAGCAGCCTACCATTTTCTTTTCTTGTTTCCATAAGACAAAAACAGAACCAACATACGACCAGGTAGATAACTCTGGGTTGGGTCTAAGTGTAGTCTGTATTAGTTGTCTCTTTTAGTTGTTTTTTGAAGTCAGTCTCATAGCATGTTTCTGCTACCACTAATTGGTGATAAAACCTGTTTAGGGTTAGTATGAGAATTGACATAGTGTATATAAAATGAATTTATCATATAGCTCTTAATATTTTGGGAGTTTATAACACTCCTGCCTGTCAATTAAATTTATATCCAATGCTACAGTAATATTTATCTGTTCAAGTCTTTCCCATTTTATCAACATCTTACTTTTAGTGAATAGATTTTGCTTAAGCTCTCCTCAGAGAATCAGTTATATTTTTGAAGAATTAATTTGGCTTAGATCAAGTATAACTTTTTTTCCTGATATGGTATTTAAAATAATTCTTACATGCATTATCCAGTTTGCCTCATAGAAAATGAATAAAGATTTTTAAAGCTTAGTGATTTATTTGGTTTCTTTCCTTTTTTGGAGGGGGCAGGGTGTTGGGGATCCATCAAACCCAGGGCCTTGTGCATGCTAGGACAGTGCTATATACCCAGCCCTAAAACTGAGTTGTTTTTAAAAACAACAACAACAAAAAAACCCTTTATTATTATGGAAGCTTCCAAATATATACAGAAATAGAATGAAATAATGAACTCTGTGTGCCTGTCACTCAGTTTGAATGATTTAACATTTCATGAGTCCAGTCTCCTTTTTGCTATATTCCTACCACTCTTACTATATCCTTAGAAAGTTTTAGTGATGTATAAAATTTAGTGATGTATACTTTAGTGATGTATAAAATAACACAGTATGGCTAAATTTCAGAAAGATAGACCAAGGAAGAGTGAAGGAAAATGTGGATTCCATTAGCTTATGTCAAACAAACAGGTTCTTTTCAGTGATTTTGGTCTTTTCTTGATGGATATGTTACTGTTAAGCCACAATTTTGAGGAAGCTTTCAAATTTGACTTGTTAATGTTCCCACATTCAGACTGGCTCTCTTTTGTGCTGTTTTTTCTTCATAGTGTCTATATACTGTTTGCTTTTCACCAGTATTAAAATGTTGGGAGGTCTGTGGCAGGGCATGAAATGTAATTTGCCCTTGTACCAAACACTTACCTGGGAATGTATTTATGATCATCTAGAATACCAAAGAGAAGAAATTTTTATCATTATGGTACATTATTCAAAATAAACTTTTGTTTCCATCTTAGTTCTAAAGACTCTATTGACAAGATTTCAAAAATTTGATTGTAAGATCTAGCCATTCTGTTGGATTTGAGCACTTCGGCTTTAGATTCTGTGGAGAAATCTTTTAAATTTGCTTTCTATAAATTGGAATTACCTAGATCAAATGATTCTTAGGATTTAAAGAACTTCATTTTTCAGAAATTATAAAATTGAAACTCTTAATGATTAAAGAGCAAAAAAGGTTTTTTTAAAAAAAAGGTGGGGGCCTTGAGCAGGGTTTGACTTTTTTTTTTTTTTTTTTCTTTTTTTCTGGACTGAAATGGAGGTTTTCTTTCAAGCGAATTCCCTGATGTTTGCTCTGTGTGATTTGGCTCTATCTCTGTAACTGCTAATATGTGGCATGGATTTCAAGTTGTTTGGGATCTGGATGTGCACAAAGTCTGTATTGCAAGCCCGGATTCACAGGCATTATGTTACAAACCTGGCTTGCTGCCTCTGTTTTCTTTTTCTGTGTCCTGAGTAGCTGCATTGTTTGTTGCAGTATATGCATTAGCTGTTGTGTGTGTTCAGTTTCCTGCAGACTGACAAAGTGGGAGGGGCTTTGTTTGATACATAGCTGGGTTTTCACTGTGAGTTCTTGAGTGCACATTGCAGCCATCTTAATTACACTTTTGTGCAACTGAGACTGTGCAGCTGTCTCAAAATGGCTGCTAACCTAGTCTTTGTAGCTGCTTAGGCAGCAAGTATGTCAGTGAGGAGACTTGTCACATACATCAGGACCAGAGGTAAGAACCAATTACTCTTTTCTTTAAACAGTCAATTAAAAATCATTTGAATTTAAATGAATTTATATAGGAAGGCAAACTTAGAGATTGCTTGCTAAAAAGTTGAAATGTTTACTAGAACTGTAAGCCTATATTATGGAAACATTGCATAGGATGGTGAGGTCAAAGGTTAAATTCCTGTAATTTCTCACCATTTTCTATTCTGTCATCCTCAGAACATTTGATTACCATAGTAGTGCTTTTCTGGCCCTAATTAACTTAATTCTTTTATATTGGATATTTTGGTTTGTTTGATATTTATTTGTAGAAATTGAAAAAATATATTACCTGAGCAGATTTTTTTAAAAACAGAAGTCATAAATAAACCATGTTTTATACAAAGTATGTAACTTTTCTGCTCTGTTTTATTTTTTTTTTCCTGTGTATATGGGGGTTATTGCTTGGGAGCTTTCTAGGAAGAATGGTTATTCTCTATATAAATCTTAGAAAAATCTTTTAATGCTCTTAAGTCTTTTTGAAAATTTTTCATTATGGGTCCCAAATCTTTATCATACTGCCTCCTCTGAGATCCAACTCTTCTCACATTCTTAATAGTGCTTCACTTTTTTTCTTCATACCACCTTTTGCTTTAATTGACATTCAGATTCAGTTTTAGGAATAAGTTTACATCTAATCCTGGATACCTTTTTACTTTATGTCTAATGTATTTTAATGTCATTATAGCTGGAGTAAATAATTGTTTTAATTAACTGATATTATTATGCCTATTTAAAAGTACTGTGATTCAGTAATTTTGTAAATGTGGTTTCAGAAGTTTCAGAAAGCTTTCTAAGCATTGTTCTGAAGTAGAATCATTTATTGAGATACTCTAAGGCTGTGGTTACCCAAAAAAGGTGGGAGAATAAAATTCTTATTCTTGTAATATTTCATACAGCAGAACATTTATACTTTAAGCAGTGCTTAAATTATAGTATTTACTAGATTTTTTTTTTCCTGTTAATTTAAATGGTATAATATTCTCCTGTGGCTTTGTCAGTAGAGTATTATGAATATATCCCTGACTAATATGACATAGAACAGTAAGTCTGAGCTTTCCGGATAAACAACTTTCTAAAAATTATATTTTGCAAATTAAATTCTTAAGGAGGACCCCAAAAAATAAAAAAGGGTTAATGTGGTATTTTCTTGTTGTACTTTTATTGTATAAATTTATAACATTTATTATAAGTATATTTAATAAAATGAAGACAATTAGACAGTTATGAAAAAAAACTTCCAAATTAGATCACATATGATAATTATAACATTGGTATCCAGTTCCATTTAACTCATTTGTTAATAATTCACTGTGGAAATTTAGTTTGAAAATCACACTGTATCTTTATGTCCTGTCTTAATTTTCATGAAGGTAGACTGACTATAAGACTGTATTTGTAAGACTTTAATAGGTTAAAGTTGCTGCCTTATCACAAACTTGTTTTTTTATTGTTAGTTTTTAAAAAATATTTTTCCTAACTTAATGTAACATTATGGATGCTTATAATATGAACGTTAACATAGGCAAATCATCTAGTCATACACGAACTCACCCCTTAAAGAGAAAACTAAGAATAAAAAATTCAATATATGTAAGCTGTTCTGTTCATTCTTTCAGTAAAGTCATGCTCTGTAGTGAGTTTGAAAAATAAATGTGCTGTGACCTTAATCACTTTCATTTTCATGCTTATAGTATGAATAGCTTACTATCTTGGTGGCAGAGGTGGAGGGAGGGGAGTAGATTTTAGTATTTAAAATATGTATATTTTAAAAAATTATATAATGCAAGTAAGCCTCTTGGTTTGATATTCTCTAATGCTGGAGAAACCCTGACTAGGCTAAAATTATTGAGCCATTTATGTTGGTTTTCAGAATGGGACATAGTAGTGATCTACTTCTTTTGCTTTCTATTGCTGACTATAAAATTTGCTCCCACCTTTCATAAGATTATTACTTGTACTTGGGGGAAGCACTAGCACACTGTGGTTACATAGAATATTTTTGCTAATGCTTTCACTGCTCTGTTGTATTTTTGCAACTGTATATATAAACCATATTTCACTGTGATTACTTTGGGGTTGGTAGTTTTCAAATTTTCTGTGCTGAATTACAGGTTAGTTATTATGTTGGATAATTGAGGACGTAATATATCTGAGAGCTGGATAATTGGGATTGTATATTGTCACCTCTTTTTTTGTCCCTTTTGTTTTATCTTCTTTTCATAAGCCATTTCATTAACATAAATCTGTTAAGGGAAATGTTGGAGTATTGGAAGGCACATTGACCAAGAGTTACAAACTGAATTTGAATCACGTTTTGACCACTGTTTTCTGATATTGACCAGCTCATTCCATTTTCTGATTATTGTTTCCTTGTCTACAAAAATGGGTAAAAATTCCTGTTTGGCAAGCATGTACTGAGAATCAGTTTGCATATTTCTAAATAGTATTATGAAATAATCTATAAATATCAGACATTCTCATTTTTCCAGTAATTTTTACATGCTTTCAGTTTGTTGCTGTTCAGATGTCCTTTACATTGTCAAGTGTCACTAGATTAGAGCATTTTTGAAAAAGTGTGGGAAATTTTCATATAACTCATGCTCAGAAGCAAGAAGTGCTAGCTAACATTTAGTATGTCTACTTGGCAGTGTTATGTTTATGTTTGTACTGATGGGTCCTGCTTTGTTAAATAAATTAGCCAGCCATCTTTTGCTGTGTGTGGGTAATGACATATATTTATTAAATAAAGCCAGTATAGAATGTTGGCATTACAGAATTAGAGTAGTAGGAGAAATGTTTCATTCAGTTCTTGTCTGGGTGAGTCCTCCAAACATACTATAAGAAAATGAATTCTCTGAAAAGATGACTTGAACTCAGGGCCTAGTTTTTCCTGTGTTTCAGTATACATAAGAATCCTTTTAAGAACAATAGCATTCTCTTTCAGTGAATACAAACTGGCAGCCACCAGACTTATTTTTTATCTCTTATCCATTCCTGCATTTTTCCAGTCGTTGAATTTAAACTTAGATTTCACAAAACAAACAAACAAACAAACAAAAACCACAAGATGTCTCACCTTTTGAAAAACAGAAGATAGGTCATGGTCAATGTTAGGCATGCATTTCTGGTTAAGAACAGTAATCTACCTTGAGTAGGTGCTGTCTTCTTCAAGTAGGGCTTACTCTTGCTCACATTTCGTCCTTTTTAGCTGATTCACATTACTTAAGGTAGTTAAGGTCTCTTTAGCTTGGTCATCTTAAATCCCTATACTGCTTAAGAAGTGTTGGCATCTTAAATATCTAAAATATATCTAACATGGAAGAAAGTAAACATCAAAATTTTACTTGTAGGAAAGTCCTAGCACATGTAAAAATTAGTTCATTTTCTAGAATATAGGGCACATTTGTTAACCTTTTACTTTGTCATAATTTTTATATTGAGTACAGTGGGACCAATTGAAGGATATCTACAAAAAGTGACAATCAGTTGAAAATGAAGGGATTAAAGAATGCTCATTAGAAACAAATTCTTTGAGGTCTTAATGTGATAATCCATTCTTCTGTGGATGTTATCACTGTATTAGAGACATCACTGCCTATCAACTTGGTGTTCTTAATGGTGATACCACATAAGAAAAAGTTAAACTGTCTTTTAGATATGCAGTTTATTGAATCAGGTAACTAAAATAACATTTTATAAAAGGTGTTTTTTTGTGCTCTCCCCCCAAACTGATTGAGCTACAAAGTTTAGACTTAAAATAATGTGTAAGGGTTAAGAAAATTTTAATTGCAAATGTTTCCTAGTAGAACGTTTTCTTAAACTAGATATACTATGTCAACTATGTGAAGATTATCTTTGAGTGTTGCATGAAACATGATAGTTTATAACGTTGGTCTTAAAAATTTGAATTCTGCCCCTTTTCCAGAGTGAAAGCCAGCTTCTTAACATTCATAAAATACCATGATGTTGGTAATGCTAAGCAAGTGCTAAAAACAAAACAAAACAAATGATTATTCCTTTTTGGAAAATAGCTTTGCAGTTAAAGGTAAAACTTTCATAAAAATTGAAAATATGGTTAACTGCACAGGAAATGTGGTTTGCTACTGCTACTGCTTTGCTACTACTCACACTCCCAAAAGAGAGAGATTTGGGGAAAAAGACTAACATATATTCAAATAAATGTTTTTTTAAAAATTGTTCAGTTTAGAACTTTACCAAAGTATTCTCTGTTGATGATTTGTAACAGTCTGTTATTGGTCAGGAACATGTGAATATGGAAATGGTGCAAACAGCATTGCCTGGTGGATCTAGGCAATGAAAGAGGGAGTTTAACACCACAGAGATGTCTGAGGAGTTACTTCTGCATTTGTCTGAGGGTGTCTGTTTTTCCTTTCTGAAATAAGCTGGATTCAGCTGCCAGTAGAAATCTGACTGGTGCTTTCTTTGCTGGATATAGAAGGAACTGAGGCATGTGTGGTGGATAGCGTTAATACAGAAGTCTGGAAAGATTATTCCTGGTCTGGTACTGCTATTAATTGTAGTTTGGGATAAATTACTTAACCTCCTTTTACACCAACTCTGCAGTTTAGAGTCAGTGAATCCATGTGCTTCCATTGGATAGTTAAAGATTAAATGAAAAATGTGTATATACTGCTTAGATTCCATACCTATTTGTAGTAAGTGCTCCATATGTCTGGTATTTTTATGGGATGAGGCAAGTTACTTATTTTCACAACCTCGGTTTTTCTTATTTTTAAAATGGGAATAATTTTATCATACAGAGTTTATATTGGGTTTTAATGAGGATAACAAATGTAAAGCACCTGGTGCAGAGTCTGACACAAAAAAGTGTGAGTTAAATACTGGTTGCATTTCTTTCACAGGGTTACCTTTACCACAGAATTTTATTTTCACAATCATTATTTTAGGAAGAATGGTTTTGGGGTGAAATCTGGGTTACTGGGTACTTCAGAAAAAGATCTTTAGGGGTGAAGACATTGTTAAGAGTGTGGCTGCTTTATAGTAAAAATGCCAGAGAACAAGGTATTTAAAATCTCACAGTGAAGACTTTTAAATAGCCTAAATGGGACAAAACAAGAATTCTTATTTGGAATAAGGCATCATGGAAGAGTTTTATAAAAACAAGAAGGAGAATTGTGATCAAGTGACTCAACAAATTGTCTTGATGCTTGGTATACAAGATTCCTGCCCTTATATCCAAAACAGTTTTGGGGAGGGGTAGGGAATATACAGAAAATACTGGACAAGGTGACAAATACTGAGGGATTGTGAATGCTGTGGGATGGGGTAGAATAGATATCTAGGAGCTGTCTATGAATAACACTCAGAATGTGGTCTGTATTTAGTTCAAGAACTGTTTGTGGGCCTCTGTGATGTACGAGTGGAAATTGAGTTTTTGGAAATTTTAATATCAAATATGGTAACTAATTTTATGTCAGTTGCATCAAACTAATAAAATTGAGGCTCATTTATGCCTTTTTAATTTTATTTTCAAATAATTCATTTTCATTATGTTTTATAGAACGCTGATCTGTTATGAATTGGAAGATGCCAGTCCTTGTTATTAAGTTGAGAAGTAGTGGGCTAGATCAACAATAATCCAACACATTTGCCACTAATTAATATTATTAAAGCATGTGCTCAGTATAAAAACCCAGGCATGTTAAATGACAAATATCCTCACAAGAACATATTTTTCAGGGCCACTTTTTTTTTTTTTTAAACTGTATCACTGATATGCTATTTTTACTGCCCAGATTTGACTGGACAAGAGGTGGGTGAGTCTGGTACAGAGTCTGGTTTTGATACTTTTGTAAGCAGGTTGTAGAGATTTTGCTTCTTTTGATTAATTAATTCACGTCAGGTAATTAGTGTATTTGACTTTAAAAATAATGTTTAACTGCTTGTTATTTATTGTATTTTGTGCTAAAAAATGATTTCAGGACTTTTGAATTTTAAGTACTTCTCAAAAGTTGAATGCATACACAAGTAGGAAAAAAAGGGGGAAGCATCTAAAAAATTAAAACTAGGAAGGAATACAATACTTCAAAAATTTCTAAGATCTTTTGTATCTAAAAATTTAAAATTAGGAAGGAATATAGTACCTAGAAATTTCTAAGATCTTTTCCAACTCTGAGGTTTTATGATCAATATTTGGTACTTAGAAAGCTCTTGTTAAAAGACCTTACCTCCCACCAAGTATTAATTGTATAGTTTATCCCATGTGAAATTATATCATTGTATGTTTATGTCACTTCATCTGCTGCTGGTGGGGCACAGATCCTGAGAAGAGAATATAGTTGTTTTAGGAAATCTATTTGTAGATTACCTAGGTAATATGATTATCTACATATAGGAAATTAACCTCATTATCTTTATTATGTAGTATGGGGAACTTAAGAAGTGTGTTTTAAGACTGCTAAAAATAAGATTAAAAAAATAAAATACATTTTTGGATTACCCCTAATTAGCATTTTAATTAGTTTTTCATTTTATTATCCTTTCAGATGTGCCACTAAATTAGTTTCTGGATTGTTATTTGAAAGTGAAGTTTAAGGTATCTATACTCTTAACAAAATAAGTTGAAAAAATAGAAGTGGAGATATAAAATTATGCATTAGTAAATCATAAAGTAACTATAATTTTTTTTTTTAAACAAAGGATATCCATAAGTAATGATTCAACCCTTGTCCGTCAAACCTGGGCAGTAAAAAACGGTACATCAGTGATACAGTTTTTTAAAAATAATGTGGCCCTGGAAAATATGTTCTTGTGAGGATATCTGTCATTTAACATGCCTAGGTTTTTATACTGAGCACGTGCTTTAATAATATTAATTAGTGACAAATGTGTTGGATTATTTAACCATCATAACGGTGGCACCTGAAGATGTATTTGGGCACCATTATACAATATGGTTCTTATAGCAAATTATTAAATGATATTTACTACTTAATTGATAAATTTAATGAGATTTGAATCGTGGTTGTAGAGTGTGGAATGAGGATAAATTTTTGGTAATGCAAATTATAATTTATATTTTCAATGATTGTTAAAAGTAGCAACCATTGAATTTTAAGTAATTAGTAGCTTGGTTACTTAGCTTTAGTAAGCTAAGGCTTTTTAATATCTGTGGGGGTTAAAATATTTTTCATGTGATGGGGGTGTGATTTCACTTATATAATAATTGTGAGTTGGTGTTCTTTTATTACCTGGATTTGAGTTATATTAGTAAATAGATAGCTGATATATTCTAGAACCAGTTAGGGCCTGTTGGGGAACAAATGGGGAGGGTTTACACAGCAGTACTCTCCTTTAGTTTGGGCTTAAAATGAGGACTGCTTTATGTAAATTGTTCTTACTGGCGCCAGCTAGCTGTAACTGCAGTCTGGCTGTGCTAGGGCAGCAAATAATATGTGTCATGGATTTTCTGTTTGGAATGTATAAGAATTTAGCCTTTTGGACTGGAAGAACAGAGTTGATGCATTAGAATAACAGAGTGAGACCTTCACAATTGACAGTAAATATATGAAATAGTGAGAAGCTATAAGCCTTTTAAGCTTTTAGTTCTGCTTTTATAGGTTTATGCCTATTGATACTATTGGGTAATATGTGGGAGGTACTTAACTGCATACAGTTGCTGCAGACCCAATAGTTGACAGCATAGAAAGCAGTACAAAGAATTCTGATTCTGGGCATTTTCACTTGAAATAGTCATTTTGAAGATATACTTTGTGTATTCTGTGAGCTTCATTGACATGTTGAATGACGTTTTTGGCTTTTGTGGTTAATGGGATGTTTGCTGCACAAACTACATAACAGATGTGAACCACTGTTTGAAAGGAATTTTAATATCTAGCCAACCTACTGTATTCCTGTTTTTTCATGAATATGAATCAAACAAGAAATTTTAGACTCAACAAGGCTGACCTAGAAGTCTGCATTAGATTTTAATATTTATACAAATGAACTAAGTAGCAGTGATTTACAGAAGAGGAAGTTCTTTTCACAGTATCAAGCTACCCACAGGTAAGAGATTCAGGTCCTTTTTCTGTGACATCCCCCTAATTCTCCTCCCCCAAGGTTTGTATCTTTCTCTTACCATTTGGAAGGATTTTGTTTGTTTTTAGTTTTAGTAGTAACAGGGTTAGTAGATTGTTTAATGTTAATATGTCAGGAAATTTTGAGTGTCATATTTGGATTTGGTCTTTTAAAAAATGTTATTTTCCTCTTTTCAAAATTTTCTCACATTTGAATTGAAATAAACTTACAGTAGGTTTCGCATATTAACATTACTCTTATGTACAGTATGTTCATATTACATATAAATCAGTTTTAGATCTCTTTTTATTATAATCTGTTACTGTGTTCTCAGTTACACTGACACCAACTGGTACATGCAGAGAGATGACATTTTGTAACCTTACTTAATTAGAGTTTTAGTGTAAATTTACCCTTAAAAATCAGGTTGCTTATGCTTTCACATTTGGCTCATTGATAGACATTAGATAATGTATATTTATAAAAATATAACAGATTCTCCAGTTCCACCTTTATTCCATTCCCACATATTTATATTTATCACAGTTTTAACAAAGTGAATGTAAGAATCTAAAACTAAAATAAAAGTATTAATTAGAAACTCCATTGAATCAAATATTTTATTCTTAAGCTGGGTGAAGGGTGCACAGGTGTTTGTGTTTGTTTTTGTTTTTGGTATGCCTTAAGTATTGTATACAGAATAACAAAATCCTATTTAAAATTAATTATATAAAACAAAGACTATTGCCATTACTGTAAAGATATGGAGGTATATTTTTATCAAGAAATGTAAGTATGTATGTCTGTTAATACTAGTATGGCTAGAGATAAAATATTACTGATTGATTATAATTATTTGGGGGGAATGGGCTTGAGTAAGGAAGGTAAAGTGGAAAGCGGAAATGAGGTTAGCTCTTAGAGAACTGGAAGAAAGTAATTATATTAAGTAGTTCTGTCTACTCTTTGTCTCTCTCTAGAAGTTAAACAAAAGGCTCTTTCTACAATCTTAAAGTAATGTTAGTTTTAGGTGGGACTTCATTTCTCTAGCTTCAAAAGGTAACTGGTCATTTACTACTGCATGGTAGTGTACTTAAAGTCTGAAGGTCTGCTATGATAGAAGTCACACATGTTCCAGGGACATGAACCTGTTGCCTTTTGACATTTTGCCTACAGTTTAAAAAAATAATAATATATAATCTATTAAAGGATAGAAATTCATGTTTTTGTGTGTGTTTCATCTTAGTAAACAATTTCATTATATTGACAAAACAATGATAATAGAAAGATACCCATTTTGATGACTGTGTTTAGGTTGGATGGGAAGGTCATGCTCCTCTTGGTGTGGAGGACATCACACATCTGAAACAGTTGGTAAATGTTTTCAAACTTCTCTAGAACCATCATTTGGTAGAATGTTGGTCTGGGAAGTTGAGATGGACTGCTTTTTATAGCGAGAAATAGAAAAGGGAAATTATTAGATGAAAACAGGCATTTATTGAATGCTGTTCGAGTATGGGGTCATAAGCAAAGAAAAATAAGGGGAATAGGCCTGAGGAGTATTCTGAATAGACAAACCTAAAAAGAAGCATGGGAGAAAAAGATACAAGTCATGAGAATAAGAGTGCTATAATTTTTATAGTATTCAAGTTGAGTATAAGCCATCCAAAATCTGGTAGGTAAAAGTTTTTTACTTGTGTTCCTCTTAGTCAATTATGTAGCAAGCAATGTAGAACCACAGTAAAATGAACCAGAATTATATTTTGCACAGAAATCTACTGTTCAATATTTCTGACAGGTAAATTATCTAGTATTGGCTTTAGCATTTTTAATGACAAGAAGGAAGTATCTCTGATTCATAAGGCAATTCTTTCTTTTTCTTGGACATCTGACAAATTAACATTTTTGAGACAAAGTTGGTTTTTTTGCCTCTACTCCCCATCTGTCGCTCTGTACCTCTGAAGCCATGAAAATTTCCTTGTGTTTTCTATGCTAAATATCCTTCATTTATTCCAACTATTCCTCAAACATGTTGTTCAGTATCATTCTTTAAAATGGTCATCCTCCTGTTCACTTTCAATTATTAAAAGTCTTTGTGAGTCAAACATAATACTCTAAAAATCTCTCCCTCCCCCTTCTCCTTGACTTCTATTCTGGAGTTTTAACTTTGTAGTAGTATTTTTGGCAGCCACTTGTGCTGTTGGATTTTTTTGTACAGTAAGTTAAAAATTCCTTAGTCTTTTATATTTGAATATTTAAGCCAAGTAGTTGTCTTTATGTCTCTTTTTTAAAATTCTCTTTGAGACAGAGTGTGTCTTAAGTTATTGAGCCTGGCCTCAAACATGCAATCCTCCTACCTCAGCCTCCACAACACTGGGATTATGGGTGTTCAACACCACTCCTGGCTTCTTTCATAATTTCTAATGTTGTTTATTATGTTCATTATGCTTACTCTGGATCTTCCTTGCTATATTTACCCCTTTAAAGTAGTCTTTTCAAAGAGCTGTTATTAGTTTCATTGATTATTGACTAGTTTTTTAGTTCTTCTATCATAATTTTTCTTTTATTGTAATTCCTTGCTTGGTATTATACCTTTCTGCCTTTACTAGTGTTTTTGAGTTTGTGGGTTTTTAAATTAGCATATGCAAATAAGACTCAGTTTTCACATGAATAGCATTTTAGTTGAATTCCCTAGGTAGTTTTGTTAGTGATTTGTTATTTTTCCACTGATTTCCTCTAAATTTTTTTTTTTTTTAATTTATAAGGAGAAAATTTCCCCCTCATCTTATTATGTTTTAGCAAAGAATATGGCCTTGTGTGATTTATTTTGTTTGCCTTTGAATTTACTACCATTTCCTGTTGCCACATGCAAGATCAGTATTAATATTTGTTGGATGTGTTTTTAAGAAATTTATATTTTGGGTTTATTGGGTATACAGTTCTATTTTTCTAGTATTCTAACATGTTAATTAGGAAATGCATTCTTATTGCTTTTATTTTGTTCATTTGTAGAGTTTAGAAAGAGGTATGTATAACTCTGCTTGTAGATTTATTAGTTTCTTCCTGAACAGTTTTAGAACTGTTTCTGCTTTACATGATTTGAAATGATGTTATTTAGGTACATCAGAAATACACATTTCTAGTGACATGTCTTTTATTAATAGGACATGATTTTTTTCCCCCAATACTTGATTTGATTTTCAAGTTTTTCTTTTTTATATGTTGTGAACATATTCCATATGTTACATAGGTTATATATGTATGCCTACCTTTTGTGGTGGTAATAACCTTTTGTGGTGGTAATACACCTAGCATATCATTTTTATCCGTCAATTTTCAGCTTTTCTATGGTCCTTCATTGTAAATTTTGTGTCCTCTTTATAGTATCTACTTAATGATTTTTTTTTTTGGTCATTTAAGCAGCTTGTAACCTAGCTAGATTTCCCCCTGATTAATAATTTTCTTTATTTCTGCCATATTCTGCAACCCCTATATCTGCTAGCTCCCATGTTGTAATTGTCTGGGATTTTAGTTCAGAATATTTATTTTTGAAGTGGTGAACCCTCAGTTATTTCAGGTTGCCCATGAGTTTCTTTTTTCGAGCACTGCTGGTTTTCTCATCTGAGTTCTTTATTTTTGTGGGATCCTTTGCTGTCTTGTACCTGTAATGAACCAGGGGCACTTAACCACTGAGCCACATCTCTATCCCTTTTTATATTTTATTTTGAGACAGGGTTTCAGTAAGTTGCTTAGGACCTGGCTAAGTAACAGAGGCTGGCTTTGAATTTGTGATCCTCCTGCCTTAGCCTCTGGAGCTCCTGGGATTATAGGTGTGTGCCACCATGCCCAGCTCTTTTCTCATTCTTTGCTTAATCTTTATTTCTGTCTCCTTGCTGATTGATACTTTGGCTGGCAGTGAAGAATTCCAGGATGAAAATAACTTTTACCCTGAACTTTGAGGTCATTGTTTCTTTTAGCATTAGTATTGCTGATGACAAGTCTGATGTCAGTTTAATTTTTATTTTTTTTGTAGTTCAATGATTTTTTTTATTACTCTAAATTATTAATGTTTCTTACTTGGTTTTCTGAAATTTTATCACAAATGTCTAGGTATTAAAGTTTTTATCTTGCTTGTTTTAATTTAGTGTTTTGGTACTTAGTAGGCCTTAATTATTGGAAAATGTGTACATTTCTTCAGCTCTGTGAATTTTTTTCTTATTTTCTCTTTATTTCCACTTATTAAAAAAAAATCTTCATTGAAATCGGTGCTCTGAATTGTCTCCCCTAATATCTCTTAGTTTTATTGTTTTTCCTTTGTAAAATGTTATAAGAGAACATCTTGTGTTGATCAGCTAGGTCACTTCACCTATGTTCATGCAGCTTGTATTTTGAATTTCTGAGGTTTCAGATTGATTTCCTATTGCTTGTTCTTATGGATTAAATAACATCTTATCTACCCTGAGGATGTTTTGATATACTATTTTAAAGTATATTGTGTTGATTCTGTTACTAATTAGCTAGATTTTTGTTAGCTTGTTGGTTTTGTAAGGTTTTTGCTCCTGGTCTTTACATTTCTTATTCTCTCTCTCTGTATTTAAGATGTTCCTTTTTACTTTGGGTGGATGCTTGATTACTCAGGTGGCTGTAAAGGGTGGGGAAGTAGTACTTGTTCCACATGGGATAGTTTGTCTTTTGTTTATTTAAAAAAAAATTTCTTTTTTTTTTTTTTGTAGGTGCTAGAGATTGAACCTGGGCCAGGCCCTATGCATGCTAGGCAAACATCCTACCACTGAGATACAACCCCAGCTCTGTAATTTCTTTTGAAAGATGACTTCCTTTGAAAGAGGAGTCTGGGGTTTAGTGTCTCTGTCACTTTCTAACCACAGTGATAAATGTCACTGCTGCCCTTTCTTAGTACTAACATGGAAGAGGAAAAGTAGGAGGAGCTTAATGATTCAAATACAAATTACACAAATATATTTTCACATGAAGATTCAGCAGTGTATCAGATCAAGTTAAAGTTTATATTTTCTTGTCTCTCTCCAAATAGGCTGGTTTAACTAATTTGGCATTTCTTCTTCCAGACTTTTAAAATACCACCTACATGCCTATATATAAGTTTAAGGGTGTGTGTGTGTGTATGTGTGCATGTGTTTTAAAATGTAATGGCATAAAAACAGGAAAACAGTTAACTGACTGCTTTTGATGTCAAAGTACTTCTTATTGTTTCATTTAATTCACCTAACATTTCTGTAAGGTTAGGCATCATTATATTCTCAGTTTCATGGATGAGGATACTGGGGCAAGGAAAGGAAACGTTTCTTGGATAGGTAACTTAACCTGGAAAGGATCGGTGTCAGTATTACATAGGTATGCCTGACCCAAGGGTTTGCATTATTTATTACTAAAGAATTCTGCAGTTCTTTTTTTGTTCACTTAATATTTCTCAGAGATATTTTGACACCTGTGAAGGATCTACCATATTCTTTTAAACTCCTTAGTGTATACTAGTATTTTTAAAAACCATTTTCTTAGTGAACTATTTTTTGTTTTTACAGTGCAGCAGTAGGCATTCTCTTTTTAAACTTTTTTTTTGGGAAGGGGTACAGGGGATTGAATTCAGGGGCACTTGACCACTGAGCCACATCCCCAGCCCTATTTTGTATTTTTATTTAGAGACAGGGTCTCACTGAGTTACTTAGTGCCTCGCTTTTGCTGAGGCTGGCTTTGAACTCTCAATCCTCCTGCCTCAGCCTCCGGAGCTACTGGGATTGCATGTGTGCACCACCGCCCCGGCCCCCTTTTTAAACTTTTAATATATCTTAAGATACATATCTCTAAGTGCCTTTGCTATGTCAGAGTTGATGCACAGTTGGTGTTTATTTATGCCTTTAAGAATGGTTATGAAGGTTAACTCTTTGGCTAACAGTGTGAGACCACTCACTTGTGTACATTTATGCTAACCAATATAGTTGTTAAACTGAACTATATAAAAGCACATTTTTCTTTTTTTTGTTTCCTCACTATTAGTGAAATTGAACATACTTGTTGTTTAAAAATTGCCTACTTTATGTTTATTTTTTCTGAATCATTTGTCCTTTTTATTTACTCTGATACTCTTTTTTATTCTAGAATGCTAATCCTACATCATTGTGCTGCTTTAAGTATTTCTCAGAATTTGTGGTTACTTGTAGTACCTTCTGAGTCCTTGAAATTTTCCATTTTTCCCCCCTTGTGTATTTTGCTATTATGTTCATATCTCAACTGTTTGGATCCATTCTCAACCATTCATTTCAAAATCTGTCCTTCTCTGTTAGTTTTTGATGCTTTCCGTGTCATATGTTACATTTATTATTGCTCGTTTTTGTCTTTTGGATAATTATTCTATTGTCCTTTTAAAATTTTCATCAGTGTTTAATTTTTTTTTTTAATTAATGAATGTTGAAACATACTGGGTGCTTTTCAGTTTCTGTTGAGAAATAACAATTTTTGTAACTATTTTGGGTTGTTAATAAGTTTCCTGATATGCTTATATTTTAAATTATTAGAAGTATTTAAAAGAAAAATAGTGCAGTCTAGGGTATAGAAGTTATTTCCTCTTAATCAGGCCTAGAGGAGGGATAAAGGAATTTGAGGAAAATGTAATTTCTTGTCTTTTAGCCTTAAAGACCTTAAGGTTAGCCTTAAGTTGCAGTCAATTCCTATAGAGTGCAATCCTACTCTTTCCGAGGACTGTTTTTGTACAGTGTATATTTATTGAATTTGACTGCATGCTGTTAACAGTGATGGGACTTATACAAATATTTTTTTGTTTGTTTACCAGAAGAATAGCTTCAGAATCCTTATCTTAACATAGAAAAGATGATAAAAAGTTTGAAGAGAAATATAAGTATTTGGAAATACCAAAATAAGGTCCTTGGTCTGAATTTGTGAACCCTTGAAAAGAGCTTAATTGTACTTGGTTTATTACATTTATCACCACATGTCCTTGTGATTGTTTTTTGCTTTCTCTCCTTCAACCCTCTCTTTTCTCTTTCTCCTCCTCCTCCTCCTCCTCCTCTTCTTCCTCTCCTTTTATTAAATTCTGGAGGCTCTAGACTCAGTTTAAATATTTTCATCTGGCGAAGAGCCAGGTTTCCAATAGCCCTGGACTAAGCATGCTGCTGTTGCTTAGCAACTGCTTGTGAAGTCTTGTGGCTATAACTGAATTATAAATAGGGTTATAAGCAGAAGTGCAGTTGAAATTGAGATTGAAAAGAAAGGCATACTCCTTTTTCTATCTTTCCATTTGAATTTGAGTGATTTTTAATACAGAGTCAGTTTTCAGAAATCTCAAACTGTATCAGAAAGTCAGTTAGGGTTCTGTAGAGGTCTATAATTACATATTTGAAAGGCTGTTTTTGATTATTAGAATTAAACGTCTGTAGTGGAGATAATGGCAGTTCATGGAAACTAGAGCACTTCTAATTTTGAGAGTTGTACACCTAGGAAAATACCCAATGCACTGTAATTACTGCCTGATTCTTTTCCAGATACAAACTGAAGTCTGTATGTAGAAACATTTTATATTGAACTATACTTTTGTATGTTTAATTATGTCATTTCTTAACATAGTCTTAAAATCGTCCTTATAAAAATGACCCTGATGAATGTTCATGTACATGAACAAAACCAACCTATTTTTATCATTTCTTAAAGAGCAGTATATTCTAGAGTGGTATTTATTAAAATGTTAATAGAGAATCAAAACGTGAAGGGTCTTTTGAGGTCTTTTTAATTTCCATATGTTTTGGGTGGGAAACTTTAGAGGTGTTAAATGATTTGCCTAATATGTCCCATACCCTAGGATGTGTTTTTTCTGCATTTCATTGATCTCTCTTACTGATGCATATATATAGCATTTTTTTTGCTTTTGCACTCATATTTCATCAGTTTACACAAAACTTAACTGAATTCTACAATTTATGATAAAAATGTACAACTGAATTCAGTAAGACATCTCATGAATAGGTTTAAGTGAGAACAGCACAAGTCTCAGAATATTTATGAATACCAGTTAATGCATTTAACGGATAACATTGGCTCATCGATGGTGATAATTAGAAAGAAGTTATACCAGTGTTCAAAGTATGGTAACTTTTATTTTGGTCAGATTGCTACAGATACTTTTTTTTAGGTTTAAAATTAGATAGAGAAATTCTGTATTTTGAAAAAATATAAACTTTTTTTTTGTGTGGGTGGGTGGGGGGATAACAGGGATTGAACTCAGGGACACTCGACCACTGACTGAACCATATCGCCAGCCCTATTTTGTATTTTATTTAGAGACATGGCCTTGCCAACTTGCTTAGCCTAAAATAGCAACTTTTGATAACACCTTCTAACAGCCCAACCTATGAAACTAAGGTTCTAAGGAACATTTGCCAGCACCCAGTGGATTTTATTCTTACACATTGTGAATAGAAAATTTCAGAATAGGAATGTAAATATTTTCTTTTGTTTACAGGGAAGGTGTTGGTTCATTCTTTGTTGTATGCCTGGTATAAATATTTATCAAAAAAATTTTTTTTAATTGCATCTTTTGAACAACGATGTAGAATTGGTAGAAAAATTATGGTAAAAATAATTTTAAACACATCTACAAGGAAGGAAAATGAGCAATATTGCTTTTCTATGGAAGAGAAAAATAATTGGTACAAAGGAATTTTTAAGGTTTATTTGATCTTTAGATATATCTGTTACTAAAGTTAGACTTCTGTACATAGAAACTAGGATTATAGAACAATCTGATTTTCAGTGGCTATTTAAATTTCTATGAGTTTTTAGGAGGGTTAGGGATAGGAGTGACTAGATTATTGATCCAGGAATGAAGTTTCTGGAACTGTCTAAAACTTCTTGGGCATTATAGTTATTATGCTAATTGTTCTAAGTATGCTTGAATCTTCAGTTCCCCTCAAATTCAGATTGATGGGTGTTTTGTGACTACTTTGAATAATGTTCTACAAAATTCATGCTATTTTGGTTTTCTTGAAATAAGTAAAAAATTAGAAAAATGTATTATAATTGCTTTCAATACTACTTAGAAAAATATGAAATATTGATAATCTGGGATTATCAAAGAATTTCTCCCATTTTGTAGTACCTTATGACAAAAATTTGACCATAAGTGAAATATTTCTCCACTAATTGTAACTCATAGGTTAATTCATGCTGCTTCCTTTGGGGTGAGGATAATAGTTTGTCAGATAAGTAAACAAAATCTATGTACATACAACATTTGAAATTTTTAAAAAATCTTATAAGGGGTGCTGATGATGTAACTGAGGATTTGGGGCATGCTCTACCACTGAGTTATGCCCCCAGCCCTAAGATAGATAGATAGATAGATTGATTTTTTTGGGGGGGGGGGCACTGGGGATTTGAACTCAGCCCTTCTTATTTTTTATAAATTGCTGAAGCTGGCTTTGAATTTGTGGTCATCCTGCCTCAGTTTCCCAAGTCACTGGGATTACAGGCCTGTGCCACCATACCATGCCCCTCAGATGTTTTAAGATAGAATCACATCTAGATTTTGGATATCTTCTATATTTGAACATGTTAATAATAATGAAATGCCAAGCTACTCTTCGTGTGAACTATTGTTTAAAATAAGAATATTTATTTTTAAAAGTTTGGTGAAACTTCATTTTAAAATCTAGCCACTATTAAATGTGTAGATTAAAAAGTATTAGTATATTGCTCACTGAATTTTTTTTTTTAATTTTTAAATTTTTACCCAAAGTGGAGCTTTGGATACTTAGAACTGTCCTGTTTTCCTTTGTGCTTTAAAAGTATTCTTTCCAAGCTTTATACATGATTAAAATAAGTCCTTTATATAACAAGTTTCATATTAAGTGTTTAGACTTTCATAGTGTCAAATATACATTTATTTCACATTTTAGGTAGCAATGTACTAAAAATTTTTATATTTTGCCATTTTATTAAAACTCACTGATGGAAGGTTTGAGATAAGAAATATAACTTAGAACATGTGCTTTACTAAATGCATTTAACATGACTTTAGCCCTTTGTTTCAGTATCATTCAAATTTAATCTAAACTCTTGAAATTAAAAAAAAAAAGTCCTTTTCTTGTTTCTTCTTTTTAATTCTTTCTTTTCTTGTTTCTTCTTTTTAATTCTTCCTTTTTATTTTCTTTTTTGGTTTGGTCATTTTTTACTAGCCTATAATCTTCATAGTTGTTATATTAGACTGAAATTTGTTTGGTGTCTTTAGGAATTAAAATCTACTCTAGAATAAAGTTGTAATATACACAGAAACATGCATATTAAGCATTATTAGGTTGAAAAGTTAGAATGATGAAATACATTATGTTTTCTGGATAATATAAGAATTTTTAAGCATATTGACTTTAATATTACTCTAAGCATAATTGAAAAATCAGAAATAGTAGTGTTGTACAGGTTATATGTTTACATATTAAATTTAACTTTTACTTCACATGAGCAGTTAGTTAATTTACTTCTCTAACTGATAGTAATTAATTTAACTTGATTGAGAATATAGTTATTAAGCCTACGGTGTATAAGACACACTATTTACTGTGTGCCAAGAGAAGTTTGTTTTGAAGGCAAATATCTACCTTATTTAGAAGACTGTATTCATGAGTTATTTAAACTTTGTACTTTTAATGATTCTAAATAGGTTTTTACAAATAAGTCAGATTTTCAAATAATTGGAGCAAAGTGCTAGAGAAATACAGTACCTATTCAAATTTTGAGATTTTTTAGAGAGACTTGAATTAATTACAACTGTGATAAAGTGCCTCATTGTTCTGGGGGGACGGGAAGCACTTCAGTATATATGTATGAATGTATGCATACACACAGACAGGTACACACATAGTACACAAATAATACAAGCAATACCATGTTACTTGGAAGTGGCCCTTTATTTACCTTAACATTCATTTTTCTTTTAATTTGCACCTAATATAAAAAGGTGTCAGATAATATGTTAAGTGATAAAATCAAGGCACATATTTTTCCCCAAGAAAATAAAGTGTTTTAGCTAGTAGTTTTGCTATTATACTCAAATCTATGCTAGGATTCATACTAGCATATTGTTTTCTATTTTTAGGCTGTTGCCAGGCAGATTTAAAATTTCTCCTGTTATGGTTGCACAGTTTCTGGCTTCCTGATTGGTTACATGACCCTGCTTTCATTAGCCAACCACAGTGACTATGCAAATTGTATTTCAGTTTCTGTTTTTGTGAGAGAAATGATAAGATGGCTGCAAGGGGCTCCCTTTGGGGTATGTTTATTTTAAAGAGGGTTTTTTATCATTATGTAGCAATAAACAAACGTAGATTTATTTTAAAGCGGTATTTTATTTTTTAAACTATTTAAGCAGGCTTTTTATAAGGCTGAAAAATGGCTAAGAGTGTCAGATTTGATTAATTTGATGGTGCTATGCTTTACCTGTTAAGCAGTGTATAAGTGGGCATATTTTACTACTTTTTATAGCTGAATATGCCAGCACGTTCATTTACAAGTCTGTTCTAGATTACTACCTGTACTTTCTCAAAGAATAGGTTTTTCATTTAAGAATTATTTTAGGTGTCAGTTATATGTATACAGCGCATCATTCTTTCAGCCATTATTTAATAAGTGTATCCCATGTGTCCCCTTCATTATTGTAATATCAGAATAGTTATTTCATTTTTTTTTTCACACTTTTATGAAATGAACCCAGAAGCACATCACAATGATATCAGCATATTTAGGATATTTTCTGACATCAAAGCTTTGGATAGAAACAATATGCTAATATGAATCCTAGCACAGATTTGGATGCATAAAATGCATTAATCTTATATTAGATATCTGGTGGAAAGTGGAAAGTGCCAAAGTGTTTCATTAAACAGTACATTAAGTTCTTTTATGATTATTTCTAAAAGGATACCTTTCATGTACTGGCAAAAACAGTAAATAGTGGCAAGATATATTATATGAATAAAGAAAATATTAATAAAATACAACAAAGCTATATGTAACTCCACAAAGTTCAAGAAATATACATCATTTTAAAATTTACCAGCATTGATTACATGTAAAGTATACAGTTTTTTGTCTCAACCAGTTTGTGACAGAAGACAATGTTTCTGTTTCACTGAAGACTTTCTGGTACTTCTGGTAAAAGATAGTTAATTGTATTTTTCCTGTGTAAAAGATGATTAATAATTGTACTTAAAATGTTCACCTGTGTCATGCTCAGTACTTTTTTTTTTTTTTTTTTGTACTGGGGATTGAACTCAGAGGCACTGGACCACTGGGCCACATCCCCAGCCCTTTTTTGTATTTTATTTAGAGACAGGGTCTCATTGAATTGCTAAGTGCTTCGCCATTGCTGAGGCTGGCTTTCAACTTGCGATCCTCCTGCCTCAGCCTCCCAAGTGCTGGGATTACAGGCATGCGCCACCACACCCAGCTTTCAGTACTACTTTTTGAAACTTGTTTTATTCTGTTGTGTGGTGTCTCATGCATCTTACTACCATCCTGCAGAATGAGCATACTAGAGGATTATGTCACATTTAAGACAAGGAAAAAGAATAACTGGATTATCTAAGATGAAATAAATTAATAACAACAACTGAAGTTCTGCTATTTTAAAAAAATTTCAGACTTATTGAGATGTAATTCATATGTCATACAGTTCTACAATTTAATGGCTTTTAGCATACTCAGAAAGTTGTATAACCTTTACCATAATCAATGTCAGAATATTTTCATTACCCATAAAGAAATCTTATGTCTTTTAGTAGCCACCCCTCATTAAACCCTCCAACCCTTGGCAATCACTATTCTACTTCCATCTCTGTGACTATTCTGACCATACGCAAATGGAGTCATTCAGTATACAGCCTTTTGTGCCTGGTTTCATTTCCCTCTGGATATTTTCAAGGTTCATCCTTGTTGTAGCATATATCAGTACTTTATTACTTTTTATGGCTGAATAATATTCCATTGTATGGACATACCACATTTTTATTTGGTTGCAGGACATTTAGATTTCTTAATATTGGGCTATTATGAGTAATGCTGCTATGAGCATTTGTGGACAAGATTTATGTAGACATCTTTTTGTTTCTTTTGGATGTGTTGGTATGTTCCTAAGAGTAGAGTTGTGGAGTCATGTAACAACTTTGTGTTTAACGTGTTGGGGAACTGCTTCTTTTCTAAAGCAGCTACACCAGTTTATAATCCCACCAGAATCTCATGAAAGTTCAGATTTCTTCGTATGATTGGCCAGCACTTATTCTTTTTGATTATAGCTGTTCTGGTGTGAGTGAAGTGTTGTCTCATTTGAATTTACATTTTCCTGATGAGTATCTTTTCATGTTTATTGCTTATGGGCTGTTGGCTTTTTGGTCTGTTTGTACACATATCTATTCAAGACCTTTGTCCATTTGAAAGTTGGGCTGTTTCGTTTTTATTATTGTAAAAGTTCTTACATAATATAGAAATCTCTTAACATATATATGATTTACAATTTTTTTCCATTATGTGAATTGTCTTTTCATTTTTTTGATGGTCTCCTTTCTAGCACAGAAGTAATTTTGATTAAAACTTTTTTTTTTCCTTCTATTGCTTGTTCTTTTGGGGTCCTATCTAAGAAAACATTGCCTATTCCAGGACCATAAAAGTTTATGGTTGTGTTTTCTTCTAAGATTTTTAAGTTTTATGCTTTGATTGTAGATCTTTGATCCATTAGGAGTTAATTTTTGTGTATGGTGAGAGACTTGAGATCCAGCTTCATTTCTTTTGCTTGTACCTATACAGTTGTCCCAGCACTTTTTATTGAAAATACTATTCTTTCCCCATTGAATGGTCTGGCAGCCCTTGTCTAAAATCAATTAACTGTAAATGTGAGGGTTTACTTCTATTCCAGTAGTGAAAATATCTGTCCTTTTGCTGCTGTTTGGATTACTATAACTTTGTAATAAAGTTTTGGAAATCAGAAGTGTGAGTCCTCCAGATTTTTTTTTTCTAAGATTGTTTTGGGTATTCTGGGTTACTTGCATTTTCATGTGATTTTTTTTTTTTTTTTTTTTAGGATTGGTTTGTCAGTTTCTTCAAAGAAGATAGCTGGGATTTTGATAAGGGATTGCCTTGAATCTTTAGCTCAATTTGAAGTGTACAGTATCTTAATAATATTGGCCTTCTAATTCATGGATATGAGATGTCTTTTCACTTATTTAGCTCTTTAATTTCTTCAGTGATGTTTGTGTTTCTTTTGCTATATATATTATTCTTAATGCTCTTATGAATGGAATCCTTCCCTTCCCTTCATTTGAGATGAGGACTCGACTATGTTTCCCAATTGGCCTGGAACTCCTGGGTATGGTGCACTCAGCTGAATTGTTTTCTAAGATAACTCTCCACCCCCCCACCCACCCCCACCGTGCTGGGGATTGAATCCAGGGCCTTGTGCATGCTAGGCAAGCCCTCTACAGTGCAACCCTGTGATTGTTTTCTTAATTTAATTTTGCGTTGATTGTTGCAAGTGTACTGAAACACAACAGATTTTTGTTGATCTTATATCCTGCAACCTCTTGAACTGATTCTAATAATTTTAAAATTTCTTACTATTTTTTATGTGCAAGATTTTGTTATCTGCAAATGGAGATAGTTTTGCCCCCTGCCCCCATTGCATGGTTTTATTTCGTTTTCTAGCTTAATTGTTCTCATGAGAACCTCCAGTTTGAGAATAGAAGTGTTGAGAGCAGACATTTTCTGCTCAGGATAGCCAGACATTTAATTTTAAAAACGTAAAATGTAAGCTAGAATGGATTTTTGCAAGTTGTCTGGTCTAACCTCTTCAGTTTTATGATTGAGGAAGCTTTTCTTGTTCCCGATCCTAGGGTGAAAGTTTTCAGTCTTTTACTATTATGTATGATGTAGCTGTTTTTTCTTAGATGCCTTTTATCAGGTTGAAGAATTTCCCTTTTATTCCCTAGTTTGTTGAGTGAATTCTGTATTAATTTCTATGTTTGAATTTAGCATAAGGTATTTTGTAAAATGACATGTTTTGGAAGGCTGCTGGTAATATTGAGTCTATTATCAGATCTCATTTACTTTATAAATACACCTTACCAAATAATGGATGTTAGCAGTATGGTTATTGATAATTTATGAAGTTCAACTTTTAGAAATTATTGCTTTAATAACTGAGAAAAAGCCTTGGGGTAGTGTGTGACATATAACTGTCCTTTGTAAACATCAGTTTCTTTTTTCTCCTTTCAAGATATGGTTTAATTAGGACTGGTAGAGCAGTAGGACTGGTAGAGTTTAATTAGCGGTTAGAGCGCTTGCCTAGCACGTGCGGGGCCCGGGTTCTATCCTTAGAACCACGTACAAATAAACCCATTGTGTACAACTAAAGCAAATAAATAAATATTTTTTAAAAAAAGATATGGTTTAATTAAAGGGGGAATTTTTATATAGAAAAAGTACAAGGCAGGCTTAGGAATAATAAACACCAAATTCAAAATTATCCTTTGTGTTTGGGGAGTAAGGGATGAGGAAGGAGGAGCATGCTATCTGGTAGTGTTATAAAGGGTACATGATAGAAAAATTTTGTGGGATTTTTAACAGAAATAGTGAAAGTAGTATTATGTTTTAGTTAGTTTAGAAAAATAATTTTTAAATAAGAATGACAAGATACCTAGTGTAAAAGTGTGTATATATACTAAATTAGAGTGGTTAAGGTCACATGGGTTAACCATTGTATTGTTAGGTTGACCATTCTAATTAATGGGCAATAAACAGTAAAACAGATTATTATTATTTATTATACAACACACTGATTATTCTTTGTGATTTTTTTCAGTAGTATTGCTAATTCTCAAGCAGAATTTAGCAGTGCAAAATAAAATCAGAAGAATTCTCAACTGAGAATTGGGATTCTTAAAGAATCCAGGAACACTTGGCATTTCTTAAGAGGTTAGGAATCATGGAGAAGATTAAAACAGTTATTTTAAGAGGAAGTGATTATTAGGCCTATTGAATCATATTTTAGTTAAGCCATTTAACAAAAACAAATATTAATAATAATTATTTTCAGCATCCATTGTTCAGAAAAAATTTATACTAATGTCACTTAACAGCATGAATATAACTGAAGTGCTTTTGTCAAAGATAAAAGTGATGCATTGACTTAAATTGTTTTACTTCATATTTTCTAAGTTTTTGCTTAAGTTTTATTTTTAAGTATTCTGCAGCGTATACATATTTGAATTTTAGATATTTGAATTAATATCATGCTTGTGTGTATATGACATTTAACCCATTAATCTTGGTACTTTGTAAAGGCCTTTTTTTTGGAACCAGTACAAACCCTAGTTTATTTAATTAAAAAAAAATACCAAAGACTTCTTACAGTACTAATATATTTCAATTTCATTATTCATCTTTATTTTCACAACCATTGGATTCTTGGTAGGTCACTTGCCCTCATCTGTTTTCCTTGTTGCTGGGTAAGGTTTGTGATACTGCTGTCTGATTGGTATTAGACGTCTGTGGCTTTGAGCCAATCAGACAGTGAATTTCAGTTCTCTCACAGGAGTGAAGCATTGAAGCAGCTGTTGATTTACTTTTCCTATGGGGAGATTATATAAACTAAGAGTATGGCTGCAACAAGCTCCCTTTTGGGTATGTTTGAGAAATTATAATGTTCATCTGCAAGGAAAGGGGAAAAATGATGCTTATTTTTAAAAGTTACTTATTCAGAAAATCTAATGCGTAGTGAATTAGAGAAAAAATTTACTCTACCACAGATTTTCTATTTTTATTTTATAATATTACATTTAAAAGCTGTAAAATGGCACAATATAAAAAATTCCTTTCAGTTTGTGTGAATATTTACTTTGTAATCTACACATCTTATTGCTTCAAAAAAAGCTCATATTACCTTTCTGTAACTAGCTGCGAAAAGCAGTTAAGGAGAAAAGGATGTAGTAATTATATTATATTATTACTTAAAACATATCATCAAGAACCAGATGTTTTAATCTCATGAATTAAACTGAGTCAGTTTAGTGCAATAGACAACAGAACATTTTACCATGTTCTCCATAGTAATCCTTTCCATGCAGAGTACTATTCATTTTTGGAATCAGAAATATATGACAATAATGGCAGGTGGATATGAAAATAATCTTGTTATTTGCCTTTAAAATTTGTCAGTTTTAGTTATAAATGTTTATTCATGTAAGAGCTACGAATTCTTGGAAATTTACATTTGATTTTTGTACATTCTAACTCATAGAAAAGTACATTCTTTCCTATTGTCCATGTTAAACTCATTCCTCAGGAAATTTTCTAGTATCATCCATGGACATTTATTAAAGCAAGATAAAGCAGCATAGAGAAGTAAATCTTATTATTTATATGTTTAGTGCATATGATGTGGATTTAGTATTTTATGCAAGCTATGTTCTAGATTACTTATTTCAGACAAAGAAGATCCAGATCTTCTTAAACTATGTTTCTCTGATTTTATTGTCTGTCTCTTGTTGCTGGGCAGGAATCAGAATGCTGGATGCTGATTGGCTGAATTCCTCAGCTGCTCTTGAACCGCCACTTAAATTCTTGTGCTTTTTCAGCAGGCAGATTGTAGGCTAAGACAAAATAGCTTCCCTTTGTTATTTCATAGCTATGATCTATTTGCTAGAAAGAATGAAAGGAGTGGGTGGAAGGGGATGAAGCAGAGAAGCAAATAATGTTTTCACTTAAAGAAGAGGCTCATTGGACTTCCTTAAAAATAGTTTACCAAAAATTAAAAAAAAAATATGTAAGCCGTAGAGACATATTTGTAGGTAACACATCCTTCTCTGGAGAAATTATTTTTTTTGTAGGAAGGGGTTTTTTTACTGTTAGTATTTCCCCAAAGTTCTTGAATCCAAATATATAGAATATGGAATTAAAACTTTTTTTTTGGACTTCTCTCATGAAAAAAGTACTTCCAGGAGAAACTTCATTATGTCTTACAGTTATTTCTAGATATGGCAGATATTTTCTGCTTTTACATATGTTTTTCCTGTGGAAACAAGTTACAGTCATCTAAAAGCTTCTTGAGTCTAGTGTTGCCACCTTAAATGTAGCATTTATTCTGCAAAATAATTTTATGAATGACATCTCAGATCCAGATGACAGTATTTAAAATGATCTTTAGAAATGTTCTGGTAATAAACCCTGGAGACTTGTTTGCTGGTAACATACCCTTCTTTAATGTGTGTCTTTCTTAAATATGCTTTGCTTATGCAAAATAGATTTCTAAAAGCAGACTACTGATTGGTTTCTACAGATAGGACTGGACTAGTTTGAATTGGTTGCTTATGTTACTTATTGCTTTGCCTATTTTTTAAAATTAAAGAATTCATAAAAGATGTGGTAAATGGCCATAGTGTGCTCCCTTGTGGGTATGGATGGTAGTTGTTCTATTACACTTTATTGTTGATGAATTTAATGGCAGTTTTGTTGATATAATCAACTTGCCTTAGATTATAACTATTTTTATTAAATATTATTTGGCCATGGCAATTTAATGTTAAATACTAGGCTTGTATGTTGGCTTTTCTAATTCATAAATAAAATGCCAGAAGTACTTAGGGAAAAATTTGCCTCAGACTCTAAAAGTTTATGCCTTAAAACATTATCCTGATATTCATAGACGATGATGATAATATTTATTGAATGCTTACTACTATAAGTGCCAGTGTTTACTGTTAATTAGTGCTAGCTAATTAATTTTGATGATAACTAATTTAATCTCAATCCTCACTAAAACCTCTTTGGCAGGTGTTGATATTATTTCCTTTTTAAGGTAACTAAAACTAAGAAATTGAAATGATAAGTTGTTCATACTGATTGAAATGATAAGTTGTAAATACTGAACTGAGATTTAAATCCATTAATCTATAGAGTTCATTTTCTTAATTGGGTTACTTTAAAGTTACAAACAGTATTTTTTTTTTTTTTTTTTTTTTTTTTTTTTGGTACCAGGGATTGAACTCAGGGGCACTTGACCACTGGGCCACATCCCCAGCCCTTTTTTGTATTTTATTTAGAGACAGGGTCTCACTGAGTTGCTAAGTGCCTCGCCATTGCTGAGGCTGGCTTTGAACTCGCGATCCTCCTGCCTCAGCCTCCCAAAGTGCTGGGATTACAGGCGTGCGCCACCGCGCCCGGCACAAACAGTATATTTTTTAAAAGGATTATTTACTTTTAGTTAAACTCAGGATAATTGTAGTTAGCCATATAACATTTGAAGAATGTGGACATTATGAGGTTCTCAGTATTTGAAAATAATTTAAAGGGTAACCATGCAATTTATGTTATAAATTTAATTATTTTGTATCTTTGGAGTTAGCAAGACAGGTTGACTACAAAAGTCATATTGTAACTTCTTTCCAGGATATTTTGTGGTTTACATGACTTTGGAATGGATGGGGAAGGAAAAACCTTGAAGTTGAAATTCTAAGACCTTAAAATAATGCCTGTGATAATTTTGCATTGAGGTTTCTGTTTAATTGAACAATAATTTTTCCAAATAACTTAAACCTGTTCTTTAATTTAAATTAAAATGTTAGAGAGACTAAAAATTATGTTATTGACTTAAACTGAGAAAATAATTGCAGAATATATACCACACAAAAAAGTATCAGGTTCTTAAGTATATGTTGGCTTCCAGCTCTTTGTTTTATGTTTTTACCAAAGACCACAAGGTACACACTTGTTATTGAACAAGTTAAGAGTTACTGTTTATTGTAGGGAGGGAAGAGTGCTTACATAGGGGAATCTGTAAGGTACATCAGGACAGTAGAGGGGAAAGAAACTAATAAAGGATTTGGTTATAGTATAGGTTGGGCTATTTGGGGTAGAGTTTAAGGAAATAGAGCCTCACTTTGGATTGGGTGATGTTAGGAAGTAAATCTCAATAAATCTTATCTGTGAAGACGTATACTGTTTATACCGAATCTGAAGCTGAAATTGATAAAGAAGTAGCCATCACTCAGGTAGTGAGAAGAAGGGGTTGTTTGGTGTTCTGTGGGATGCATTGTTGGGTTTTTTTGTTTGTTTGTTTTTTTTTTTGGGGTTTTTTTTTTGGTACCCGGGATTGAACTCGGAGGCACTCGACCACTGTGCCACATCCCCAGGCCTTTTTTGTATTTGATTAGAGACAGGGTCTTCACTGAGTTGCTAAGTGCCTTGCCATTGCTGAGGCTGGCTTTGAACTTGTGATCCTCCTGCCTCAGCTTCCCAAGTGCTGGGATTACAGGCATGCGCCACCGCTCCAGGCTTCAGGTTGTTTTTTAAAAACATTGAGGCCTAATTGTGAGCACCATCAGTTAGGTTTCTAGGCTTCAGAGATTGCTTTTTCCCCTCCCTCCCTACCTCCCTCCCTTCCTTCTCAGGCCAAGGTGGGGTGTGGTGGCTCAGGCCTGTTAACCCCAGTGGCTTGGGTGGCTGAGACAGGAGGATTGTGAGTTCAAAGCCAGCCTAAGCAAGTCAGTGAGACCGCGTTTCTAAATAAAATTTTAAAAAGGGCTGAGGATGTGGCTCAGTTTTAAGAGCCCATATGTCCAATCCCCAGCACACCCCCCCCCAACACCAAAAAAAAAAAAAAAAAAAAAATTTCCCCCCTGAGGCCAAAGCAAGTCATTCCTTCAGGTAATGGTGAAAGATAACCAATGTGAAAGCATTTTTGCCTTCTGTACATCTTCGTTCTTAAAAGAATGAGAGTGTGTGTGTGTGTGTGTTTGTGTTTTACTGTGAATTAAATCAAGGCCTCAGGCATGCTAGACAAGTGCTTTAGCATTGTGCTTCATCCCTAGCCCTTCTTTACAGTTTTATTTTGAGACAGGATCTTGATAAGTTGTTTAAGATAGCCTCAAACTTGAGATCCTGTGGCTTCAGCCACACATCCCCTGTTGATTGATAATTTTTTTTTCCTTTCCAGGATCATATTTCTGCCCTCTTTTATTTGCATTGGCATGTGTTAACATAAAAAAGATAACAGAACATCCTTGTCTTAATTCTTATTTCACCATTAATATAATATCTATAGATATTGTGTAGATAACCTTTATCAAATTTATGTGTTTCCTGTTCTTAGTTTCTTGAAAAATTTGAATCAGTGTTTTGAGTTTTTGTCAAATGAGTATTTTGAGATGATTTTTGTTTATTTTCTCCCACTATTCTGTTTATGTCGTGAAGTGCTATGCAAACACAAACTCATTTTTTTTCCTCCTTAAATAGCAAATTTATTGTCCCATAATTCTGCAAGTTAGAAGTCTAAAATCAAGGTGTTGTGAGGGCCATGTTCCCTCTGAAGATACTAAGCAAGGATTTGTTCTGTGCCTCTCTCCTAGCTTCTGATAGTTCCTTGACTTGTGGCAGCATAACTCTTAACCTTCATGTGGTATCCTCCCTGTGTGCATGTCTGTGTCCAAATTTTCCCTTTTTTTATAAAGATACCAAACTATTAGATTAGGCCCATGCTAATAACCTTATTTTACCTTAATTACTTTGGTAAAAACATTATCCAAATTAAATCACATTCTCAAGTATTGGGGTTTAGGACTCTGGGGGTGTATGTGTTTGCACAATTCAAGTAGTAAGAGTCTGGTACCAGACATTCATCTATTGGGCACCGTGGTGGGTGTGAACTAAAGCCAAAATTTTTCATGAATTGCTCTTATCAGTATTATTTTATATTTGGATATGAAACCAACCTAGTTTTTTTTTTTTAAATGAGCTTTACTTGGTAGTAAGGCATTCTCTTTTTAAGAAATGCATTTTTAAGAAAAACTGCAAAGTAACTCATAGATTTTAAGAGATACTTTAGTGGTACTTTTTTAATAGAATAATAATGGAAGTATGACATCAAAATGTGAGATGCAACTAAATCAGCTCTTAGAAATTTGTAGTATCTGCATATACATTACAAAAGAGAAAAGATTGAAAACTGATTAAACTTGAACCTCAAGTAAAAAGGTGGTAAATTAAACCTGCTCAAAGAAGTAAAAGGGGAATAACAAATGCAATTATAAAGCAGATGTAAAACAGAAATATCAGCCAAGATAAAATACAACACACATATAAAACCAACCTTTTTTACTAACAACTTTTCTAATATAATCACATATATAGAGTTCATCCATAAAAACATGCAGCTTACTGTTTTTATAGCATGTTCACAGAGTTATGTAACATCACCTCAGTCAGTATTAGAACATTTTCATTACTCCATGAGGAAATCCTATACCTTTTAGCAGCTACTCATTTCTTCCCAAACCTACCTGCCCTAGGCAATCGCTGATTTATTTCCCATCTCTATAGATTTGCCTATTCTGGACATATCATATACATGAAGTCATTCAGTATGTAGCCTTTTGTGACTAGTTTCTTTCTCTCAGTATATTTTCAAGGTTTAATCTGTGTTATAACATTATATCAGCACTTTTTTTCCTTTTATTACTGTGTAATATTCCATTGTATGGACATAACACATTTTTATTTGTCTATTCATTGGTTGCTGGACATTTATGTTTCTCAATTTTGGGCTGTTAAGAATAATGCTGCTTGTTATAAGTATTTGTGGACAAGTTTTTGTATGGACTTATCTTTTTGTTTCTTTTGGATGTATTCCTAGGAGTAAGAACTGCAGAGTCATGGCAACTCTGTGTTTATCATGGTGAGGAACTGCCTTTTTTTTTTTTTTAAATAGCAGCTGCACCATTTTACAGTCCCACCAGTATTGTTTGAAGGTTCAAATTTCTCTACATCCTTTCCAGAATTCATAATTCTTTTTTGTTATAGCTATCCTGGTATGTGTTATCTCATTGTGGTTTTGATTTGCATTTCCCTGATGACAAATGATGTTCAGCCTTTTTTCATATTTATTCCTTATAGAGTATTTGCCTACTGAGCTTTTTTGTAGACACATCTATTCAAGACCTTTGTTTGTTTTTAAATTGGTCTATTTGTTTTGTGGGTTTGTGTGTGTGTATACATTACATACATACACACATGTATATACAAAGTTTTTATATACATTTTATATCTCCTACCAAATATAGAATTTGCAAATATTTTCTCCCATGTGTGAATTGTCTTCACTTTCTTTTTAAAAATACTTAAAAATTAATTGACAGTATCTTTAGATGGTAAATGCCTTGTTAACATTAAAAAATTCTGTTAATTTATACTTAGGCTTGATTCAAGTATAATCTTTCCTTACATATTCCTTAATTCTTCCTTTATCTCTTCCATCCCCTCTGAAAACTGGTCTCTTTTTTTTTTTTTTTTTTTTTTTTTTTTTTTTTTTTTTTTTTTTTTTTTTTTTGTGGTACCGGGGATTGAACTCAGGGGCACTTGACCACTGAGTCACATCCCCAGCCCTTTCTTTGTATTTTATTTAGAGACAGGGTCTCACTGAGTTGCTAAGTGCCTCGCCATTGCTGAGGCTGGCTTTGAACTCGCGATCCTCCTGCCTCAGCCTCCCAAAGTGCTGGGATTACAGGCATGCGCCACCGCGCCCGGCTTGAAAACTGGTCTCTTTGTTTCTGTTTTTTTTTTTTTTTTTTTTTCCTTAGTAATTGATCTTCTACTATGAATTGTTCATATTGGCACTTTTTTTCCTTTTCTTTTTTTTTTTTGAACCAGGGATTGAACCCCGGGTGGCTTAACCACTGATTCATACTCCCAGCCCTTTTTATGTTTTATTTTGATAGAGGGACTCCCTAAGTTGCTTAGGGCCTCAGCCTCCCAAGTCCCTGGGATTACAGGGGTGTGTCACTGCAGCTTGCACATTTATATTATATAAATCTAGTAAATATGACAGTCAGTACATAGCAAGGATTAAGTTTTTGGTTTGTTATTTCAAAATCATATGACGTAAGCTTTTTTTTTTTTTTTATCAATTTGTACTATCAGTTTGTAGTAAATCAATAATTAGGTGACTTCTATTTAAATTATTGAACTTGTTTCTTTTCTTTTCTTTCTTTCTTTCTTTTTTTTTTTTTTTAAGATTCAAAATGGATAGTATAGAAGAACCTCAGAAAAAAGTCTTCAAGGCCCGCAAAACAATGAGAGTGAGTGATCGTCAACAACTTGAAGCAGTGTACAAAGTCAAAGAAGAACTGTTAAAAACTGATGTCAAGCTTTTAAATGGCAACCACGAAAATGGAGATTTGGACCCAACCTCACCTCTGGAAAATATAGATTATATTAAAGATAAGGAGGAAGTGAATGGTATTGAAGAGATTTGTTTTGATCCTGAAGAAAGTAAAACAGAATGGAAAGAAATGTCCTGTATCCTAAATGTTAATGTAAAAAACAAGCAGGATGATAATTTAAGTTGTGAACCTTTGTCTCCTAAGAATATAACTCCTGAATCAGCCTCTAAACTGACCACTGAACCAGCTTCTGATGATCCAGCCACTGTAGATCCAGCCTCTGGAGTACTAGCCTCATCAGATCCTGCCTCTGGTGATCCCATCTCTGGTGATCCATCTGGTGATCCTTCCTCTGCTCATCTCTCTTCTGCTGATTCATCCTATGCTGATGCCTCCTCTAGGGAACCTGTCTCTAGTGATCTTAGCTCTGGTGATTCCACTTCTGGTGAACCGGTTTCTACTCAAGTGATTTCTTGTGAACCCGTTTCTAATGAAAAGGCTTCTGGTGAAACAGCTTCTGGTGATCGTGCCTCTGATAATCCAGCCTCTGGTGATCTAGCTCCTGGTGAACTATCCTCTGTTGATCCTGCATGTATCGAATTGGCCTCTGATGATCTGGTTTCTGGTGATCAGGCCTCCAGTAAACTGGCCTCTGGTGAAATGGCCTCTGAACTGACTTCTGAATCAACCTTTGAAGCCACCTTTGAACCAAGTTCTGTACCAGTTTGTGAACCAGTTACTGAAACTGACAGTACAGAGGAGACTAGCAAAAAAGATGATTTTCTTGAAAAAAAAGATGATGATGAAAAGTTAGACCAAATTCAGAGTAAAGATTCATTTGATCAGGAAAAAAAAGGTGATAGTAATATTGATGGCAGTGAAGAAGCTGCAGAAACAGATAATACAATTATTTGTTCAGATCTGCTTCATGAAAATGAAAAGAAGGTAGAGGAAGATCCTATTACAGAGCTTGCTTTAGGAGAAGAAGCTATATCTAGCAGTATGGAAATTGACCATGGTGAAAAGAATGAAGATGAGAATTCTACAGACCTTGTAGAAAGCATTCATGAAAATGTTAAAAAAGATGACAAAAATGAGAATATCTTAGAAAGCACAGATTCTATGGAGACAGATGAAATCATCCCTATTTTGGAAAAACTTGCACCTGCTGAGGATGAACTTACTTGCTTTTCTAAAACTTCTCTCCTTCCAAATGATGAGACAAATCCAGATTTGGAGGAGAAAATGGAAGGTTCTTTTGGATCTCCATCTAAACAAGAAAGTAGTGAGAGTTTGCCAAAAGAAGCCTTTTTGGTCCTCTCTGATGAAGAGGATATCCCATGTGAAAAAGAGGAGTCTGAAGTTATTTCACAAAATGAGACATGCTCTCCAGGTTAGCAGATTATATAAATTTTAGAGATTTTTTTTAAGCTTTAGCAACTGTTTGATAAAACATTATGGTAAAGATTTAAGTTTATATTAGTTGCAGAGGAAGTTGAGAATGGTGGTGTCTCTATAGGATCTCTTAATGTATTGTTACTTCATAGAACTCATTATTATGAAATGTCCTCTCTGTGAGCAAATTCTAAGACGGGTATAGATTGGTATAAAATATAGCCCTGTCCACAAGTGACTTCTAGTCTAGCAACAGAGATAAGATTGATCTGTAAACACTTTGATAACAATTTAAATCAGTACATAATTGATCAAAGTCCTAGCAGTTGTTTCTTGGTATCAGTGAACAAAGTGAACAAATTACAATCTAATAGCCTACTAGTTTATTTCCTTCAATTATAACATCATATTTTCAATTACTCTTCCCAACAAAATCTCATTTTTAAATATATATATATTTTGACCAGGTTACAATACTGCCATTATTCAAAACCAGAATCCTTGAAGCTTGACTATCCATTCAATAAAGACTTTTTACCCATTTGTTTCCTCAGCCCTGTTGATTCTACCCAAGCTACTCTCTTTCTTTTATCTTCTGAATGATCTCCTTCCCTTTTGTGAGATCCTTGTTACTTTTAGGTTAATTCCAAATTTCTTATCAAAAGTGATAGAAACGTCATGATTTGATCAATACCTACAATTTCCATCTGGTAAAACATTCTAATTCTTTTTTTTATTTTTTTATTCTAATTTGTTATGTATGACAGCAGAATGCATTACAATTCATATTACACAGAGAGCACAATTTTTCATATCTCTGTATACAAAGTATATTCACACCATTCATGTCTTCATACATGTACTTAGGGTAATGATATCCATCTCATTCCACCATCTTTTTGATCCCCATGTCCCCTCCCCTCCCTTCCCATCCTTTTGCCCTATCTAGAGTTCACCTAATTTTCCCATGCTCCACCTCCCAACCCCACTATGAATCCACATCCTTATATCAGAGAAAACATTCGGCATTTGGTTTCTTGGGATTGACTAACTTCATTTAGCATTATATTCTCCAACGCCACCCATTTACCTGCAAATGCCATGATTTTATTCTTTTTTATTGCTAAGTAATATTCCATTATATATATATATATATATATATATATATATATATATATATATGTCACATTTTCTTTATCCATTCATCTATTGAAGGGCATGTAGGTTGGTTCCACAGTTTAGCTATTGTGAATTGTGCTGCTATAAACATTGATGTGGCTGTGTCCCTGTAGTATGCTGTTTTTAAGTCCTTTGGGTATAGACTGCGGAGTGGGATAGCTGGGTCAAATGGTGGTTCCATTCCCAGTTTTCCAAGGAATCTCCATACTGCTTTCCAGAGTGATTGCACCAATTTGCAATCTCAGCAGAAATGTATGAGTGTGCCTTTTCTCCCACATCCTCACCAACACTTTATTATTTTTTGTATCTTATATTAGACAAAGATGCCAAAAACACACATGGGAGAAAAGATAGCCTAATTCTTAAAAAAAAAAAAAAAAAAAAAAAGGTTAATTGCTTTAGTGATCAAACTCTGAAGCATTATTCCTGTATGAAACCTTAATCTCCCTCAGACTGGCATGAATACCTTTCTGTTTCTATAGCATGACATTCTCTTAGAGATCTCAGACAGGAGGGATCTTGCTCACTTAAAACACAGAATTTCTGTCAACCAGAAAACCTAGTTTGTGTAAAGTGAAAACAGGGAGATGGGACTGGTAGACAAAGAGGAAAACTTTAATATAACATACCAGGTTTTGGAGGTAGAGATTTTTTCCCCCTTATTACAAGATGACTTCATTTCCAAAGAACATATGTAGAGAGGTTAGATAGTTTCTTCTTGGTTCTAAGGATTTGAAGATGCCCCTAAGATGCAAATAAGAATTAAATCACAGACCATTAAATACAAGTTGGTAAATACAGTGATAATGTTAAATTGGTTTTCTGGGAGTGTAGAGGAAGATAACTTTATGAGTGCACAGACGAGTTCAAGGAAGCTTTGCCTTTCGATATATACATACTCCTTGTAATGGCAGTACCATTTTCTTTCCCAGGCCAGAAAATTTGGAACCATTTTTTTTCTCTTCCATATCTCAGATCCAATACATTAGGAAATCCTGTTGGTACTGCCTTTGGAATGGGTCTGAAATCTAGTTCATAATTGCTATCACCCCTACTCTGAGCCACCAACATCAGGCCATAATGTTGCTTGGTACACCGTAAATGCTCAGTAAATATTTGTAAAGTAAATAATTGATAATGTCAGAGAAGTTTATCATGCAGGACTTTGGTTACAATGCTAAAAGCATTATAGTGGCAATAGGGAGGCTCTAGAAGGATTTCAAGCAAAGAAGGATGCTATGGTAAAATTTATATTATGGAAATATATTAGGGAATAGTGTGATGCTCACTAATTTAATTAGTAGGTACTGGGACAAGTCTTTCAGGAAGCATTATGGTAGTCTTTGTAAAGAAAAAAATCAGCCAATTATAGCTTGTAATTTAATGAGTTTATGCATTTTATCTATGTCACAATCTTGATGTTGGAGACCATCCATATAGTGCTGTTAAATTCAAAGAGATGAATATTAAGCCATCCGTGTTGCATACTTTGAAATTTCAGTGTTGGGTTTGTTTTTTGTTATTTACCTTTAGAGTTTAATCTGATTCTATGCTTTTAGTTGGGTATATTTATTGACAGATTTCATTTCTCAACTAGTAGCTGAACTCTTAAATTTTAAGTAGTGTTTTCATTGGTTCTTAAACTGCACTCTTTTCTCTTTATATGGCGCAGACTGTCTTACATGTCATGTTGGTGTGTACCCGCTGAGGTGTTACTTTCATCAGTTTCTTTGTTTTTGACTAATTTTAATGTCATCAGAACACAGAATGAAATACTGAAGTACCAAAGTCTGGCTTCAGTTCCCTTTCTAGCTACTGACATTTATGTGGTGTACTAAAGGAAAACCACATAAACCTGTCATTTTAGGCACTTGTTTAGCAAGTTTGTTGTAAATGCAGCAGTTATGATGTGTATGGCCAGCATAGAAAAATAGTGAAAGATGTTAGAAAGCAAATAGAAGAGCTATTTTAATTTTACAAAAATAGGAGAAAACTAAAACTAATAACATATTGCAGGTGTACCTTAATAGGTTTGGGGACACTATTGAATTGTTGCATAGTACTATACAATAGCTGTTATTAAATCATTAAAATCATAGTCTGTTTTTTGTTTTTTTTGGTTTTGTTTTTGGTACCAGGGATTGAATTCAGGGGCACTCAACCACTGGGCCACATCCCCAGCCCTTTTTTGTATTTTATTTAGAGACAGGGTCTCACTGAGTTGCTAAGTGCCTCGCCATTGCTGAGGCTGGCTTTGAACTCGCAATCCTCCTGCCTCAGCCTCCCAAGTGCTGGGATTACAGGCGTGCCCCACCAAGCCCAGCAAGATCATAGTCTGTTTTAAGACGACTAGCAAAAAGATTTCTCTCTGTGGAAAAGTTTTTGATTTCTGTCTTGCTTGGCCTCTTACTAGTTCCCAGGGAAGTGACATTGATGCTTATATTGTTAACTCCAGGGACATCTTTTCTTTGTCTTTCCTTTTCGTTCTTGGATGGCCTCTTAATGACAGCCCTTCAAACTTAAGACCCTCCTTAGCTTTTGGGCTACTGTGTTCATTTTCCTCTCTCTTTTTTTTTGAGGGGGGTGTCCTTTTATTTCTTGTGGAAAAATAGGAAGATTAGTACTTCTCCACTTCCTTTCTTTCCCCCCTCCCCTTTTCATTTGATCTTTAAGATAAACTAAATGAACATAAAATAAATAGAACTTGGAGTTTCCTTCTCTCTCTCTTTTTTTAAAGTATTTATTTAGTTGTACACAATGTCATTATTATTATGTGGTGCTGAGGATCGAACCTGGGTCGTGCACATGCTAGGTGAGTGCTCTACTGCTGAGCCACAACCCCAGCCTGAGTTTCCTTCTCTTTTTGCTTTAGGTTAGTAATGATAAAATTGGCATGAATGAGCTAGTTAAAATTTACTGATAATTTGTTGTCGCTGTCTAATGTATTAAGCTTAAATTCTTTTCATCTCAACCTCATTTATATTTAGCTATTTATTATATATTTGGCATTTCTTTGTGAAGCCTTTTAGTCATGTATGGTGTTGCATAAATTGCAACTGGAAGTTTTCTGTGTTAAGGAGATGATGAAGGGGGTTTGGGAAGACTATATAGAAAAATTTACGAGTAGAATAGCATCTGGACATTAGTTGGAGTTGAGTGATAAGATTACATAATCTCAGAGTGATTATAAATGGAGAAGAGAGCAGATGTGAGAACTGAGCTTTTGACATTTCGGTGTTTAGAGATTGGGGAGAACCCGCAAATGAGACCAAGAAAGAACAGCTGTTACAGGAAGAAAACCTTAAGAGATTTTAATATTCTAGAAGTCAAGTAATAAGGATGCTTTGAAGAGAGAGTAAGAAACTCTGTTTAATATATTCTGTGCTGCTATGTGTTCAACTTAAATGGAAAAGAAATATTTAACAATCTTGAGATTGGTAACTTTGACAAAGAGCTGTTTTGATGAATGTGGAATAGAAAACTAGATTTGGATTTCAGAGAAAATAGAGAAAAAAAGGGAGAAAATGAAATATATAACTTTCCCCGCATCTTTGCTTTAAAAGGGAACACAAAAATTCACTTAAAATTTGCAGCTTTGCGTTGATAAAATAAAGTTTTGTAAAATTGGGGAAGATATTATCTTATATTACATAATTACATTTATTGGCCTTTTGTGTTTATTTACAAATTATCTGTTTATCTCCTCCTGTTTTATTTTAAATATTCTCACGGACCCACTAGTCTAAAGCAATAGATTTGCAGGCTGTGGCCTATGGATCCCATGTGTTTTTGAAGTTAAGTTTTACTGGAACATGGCCAGGGCTATTTATGTATTGTATATTGTCCTATCACAATGGTAAAAAGTAAGTAGTTGTATCAGAGACCAGATGACCCCAAGACTGAAAATATTTTTGGCCATTTATAAAAATAATTTGCTAACCCCTGATCTAAGGCAATAGTTTTATCCATTATTTACTTGAAATGATGTTCTATGAAATATAATTCTGACAATGGGAAACTAAATCCCCTAACATAAATTCTATACCTTAATTTTTAACATTCTTTATTTCACCTTAATTTACTGAAACTGTATTAAAGATAATAGTTATATATTCAGGTATTTAACGTTCAATTTATCTTAGTTCTTTGTTAGAGTTTTTACCGTTACCAAAATCACAAGACCTGGTCCTTTCCTGTAGTGACCTTACTGTCTAGTATGGTTGAAAGGATTAGAGCTATGCTCATGGAACATGAAACTGTGAGAACTTACCTACTCATTATGAGGCTTTACTGAAGACGACCAGAAGAATTATAACAGAAAATGTGTTCATAGGACAAATTCTAAAAAGACTTTCTTAACTTAAATACTATATTTGGATGAGTTTCAGAAGCCCTAGGAAATTATTGCAATTGTGTATAAATTGTCTGTGTACAAGGGCCTTTGATTATTAAAACAGTTGAGAGAAGGCCACTTCCAGTTCTCTAAAGACCTTGTGGGCAAAACAGTTAAATGAAAGATGAGCCTTACCCTTTTAAATATCTGTTGGCCTGGCATGGTTGTGCATGTCTTGTGATCCCAACATCTTGGGGAAGATGAGGCAGGAGGATCACAAGTTGAAGACCATTCTCATCAATTTAATGAGATCATATCAAAAAGGACCAGGAATGTGCTTAGTGGTAGACTGCCCCTGGGTTCAATCCCTATCCCCCCCCCCCAATATCTGTTAATACCATTTTTTTCACCCAAGTTCTTTCTTTGACATAAATAATTATAGCATAAATTTTAATCCTATTAATCTATTCTGAAATGCCAATGAATGTTTCTAGTAATATCTTCTGGGCATATCTGGAAAATGGGAATTGGGTGATAGGAGGAGATTTTTGAGTAAAGTGAAAGAATCATTCTGTGGCTTCTAGTTATCCTAATTGGTTGGAGCCGTAGCTAATTTTGTGCCTTTGGTGTTGTGAAGATTTGCCAGATGAAGATTATGTAATTAAACCTTTTATCTCAACCCAATTACTTTGTGTCTCTGAAAACTCTAGGGCCTAGAAAACTTAGGAGAATTTACCAGCCCTTAGAATTAAAAACCAGGAAGATTTGGAAAAATACAGAAAGAAATGTATTGTAATCCATCTACAAAAATGCAAAACCAAATTTTCATTTCACTGAAATGGGTTGAGAGATGAGATCCTAAAACATTTATAATGAAGAAAGAGTAGTAAAATGAAAATCTATTTTCTACTACTCATTAAAGTTCAAAAATAGTTTTAGTGGTGTTTATGTACAATATTACCTTTAGTGAGACCCTGTTTTAGTGAGGAAAAAAATTTTTTGAGCTTTAATAAGATCACTAATGATTCTCACCTCTGTTTATTTTCACCTAAAAGGTCTTTTTAAATGTTTTAACCTTGACTTCTACCATTAAGACTGTTATGATTAAAACTATGATTTTTGAAGGAAAAAAAGTCTTGTCATACTCTTATAATGCTATATACATTGTGATTGCTTATTTGATTTTAGTTGTAGAATATGATAAAGCATGACATGTTTTATTAAAGCCATCAAAGAACCACTTGCAGTAAAGTCAGGGGAAAAGAAGTCCAAAATTAGTGATTTATTCTCCTTTATTTACCACTTTGGTTAGTTGAGGAGACACAGATCAACCAGAGGTGGTTTCTGGTACCTCTTGGATTTTATTTGTTCTTCACAAAATGTAATTTCATAGATACTGTTAGCAATATTTTCGGTAGCACTATTTGTTATATTTTATATGCCTCTTGTGAAAATTACTTAACCTTCCTGAACATTACTTTCCATCTGTATGATTGCAAAAATACTGCTAAAAGTATAGGATTATATTGAAGCTATGACTAATACATGTCAAGCACCAAGCTCAGTTGCTGACATTGCTATCAAATATAATAGTACCATTTCTCAGTAAAGTTTTTAAAAAAAATTATAATAAGGATAGCCTTTCCATTACATTGTTTATGAACTATCCTGTAACCATTACAATAACTTAATGATTCTACCTTTCTAGTAAAGATATTAGTTGTTTTGACTTTATCTATAGTTTCTAATTTTTTTGTGATTGTAACAGAAATCACAAATTATTTAGTTTTAATAATAGCAAAGGAATCTAAATGCTTTACAGTAGTTTTCAGATTTTATTAATCTTATTGGTTATGGGAAATACTGAGTAATTTTACTTGTTTTAAAAGTATACTATTTTTTTTTTCAGGTAGAGTTTATTTTGTATTGCAGAATAGTTGAATGTGGACTTGGTCACTTATTTCTCTCAGTATGTGTTATCATTTTTCTCCCCAAAATTTCTCTGGATAGTTAATCTAAAATGTAAATCAATGGGCTGTCATGAATTTAAATATAAATAAGATTTCCTTTCCTACTTTTGTTCCAGCAGAAGTAGAAAGGAATGAAAAGGACAGCAAACCTGAGGAAGAAGAGCAAGTGATAGATGAAGAAGATGAAAGACCTTCTGAGAAAAGTATGCATGTACAAATAAACCTGAACTACTTTGAGAAACAATAATTCATTGTTTCTGGTTTTAAGAGACATGTAATATTATTTTTTGCCCACGAGATGATTGTAAATTTTGTAATTTAAGTAAGACACAGTGAATCTGTTTTGGTGATGACTAACTCAAGGATCTTTGAATGTATTATTTCATACTTGAATATAGTATTTATATTTTTATTTGTTCCACAGAAAAGATTTAAGCTTTTAGTGAGTTAGTATCTTTCATTGTTTCACAAGAAAAGATTTAGGCTTACAACTTAAGGTAATATCTGTGTGTCTTGAGGGAAGTTGTTTTAGATTAAGTTGAGACTAATAAGAATTTTGTCTGGGATGATATTAGTATATTTTTAAGTCTTCATTTTCTTCATGGGGAGGGAAATGATGGGACTGTTAGGTTTCTAGAAAGATTACTGAAGTAGATGCCAGGAAACCTGGGTTCTATAATTCTTCCTGCCATGCTGCTCTCCATGTATGACTCTGGGCAAGTTGTTATTTTAGGAAAAGTTGTAGAACAGAAATGTATTAAAAAAAAAAAAATAGGCATACTCTTTAATGGGTATAGAGTGAGATGGAGAGACTTTGGATAGTCATATAAGAGCATTTGCCTTAAAGTGTGGAATTTTAGTGTTTTCATTTTTTTTAGATATTGAAAAATTAAAAGAATTTGCTTATGAAATCATGAATGTTAATATTTGAAGTAGGATTTTTATTTTTATTTTTTATTTTTATTTTTTTGGTACCAGGGATTGAACTCAGGGGCACTCGACCACTGGGCCACATCCCCAGCCCTTTTTTTTGTATTTTATTAGAGACAGGGTCTCACTGAGTTACTAAGTGCCTCGCCATTGCTGAGGCTCGCTTTGAACTCGCGATCCTCCTGCCTCAGCCTCCCAAAGTGCTGGGATTACAGGCGTGCGCCACCGCGCCCGGCTCCTGAAGTAGGATTTTTTATGTGAAGATCTTTAATATCTGTTCTTTACAAATGTACTTTTATAATGACATTAATTTGTTTTTATGTACTTGAAATTCATTAGGGCATGTTAAAAATAACTTATAACTATATTATTTTCCTAAGGCCAATGATTAAAGGATTTTTCTTATGTTTACTGAAGAGGACGAATTAAATAATTTGAGCCTTGTGCAGTTGATGGAATTTGGCATGAGAATGAATGAATACTGTATTTTTTCAGAGGATTCATTTCACTATGAAATATAGCAAAGGGAATGAATGTAAAATGACTTCTACCTTCTTCATGACACAGTTGTTAGGCAGTTTTCCATATTAATATGAAAATTTCAAAGGAAAGAATGTTTGGTGTTTACAGTATCCATGTTTAGCCATTAGAAAGTTTTTATTTAGCATAGTGAAGATCATTTCAAGTTTAAAGCTAGAAGGCTACTTATCTGATTTTCTGAACAATTCATAAAATAATTGGTTGAGAATGCTCTTGTGATAAAAACAATATTTTGCTGCAAATGGAATGGGCTTTAGTTCTGTAATAAAAAGAGTTGACTCATCATTGTTTTTTTGTTCTCAGATGAATGTTCTAGAAGAAAACGTTCTAAATCAGAGGACATGGACAATGTACAGTCAAAACGTCGTCGATATATTGAAGAAGAATATGAAGCAGAATTTCAAGTAAAGATTACAGCCAAAGGTGACATTAACCAGAAGCTTCAAAAGGTATTGTAAATAATAAGCCATATTGAATAAAAAGCACTCTTCATTCTTTATTTTTTACATTATAGCATTGTATGTTTTAGTGATATATCCTGTTTATCATGGAAAGAGAGAACTTGAAGAAAGTGGTTATGAAGTTTATGATTTTCCTTGCTAATTTAATTTTAAAATTCTTTCTGACTGACCACATGATATTTTAAAGAGATGGGAGTGATTATCAAAATGAAAGGTAGATACTTTACCACTGAGCTACATCCCCAACCCCAGACTGCACAGTTTTTAAACAGGTCTTTAATTGGTTTTCAGTAAGTGGTTTTGTTGGATTCTGGGCAGGGAGGCCACATCTCCCAGGTACTTTGAGAAAAGACTACACCTCCCATGAGAAAAGACTATACCTCCCAGGTGCCAAATTATAGAACAAATAAAGGGTTTATTAGGGACCACGTGGAAGGGAAGGGGGTAGGGAAAGGCATGGAAGGGCAGGAAGGGAAGGACAAGGGAAAGGCAGGACAAGAAGAGAGCAGTTTCAGTCCGGAGCAGGCTTAAATAGGACACTCGTGACCAGCTGGACCCTTGGAGCGAGTCCGTGTCCCCATAGGCTGCCGGAGGTCAAGAGGGGGGTGGCACCTGGGGCTGGCCAGCATAGCTTGTCAGCCTGAGGCACCTGGGAGGTGTGGCCTCTCTAGGCTACCTGAGAAGTGTGGCCTCCCTGTCTGGAATCTAACAGGTTTGAACATGATAAGGGCATATGAAAAGAAAATACTCAGCTTTCATTTTCAAGATTTTACCCTCTAGAAATTTTCTATTTTCAGTTTATTTATGCCTCACAGTTAGGTAGATAATTTATATATATGCAAGTAGAGGATTTCATTAGATAGTATTGATTTATGGATTTTATTCATTAAATTAGTTAAGCATGTTTTATTCTAAGTTAGCTAATACATTATTATTAGTACTTTTATTGTTTTGGGCTTGTTGAATTGCCTTTGTGTAACAAAGGAATATGTATTTCTTTAGGTTATACAATGGTTGCTGGAAGAAAAATTGTGTGCATTACAGTGTGCTGTATTTGATAAGACTTTAGCAGAACTTAAGACAAGAGTGGAAAAAATTGAATGTAACAAAAGGCATAAAACAGTTCTTACTGAACTACAGGTTTGTATGCTGACTTTAATTATATCATCATTTTTATAATTTGTCTTCTGGAATATAAATTTGAAGTTGACTATTTTATTCAACTTACACTTTTTTCTTTTAAAATCTAGATATAAGAAGTAAAAGTAGTCTGTATTACTTTGCTAGGGCTTTTGTAAAACAGTACCATAAATTGGGTGAGTTTTATCAACAGTAATGTATTACCTTACATGTAATGTGTTACCTTCAATTCTGGAGGGTAGAAGTCCTCTCCTGGCTTTTGTTGGCTTGCTAACAGTCTTTAATGTTCTTTGTCTTAAAGTGGCATCACCTCAGTCTCTGGCTTTACCTTTTCATGGTGTTATCTCTGTATGTTTGTTCAAATTTCCTTCCAGTTGTATTAGATTAGGGGTCCACCCCACTTCAGTTAGACTTCATCTTAACTAATTTTCTCTGCAGTGACCCTGAGTTTCTGAAGGCTTGGACTTCAATATAGGAACTTCTGGGGGAGTTCCTTTAGTTAAACTATAGTTTAACCCATAACAGAGACTCAAAAATTAACTAACTTGTTTTTTTTAACTTTTAATTTTTTTGTCATTGAGGAAAGGCTGGCATGCCATAACATATACTAATTATTTGTATATTTTTTAAAATATTTATTTATTTGCTTTAGTTGTACACAGTGTGTTTATTTTTACGTGGTGCTGAGGATCGAACCCAGGCCATACACATGCTAGGTGAGCTCTCTGCCACTGAGCCACAACCCCAGCTCCTATTTGTATTCTTTTTATATTCTGTGTGGATCTTATGTTTTAAAGGTATTAGTTTACTAATCTATATCCATTGATAATTACTACTTTTGGCTTCTGGTAACTGAAATAAGTACATAGTGAAATGCTATGGTAATTTGTATCATTCCAAAGCTAAGAAATTGGAAATTTTAATCAGTATATTAATTCTGTCATAAGTATAAAAATATGGTTCCTATTATCCTATTTTAAGTGTGAGCATAGTCTAAAGAGTTTTGGTTTGTAAACCACAGGGCCTTATCTTACAAATGAGGGAGAAGTGATCCCTGAAAGTTAAATCTTTTTTAAAGTTAAAAATCGGATTGCAGCTAAATATGAGTAAAATTTAGATGCGTTATAACTTCTAGCCTAAAAGTTATTTTCTTGGTTTTATACTTTTTTTTTTGTTGTTGTTGTTTGTTTGATGTAAGACTTTATCAGTAATAATCTTTATTAACTAGTAATAAAGTCTTTGTGATAATTTTGTAATGGATCATTTAGAACAATAGTCCTGTTTTTTTTTTTTTACCTTTAGCAAGTTTTTCTATAGAAATAGTATAATCTAATTATTAAACTCAATTTTACTTGTTGAAAATTTGAATTAAAACTGAAAATGTGTGAAGATTTAAAATAATCCTTTGTTTCTCAGAAGTCCCATGGTTGCAGTTATTTTGTGTTTTTAAAAACCTGAGTTTTTAATTTCTTTATTCTTTAAGGTACAAGCCCAAATTTTTAAAACATTCAATGTTTTTTTGCACTTCAGTATTTCTTTGTAGCCTCAGACTCTGAATATTTCCAACACCAAACCATTTTCTCCACATATGCATCCCCTTTTCCATTGTTCCTCTTGTGACAGTTTAGAAAAAGTTTCAAGGAACATCTTCCCATTATGGTTCTTATTGGCAGTCCTTCAGTTCTTGGAAGCTGATTCCTCTTTACATTGAATTATCAAATTACCAGCTTTTATTTCCTAAGATCTGTCTCTTGATTCATTGTTATTATATTTAGGTGTGGCTACTCACCATTCAAAAGCCAACACTTGGAGACATGAGAGTTAGTAGGAAAGAAATCAGTTTTATTCAAGGGCTAGCCCTGAGAAGGTGGAAGGGGTGTCGTTATTGTAGTCTATCGGGAACTTAGGGGGCACAAAGCACTTTTATAGAAAGGGAAAGAAGGAGCCAAGGATAATGGGCAGAAGACTTACTTATGTGTTGAGTCCTGCATCCAGGCACAATCACTATCTCTGTCACTCAGGGTGGGTTTTTTTTTTTTTTTCTGCCAGAACATCCTTGGGATAATAATACACATTTATCTCCTAAGCTAGTCACTATAATTTGGGACAGGGGAACAAACATTATTTTCCTCCAAGCTAAACATTAATCTATTTAAAAAATTTTTTTTTTGTAGTTGTAGATGGACAGCATGGCTTTATTTTATTTGTTTATTTTTATGTGATGTTATCTGAAGACCATTAAATGTTCTGGGTTCTGTAAAATCTAGAGTAAAGTTACTGATTAGTTAAGTTTTAGGACTCATGTCTTTTTAGTTCCTGTTTCCCAGGAACAGCTAACCTTGTAGTTAATCAAGATAGAAAAAGCATCTTTTGATGGAGACTAGGGGAGATAGCAGAAAGCAACATTTTTAACCTAATGAATACCTTCAGTGGTGTCACCTACAGCCAAGCCAGCAGGAGACAAATAATGTATTGCTATGTGACCACCAAAATTCACAATTTTTAAAAAATATTTATCTTTTAGTTGTAGTTGGACATAATACCTTTTATTTTATTTATTTTTTTTTAATGTGGTGTTGAGGATCGAACCCAGGGCCTCGCACATGCTAGGTGAGCGCTCTACTGCTGAGACACAAAACCCCAGCCCCAAAATTCACAATTTTTAAAGTTAACTAAAAGCAAGTAAAAGTAGAGACATATTTGACTTTTCCTTTGGTTAACTGTCACGTTCTATTAGGCCATGAGTATTGAATTCTTTGATTGTTTACCAGTTCTTAAGTTTTTGCTGGTACTTCCAAAACATTGTACTAATCTTTCTAAAATACTGCTTTCTTCACTTTTTGGTGTCATCATTTTCCTCAGTTGTGTGCCACTTAATCTAGTATTCATTTGATTTTTAATCTGAATCTCGTAGTTTTTGATCCAGTTTTCTTAATACCCACCCATTGCTTTACTGGTTTATAGAATGTTAATATTCATAGTATTTTTATATCAAGTTTTCAACTTTATAGTTTTTTTTTTTTTTTTTTTTTTTTTTTTTTTTTTTTTTTTGTGGTACTGGGGATTGAACTCAGGGGCACTCGACCACTGGGCCACATCCCCAGCCCTTTTTTATTTAGAGACAGGGTCTCACTGAGTTGCTATGTGCCTCGCCATTGCTGAGGCTGGCTTTGAACTTGCAGTCCTCCTGCCTCAGCCTCCCAAGTGCAGGGATTACAGGCGTGCGCGGTGGCTCAACTTCATAGTTTTTGCTGGGTGCAGTGGCAAATGCCTGAATCCCAGCAACTCTGGAGACTGAGGCAGGAGTATTGTAAGTTCCAGACTAGCTTCAGCAGCTTAGTGAGACCCTGTCTTAAAATTAAAAAAAAAAAATTAAAAAGGTCTGGGATGTAGCTAAGTGTAAAGCATCCCTGGGTTCAATCCCCAGTACCGAGAAACAAATTCCACTTCATCATGGTTTTCCTTATTTAATCACCCTTAATGATCTGCCCTCACCATGCTATTTTATTGAATGTTAACAAGCTAAATTTAGTTGTCATCTCTGTGTTTTCCTAATATTAAGCTTTTTTGTAGAATTAAAATTTATATAATAAAATACCTATTTCAAAGTTTACAATCATTGGGATATAGTATATTCACATCATCATCTCCATCTAGGTCCAAATCATTTTGTCAACTTACAACAAAACCTTGTGTCCATTAAACAGGTACTTCTCATTTCTCCTGCCCCTTTGCCTGTGGGAAACACTAATCTGCTTTCTGTCTCTATTGATATATCTATTTTACATATTTTATATGACTAGAATCATATAGCATATGACCTTTGTGTCTGGCCTCTTTCACTTAGCATAATGTTTTCCAAATTGTTGTACTATACATCAGTACTTTATCCCTTTTTATGACTAAATAATTTCCCATTATATGGATATATACACCACTATACTACACACACACATACACACACACACACACACAATATTTCAGTGTAGCAACTCTGGAAATCAAAATTTTTTCCTCCTTCCTAGGTTTTGTTTTGTTTATTATTGTGGGTTACTGTTTGTTTATTGACTTGTTGAAACTAACTCTCCAACTTCTTAGAAAATATGTATTTAGTTGTATGTGGCGAAGTCTGTATTTCATTATCTTGGTGTTTTGAAATGCCTGGAGCCAAAAAAAGAGAAAAAGGAAAAAAATCTCCCACTCTGCACATTGGCTCTATGTTTTGGTACTCCCTTCAGTGCTTAGTGGAACCGTTAATAACTTGCCTTTTTGAACCTGCCTGAAATTTTACTACCTATTTATTTTCAATCTAAGGGCCAGACAAAGGTGAAAGCTTAGAATCCTTTCAGACCTCCTTTGAATTCTGCATCCCACTTTGGGCATATGTATAGTTTTTTTGTATTTCCTCTTATATGCAAGAGCTCTTAACCTTTCCTCCCCCCCCCCCCCATTATCTTCTTTCTTAACCCTTTCTCCCTCCCACTCTTTCAAAAAGTTATTAACATATATTAGTAGTGGATCATTAGAAACATTTTCACTTACATTGAGAATGAGAAAAGGATTGGTAACATAGGCTACTGTTTAGAGCTTTATTGGAAGTCTTTGGGCAATGCAATGAGACAGGAAAAAAAGAGTTAAATAACTTGGTTAAAATAGGAACCTGGTAGAATTAACTTGGTTAAACTGTTGGATGAAGAAGGAAATTTTAAGCCGGGCGCGGTGGCGCACGCCTGTAATCCCAGCACTTTGGGAGGCTGAGACAGGAGGATCGCGAGTTCAAAGCCAGCCTCAGCAATGGCGAGGCACTTAGTAACTCAGTGAGACCCTGTCTCTAAATAAAATACAAAAAAGGGCTGGGGATGTGGCCCAGTGGTCGAGTGCCCCTGAGTTCAATCCCCGGTACCACAAAAAAAAAAAAAAAAAAAAAAAGAAAAATTTTAGAAACTACTTGATATAAGGACAACATAGTTTTCCTATACATTAGTAATAACTGATTAAAAAATATGAGGAAAAGTTTCACGTGGTAGTTATTTCAAGAAAGTACTTAAAAATAAACCTAAAAGAATATTCAAGACCCTGTTAAAGAAAACATGAGGGCTGGGGTTGTGGCTCAACGGTAGAGTGCTCGCCTAGCACATGCGTAGCCCGGGTTCAATCCTCAGCACCACTTAAAAAAGCATTGTGTACAACTGAAAGCAAATAAATAAATATTTTAAAAAAAGAAAAAAAGAAAACATGAGTCAGTGGTGATATACAAAGTTCCTAGATAGCTAGCAGTGCTTGGTTCTTCTCAAATCACCATACAAATTCAAAATTTCAACCTTATTTCTTAGGGAAATGGAAAAGGTGTTATTATTTCATTGGTTATGACTTGGAAAATATCATTTTAAGCAGTTTTTTAAAAATATTTGTTTTTAGTTGTACACAATGCCTTTATTTGTACGTGGTGCTGAGGATTGAACCCGGGCCGCACACATGGTAAGCGAGCGCTCTACCGCTGAGCCACAACCCTGAGCCACAACCCCAGCCCCTTAAGCAGTTTTAACTGAAAATAGCTACCTTACTATTTCCTTTCAGTCTTGACCTCTCCCCTCATCAATTAAGTGAAGCTTAGGTGGCCTAATTAATGCAGGGGACAATTTTGAATAATAGATAACATGTCTCTTTGTTCACTAGCTTTTTTAAAAGTACTAATGTTTTATTAGGCCAAACTAAATGCATGATTAACTTTTTGTAGACAGATGTTTTCTAAAAGGTTGCTTGGTAAAATATGCAAGGAAATTACCAATTATGTGACTCCCAGCAGTTGATGTGCCCTGTATTTAAACAACTACCATTGTTCCATTACACAAAAAAAAGTGTATATATAACGAAGGAAGAATTCAAGAAAAAATGAAATAGAAGTACTAACCAAAGTCTATAATATGCTTGGAGCAGTGGCACATGCTTATGGTCCCAGCTACTTAAGAGCTGAAGCAGGAGGATCACTAGAGCCCACCCAGGAGATTGAGAACAGCTTGGGCAACATATTGAGACGCACACACACACACACATCCCCCCCACAGCCAAAAAAAAAAAAAAAAGTAAAGGACATAATAATAGACTGTTACTTTGCTAAATTTACAAATATGAATTTTTATACATTTTGAAAGTTTCACAGAGTACTTGCCAAAATAGATATCCTAGTCTTAGACACATTGTCAGATATTTTGAATTATAATAATAATAAAAAGGAATCATTCAGTTTTCTATATAACAAATGTCTGCCTTTTAATTTCCTTTTTATATTGTCAGAAGACAGTAAATCAGTGTCTATATTTTGATTTTTTTTCACTCCACTACCAATATAATTTTCTGACTAATTTTTAAAAATAATTTTGAATATTTGAATATTATAGATATTCAAGAATTTGAGTACATATCACATGTGAAAGCTAAGTCTCTTTACCTTCTCCCTCACTTCCTTCCATTTGTGACATGTGTTTCTATACTTTCTCCCATCTATATGATATATACAAATGATTTTGCTTTTGTGTTTTAGTAAAAATAGAATAATAATACTATACATACTATAGTTTATGCAATACCCACCCAGATAATCTGACTAAAGAAAAAAAAATGAAAACTATCTTGCATAAGTTGGGGTAAATACCTTTCAACTTATATACTTAGAAAAAATTACTTGAAATATTTAATGTCATCAGAAAGGCACATCCATATTAAGGATATGAAATCATGCTGCATGTTCCTAACTTTAATAATATTCATAAATAAGTCCTGAAGAGAGACACCTTTGGGAGTCATGGATAAAATCGTCTAGACCTTATTTGTAGACTATAAGATTTGGGATTTCCTTTATAAGTGACTACTTTTTGAAAGAAACCTTCAAAGTAAATAGCACTGTGTAATGATATGAATGCCTTTATATTGGGTAAAAGAAATTCTTATACAGGCCTCATGAACCCAGAATTTAATTTTAATATTCTCAAAAAGTGTGTTGAGTATAAAATGCCAGCAGCAGCAACAGCAAAAACAGAAACAACTGAACACCACATCCATGTATTAGTGAAAGGCTGAAAGGAATTATTCCCAAATATTCATGTGGTGATATAACTGACCAACCAACCTACCTACCCATCTTCCTTCCTTCCTCTCACTCTCCCTCCTTCTCTCCCTTCCTTTCTTTTTTCCTTTCATGCCCTGCCCCCCTCCCATATTTCTTTTGGATATGTATTTGGGAAAAATATGTAATAAGGTAATTTTTATAAGCAGTATAAACAATAATTTAGTTGACAAATGTTAATACTAACAAGGTAACATTATCAGATTTTTAAACATTAATAGAATGTTTCCAAGAACAAAATATGAGCCCTCATCTACACTGCTATTGAAAATATCAATTAATAAAGCCTTTCTAAAAAACATTTAGGCAAAAATCATAAAACTATAGTCCCCCAAATTCCACTTTTGTGAGTGTGTTCTAAGGAAATCGTCTAAGGGAAAATGAAATTATTAGTGTTATTGATAATGACAGAACATTGAGAAAACTTCAACCTACCCAGTACAAAAGAGCATGTGATTCAGTACACTGTACATGCATCCAAGTAGTTTTGGCAAGGGATCTTTTATGACTCACATCTATGCCCAGGATGTCATTCTTAGTAAGTAAATTGCATATGGTTCCAACCGTGTTGAAAAATAACACAAAGCACAAGCTTTCCTACTTGGAAACATAAGGGTGTGTGAGCAAACACTAGTTCTGAGAGAAAACCAAGTAAATCTTCTAATTAAGAGTGTTTACATCTGGCTTTTTAGTTCAGGGTTCACTGGTTTTTATACAATTATAAGTATTTTCCAATTATGTATTTTACAATCAGCTTGCTTTACTTGCTGTCTTCTTGAGGTTCCTGTGATCTGTGGGTTTTTTGGTTGTATATGTGTGGGTTCTTTTTTATGCCAAAATGTCAACTTGATTTCTTTTTATTTTTGTTTTCTTTCAGGCCAAGATAGCCAGGTTAACCAAACGCTTTGGAGCAGCCAAAGAAGATCTTAAGAAAAGACAAGAAGTAAGAGTTTCATTCTTGCATAAATAATGCTTAGCTCCAAGTGGTAATCATAGGAAGTGCTGAGTTGGGATGAAACTTTTCCTTTTCTATTAGTATTAGTTTTCAAGCTATACATTATGTTATTTCTGGGCTGGGGATATAGTTCAGTTGGTAGAGTACTTGCCTTGCATGCACAAGGCCCTGGGTTCAATCCCCAGTACCTACAGGGAATAAAAAAGAACATTATATTATTTCTGAAGCTGCAGCTCTAATACTAATAAGCCCTATTCAGCATTGTGATACGTCAAATTTTATGTTAAATTGTTTGATGATATAGCATTCTTGAAATTGTATTTTCTATTGTTAAAATCAACCTTGCCTTTTTTTTTTTAACATTCTTGTAAGTGTTCTAGTTTTTTTAATCAATTTCCCTGAAGTATTTTAGTATTCTACTGCCTCTGGTAACCCTGTTCTCTTCTTATCTTCCTCATGTAGTCATCTATTATGTTATTATTGTAAAATATTAAGTCATTTTGTTGCCATAAACACTTTGAATATTTTTTTTTTGAGTAAACAGTTAAAACATCATTAGCATAGTATTTGTCCACTATAGTCTGGCTTCTACTTTTTATTATTTTCTTTATTATTATTTATTATTCCATTTATTATTCACTTTTTTTTTTTTTTTTTTGGTACCAGGGATTGAACTCAGGAACACCCAACCACTGAGCCACATCCCAGCCCTATTTTTTGTATTTTATTTAGAGACAGGGTCTCATTGAGTTGCTTAGTCCCTCATTTTTTGCTGAGGATGACTCTGAACTCTGTATCCTCCTTCCTCAGCCTCCCAAGCCACTGGGATTACAGGCGTGTGTCACTGTGCCTGGCTAGTTCTTCTGATTTTATTTTAAAAAACCCAACTTTTATTTTGATTGCTTTTTTTCTATTCTCTATTTCATATACGTCCACACATTTCATTTAATTCTACTTAATCTTCATTCTTTATTTCCTGCTGCTAATTTGGGTTTAGTTTGTTGTTCTTCCAGTTCTTTGAAGTGTTATATTGGTCTTTTTTTTTTTTTTTTTTTAAATCTTAGATACTTCTTGTGTTTGCTGCTGTTCCCTTCCCTGTCAATACTGCTTTCACTTCATAAACTTGGTTCTGTTATATTTTCATTTGTCTCAAGATATTTTTACTTCATCATGATTTCCTCTTTTACCCATAGGGTTTTCAAAGAATGTGTTTAATTTCCATGGATTTGTGACTTTCCTATTGGCCTTCTGCTGTTGATTACAGGTTTTATTCCATTGTGACCAGAAAAGATCTTTAGTATGATTTCATTCTTCTTAAGTTTGTTTAGACTTGTTTTGTGACTTAACATGTTTTTAAGAATGTTCCATGTGTATTTAAGAAGAATGTGTTTTCTGTTGTAGGATATAGTATACTGTATATGTCCATTAGGTCCAATTTTTCACTAGTCTTAAGTCCTGTAACCTTATTAGTTTTTTGTTTGGATGTTATATACATTATTGAAATTCTCACTATTACTATGTGGCCGTCTACTTCTCCTTTCAGTGTTTGATGTTATTTGAAGGCTCTGATGTTAGGAGCATATATACTTAAACAATTGTTTATCTGATGAATTGACCCTTTTATCATTATATAATGACTTTTGTTACCTATTTTGACACTGCTAACTTAAAGTGTTAAGTTTACACACCCTGTTTTCATTGCCAGTTGCACAAAATAATCATTTCCTCTGTTTTCACTTTCATCCTTATATGTGTTCCTAGGTTTAAAGTGAGTCTTTTGTAGACAGCATATGATTGGATTAAATCTTATATTTTATACTTTAAGCCATCCTGATGTCTTTTGATTTAAGGTATTTTACCCATTTACATTTAAAGCATTTACTGTATGTCTGCATTAATGTAACCTCTCTTGGGCCATAGGCAAGCTGAGGTTCTTGCCAATAGTCTTTGAGGTGCCAGGGCAGCAGTTGTACCACAGCTACACTCTGCATTCCAAGTCAGGTCTCTGTGTGGGCTAAATAAAAACTGGTGCCTTAAGATCCTCTCAGTTAGTTAGATGTAAGTTCCACCCTGTGCTGTGCTGTGAGATTGATGGGATATAGTGGGTAAGTGCAGTATACTTTCTTACCCTCTTCAATTTACCTCCTTTTGGCCTTGTATTTTTCCTAGGGGGCTATAATGTGTCTACTCATTTCCAGAAGTCTCACAAAGGCTTTCTGATCTTTACATTGTTAAGTTATTGTCTTCATTAAGAAAGGAAGGTCTGGGGCTTTTTATTCTGTCATCTTGCTAATCTCACCACTCCACAATTTTTAAACTCATCCATCATCAAATGACCCCTTTCCATATTCCAGTTTTGTTTATTCTCTGTGCTTTTGCTCTTCTTTTTCCTATTTTTCTCTTAACATTTTTTTCCTTTATCTTAACTTTTTGGGAATATAGTAATTATTCAAAGACTGTTTGAAGATGCATTCTTTTCTCCCAGACCTTTAATTTTAAAATAATTTTCCTTTGGTATTAATCTATTCTTTTAATTTGCTTTTCTATTTGTTTTATGTGTATTTTTATTTTGACAGCCAAATTTTAAGTACCTTTGTAGAAGATTGTATTAATTCTTTTGCTTCCTACACAAACCTAATGCAATACTGTACTTGTTGTTGTGAAGAATGGTTAATGGCATATACTCTGTGTGTTCTCAGAATTTAGCTACCTTTAATTTAATGTTATTTTTACACTCCATTTAGTTTGAGTGAAGTTATTTATTATTCTCATTTTAAGAAATAAATGATGATAATATCATTAACGATGGAGGTCTAAATAATTGTAATCAGTATGTAGGTATTCAAATTCCATTTGTATATTCCTTGGTTTGCGGGTAAAGAGTCTGAAATAAGTTGTTACTGTAGCTTATGATTGTGTCATCTTTTTATGAAATTATTGAAGTTACATACTGGCAAGTAGCATTTCTTAAAATGAAATTAAAAAATAATTTTGATTTGGAAATTTTTGATTTGAGAACTTGGACACCACTCTATTGAATTTCTGGTTCAATCTGATGTCTATGTGGATCATTTTCACATTTTTATGTTTTATATAATCGTCACAAGAACACCAAGGTATAGGAATTATTATATTAGTCTTTCAAATGATAAGCAGTTGTCTTCAATGGAGAAAAAGATTTGATTAAGTGGCAACACCAAAATTCAAATTCTTGTCTCAACTAGTAATGTTTCCCACTATATTATACAGGTAATAGGTCGTATGTTGAGAAAGCATTTAAAAATCTTATTTTTAAAGGTATTTTCTGTACAGCTGGTCTTATTTTTGCTCTGGTATTTCCCCCCCAGAATCCACCAAACCCACCTGTATCACCAGGAAAGTCTACAAGTGATGTCAATAGCAATAATAACATACCCTACAGGTGAGAACTATAGTTGTTTATCTAGTTTTTAAATAACAGAGCAAGGTTCTGATTTTTTTTATTTGGTAGAAAACTATTTGAATATAAGCATATGTATTTATGTAGAGATAAATGGTACACTGGGTTGAATAATATTTTCTTTTTCCTGCTTTGCTATGTTGTTCATCTAGGGATATAACTTTTGCTTTAAGAATTTCTTTTATTACTGCATACTTTTTTTTCCATATTTTTATTGGTTTATTATAGTTGTACATAATGGTGGGATTCATTGTTCCATATTTGTACATGCACACGTCACTATATATTTCTTTAACCCCATGTCATTAGTAGTATTCTCAAGTAATTAGAAATGCTTTGGTCAGCGGTGAGATGGAATAATGTGTCTGTCTCTTTCTACGTGTGTGTGTGTGTGTGTTTTATTAGAACTTAAATTCTGTCTTCAGGTTAAGTATTGATGGTATTAGAATATAAGAGAAAGATTCTTCCCTAATACACAGACCCCAGGATTTAGAAGTACACATGCCAACTCTGCCTAGGTACATTTGCTTGTGGTTTAGAATTGCAAAATCCAAATCTAGGCACACACTTTTTCCTAATTGGCTTTTGCTTTTTTTCTGTGTATAAAATGTTTCCCTTAGAATGGCATATCCGTTGACTATTTGTATGTTTTTTATATATTTCATAGAAATGCAGGCACGGTGAGACAGATGCTGGAGTCCAAAAGAAATGTAAGCGAGAGTACACCGTCATCCTTTCAAACTCCTGTGAATACAGGTAACATTTTAACACCAAAAAAACATTTTCTTACTAATTAAAGGCTTTGGTTCTCTTTTCTTAATTTTTTTTCTCATTCATAAACCTTGTTTTTCTCTTTCCACATTTTTATTTGTATATTATAGTTGTACCCACTGATGAGATTTATTGTTACATATTTATACATGCACACAATATAACGATATAATTTGGCTAGTATCACTCCTAGCACTTCCCCCTTCCACCTCCCACACTTTGATCCCTTTTCTTTACTGATCTCCTTTTGATTTTCATGAAATCCGGCCCCCTACCTCTCTTTTCCTTTTTCCTCTCTAGCTTTCACATATGAGAGAGAACATTTTGCTTAACATAATGGTCTCTAGTTCATCCATTTTCCTGCAAAATAACATGATTTCATTTTTCGTTATGGCTGTATACAACTTCATTGTATACATATACATTCATCCATTGATGGATACCTAGGCTGGTTTCATAGTTTGGATCCTGGTCCCTTTCTTCTGCTAATCTCCCCTTGATTTTCAGAAGATCTTCACCCCCCACCCCCACCTTTATTTTCCTTTTTCCTATTTAGCTTCCATATTTGAGAAAAAACATATAACCCTTGACATCCCACGTTTGACTTATTCTTACATTCTTTTGAGGGTAAAATGAACTATAAAATGGTTACATTGGTCTAAGTATAAAATATTACTGAAAATTAATCAGAAACCATGCTAATGAATTCTTCTAACTTACTGTTTTTTTTCTGAGTCATTCTTTCAAGTAAAAATGGTTTTCCATGAAAAGGACTTTTAGTTTAGCCTACTTTTTAATCATCCAAGCATTTTTTCTTGAGTTATGCATTCCATTTTGGCATGCAGCAGTATTATTTATGTACTATTCTTTTCACACTAAATATTAAGAACTCTAGTTCAAGGATTGAGTATAATAAAATTAATAATTTTCACTGTTTCATTGTGGATATACCTAAGTAAAACTGACTTTTTTTTTTTACTCTAAGAATTTAATAATGAAAAATACAGTGACAGTTTGGTACCACTGTATTACCTTGATTTTTGTATAGTGGTTTTCCCTTATCTATGGTTTATTTACCACAGTTTACTGGTATCAGTGATCTATAAATATTAAATATTAAATTCCAGGAATAATTCCTAATTTTTACTGTGGTGTTCTGTTTTAATTACTTAATGGATTGTTGTTATCCTCTTACTATACCTAATTTACAAATGAAACTTTATTATTAGGAATATTTATTCAGTCATGAATGATATAATAACATTTCAGTCAACGGTGGACTGCATAAGAGTTTGTTCCATAAGATTAATAATGGAGTTCAATAATTCTTGTCACCATTTCAACATTACTTATTACTCATGAGTTTATGGTAATGCTAGTGTAAACAAACCCAAAATACTATCAGTTGCGGGGGCTGGGGTTGTGGCTCAGCGGTAGAGCGCTCGCCTGGCATGTTCGCGGCCCGGGTTTGATCCTCAGCACCACGTACAAATAAACGCATGTGTACAACTAAAGTAAATAAATAAATACTTTAAAAAAATACTATCAGTTGTATAAGAGTACATAGAATTGCATACAATATATAATACTTGGTAATGATAATAAACAATTGTTATTGGTTTACTTATTTTTTGTGCTATAACTTTTGTTATTTTATAGTGCATTTCTTCTTTAAAATAGTTCGCTATAAAACAATATTCTGTGTTATGCCAGTAGTAGACTCCTATATTTCATGTTTACTATGTCTTGTGATTTGCTTATAAGGACCACATTGAATAATTGAACTTAACCATCTAGGTTTCTGTAAGTACACTTTCACAGCAGTGAAATCACCTAAGGATATGTTTCTCAGAACATATCCCTGTTGTTATGTGACACATGATTGTATAAGAGAAGACATGGTATATATAGGGTTTGGTACTGGGAATCTTGGAACATTTCTCTAACAGATAAGGTAAAACTTAGGCATCAGCAATTTTATTCACATCTTTTGTTTTATCAGTACAAATGTCCATAAAGTGAAAAATTCAGATGTTGCATTTTTATTATGACAGATTTTTGACATTGCAAAATTCCTGAAACAATCTCAGGAAACCTCATGTCCTCCTAGACCATACTCTGAGAATTATTGCTCTAGTGTACCTGTGATTTTGGAAAACTAGAAGTCAGTGAGAAATACGTTTAGTTATGTACTTCAAACCTGTTCCAATTAGATTAAATACAAGTACCAAAATTACTATAATCTCTAATGACCAGATTTTCTCTACTGTTTGGTATATGTTCCCGTAATTCACTACATTCTTCACTCAGTGCTAGTTTCTGTATCAATCTCAATAGAGTGCCCCAGAGGGATCCTGCTCTCATGTGTTTCTTTCCTAGGGAATTTAAAACTCCATTTATCTGTATAGGTTTTACATGATTCAGATTATAAACTATGGACCTGTTTTTTGTTTTGTTTTGTTTTGTTTTTTGGTACCGGGGATTGAATTCAGGGGCACTCGACCACTGGGCCACATCCCCAGCCCTTTTTTTGTATTTTATTAGAGACAGGGTCTCACTGAGTTACTAAGTGCCTCACCATTGCTGAGGCTGGCTTTGAACTCTTGATCCTCCTGCCTCAGCCTCCCAAGTGCTGGGATTACAGGCGTGCACCACCGCGCCCGGCTTTTACCTGTTATTTATTAATGGTCATGGTTCTTTCTGAATTTCCTATTTGTTTTTGTATATTGCTGCTAAATAAGGCATTTTTAATGTTTTTAGTGGAGTTTCAAAAATATCTGTATATTTTTACTTAGTTTTCAGTGTTCTTTAGTTGTTTTTCCAGTTAGGTACTCTGAAGTGACTTTTTTTTCTTTTTTTCTTCTTTTTTTTTTGGTACCAGGTGATTGAACTCAGGGGCACTGGGCCACATCCCTAGCTCTTTTTTATATTTTATTAGAGACAGGGTCTCACTGAGTTGCTAAGTGCCTTGCTCTTGCTGAGGCTGGCTTTGAACTCACAATCCTCCTGCCTCAGCCTCCCAAGTGCTGGGATTACAGGCGTGCACCACCACGCCCAGCTTGAACCTTGGCTTTCTGAGTTTGGCTTATTTTGCTTAACATAATGCTCTCAAGTTCTGTCCATTTTTCCTGCAAATGACATAATTTTGCTTTTCTTTATGGCGGAGTAAAATTCCATTGTCTGTACTTAACAACATTTTCTTTATTGATTCTTCTGTTGATGAACACCTAAGTTGGTTCCATAATTTGGCTATTATGAATTGTACTACTATAAACATGGGGTATGCATGTATCATGTAGTTTGATGACTTTAATTCTTCAGGATAAAATACCAAGGAGTGGGTATAGCTAGGTCATATGGTAATTGCATTTATAGTCTTTTGAGGAGCCTCCATACTGATTTCCATAATGGTTGTACTAATTTACAATCTCACTAATAGTGTAAAAATGTTCTTTTTTCTCTACATCCTCTCCAGCATTCATTATTATTTATATTCTTGATGGCTGTCATTCTGACTGGAGTGGGATAAAGTCTCAGTGTAGTTTTAATTCACACTTCCCTAGTTTCTAATGATGTCAAATTCTTGTTATATATTTGTTAGCTTTTTGTATTTTTTCTTTTGAGAGTCATCTTTTTAGTTCATTTTCACATTTATTAATTGGGTTATTTGGGGTTTTTTTTTGGGTGTTATAAGCTTTTTGAGTTCTTCAAATATATAATTTTGAATATTAATCCTCTGTCAGATGAGTAGCTAGCAGATTTTCTCCCATTCTGTAGGTTCTCTCTTCACATTCCTTTTTCCTTTTTATGCAAAAGATTTTAAATTTAATGCCATCCCATTTATTAACTCTTGGCATTATTTCCTGAGCTTTAGGGGGCCTAATGAGAAAGCTGTTACCTATGCCTATGTTGGAATGTTGACACTACATTTAAATAATGTTTTGATACTGTGTCCTCTATAAATGTTATGTGTTGTTTTTATAATTTTTATAATATTTACAAAATATTTCTAAAAGTTAATTTTAAGAATTTCCAGAATTGAAACCTAGATGATTTTTTTTTTACTATGAAAGACTTTACTCCATGCCATATAATGTATTGAATTTGTGTCTTATCTTTGTAGCTGATAAATTAGTTATTTAAACTAAGACTTCTGTTTTTTTTCTATAGTATCTTCAACCAATATTATCACTCCTCCAGCAGTTGTCAGTAGTCAACCTAAACTGCAGACTCCGGTGACCTCAGGTTCTCTGACAGCAGCATCAGTTCTTCCTGCACCCAATACAGCTACAGTAGTTGCTACTACTCAGGTGCCTAATGGAAATCCTCAACCTACAATCTCTTTACAACCTTTGCCAGTGATTTTGCATGTACCTGTTGCAGTATCCTCTCAGCCTCAGCTACTACAGAGCCATACAGGGACTTTGGTGACCAACCAACCATCTGGCAACGTTGAATTCATTTCTGTGCAAAGCCCACCTACAGTGAGTGGTCTTACCAAAAATCCAGTATCTTTGCCATCCTTGCCAAATCCTACTAAACCAAACAATGGTCCTTCTGTGCCCAGTCCTAGTATTCAAAGGAACTCTTCTGCCAGTGCTGCACCATTAGGAACAACACTTGCTGTACAGGCTGTTCCCACAGCCCACTCTATTGTACAAGCCACAAGGACTTCTTTACCTACAGTAGGCCCATCAGGACTCTATAGTCCATCAAATAATCGTGGTCCTATACAGATGAAAATTCCAATTTCTGCTTTTAGTGCTTCATCTTCTGCAGAACAAAGCAGCACTACCACCCCAAGAATTGGTAAGTCACTGTGTTGTTTAATAAAAATGTAAGAATGTTAATGGCCTTTAGAGGACTGAACTATTTTTGTAAATTGGCAACATTGTTACCAAAACTTTAAACACCAAAAAATCCCAAACAGCATTGTTGGAAGAACAGAACAAGTAGAATTTCCCTGAGACTGTCTTTAGTAATTTTCTAGATACCCCCAAGAGAAATGATGTTATAAAAGTGGGTCTTGGGGGGGGTGTTTTTATTTTTATTGAGGTATAATATTTGTTCATTTTTATGGGATACATTATGATAATTTGATACATGTCCACAATGTATGATAAATTAGGGGAATATGCACTTCCGTCTCTTTAAACGTTAGTTTTTATGTGTTGGGAATGTTGTACTCTTCATTTTGAGTTACATCATAGATAGTTTTAACCCATAAATATGTTGTTGTACTATAGACTATATCAGAACTAATTTCTCCTGTCTGTATTTTGGTGTCCTTTATTGAACAACTTTCCTTCCTTCCTTCCCTTTCCCTCCCTAGTCTGAGAATGGGGTTATTTTGAATGAGAAGTTAGAATTTGTATTTTATCTTTTAGTAATTTTAATAAGCTTTTAATTTAGGCCTTGTAACAAGCACTATGAACTGCTTTTGTAATACTTTTGTTAGAAAGGTCTGAATAGGATAAATTTTAAGTATCTTATTGACATCTGAACTCCTTTGTGCATTTATCACTCACAGTATCTAAATTTGAATAATTTAAAAATAGGTTCTTTCTTCTCCATGTACTACAAAAGGTTCGATCCCATTTTGTTTTTTCTTTTTCCATAAGACATATTATATAATTATGTTTGTAGTTTACTTAGAAATATTGCAAAAAAAAAAAAAAGAAGAAGAAGAAGAAGAACTTGATGGTACCTGGTTTTGTTTTGTTTTTGTAGTTGTTGTTTTTTGCTAAACTCTGAATCTTTGTTTCTAGAAAGCATATGTTTTGTATGCATTCTCAAAACTTGCTTTTCATTTCTGACTTTACATTTATCCCCACTACTTTTGGAAAGACAACCAAGAACAAGTAGACATCAACTAGTAGTGCACTTATACTCTGTGTGTTTTCTTATATAAAATAATGATGGTGTTTCACAGAATTGTTAATAAATGAGTGGTATGGTGAATCAAATTTAAAGCTGAATCTGAACATTACCCTCATACATTGAACATTAAACTGACACAGTGTATGAAAATGAAATTATTATTAATTGTATTTATACTTAAATGTTTGCACAGTACAAAGACAGTGCTTCTTAGTATTATCTACTTTCACATTATTCCTTAGACACCTATGTTTGTAAGATGAAAAAGAGATGCTTACTTTCAATTGAGGTCAGGAGACCTCAAATTTTGGGTGGGGGTGATACTTCATTTTTAAAAATTTTTAGTATTTTTAATATAATGTATAATTTATGATGAACATTGTTTTATGTGATTTTAGAATTTATCTTCTTTATGAAATTTTGAGGCAAAATTGACATTATTAATTCATGGTTACCTAATGAGATAGTGTTCTTAATATGGAGCTTTCCTTGGAAGACCATGGGCTGTAAAGAAGAGGGGGAAAAAAAAAAAAACTTAGAGGAGTACTTTGCTAATGCTATGTTTGGAACCTAAACACTTCTATAGTATCAGAATTTTAATTTTATTATTCTGTTCTCTTGAAGTTTTTATGAACATTTGGTAGCATGAAAAGGGTATATACCAAAATTATATAGCTGATATACACTATTAGGTATAATGTGTCTTTCAGATTTATTTTACTGGTGTTAATTTTTTTGCATATGAAATTTATGGTTTTTATATCATTAATTAGTCCATCATACTTTTGAGATTAATGTACATTATACTTAAACATAAATTTTTATATTTTAGCATGTGTATTATGTGTACTTTGTATATAAACTCTATTAAGGAGATCTTTATTTCAAGTTCCATTTGACTTGAAATAAAATGAATTGTTAGTATCTAACAATAAATAAACGTGAATGCAACTTTGTTATTTTCATAATGTTAATTAGAATATGATCCTGTAAGATGACTTGGGGGTGTAGCTCAGTAGTAAAGTGCTCATGTAGCATGCACAATTCCCTGGTTTGATCCCCAGTACCACCAAAAAAAAAAAAAAATACTGTAAGACAATTTATTTTTTGATAATGCCTAATTTCAGGGGTGCCAGAAATTACATTAAAGTAATCATTTGGGCTTCCCCAAACTGACACTGAAACCTAATAGCAAATTTTTACTGAATATGAAAGTCAAGGCCAAGCTTTATATCCCTATTGTGATAAATCAATTAGGCTTTATAATTGAAACTTTATAAGTCCCTTGCTCTTATGTAGATATTATTTACTTGCCTGATAAAAACATATGCTGTATTACTACATATACGTTTGTATATATTTCATTATACTTCATTATATCCTTATGGATTTAAAGTCAGTATTTTCTGTTTATAGTAAAGTTCATTAGTAGCTGTTTAGAAATTTAGGGCTCAAGGTAAAGTTAATTTCATTCATCCATGGAATGGTGGGATGTCTGTATTGTTCCAAGGCCCTGCAGATACCCAGAAATGTACAGAATAATCCCTCTTCTCACCAGACTTACAATCATATAGGGAACCTGGCCATTAAATAAGTAATTAGTTATAAATGTAATGAATGTATTTTAATGCCATTTTCTTTGGGAAGATATGAGAGAACATGGAAGATCTGGAAAGCTATGAGATAATGAACAGACTAATGGGGGAAATGACGTTCAAGAGTTTTTATAGCGCGGTTTGACATCTGGAGAATGATTTAGAGGGGATAAGAATAGAATTAGTAGGAAAATCAATTAGGAGGCTTTTGCAGTGAACTGGATGTGAAAGTTATTATTAAAAAAAAGGTTTAAAAACTATTTGACTTAGAATTGGCAGGCATAACTTGATGAATTATTGATAAAAGATTAAATGGTAAGAAATGTTACACTCAGAGATGACTTTGGTTTCTAAGACTGTTAAATGTTAGTGCCATTTACTAAGCTATAGACATTAAAGGAAGAGTTGATTTGGAGGAGAATTATCTAGTAATATAGAATTCATTTATAATTTTCAGATTTTACTAAACATTTTCTAAGTATAAGAAAACTTATACTCTTAAAACTTAAATAAGACAATCCTTAAACTCTAATTTTTTTAGTTTCTTCAAGGATACGGTTAAATGTTTAAAGATTTTACCTTCTGTTTGTGTTCATACAATAATACACACTCAGGGAATATTGCTAATATACACTCTTGTACTTTTATGACTGTGGTAAAAATTCAACGTTGGTTAAAAGTGACAGATGTTACATAAAATATTTTTTAAGATAAAAATATGGAAGTATTTTTACTTATTTATTTATTCATTTATTTATTTTTAAAATGTGCTGAGGATCAGACTCAGTGCCTCACACTTGCTAGGCAAGCACTGTACCACTGAGCCTCAACCCCAACCCTAAAAATATGGAAGGATTTTAAGCTACAATTTTATTTTAAACCCTGACCAGTTTTGTTGATTGATTGATAAATTGATTTATAACTTTTTACTTTCAGGTAAGGTAGATATTATAGTGGAAAAAAGTTAAAAAAGATCCAGTGAAACTATAAAGTGTTACATTAAAAGTCAAGGGGGAAAGTCAGTAATAAAGGGATGGGGAATATTAATTGAAAATGTAGAATAAGGAATATTATTGTAATTCTGTGAATAATTAACTTATTGCCCTAAGACAATTAAGTCCAGGAGAGAATCCGTCTGGATAATAAACCATAGGGTTTTGTTTTTGTTTTTGTTTTTTTTGAATGTATGTGTATGTAACATTTTATTAAGCAATCTGAACCTTAAAGAATTTTTATATGAATTATAACAGAAAATGAAATTCACTCATTTAAAATTTTTGTAAAGTTACCTTTTGATTTGAAAATGGAGGTGCATTTCAATTCCAAATGAACATATTTTAACGTAGTATAGTAACAAACTGACATTTTGATTTTGTTCCAGTGTATCTTAATACTCCAGCATGTAGGATCAGTAACCTAGAATTAGCTATGTTAAATAGTCTTTCAGGAACTTCACAGTCTAAAACAGATGCTCATTCATATTAAATTGTTTTTAACAATAAGTACCATATTAATGTATTCTTTCTACAAAAAGAAGTTAAATAATTCAGATATGATAGGAAACAATTGTAAGGGCTTCACTTTTACTTCTTACCCTATTTTGACAGGTGAATATTGTAAAATTTAATACCTTCTTCCGTCCCCTTCAGAAATTGGGGCAAAAACTAACTTGGTTTATCTTTTTTATTGCTGTTCTGTAAGTAATTTTCATATATACAACATTTTTTTCCACCAAAACTCCATATAAGCTAGTTGAAAACAAATAACTGAAAAGTAATCTGTTATTGGACTGAGAAATATGCATGCGTATTTCTTAGAATCACTTCAACTTATTCTACTGAATTTATTTTTAGTATTTTTGAAATGTCATTAATTTTTTTCCTCCATATGACAATAGTATGAACTATATTTTGTTCAACATATTCCTCATGTGTTTAAGTCATGTATATCTTAAATAAGGTATTCCTTAGGATAAAAGTTTAAATTGATGGGTCAATGGTTAAAAATAGATGACTTTTTTTAAAAAAAAAATCTGTATTATGAATTTTTTCCTTTCTGAAAAATACTGTTATCACTGATCTCTCAGATAATCCATTTATATATGTGACATGTTCACAAAAAAAATAGTTGGGAGAAAATTCCTCGAATTATGGTTATATAAAGCAATATAAACATTTACATATCATAGATGTTTTTAAAAATTGGCCTTTTTTTTTTTTTAACTTCTCAGAAAACCAAACCAACAAAACAGTAGATGCTTCTGTTAATAAAAAAGCTGCCGATAGCACATCACAGGTAAGATTTTTCCTTCTACTTCATAGTAAAATTCTAATTTCACAGGAGAGTTGAATTTCCATCAGTATTCTCTGATGTAAAGAAAATTATCTTAAGTCTGGTTTTTACAACTGTCCAAACATTTTTTTCACAGTTTTTCTGTAATGTTTAATAAAGCATTGAGTGTCTTTGCTTAGCAATTCTCTAAAAAAATAAAATATTAATTTATTATATTAGTAACTGGTTAGATTATACATTTGACAATCTAGTTTATAAGCCTTTATATACGGTAAAGATTCAGTCTGCATCACATGTAATTTATTCTAGGCTCTTCTTTTTGAGAGGATCTTAACTGGCTTTTACCCTCAACCTGTATTTCTCCTCCCCACTCACTTTCTTTCACCACCATTGTGATTTCCTTAAAGGTAATCTTTTGGGGGAAGAAAGTCTCTTGTCTTTCAGATAGCTCTTTTACATGTTAAATCTTAACTTCCCAGCAGTGGAGTAACTACTTCTTTCTTGTATTAACAGTGTTCTTCCTAATTCTTCTATATTACTTTAGGTGTAATGGATTTATAGTGGAGTTATTAGGTTGTTGATAGATTGTCATTAGGTTATTGGTAGTTATGAAGTTGTTTATTTTCTTCCTTTTAATCATTTCAAGAAAATCATATTATTCTTAGTCTTGAGTATCAGGCACAAGTAAATAATAAGAATTTTCAAACAAGGTTGTAGTGATCTTTAATTAAATTATGAATATTCTCCTTTAAAATGATGAATTTTTTACCCAAGTTAGATATGCACCATTGTTTACAGATCAAATAAAAGCTTTTAAAATATTTTATTTCTTATGAACTTTAGCAGTCTTTGATTTTAAAGATCAGAGTGGTATCAAATTGCATGAGGTGTTTTTATAGAAGATGTAGTATAGAAAATGAAAGTGTTATAAGAAAATTATTAATCATTAATATGACTTTTCAAGTTCCACATTCCTGATAGCTGACCAAGCCTCAGTTATGGTTGTAGGTTCCCTTGGAGAGATGTACAGGTGGTGAGCAACCAGGTCTTTTGTGTTAGTTATTCCTTCATAATTGCTGAAGTTCCTTGCTCTGGTCTTTCAAATTATGTTCTTATTTTGTATTTCTTTACCAAAATTTAAAAAACACAAGCCAGTATCTGTGCTCTCAATTTTTTTTGTTTGTTTGTTTTAGTGTTCACCTTATGAGACTGGTAATTTTGGTGAATGACACATTATTAGCTAACTTTTTAGTTCTGAGTTTTAAAAATAATTTGTTACAATCAATATTTGATGGCTTCAAACTAGAAGATTCAGTAATGTAAGCACAGATGTAAACATTGTATCTCTTTTAGATATTTCACCTATAAAATGGAACTAATGCTATTACTTCATAGGAGTAAATGTGCTAATAAATATAAGTAGAGACTGTAAATATTAGAAATAATGATATGACAATATTATAAATGTTTTAATAACTATAGAAATAATTACCAATTGTATTTCTCAGAAAGAAAATCTAGCCAGCAAACTTATCTGTAGTGCATGATATTATGACCAGTAAAAACTATAGTTTGGTAGCTTAGATCATTGATTATAGGTCTATTTTTCTTATCCTATAGAATAATTTGATGATATAAAATTTTCTCTGAGCACTACTTTTGCTGCATTCCATAAGTTTTTATAATGTCCCATTTTCACATCATTTATTTTCTTATTATTTCTTTTTGTATCCTAGGTTGCTTAGCATTTTTTTTTAATTCCATAGTATTTGATGGTTTTGCAAATATCTTTTTGCTGATTTCTCATTTAGTGCTGTTGTATTTAGAAAATATCCTCTATATGATTTTATTACTTGAGTATATTAGACTGTGTTATAAAGCCTAACACATAGTATATCTTGGTGAATGTATCATTGCACTTCAAAAGAGTATTTTGCTGTTGGGTATAGTGTTCTATAAATGTCAATTACAGTAGTGTGGGTGGTAATGTGCATTGGTTCTTCTATGTGTTTACTGGATTGTTATGTTTTGGTGTAATTTTTTTTCTTCTTTCTTTTTTTCTATTACCAAGAGTGGTATATTAGTCGCCAACATGACTATGAATGTTTCTGTTTTTCATTGAAATTTTGTCAGTTTTGCTTCATGTGTTTTGATACTCTATTAAAAGTATATGTTTTTCTATAATGTATAATCTATAATCATGTTATACCTTCCTGAAACATTCTCCCTTTTATCATTATAAAGTTTTCTACTTTTTCTCTTATATCAATAGACATAGCAATATTTTTGTGCTTACTATATGCTTATTATTTTTTATCAGGCTTTCATTGTTGACTCATTTGTGTCTTTATATTTTAAAGTGAATTTCTAGAAGACAAAAAATTAGTTATTTTCTGATTCCTTGCAGTGTTAACCCTTCTGACAGTGCTTGCATTTTGATGGACTTTTTAGTCCATTTATACTTAGTGTAAATATTGACATATTTATGCTTACGTCTCCTATTTTGCTCTTTGTTTTTAAGTTTTTCATTTGTGCATTCTTTCCTGCTTTATTTAAGTATTCTATCTTCATTCCTCTATTGGCTTTCTAGCTATATGTTTTCTTTTTCTTTCTTTTTTTTTTTTTTTTTTTAAGAGGGGTTGCTCTAAGGTTTACAACATGTATCTGAGTTATACCACTGGTTAAGTTATACCACTATACTTAGAGCTGATCGAATTATTTATATAAACTATAGGAAACTTACATCTATTCTTTAAATGTTCTTGCTTTCTTTATATGGTATGTTTTTATTTTCATATAGTGGTTTTATCTTTACATATACTACATTCTTTGCATATAAATAAATTAAGAACAGAAAGATATTTAGACTTTAAAACTTATCTTTGTATTTACATTTTCTGGTCTTCTTTTTCTTTCTATAAATCCATGCATATATGATGTTTGTGTATTATATACATGTATATATATCACACAGGAACATAAACGTACATATCTCATCAAAACAGATACAAGTCAGTTGAAAGTCTTCCATTAGTGAAAAGGGAAAAGAAATCTTTAAAATAATTTCTAGTCTGCTTCTTTGAATTTTTTTTTTTTTTAAACGAAAATAGAATCATTGGCTTTGATATTCATGACAGGATCAAAAACTACAATGCACATGGATTTTTTAAGGTGTCAATTTTTTGAAGCGTTGATTAATATAAACTTACAATGTAAGGTTTATATTAAGCATTAAGTGATTGATTTCTTAAAAAAAAATTTATTGAGCTTCTACTCTAGGAAAAGCGTGGTACTAAACGGCATACAGTTGTGCACAATACTATGCAATCACTGTTCTCAGGTAGTTTACAGACAGACTATAATGGCATGGAGAGATATTACATGATTAAAGTTACAATTACTATATTTTAGAGGGGAAAACAAATTTTAATTAGATTCTTTCTGTAACTTAATTCTAACTTAATGATCAGCTTTGGTGTTTTGTTGAATTAATAATTGGTGATTTGCAATAGAATTGATCATTTTGGATGTCAGAAAATGAATGATGTTTATATTTAATACATAGCTAGAGCTTAAAGCATTTAATCACTTTGATAGCACTATGCAGTGGACAGCTTTTTTATTGTTATAAATTTTAAAAAATTTGTTATATATGAAAACAGAATGCATTACAATTCATATGACAGCTTCATTTTTTTAAAAATACTTCTGGAATTTCTTTTGTAAATTATATTTTGCATGGTAAGAATTTAACTCATGAGTATCGTGGGGCATTTCTATAACAAACTGTTTTTCTTGAGGGAAAGCCATTTAGGGATCCAGATTGATCCAGACAACTCCTTATCATTCTTTCTCTTCATTATTACTACATTTTTCCTTTATACCTGCCAGTTTCCTTTGAAAAATGCAGTTTTATTTTTCAGAGTGGAAAAGCCACTGGCAGTGATTCAAGTGGTGTCATTGATCTCACAATGGATGATGAAGAGACTGGAGCTTTACAAGGTACTTCAATAGTAATTATAGTAAAGAATGCCTTGATAATATTTTTTCCTCCTGTTATACTAATATTCTGTGAAGACATATCTCTCCAATATTGTGTTTGGTGTATTTGTATCCCTTTGAGAATGAAAGTTTTTTAAATTGAGTTAAAAATTAGAAATCAAATTTTGGATGCATATGAACAAAGCCAAGAGGAAAATAGCATCTACCAGAGTATTTAATTTATTAGCACCTCTGTTATTTGTGTCTATTATTTCACTTGATCCTTGCAATAACCTAGTCATTCTCATTTTAGAGTTAAAGGAATTCACTAGACTTAGGACAAGTCAGAATCAGTAAAGGACCTGGGAATCTAGCTCTGCCTTAAATGTTTGTATGTGTGTTTTCTTTTCTTTTTTCTTTTTTAAAATATTTATTTATTTGCTATTAGTTGTACACAATGCGTTTATTTTTACGTGGTGCTGAGGATCAAACCCGGACTACGCACATGCTAGGCGAGAGCACTCTACCGCTGAGCCACAAACCCAGCCCCCTATGTGTGTGTTTTTCTAATGTAGATACTAGAAAGTGTGTGTACATTTAATGTGGGCCATTTTAATTAATTTCTTTTAGTGTTATATAGATAAAAATGAAAATAATTTTTAAAAAGCATTCACATCCAAAATCCTCAATAATATTCTGACTTATGATATTTAGAAACTACATTGGATATATATTATAGCATATTCTCTGTTATGTTTTTGAAATGTTAATAGGTGTTCTATAAATTAAAAGTTTCATGGTTAAAAATGCTTGGAAAATGCTGAGTTAAGCGTTCAGTGGATCTTTTCCTTAATGTAGACTTCTTTGAGTCTTTAAAAGCTAACTTAGAATATAAATCTCTTAACTAAGATTCATGATATAAAAGTATTTCTCAAACTTGTAGAAAATAATTTGGCTCACAGATATGTTTGTAAAACTCTGGTGATATTGAATACATGTGGAAAATCTAGTAAGATCAGATGCTAAATTAATTATTACTACCTTAAAGACATGAAATTTTTTAAAAACCAAGTCATACTTTAGGGAATAAGATACTTTACTTGGTTTTAGAGAAGTAAAATTAAATAGCTATACAGTTGAGCATATGATAACAAAGTTATCTTTTTCTTATAAAACTGAAGAACAATTGGGGAATTTTCACCATTCTACATTATGGTTGACTGCATATTAGTATGATCATTTTGTTAGTTTCAAATTATCTGTATTGTGTTCACTCTTTTTTTTAATGGACAGATTTGACTATAATGGATCTATAGAGGACAAAAATAAATATAGGCTATTTTTGAGATGACACAGGTAGGGCTGATTATGAATTAAAATATAAAGTAAGCAAAGTTTGTTTTAGTGCTCATGCCATTTCACTTTGTAACATCCATTGCCTCCTGCGGTCTCTTTGCATTGTTCTACCTTTAGGTATGTCTTGAATTCCCCTGTTCTAAAGTACATGATTCTCCTATAACATCAAATTAAAGTATCAGTTGCTAAAGCCTTAAATTTTATTTAGATTTGGGATAGATGAGGATCATTTTAGATAGAAAGGCTTTTAGCTTGTACTCCTCATATTACATTATGTAGTGGATTCCTATTCTTAAGAGATTTGTCTGAGGTGCAGACATTTACTTCCTAGATATTTGAGACCTTTTTTGGAAACTATATATTATATATGTATTTTGTTTTAAAGACTGGATAGTGATGATAAGCAGCCATTTGTATTTTCAATCAGAAGAACCTAAACAACCTTGAGCAATTGGAATTCAAAATCATACTAATAAACCCATCACTTCATAGTATTTGTCTAGGAAAATTTCCTTGATACAGGTATGTACCTACATAGATATGTATTCATGCAAGCAATGAAATTTTTCTAGTTGACATGATAGCATTATTGAATCCAGATTAAAATACTTCCACTAAAATAATAAAACAAACCGACTTCCTAAAAATGTGAGTTAGAATTGCTTTCAGAAGCAATAGTGAATTATTTAAATAGCTCCTAAGTTGGCGTTCAAAGCCTTAAAAATACGCATAATTAAAAAAGAAACAAGTTGCCGGGCGCTGTGGCACAAGCCTGTAATCCCAGCAGCTTAGACAGGAGGATCACAAGTTCAAAGCCTCAGCAAAAATGAGGCACTAAGGTACTCAGTGAGACCCTGTCTCTAAATTTAAGAAAAAAAAAAAAAAAAAAAAATAGGGCTGGGGATGTGGCTCAGTGGTTGAGTGCCCCTGCATTCAATCCCTGGTACCAAAAAATGGAAAAGAAGTCATTCTTGGAGAAGTGGGTAAATGTGACATTCAAATGGAAAATGAAAATTAGACTCATCAATAAAGGAAAGTTATGTATTTTCTAATTTTTCTATCATTATTCCTAACATGTCACTTTTAATTAACAGACCCCAAAAAGCTAAATCACACTCCTGCCTCAGCCGTGGGTTCTTCTCAGCCTATGTCTCGACCATTGCAGCCCATACAACCAGCACCGCCTCTTCAGGCATCAGGGGTGCCAACAAGTGGACCATCTCAAACAACAATACACTTACTACCTACAGGTAAATTTGCTGCATCACTGAGCAGAAGCTGTAATTTTGCCTGTAGAGAACTATGACCATGGAATTGAGTTGAAAGATTACATAGAAAATTAAGAATAATTTCATTGTTATTTTGAAGGCAATATATGTCTTACAGTGTAATTTAGTGATGTCTTTGTTATTTGCCACTGTAAAGAACATGGATGACATAGTTTCTCTGGAAGAACCAGTTGTAAGTAAATCCAAGACATAATCATTATCAAGTAAGATTTTTTAAGTGGTTCTTAACTTAAACTAGTTTTAACTGGTCTAACACATCATCAGGACTTAAATGCTAATATTCTACTTTCTGCAATTTGAGAAACTGTAAATCAGATGTTTTAAAGATATAACCTGTATCACCTTAGACTGTTTAGAAGCCAGTCAAGACAATTTATCTCCTTATAATTAGTCTATTGCTTGGAAATTTATCTGCAAAGTACTCACTATAATTTCTTACTAAGGAAAACATTGAATTAAAATGGGATTTTATCCAATGAAATTTATACTTAGAATACCAGAGTAATTTGTAGGAAAAGGGATATTTTCTAGAGATTTAGCAAACCATTCATTAATTAATCTTTGAATTATGAAATTATTTTTGACATGGTAAGTGCAGTGTGGTTTGGTATAGTTATTACTGTGTAGATTTGTTGTATTTCAGAATTCTAGATGACTACCAGAATTTCCTATCAGTTCAACTACATTTTACCTTTTTGACCTAGCTTATGTAAGACTTACATAAAACAGTGTGTGCTTATGTAAGACTTTATTTCTGGTGAAGTTTTATATTGGTTCTCATATTTAAATACCATTGTTTGATCTAAAGAGGCAGTTATTATTAAATTCAACCTTAGGAGTTATGTTAAGTTACCTGTTTCCATACATTTGTATAAAATTATAATAAGTTACCTAATTTAGATAGTTTAAAAGGAAATGTCATTATACATATACATGGACAGCACAGATAATGAAAAGAAGCCTTCCTTGTATTCTTTAGTTCCTTTTTTTGAAGGTTCACATTGAAAGTTGAAGATATGTAAAGACCAAGGAGTCTTCACTTATTTTTGTTTGTTTATTTATTTGTTCGTGTGTGTGTGTGTGTTTATTTTTGGCTGGCTGGAAATCAAACCCAGGGCTTCGTGTATTCTAGGCAATACTCTACCATGTCAGCCTGAGTTGTCTTAAGAAAACTTTTTTTTTTTTTAATGTATAATTTTTCAAATTTATTGAATTACGGAATACTTCTTTTATGTGAAAGTAGATTTTGTGGTGTTTCCTATTCTGTAGTTACTACATGATCATTTCTAAAATGTGCTTCTGATTCATAGTGTAGGAGCCCTGTTTGGGGAGATGGCTTAAATTGCAGTTGACTATGGGCCATGGAGTTTTGGGCATTGCTGCCTTCCGTAGTCTCACGAGACTTGGCCTGGGATCTCGCGGGACTTGGTCTGGGATCTCGAGTGACTTGAGCCGAGATTGCTGATCGAGCCAAGATTGCTGATCGGGTCAGCGCCATTTTGTGGTGGTGTGTGTGGTGCGTGTTAGTCATTGTTAGAGCCAGAGAGAAAAGTTATCAGAATAAAAAGCTGTTTGTTTCCAGTTCGCCTCTGAACTTCTTCCTGCGGCTTCGTTACTCCAAGCGGCCATCGCTTCAGGCAGCAACATCATAGAATTACTAACAAGAAAATGTTAACTCTTTAGAATCACGATTTTGTTAGGCTAGTGATAGGTATCTGTGGTCCTACTTCTCAGTGAGACTGAGGCAAGAGAATCACTTCAGTACAGATGTTTGAGGCCAGCCTAGACAAAATAGTGAGACCCTATCTTTTAAATAAAACACATTATTGTATTTACATTGTGAGTGAATGGAGACTCATTTTTTGATAAATATCTGTTAACATTACTCAAGGTATATTAATGTTCTCTCGAGGTTCTCTCTGGGGGTTCCCAGAGTAAAGGAGGAAGAAGATGTGAATATAATAGCTGGCCAAAAACATAGGTTGGTTCACTTGATAAGAACGAAAATATGAATTACAATAGTTAGCACTTTGATGAACTGAAATATAAAGATATTCTTTTAAATCTATACCCCCTTGTTAGAAAACACTATAGGGCCTATAATTCTAGGAATACTTTAGTATTGAGGAGGGAGGGACAAATTATTCTTTAAAGACATTCCTTAAGCAAAACATACGCTTAATCTAGATCTATTTTTTTTTTTAAATCTTCACATGCTTACTACTAGTCAAACCAAAGAGTCGGAAGGAAATTAGATGTGAGTCAGTTGTTCTTCTGAAGCTTAATATTACTCTTAATTTTGGTTGGCTTTATCGCTTTTACCTTGCAAGTTCACAAAGGACACTATTATCTCTTTATCTTATAGTTGTTTACATTTTATGCAGAAATAATTGTCATATAATATAGTTTGTTTAACAGAATTTACTGCATTCTTAATATCTCTTTTTTCCCTTTCCATTAGCTCCAACCACCGTGAATGTAACACATCGTCCAATAACTCAGGTGACCACAAGACTCCCTGTACCAAGAGCTCCTGGAAACCATCAGGTGGTTTATACAACTCTCCCAGCACCACCACCTCAGGCTCCCCTCCGAGGAACTGTTATGCAGGCTCCTGCTGTTCGTCAGGTCAACCCTCAAAACAGTAAGTCTCTTTTCTTGAATATGTCTCCGAAGTTTATGTAGTTCTCTCTTCCGCATTAGTTGGAGTGGCTTATATTGATTGACATTAGATTTTGCAAAAAGTGCTTATAATATCATATTAAAATAATTATTATAAGTTGAAGACATCTATTATATAACATAGCTCTATACTATAATTGATAAAAATGTATTTATTGTATACTTGAAAATTGGTGGTAGAAATTTTAAATATTCTGACCACAAAAAATTATGAGTATCTGAGGTAATGCGTGTTAATTAGCTTGAGTTAACCCTTCCATGGTGTATACATATTTCAAAACATACCATGCATCACAAGTATATAGTTTTTCAATTAAAAATAGTTTTTAAATGGCAAAAAAAAAAAAAAAAAAAAAAAAAAAAAAAGTTATTCATTCACTTTTTCTTAGGAAAATTAACCAGAGAAGGTTGGACATATATACTATATGATTTGTGCTGTATGTGTTGTTTTCAGTTTAACTTTACTTATTTATGGCCTATACCTTCATATAGTGCCTTATTTGGTGTATAGCTGTACTCCTCTCTGTTAAAAGAAACATCAGTGCTTAATTAAAGTGAATATGTTCAATTGTGGCTTAGCCCAGATGATTGAAATCTTTGTAAAAGATAGCCTCCATTGAGAAACTCTTTAAAATTATGGAAGGTGTTTGAGAAATAAAAGGGAAAATGTTCAAGGAAGCTTGTACTTTCCTATACATATGTTATATATTACTGATATATATATGTATATATATAACTATGTATATAATTTACATATTATAGTAATAACTATATTATATATTATATTAAAAATACCTTATATGTTTTAGTAGTAGAATATATCATACAAGTTGTTTAAGAGGTATATTTAAAGAAAAATAATAAAGTGGACTACCTATGAACTCCACTAGATTACAAAATAAGCTTTACCAGTAACTTGTAGGCCCTCCAGTATGCCTTTCTCAGTTGTATTCCTTTCCCTTTTCTTTTAACACCCTTGCTTTTCTATTGGCCATTCTACTTTAAAGGTTTTGTTACTAATATAGGTATCCATATAATAAATACACATGTATACATACATGTATGTGTATCTATATATAAAACTTATTTTTGAAAAATTTAATAGCAAGGACAAATATAGGTGTCTAAAGAAACTACAATAATGTCATTATTATATATGGTAGCTATGAGAGTTACTTTTTCATTGTCTGGATTTAACTTTGTTAAGAACCTTCTCTGGGAAAATCAGTTGCATAAAAATGAGGTTTGGGAAACTATAGATTCACCACAGTTCAGGGCATCTCCTGGCAGAACTATGATATGGGCCAGTACTGAATATATGACTGAAATATGGTTGAGACAGTATATGGCTCTGTTTTTCTACTTCTGTTGCTCTGGGGTATGTCTTAGAAATTTCATTTGTGGATAAAACAAGTGGTATCCTCTGTGGATCAGCAGGACATGAAGAAAAAGAGAAAAACCTAATTAACAGAAGGCAAGGATGACTTTCTTGAAGCTTTCTGTTCTAATTGGAAATGTGAGAGAAGACAGGAATCTTTATAAAGACAACTTCAGTTTGTCTTTTGAGTCACAGTTTCATTCTAGTTTGTTTGCCTTATTCTTTTTTTTTTTAATATTTATTTATTTACTTTAGTTGTACACAATGAATGCATTTATGTTTACGTGGTGCTGAGGATCGAACCCGGGCCGCACACGTGCGAGGCGAGCGCTCTGCCGCTGAGCCACAATCCCAGCCCTGCCTTATTCTTGTGTGGCACTCAACCAGTGTTCTGGGATTTTTGTTCCTAGTCTTCCTGGTGGGAATGCATGTATTTCTTTCTGTGCTGGATATCTTGTTCTTATATCTTATGTCTTCCTTTCTTCAGTTTTTTTTTTTTTTCCCTCATACCAGTGACACACATAATTCAGTGGGTGCTTGAGAAAAGGTTCACAGAAGTTTGTATTTTTTGAGTGCTTACATATTATGAAGATTTCTTTATCCTCATGCTTAACTGATAGGTTAGCCAAGTATAGACATCTAGTTTGGAAATATTTTTCCTTTTGCATTCTAAAAACATCGCTTCATTGACATCAAGTGTTGAATCAGTGTTCTACCAAATTTACAGAATTCTGATGTTATCCCTTAATTTTTTTTTTTTTTTTTTTTTTTAATAGGTGTTACAGTTCGAGTGCCTCAAACAACCACATATGTTGTAAACAATGGACTGACTCTGGGATCAGCAGGTCCTCAGCTCACAGTGCATCACCGACCACCACAAGTGCATACTGTAAATGTTGATGCTTGGCTTTATAAAATTCTCAACTATAAAGCTGTTAAATATTATTGTAGTCAGATTTTTTTTCTTCCAAGTAATAATACCAAAGGGAAATGACAGGTCTTTCTGTTCTTCCAGTAGGAGTTTATTTAAGAAAGTTGGTCTTACCATTATGAATAAATGTTCTAAGGGTAATGATCATTGAATTTGCTTGTGGCGCACAAATGGTATTTTTTATTTTTTCATGTTTTAACTTTATTATTTCCCTCAAAATCTTCTATCAGTCCTAACTACTATATTATTATGAATTTATTGTTTTAAATAATCCTGGTTTAGGAAATTCATTTGTTAAGGCAGAGAAAACCAAAGCTTTATCCTTAGATTTAACCTCTAAAACAGTGTCACATTATTCTGTGACATGAATATGATAGTGTTGATTGGAATGGAATATCATGAAAATTGGTATGCTAGCTTTATGAGAGGAAGACAAGAGATTGGGGATGCTATTACTTATTTCCTAGGAGAACATCTCTTTTTAAATACTCATAATAATGCCTAGTATTCCTGAGTGTTTAACTTGTTCCATACATTGTTAATATACTTGGTCCTAATCCAGGAGTTCTTTGGGATTGCTACCTAAAGGACTTTTAAATTTTTTTGTTATAGCCAGGTGTGGTGTTGGACGCCATAATCCCAGCGGCTCCAGGGGCTAAGGCAGGAGGATTGCAAGTTCAGAGCCAGCCTTAGCAAAAGCAAGGTGCTGAGCAACTCAGTGAGACCCTGTCTCTAAATAAAATACAAAATAGGGCTGGGGATGTGGCTTAGTGGTCAAGTGCCTCTAAGTATAATCCCCGGTATCCTATCCCCCAGTTTTTTATTTTTATAGATTTGGCCCTTGTTCACCAAGTTTGTTAACCAACTTAAGGTCATATCTCCAAGGATCTATGCATCTAGCTCTATGGTCTTTGTTCTATAGTCTTATAGTAATGATTTTTTATTATTTTACTGTAGTGGAAAAAGTAATATCAGAGGAGCACTTAGTATATGCTAGGTACTTTACAAAGTACTTCACATGTATTATTTAATCCTCACAATCCTATGAGGAATAAAATTATTATTTTCCTTTTGGGAAGAAAAAGGTATGCTCTGTCACAAGATGTTAAAATGATTGCTCAGTGTCATTACCTAAGCTAGTCAGAGCCAGAATCAGAAGGTCTAATCTTAGCAACTCTAGAGTATATTCACAGTGCTTCAACTCTGGCTATATTTGGGTATGTGACAAATAGGTTATTTCTATTGTTTGCAGTTACAAATAAGTTTTCATTAAATATTCCTTCAAAAAACACATAGCAAAGATGTCGTTTATAGTATACTTTGCAAATTTTATAACCCTTTTACAATTAAAAAAATAATTAAGTGGAATTTCTTGTGTATTTTCTTAAAATGAACTGTATCTCACCAGAGAAATAGACTTTTTTTTAGTTCAATTTTAATGCAATTAAAAAAAAAAAACTTTTTAGATAGCTTGTTTTCAAACATACATGAAAGAAAAAACAGTATAACCATTCATTCATACTGATAACCCAATTTCAATAGATATCAGCACATGACAAACTTTATTTCATCCATATTGCCACCCACCTGTTTATACTCAGACATACATTTGATTACTTCTGAGTAAATCACTGATGTTATATTATGTTTCTGTAAAACTTCAGTTAAAACCTCCACTGCAGGGGCTGGGGTTGTAGCTCAGTGGTAGAACTCTAGGTTTGATCCTCGGCACCACATAAAAATAAATAAAGTAAAGGTGTTGTGTCCATCTATAACTAATTAAAAACTTAAAACAAACAAAAAACTCCACTGTAATGGCAAAAACAAATACTCATTTGACTTGTGAGGTCTGAGCAGGTTCAGAATCATAAAAATTTCAGAATTAAGAGGGATTTTTTTTTTTTTTTTTTTTGGTGTGTATTTTATTTGAGACAGGGTCTTACTGAGTTGCTAAGTGCCTTGCCATTGCTGAGGCTGGCTTTGAACTCATGATCCTCCTGCCTCAGCGTCCCAAGTGCTGGGATTACAGGCATGTGCCACCACGCCCGGCTCTAAGAGGGAATTTTAGGCCATTTAAGCTATTGTCAAACACCTAAAACTCCCGTGCTCCCTCCAGTCAAAGGCTAGCTATATGTTTATTTATAGTGTTATTTACTGAAGTGATTAAGTCACTTTAGGAAGACAGAGAATTTTAGAGGAAATATAGCAACATGACCAGTATTCAAATCAGTTCTACTTCAGCTTTCAAAGTATTATTTAACATACTTTTTTTTTTTTTCATTCTTACTGTATGTACATCACTGGTACTAAGCTTTGCATGGAGATGTATTTTTTCATATAGATCAGTTACTGACTGTACATATTAATAGGATGTAGTATGATATTTCCATACATGGATATCACATGTACCGATCAAATTCACCTTCCCATTTTCACTCTACCTGCTCTCACACACCCTTCCCAATCTTTACTAATCACTGTTCTGGTTTCAAGTCAACTTTCTTTTAAGTAATTTTATTTATCTTTTCAATGGATCTTTATTTCATTTTTTAAAGTTTATTTGTTTTTTTTTTCTATTATAATCTTTTGTTATTCTTTCCTTTAAATTTGGGTTTTGGTTTGTTCTTACTTTCCGAGCCCTTGAGATATATCATTAGGTTGTTTTTATAAAATCTTTCTATTTTTTTTTTTTTTTAATGTGGGCATTCATTGTTATAAACTTACCTCAGTGCTACTATTGCTGCATTCCACAGTTTTAATGTATTTCCATGTACATTTGCATTGAGAAATCCTGACTTCCTCAGTGGCTCATCGCTGGTTCAAAAGTATGTTGTTCAGAGTATTTAATTATTGGTATACTTTCTAAAATGTCCTTTGTTGTTGATTTCTGGCTTTATTCCATTGTTATCAGAAAAGATACAGGCTATGATTCCAGTTTTTTTACATTTGTTAAGATTTTTTTTTTTTTGGTGGCCTGATGTGTTGTCTAAAGAAAGTTTTATAGGCTGATGAAAACAATTGTATTCTGCACCTATTGTATGAAATATTCTCTAGACATCTGCTAAGTCTATTTGATCTATAGTAGAGTTTTAACTTTGATGTTTTGACTTCTCTGTCTGGATGACCTCTCCATTGATGAAAGTAAGATGTGAGAATTCCTATTGTTGAATTGGAATCTATCTATTCTTGTAGGTCAAAAAGTGTTTGTTTTATAAAATTGAGTGTTCTGACATTAGGCACATATAGATTTCTAATTTTTTTGTATCTCTTGCTGAATTTATCCCTTGAACATTATATTTATCCCTTGAACCTTCTTCATCTCTTTAGTTTTTCCTTTTAAAGTCTTATTTTGTCAAATAGAAGTATAGCTATTCCTGCTAGCTTTAGGTTTCCATTTCTTTGGAATATTATTTCTATCTTTTATTTCAGTTTGTATGTGTCTTTACTGGTAAAGCAACTTTCTTGTAGACAGCATATTGTTGGGTTTTGGCCTTTTATCCATTTAAGCAGTGTCTATCTTTTTTTATTATTCATTTTTTTTTTTAAATTCAAAGTTGTTTTTATAACAGTAGCACCTAAGTGTCTAACTTTTAATTGGAGATTTTAGTTTACATTCAATAATTATTAATGATAATAATATTACTATTTTCATTTTATTGATTTTTCTAGTTGTTTTTCTTCCTTTCTTATCTTTGTGGTTTGACAGTGTACTATATTGATAACGTTTTATTCTTTGATGTTTCTCCGCCTCTAGTGGGATTTATATTTTCATATGCTTTCATGATGGTAATTATCTTTCACTTTCGGATGTAGGACTCCCTTAAAATATGTTTTTGTTGGAATTTTGTCAGAATAGTAGGAATTCTGTTGTGAATTCCTTCCATTTTTTGTCTCGAGGCCTTTATTCTTCATTCTGAAGGATAGTTTTGCTGGGTCTAGTAATCTTGCTTGGAAGTTATTTTCTTTCAGGGCTTGGAATGCATTATTTCATTCCTTCCTAGTCTGCAGGGTTTCTTTTAACAAATCTGCTATTAGGTCAGTGGGGATACCCTTAAATATGACTTGGAGTTTTTCTCTTGAGAATTTTAGAATATTTTCTTTGTCTTATACTTTTGACAGCTTGACTATATAGGGCATATATTTGTTTGGTTTGTGGCACTGGGGATTAACCCCTGGGCCTCATGCATGCTAGGCAAGCACTCTACCACTTAGCCATGTCATCAGGCTGACATGGAAATATAAAAAGATCTTATCAGATTTTCAGTATTTAATATTTAGTTTATACAAATTATTCACATAACAAAATGGTGCTGGAAATTTAACTTGCAGCACATTCCTTGTTAAGTATGCACTGAGCTAAATCCCCAGCCTCAAATATATATTAAAACATTTGTTAAGTGAATTTCAATTAAGGAAATTGTTATTTGTTATGTTACTTCCAGTATAAAGTCAGTGAGCCAATAATATGTTTCACTTGGAGAAAAAAAAAGTCACTCATATCCCTTCTTTCTGGTTATCACCTAAATCCTTTTTGAAGAAATTGTTCTCTTTGTTATCTAACACCCAGATATAACAATAATATTTATAATAATTACATTGTTCTAGCGTTAGATATGTCAGTAGGGCTTTTCAAAATTAGTATCTTGCTTTTTCATTATCTGGCCTGAACCTACCTTTCCAAATTTTTATTCATTCATTTATTTGTTTGTTTGTTTGTTTCATATGCCCTATGGCTAAAAAAAAGGTATTTCTGGCCTATAAATCCTCTCACGGGCTGGGGTTGTGGCTCAGCGGCAGAGCGCTCGCCTCGCACGTGCGTGGCCCAGGTTCAATCCTCAGCACCACCTAAAAACATAAATGCATTGCATTGTGTACAACTAAAGTAAATAAATAAATATTTTTAAAAAATCCTCTCACTTTCCTATCTCCATGCCTTTGCTCATGCTTTACCTATTGACTAAAAGGTACATAATTATTTCTACATCTTTTTAAGTCCTATTTTTCATGGTTCAATTTAAATATCATCAATTGCAAAGTGACCAAGGACACAATATACATTCAGCATTAACTATTCGAATAAAATATGGGGCTGGGATTGTGGCTCAGTGGTAGAGTGCTCGTCTAGCACATGTGCGGCCCGGGTTCAATCCTCAGCACCATGAAAAAATAAAGGCATTGTGTACAACTAAAGCAAATAAATAAATATTAAAAAAAAAAAGGATACGATACTGTCTTTATATGGCAGAACAGCAATGAAAGTACAGTATATTCAATTTCATATGATAAAATTATGACTTTAAAGAATGTTATATTCAAGTGAGACTCTATAGAATAGTGAATTAAATCAGATATTAATTTGTAGAAGTATATGATTTCTACTTTTATCTTTTTTGTCTCTTTTTCTTTCTTTTGTTACTGGAGATTGAAACTCAGGGGCACTTAACCACTGAGCCACATCCCCAGCCCCTCTTTTTTTGTGTATTTTATTTAGAGACAGGTTCTCATTGAGTTGCTTAGGACCTCACTAAGTTGCTGAGGCTGGCTTTGAACTTGTGATTCTTCTGCCTCAGCCTCCTGAGCCACTGGGATCACAAATGTGCACCACTGTGTCTGGCTTACGGTGTCTCCTAAAAAATGATATTCCATCAGCAAGAGCATTTTATTTCCCAAGAAAAACCTCAATACTTTAGGTCTCAGGATTATTAGTAGAAGTAACCTTAACACCATTGTTTTGGGCATGATTGTTTACAAACACCAAATAGAACTTGTCAAAATTAGTGTGGTATGCCACACCAGTTTATGTAAAATGGTCTCTCTATATGTGATCTTTAGGATGTCTTAACTCTAAAATAGTTCTTTCTGTGATCACTGTAAAGCAATGTGATTCTTCTTTTGTTAGGAGCCCCCACGCCCTGTGCACCCGGCACCCTTACCAGAAGCCCCACAACCACAGCGTCTACCCCCAGAAGCTGCCAGCACCTCTCTGCCTCAGAAGCCACACTTGAAGTTAGCACGAGTTCAGAGTCAAAATGGCATTGTACTGTCATGGAGTGTCCTGGAGGTGGATCGAAGCTGTGCTACTGTCGAAAGTTACCATCTCTATGCTTACCATGAGGAACCCAGTGCCACTGTGCCCTCACAATGGAAAAAGATTGGGGAAGTAAAGGCACTTCCCTTGCCCATGGCTTGTACTCTTACCCAGTTTGTTTCTGGCAGCAAATACTATTTTGCAGTACGAGCCAAGGATATTTATGGACGTTTTGGACCTTTTTGTGATCCTCAGTCAACGGATGTGATCTCTTCTTCCCAGAGCAGTTAAACCTTGGAGCCTTTATCTTTTCCTCTTTTAAAAGTTACACCTTTTGGTCTTGTTTTTAATCTTGTGCATGATATCTAATGTAAAATCCACATTGTGCAAGATTTCTTGGACAGATGTGTGTATACACTACATTTGTTTATAACCAGAAGTAAAATAAACTCAGCCCGTAAAGCAAGAATCTTCTCCCAGACAATTCAGCTTCAGGATTTTGAAATGTAAATATGTGCACATTGCTTTAGTTTTGAGGCTAGGGGTGTGTGTGGGTGTGTGTGTGTGTGTGTGAATTTCTTTTTTTTTTTTTTTTTTTTTTTTTTGCTTCATTTTGTTTCTATATGTTTATTTCAATGGAAACTCCCATTTTCATTCTCAAATTTACCTCTCTTTTAGTGTGAAGTAGGTTAAATATCTGAGGTATGTAACTGGCATAATTTTGCTTCCAGGGGATATATAGGATCAGAGTTAAATGATGTAAACTGAATCTAAACAAAACCCAAAGAAATAAAAAACAAAATGACTAGTTTAAAATAAGTTAATTTGAACAGAGGAAAGGATTTGTTCATCTTTCGTTTCTTAAGTTGTTAATTAAGTGAAAAACAATCTGCATTGACACCCTCCCCTTTCTTAACCTGGCTTTTACATTTATTTTGTGCCTTACAGATTTACTGTAGAAATAAACGTGGCCATATGTCCACTGTTGTTTACTCTTCCCTCTTAGCTTTTCAACCTTTATTTCTTCATCATCTCCACAAATTATAGCACACAGACCCCTCGAGTAAGTTTAAACCAAGGCCTTTATGTGTACAACTGAATGTGTGTATGTATATATGCATACACATATGTATAACTTTTTTTTTTCTCATCTGTGGTATCATCACATTTAACTTCAAAAACTTGACTTGCTAGTTTCTTTTAAGGGTATATATGCTTTTGAGTCATTATTTAACTCTTCATAAAATGGACCAAGAGAAAACCATATTGTTTAAGAAAATCTGCCATCAAACCTGTTCCACGTTGCATACTATTAGATATTATGAAAGCAATTTTAGTATATTAAACCACCTATGGTACAGTTGTCTTTCAAAGGAAATGAACAGTTAAGATTCGCCAAATACAATGAGCTAATATATCAAGAGGAAAGCTCCATTTTTTTCTTTATTCTCCTGTCATCCTTCCTGTTTTAACCTTTTGTTTGGATGGTGCCAAGTTGAATCTGATTTAGCCTTTATCAGCTTTGGATAAAATTTAAAGTATATTATTTTGGGTCATTCTGTATAACAATGAAATATAACATCTTGTATATCTCCATTCCTCTTCAAAATTAGTGAAATTCAACTTAGGTCATGGATTTTCCGTATGAGTATCAGCTATACTGGTATCAGGTTGGTGTTTAGAGTGTAGTTTTTAGGACAAGAGGTCTGGGTTAAGTTTTAGGGATGAGAGTGCAACTGGAAATATTTTGAAAAGTATTCATGGAGTTTATGAAATCACTTTTCAAGTCTTGTGATGTTTGAATTCATACTTTTACCTTCTCAAAATAAATTGGTCATTTATTTTTTCCTGGAATTAATAGGAGGGAGCTATCCTTTTTATTAATACTATTTTGTTTACAACTTCAATGGCTTAAAATAGGAAGTATTATAGTTGTAAAGAAATTTTCTTTAGAGACTTTGCACTGGTCATTGTACTGTCATCTTAAGTGTGAAGTTTGATTGATGATGAAGAAAGCCTACAGCTTGTCAGAATGTAAATGCTCCTAACCTTCCTTTCACTCTCAGAAAATGAGACCACAATAAAAATTAGAATTTTCCACAAGTCAAATTTGCCAACTAACTATGTAGATATTACTCTAGGGCAAATGATGATAATGAAGTTGCCAATGTTATGGCAATAAAAATTTCAACAGGAGGAAACTTAATTGTTTTCTAGATGTATATGAACAACTATCTATATCTGCATGTTTATATGTTTTTACCTAAAGTGGTTGCATTGTTGATGATGTGTTTAAGATCATTTCTATCTGCAGAACAGAAAGCCCATGTTCAAAATTGTTCTTTATTGACTGGTTTTATGGTCAAGAGGTAACAATTTGCTTACCTACCCTACAAAAGGTTCCCTTAATGAATATTTGTATTTATATTTACTAATCTTATTTTAAGTTTTCATAGTATTATTAAGCAGGTGAAGAAAGCCCAGTAGAATGAAAATGTTTAATTATTTTAGCCTTATATTTGGTGTTTTCTGTCAAAGAAAGTTAACTAAGTTCTCAAATAGTAATTCTAAAAATAGATTTACTACAGAAAATAATTACCTAAAACTTATTTTGTTCCAAATGGTGGAAGGAAGGTATAAAGAGAGATTGTAATTATTTACAGAAAAAGTATATTATTATAAGATGGTCTCCTCAAATTAACCTGCCATGGGATTAATGGACGTAACTACACTGGATATACTGAAAGGGACTAGGCTAGAATGCTAGGCTTTTATTTGGGGCAGGTTTAAATGTTGATGAGTGCTGGCTTTTTGTTAGATTTCTTTGGAAGAGAGAATGGAGGACTCAACTAGAAATAGCTGATGATAATAGACTTTTTAGGAGCAGTTCATACTCCATGGTTATCTTTTTAATTTCATGGTATCTTTTCACAAAGTATTATAAATAAGCTCAATTATCCCATTTTGGGAATGCAAGTTTGCTACATTTTTAGCCTGACAATACTTGTATAGGTATTGCCTTATTGGAAATCCTGGAAACTTCTGATATTTCAACCTGAAATGTAGGAATGATTCTATGGCAACAGTAATGTTTATTACTCGCTACTTTGAGCCTTGTCAGAGTAATTTTCACCTGTTTTAAGTGTGAGCAAACCTCTTTTTTAAATTATGTTCTTGCTAGTAAATGTATAAATGGCATACAAAGACAACACCTGTTGTTAACAGTTAACTTTATAAGGTAACTATATCCCTCCATTTCTCTGGGCTCACTTTTTAAAATATGCAGAATACATTGCACTGTTTCACATGGTATTTAATTTTATAAGAGAAGTGGAAAGCTTTCTTCCATGAACAGTGAATACCATTTGCCTCAAAGAGAGGTGTTCCCTACTCCACCTCCAATCCCATTGCCCTAAAATAAATACCTTGAGAAAAAGTGACCTAAAGCAAGGAGCTTAGAATCTTACTTAGGTGCATCTCTCTTGAGAAGTCTCACAGCATTCATTGTCTGTTAACTTAGTTTTTGTTATGTGGGTTTTTTTGCTTTTAAATATTCTCCAAATTATAATTTATGCAGCAAGGTTAGTGTCAATATTCCATTATAGGCATTTATCTTGTTCCATGAGTTCTCCAGTACTGTATAAAGTTAACAAAATAATATCTATGGTATCTCTCACTTATATATACTGTGATCTCAGCACAGTAGGGTACTGTAGATACCTTCCAAGTATTCTCCCTGACTTTCCTTCTTGGGCCATGTCAGTATCCTCAGTATCTTATGATTTTTGTTGTTGTTATCACTGAACTGTTGCTGGCCTCCTTTATTCTGATTTCCAGAAAAAACATGTCCCAGTATTAGATTATTGCAAATACATTATCTAAAACCAATATATAATTCAGCTTTTTGTAACTATTTACTGGGCAAATACTGTTTTTTGTTGGTTGGTTTGGTTTGGTTTGATTTTTCTGATACACACACACACACACACACACACACACACACACACAAGAAAACAGTAATTGGCCTGAGGCATTTGTTAGTATGGCAGACTTACCTTATTCCAGGAACTTCTTTATCCCCGTCAGCCAGTGTGAAAGGGGAGGATAGGATAATACATGTTTTGTATTCTCATTTTCACATGATCGTATCATGTCAAAATAAACTTTTCTTAGTTTTTTATTTGTAGAGTCAACTAAATACCTTGTCATTTACATTTAAATGCTGTCTTTTGTGTGTGTGTGTGTGTGTGTAAATAAGGTAACTGGGCAATCAAACACCTTTTGGGGATCCTGGATTTAGTATTTTATCAACCATTTCAAAACTATATATAAATCCTTTTGTAGGAAGCTTGCATCCTGATTTTTGTTTATTGCAGTTGAAAGTGTAAATAATAAAACAATGTAAGACCTTCCTAATGTCTAATATTAACTGGGCTGTAGAGAGTTGCCCTGTTTTTATTAGGTTTTGAAGGTTTCTTTTTTTTCTTTTTCTTTTTTTCTTAAATGTACAGTAGAGTGGCGTCTGTTTAAGTGTTAACTGTAGTGGGGTTTTGTCCAACAAGCCTGAAATTTATACTTTGAAATAAATGACTGGGTTTTTAACATTCTGAGTACTCTTGATTCATTCTGATTATTATCAGCCCTTCTAGTTTTTTTCTTTCGAAAATCTCCCACCTTGTTTTGAGTCACCCCATTATACACTGCACTATATGAATTATTTGCTCAAAAGAAAAGTTGCTATGCAGAATTGCTGTCAAATAGGATACAGTGCTTTTAATTAATGGGAGACAACAGTGAGGTTTACTACATTGTATGCCTACCTAGCCTGTACCACAAAGACTGAACTAATGCCTATTAATCACCAATTGCTTCACCATCCCATAAGGCTTTGTCATTAAGCATATCCAGCCAGGAGAAAGAGAACATGGAAGGGAGTACAAGTTCTTAGTAGCCTGGAAGTGGCACTCATCTCAGATTTGATTGACTAGAATTTAGTCACATGGCACAACTACTTAAGGGGTCTGAGAAGACGTGGTCTGGTCTCTGCAGGCATAAAAGAAGAATAATGGATTTTGGTAAATGAGAGTGGTTTTTGCTATACTATTGTGTGTTAGTTTGTATGCTGAAGCCCAATATTATGTCATACGTAATGTTTCTTCTGAAGCATTCCAACCGAGTGAATGCTTGCTGAAAACAAAATCAGTGGAAAATTATACTGAATTTAATATATTTTATTAAGAATAGTTCTGATGGGAAAAACAGCTAAAATAGAACCTTTGGTATCTTGTTTGCAGAGTTCTATTCCCTCATGTACCACCTTCATTTTATGTCAATTTTCAAAATTGGTTTCATGGTAATAAAATCAAAGTTGTAGGCTTCTGGCATGCCCTGATGGAGAGTTTTGTTGAAACGGTTCCAACGAAAAACAGGGAGGCCACCTTGTACTGTGGGACCACTAATGGCATAGGCTGTGTACTGAGATGCTAGGTAGATATCTGAGACCTGGAAAGAGAGGGGAGGGGGAACATTTTAGAAAAACATTTGGGAAAAAATGGACTAAATGCATGGCCTCCTTTAAGACTAACATTTCCTGTAATATACTCTTCCATATCCATTTGGCATTCAATATGTATTGACTGATAGAAGACTCTTTCAGAATTCTACCTCCAACACTTATTTAGAAAAGCACTTCACTCCTCTATCTCAGTTTTTTCATTTGTAAAATGAGCTAATAACCCTGTTACTTCACAGAATTTTCAGAATAAATGAAAGCAATGCTTAGAGCAGTCCCTAGACTATAGTAAGTCCTCAAAGTTATTAATCATGTCAGTAATTAGTTTTTAAGTAGAAGGAAGTGACTATCAAAAAATGAAGTCCATGGTTCTTACAGACACCTAACTATAGGTAACAGGAAAAATCCTGTGCTCAAAATGGCTATCAAGAGAATTAGGGACTGAGGCTATAGTTCATTGGTAATGTGCTTGACACTATTTGAGCCACAAAAAAATAAATAAAGGTATCCATCTACAACTAAAAATATTTTTTAAAAGGGATTGATTTTAACCGGGCGTGGTGGCGCAAGCCTGTAATCCCAGCACTTGGGAAGCTGAGGCAGGAGCATCATGAGTTCAAAGCCAGCTTCAGCGATGGCGAGGCACTTAGCAACTCAGTGAGACCCTGTCTCTAATAAAATACAAAAAAGGCCTGGGATGTGGCTCAGTGGCCCAGTGCCCCTGAGTTCAATCCCCCGTACCAAAAAACAAAAAAGAAGATTCTTTTTTTTTTTTTTTTTTTTTGGAGCCAAGTTTTGAACCTAGTGGCACGTAGCCCCTGAGCCACATCCCTAGTCCTTTTTATATTTTATTTAGAGACAGAGTCTCGCTGAGTTGCTTAGGGCTTCATTAAATTGCTGAGGCTGGCTTTGAACTTGGAATCCTTTTGCTTCAGCCTCCCAAGCTGCTTGGATTACAGGCCATGTGGCACTGCACCCAGCAAAAAGAGAATTATATTTTTATCATATATCCTTTGACAGAATTTGAAGATGGAAGCTAGACTGGATTCTTACAGGCAAGACAGCAGAGGTTTTTTTTGTTGTTGTTGTTGTTGTTTTTGTCTCTATTCTGGGATAAATATAACACTTCATTGCTGAATGTTTGCAAATACTATGAAATACACAAACATTTTGCTGGGGCTTCATGGGTGCCAGGCTCTCTATATTACTCCCCCACTACCACCACTACCTTTTTTGACGTTACACAACATTGAGCATCAAGACTAAGCCTTTCCATCTGAAAAAGAAGGTTGAGCTGGAACTCAACTACTAAATGCATTTCCTGTTTAAGAATTAGGCTGATAGAAAAATAAATGTGTAAGCAATGCCAACAGTCCCATAATTTTCTAGGCCAATGATAGAATACTTCACTCTTTATAAGTTTTCTTCCAGAATGTAGGAAAGTGATGCAAGTGAAAAGACAACATGTAGAAGCCAAAAGTACAAAAAGACTTAGAATTAGTGTGCCCGTCAACCAGTTAACTTGTACTCCTGGACATCCCAAAACCATAGGTAAACCAGCAAGCAGCTCTCTGATGGAAAAGCCCCTGATTTTTGTTCGTTTGTTTGTTTTGGTACCAGGGATTGAACTCAGGGGCACTCAACCTCTGGACCTCATCCCCAGCCCTTTTCTGTATTTTTATTTAGAGACAGGGTCTCACTGAGTTGCTAAGTGCCTCGCCATTGCTAAGGCTGGCTTTGAACTCAGGATCCTCCTGCCTCAGCCTTCCAAGGGTTGGGATTACAGGCGTGTGCCACCGCACCCTGCAAGACCCTGGTTTTTAATATTTGCTGATTTCTGTGGTGTGTATCTGCCCACTTTGACTAATTTTAAGCCATCAGTATGTCAACTAACAATTAGTTCTTGCATTCCATATAAGTGGGCTTCAGCACACTACTGCAAACTTATGTATTACCTATAATATGAGGTCTATTAAGAATACTTACCAATTCTAACATGGTGGAAACCCTTTAGTGCTTTGGGCACCTGGTCCAGTACTCTAGTTCCTTCAACTAAATTCAATTATGTTTAATGTGAAATCACACTGCTCTCAATAATATGTTCTTTGGATTGGGGACCAGGTCTGGTAAAACTTATCACCATCATGATTATGTACATTTGTAAATAACTACCTTCCTGTTCAAAACATTTTATGGATATTAAAAGTTTGTTGTTCACAAGACACTAAGAGTAAGTACTATTGTTTCATTGTACAAGTGAAGCAATGGAAACATTACAAAATTGTGAGATTTATTATTAAGTGACAGAGGAGACTTATAGTTAGGCAATGGGATCTACTGCCAGAATCTGAAAAAGCTGATTCCTGAATTTACTGTATGTTTAGGGACATTATTCTTTATGCCAAGACAATCTCTTAAGTTTTGCCTTTGGCCTTCTTGCTGATTGACATTAAATTCAAAAGCCAATAGCATGTTACCTTTGTGTCATAGCAACCTCCTGGACTTGGGTTAACTGAGTTCAGGTCCTCACGACAGCAGATGGTATTACAGGGATCACCCTTACTATAAGGGTCCTTCTTATAATCTAGAAAACAAAATTATGGGGAAAAGAGTGAGTATTGGCTATTCTGAGATACACTTGTCCATTGTAAGACTTTTGGACCTGTTAAGACTAGGTTTGGGGACCTAATAGGACCTAATAGTTCCCCTGGAAGCCCAGCTTGCTCCCAGATACAGACATCTCTTGGCTTATATTAGGAACAACTAGCTGCAAATCCTCTGCACAAGAACCTTGCACAGTGAAGAGTGGATGGAAGAGAAATAATAGAAAATAAATGTGCACTGATTTTTCTAATAAAATATACAAATTTGATTTTGACACTATTTGCCAAAAGTAAGTTATGAAAATATTTTGTTTTATTAGTTGTTTTTGTCCTTGGAAGGAAACCTGTGTTTAGGGGGCAGAGGGATATCTTGTATGGCTTATTTTTTCTGTGTGTTTATATATAATGTTTCTTTTTCAATTAAAATCTGTAGAATCTTCCTATTATTTTATAAAGGAGGTCAAAACTCTATTTGCTGAGTATAAAATATGTGGAGTATTAATTGGATACTAAATACTTAAATAACTTCTTAAAATTCCTTCTAGTACACAGATGTTAAACTTACATAGATTCTTTATCCATGGGGAAGAAAAGGAGTTTTGAAGAATGAATGATTCTTGAGAAATGTGCTACGTACTGTTGTATCGCAGGATATATTTCATGGATGCCATATCTGTCACTTTGCCTTGGTCACGTCGGAAGATTTTGGCTCGTGGAGCTAAGTCATAAGAATAGTCCAAACCCAGCTTCTGAACTAGCAGTTGGTAGCCACTCCTGTTGTAGATTTTTTCATGGAAAGGAATGTTGTAGGAAGGCCAATATCCTAATTTAGAATGGAAGAGAATTGGTATACCTCTATATTATTTTGTTAGGGGAAGAAGAACATTAGAATTCTTTGCCTTTACCCCCAAATTCTTAAATCTGTAAACCAGAAAATGACCTTATTGACTGTAAAGCAAAACGACATATAATGCCAAGTGTCATGGGAGCTTATTTAAGTGATTTGGCTGCTGAAATGCCAAAAGATGGTTCACAATGTGGCCCCAAAAGGGAGACTTCAGATGCTAATCATAGATAGTGGAAGAACACGGTATTTGGGATAAGAAAACCAAACACCTAAATTCTAGGCTCAGGGATGAATGGGACATAGGCAATTAGCCTCAAAAATTATTTTTCTTTTGTGAGAGGGTGGGAAGGAAAAAGGAAGCCTATAATGTGAGAGGGCTGAGGATGGCTGTAATGTTCCAGCAGACTTTTTAACTCCTTTGACTACAAACATCTATAAAACCTCAGGGTCATTCAAAGATTCATAGTGTGCCACAGCCACACAACTCGTTAGTCATTTAGCACCAAACAAAAGACACAATTAGTAGAAGCATTTTAGGAACTTCCTAAATAACACTGGCCTGGGTTATTGAAGACAGGCAGTCAGTCAAAATAGGGGTGTGTCTACCAGTCAAGGAATAATTTACCACCTCTATATTCTTAGCCCTTGTTTGCCTGTCTCCATTTTATTATTGTATGGGATCTTCTAGACAAGGAGATTATTAAGATAAAAGAAATGACAGCCCTTTTAACCTTGCTAATTCTGGGGCAGAGCATCAGGAAGAGGTAAGAATGACACTGACATTATAGGATTAAAACCACGTTTGTTGCTAGAACGTATCTAGGTTATATAGATTCAAGTGTTACTTTGCCTGAATTTGAAGTCTGGTTCAGCCATTATTAGCTATGTGACCTTGGACAAATTACCTACTCTATCTGTGCCTCAGTTTCTTCATCTTTATAATGTAAACAATGACAGTATTTGTCTTAAAGGGTTATTGCCCATTAAGTTTCAAGTTTCAATCCTGCAAGAATTCTAAAAAAAAATTGATACAGGTACATTAAAATAGATAAGAAATCATAATCTAGGGCTTATATATTGTATTAACTACATAATATCATTTATTTGAGCACATCATGTTTCTGAGCCTTCCTTATAGTAAAAATGTTAACTATTAATATTAATGAATTACATATTATATACTATGTTTTCGCTTTTATAGGTGTTCTACATCTGGGACATTGGAACAAAATGGGTGAGATGCATTCAAACTGTTTATGATATTGTCTAATACTTGGATTAGACATTAGATGAATATTAACTATTATATTTCTTTTTATGAGAATAGCTCAAATGAGTAATAGAAAATGGCTACTATTTTACATTTTCATAAAGCTTCATGATTTACAAAAGCATTTAAAATAGAGCAACTTATGTCTCACAACAACCTGGTGATACACAATTATTATTTTAGTGGCTAACAGAGCAATTCAAAACCGAGAACCTAGCTGTCCAAACTTTAAGGCTGGTGCAGTCAGCTCCTAAGAGTATGCCTCAAGAGAAAGATGCTTGATCAAAGTAGCATTTTTTTCTTTGCACCACTGCTCATAGAATGGTGGACTTAGGCCGGGCGCAGTGGCGGTAGCGCACGTCTGTAATTGCAGCACTTGGGAGGCTGAGGCAGGATCACGAGTTCAAAGCAAGCCTCAGCAATGGCGAGACACTTAGCAATTCAGTGAGACCCTGTCTCTAATAAAATACAAAAAAGGTTTGGGGATGTGGCCCAGTGGTCCAGTGCCCCTGAGTTCCATCCCCACTACCAAAAAAAAAAAAAAAAAAAAAGAATGGTGGACTTAACGTTCTTTGCAACCCCATTCTTAAATCCCATGAAACTTCTCTAAGACTAAAAAGAGCTGATGCTGATATATATATATATATATATATATATATATATATATATATATCCCATATGTGTGTATGTATATATATGTATATAGTGCAAAAATGAAATGCTACTTTGAGCAAGTACTCTCTCTTGAGGCACACTTTTAGGAGTTGTGGTTGGACAGCTAGGTTCTCAGTTTTGAATTGTTGTGTTAGCCAATAACTATTTAATGATTTGGCTTCTCACAATTTTCCCCTATAATGAAGGAGGAAGGCCTCCCGCTTTGTAGGATATGAACTGCATGCAATTGGAACCCCCACCTTGAAAAATTGCTTTATGCATAAGTCTTATGTACATTTAGTTGGTGTGAGTCACTCTACACTGAGATACCTCACTCCAGAAATCATTACAAAATGTAATCTGGGAAACTGAGGACCAGGTCCTGATCCCCAGAGACCATGCTTTGTCTTGGTTTTGTTTCTACTCATGTATCAGCTGATGATCATATTCACCTCCTAACTAGTCTCCTTTCTCCTCTACAATGTTTAGTCTATTTTCCCATGCCAAAAACTCTCATTTCCTACAGAACCAAAGGTTAAACTGCTTAATAGATTTATGAGGCTAACATTTTCTCTCACTACTACCTATCTCAATTTTCATGACCACCCTGTGAAATTATAAAGATCTATATTCTTTTTTTTTCCATTTTTTTATTTAATTAATTTAATTTGTCATACATGCTTTTAGAGTGCAATTCCTTTCATGTTACATATAAAGAGCACAGTTCTCCAAGTCATTGGTTTTACACAAAATATTTTCATACCACTTGAGTTTTTATACATGCACCTAGTATATTGATGTCAAATTCCTTCTGCCATTGTTTCTATCCCCTAACCCCTTTCCCTCCCCCCCCTTTTTTCTATTTAACATTCCTTCATTCCTCTCATCCCCCCTCCCTTGCCACTATAATTCTTACATCCAAAAATTTTGGGGGGCCAAATAAATTTCAGAACTGAGTTTTTTTTCAGATCCTAGTATAACGTGGAGTACATATATTATACATGACATTTTCTATGGGGGAACATCTTATAATGAAAAATATTCATATTTTTGTAGCCTAATGTATAAATGGTAGCTTTAAGAGGAAATAATGACAATAAAAAGACAATTCAAATTTACTTTTTGTCCTTTTTTGGGCCCAAAATGGGTTCAGATCATGTAATATTTTGCTACTAAGTGAGCCAAGACCAAAATAATAACAACAGTTTTTGGTTTTACAATTTTGGGATTTCAAAATCACAAATAAATAATTGTGGATCTACCCCAAGACTGTCCTGTTTTGCAGATGAAGAAAGTGAGGCTTGGAGAGGTAGGATATTTGCCCAAGATTTTGAGGAGTCAAGATTCAAACCAAGCAATGCAAATAGTTTGTCCTAGATTCCTCAGTCTAGGGTAGAAGCGAAGTATATGGAGGCAAACCTTCTATACTAAACTACTGAGTTCTTAAAGGGCAGGGAGTTTGTATCTTTGCTTTTTCAGCTCCTGAGCCTGAGTAGTACTCCATAAATACTTGAATTGAATTTAAAGCTTTAACCAGGAACCCAAAAGAGAAGGCAATATTAGCACCAGGAGAAGTCAGGGTCATGAATGACTGATCTGTGTCCCAGTCTTCCCATGGTCCTTTATGAACTGAGGTATAGGTTTACCAGTGCACACACCATACACTCCCCAAGCATATATATGCGCATGTACATACTTGTCAAACTTTCAGACACAGCATGAAGAAGGTACCTTTCCGTAGAACGTTAGTTTGTTCAGAATATTCTACATATGTAGGAATTTGCTCCACAACATACAGAGTGCCTTTGCCAAGGCTATTATTCAGCTTTACCTTCTTCAGGTCCAGGACCATGTACTGATTATTATAGGTGCCTAAAATATTGGGAGATACAAAGGCAGAATGTGGATGTGGCTTTAATGGTCAACAATTCTAAAGTTAAACATATATACGTGCCTAAAAGTTACTCTGCAAGGCAACTTACCAGAGTTGTATTTTGAAAAGATTTCTGCCCACATCTTGCCATCATATGCCATCATATTTGCCACACGGACTCTTTGCCAGGCCAGGAGAGTCTCGGGTATCACCTCCTTCAGTAGAGTTTTATTATATACACTATTTGTGGTCTGCAGCAATACCAAGCCACTGCTAAGAATGTAAAAGTCATCCAGGGACTCCAAAAACCCTACAGGAAAGACAAATATACAAATCAGCATACATATACATGGGATAATTTACCATCATTTTTTAGCACATAACTTTACATATCCAATGCATTTTACAAACTATCAGTTATTATTTTCCTTGATCTACAGGACATTCTCCCAGCTTTGACTTACCTCTGGGGCAGCTACCCAACTGCTGCTTAAGGAGGTGGCTGTAGACCTCTATCCCTAGATTCTCCATTCTTTGATTTTATGATTTGGGGTGACAAAAATATTTAAATCCAAATTTCTAAAATGATACACAGAAATAGAGCCCGACTTGCTAGGATTTTTCAAGCCAACTTTAAATTAGGGAGGATATTATCAGGGCTCATTGTTGCATAATTAAGAATATGGATGTCTTCCTTCTTCTCTCTCTACTTTTCTGTGTTTTACAGTTTTATGGGTCTACATGATTTTTACAAGTGGAAACCATCTACATGGATAAACGTGAACATGGTTTTGAAATTAGGACACTTAACACTCTGGATCAATGTTTTTTGTAAATGTTGGAGACAAAACTGGAAAATTGGTAAATCCAGAAATCTTTTTTGTTTTTAATATTTATTTATTTGCTTTAGTTGTACACAATGTGTTTATTTTTACACGGTGCTGAAGATTGAACCCAGGCCGCGCACGTGCTAGGCGAGTGCTCTACCGCTGAGCCACATCCCAGCCCACCACAAAGCTTTTCTGAATACCTGTTTTGTAGTTTATATTGGGCTGAGTGTGGAAGACATAGATCAGGTGCAGCTGTAACAATGACAGGATATAATGTCATTAGTAACTGACAGCAGTGGACAAACTAATGATGTTAAAGAAATATCAGGAAAGGGCTCCAGTGAGGGGCTTTTTGTAATACAGTCCTCTGGTACATCTTTTGTGAATGGGATTAATGCCACTGTAAGAGAGGCTTGAGAAGCTTGCTAACTCCTTCTGCCCGAGGAGGACACAGCAAGAGGCGCTGTCTATGGGAAAGGGCCCTCACTGGCATGGAATCTGCTGGTGTTTTATTGTCTTGGATATCCAAGCCTGAGAACTCTGAGCAATTTTTCCCCCCCAGTGCTGGAGCTAGAACAATAAATTTAAATAGTTTATAAAAATACCCAACCTAAGGTATTTGGTTACAGCAGTCAGAATTGACTGAGGTAGTCCCAAACTGCCACCATTTTTAAACCACTTTGGTCATTTTTGCCACATCTGAGTACTACCTAAATTGTTATTGTATTTTCATTTTATTTTTTTAATTAAAAAGTAAAAATTGCATAGTTTTATGACATGCAGCATGACATTTTAACAAATGTGTACATTGTGAATAGCTAATTTGAGCTCTTTAACATATAAATTACTTAATAATTTTATTTATTGTAGGAGCCCTGTTTGGGGAGATGACTTGAATTGTGGTTGACTATGAGTCGTGGAGATTTGGGCATTGTCGTCTTTTGTAGTTTTACGGGACTTGTCTCAGGATCTCGAGTGACTTGGCCGAAATTGTTGATCGGGTCAGCGCCATTTTGGTGGTGTGTGTGTGTGTGGCGTGTGTTAGTCGTTGTTAGAACCAGAGAGAAAAGTTATCAGAATAAAAAGCTGTTCGAGCCAGGCGCGGTGGCGCACGCCTGTAATCCCAGCACTTTGGGAGGCTGAGGCAGGAGGATCGCGAGTTCAAAGCCAACCTCAGCAATGGCGAGGCACTTAGCAACTCAGTGAGACCCTGTCTCTAATAAGATACAAAAAAGGGCTGGGGATGTGGCCCAGTGGTCTAGTGCCACTGAGGTCAATCCCGGTACCAAAAAAAAAAAAAAAAAAAAAAAAAAAAAAAAGCTGTTCGTCTCCAGTTATATTAACTCCATTTTAAAAACTTAAAATACTTAGCCTTGTCATATACATTAATGTCTAAGGAAGCATAAGTTTAATGTTTGGGGGTTTTTCCCATTAAAACAAGTGCATTTCTACTAATGTGCAAAAAATATTTGTCCCTGTGTCACCTAAAATCACTTCAACAGTTCTGGAGTAGAATAGGTAGGTGGATTCAAATAATGGGATCACTTCGGTTAAAGACTTGAAAGCTTGGACTGGGAGTCAAAAGCCCTGCATTTTAGTTACCTGCACTGCCCTAATGAGTGTGGCAAGTCTCATTCTGCCTCTGTTCCTATTCCCTTTCTCTGATAACCTAGGAATAAGTGATGCCACTCAGCTCTAACAATGTATAATTTGTGGAAATTTCTGAAAATTTCCATGGAAGTCACATGATGACAGGAGTGTCCAACTAACTTAATGAGCTTCTCCACAAGGCAGCCAATAGGCTATTTAGAGGTTTATGTAAACTAGAGACAGTTGCACACTCGAGGTGGTAGAAAGTGGTACAATGGCACCCTCGAATGAAATTTTAGTGAGTGACCTCTCTGGGAAGACACAGCCTGGACTTGGGGAGTCTATATAGCTTGGCAGAGTGTAGGAGTATTCTATGACCATTCACCTCTTGGTTTGTTTTTCTTTTACAGTGCTCATATTGTACAACCATGCTTGGCAGCCTTGAGCAAGCTCTTTGGTAGAAAAATCCCCTTAGTTTAGAATAGTGTTTTTCTGGCATGGTTAAGTTTACTAATTCACTCCTTACTGTAGCAGCCTCTCTGGACACAAGAGGGCAGGCATTCTTTAAAATGTGTAAGTGAATGACTAATACTAATGTTTAAGAAGTGACTGGAAGATGGAAAAAATATAGGTCACCCAGAGTTCTAGAACACAAAACATGAATTGGTTGGCAAAAACTATTGTTGGGGAAACTAAGTCTATGTTTTAAAGTTTACAATACAAAAAAAAAAAAAAAAGCCGGGCGCGGTGGCACACGCCTGTAATCCCAGCACTTTGGGAGGCTGAGGCAGGAGGACCGCGAGTTCAAAGCCAGCCTCAGCAATGGCGAGGCACTTAGCAACTCAGTGAGACCCTGTCTCTAATAAGATACAAAAAAGGGCTGGGGATGTGACCCAGTGGACGAGTGCCCCTGAGTTCAATCCCCGGTACCACAAAAAAAAAAAAAAAAAAAAAAAAAAGCCCAGAGAGGGGACAAAGTCTTAACAGATTGCCCTATAAAAGAAAAAATGTCCTTTGTTGACTATATAAAAGGATAATATAGCTGATGACATGATAATCTACCTAGCACTCATGTGTCATTAGCAAAATCAATACACATAAGTCTTTGGTAAGGCTAAGAGAACACTAAAGAAAGAAATTATAGATGAACCAGGAGAAGTGAGGATAGGTAGACACAGTTACTACCAAAAGTGAATGCCAACCTGCGAACAACACAACAAATGGTGCTGGGAAAACTGGAAATCCATACAGTTTCAGTTCCTGTAGCGCAAGAATTACTACCAAGAATTAATGAATGGGATAGATTTAAACTAAAAAGCTGGCTCAAAACTTAAAATGGGCTAAGGAATTGAGAAGACACCTCTCAAAGAAGATACAGAAAAAATGTGTGTGGGGGGGGCAACAATGTTGGAGAGGATGTGGAGAAAAAGGCACACTCATACATTGCTGGTGGGACTGCAAAATTTTGGGAATGGAACCATCCTATGACCCAGCCATCCCACTCTTGGGTCTATTCCCAAAGGACTTAAAAACAGCATATTACAGTGACACAGCTATCTCAATGTTTGTAGCTGCACAATTCACAATAGCGGTAGAATGGTCAAGGGAAGGGAGGGTAAGGGAGGGAGCAAGAGGGGAGGGAGGGGGGGAAAAAAAAAGGTGGTTGAATGAGACGGATATCAAATGCATGATTGAAGACCTAAATTGCACGAATATACTTTGTATACAAACAGTTGTATGTAAAAAGATACTAAATATATGCATCTTTTTAAACCTGCGAACAACACAGTTCACAGTTTCAGTTACTGGCTAAAACTTAAAAACAGACTCATAAAAAAACAACACTTGAATCACAAAAATAAACAGGAACCACTACCCAATGCCATTTAGACCTATTGCTTACTTCACACCGGAAAAAGGTACTCTGATTATCCTACCAAGTATGTTTACAATGTGCCCATTTGCCTATTGCACATATTAGCTGCTCCAAAAGCTCAAATGGTGCAGACCAAACACACTGCTCCCTTCTGCAAGTGTTGAGCAAGGACAAAATAATATACAACAGTGATCCCAGCCTTGGTTTCACTTTCCAAGGTTTCAGTTACCTGAGGCCAACTGTGGTCTGAAGATATTAAATGGAAAATTTCAGGAATACACAATTCATAACTTTATTACAGTACACTGTCATAACTTTTTTTTATCATTGTTAATCTCACACTCTGCCTAAATTTATAAGTTAGACTCTGCTGTGGTTGTATTTGATAGGAAAAACAGAGAAGGTAACAGATTTCAGTACTATCTGCAGTTTCAGACACCCTCAGGGAATTTTGGAAAACATATCTGCCATGGATAAGGGAGAACTAGTGTACAATTCAGGCTCCGTTATATGAGTCATGGCTGTAAGAATAACTGTGCTGCCTTTTGTTCACCCCTCACTCTGTCCATGTTCTGGGCAATGTGACTTTGCAGCATCTCCCATATCAAGCAGTGTTGTCGGTTTCCCCACTTTAACATCTGAGCTGAGTTTGGCACTTGCTGCAGCTCACAAGCATCTGCCAGTTCTGAGTTGAGGCCTCAAGAAATCGGGCATACTTCTGCTCACTCTTGTGACCCTATTGCTGCTTTGTAGACAAACTCAGTCTATCCTGGTCTTTAAGATGAAGGACCACATGAAAGAAGACCCAGTTACCTCAGCCAATCCCAGACATGCAAGAGAGTGCATCCAGGGCCCCAGGCCCACAGCCCATTCTGGATGCATTAATGTGCCCCACTGAGACATCTAGAAGGAACCACTCAGCAGATCTGTGCACTCATAAGCAATACCAACCACATATTACTTTTAGCCATGAAATTGGGTGCATTATTCTTTTTATGCAACCATAACTGATACAGTAATATTAATTCAGTTAGACAGTACATTTTGCTTTTTATTGTCTGACTGCCATTTGACTTTAACATGGCTGAAACACACTGGAAATCTCTTTTCTTTTTTTTTTTTTAAGCCATATTTGAGCCATATATGGTCTTTCTGTTCATCTCCTTCCCTCAGCTGAGGAGGGACAATATTATATCCTGGAACTGTGGAAAGCATCACTTGGCCTCAGCTGTCCTATTTCTTTGAGCCAGTGCATAGTCAGTCAACAAATGTTTATTAAACACATCTCATATGCCAAACACTGCAGTGGTCTCAACCCACAGACTGTCTGAATTCCTTCATAGCTTCTTCGAAAGGCTTATGCCCAAGCACCCACCCTTACCTCCCTTTGCTCCCCTCTAAATCTCCGGCAGACCCCCTGATCATAGGTTGCTGTTTGTAACTGGAAAATATTCTGCTGACTCATTCCAAGGAAAGAAGTCCATGGACTGGCTCCCTGCCATTCCAGGACACAAAATTCCTGCATCTCTTTATTTTGCTTGCTCCACAGTGGACTTAGTCTTCCTATCTTACAAAATTGTGTTCACCTGCTTCCCTGCCTGCTAAAATCCTGATAACAATCAACTTCTACTTCTCCCCAGTATTAATCATGTAAGTAGTTACTGAGCACATTTCTGCCTAATCCTGCAGGAGGAATGTGGCTAATGGGGGATTCAGGCTTCTGCATGTTTACTGTGAAGCCTGCATATCTTGCAGTACCCACATAAAAGGATTAGAAAGTCTCTTTAAAGTTTTTATAGAGTAAATATTTTAAAAGGTCCATTTGCATTTAGCCTGCATTCTGTTATCATCATCCATATCAAAATGAAATTTGATTTTCTTCAAAAATAAATTCTTTTTTTTTGGGGGGGGGGTACTGGGGGTTGAACACAACACAGGGGCACTGAACCACAAAGCCACATCCCAAGCCCCATTTTTTTTTTTTTTTTTTTTTTTTTTTTTGGTATTTTATTTAGAAACAGGGTCTCACTGTGTTGCTTAGGTCCTCGCTAAGTTGCTGAGGCTGGCTTAGAACTTGTAATCCTCCTGTCTCAGCCTCCCCAGCTGCTAGGATTATAGGCATGCACCACCATGCCTGGCACAAACTATCTTGATTTCAATGGTATGATTTATTTTCTTTTTTCTTTTATGTCCACTCCATAGAATGTACACTCTATTAGGGAGGGAGGGGAATTTTTCTGCCTTGTTAACTGGTGCTTATTCACTTCAGAGCCAGGAAAAGGGTTTAACATACAATAGGTGCTCAATAAATAATTACACAATCTAAGGAAGAATAAGAAGACAGTGTAAACCAACATTTACTGACGTCTACTACATACTAGATCCCTTGCTTTAGAAGGATGGATGCTATCATTTGACCTTCAAAAAAAAAGCTTAGATAAACTATTCAAACTATTTGAAGCTAATAGATCCCATGAGGAATAAACCTAAGGCTGACTCTAAACACATTTTTTCCACTTTACACACACCTGATGGATGTGATGGGGACAGATACTTCATCATGAAAACTATGACAACATTAATTCAACACACATAATTAAACAATGATGGAACAGTACATTCGGAACAATGAAGTAGACTGAGTCATGAGGAGTTTCATATTCAGACAGGGTGGAGTTGGGGGAATCACCTTATGACCAGTTAATCAAGAAAAGTATGGAAAATAAGGTAGGATCTGGAAGGAGAGCAGGGAGGAAGTGTCTTGAGATAGGTGGTGAAAGATGATTAAGACAGGTATGAGCTGGCAGAAGACATCAGTGTCCTGGGCGGTGCCGAAGGGGAGGTAACAAAGAAAAGGAAGCTATTTTAAGAAAACAGAATACAGAATTTATCCATAATCCTTTGGAATACACGCCCTGGTTCTGCTATTATTTCTTTCTTTTCCTTGATTTTTGTTTTTCAAAGCAGTGGACATTGATTTTGGTCCATGCTCACTTGTATGTATTTCATTTTTATGACCAAAGTCTCAAAGATTAAAGAGGTAACATGAAATTGGTAAAAGTAATTATAGCACATTAAAGTTGCTTATAATACATACATTTATTAAATAGATCATTCAGTAACCTACCGGAATAATCACATTCTGGACTATGAGTTGAGACTGAATTTTCCTGGAACCTTAAGCCTATTTCATCTTTGTGTGCACCTACTTTCAATTACATAAACCTGAAATTAAAAAAAGTTTCAGCAAAGTTTTTGCTACATCAACCACAAAGGCCGCCACAGTCTCAAAGAATGGGTTCTGGACCCAGCATGCTAGAATCAGCCTGCGTACTTGTTACGAATGCCCCAGTCTGGAAATAAGAAATAAAAAATTTTATGAATGGCACTGTGGAATCTGCATTTTTTGCAAGATCCAAGGAAAACATGAAGAACATTAAAGTTTAAAGGTCTGCATACATGCATGTGGGAGATGACAGGTTATCTGGACACAATGCCAAGTAGGAACCATGCATGCTTCATGAAACACACTAAGTGCATTCCAGGGAGCCTTACTGACAGATAATTAAACTTGAAGCTTCAGCCTCATAAGGATCATCATTACTGGTGTCCTCAATTAAAAGTACTTTGAATAGATTCCAGTTTTTGTTCCCACACAAGAACTCCACCCACCTGGCGTGCCAGAAGGCCCTTGGAGTCCATGACTCTTTCAGTTTTAACTTAAATGTAAATTGAACCACTCCTGAAAGAATAAGTGGGTATTTATAATCAGATGGATTGCATTTAAATCCAGTCCTCAACTGCTGAGTTGTGTGACATGACAGGCATGCACCATTGCACCCAGCCCCCTGTTAGGTTTTTATGAAAATTGAATGACATAATAAAATCGATGTTTAGCACAGTGTCAGTCACAGAGCCAGGCATATTGTAGGGAATAAACCAATTTAGAGATTTTTGTTTTCCTTTTAATCTGATAACAAGCTAAGTGCAAACAAACAAATTTGTAGTAATTTATTTAAAAACTTGAGTGCTGCCTCATTCCTGTAAAAACAGACAGGTCTCATCCATGCACTTATCATTAGAGTAGCTACAAAAGATAAGTTTCAAGATACATAGATTTACACCTGAAAGGTTCAATTCCTGGGCCTCTTGAACTCCCATTTTCAAATCTAGTATATAAAAGAAAGGGCAGTGTGAACAGAAAGCCATAAGGCTGTAGTGGAAGCTAAGATCTCTTAGGCACTCCTCATCTACTCCTCTCACTTTATTTACCTCTCTTTCTTCCTTGTAGTTCCTGTCATGTCCACCTCAGAGTGGGTCACCCACAATGTATACAACTTTCCTGTCCATTTTTTCCTGCCCTGCTAGGGTTTGGATATCGTTTGTCCCTCAAAAGTCTACATGTTGGAAGCTTCATCCCCAGTGCAATGGTAGGGGCAAGGTGGTGGGACTTTAAAGAGGTAGAACCCAGAGGAGGTGACTGCTCTTACAAGGGATTAACGCTGGCCTTGTGGAAGGGGTTAGGACTCAGGAGTGGATTAGTTCCTACAAGAGCAGGTTGTTATGTAGAAGTGAGTCTAGCCCTTCTTTGGTCTCTTGTTTCCTCTCTTTCACCATGTGATTTCTCTCATGCCCATACTTCTACCATGTGACACCACCCACATGAGGCCCTCACCAATGCTGGTACCATGCTCGATCTTGAACCTCTAGAACTGTGAGCCAAATAGATCTCTTTTGCTTGTAAATCATCCAATCTCTTGCATTTTGTTAAAAGCAATACAGAAAGGAATAAGGCATTCCTTTCTTCCCATTGATTCAATGATTATAATGTGCAAGACTCTGTGCTGGCCCTGTCTCTGTGGGATTCAGACATGAATATGGAACATGAAAAAATTATCTACATTTGACAGATAAGTAATTGGAGTTGCAGAGGGACAGAAAAGACAAAAGGGGATTAAAAATGGTAAAGTTTTAACTGATGAAAAGGCCTTAAATTTGATGAAAAATATTAGTACATAAATCCTATTAGCTCAACAAACCCCAAGTAGAAAACCAGAGCTATCAATCTTAAAGCCAACTATAATATAAACAGTTTACTTCATATGTATGTATGTATGTATAAATGTGTGTATAGATGTACTTGCAATATATAATCTTAATTTCCTTAGAAGATAAAAATGCTTAAAAATTACAACATTATGTTGGTGGATTTATAACATATAGATATAACATTCGTCTGACAACATTAGCACAAAGAATAGATGGCACTACTAGGACTGTTACCATAGTAAGATTCCTTTATTTGTAAATAGACATAATTAAATAATTAGCTTTATGTAAATTATGATGAATTAAAGATGCATATTATAATCCTTAGAGCGAGCAATAACAATAACAACAATAAAATGCAAAGAAATATAACTAGAATGTTAACTGAGAAATTAAGATACATAATTCGTTTTTAGAATACTGTGTTAAAATGTAGTAACACAGAAGACAGGAAAAGAGGAACAGAGAAAACAGATGAAATAATGAAACCAAATAGCAAAATGGCAGACCTAAATCCAAATCTATAAATACTTAAACTAAATTCAAGTGGACTAAACACATCCATCAAAAGTCAGAAATTGTCAAGCATGAAAAAAGAACCCAAACCCACCTACTTAGTGTCTGCAAATGGATAAAGTACAAGATGCAAACAGTAAGCACAAGATGGCTGGAGTGGCTATATTAATATCAAACAGTATAGATTTTTAAGACAAGGGGTTATACCAGAAACAAAAGAAGGGCATTTCATAATGATAAAAGGTTCAGAGTGATAGAAATATGTGGTATTTATAAATATCTAAGTGCTGAAGGATAGAGCTTCAAAAGGCATGAAGCAAAAATTCCAGAAAGAAAATGAAAAGTAGACAAATTAACAATTCTAGAGGGAGACATAAATATTTCTCTCTTAGTAAATGACAGAAAAAGTAGACAGGAAATCATTTAAGACACAGAGGACTTGAACCACACTTTCAGTGAATTTGATCTGATTGATACTTATTCTACTGCACATTTAACATCCACTGAGACCCAAGATGGGCCATAAAGCAGATCTCAATAAAGGTAAAAATTTGATATTAGGCAGTGTTGCACGCCTGTAATCCCAGAGGCTTGGGAGGCTGAGGCAGGAGGATTCCAATTTCAATGATAGTTGCAGCAACTTAGTGAGGCCCTAAGCAACTTGATGAGACCTTGTCTCAAGCTAAAAAAAAATAAAAAGGGTTGGGGATGTGGCTCAGTGGCTAAGTGTCCCTGGGTTCAATCCCCAGTAATAAAAAAATAAATAAATAAATAAAAATTATACAGAGTATGCTCTCTGATCACAATGAAATTATTTAGAAAATTAAATTAAATTAGAAGACAATGAGAAGAAGATACATAAAAAACCTCCATTTTTTTTTAGAAATTAAACAATACACTCCCAAATTTCTGTGGATCAAAGGAATCATATGAAAAATTACACAATATTCTAAATTGAATAAAAATGAAAAAAAAATCAAAACTTGCCAGATGAGATTTAGAGTTTTCTTTGCTTTTAATAGAAATATCAAGAACAATTATTTAAGTTTCTATTTTAAGAAGCTAGAAAAAAAAGGTGCAAATAAATGCAAAGTAAATAGAATAAAGAAAATAATAATGATAAAAACTGAAATCAATGAAGAAGAAAAATGGATAATAAAGCCGGGCACAGTGGTGCACACCTGTAATCCCAGCACTTGGGAGGCTGAGGCAGGAGGATTACAAGTTCAAAGCCAGACTCAGCAATGGCGAGGCACTTAGCAACTCAGTGAGACCCTGTCTCTAAATAAAATACGAAAAAGGGCTGGGGATGTGGTACAGTGGTTGAGTGCCCCTGAGTTCAATCCCCAGTACCAAAAAAAAAAAAAAAAAAAAAAAAAGGATAATAATAGGAAACTCGTCAATGGAACCAAAATGTGGTTCTTGGAAAATACCAATAAAATTAATGCAGTCTTAGCTAGACTGAAACCAGCAAGAAAAAATATCGTGAAGGAAGAATGTAGACATAATATCATAAACGGTAAAGGGGACTTAACTATATATACTACAAACATTAAGAAGTTAAGAAAAATATTGTAACTCCCGTGTCAAAAATACACAAAACACAACTTGAATGAAATTAACAATTTCCTTGAAAGACAATTTTTTTTTTTTTTTTTTTGGTACTGAGGATCGAACCCAGGGGCGTTTAATTACTCAGCCACATTCTCAGCCTCTTTTTTATATTTTATTTACAGACAGGATCTTCCTGAACTGTTTAGGACCTTGCAAAGTTGCTGAGGCTGACCTTGAACTTACAGATCCTCCTTACTCAGCCTCCCAAGCCTCCAGGATTACAGGTGTGTGCCACTGCACCCATCAAGACACATATTTTCAAAACCAAAAATTCAAGAATTAGTAAACTGAATCCTATGTCAAGGAAGGAAATTAAATTTTTAATTAATAACTTTCCAATAAATAAAACTCCATGCCCAGAAGGCTTCACTGGTTCATTCTATAAAACACTTGAGGGAGAAAATAATACCTGTCCTATACAAACTCTTTGAGAAAATTTAGGAAGAAAAAATAATTCCATATTCAGGATTTAAGGATAAGCTTATGCAGATACCAAAACCACCATAATAAAAGGAAATTACAGACCAATATCTTTCATGAATGTAGGTGAAAAAAATCCTGAACAAAAATATTAGTAAGTTGAATAAATAAATAAAAAGAATAATATATCAGAACTAAGCGGGGTTAACCCAGGAATCCCCAAGTGGTTTAACATGAAAATCAATCAATGTAACTCACCATATCATTTTACATATATGTATATAAATATACGTATATACATATATATTATATATTTTTAATATATTATATATTTATATGTATGTATATGTATACATATGTGTGTATATATATGTTATATTGTATATATATATATATATATATCAGTAGATGCTGAGAAAGAATTTGGCAAAACACAATAATCACTTAGTGATTCAAAAAACATTAAGCAGCAGGGCATGGTGGCTTGTGCCTGTCAACCCAGCTACTTAGGAGACTGAGGCAGGAAGGTTTGAGACCAGCCTACACAATTTATCAAGACCCTGTTTCAAAAGAAAATAAAAGGGACTGGCGATGTAGCTTAATGGCAGAGTGTTTGCTTAACATGCACAAGGCCCTGGATTCAATTCCTAGTACTGGAAAAAAAAAAACACAAATAGTAATAGTAGGAAGAAAAACAGACCTTTCTAAACATTATAAAGGGCAACTACAAAAAGCCTACAGCTAATATCAACCTTAAGGCTGAAATAGTAAATACATCCCTCCTACAATCAAGAATGAGGCAAGATTTCCATGCCCACCACTTAACATTTATATCATCCTGAAGGTGTTATCCAGTGCAATCATGCAAGAGAGTAACCAAAGCTTCTACAAGGGAAGGAAGAAATAAAACTTGCTTTATTCAGAGATGTCATTATTGTATGTTTAGAAAAATCCAAGGAATCAACACAAAAGTAATGAGAACAATAAACTAATTTAGAGAGTTCTCAGGATAAATAACTATACAAAACAAAGTCATCTCTCTATATTGTGGTGATTTTTTTAAAATATATTTTTTAGATGTTGATGGACCTTTGTTTTATTCGTTTGTTTATATGCGGTGCTGAGAATCAAACCTAGTGCCTCACACATGCTAGGCAAGCACTTTACCTTTGAGCCACAACCCTGGCCCATATTGTGGTTATTTTTAAATTTTCACAAATCCTTTGACACTTTTTTTTTCTTGAAAAGGTGGGTCCATATTTTTTTTCCTTGAATGTGGGCTAGTCAGAAAACCTTACTTCTCATGAATAGAATGTAGTGGAAGTGACAGCCTGTGACTCCTGAGACTAGGTCATAATAGGCATTACTGTTCCTGGCTTGTTCTTTTGGACCATTTGGTCTGTTGGAAGTCAGATCCTTTGTCATAAGCATTCTTAAACAATATGAAGGAGAGGCTCGAGTAAAGAGGAACCAGTTTACCAGAACCGTCCTATCGACCATGTGAGTGTCCTTGGAATTTCCTCCAGCTTCAGTCAAGCTGTCAGAGATCTTAGCCCCTTTGCTCCTCAGTCCTTAGTCCTCAGGCCTTCTGTCTAAGGCCCCAGACATCATGGAGTAGAAACAAATCATCCATACTCACTCTGCCCTATCTCAATTCCTGACCCACACAAATCATGGGATGCTAATACTCAATGATTATTATTGTTTCAAGTCATTAACTTTTAGGGTAATTGTTACATAGCAGTGGGTAACTAATACATTTATAAAGCAATGAACAATTAGAAATAGGAATAAAAACCAATTCAGATTACAGAAGTATCAAACATTAATTAGGAAATGATTTAATTAAAGGTATGATTCAAATATGGTTTAGTGTCCCAAAAGGGTCTATTGGGATTGAAAACTTGTTCTGCAAGGTACTCTTATTGGAAAGTAGTGGGACCTTTGGGAAGAGGGGCCTAGCAAGAGACCCTTAGTCACCAAGGTCGAGCCTTTTGAAGGCAAGTCTCACAGAACCCATCCCCTGTTCCTCTCTGTTCTTGGTTTGAGCTGAGATTGCTCACTGACAGCACTCTTGTCATAGTTATACACCTTGACATGACAGAGCTGCAAACTGAGCTGATGCCAATACCGTGCCCTTGAACCTCCACAACTATGTACTAAATAAACCTCTTCTTCATATAAGTAGACCATCAGGTGCTTTGTTATAGTGATGAAAAGCTGACTAATATGTAAATCCTGTATACTAAAAACTACAAAATATTGCTTAAGGTTAAGACCTAAATAGAGAAATATACACATGCCAAAGAAACAGAAGGATTCAAGGTAACTTGGGAGTTTAATGGATTTGATTTTTTTAAGTCTGTTCTAAAAAAGCAGTAGAATTTTTCCTTACTCCTAGAAAAATTATTCCATCAGAAGAGGTTAACATGCAATGACCTGAGACAGTTAAAAGTGTAGCAAAGTGTACTGGGTGCTGATAACTTCAATACCAACCTCAGCTCTGCGCTAGGGACTTTCCCTACTCAGCTTTTAAATGCCTTCCTCAAAATTGTCTAAGTCCACCCCTCCCCATATATACATATATATATGAAAAAGTAAAATAAGTAAAATAAACTGACCAAAAAATGTCTAAGTCCCCCCTCTAGCACCCTGAAACTAGTCAGGCTGGCAATATCAGGCATCCAGGCCCTGACCTGTCTCCCTTTTAAGTCCAGTTTATACACCTTCTCTCCAAAAATTTCTAAATCCTCTTCTGCTGACAAAGACTGGCCAGGATAGCAGAGTCATTGGGGTCAGCCTCTCTGAGCCCAGAAAGGGGGCCCCTGCCTCATGTGGGCCCCCTCAGCCCTCACCCACATGCCTCATGTCTGTTTCTGGGAGCTCCTTCCCTCAGCCCTCACCCACATGCGGGTTCAACAAGATGCCAGGAGCAGCTCTGGGGTTCAAGCTGATGATTTGATCCTGTGAGCAGATATCCTCACCAGGCTCTCAGTAGATTTTTTTTTTTTTGATCTTGGTACCAGGGATTGAACTCAGGGGCATTTGACCACTGAGCCACATCTCCAGCCCTTTTTTGTATTTTATTAGAGACAGGGTCTCACTGAGTTGCTAAGTGCCTCGCCGTTGCCGAGGCTGGCTTTGAATTCGCGATCCTCCTGCTTCAGCCTCCCAAGTGTTGGGATTACAGGCGTGCGCCACTGCGCCCAGCTTCTCAGTGGATTTTTTTGCAGGATGATGCAGAGTTGAGTTGTCAAAATGGTGATAACGTGATGATTTGAAGTAACTCTCATGCTCAGTGCCCTAGGTTATGGAAAATCACCTCTTGCCCTTGGGCTTCAGCATGTACTGGGTTTTGGGTAGGCTCTTACCTGTCTGTTCTCAGTGCAGAGCCACATCCCTTCTGCTGTACCTGAGTGTAATTGGGAGGAGACAAGAGAACTCCACTTTGTGAGCTCCTCTGCTCTCTGTTGTGGTGGCCACATCTCACCCCTGTAGGCTCTGGGCCATATGGTAGCCATCTGTGGAGGGCTGGCTTGCCCCTCTGGGGCTTTTGGAGAACCTCGTTCTGCAATATGAAGAGGCCTTTGCAATAGATCCCTTGCCTACAGTTGATTGGTAACTTCCTACTCTCACGGACCAGTGTGAACTGGTGGATTTTCCTTCTGTGCTTGGGACAACTCTTCCAGCTCTGTCCACAGACTTCTCACCTATCTTTCCCACTGGTGGTGGCATGGAAGGTTGGGGGAATGATCAGCATGCAAAGTGACCACATTCAAAGAAGGCAGTAATTACAGGCTCTAGAGAAGACATGGCTGATCTACATTGTCACTATAAAATTCCATATATAACTTTAGTAGCTGGAAAACAAATTATCATTCACATTATTCTTAACACTGTGGGTAAAATTTGCATTTGTGGTCAATGTTAATGAAGCATCATAAGATCTGTGAGTCATTAGAAGCCAGTACTCACAGGTGGCAAGATAGACATTGCAGAGTCAGTATGTAAATGGTGCTAGAGAACTACAGAGGCAAGGAGATGGATGTTGTTTCAGGATAAACAGGTTCCAGACAGCCAGGGCTTTGCGAGTAATAACAGTGTTGCTACATTTTTCTCATGGAGTAGGGTGGAGGGGATAGGAAATTAGCCAGGGATAGGAAATTACCAGAGATGGTACAGGATGCTATAAAAAAATCTTCACATGTAACGTATCAGATCTTTCTCTGCCTCTTATTCTAACCTCCATTGGCAAATTACTGTATCTTATAAGGGACCACGAATTTTGTAATAATTGTTGAAACCAAGTTGTTTGCATAGGCAATGGCCCTACAAGAAAATACTTGCCCAAGGTTCCAGAGAAGGTGGTTCTCAGACAACCTTGTTCTAGAAACTTTTCCTCCCTCACAAGAAGAGTCCTGGTCTGTTTTGCCCATCAGCTGATAAGGCTTTGGAAGTAAAATCAACCGTTCCCAGCCAAATACTTATAACCTTGTCTGTTTTTATGGAGTTAACTGAGGTTCTGGTGAACACAGAAAATGAGATTGGTGTCAACAAGTTCACATGTAGTAGAGGCAGCGGGTCTTTTGTAGTAGTGATGAGTAACAGTGGTCCATTTGGAATATAGCCCTGGCTGCTCTAAGGCCTATTTTAAAAAGGATTTTTTTTTTTTTTTTTTTTTGTGGTGCTGGGGATTGAACCCAGGGCCTAATGCATGCAAGAGGGCTCTGCCAATTGAGCTATATCCCCAGCCCAAAGGGATATGTTTTTCTTTTCCTTTTCTCCCTCTTCCCGCTCCCTAACCTGGGGATGGGGAACAAGATTACCTTTTCCCATCCTAGACCAAGTTATCTGTCCTTGAGCACACAGCCCACCACAGGAAGGAGATGTCACTGGAAGATCTAGGAAGAGATTATCTATCAAATTAGCAGGTGAATTTCAACACACCATCAGGGTGCACCTGGGACCCCTGTCAGGTCACACCTGGAATGCTGCCTTTGAAGAACTTCCTTTAAAGCCCTGTTTTCCCTGATGGGCAAAACCACAGCCTCTAGGACTGGAGTCCCCTGTGCTTCTCTTTTGCTAGCAAAGCAATAAACCTTGTTTTTCTTTTTTCTCAAAACCGAGTTCTCATTATTGGATTGGCATTGGGGACAAGGACTGAACTTTCCGAAACATGATTACTACAGCTCCTTCTATTGTCCTGTGCTGGAATACAATTTGGAGAGCACCCTTCTGACAATTCTTATTAGGCAATTATCCCTTAAGGATTCTGGCTAGCACAAGGAGCACACAGAAAGTTGTGGTGTGCTACAGTAATTTATCAGTAATTTTTGACATTTTGTTTTCTTCTTGAAGGTGGATAGCCATCTTTTCTCCACACACCGATTAACCACGTATAAAACATTATAGTGATCTGAGTTAGCTGAATTATTTTGCACCAGTTTTCAAAATGTTCTGTTGGCAGCCCCTCTTGCCCTCCATGTTTGATGGGCCAGATCATTACAAAATGAAAATCTATACACTGTCTCTTCCACTTGTCATTTTAATAATCTTGGATTGATCTTTATTCTCTCTCTCTCAGTAGCCTCTCTATAATTTTTCTTGACTTACCTAGTGTTTGTTCCACATGGAACATTCTGCCACCACCTTATCCTCATTGGCCTGATTAAAATTGTCTTGCCTTTATGTCTCAACTTAAATTTGACTTAAATTTGACCCTCTTTTAGAAGTTATTTAGAAGGGTTTTTTTATTTTTATATTAGAAGGGTTTTTTTTAATTTTTATATTGCCTTTGTTTAACAGAAACATACAAACCAGTCTTAACACAAAGCACTTTCTCATTTCTCAATTAACTTTTTCCAGCTGCACTGAAATAGAATCAGCAACTAAAATTGTGTATCTTAAAAGTTTACAACATGATGTTTTATGTACAAATACATTGTGAAATTTTAACCACAATCAAGCCAATTAACATATCTAACACTGTATTTCATTACTTTTTTATGATGAGGAAAATTAAGATCTACTTTTAACCACTATCAAAACCACAATACATTATTAACTATAGACTCAGGAACTCTTAACACCCTAGATAATGAAGAGTCTTCAAAACGAAACAACAAAAACCACCTCACCTTACTACTCTCTCCCACTCAACCTACCATAACACTTTTCCACCAAAGAAAAGCCAACAAGACTCTGAGGTTAGTTCTCGGTTCAACTATGAATATGGCATGAACTTCACAACACAGCTTAGATCGATGATTATTGGATGAATCCAGCTGGCTGATCCCTTTCAATATTTGTAATATAAATAAAACTGTATGTTTTTTCATGTTTTCTCTTGAGAGCAAAACTATCTAGAGAAAATATTAATCATTTTGTTCTATTGGCTCCTATAAAAAACATCTGGGATATAAACATGTCTTTTGTTCTCTTGCAGATTAAATTTTAAAAGTTCTTTATATTATCTATATTATTGATTTCTAATCTTGAAAGATAAATATGCAAATGTCATAAGTTTCATAGAAAATCCTCCATGTTCTTCTCCATTGCTACCTTTGTAATCTAGGACTGAAAGTCTACTGGAGAACACCATACTCCACAGAGGTTTCAAAGCTAACCTCTGAGAAATGGATTGAATCACAAATAAGAGGAAGAGTAAGACTATCTAACTGTCTCAGTCTCTCGCAGTCCTTATATGTCAGTTTAATAGAACATAAGAAAAAAAAAGCAAAACACAGTCTAACTTGGACAGAGAGTTCTCAGTCTCCTTCGGTACTAAGAAAATTATGCAAAGTAAAATAAAGATGAAATCAAACCAAGGATCAAGACAGAAGGATAGAAACCTACTGGGCAGAATTCCTGCCAAGTTGATTTTAGTACTGTCAAGGAAATACCAGGAAGGGCAATTGTTTGCTGACAAAGGTAAACAGATACGACAGGTAGTTGGTATAACCACCCTACAAGTTACAGACGTGTCATTACAGGTTAAAATTGTCCAAGCTCCATCCACGTTGGACCCTTAGATGTTTGGGAAACATGTCCCCCTTGTCTCTGCTCATGACGCTTCCTGGGGAGGTTGCAAACCTGCAATTGAGGGGCCAACTTCAGGTAGCAGACATGCTTCACTGGGTTCTCACAGTGAGTTTTGTTGTTTAAATCTATATTCCCATGTCAAGAAGCTGGAGGATCTGGAAACACTGGTCTCCACATTCCTGATGACAATAGTTGGTGGGAGCTGAGCAGTCGTCCCTTTCAAGGGGTCATGTGTTTGCACCAATTGTTTCCACTTTTCTAATGTCTGCTCCTTTTCAAACTCTTTTCCTTTAGTTACAGGATTTTGCGGTCCCTTCTCTATGGAGACTATCCTCCTATCCATCTCTATTTGTTGAAATTCTAGTCATTAGTCATGGTCTATCTGAAATGTCAACCTCTCTTCTTTCTTCAACAGTCAGAAGTGAGTTCTCCCCCTTTGCAATACTCATGACTTCTGTTACACTTCTGTAGCATACTCAGTATCCATTATTATTATTATTATTATTATTACATGTATTATACTTATCTTGCCCTCCTGACCATAGTGTAAGCCTACACATTCATTCATCCACTCATTTAGCAAAAATGTACAAAGTAGTAGGTACCACACACTGGATTAAGTGCTGCAGATACAGCAATGAATAAGAGAAACAAGCACAGGCTCTGAGGGAAGGAGCTGTTGTGCTTCTCTTTTCACTTCCTCTGCAGAACCTGGGAAAGTGTCATGTACTTAATAAGTGCTCAGCTGGAATTTTTTGAAATGAATTAGATGCATTCATTTACATTTACAAAGTGTCTGCTACCTGGCAACTCCATTGACCTATTTGTCATTCTATTAAATAAGAGTATTAGAGATATATTCCTTCAAAAGGCATTCTAAAATCAGAATGTATACTGAGCACTAAACATTTCTTCTCCCTTTCAGTTAACTCTGAATCACCAAGTTTTTATTTTGAAAAAGTACTCAGATATACCTCTAAATTTATTTACCTGGGTAACTGCTGAAAGAGAGGCGACTACTGCTGGTGTCTTCATCTTTGATGTTGAAGTCCCAGTGTTTATATATCCTGAGCATGGCTGCGTAAGTGTACCAGCTTGAGTGACCAAAAAGGATGTTCTCAAATCCAGGAAGAACCTGTAGCCAGAATCATAGTAGGTGACACAAAGGCAAATGGATAACTGACTACAATAGTATGTGTAAGAAGCATGAAGAGATGTGTCAATTTAGGTGTTTAAGATCATCAGAAAATACAGCCAAGGAGTTGAACATTAACTTTACTGTGCACAAAACACTTTGTCCTAACATCCCAAATGGAAGGGAAGCAAAGGTAATATCATCAACTTCCAATTCCCTCCATCAAAGTCCCTTCCAATTCTCAACTTCTACCATATGAGGCAGAATACCAGGAACTCATGAACTGATACATCATCAACTGATATTCAGCCGGGGGTGATGAGATGTTGCCATACTTGGGTGACATACAGAAAACTCTGTGTGAACCAGGGAAACGATTGGAGCTTCTGTCTTACCTTAATAAGAGCAGAACAATGTCCCATGTCCCATCTCTTGAAAACCTTCATGTTGTTGTTTTTTGTTGGGGAGAAAGAGGGGATCAGATCCAGTAGATCTCCAACAGCATTTAGGAACTGAATCTGGAACATGGTCATGGGCTGGGAGAGGACAAAGACTGCACTTAGCATCAATTTGTGACACATGTCATTTTCTAGCTGTCAGATTGCACTTGAATGTGAATGTTTTACTGACTGGAGTTCACCACTCCAGCAAGATGCAATCCACCAGAGTAGCCCTGGGCTAGGCATCTAAAAACAAATTGGCTTAGTGGAGGTGGGGAGACAAATACAAATGACATTTGGCCAAAAAGTAAAACAAAGCAAAAACCCAACCCGATAACTTATATAAATATTCTCTTAGTTTTGCTTTTTTGAATAAGTAATACATTCATTATTCAAGAATTAAATAGTCATAAGAAGGTCTTTATTGGAAAGTCTCTTATTCTCGATTTGCTTTAGTTCTATTCTATCTCATCATTTCTACTAGTTTCTTTTGTGTATCTCCAAAGTGTTTTAAATGTCATATGAATACATTTTAAAACACAAGTCATAGTTTTCTATATAAACTACTCTTCACCTTGATTTTTTTTCTGTTCATATCTGGGGTCTTTTCACTCATTTTTTAAAGTAGCATTTCAATGTATGGGTGTATTATAATATTTTTAGCTTCTGTTTTGTGATGGACTTTCAGGTTTGTTCTAGCCTTTTGCTATTATAAACAATACTATTATAATACTTGTGCTATTATAAACAATAATTAATCATGGATGTATTTGAGTCTATGGGTAGAAAAAATTCCTGGAAGTGATTTTGATTTTAATTGATATTGCCAGATTGTTCTAAAGGAGTTGCTTCAATTACACCCTTCCAGCTTCAACATTTTAAATATTTAGTATATTTCCAATCTAATAAGTGAAAACTCTATCTCATAGTAATTTAAATTTGTATTTTTTGTTTGTTTTAAGTAAGGTTGAGCATATCCCTAAAAACCTTTGGGCTTGTTTTCTGTAAACTTTTCATATGTTTCATTCATTTTTCTACTGGGTTGTTCTCCCCCACCCCTTGACTTTTAGGAGCTCTTTAAATATTAGTAAGATTAGCTCCTTGTCTCTGATATGAATTGTAAATATTTATTTCTGGTTTGTAATTTGCCTTTAATTTAAAACATTAAAAATTATATCATACATATGAAGGAATAAGATGTTATACACATAACATATATAAGGAAAAAACACCTATGCACTCACCTCACCATTTAAGAAATGAAACATTAGAACCTCGGAAGTTTCCAATCTCATCTCCCTCTTTTCCAACCAGCAGTAACTACCATGCTAAATTTTGTATTACTCAAAAATAGAAGAGAGACCAATAGAGTAGAAAAAAGAGATCAAGAGAAGAAGGGAGGAGGGGAAAGCATGGGGAATGAAAAAAATCCACCACATTATGCTATGCCCATGTGGGGGTGTACCATAATGAATTCCACACATATAAATATAGTTAAAATGCACTAATTAATATAGGGAGCTCAGTAGAGCAGAAAAAGCAGTTTGGGGGAAGGGAGGAGGAGATGGAAAGGGAAAGTGCTGGGAGGTGAGATTGATCAAGTTAAGACGTGCGTGTATGAATATGGCATAATGAATTCCACTATGAAGTATAATTACAATGCTCCAGTAAAAAAATTTTAAAAACTAAAAAACAAGCATTAATTTTGTGTTATTCTTTCCTTATTTATTAATGTATTATCTATAAAGGAATCCTTAAACTGTTTTTTTTTAAATTGCCTTTTTAAAATTTTGAATTTGTACAAATACAATCATAGAGCAATAGAGTAAATTTTCTTTTTTCAGCACTGGGCATTAAGCCCAGCAGTGCTTGTTACATTAAGTTACATTCTCAGGCCTTTTTATTTTGAGACAGGGTTTCACTAAGTTGCCCAGGAAGACCTTGAACTTGCCATCCTCCTGCTTCAGTTTCCCAAGTCCCTGTGTGCTACTGCACCTGAATAGAGTGCATTTGTATTTGACTTATTCCTTCTGTTCTCTCTCTCTCTCTTTCTCTCTCTATCTCTCTCACTCTCTTTCTCCATTTATCAATGTTGATGGTGTGGAAACAGATCATTGATTTACATGGCATTCCATCTTGTGATTATATTATATCACAATATGCTTATGATGAGCATTTGAGATATTTCCAGTTCACAGCAAAAGAAATGCTACTGTGACCTCTGTATACAGGAATCCCATGTATAAGAGGGCCTCTAATCCAAGCAGAATTGCTATGTTGCAGAGTATGCATTATCTTCAAATTTTTCAAGCAATGCCCATTCTCCCAAAGTGACAGTAATAATTTGCTCCTCTCAGCAGTGATTGAGATTCCCTAATTCTAGTGTGTGGTAGGATCTCAGTGAGGTTTTAATATGCATTTCCCTGAAATTGAACATTTCTTCATATTTATGAATCATTGCATTTCCTCTTCTATAAAATTCTGTTAACATTTTTTACCCATTTTTCCATTGAGTATTTTCTAATTTTGTTCCATATGTATTTTAGATAAAAAATATTGTTAGTTAAATGTATAGCAAATATCTTCTTTAGTTTAAAGCTTATCTTTCACTTTCTATATGATAAATTTTTTAAAAAATTATTTTTACATGTATTTTTAGTTGTGGATGGACCTTTATTTTATTAATTTATTTATATGTGGTGCTGAGAATTGAAACTTTCTCACACGTGCTAGGCAAGTGCTCTACCACTGAGCCAAAACCCCAGCCCCACATGATGTTTTTTGATAAAAGGAAATTCTTCATTTTACTTAGCTGAGCTTATCAATCTTTTTCTTCATGGTAGTGCTCCTGTGTCTTAAAACACTATTGTCTACCCTTAGTCATATTCTGAAGAATGATCAAATGTTCTTGTTACTTTGAGGGAATAAGTATTTTTTGAGGCAGTTACCTATATTTCAAGTTTAAAAGACTGCAGAGTCTTTACTTCATTAACTTAACTTTTCCAATGTTAAAAATTCTGGTGCCTAACATAATTACTTATTTGCTTTATTTTACTTTATCTATACATTCATCCAAATCTATCAAATTTCCAAATACCAATACTAATAACTATCACTAAGGTGAGATTATCACATACAGGTTAAGAAGGTTTTTGTTAATTTTTTTTTTGTTGTTGTTGTGTGTTTTTTTTTGGGTGGTGGGCTTCATTTTTTTTGGAATTGGGGGTTGAACTGGGGCTTTTCGAATGCAAGGCAGACACTTTGCCACTGAGCTATATCGCAGGCCTTTATTGTTGATATTGTTAAATTTGGTGGTCTTTCTTGTCCTTAGGGTCTATCCCAGTAAAGAGGTACAGCAACAATTATTTCAATGTCACTTGAAATAATAGTTCTCTGTGTAATTATGCCATCAATTTGTTATATAGTTAGATATATGTGTTTCAATTTGTTTCTATTTTTTAGGAACCTCTTTTCTTCTCTGTGATTAAATTGTGTTTTATAATTCAAGAACAGCATTTATATGGTTCCTGAGTCAAAATTATAAACAAGGTACATTCATAGAAATGTTGCTTTCATTCCTCTCCCCTCCACTCTCTTTTATTCCCTCTTTAAAAGGTAATTATTGCTAGGCATGGTGGCCCATACCTGTAATCCCAGTGGCTGGAGAGGCTAAGGCAGGAGGATCATGAGTTCAAAGCCAGCCTCAGCAACTTAATGAGGTCCTGAACAACTTAGGGAGACCCTGTCTCATTAAAAACTGTTTCCAAACCGTTCCTCTTTTTTTTTTTTTTTTTTTTTTTTTTTTTTTTGTGCATATCTTCCTTGTTCCTTTTTTAAAATTGGTGCACATAAGATACACATCCTTCAACTTTTCTCCCTCCTTTTCCTCTCTAGCTTCCACATATGAGAGAAAACATATGGCCCTTGATTTTCTGAGTATGGTTTATTTTGCTTAACATAATGCTCTCAAGTTCCATCTGTTTTCCTGCAAATGACATAATTTAATTTTTCTTTATGGCTGAATAAGACTTCATTATGTATATATATCATATTTTCTTTATCCATTCATTCATTGAGGAACACCTAGGCTGGTTACATAATTTGGCTATTGTGAGTTATGCTGCTATAAACATTGATATGAGTGTATTTCTACAGTCAGAATGGCAGCCATCAAGCATACAAATAATATAATAATAATGTAGGGGGCAAAGAACATTTTTACACTGTTGGTGGGATTGTAAATTAGTACAACCACTGTGGAAATTAATATGGAGTTTCCTGAAAACACTAGGAATGGAATCACCATATGATCCAGCTTACACAATCACTCCTTGGTATTTATCCTAAAGAATTAAACTCATTTTCCTTTTTTATGTAAAAGATAGCACACAATACACCCTATTCTTCATCTTATATTTTTATACTTAATAACACATCTTAAAGGTCGTTCCCTAACAGCATCTGGAGGTCTACCTCATCTTTGTTTACAGCTATATTCTTGATACAGCCAGCCCTCTATGTATTTGACTGCTTTCAGTCTTTTGATATAATAAATTATCTGTCATGAATACACTTGTACATCTGTCATATTGTATTTTTGCAGTGAAAAAGTGTGTACCTTTGTGATAATACTGGAAGTGGGATTGCTGGGTAAAATAATATGTAGGTACATGATTTGGGTACAAAGTGACAAAAATTTCCATTCATAGTGAACACACCATCTTGTATTCCCACCAGAATTGTAGGAGAATACTTTCTTTTCCCATAGCCTTGCCAACAGGGTACACTTTCACACTTTGGAATTTTTGCCAAACTGGTGAGAAAATATTTACCAGTATGGATTTAATTAGCATTTCTAATCTTATGAGCAGGGCTGAGCTCATATGATTAACAATCATGTGCACCATTTTTCTGTGAACTGTTTTTTTTTTGTATGTTTTGCCTAGTGTGTGTATATGCGCGCACACACACATACACACACACACACAAACACACATATACCTACATACATATTAACACCCAGGAAACAAAATGCCCACAATAATTTTTGGAAGATATCAAATGGTACCTTGGGAGCCTCAATGATTCAATAGTTTCCCCCAGAATTACTATATGTATGTGTTTATATGGATGTTGTGGAGTGTGGAAAACAGAACTTGTATTCTTAGACATTTGTCTTAATTAGCATATAGTCTGAAACACTAAAATCTTTATCAGGTTAGTTAAAAAGTCACTACATTCACATTAGGTTTTTAAATTTCATCCTAAGCACAGTTGTATGAAAGAGTGTAAAAACACTGAAACAAGTTGTTTATTTGTGTTTTGAACTTAAATTTTATGTCAAACAGTGAGTTAGGTTCTAGAATATGACAGATAAAATAATAGTGCTTATCTACAAGGAATTTATACTCTTGTCCTAATTTGATATGGTTCTAAACTGGATTGTTATTTCATAATATTTTGACATACAAATTGAGCAGCTTCTTAAAAATCATACCTTTGTCCCTTCTGCCATAGCCCTCTTCATTGCTCCTACATATAGCCCATCCAATTGTGCCACAATATAGCCTGTATGTCTCCAAAATGAGTCATTCTTATATTCCTTGATATTTCTCCGAGTCCATTGATTTTGCTTTCTGGAAGAGAAATCACATTTGTACTAGAGGTCTCAGTGGTTGCTCATACAAAGCTAAATCAAACCAGGCATTTAGAGATGATATACTCAAATGCTGATGCTAGGATAATTTAAGTTCTGGATCTTATAACATTCCAATGCAAATCTTAAATGAATTTTAATTTCTCCCTCCTCTTTAATGGCCTTTTCTGGGCTCTATCTAGAACCAAAACACATGTGCAATATTAACCTAACTGTTATACCAAGACCTAAGAAAATCAAGCAAATGCATTTCATATAAAACCATGATATGTCAATAAGTCAATAAGAATAAGTTGATTACTTCTGTATGTAGAAATGGTAAAGTTAGACCACAGGAAATAAAACTCCTAAGGACAAGGTAAATTTTAGATTTCATGCTTCTCTCCCAGATCATTTTCACAGCTTATGATTCATCTCATCTCTTTTTTTTCCATATTTTAATTGGTGCATTATAGTTGCACATAATGGTGAGATCATTGGTCACATATTTGTACATGCACACAATTGGTCAATATAATTTTCCAACATTTTCCCTTACCCTCCCCTCCTCCCTCCCCCGGTGGTTCATCCCATTTCAGTTGCTATTAATATCTGCCTCAATGTCTAGGTCCCAACAGGATTAGCAATTTTTTTTTTTACTTAGGTTATTAATTTCCCCTTTATTAAGGTAACTAACAAGTGTTAGGTCTTTATGTGTGATCCAAATAAAATACAGTGTTCAACTCAACTCAGATTGACATATATGTATTTGGCTTTAGATAATCCATGAAACCCTCTTGGCAATGCATTATCCAAGTGATATGAAAGATGGGTTAACACTCCCAGACTCCACCCAGGAAGTAAGGCACAGGGCTTAGTTCCACTCTTAGATTCTTCCCAAACAATTGAAAGTCTGCCAAAAAAAACCTCTTACTTATAAAATAATCCTTTTATTCTTTCTTCTTTCAGTTCTATCTGGGATGATCTGATATAACTTTGCATATAGAAAGCTATTTTTTTGTTCAGGCTATTGCTAGATAACTCTTAAAGTAATACAATGTCATTGCCTCACAGGGTAGCCTCATGGTTTTTAACTGATGCCTTGTAGGACTTGTAGCATTTCAAGAAGAGGTTACTTAGTGTGTGATTCGGAGGGCTAACCCAAGACCCTTTCCATTCCCAAATGAATCTCCTGTCATCCCAAAAATTTAATCATATTTAAAATTTTAGTCTTCAGAAACTTTATTAAAATGAAAATATTCTTATAAGATATTGAGAATGATGACTTTAGATATTAGCTGATAGCCAGAGCTGGGGTTAGCCACCAGGCCCAAGAAAAAGAAACAAGGAGGGAGCAGAAAGGCTCCCTGCAGGAAGCAACAGGGCACCCATGCAGAAGGGATTCAGGGATTTAACTTTGCCTGCTGCACACTGCTGGTGTCCTCTAGCAGCGTTTGCAACTGATACTCTGACATTTAACTTGACCTTTGAAAGAGCAGAAATTGGAGGACATGCTCTCTGCAACCAGTTTTCATGCCATCACCAAAAAAAATGCTATGCCCTACAGTTGTTCTAGAACAACTCCAGAATCCTGCCACAGAGATGGAAAAAGAAATTAGCAAAGGAATAATCGCTCTTTGAAACGACAGATTCAGGGGTTGGGGTTGTGGCTTAGCGGTAGCGCGCTCGCCTAGCCTAGCATGTGTGGGGCCCTGAGTTCAATCCTCAGCACCACATAAAAATAAATAAAATAAAGGCATTATGTCCAACTACAACTAAAAAACAAATATTTAAAAAAAAAAAAAAAAAAGAAACGACAGATTCAGCTCCTTTAGTCTTAATAACAATGAAAAGAGGAAAGCTTTTATACATACTCCATAAAATCCTTCACTTTATCCAAGAGGGAAGCTTTCTTGATCAGCTGTGGGTAGAGATTTATGAAGTGGTCATTCATGTGTCTGAAACGATAGGTGAGAACTGTTAGATTCCTAGATTTCTTCTTGAATTTCTTCATCATGGCAACTTACCCAATCTTTTGGTTAAATAGTGTGCCTCCAGTTACAAATCTTCTCTACTACATTTTTAAATAAATTAAACACACAATTTAAATTTAAAAATATTTCTAACACATGGAAAGCATAAAATATAGTAAACAACCAAGTATTCACCACTTAACTTTATTAAATCATTATATTTTGTCATATTTTACATCTATATTTTAAGATATAAAATAAAATATTAGAAACACTGAAGTCCCTGTACACACCTTCCTGACATGAATTCCCCTCCCTTCTCCCCAGTGGTAACTGCAACCTTGAATCTGACATTGTTTCCTGTGTATGTTTTTATATAATCACTATATATTTAACTCTAAACAATGTACACTATTATTTACCATGCTGCAGAACAAAATATGAACAAAAACTGATCTTGATTTGTTTCTCTTAACATGACTTTTAGAGAAATACCTATGTTACCATCTACCCATTAAATTTATTCTTTTCACTGCTGATAGTTTTGCATAGTATGATTCTGCACCAATTCATGTATGCATTCCTATGATGGATATTTAACTAGTTACTAATTTTTCAATTTTGTAATGCAACTTTAAGAATTGTTGTACACTTTTTTTACACATTTGCCTATTCTTTTAGAATGTGTGTGTGTGTGTGTGTGTGTGTGTGTGTGTGTGTGTGTAAAAATTGGGAAATACTTCTAGCATATAGAAAAGCATAGAATATACTGGTAAATTTACAAATACTCAAGGATCCACCACCTACCTGCACATGCACACACACACACACACACACACACACACAATCACTGCTGGGATGAATATCATATATATGACATATTGTATATAAATATTTGTTAATATCTATTAATTTTATATATGCATATTTTATATATGTTATGCATATATTACATGGAATTTTAGACATAAAATTATTAGTTATTGATAAATTGTTCTCTACAGAGATTTACCAATTTATATTCCCAGACTTCTTTCTCTTCCACCTCACCATCACTTGGTATTGTCAGATTTTGATTTTCAACAATTTGATAGGTTTAAATTATTTCTCTATTTAGTTTCTATTCCTCACAGAATTATTGGATATTTGAGATTCTTTATGTTAAAACTTACTTTACAAATTAAAAATGACATCAATGCTTATAGCAGCACAATTCCTGATAAACTGTGGAACCAACCTAGATGCCCTTCAGTAGATGAATGGATAAAAAAAAAAAAACTGTGTTATATATACATAATGGAATATTACTCAGCAATAAAAGAGAATAAAATTATGGCATTTCCTGGTAAATGGATGGTACGGTACAATATCATGCTAGTGAAATAAATCAATCCCCCAAAACCAAAGGCCAAATATTTTCTCTGATAAGTGGATGCTGATCCATAATGGCAGGGTGCGGGGAGGAAGACACATGGGAGGAATGGAGCAACTTTGGATAGGGCAAAGGGGAGGGAGGGAAAGGGAGGGGGCATGGGGTAGGAAAGATGGTGGAATAAGATTGACATCATTACCCTAGTTACAATGTATGAAGACATGAATGGTGTGACTCTACTTCGTGTACAACCAGAGATATGAAAAATTGTGCGCCATTTGTGTACTATGAATCTAAATGCATTCTGCTGTCATGTATAACTAATTAGAAAAAATAATTAATTAAAAATGAAAAATTAAAAATGTTTCAAATGCTTAGAGTAAATATTTTAGTTGATGAAAATAATCTGTTTATACTTACTATGATTTTAATATTCTTGGATTTGGCTCTATAAGCTTTTGCTTTCTATTTCTTATCCCTTTCTTTGTCTGCTCTTTTACATTTTCTTTGTTTAGATAATACTTTTGTCATACAGATTCTATTCCCTTAATAATCATTTTAGAAGCCACTCGTAACTACATATTTTCTTATAAAGTCCAAATGAATTTTATAATTCTCTTTTCCTCCAAATGTGAAGTATATTTTAGCAAGTCTTAGCTGTGGACACTCTCCATCATGTTTTTGGTTCAAAGATTTAGTTTACCTTTTGAATGTAAAACTATTTATATGTTGAAAATTATTTTTATTTTTTAATTTTCAAAATCAAAATTTTTGTTAATTTCTTTGTTTCTGATATTAATTATTGTTCTTTACATTTCAAAATTTCCCTCTTATTATTCTAACTAAAGTATATCCTTTAATAGTTTAATAGAAGTATGAGTGGTGATTTGTTTCAATTTATATGTATGAACATATCCCTTATTTTGACCTTACTTGGATAGTTTAAATGGTTATAAAATGCTAGTTAGATATTTTTTCTCAGCACATATTTTATGACTCTATTATTTGTGATGAGAAGTATGCTATGTAGTTGGGATTCCTTTGTAGTTAATGTCTTTATGATAGCTTTTAAGATTATTCTCTTTACATTCAGTTTTCTGTAGTTTCATTCACTGTGTTGTAGCAATTTAATAGACTGTGTCTTCCAGTTAAGGAAGTGGCTTTTTTTTTTTTTTCAATTTTGATAAATTCTTAGCTATTACCCTATCAATTACTTATTATCTGAAATTCCCTTCAGCCACTTTTTCTGGGACGCCTAAGAGACCTATGTTGGAATTTCTTAATCCAATTGCTATGTCTAACAGTAGGCTTTTTGGTATTTTTGCCTTTTTTATCTCTTTAGGCTGTATATTATGTAAATTTCTCAATTTTTTCCTCTGTGTTTAGTTCACAGTTTGCCTATTTGTGAGCTTTTAAAATATTACTTTCTATAATTTTTTATAATATTTCTAATAAGTCATTTGAAAATATTTACTTGTCTTCTTATTTCTTCATTTTTGTTCCATAAATTCTTCCTCAAGTTTTTTGTTTGTTTGTTTGTTTTTTGCTTAAAACTTTAAAGCAATCTAAGCAAATTTAAAGTTTTTGTTAAAGATGAGCATAGTGGTGCTCACCTGTATTTCTAGTACTCCAGAGGCTGAGGCAGGAGGATTGCAAATTTAAGGCCAGTCTCAGCAACTTAGAGAGACCCTGTCTCAAAGAATAAGAAGAACGGGAGATGTAGTTCAGTGACAAAGCACCCCTAGATTCAATCCCCAGCACCTCCAGATGAGATACATAACTGAAGTGATAACAATATAAATAGGCAAGATGAGTTTGCATACACTGAGCAATGACAACAATGTCATAACTATCACCTTAAAAAGTATTTAATGCCCTCGATGACAAGATTCACCCTGATTCCTTTTTTTGAAAAATGCTATATTAAAAAGCAATGACTGTCTATTTATAAGGAAATTTAAAAGGTGTGTTGAGTTAATACCACATGGATCTAGTAAGCAAACCCCAGACTGCAGGAAATTACAGGTCAAACAATTTCTTCAACAAATAAATTATGAGAAAGAAGAGGGAAATAATAATAATAAAATAAAATAATAAAATAATAAAAGTGACTTAAAACACATTTTAGCAATACACCAATAAAAAAAAAAACATACCATTCAGACTCAACACATTGTGATATTCACTGAAAAGTTGAATACAGATTGAATACGTGAAAATATTAGAGAATGATTATTAAATTTTAGATGTAATAATGGTACTTTTGTGTTCTATATTTTTTTAAGAATCTTTATCTTTTAGGGATACACATTGAAATATTTACAGAAGAGATGACATGAAATCTGAAAATTGCCTCAAAATAATGTTGGGGGTTAGAAGTAAATGGAGGTATGGTAACCAGTGCTTTAGAAAGGCCCCCAGTGAACCCTATTTCAGGTATGCCATTCTTCCCCCTCTATGTGGACTGGACCTAGTTACCTTTCCCCTATAATTTTCTTATTTATAATTTTTCTTTTCTAAATATTTTTAGTTGTAGGTGGACACAATACCTTTATTTTATTTGTACATTTTTATGTGGTGCCGGGGATTGAACCCAGTGCCTTACCTGTGCTAAGCAAGCACTCTACCATTGAACTACAACCCCAGCCCCTTTTCTAATTTTTCTAATAGGTCATTTAACAATATCTGTTTTCTCAAAGGTGCCATAAACATACATTGGAGACAAGATAGCCTCTTCAACAAATGGTACTGGGAAAACTGGAAATCCATATGTAGTAGAATGAAATTGAACCTCTATCTCTCACCCTGCACCAAGCTCAATTCAAAGTGGATCAAGGACCTAGGCATTAGATCAGAGACTGTGCCTACTAGAAGTAAAAGTGGGCCCAATTCTCTACTATGTCTGCTTAGGAACTGACTTCCTCAATAAGACTCCTAAAGAGCAAGAAGTAAAATCAAGAATCAATAAATGGGATGGCATAAAACTAAAAAGCTTCTTCACAGCAAAGGAAACCATCAAGAATATGAAGAGAAAGCCTACAGAATGGGAGAAAGTCTTTACCACCTGTACCTCAGATAGAGCATTAATCTCCAGGATACATAAAGAACTAAAAACAAAACAAAACAAAAAAACCAATCAACAAATGGGCAAAGGAAATGAACAGGCACAACACAGAAGAAGAAATACAAATGGTCAACAAATGTATGAAAAAATGTTCAACATCTCTAGCAATTAGAGAAATGCAAATCAAAACTACACTGAGATTTCATCTCACCCCAGTCAGAATGGCAGTTATCAAGAACACAAGTAACAGGGCCCGGGGTTGTGGCTCAGTGGTAGAGCACTTGATTCTCAGAACCACATATTAAATTAATAAATAAAATAAAGGTCCATTGACAACTAAAAACAAACAAGCACAACAGAATACAAGTAACAATAAATGTTGGTGAGGATATGGGGGGAAAAGTTCACTTATACATTGTTGGTGGGACTGCAAATTGGTACAACCACGCTGGAAAACAGTATGGAGATTTTTCAGAAAAACTTGGAGTGGAACCACCACTTGACCCAATTATCCCACTCCTCAGTTTACACGCAAAGGAATTAAAATAAACGCACTACAGTGACATAGCCACTTCAATGTTTATAGCAGCTCAATTCATAATAGCCAAGCTATGGAACCAACCTAGTTGCCCTTCAACAGATAAATGGATAAAGAAAATGTGGTACATATACACAGTGGAAAATTACTCAGCCATTAAGAATGAAATTATGGCTTTTGTAAGTAAATGTATGGAACTGGAGCAGAGCATGCTAAGTGAAATAAGTCAATCCCAAAAAACCCAAGGCAGAATGTTCTCTCTGATATGTGGATGCTAACCCACAACAAGGGAGGGGAAGATTAGAAATTCATTGGATTAGACAAAGGGGGAATAAAAGGTTGGGAATAGAAAAGATAGTAGAATGAATCAGACATATTGTACCTATCCTTACATATGAATCCACAACCAATATAACTCCACATCATATATAACCACAATAATGGGATCCTCACTGGAACAAGTTATACTTATTATATGTATGTATAATATGTCAAAATACACTCTAGTGTCATCTTTATCTAGAAGGAACAAACACATAAAATATCTCTCTTCTTATTTCTTCCTTTTTGATCCATAAATTCTCCCTCAAGTTTTTTGTTTGTTTATAACTTAAAGCATCCTAAGCAAATTAAAGTTTTTGTTAAAGCCAGATGTGCTGGTGTACACCTATAATCCCTGATACTCTGAAGGCTGAGGAAGGAGGATGACAAGTTTGAAACCAGCCTGGGCAATGTAGCAGGATCCTGTCTCAAGATAAAATAAAAAGTGCTGGGGGTATTGTAGGTCAATGTTAGAGTGCTCGCCTAACATGTGCAAGACATTGGCTCAAGTTGTGAAAATAAAAAATATATAAATAAATAAAATAAAATTTAAAACATCAAAATAACTTAAAATAAGTCTTTGTTAAACTATTCCACAAATTAATCTGGAGTATATTCATGATTTAGTTGACTGCTTTTCTTAGCATTAAATTTGTGTGTGTGTGTGTGTGTGTGTGTGTGTGTGTGTTTTGGGAACTCTGGTGTGCTGGTTTGTTTGTTTATATATCTCTCTCTCCTCTCATTTTCCCCTTAGTACCTCCATGTGAGTCCTGGGAATCAGGTCTTATAGAACTTTTCTAAGGACTTTACCTATGATATTGCAGGTATAGTTGTAACTGTGCCAGCATATGGATGATTTCATTTTTTGGTTTTGTTTTTTGGTACTGGGGATTGAACCCAGGGGCTCTTTACCATTGAGCCACATTACTAGCCTATAGGCTGAAAATTTCCCTAAAGTCCTAATCTTGGTTTTTATTTGATGATTTTTACTGATCCAGAGAGTTTAGAGCTGGAAGCAAGAGGTAACTCATTCCAAGAACCAGAATTTGTCCCCATATACTTTAAATATCCTTTACCTATTAGTTTTCAGAACTGAAGCTATTAAAGTAAAAACAAAGTTTTATTGCTAGTTAAGTAAACAACATTAAAATCCTCTGAAATATTTTATATTATGGTCTTATACTCAATAAACTTTACCTCATGAAGTGTTTTTCCTTCAAATTATTTGTACATTTTAAAATTGAACCATCACATTTAACTTTTAAAAGTTTACATAGTTTTTATGCCATCTGACCTTGTCTATTATATGGTTGGTCACTCTTCCATTTCTACCACCTTACAAATAATAGAAAGAACAAGAATAGAACTGTGCAGATATGTGGATGACAGTAAAGGGACCCTCTGTGCTGGCCTCACATTTCAGGTAAGTGAACCTGCTACAGTTGGCCTCTGGAATGTCCCCAAAGGCCCATGTGTTAAAGGCTTGGTCACCAGCCTATGGTGCTATTGAGATGTGAGGGAACCTTTAGGAGGTGGGGCCTCGTGGAAGAAAATTAGACCATGCCCTTGGAGAAGATACTGGGATCCTAGTGCCATCTGTTCCTCAGTTACCATGAAGCAAACAGGGTGCCTCACCAAGGTCCAAAGCAAGAGGATCAAGTAACCATGTACTGAAACGATGAGCCAAAATAAAGGTTTCCTCCTTTTAAGTCGTTTATCTCAGGTACTTTGTCACAGTAATGGAAAGTCAGGTATTTTGTCACAGTAATGGAAAACTGACCAGCACAGAACCCCAAGTAGGTTTGGTGATTTGAGTTAGTTGCTCAGAGAGGCAACAACACTTCAGTTTCCCATTCTGAGATGGCATGGGAAAGTAGAGATGTTGCCTGAATTGCTTGGGCTCCTGAGAAAATGTGATACCCCTACACACCTCAACGAATTTGAGGAATAGCCAAATATTTCTTGTGTGCTTCAGGGTGGAGTAAGTAGACACTGAGAGTCCATAGACCTGTTGGAGGCAGGCGACTTAGACCTTCCAATCACAACCTCAGTTGTCAGTGATTATTTAGCCAGAGACCAAGGAGACCATGGAAGTCTTACCATGGGTGATGGGGTGATGTCTGATGGGGAAGCACCCAAGCCAAAGACTAAATGAGATGGTTCTAAATTGGTGGATGCTGGAAGAAGACACAGGACAACCATCAATTAAACATCTCCCCTCCCTCCCTCCATATGCCTCAGTAGGGAAATCTGGTTGGAGGAGCAGTGGAACATTCTGAATTGATGCAGTTTAAATGACATGTTTTTCTGTTTATGTGGAAATGACTATATTCTAACACCTTTGCCTCGGGAGAAACAAGCTCTTAGAATTAAAACAAGCTATGTGAACATAAAGTTTTATTTCTCAGAAAAAATAGATTATTGTCTATTGATATTTGTACAATGCCCATTCAGAGAAGGAAACAAAAAGTTCATACCTTTTTTCTCAAGCTGGTATCACTGAACCCTGCCTACCTCTACCCAGAGTTCCAGATCTCCCCACATTTTCGGTCCATTTAAAAATAAGGTGAGGCTTTTTAACTGGAGTGATTTGGCCCTCTAGGGAGCATTTCTGGAGACAGTTTTGGTTGTCACATTGAGTAAGGGAAGATGTGCAACTGGCATCTAGCAGGTAGAGGCCAAGGATGCTGCTAATGTCCTACAATGAACAACACAAAATAACTCAACCTAAGATGTCAACAGCACTGGGTAGAGAGATCCTGAAGCAGAGGAACATCAATCTTGACCTGGGGTGATTGCTGAGGATATCTACATCACAGTGGACCAGACAGATGGACATATGAGAGGGAAACTGAGATAACTATTAAAAAATATTTTTGAGACCAGATTTTTGATTCTGACATTCATAGCAGGGTAGAAGAGCCCTTTACCTTGAGGTGAGAAGTGGTGCTGTCCACTGATCCTTCCACATTCAGGGGATCTGAGGGAAACCCCCACCTGTGTTCTCCTTAGAGGATGAGGCTCTTCTCTGATCCCTGGCTTGAGACAACACACTTCTGTGTGGTGGAGCTACAGAGTATAACACTGAAGGGCACAGACTGAATTCTGAGTTCAAAACGTGACTCCATTACCTCTGGACTACATGATGAAGAGCAAGATGCCTAATTCCTCCTGCTTCTGGACCTCATCAAGAGACACGACATCAGCATCCACTTTGTGGATATATTAGGTTTAGTTGCATCTCCTGTGGTGTGCAAGGTCAGGAAGTTCCCTCCTAAAGGTGATAAGACTCACCTTTATATCTGTCACATTCATGCACACGTTGCAAGTCATAAAGGCACAATGTATGCCCATCTTCTGAATATTTTTTGCATTATTTTGATACTACGTCACTCAGCACTGGTCATTTACTCTCTCCTACTCTTTTCTATTTGTTTTGACACCCTTGGCGACGGATTACATTGGGCTCCTTTAGTATTTCCCATGGTGACTAACCCACTTGAGTTTTTGCATGTGTGGGCAAACGTTGTAGCTAGACAGCCTAGTCCTGGCTCCTACTTACTAGCTGTGACTTTTAACTACATAATTAATTTCTCTGTGCCCAAGTTTTCACATTACTAATAGGATAATAATGCCACGTACCTTATAGTATTGTTGTGGATTAAATAATTTAACATATGTAAAATGCTTTGAATAGTGCCTGGCATGTTGTAAATGCCATATTAAGTGCTAGCTGGCATCATTGTCGTCATCATCATCATTATTTTGTGGTCCACGTTAAGCTCCAAATAATTACTAGTTGATAGGTCATTGGTTATTTTTGAGTGTCTTTGCTTAGCCCAGAGCCTTGACCTGGAAGCATGTTCAGTTTCTAATATCAGAAGGAGCGAGCTGGGGGTGTGGAGGGAGATTCTTGGAAGCACAAACATAAAAGAGAGGTTACTTTCTCTGTCTGTGCAATAGTCTTGTTAGAACTTCTCTTCCTTATAGTCTTAGCAACTGTTGTCTCAATATATGTACTTTAAAAAGTCTCCTTTGAAGAGGGTGCTTAAGAAAAACTCTCCTTGCTCCCGTTCCCCTATCCCCAGAGCCTGGCACAAAGTAGCAAAACATGTGTTTGTTGAGTTGAATTGACTCATTAAAACTGGGTAATTCCAGAGGAGGTAGTTTCAGCGGCTGCCTCAGCAACAAAAGACATGGGCCACTTCAATACAAACTAGAGCAGCCCGGTTCTCCACACCCACCTCACCGTTTTTTTTCCAGAAAGGTTTCATGCCTCATCTTATTAAAAATCAACCCATGAGGGCTGGGATTGTGGCTCACTCAGCGGCAGAGCGCTCACCTCGCACGTGTGCAGCCCGGGTTCGATCCTCAGCACAACATAAACATAAATGCATTGCATTGTGTACAACTAAAGTAAATAAATAAATATAAAAAAAATCAACCTATGACTATTTATCAACATTTACATCATCAGTGAGACATCAGAAACTGAATTTGCAACTCTAGGGAAGCCGCCCCATAGAGTTGAAAAACAAAGGAAGACGCTCAATTTGGCCAGGGCTGCTACCATACTGTATTACATGGAAATATATACCTCATCCTTCTCTGATTCATCTCTAATAGAATTGCAACAACAGGATTCAATTAAACCTAATAAATGTGTAATTAAGTAAATGCTGGGGGCGAAGCACCTGTGCCAGGTGTTTGAGGTACATAAACATGACTAAGATAGGGACCCTGCCCTCAAGGCGTGAACAGATGGTGGAGGGGAGAGATGGGAGTGCTAACCCAGTGGGGATAGAATCATAAAGAGCTTTATCAAGAAGACAGCATCTGAAAGGGACTTGGAGGATGAGCAGTTGTTCAATAGTGTAGTTAAGGGAGGCAGCATCTGGCTGTCAGAAATCCTGGTTCTGAGATGCTAGGAAAGGGGATGTATGAAAAGTGTGGGGTCAGAAGCCACCGTGCACTCAGTCTGTGGTCACCTGGAGCATGGGGGCATTATAGCATGGCTCATGAGCCCATCTGAGGGGGATGTTTCATGGTAATGCCAACATCCTGCAGTGAGTGATTCTGGGAGAGGGAACAGTGGAAGAGGAGGGAGAAAGGAAGAGAGGAAGAAGAGCAAGACAATGAGAGAAGCCCCTAAAAATATACCTAGTCCCTACTCCAAGCTGTGGCCCTAGCTGGTTCTGGCTACCATTGCTGCATAATGATAATTCTGCAGGGGCAGACACAGGCAGATGGCCTTAAGCATCATGATGAACACTAAACAGTCACGCCAGGACCCAATTGTTATCTGGGGAGTGTTGTAACAGTTCAAGGAGGCAAAAAGTTATTGCATACCCCAGGGGAAATACTTCAGAGGGTTTGATGATATTTATGCACTTCTACAGTTGGCATCTCAACTATTTTATAAGTTGCAAGGAGCAAATAATCTCTTCCAAGGTGATCAAACCAATCATTCTTCTATCTGAGAATCTCAGTTGTCCATCCCACAATATCTATTCTCTCACACACCTCCTGCACGCCCCTCCCCAAGGTGATAAAAATAGAAAGAAAGCCATTTTAGAGGTGGCAATGTGCTGCATTTAAAGCCATTTGTCCTACTTTGGGTTACTTTCCTTAACTTCGCCTTCTTTCAGCAGGAAGCAGTGTAGAGATGTTGTTGCCCATTTTTCCATAGAAATCAAATGTAGAAATTGACAGTGGGGAAATGTAACAGCGGCCCCCTTTATGCTTTGAATGTAGCCCTTTCTACTTTGCCACTGCAACTAATTTTTAAAATAGACATGTTTCTCTTCCTTTCTCCCTGCTCCTTCCTAATCTCAGGGGAAACAGAATTACCTTTCTTCCATTTTAGGCAGCTTTATCTGTCCTTGAGTACACACCCACTATAGGAAGGAAGTAATCCAGACTTTGGGGATGGTACTAGAAGATCTCAGAAATGACTGTCTCCCAAATTAACAAGTGAATTACAACTCCAACAGAGAACACATGGAATGTAGCCTTTGAATCGCCCTTTGAAAGGCCCCTGATGGGCAGAATCACAGCCTCTGGGACAGGAGTCCCCTGTGTTGCTCCTGTGCTAGCAAAGCAATATACCTTCTTTTTCTTTTTTCTCAAAAACAAGCAAACAAATAAATGTGCAAGTCCTAAACTGCCCACTGCTCTTGGCGGCTGCATGTGCTATTGTGAAAGCTGAGAGAAAAATGAGAAGAAAAGGCTCTTACTTTTGGTCCCCTCATGCAAACTCACCTTCCCAGCCCAGGCTCAGATATCCTTGCTCTAAGTCTGTTTTAGTGTGTGAGATTATTCCTTGCAAAGCAGCCCCCAGCAGTATATGTTTGAAGTTGATAAATGATGTTTGTATATGAAGATGCTATTGTTTCTCATACCCAACTGCCTGTGTGTAGTTGGACAAACAATGACAACACCTAGCCCTTGACCAGGATTCCTTCTCAACTACTGGTTTGTGGTGATAGTTATAGATTCCTTTTGGTTGGCATTTTAAGCTCCTCTGCTTTGCTTCAGAGTGCTGGATACCTTTGCTCAGAAGCAGCCACAACTGCTTCCAGCTGCTCAGTTGAGATGGCATACAGTGGGCTGTGGTGTTGACTGTCGCAGTGTTTGATGGTGCCTTTGGTCTGGTTGTTACGATCCTGTGAATACTAGCATCTCCCCTGTTGTGTCTCTGCTGGAGCTATTGCCCCCGTGAGCCCTGCTTCTCTACTCCACTGGGTATATCCCTTTTCTTTGAAATAAACTGGGACATCAGAATGTGTAATGAGCCTTCATATCCTGGACCACACTAGGAGAGGAAGAAGGAATGGATAGCCCCCTTCTTCCCCAACCCATTGCCAGAGGTCTGTTTGAAGCATTCTTGGTCATTAGTGGTCATTCCAACGTTCCAAGCTTTGAACTAAGCACAAAGCAGGGCCTTTAAGTGTATGCTGTTTCAGAAATTCCCCTCCACATCTGCCTTTCAGAAATGTAATTAGAATGACAGCCTTTGAACAGCATCTCTTCTAAAGATAAGGGACTCTTCTAAAGATAATTTTATTTTTTATTATGGTTCTTCTTTCTCCTTTACCTTCCTTCCTTCCTTCCCTCCTTCCCTTATCCTCTCCTTGGATTTTTTCCTCCTCCTCCTCCTCCTTCTTCTTCTAATTTATATACCCACTTCTCTATTCCATCCACCCCATTCACTTTTTTAAATTATTTTTTATTCTAAGATGTTATAAATGACAGTAGAATGTATTACATTTCATATTACATATATAGAGCACTTTTTTACAAATCTCTGGCTGTATGCAAAGTATATTCACACCATTCGTGACTTCATACATGCACTTAGGGTAATGATATCCATCTCATTCTACCATCTTTTTTTTTTTCCTTCACCCTTTTGCCCCCTCCCTTTCCCTCCCTCCCCATTGGCCATTCTAGTGTTCCTCTAATCCTCTTATGCTCCCCATCCCAACCCAACTGTGAATTGGCCTCCTTATATCAGAGAAAACATTTGGCATTTGGCTTTTTGGGATTGGCTAACTTCACTTAGCATTATATTCTCTAACTCCATCCATTTTCCTGCAAATGCCCTGATTTTATTCTGTCTTTTTGCTGAGTAATATTCCAAGGACATCTAGGTTGGTTCCACAGTTTAGCTATTGTGAATTGTGCTGCTATAAACATTGCTGTGGCTGTGTCCCTGTAGTATGCTGTTTTCATGTCTTTTGGGTAAAGACCAAGGAATGGGATAGCTGGGTCCCATTCACTTTTTATAATGCTGCTATTTACCAACATCTCCTGTCCAATGAGCTATATCAAAGCTTCTTCAGAATAGAGGTCCTCTTGGGCTCTTGGTGCCCCATGCTTGGGAAGTCCATCCTTCACGCTACTGCTAGCATGAAGATGGGGCTGGATGCAAACTTCATGGATCATTTCAGCCTTTTATTCAGGAACAGGACTAAACCTATGAGAATGAAACCACTTTCCTGGTGGAAAATGAGCCACTGAATAAAGGAGGGGACTGGGCTTACATAGGTTGTGGGTGATTTAGTGAGTGTGTGAGTTTGGGCACTCAGGAATTTGGGTCTTTGGGTTGGGGGTCCGTGGCCAGCACCTGGAGAGGATTTATCTTGGAAGAGATTAGTGTTTCCAAGAGACTATCATTCTAGGTTTGATGAAACACTTTCTCCCCACCTGCGGCCAGCATCTGGGAAGGATTTATCTTGAGGGAGATGAAAGCTTATCAGTGTATGCATTTCTTTCTCATTCGCTTTTCACACTATCTTGGGGTTTTTCATTTTCTATATTCAATAGCTACCACAATCACAAACATCACACAGAGGCAAACACAGAAGTCATCTTTCAAGTTCAAGAAACCTCTGCACACTCTGTGTTTGAAACAGAGAATGGTAATTGCTGAAAGGGGCTCCATTCAAAGCCTTCCACAAGGCTGTCGCCATTTCTCTTTTAAACCTCTTGTCCTCCGCTTGCTCTTTCAGAGCCTCCACTCCTTGCTTGTTGTCAATGTGACCGACTCATTGCAGACTCAAGGCCTTCTTTCAGCACTCTATTCTGTTCCCCTCCTCCCGGCCTGGCCAAATGGTTCTCACGTATCAAGCACCAGACCCAGGCCTCACATCTTCCACAAAGCCTTTTTTGACTACTCTGGCCTCTAGGTGATTTCTTCTCTTCAACTCGGCAGTACTGTGGTGAAAGAATTCTCTTGCATTTATGTCTGCAGCAGCGATTCTGCCAAGAGTGTACGAGCTTTCCCTTAAGGCTCCAGCATTAGACAGATCAATGGACCTGCCTCTCCCTCACTCCTGATCCTTCATCAGCTGTTGCCACTTGTCTGAAGGGAAGGCAGGCTCAGAGTCTCGAAGCCTGAGCCATAATTGGCAAGAAGTGTTTGGGTTTTTCATTTTTGTTTTTAACTTTCAAGAGTTGGTTAACATATAAAATGCAAATTAAACAAGAAAATGGTCTCTGAATAGTTTTGGAATAGTAGCTATCTTTTTTCTTTAGAGAAATAAAAAAAGTAATTTTTATTTTAATGTGGAAGTATTTTTAAAACTTATTAATAATATGGCTCCTTTTTCGTTTTTTTTTTTTTTTTTTTTTTTTTTTTTTTGGGGGGGCAGGGGGCTACCAGGGATTGAACTCAGAGACACTTAATCACTGAGCCACATCTCCAGCCCTGTTTTGTATTTTATTTAGAGACAGGGTCTCACTGAGTTGCTTAGCACCTTGCTTTTGCTGAGGCTGGCTTTGAACTCACAATTTTCCTGTCTCAGCCTTGGGAACTACTGGGATTACAGGTGTGTGCAACCATACCTGGCTTAACATGACTCATTTTTCTATGGACTTTGTTTCTTTGTTTGGCAAATAGAGTTACTCAAAGATAAATGCTTTATATAAATAATGAAGGTGTTTGGGGCTGGGGTTGTGGCTCAGTGGTAGAGCGCTCGCCTAGCATGTGTGTGGCCCGGTTCGACTCTCAGCACCATGTAAATATAAAAGGCATTGTGTACAACTAAAGTAAATAAATAAATATTTTTAAAAAATAATGAAGGTGAAATGATAAAGCCACCCCCAAAAGTGTTGGCTGTGAGACATTAAAACTTACTTTTTTCCTGCAATATAAGAATATCAGAACTGCCACCTTTATTAGAAGATGTGTCAAACCTGGTGAACTCTTTCTAGCAGAGACAACAAAAGAAACATCCAAGGAAGAAGTGCACCCTTAGAGCATTTCATAGGATAGAGCTGCTCCCTCAAAATCAGTGTCCCTTAATGACCCAGTGTACATGTCATTGATGAGTTAATCTAATCAATTTATATCCACATGACTTCGGTCTGTATTACTTCTCCAAACTCGCAACTCAAGTTAAATGGCACAATCAGAACTCAGCGTGGATACTGCAGTGGATAAAGATTTAGAGGGAGGATGAAAAGTTCAGATTTTTACAGGTATAACATGGTTTTAACATGTTTTAGAATCTTATTCAGTATGTAAAGTTTTATACCTCTTTGAGTTGTATGCTGTTATAGAGGATTGGCATAGTAGAGTAACAAAAATTGGGTATAAAAATAAAAACAGGACTTTGTAGTCTAATTAAAAAGGTGTAGCCAGAGCCCATTAACTAGTCACTTAACATCTGATGTAATACTCCAAGACAAATTAAGATTGGCACCTCACTTACTATGAATGAAGTAGTAACAGCCCCAAATAAGTTTTGGAAAGTGTACTTAATAACTAGGTCACATAAAATAAAAGAAACCAAGTCAAGCCATAAAAACACTTTATATCCAAGAAGGGTAGAGGATGGATTAAGTGAGTTGCAGCTTTATTTTCCTTAAAGAGCTATTTGCTAAAAAAGCATATATCCTGATTGCATTATTATTAACTACATCCTTGTTATTTTTATAAGACAAAGTAATGACACCAGAATCACATAACAATAGAACTGGAAGGAACATTTATAGTAGATTCATTAAAATTTTAATTTAAAATTTCTTTGCCTAGAGATGTTTCAAGATGGTTGAAAATAAATGCTCTTACATTTTATTTTTAATTAATCTTTTCCCTGCTTTATGATTATCAAGGAGTCATTCTGCCTCTTATCTGTTTTCTGCCAGACAACAAATGACAAATAAAATGAAATGACTCCCTTTCATTTAAAGCCAATTGCATAAAAAAGGAAGATTAAGAAAGAAGTGCCATAAGAATTGAAGAGATGGAGTGGGCCTGTACCTTTGAGATAGGTGTGATTATGGGCACATTGTAATTCTTTTTTTTGGATACTGGGGATTGAACTCAGGGACATTCAACCACTGAGCCACATCCCCAGCCCTATTTTGTATTTGATTTAGAGACAGGGTCTCACTGAGTTGCTTAGCACCTTGCTTTTGCTGAGGTTGGCTTCAAACTTGCAATCTTCCTGTCTCAGCCTCCCAAGTTGCTGGGATTATAGGCATGCGCTACCACACCCGGGCACAATTGTAATTCTGATAACATGCAAAGGACCTAATGTACAATGCCAGGAAGACAAGAATCACTGCCAGACAAGGAAAAGGACAAAGGTGGCCAGGCCGTTGCACCATGACTCAGGTACTTACGGGGCAGTGAGGTAGCCCTCCAAAAAGCCAGCCACAAACATGATGATCTCGTTGCTCAGAGCTTGAGAGCCATACCCAGCTCTGATCTCCAGGATGCTCCAACCTGTGGTTTCCATGGAGTCATTGTAATAGCCATAAGCATCCCCATTCTTGTCCATTATGTGTTTGACTTTTATCGTCTTTTCAGTAGGTATCCAGTATGCAGTTGCATAGTAGACTTCTGGAAGAAAAGGAAAAAGTGCTGGAATGCCACTCCATAGAAATCTGGGTGGTTTCTATGTAACCAACAATTTCAACATATTTGTTTCTATTAGAATATAGTTGCCTTGCTACCAGTGGGGGAAAACCAGAGCCTTAATCAAGAGGGATGTGCCTAGAGCACAAAGAGACAGGTCAAAGATAGGGCTGTAGTTACAGCACCATAGAAGTGGGCTTACGAGCTTCATCCTTAGAAGTGAGATTCTGGGTAGGGCTGGAGCTGGAGCTTGCCCTCACCTCTTAATTCAGTCAGTGAAAAGGTTCTTGGCCCTACTCACCAACTTTTTCTGTTTTCCTCTGCAGTTGAACCAACAGCATTCTTAGGCTCCTTATCCTATATTCCACACTCAATTTTTCCTGTGTGACATCCTTATTTTGCAGAAAAATTCTAAGCTATCATCTGTGGTTCCTCAGGGTGTTGGTAGTTCTATGAATCCATCCTCACAAACCCTGCACTCACGCCACCTTTCTCTTCTTGTTCACCTCAGTCCTACCCTAATCTGGATCCCACCCCCTTATCTACTTCAGGAACTTTGTTCCTTGGTATACCTCTACCCTAAAGCACACTCTCCTTTCCTCCTTAGCACAAGGCAGATGCTCCACTATCTCACAGATAAAAAGAAACCAAATACAAAAGCCCTCTCTGCATCTTGTGAACAGATTAAGCTCGTGTTGGGATCTCTCACTCCCTTCATGAAATCATCGTGAATTTTATAGAGCATCCTCGCTATATCGGGGACTGTGCTTGGTGCTAGAACTGCGAACATGATGGCACAGTCCCAGGCCTGCCTTCTGGAGGAATACTTCACTTCCTCGCTCCCTCCAGCCTGCTGCCCTCCTGTCCATCCCCACCATGCTACCAGCACTGCTCCTGCCTGGCTCACCAATGAAATCCTAGTGTCCTATGAACTTGCAAAAGCACTTGACCCTGGTAACTCCTTACAGTTGTTGCTTAGTATCTCAGGGGGTTGCTTCCAGGACCCCCGGCAGATTCCAGAATATACAAACGCTCAAGTTCCTCATATAAAATAGTGTAGCATTAGCATAGGGCCTACACGCACCCTCCTGTGTGCTTTTAATCATCTCTAGGTTACTTTTAGTGCCTACTACAATGTAAATGCTATGTGAATAGTTTTTGTTATCCTGTATTGTTTAGGGGATGATGACAAGAAAAATGTCTGTATATATTTAGGACATACACAATTATTTATTTTAAATATTTTTCAATCCGCGGTTGGTAGAATTCTTAAATGTGGAGCACATGGACCCAAACAGGCAACTGTACTTTTAAAATTCTCTCCTCCTATGGTATCTGGGATGCTACTCTCTCCTGAATCCCCTTCTCCTTTCCCTGCCTTTTTCTTCATTCTCCCTATGGGTTCCCCTTTATGTTGTATACTCCATGGTACACTTGAAGAGATAATCTGGAAGATTCTATGAGCACTAGAAATTCAAAATATTTAAAATAAAAGTCAGGGCTGGGGTTGTGGCTCAGCAGTAGAGTGTTCGTGTAGTACGAGCAAGGCACTAGATTCGATCCTCAGCACCACATAAAAATAAATAAATAAAATAAAAAATAAAGGTATTATGTCCAACTACAACTAAAAAAATATTTAAAAATAGTAAAATAAAAATCATCATCCTCCTAACCCACCCTTTCCCTGCTTTTTATCTCTATCATCTCTCCACCTGAAAAAAATCCACCCTGCCTCCCCATCTTCATGACTCATGTTCAATCAAAACTTCCTGAATTATCTCTCTCACCAGTCTCTGCCTTTTTATCTATATTTCTATGAGAGTTTAGGTATATCACGACTGACCTTACCTATAGAAGAGGCCTTTTTCTAGTTACCTTTGATCTTTAGCCCATTATTGATTCTCTGCCAGAGTAATTTTTCTAAGGTGTAAACTAGGCTGGGTGCAGTGGTGCATGCCTATAATCCAAGCAGCTTGGGAGGCTGAGGCAGGAGGATTATGAGTTCAAAGTCAACCTCAGCATCTTAGTGAGGCCCTAAGCAACTCAGTGAGACCCTGTCTCAAAATAAAATACAAAAGCAAGGCCGGGGGGTGGATTGGGGATGTGGTTCAGTGGTTAAGTGCCCCTGGTTTCAATACACAGTACCAAAAAAAAAAAAAAAACAAAAAAAAAGAAAAAGAAAAAAAAAAAAATACACCACCCACCACCACAACAAAAAATTCAAATTAATTTTGTCACCTTGCCTACTAAAATTTTTCATGGCTTCTATGTCTTATCAAAACAGCAATCCCTCACCTTACTCTCTTGGTCTTCATAACCTGACTTCCATCAGCCTTACCAGCTTTGTCACCACCCCTCCCATGCACTTTGTGATGCAGAAACTATTACATACAGCTCTCCAACAGGCCATGAGCTGGGTCAGTGCTTCTGATTTGCATATGTTATTTTGTCTGCCTGAGATTTTTTCTTATAGCAGTCTCAAAATTGCTATTTAAAACTCACGAAGTAGCACCCCCTTTGTAGAGGCTGACTTCCTCTACAAACTCAATGTGCCATGTCTGTACATCTTTAGGCCTTGTCCCACTGTACTGAACTTACATGTCTGTCCCTGTTCCCATACTGAATGCCTCAAGGCCAGAGACTGTTTTATCTGCACTTGGAAAATTACCTGGCACATAACAGGTACTCAATAAATAATTGTGAAAGGAAAGAAGACTTAGGAAGGAAACAAGAGGGGGAAACAAAAAGAAATGGAGAAAGGAAACAGTATATAGTTCGTTTTTTTTTTTTTTTTTTTTTTCTATGTGAAACCAGTTGCACATCTGCTGTGGTTATATTCAGGTCAGTCATCAAAGTAGTAAGGAGGAGGTTGATTGACTCTTGGGTTCTAGGTTGAGACTCAGGGATGGATGCTGTATCATTTACTGATAGAAGCAGCAGACTGGGAATAAGCCTGGGAGGAAATGTGAATTTAGTTTTTGGCATAGAGAGTTGTTAGTGGTTAGGAGGCTAGCAAGCTTCAATTTAATATTTATATAGGGTCATCTGTTGACAGCATTCAAAATTAAATCAATATCTATCAAATAAGCACTAAAAATAAAATCTTAACACTAGATCATCATGTTGGGGGACAGACAGATGTGAATGGTGGGAACATGAGGTTAAGAGAATAATTCAATAAAATGGGCCCACTCTGCAGACCCCCACATGCTTTCTTTTCCAAAAAGCAATTTACCTGCAGCCCTGCCTGGCCTCAATGGACAGGATAGGTCACATTCCTCAGCAAAGTACCTGTTACCTGCAGGAGTAATGCAGGCCCAGGATAATGTCGATGAGAGGAACCCAAGAGATTTTTGTGACCAGATCCTGAAACTGTGGGAGATAAGGATAGTTCCTCCTAACTATAAAATCTGTAAGAATATGTGGTTAAGAATCTAATTAGAACTGGTCAGCATAGGCCAAGGTAACCTAGAGTTGACATGACAGTGGGGACTTGAAAGTCTGATGTCACTTTGCTGTCAGTCAAAAGTCAAGAGATGGACCCGGGAGGGACTCTGGAAATTTCTCTGGAATCTCCAATTTTATTGGAGTACAGGAGAGGAACACTGTCCCTCTCTTCTCCCTTGAGAGTGTCCCCTTTCCTTTTTCCCTATCCTGTCAATAAACTCTAGGTTGTCACTCTGAGCGACATGTCTGAAATCTTCCTGACTTGATCACAAGATCAGGGTTTGAAGAGCTGTCTTCTGGGAAAACCCCAGCTCCATAATAATCATGTATGTTAGCCCAAAGGGGCTGGTGATGGGCTGGTACTTGGTCAGGCACAGAAAGATCCTAATTATGATCCCAAAAGTAAAATTCGGAGTAGGACTAAGCCAACTTACTTCTCAATAAAAACATGACCATAATGGAAGGCTTTCTTTAGAAAAGTTAAGTGGAAGTGAAACTCTTTTTTTTTTTTTTTTAATGTGGTGCTGGGGATTGAACCCAGAGCTTTGTGCATGCGAGGCAAGCACTCTACCAACTGAGCTATATCCCCAGCCCTGGAAGTGAAACTTTGTCAATAAGCTTCTGGCAGCAAATAAGTGTGTAATTGTTAGACACCAACCAGTCAGGATTTGACAATTGTGGGCAGGTTCCATAGAAACTTTCCTTCTTCTCCTTTCAAAAACAATAAATATGTTTTCCAAATTTATTTCTAACCCCAAATGTCATAGCAGAGCACTTTCTCAGCTTTTCTCACAATTTCTCTTCCACCCTCACTGCCAGTGAGCCTTGTATGGAATTGAGGAAGCAGGGCTGGTTTGCTAAAAAGGAACCCTAAAGAGCTGTGGCAAGGAAGGAGTCACAAACAGGAACTATAAAAGAAAAAAAAAAATAGGAAAGCACATAGCCTGCTGGTCTCTTCCCTGTCGGTGCTATCCACAAAGCATGACTTTAGATTTGGCTCCTTCTCCAACCCCTGACATTTCTCACCTCAATACCCCAACTCTGCCTTCCCCTTTTTTGCTATACACCTTGGCTTGCTCAAGGTAAGCTAAGTGGTTCAGCCCTGTGTTTTCACTGTTGTGGGTACTCTCAGGGGACAGATTAAGAGAATAATTCTATAAACTGGGCCTGGTGTGCTGACCCCCACAAGTTTTCACTTTTAAAAAGCAATTTACCTCCATCCTTTACTGGCTTAAGTCCACATGATACGTTAACATTTCTCATCAAACTACTTGTTATCTTTGGAAGAAATGAAGGCCTGAAATAATGCAGGTAAGAATACCACTAGTTACCTTGAAAGGGGGAATTTCTGTGATCCTTACACAGACCAGACTCCAGAACTCGGGGAGACAAGGAAAATTCCTTCTAACTATAAAATCTGTAAGAACAGGTTCCAGTAAGCATGGGCCAAAGGGACCTAGAGTTGTCATGGTAGTGGGGACTTCAAAGTCTGATGTCATCCTCTTGTTAGTCAAAAGTCAAGAGGTGGACCTGAGTGGAGCAGTCTCTGGAAACTTCTCTGGGATTCCCCAATAAAACTGGAGGGCAAGAGAGACACGCCGTTCCTCTCCTCTCTGAGAGAACTCACTATCTCCTTTAAGAAGAGAACCAACTATCTCCTTTATTTCCCTTTTCTATCTCTTCTAATAAACTCATGCCTGTTACTCTGAGGAACATATCTGAAATCTTTCTAGCCTGTTCACAAGAATTGAGGTTTGAAGGGGCCTTTGCACTGCTTAGTTTCACAGAAGGCCCCAACCCTGTAACAGTACCACCTAATTTCCTGAACACAAAAATAAACCTCTGCAAATATGTATATTTTTTGCCACACAGTACCTCTATGCATGAAAAAACCTTGACCCAGTCCTCAGAATGAAGTAATGAAAATTAAATACTAAATTAAGTTTGGCACATGCTTTGAGAATTAAACCAAAACTGAGTTTTTCACTCCAGCCCTAAAGGATGTCCTTGGCTCCTCTGTGATTTTTCTCCAAGGAGCAGCTCTTTCTGGTTTTCCCAGCATCCACGCTATTCTCTGATTTTCTTAAACCCTTTAGTAATTTAAGCCATCATAGTTTTCTATTTTAAAAAATACATAAATCTCCATGTTGGGAGGCAAATGGTGGGGAGAGTAAAATAGCGAAAAGGTAGAAGAACATTACATTATTCTAATCGTAACTGAGTTATACCCAAGCTCTGTGAGAATAGGGTCTGTCTGCTTTCCACTATATATCAAAAAACACTGTACCTAAGAAAATAATGTTACTTTGATGACTCTAGTTTAGTGTGTGTTGTTCTTTCAATAAAAGGCAAATTTACCAGTACATTCATTCACAGAAGTTATTGTCAAAAATAATGATTAAGTCTGCAAGCTTGAGTAACAGACTTATGGGGGATGGGGTTCCAACTCTTAGCTTAGGTCTGGCCAGCCAGAGAGGCAAGTGCCATCTGTCAGTGGCCTCTCTGGAGTTATGAAAATGAAAAATCAGATGTAAACATCATTTAATGGCAATGTCCTCAAAATTGACTTGCTTGACAAATATTTGTTGAGTAAATAGGAACACTATTTTAATAAAGTATTTTCTTCTATAAATAAAAGACTCTCAATTATTTTAATTAGTCTCTATGTAAAACCCCCAAAACCCAAATTAAATTTCCTATATGTACTTGCATGCTTAATATTTTCTATGAGTTCATTGTTTTAGGTTGGAAAAAAAATCCTAATATTATTTTAGTGCCTTAAATCATTCTTTCACATATCCTCATATTTGAAATCTGATTTTCTTTTCTCTTTTTCTCTTTTTTTTTTTTTTTTTGTTTGTTTGTTTTTGTTTTTGTTTTCTGGGGATGGAATCCAGGGGCTTTACCACTGAGCTACATCCCCGGCCCTTTTCATTTTTAATTTTGAGAGAGTCTCCCTAAGTTGCCTAGGCTGGTCTTGAACTTTTGATCCTCCTGCTTCAGCCTCCAAGTTGATATGGAACCTGATTTTCCTAGCATCTCACTTTATGAAAGAGTAAGTACTTTTCAACCCTAAGCAATATACTGATGGCCTAGTATATTCAGTATGTTAGAGGGAGATAAAAAAGAAATGAAACAGAGCAGGCACAATATGTGAGCAAAAATAGAAAAAATATAATTGAAACCATCTATTCAGATTGGGTTTAGTTAATGATTCACTGATTCTGATCTCTGAATTGCCTTGCTATGTTCACTGGGCTACTCTCTGGTATTTCTGTCTGTGCACCTTGGCATTATGATTCACTTCTTAAAAGTGCTCTCAGTAAATTGCTATCTGGTTTTTAGATTTGCTTTGACTCTTCATCAGGCACTAAGTAAATAAATGATTCATGAATTAAACAATCTTGAAGGAACAGAATTATAAGTAGGTGCTTCAGCTTGATTCTCTCCAAAGAGCAAGGCCCAATTCTCTTGCTAAAAGGGGAATTCTTTTGGCCAAGTGCTCTCAGGAAACTACCATGAGGAACTGGGGCTGGGAGAGAAAGTCAATTCAAGAATCTCCATCGTGGACACTGGAGATCAATCCCATTGGGTCCTCCTAAAAAGGTGTGTGGAATGAGCTTCCAAAGTCTCTACCCCAGGATGGAAAAGGGAGCATTTATCTGCCTGCTCCTCCTACACAGGCCCAAAGTTGCCCCGTGGAGTGTTAAATCCTCACTGCCAGGTTTACATGTGTTTCAGTGCTAAGTGATTATGATTTCAGAGATGCTCTGAGGTAGAAATCAAGAAGCCTGCGCGGTACTGCTGAGGTGGTGCACCTCATGTTATACCTGCATGAAGCTGGAATGAAAGGCAGGCAATGGGATGTAAAGTGGGATGCACAAGGTATGGCTGTACCAGATAAGCAGAAAGGGATAGAGCTCTAAAAAATAGCTTCAAAGCAACAACACACTCTTGTGGAAAAATGCTGGAGATTTGCTTGGATCTGGAATGATCCCTTTCCTCATTCCTTGTAATGCACCTGTTCTTCACTGCCAGCTATGATCAGTTTTTGCCACAGTCCTGTCAACAGAACGTCATCTTTGCCTCATTCTGATTTGGCTCTGTTAGCTTAACCCTCTCATCCTGATCATTTGCTAATTAGACATATTTGTGTGCACTTTGTCTGGTGAACTTGACATTTTAGCTCCTTGAGAATGAGAAGTGGCATCTCATATTTCCTTGGGTCCACTCCCTTGGCCCAGCACAACACTTTATTGATCATGTGGCCACCAAAATCCCAAACTCTCACACTGGCTGGGAAGGTCACACTGCACAGCAGAAACTATCAAGTTCATACTGTGTTAATTCTTGATTTCTAATTTTGAATTAAAATTTTGATATCTTGGGTTTGCAAATGACCCCAAAGAAAAGAATGCAGGCTTGAATAACTCAATACTACTGTGTGCTGGAATTATGTGGTATTTACAAGGCTAATAGATTTCAGAGCAAGTTGGTTTCTTTCAGTGATTTGCTCATTCCATTTTCAAATCTCTCAAGAGATTTCCACAATATTAATTGCAACATGAGATCTGTTGTCTGTGTGGACACAGAATTTCAAGTTCTACATCAAAATTTCCTCACAATTTCACTACCTCTATTTCATTTTCACCACATTAAGTAAATTCCTTTTTTTTCCAGTAGTACAAAGAAGCTACATAATAACATTGATAAATTTCCTAGCCACATTTTAAAGCTAATTTGCTTTCTTTCTCTTTTTTGGCACCAGGGACACTCACCCAGGGCAGTCTACCACTGAACCATATCCCATCCCTTTAAAAAAAAAAAAAAATTTTTTTTTTTTTTTTTTTAATTTTGAGACAGGGTTCTGCAAAGTTGCCCAGGCTGGCCTTGATCTTGCAATCCTTCTGCCTCAGCATCTCAAGTTGCTGGAATTACAGTGTGTACCACTGCACCTAGCTAAAACTAAATTTTCAAAGGATTTTGAAATATAAATTGTAGGAGCAACTGAATAAAAAAAAAAAAAAAAAAAAAAGCTTGAGCACACGAAAGAAGTTGAAAATGTTGAAGAAAATAAATCCCTTGAGATTCATTTCATGATTGCTGCTGCTGATCTCTTTTCTTTTGCTATCAGTGTTGCTTGGTGGTGCTCTTACCCCAGGGGAATAGGCTAGGCTACAAGCTCAGCAGCTTCACAAATGTTGAGTCAGACTGGAAGGAAAATAGATTTTATTCAAGGCCAGTTTTCAAGAAAGAGAGAAGAAACTTTTTCTTGTGAATTACCATCTTCAGAAAGTTCTGAGGGCAAGGAAATCTTTTAAGAGAGGTGGCAAAATGGGGAAAAGGCAGGAAATATACATGTGTAACATATGTAGTTTAAGTTAGCTGTGATAGACAGGTCAGGGCTGGGGCTGTCACTTACAGCTTCCTTGAAGTTCCCTAAGCCTGCAGGGCGGCCCTTCAGCTTTTAGTCTCAGTATGAGGAAGTTGTCCTCAATTTCAGAGGGGCTCTTAATTTCAGTCTGTTTGATCAATAGTTAATGCTTTACAATTCAGAGCCAACAAAAAACAAAAGATAACAAGTGATGATGTAAAATTAATTCCTAAGGAAATCTGAAAAAAAAGTATGTTTTGTATGTCAAAACAAACTCCTAAAACAAAGTTCAGTTTATATATTATGAAAATAAGACACCATAAAAATTTTAAAAATATAGTTTGACCTCAATTTAAATGCTGAAGAAAGATCTTTTTAATTTTTCTTCTGAAGAAAGATTTTGATCTTTGCTACTAGAGTCATGTTTCCAGAAGGACCAGAAAACCAAGTTTAGTAATAAAAACAAATGGATACTTCTGCCAGGAATTGTTCTGGAATTTGTATACATTTTTATACGCAAAATGATATAGGGAGAGCACAGGAAATATTCAAGAGTATAAGCCGGGCGCGGTGGCGCACGCCTATAATCCCAGCACTCAGGAGGCTGAGGCAGGAGGATCGCGAGTTCAAAGCCAGCCTCAGCAATGGCGAGGCACTTAGCCACTCAGTAAGACCCTGTCTTTATTAAAAATACAAAAAAGGGCTGGGGATATGGCCCAGTGGTTGAGTGCCCCTGAGTTCAATACCTGGTACCAAAAAAAAAAAAAAAAAAAAAAAAAAAAAGAGTATAGGGAGCACTGGCTTCATTGGGTTTGATATATTGCTATAATGGAGAGAAAGACTTAGGTTCTGGAAGAGAGAAAAGAGTTGGAAAATTCTAAAGCAAGCATGTCTAAAAAATATGCACTTAGGAAAAAATAATAAAAGTCTTTTTTTTTTTTTTTTTTTTTTTTTTTTTGGTGCTGGGAATTGAACCCAAGGCCTTGTGCATGCAAGGGAAGCACTCTACCAACTGAACTATATCCCCAGCACTAAAGATTGTTTCAGTCAGTCAGTTATAACCAAGGAAAGTGATCTAAGATATTGCTTGCTGTTTTCTGAAATATTTGTTTAATGTGCTGGTGTGTACTCCAAATCCTGAAAGGTTGGGCCATGATTAAGCAAACATCCTGCTTTTATAACAAGTTATTACTTGGGAGCATAGAGATTATCATCTGCAATCCTGATTGCCTCATCAAGAGATCTACCATGCCTTTCCAGAGAAAAGCAACTCTAATACTGTTACTGCGACACAAAGAACACATGTAAATGCAACTCTAATACTGTTACTAGGAGATGCCTGGGGAGAAAAGGGGTTGGGCCATAACACTCACTGCTCCAGAAATATTCAGGGTCAAAATGGTAGGAAAAGAGGTTTTACTCAAAGCCAGCTTTGAAGGAAGATGGAAGAAACTTCATTGTTTCAAAGGTTCCATCTCCAAAATTCCCGAAGGTGAGCAGAACTTTTAAAGAAAAGGCAGGGAAATGAAACAAAAGCCAGATGACATCTATATGTAGATTTTTTTGGCCAGCCTGTGTCAGGCCTGAGCCTGGGGGCAATCTTGCTCCCAGCTTCTCTGGCACCTGTCAGGGTCAGGATTCACAGCCCTTCACTTCCTTCAGGTATTTAACATGTTTGGATTCCCTGGAGACTTCCTTATCACATCAAAAGGAGATAGGACTTCTTGGGGCCTAGATCTGATTTTCCTAATTTCAGGAGAGCCCCCAAATCCAGAGCCCACTAATAATAGTGGGCCCTCAATTACACAACACATACTCTATGCCAGGCACTGTTCCTCACAGCACCCCTGTGCCCTGTGCAGTCCACACTATCATAATACCCATTTTGCAGGTAAGAAACCTGAGGCACAGAGAGATGACACAAATAACCAATGGTCACACGTAAGTGTTGAAGCCAGGATTCAAACATAGATGGTCAGTTTCCAGGGTTTTTTTGTTTTTGTGTTTTTGGTTTCTATGCTACCTCTAATACTAAATGCCCAAGAATAAATAACTTGCATATAAAGAATGAACCCAGGGGCTGGGAGTGTGGCTCAGTGGAGGAATGCTTACCTGGCATGTGGGAGGCACTGGGTTCGATCCTCAGCACCACATAAAAATAAAATAAAGCTATTGTGTCCATATGTATATATATATATATGGACACACACACACACATATACAAAGAATGAACCCAAAGTACTGTGAGGCCCTATCTCAAGTGAATTTGGAAATAAGAAAGCACTCAGAGCTAAAGGAATGGCTAAGATTGGTCTGCCTAGTCATGTTAGTGAGATCAAACGACTTCCCAGGACAGCGAACCCTTCAACAACTTGAGGGATAACCTATCTAGAGAGGAAATCTGTTAGTCTCAAGCAGGCACTGGTGAGCCACAGAAGTGTAAAAAGACAGCCTCGGACATCAGGCCAGCTGTGACAGACTAGCACTATCCAGCAGTGAGGCAGGCACCCAATTGGCTGATTCAAGTGTCCAGGGCCTACTGGGAGACAGAAAAATCAGGTCTCTAGCCTCAGAATCCTTGATACTATCTACATCCTGTGGTTGGATCACAGTGAGAAAGCACCTGGAGCAGTCTACATAAATGTCCAGTCTGCTTGACAGTTATATTTCTAATGAATAATTAATTATGAATGAGTCTGGTGAATAGATTTGGGTGTATATCAGGGTGAATCAGCTTCCTTGGACCTGATCAGATCTGGAGCACTGGGAAGATGAATGACTGTAATCTAGCCTGGCAAGACTAACTGCCAGATGCAGAACCAGTTTTACCAAGGTACGTGCTATGCATCTCAAAGTAGCCAACCCATCTTTTCCCCTCGTGACAACCCGACTTCGCTATATATACCACTTAGAAAAATGCAAGGAAGGCTGGGACTTATCAGCTCATCATCACAGCGCGGACTTATCATGCATGAGGCCCTCCCTGGGTTTGAGCCTCAGTGCCAAGCACATAATTATACAAAAAGAATCTAAAAATATGTATGGGGCTTTTCATTCTGGAAAGATAAGTGTCACATGATTCAATGTCTAAAGTTTATAATGCTGGAAAGATACAGCCAGGATGAATATACATACAATTATTTCCTAATTTCTGAAATTTAAAAAAACTACAAAGTGGCTTTTAAAAATTAAAGAAGTTGTTTTTGGGAAAAATAGATGCATATTAGAGGATATGGGAAAAATAGATGCATATTAGAGGATATAAACTTCATTCTGGAGAGAGGAAGATGCAGTCCTTTTGGTGTTTATCAAGTCCCTACCAAGCTCAGAGTACTGAACTGGAAACTTCAGAGAACACGTGACAAGCAAGAGACAATGAAGTCCCTTTTCTTTACTCTCAACTCTCAAGTTCTTGGCCGCGTACTAGAAGGTTAAGACAAAGATCCAGAAAGCTGCAGTGGAAAACCAAGAATGGAACAAAGGAAAAAGAGATCACATCTGCTTGAAATAGCCAGTGTAGGCATCACAGGATGTCTTCCAGCTCCATCATGAAAAAGGCCTCTTGGGATTGCTGGCCATGGTGCTATTGGGATCACTTTGCAGCAGACGTGCCCTCACTTTCTGCCTTGGCTCCAGACCCTCTAGGCTTGAACTCAGCCTCCTACTTGGGCAATTCAATTTATGTAGTTTCTTGTTGAGTAAACAATGCCCTATCTTCAGAAAATCTCCACCTCACTCCTTTGCCTACCCTTGCCTACAGAAACATTTGATCTCAGTAGACCAAAAGGATAGGGAAAAAAAAAAAAAAGATCTCAACTAGCACTGTAGACACAAAGCCATTTTCATTTCCGGGACCTTCTCTAATCTCTTCCAGGGATTCTGAATGAGCAGTCTCCCTGTACTAAAGTGGGGCACAATTCAGCTGAAGTTCAGACTGCAAACCTAAATCAAGAGTCAGGAGTCTTTAGATGCATCACTTCTGGGCGAACTGGAAAGATTTAACATTGAAGAGTGGCAATTGGGCAAGTTTCGAAAGCAAAGTCATTAAAATCTGTTGACTGCAGATACTTGTTGAAGGAAAAGTGGTGTAATAAGAATCAGTACAGGGCTGGGGTTGTGGCTCAGAGGTAGAGCGCTCGCCTAGCCTGGGTTCGAGCCTCAGCACCACGTAAAAATAAACACATTGTGTACGGCTAGAGCAAATGAATAAATATTTAAAAAAAAAAAAAAAAAGAATCAGTACAGATATTTGGGAAGGGGACCTTCCCCAAGTCCTACCCTGTTCTTGCAAAAGGTCAGCATGGAAAAGGGATTAGATAATAAAACAAAATTGACCCTTTTTAAATTTTACTTTTGAAGTCTTTCAAGTCCCTATAGTTCACTATCTTGGTCATACTGGGAATAGAAGTAATGAATTCAAGGCTTTTTTTTCTCCCCAAAGTATGTAGATTAACATCGATACCTGTAGAAATAAAACATGTTTTACTAAGAAAGAAATAGTTAAGCTAATGCTTTCTAACATCCCAGTTGTCTTCACTTGCTACCTTTTATGCAAATTACTGACTTCACTTGTTACCTTTTATGCAAATTACTGACTTCCTCCCAATCGCAGTTTCTCATCTGTAAAATGGGCATTATAATTCTGCTTAAGATTATAGTGAGCATTATGTGAAAAGACAGCACACTTTAGCACACTGTCTGGCAGATTATTAAGCTGGCAATACCAGGCTGCAATCATTCTCTTAAGTCAAAGTCACTGTCATTTTTTTTTTTTTTTTATTTATTTATTTATTTATTTTTATTTATTTATTTTTTTTTGTGTGTGTGTGTGTGGTACCGGGGATTGAACTCAGGGGCACTCGACCACTGGGTCACATCCCCAGACCTTTTTTTTTTTTTTTTTTTTTTTTTGTATTTTGTTTAGAGACAGGGTCTCACTGAGTTGCTAAGTGCCTCCCCATTGCTGAGGCTGGCTTTGAACTCGCGATCCTCCTGCCTCAGCCTCCCAAAGTGCTGGGATTACAGGCGTGCGCCACCGCGCCCGGCTTCATTTTTTTTTTTTTTTTTTTTTTTCAACAAAACAAGTGACAGCCTGGACTCACACTTCCCTATGATCTGGAAAAATATATTTAGATGTCCTTTGGCTGGAGTTTTCGGGACGAGCCAAGGCTCTGTAGGTCAAGAGTTGGTGCAGGAGCCAACTGATTGTCTGCCAAGAATTCTTGCCAAAACTTTTTAAGTTTGCAAACCACATTCCAAGTCATGCCCTTCTCAAGTGCCATCACTGAGCTGTAGCAGGACTGGAGCAATACTCGCCAGTCTCTCCACTGAAGTGTTTTCCCTTGGCGTCCACCCCAAAACAAAACACCCGCTGGAAGCAGATTCAGCGGGAATCGCAGCGGGGTGCGGCCAGCGCGCACTGGCTCTGCTCACCTGAGCTCCCAGGCGTTGCGGCGGCCGAAGGCAACAACAGCAGCGACAGCGGCAGCAACAGCAGTGGCGGAGATGGCAGCGCCTGCAGCCCGAGGCTTCGGCGGGACATCGCTTTGCTGCCGCGACCTCCTCTTCGGCTGGTCTAGGCAGCGCTGGGGCGGGCCGTGGCAGCTGTTGCAAGAGCAGCTCTTGGGGTGGCAGGCGGGCGCTGCGTTTTAGAGGTTGGGGCGTTCTTAACTTTCCTCTCCCATTAGCCCTGCCTATTTGGGGCTTTTAGGGACGAGGAAGCTTCACGTGGCCTTGAGAACAACCTTCGCCCTACTGGGCCCCAATCTGCGGAAGGCGGGTCCCTTTCGTCTGACCCTCCGGCAACCTGTGGGCAGGGCTGGGAAAGTTCCTCAGCTGCACTTCTGGGAAATATGCAGGCTGAGCGCCGCTTTTTCAGGACTAGTCGGGCAGTTTGGCGGCCCAGGGTTTGAAAGAATCAGTTCACAAAGCCACCTGCCTCTGCTTCCGAGTTGGCCACGCTAGCAAAGGATGAGGCATCCAGAGTAATGGTAGAGCTCATGCTCTGCCTACGTGCGGTTCTCCTGCTTTACCCTTCTGGAGGCGTCTTCACTCGTCTGTGATTCCTCAGGGATCAGCGCCCGGTGCCCCAGGCGATACAACCTCAATCCATTTGCTGCTGCTAGAAACTTTTGATAGTTTGTTTCTCTTTATTGGTTGGAGCCACCACTGGAGTGTGATTCACGCAGGGTTGAAACTAGATACCCCTGATCCCCTGTGGTGTCCCCATTTCTCTGCAGGGCTAGTTGAAAGTGACATTGTGAAGTAGGCAAAATTATGCCTGGGTGACATTGGCAAAGGGTGTCCTAGGTGACATTGTGAAGTAGACAAAAGGCATCTTATTCATTCAATAGCATTGATCGAGCCCATCTTATGCTCCTGGTACCAGTGATACAAAGACAGTTAAGAGCAACTCCTCCCACAGACCAAGAAGGGACAAAGCCCTGTGAATAAACTGGTAGGTAAAAGTTGCCACTAATGCTGTAAAAGAGCTGTGATTAAAGGGAAGTGGGGACAGCCAGATGTGGTAGGCAAGCCTGTGATCCCAGGGACTCTGGAGGCTGAAGCAGGAGGATTACAAATTCAAGACCAGCTTGGACAACTTAGTGACACCCTATATCAAAATAAAATGGAAAAAATGAAAGAAAAAAAGAGGAAGAAAGAAAGTAAAGATAGGGATGGGGTGTATATCAGTGGTAGAGCACTCCTGGGTTCAATCTCCAGCACTGTTGCCAGAAGCTCCGTCCTTGTCCCCATGCCAATCCAATAACAAGGACATGGTTTTGAGAAAAAGAAAAAGAAGGTTTATTGCTTTGCCAGCAAAAGAGAAACACAGGGAACTCCTCCATCAGTAGGAACAGGGGGCTCTTAAAAAGGGGATTCAAAGGCTATCTATATTCCACGTGTTTTCTGGTGGAGTTGTAATTCACTTGTTAATTAGGAGATAGTTATTTCTGAGACTTTATGGTACCATCTCCTAAGTCTGGATTACTTTGTTCTTATGGCAGGTGTGTCCTCAAGGACAGATAAATCTGCCTAGGATGGGGAAGAAAGGGAATCCTATTTTCCCTGAGAGGTTAGGGAGAGAGGAAGAGAAAGAAACATGTCCAAATTAAAAATAAATTGCAGTGGCAGAGCAGCAAGAACTACATTCAAAGCATAAAGTGGACCACTGTTACATTACCACCAAAAAGTGTGTGTGTGTGAGAGAAAGAGAGAGAGAGAGAGAGAGAGAGAGAGAGAGAGAGAGCAGTGGGACAGGTTAGGAGGTGACAAGCCACCACTCAGCCTCCACTCTTGTCTTGGCCTTCTAAGCTTAACTGAGGTTTCAAGGGAACATGGGAAGAGACAACAGGAATCACTTTTTCTAGAAAGGGAACTACATTTGTAATTGTTAGAAAAACATAGAACAACTAAAAGAACATCAAATCCCTGTACAAATTGCAAGTTACAATTTTGCTTGCATGTTGACATTCATTTAACGAAGGAAGGAATTGAGGACATCATAGCAATTGCACACTTTCCTTCAAGTTAGCAAATAAACATGAAGGAAAATTACGAACGTTTTGGTTGTGTCACGTAGGGAAGAGAACTACATTAGGACATTCAAGGAAGTTGTGCCACCCCAAATATTTCGGTCATTGTGCCATGTATCATCCTCCTTCATCCTACTAACCCTTCTTATCCATGGAGCAAAGTATTCTGATGAAATAATATATATCAACATGTCTGATGTCAGCTATGTGGCATTCATCCATCTATTATTTAGCCATTAAATGTTTGTTGCCTACCATGATCCAGACACAGAGCATGCCCTCACAGACCACAGACCTTGCTTCCAACAGGGGGAAAAAATTACTTAGATAACAAATTAGCTGGATCAAGAGTTTCTCAACCTCAAAGCTGTTCAAGTTTGGAATCAGACAAGTCTTTGTTGTTAGGGGATTTCCCTGTGTACCACTTTAGCACTCCCCACCAGTTGTGAACCACTGAAAATGTCTCCAGACATTACAGTGCAAAACCGCCCTAGTTGAGAACCACTGCATTACACAATGACAAATCTTAACTTTAAATTGTGCTGGTTTTATATATCTGGGAAAGAAATGAGCAGCAAAAGTCACTAAATTTAAGGTGAGGGAGACCAAAGAAGATGTTGGCTATGAAATGTTCTCATCACTTCTATGATGAACTTTCTGGTTTGGAGCTACTCGTCATCCATTACTCTAGTTTTTGTACCAACTTTTCATAAATCTGGACTCCACTGGTTTAGAAGTTTTAGTGAGCAAGGGTGGAGGTACGTTCCCACCAGGACATAAAATACAGTGTCCTAAATTTGAATTTGAAAACACTAACTAGCCTTTTTTGAGTTCCTCTGAAAAAATGGGTAAGAAAAGGATTCTAATGTTGATTAGAGTAATTTAGCTTGGCTGTCAATAAAGACATAGCACTGCTGCATAGCTGGAGCTGAAGCAGTACAGGGAATTCAGGGGAGTCCCTTGTATCATCAGATGCTAGGAACAGTAATGGAAGTGCTGTAACCTCACCCAGGCAGCACTGCTGGGGACTCAGGCTCCTCACCCCAATGGGCAAAGAACCCCAACCAGCTGAGATGCCCGCCCAAAGCAAGGGAAGGTGGAAAGAAAGTGGAAAGGAGAAGTCATAAATATCATTTATAGCCAAGTGACCGATTGCAGAAACTGGGACAGTGGACTTCATTGGCTTCTATATTTCTTGTCTTGCTGTAACATACATATGGTGAATTGAAAATTTTGCAGTTCCATTATGTACTATGCCAAATGTAAATCTGTTTCTTTCCCAAAAGAGTATATAGTAAACTTAGATTCAAACACCTATCCATTGGTGTTAAAAAAAATAGTGCCAAATTTTTAAGGGTATTCAGTCTTCGTTGGGAAATCCTTACCATCCTTTGCCTTTTCCATATCCTCCCCTTCCTCAAGGATCATAGTTTCAGGGGGTTTATGTACTAACTGGTATTGGGTAAGGGACTCTGTAAATTATTCTTTTGACCTTTTGGCCTCCACTAAGATGTAATTTGTCTCATCTAGCTGTCAGAAATTACTATGCACAGTTATCTGCTATTGATGTCTGCAGCACCACCATGACCTCAGGTTAAGATTCCCACATACTCTGTGTATTAATTAGGGTAATGCCATCCATGGTGATAAATGAACTCAGTGTGTTCAGTGGGTTTATGCAATGCAGTGTGGGCATTCTTCTTGGTAAGTGGCTTTCTCCCATGTGGAAATCTAGGAACTCAACCTCCTTTCATCTGTGGCTTCACCATACGCTAAGGCAGAGGTTCCCAAACTGAGGACCAAAACCTTTAATAGCAGTGATTTGATCAGTGTCCAACACACAGTTTTGTTTCCTTGAGAAATTTAAAAGTATCCCAACGAGCCCCTTTGGTTCATTATAGTATGTTCTGCTATTATTGCTTCCTATGAATATTTAATATTCTTAGATACCCTTTGTGAATTCCTATGGTTGCCAAATTGTATGTAGGAACCATGACCTTGAAATCTTTTCTTTCAGCCACAGAAAAGGCACAGGGTATGGAGAGAGTGAGCACACCTGCTTCTTAATCAATTTTACTCACCTTCCATCAGTAAGGACCGGATATATTGTCACACCTATACACTAACAAGGCTGAGAAATGCAGCCTCCAGCTGGGATGTCACCTCTCAGTACAAAAGGGAACAAGAGAACACATCTTAGGTAAACAGCCAGCTGTTTCTGGAACCCTTGGCAACTTCTCCATCCTGACTTAGATCCTACTCGGGCTTTTGGTTCATCTTCATACCCTTCTGAACACTGGTATAGTGGCAGGAGGGGCCTAAAGGTACTCTGACCTAGTGATCATCAATCAGTGAGTCTGCCCCAAGTGTCATCTCCCTAAACAACTCCCCTGGGCACTCTAAACTTCTGGTGCCATGGGGGACACAAGGCTCTTTTTCAAGACTTGCAAGTTCCTGAGCTACACTGAGAGAGGTTAAACCATCATCTTCTCTGCTCCCATAATTCTAGACCTATTTTGCATTTCTATTGCTGAATCTTTTCACACCCTGCCCCACCCATCAAGTAGGTGACTCTTCCCCTAGAGGAAGGTTGGTGCTGGGCTTTCTCACTGATCCTCTGTGCATCTCTTACCAGTTTTTTAGACTTTTTACTTCTGTGGATAAGAACAAAGTCAATATTAGCATACCTTCTTATTCCAGTTTATGGTTCTTCAATGTACTGTATACCCTCTTATCTCAGTTTGTCTTTCCATTTTTCAAACCAAGCTTTTGAATATTTTAAAACATTTTTTTTCTCTCAGATGCATGAATCTTACATTTTAGTGCCTTTTGAATACTAGTGTCTCTATAACACAAGACTTCAAAAAGCCACAAATCAGCCAGGCATGGTGGCACACGCTTGTTATTCCAGTGACTCAGGAGACTGAGGCAGGAATATATCAAGTTCAAGACCATCCTCAGCAATTTAGCAAGACCCTAAGCAACTTAGAGAGATCTTCAAAACAAAAAATAAATACTCTGGGTTCAATCCCCAGTATTTCTGCACCACCACCACCCCCCCCAAAAAAAGCCACAAGTCTTAATCTTTTATTTTCCAATATTTTAGTATTCTCCCTTGAGTAATATCTTAGCCTCTTGGAAAAAATCTAGTAATGGAAGATTTGCTAAGTTAAACAAGAATTTTTCAGGAGGAAAAAAGTGCATTAGGTAATATTTTAGACTACCATCTAACTATACAAAATATATATAAGTATAATATATAAGTATATACTTCTATAATTGATTTTTCCTTTTCTGTTCTTCCCTTACTGTGTGTGTAGTTGTATTGGTAGTTAAATACACACCATTTGATGTATTGCTACAGAATCAAAGAAAGGATGAACACTCCTTGAAAATCCTGGACTTGGGCTTTTTGCCTGTTCCACATATTTCTCTATTAAATGTTCGCAGCTCTTCTTCTATTTTTTTTTGTTTTGTTTTGTTTTGTTTTTGTTTGTACCAGGGATTGAACCCAGGGGTGCTTAACCACTGAGCCACATCCCCAACTCTTTTTATTTTTTATTTAGAGTCTTGCTAAGTTGCTTAGGGTCTGGATTTGAACTTGACGTTCTCCTGCCTCAGCCTCCCAAACCTCGGGGATTATAGGTGTGTGCCACTATGCCCAGGTTCTTTTAGGTTTTAAGAAAGAATTTAAGCCTTGATGGTATTGGCATAACAATGAATAAATAAAAGGTGCTTGATAAATATTTGATGAATCTGGCTGGTCCTGATTTAATGAAGACAATAAGAAGAAAAATCTTGGGCACTTACTTCTTGGAAAGTGCCCAAAAGTTAACCTTTAAATGCAAACCAGGGCCAAAACTCCAGATTTGTTTCTTGGAAAAGTTGCCATTTCAGTCTAGTTGTGTAAACTAGATGAATATCTCCTAGATATGAAAAATTGAGTTAGAAACAGTGCATATCAATCTTCCACACACAACTGTAGTCTGAGAAGGAAGTCTGGTGTGTGGCCAAGAGCATTTGAACACTCCCTCTGTTGAGCAACATGCTGTCTGCTAGCTCTTTCAACTTTAAGATGAGTGATAAGAAACAAGAACCAGATAACAGGAGTCTGAAAAATACTGCAGAATGACAGAAAGGGGGCATCATACTGAAATCTCCAATTTCTAAACATTTCCAATCTTAGGAACCAAAACAAAGTTTAGAAGACATTTTGGCATCTTCCATAGCATATGAGAAAACATGGCCTCTATTTACTAAGAAAGACCATTTACAAAGAGAAACAGATTGAAAAGAAAATGCATGAGATGAAAAGGGAGATGGGGATAGGAGGAGAAGAAAGTTGATAGAAAACAAAGAATTTAGTAGTAGAATTAACATTGCTAAGAAGAGAAATTGACATGTTGAAAATGGAGTAATTTGAAGGACAGGTTGTTGAAATCTTCCAAAATGTAGAAGAAAATGATTTTTTTAAAATGAAAAAAATAAAAAAGATAAAAGTAAGAAATACCAAAGATTGTAATTCAGTATAAGAATGATATGTGCTCCTGAAGATGAAATTGAACTAATTAGAATAGAAGCACCTATCAAAACCCTATCAAGAAAACTTTCCCAAGCTGAAGAAACAGATCTAAGTGCTTCTCCCTGCTGTGATGGGAGGTGCACAGGTCACTTAGTGGTAGTCTTGGCAAAAACATTTAACTTACATCAAGTCAGGAGGACAAAATTGGGCTAGGCCAACTCATGGGTATGTGACATGCGCAAGCTTTGAAGGGATCTGTGCTCAATTTGATGCTCTGCTGTGGTGACTATCTTGAAATTCTTAAATTGTTAACAAAGTGCCTTTTCATTTTGCAGTAGGTCTTGCAAATTATGCAGATATTCTGGACTCTGGCAAATCCAGATTGTAGGATATTCTACAGGACAACAGGTTTATGTTCTTTTAAAATGTCACTATTTAATGGCTACTCTTCCCATAAAACACACACACACACACACACACACACACACACACACACACACACAGAAGGTACTCTTTAGGTTAAAGAGAAACAATGTGGTATTTAATTGAATACTGAGTAGGGCATGTATGGAGTGTGATATGAAGGAGTTTTTTTTTCCCTAGGGAATATTTGAAGACATTATTTATTTATTTTGATACTGTAGATTGAACCTGGGGTTGCTTTACCACTGAGCTACATCCCCAGCCCTTTTCATTTTTTATTTTGAGATAGAACCTTGCTAAATTGCTGAGGCTGGCCTTGAACTTGAATCTTCCTGCCTTAACCTCCCAAGTTGCTGGGATTATGCAACTGAATCAGCGTGCTCAGTTATTTGAATACATTTAAACAAATAAGGACAATATACAAGATGGAATTTATTATATATTTTATGTTGCCGCCTGAAGTGCTTGGAGCAACGGAGCCGCGGGAAGAAGTTCAGAGGCAAACTGGAGACGAACAGCTTTTTATTCTGATAACTTTTCTCTCTGGCTCTAACAACGACTAACACACGCTACACACACCACCAAAATGGCGCTGACCCGATCAGCAATCTCGGCCAAGTCACTCGAGATCCCGGGACAAGTCCCGTGAGACTACGGAAGGCGACAATGCCCAAATCTCCACGGCTCATAGTCAACCGCAATTCAAGTCATCTCCCCAAACAGGGCTCCTGCAATTTTAAAACTTTATTGAGTGTGAAAATAGTATTTTGGGAAGGTGCAGAAGAATGTCCTGGTCTTTATTCATGCTCTTGTGAAGTGTTAATGATTTCTGCAGTTTTCAAATGGTTTGGTAAAAGTAAATGTATGCATTGCTGGACAGAAGGAAAATAAATGTGGAAAAACAAAAACAAAAAACACTAATCCTTTCAACATACTTTTATTTTTTTTAAGCTTATGGGGATAGTCTTTATTTCCCATCAAGAGATATTTTTATTGACATGCAATAATTTCATTTCTTAGCTATTGTGAATACAATAACTACTACAATAAACATGGGAGCGCAGTTATCTCTTTAATTAACTGATTTCATTTTCTTTGGATATTTACCTAGTATTGGGATTGCTGGATCATACAGTAGTTATATTTTTAGTTTTTTGAGAACCCTCCACACTGTTTTTAAGGGGGCAACTTTTTTTTTTTTTTTTTGGTACCGGGGATTGAACTCAGGGGCACTCGACCACTGGGTCACATCCCCAGCCCTTTTTTGTATTTTATTTAGAGACAGGGTCTCACTGAGTTGCTAAGTGCCTCGCCATTGTGAGGCTGGCTTTGAACTCGCGATCCTCCTGCCTCAGCCTCCCAAAGTGCTGGGATTACAGGCGTGCGCCACAGCGCCCGGCTTAAGGGGGCAACTTTTAATGGATAAGTTACTTGTTGGCTTCCCAGCTAGCTTTTCTCATGTCAGGAATCGACCTTTCCATGTTACTGTTGCTGTGGAAGCTCTCAGTTCCTCTTCCTGAGCCCCTCAGCAGCCAGCATATTCCTTCCCTTACCCCAGCTCTTCCAAGCCTATCTGTTTACCTGCTGCTTTTGAAAGTCTTCTCTCAATAAAGGTGGACCTCTTCTTAGGGGTAATAGAGTTTCAGCTATAGAGAAAATAATAGGTTTGGAATTGGCACCTACACAAAGAAGAAGAAAAATATTGTGAACTTTCGAGAGGAGAGGTAGAGGAGGAATGTGGATTACCTGCAGAACACTACACTTCAGATTGACTTTGACTAATCTGCATTGTGAAATGCTAGAAGATGGTTGGAATGCCATCTGTAGACTTTCTTGGGGGAAAAGGTTGTGAATGTGAAATTTTATATTCAGTTAATTTTAGTTTCCATGTGAAGGCAAAGTTTCAAAGCCACCGAAAACTTTCTTTCTTTTTCTTTTTTTTTTTTTTTTGGTACTGGGGATTGAACTCAGGGGCACTCAACCACTGGGCCACATCCCCAGCCCTTTTTTTGTATTTTATTAGAGACAGGGTCTCACTGAGTTGCTAAGTGCCTTGCCATTGCTGAGGCTGGTTTTGAACTCATGATCCTCCTGCCTCAGCCTCCCAAGTGCTGGGATTACAGGCGTGCGCCGCGCCACCACGCTCGGCTCGAAAATACAATTTCTAAGAATCATTTGTAAAAGAATTACTTTGATACACATCAACTGACAAGTCCAAAGTAGACCTGAGGAGCAAGGAAATCATTATGTAAAAATGTAAAGGGGGGAATCTTTCATGCAGTTTAGAAATTTTGGACCCAAAATTCAGGAATCAAGTTGGTTGCACATTCTCTGGTGGCTTCTGCAGTTAGGAGCAGCTTGCTCCTTAGTGCTTCTATTAGCAGGGCTGTCTTTTCCTTCTGCTTCCTTTTTACCTGCTGATACAAAGTACATTTATTAGTTTGCATTCTTCACAGCAGGTTCAGATTAACTCCTGGCTTTGGTTGATGACCAGGTAAAACACTTAACAGGTACTTTACTATATATCACTATCAAGTTACTGGGTTGGAACACTGTGTCAATAAGAGTTACATAACAGAATCAAAGTTACATAAAGCCGGGCGCGGTGGCGCACGCCTGTAATCCCCAGCACTTTGGGAGGCTGAGGCAGGAGGATCGCGAGTTCAAAGCCAGCCTCAGCAATAGCGAGGCACTTAGCAACTCAGTGAGACCCTGTCTCTAATAAAATACAAAAAAGGGCTGGGGATGTGGCCCAGTGGTCGAGTGCCCCTGAGTTCAATCCCCGGTACCACAAAAAAAAAAAAAAAAAAAAAAAAAAAAGTTACATAAAAACCATAAGGGCCATTTTCATTGCCAAATAAATTGAGCGATGATTTTGTACATCCTGACAAACTCCTATTGAATCATAAGTCATGTTTTTAAAAATTGGCTCTATGAACAACAAATGACTAAGGAATGCTATACAATTGGCCCTTCATACTTCTGGGTTGCACATCTAGGATTTCAGTCAATTTCAAATCAAAATATGGGAAAAACAAAAACTGTATTCCTACATGTAGACTTTTTTTGTCTTTATTCCCTAAACAACATAGTACAACAACTATATGTATAATATTTACATTGTATTAGGTATTATAATTCATCTAGAGATGAAGCATATTGGAGAATGTGATAGGGGATATATAAATACCATGCCATTTTATATAAGGGACTCGAGCATCTGCAGATTTTTGTATTGGGGGCAGTTCAGAACAAATCCCCTGTGGGTACCAAGTGATGGCTGTTTTAATAGTCATGAAGCCTGTTCTTAGTGTCTGCCTTCTGTGATATTATCCTTGATACTAAGGTAGCATGGGATATTTGGCTGAACTAAACTAGGATTCATGTTTGGATGTGTCTGATGAATGCATGAGTCTACATGTAGCCATCCAAGTTGATTTATACTGAAGAAGGAAATGAGAAGTAGGCTCATGTATGAGCACTGGGGAGAAAGCAGAAAGGGTGGGAGATGGAGGAAAGGATGGGAAGAAAAGCATGATGTCTCTCTCATAAGGTGCCTGCCTAGTTGGCTTGGTTTGAGCTCTTGAAAGAGAAAAGGGGGTTGGGGCAGACAAAGAAAGGGCAGCTTTCAAGAAGGGATTTTTAGACTTGGGAACATTAGAGCATTGTTCTGACATCAGATGACAGCAGGGGTTGTGGAGCAGGGAAAAGAATTATCCCTTCCATGTCATCATAGCTCCCACTAAGTAACAACTGCAGGGAGGGCCACATGGCTTTGATACTGTTAAGATAAAGTGTGTACATACAGTAAAACCCCATCATAATGAAATGAGTTCAAAATTTAAATAGTCTAAGAGGAAGGGCACATTTTCACAAGATGAATAAAATGAAAATAGTGGCTGGAGGGAGGATGGGAGCCAACAGGTATCATAACCAAATTTGTTTAACTGGTGTGAAAGAGTAATGAGAGCATATTTCATTGGATGTCTCTGTATTATGGAATTTGGGTGACTTCTTTATATATATACTTTTGTTTTGTTTTGTTTTGTTACCAGGGATTGAACTCAGGGGCACTCAACCACTGGGCCACATCCCAGCCCCTTTTTGTATTTTATTAGAGACAGGGTCTCACTGAGTTGCTAAGTGCCTTGCCATTGCTGAGGCTGGCTTTGAACTTGCGATCCTCCTGCCTCAGCCTCCCAAGTGCTGGGATTACAGGCACGTGCCACCGTGCCGGGCTTCACATCAATATTTTAAAAAACTTTATGACCATAATATGGTAGTTTCTCATTTAAAATTTTTACCTTTAATTTAAAATATCTGTAGTAAATTTCATTTTACATATCAAAATCAAAACATTTGAAAGTGTCCTGATTGAATAAAACCTTGTAATAGACTTAATTAGACCATAACTAGAAAAAGGGGTTTTCAATTGGCTATTGTACAGTTTGAAACAAAATCCATTTCAAATCCAGCCTTTTCACTTTGAATAAATATTTTGATTACAATGTATTTTTGTAGTTGTTGCATTTTTTTTTCTGCAAAGCTTCTCCATGACCAAAAGCAGAAGTTGGGTATTTGAATCATTTAGGAAGCATTTTGAAAATACTCATGGTTGCTTAATGCCCAATTATCATGCATTTTGATCTGATCACATCTGGATTGGGATTTTTTTTTTTTTTTTTTTTTTTTTTTTTTGTTACCAGGGATTGAACTCAGGGGCACTCGTCCACTGGGCCACATCCCCAGTCCTTTTTTGTGTCTTATTTAGAGACAGGGTCTCATTGAGTTGCTAAGTGCCTTGCCATTGCTGAGGCTGGCTTTCAACTTGCGATCCTCCTGCCTCAGCCTCCCAAGTGCTGGGATTACAGGTGCACCGTGCGCTTCACATCAATATTTTAAAAAACTTTATGACCAATATCTGTAGTAAATTTCATTTTACATATCAAAATCAAAACATTTGAAAGTGTCCTGATTGAATAAAACCTTGTAATAGACTTAATTAGACCATAACTAGAAAAAGGGGTTTTCAATTGGCTATTGTACAGTTTGAAACAAAATCCATTTCAAATCCAGCCTTTTCACTTTGAATAAATATTTTGATTACAATGTATTTTTGTAGTTGTTGCATTTTTTTTTCTGCAAAGCTTCTCCATGACCAAAAGCAGAAGTTGGGTATTTGAATCATTTAGGAAGCATTTTGAAAATACTCATGGTTGCTTAATGCCCAATTATCATGCATTTTGATCTGATCACATCTGGATTGGGATTTTTTTTTTTTTTTTTTTTTTTTTTTTTTTGTACTGGGGATTGAACTCGGGCACTCGTCCACTGGGCCACATCCCCAGTCCTTTTTTGTGTCTTATTTAGAGACAGGGTCTCATTGAGTTGCTAAGTGCCTCGCCATTGCTGAGGCTGGCTTTCAACTTGCGATCCTCCTGCCTCAGCCTCCCAAGTGCTGGGATTACAGGCATGCGCCACCGTGCCAAGCTTGGATTGGGATTTTAAAATCCTTCCTAGAAAAAAAAAAAATGGCATTTCCTCAGCCTGCATTGTGGAAAGCCTCTTTTTTTTTTTTTTTGAGAAAGCTTAGCATTCACAAAGCTTACCTTTCTATCTAGTTTCATCTCTCCTGGGTAAACCCTGTGCTAGTTGCTCTTTTCTCCCTAAAATCCTTGAAATCAGTATAAGTGTTAAATGAATGTTGTCTTCCCCTAGAGTGGCCCAGAACAGTGGAGGCCCTGAGGTGTATGCAGTTGGATTTCAGCTCAGGGGATTAGTCACCAGCCTGAGTGAAGGTCCTACACTGACTCCTCCAGGAGGATGACTTTAAATGCCCCACCCTGCAATAAAGAGGCTCACTGGGCCTTTTCACATAAACATTAAGATAAATCAAAGCAGCAGACTTGCTCTCTGATCTCCAGGACCCTCCCACTCCTCCTTTCCATCACTTGTTTTATTAGCTTCACACATGGAAATCCTGGTGCCCTTAGAAGATGACGGTGGAGTTTTGCCCTTTAATTCTCTATACTGTCCACACAAAACCCTTTATTGACACTAGGATTTAATGGCCTGGGAGATCGTTTATTTTTATTTCCCTCTTTGCCGCCCTCATTTTGATCAGTGAAAAATGATGGTTAAGATATATGGTTTCAACACGTCGGATTAGGCCCCAAGTTCCTTAAGAATCCTGTAGTGCAAGAATTACTACCAAGAATTAATAAATGGATAGATTTAAACTAAAAAGCTTCTTCTCAGCAAAAGAAACAATCAGTGAGGTGAATAGAGAGCCAACTACTTGGGAACAAATATTTAATACATGCACATCAGATAGAGCACTAATTTCTAGAATATATAAAGAACTCAAAAAACTTAACTCCAAAAAAAAAACAAATAACCTAATCAATAAATGGGATAAGGAATTGAGAAGACACCTCTCAGAAGAAGATACACGATTAATCAACAAATACATGAAAAAATGCTCAACATCGCTGGCAATTAGAGAAATGCAAATCAAAACTACTCTAAGATTTCATTTCACTCCAGTCAGAATGGCAGCTATCAAGAACACAAACAACAATAAATGTTGGAGAGGATGTGGGGAAAAAGGCACACTCATACATTGCTGGTGGCACTGCAAAATGGTGCAACCGTTATGGAAAACAGTATGGAGATTTCTTGGAAAACTGGGAATGGAACCACCCTATGACCCAGCCATCCCACTCCTGGGTCTATTCCCAAAGGACTTAAAAACAGCATATTACAGTGACACAGCTATCTCAATGGTTGTAGCTGCACAATTCACAATAGCTAGGTTGTGGAACCAACCTAGATGTCCCTCAGTAAATGAATGGATTAAGAAAATGTGGTATATATGCACAATGGAATTTTACTCAGCAATAAAAGAAAATAAAATAATGGCATTCACAGGTAAATGGATGAAGTTGGAAGACATAATGCTAAGTGAAGTTAGTCAGTCTCAAAAATCCAAGTACCAAATGTTTTCTCTGATATAAGGAGGCTAGTTCACAGTATTGTTGGATGGGGGTACATAGGAGGATTAGAGGAACACTAGAATGGTCAAAGGGAAGGGAGGAGAAGGGAGGGAGCAAGGGGGGAGGGAGGGGGAGAAAAGAAAAAAAAAAAGAAGTCAGTTGAATGAGACGGATATAATTTTCCTAAATGCATGATTGAAGACCTGAATTGTACGAATATACTTTATATACAAACAGTTGTATGTAAAAAGATGCTATATATGGGCACTATGAATTGTAATTATTATAAATTAAAAAAATAAATTAAAAAAAAAAGATATGTGGTTTCTGGGACTAAATCACATGGTTTCAAATCGTCACTCTGTCACTCACTAGGTAAGTAACTATGTGTCTTCCTGCCTTTGTTCCTGTCCTGGATCATGGTACCATTTCCTAGGTATTATATGAGTACTGTGAGTTTACAGAATTAAAGAGATGTGAACAATATGTGTGCCCTGTTGCACAAGTGCTGACTTGACCTGGTTTTGAAGTCACAGCTAAAAACTCTCAATTCCGCTTTGGGGGTGGTTTGCTAAGCCCTCCCCCGCAGCTACTTCCCTTGCCAAGTTCAGGTTCTTGTTCTCTGGTTCTGTTATAACACTTGAGTTACCATATCCAATGGACAACTGCTAGAGCCCTCCAGAGAGCACCACCCGTGGATGGCCTCTTCCTCTTTGGGCCTGTGGAAGTATTCAAAGTATCCAATCCCCGGAAAACCACAAAACCAAGCTAACCCCACCCCACCTGGCCTATATAAACTCCCTATAGCTCCAGCTTGCTGTTATTCTGTCCCCAGAGGCATACCCCTATGTGGCTTTGCATAGCAGCCTTCTCTAGTTTGGAGCTGTAAGAAATAAAAAGTTCTGTCTTTCATCTCTATTCAGAAAGCATCATGTTGTGTCTGGCCATCTAAAGAACCTATCATCATAACAAATATCATATAATTTTGAAATATATAATACATGCTAAGGACTCAATAAATGTTACCCTCCCCACTTTTAAAGGGCTTTCTATTTCTGATTTCTACAAAATTTTGAGGACATAAACAGTTGCAGGACTATTTCTGAGGGTAAGTCATACTTTTTGCTGAGAATCATACCTTTTAGTAGTTCTAACTATTTAAACTTCGTATTGAAGATCATATTAGGAAAACATCTTTTCAGTTTTAATTTTGGTGACTGTTGTATTTCAATTCGCAAACAAATGTAACAATGGAAAATACAGTTTATAAATCTAAACTACAGTTATTTTTCCTAAATTTAATTTTGTGTGTGTGTGTGTGTGTGGTACCGGGATTGAACTCAGAGGCACTCGACCAGTGGGCCACATCCCCAGCCCTTTTTTGTATTTTATTTAGAGACAGGGTCTCACTGAGTTGCTAAGTGCCTCGGCATTGCTGAGGCTGGCTTTGAACTCGCAATCCTCCTGCCTCAGCCTCCCAAAGTGCTGGGATTACAGGCGCGCGCCACTGCGCCCTGCTAAATTTAAAATTTTTAAGGCATTTTTTTTTTTCTTTTTGTGGTACTCGGAATGAAACCCAGGGGCATTCTACCTCTCAGCTCCATTCCCACTCCCCCATTTTTTATTTCAAGACAGGATCTAAGTTGCCAAAGCTGGCCTTTGAATTTAAGATCATCCTGCCTTCACCTCCCAAGTAGCTGGTATTACAGGTATGCACTACAAAGCCCAGCTTTCAAGCATTTTCTTATGGAAAGTTTCTTATGGAAATACCACCAGTGGGATTCTATATCATGTACAACCAGAAGAATGAGAAATTATACTTCATCTATGTATGATGTATCAAAATGCATTCTTCTGTCATGTATAACTAATTAGAATAAATGAAAAAAAAAGATAATTTCTTAATATCAATTTCCAAATTTCTCCAATTATCTCATAGACTTTTTCTTTTCATCTGATCCAAATAGTCTATATATAATATTTCATTAATATGTCTTGTGTAATTTTTAACCTATCAATTCTTGTGTTCTCTTTTCTTTTTTGCCCCTTATTATTTGTTGGAAACACCATTTATTTATCTGTTTAAATAAAACAGAGGTATGGAATACAAAAAACTACTCATAGTTAAACCATTCAACTTGATATGCTTTGAAATATATACATAAACATGAAACTTACCACAATCAAGAATCTATTACCCTTAACTTTCCCTTAGAAATCCTTCCCTCTCACCCTATCACACCTTCCCATCCTGGATTACTAATCTGCTCTTTCCCTGAGAGTAATTTGCATTTTCTAGAATTTTTTGTAAATGGAATAATACATTATGTTTTTGTTTTGTTTATTTATTTTTGAAGTGCTGGGGCCTTGTGCATGCTCGATAAGCATTCTACTACTGAGCTCTACCCCCAACTCACATTATCTATTCTTAACTAGATGTGGAGACCCATGCCTATAACCTCAGAAACTCAGGGAAGCTGAGGCAGGAAGATAGCAAGTTCAAGCCCAGCCTTGGTGTGATATATCAAGTCCCTTTCACAAAATAAAATGAAAAATGGACTGAAGTTATAGCTCAATGATAGAATGCCCCTGGTTTCAATCTCTAGTACTAGGGGAAAAAATTTCCTCCACATGTATTCTTTTCATCTGGTTACTTTCACTAAGCATAATTACTTTGAAATTCATCCATGTTGTTCCTTTTCATTGCTGATTAGTAGCCCATTGGATCAATTTACCACAATTTATCCATTTATCTATTTATCAATAGTGGGACTGTTTCCAGATTTTGGCTCTTACCAATAGAGTTTCTATGAGCATTTGTATATGCCTTTGTATGGACATTTGCTCTCATTTTTCTTAGAAAAACACCTAGGAGTAAATTGTCAGAGTTATATGATAGATATATCAATTAATTTTAACAATCTGCCAATCTAATTTTCAAAGAGGTTGCACCTTGGAAGGGGAAATTCTCCAGCAGGGTCTGAGTGTTAGTTACTCCATATCCTTGTCAACACTTATTATGATCAGTCTCTAATTTTAGCCATTTTAATGGGTTTGTAGTGATATCTCATTGTTTTAATTTGTTTCCCTTATAACATATGATGTGAAGTATCTGTTTATTCGCTTATTTGCCATCTGTGTATCTTCTTCAGTGAGTGTATATTAAAGTCTTTGGTCCAATTTTTAATTGTTTTTTTTTCCTTATGCTGAGTTTTAAGAGTTCTTTATTATTATTTTTGATAATAGACCTTTTTTAGTATGTTTTTTTGCAAATGTTTTCTCCTAACTGTGGCTATTTTTTTTACTCTTTTGTATTGTTTTTAATGCACAGATGTTTTTTATTTCAATAGAGTCCAGTTTACCAATTATAGTTTTCATGGACTGATGTGTCCAAAAGTCATTAGACACATTTAGTGATGTGTCTCAAAAGTCATTGTCATGTCCAAAGTTTCTTTTGTTTCTCCTTATTCTTTTCTAGAAATTTTATATTTTTGCATTTTATATTTAGATCCTAATCCATTTTAAGTTAATTTTTGTATATGGTAATAAGGTCTATGTCTTAATTTATTATTTTGCTTGTGTGTCAGTTTTCCATCACTGTGACAAAAATACCTGAGGAAAACAACTTAATGAAGAAAACATTTATTTTGGCTTATGATTTGAGATGTTTCCATCCATAGTTGTCTGGATTTGTTGCTTTGAGGTTGAAGCAAGACAGAACATCATGGCAGAAAGGTTTGGCAGATGAAAGATGCTCACCTCTTGGCAAGCAGAAAGCAGAGGGAGAAAAAGACTGAAGAAGGGGCCCAGGATATACCCTTCCAGGGCATGTCCTCAGCCACCTACTTCCTCCAACTAGACCCTCAGATCCTACAGTTTCTGCCACCTCCCAATAATGCCATAAAATTTTGAATCCATCAGAGGATTCATCTGTTAATGAAATCAGAGCACTCATGATCCAATCATTTCCCCAAAGTCCCACCTCTAAGCACTGTTGCACTGGAGACCAAGTCTTCAACACACGAGTCTTTGGGAGACATTCCAGATCCAAACCATAAGAATGTGTGAATGTTCAGCTATTCCTGCACCACTTTTAACAAATGCTGTCTTTGACCCATTGTATTGCATTTGTTCCTCATCAGTTGGCTATGTTGGTCTATTACTGGACTCCATTCTGTTCCATTGATAAATTTCTGTATTTTTTCCACCACCATGGTGCTTTCTTGGTTGTTATAGTCTTATAGCAAGCCTTGAAATTGTATAGTGTTGGTGTTCCAACTTTATTTATTTATTTATTTACTTTGGGGGGTGGTACCGGGGATTGAACTCAGGGGCACTTGATCACTGAGCCACATCCATCCCCAGCCCTATTTTGCATTTTACTTAGAGACAGGGTCTCACTGAGTTGCTTGGCACCTTGCTTTTGCTGAGGCTGGCTTTGAACTTGCGATCTTCCTGCCTCAAACTCCTAAATTGCTGGGATAACAGGCATGCACCACCATACCCAGCCCAAATTTATTCTTGTTCAGTATCACAACACTTGTTATTTTTGTTTGCTGTGAGTGTAATTTTTTTTTTTTTTTTTTTTTTTTTTTTGTGGTACCGGGGATTGAACTCAGGGGCACTCGACCACTGGGTCACATCCCCAGCCCTTTTTTGTATTTTATTTAGAGACAGGGTCTCACTGAGTTGCTAAGTGCCTCGCCATTGCTGAGGCTGGCTTTGAACTCGCGATCCTCCTGCCTCAGCCTCCCAAAGTGCTGGGATTACAGGCGTGCGCCACCGCGCCCGGCTTGCTGTGAGTGTAATTTTTTAAAAATAAAAATACCCTTAAGGAAGTAAAGTACTATCTTATGTTTTTGACTTAACAGTACTCTGTTATTGACGGTAAGTGTATTTTCATATGCTTTTGGTCATTTGTATGTCTTATTTGGAGAAATATATATATTCATGTGTTTTTGCCCATTTTCAAATTGGCGTCTTAGTCTGTTTGGGATGCTATAACAAAATACCACAAGCAGAATAGCTTATAAACAGCAGATGTTCATATCTCACAGTTCTGGAGTCAGGGAGATCCAAAATCAAGTGTCAGAAAATTCAGTGCTTGCTGATGGCCTGCTTACTGGCTTGTGCACAGTTGTCTTTTTACTATATCCTCTCATGGCACATGGGAGAAAGTCTCTCAGGCTTCTTTTATAAGGGCACTCATCTCATTCATGAGGCCTCTCTTCTTATGACTTAATCAGCTCCTAATACCATCACCTTGCAGGTAGGATCTCAACATATAAATTTTGGGGAGACCCAAATATTCACACATCATATTACTGAGCTGGAAGTCTACCTGGTTGAGCTGGAGCAGCCACCACAGTCCTTGGGTGCCGATCCTTGGGACTTCGCCAGAAAGAAATCAAGCAAAACACAGAGTAGTAAGCAAAAGTTTAATAGAGTGGAAGGCGAGGGTTATGGACAGCATAGGGACTGCATGGACCACCTAGAAGAGAGGACAGTGGGGTGCTCATAGAGCTGGAGTTTTTAAGGAAACAGAATCCTTTGTTCTTGCCTTGATTCCCTTGTCTCCCCTACACTGGTTTATTACCTTTTGGATAGTCCCCAGCAACTTCCTCTGTGAGGGCCTGGATATTCTGGTTGACAGGGTGGTTGTGACGTAGTTGGTTGCAAGAGATAATGACACCACTTATCTGAAGACCATAGTTAGCTGTAGCTGGGGGGTCCTGATGTACCGGACTCTACTTTTCTGATACTTGTCTATTTTAGTTAGGGTCCCCAGGATTTTAAGTAATAATTCTCTCAAGGGATTATTGTTCTGCACAAGCTGGAGAAGGTTAGGCATTGAAGAGCTCAATGCTTGCCTGTTGAGACATGGTTCCCGAAGTTTCAGTTTTATGGCTTCTGGATTCTTCTTGGAGTATAGGCCTAACATCTGTTTTTCATTTTCCTTTCCCTCTACCCACCTGTTCATAGCTAACTAGCCTACCTAACAATACCAATTGAGTTTGCTTGTTTTGTTGTTGTTGTTAAGTTACATGAGTTCTTTTTATATTCTAGATGTTAATCCCTTATCAGGTAAACAATTTGTAATGATTTTCTCTCATTTTGTAGGTTATCTTTTCACTCTGTTGGTTATTTTGATGTGCAGAAGTTTTAAAGTTTGATGTTGTTCCAGTTATTTACTTTTGCTTTTGTTACTTGTGCTATTAATGTTATATACAAAAATAATTGCCAAATCCAATTTTACAAAGTTTTCCCCCAATGGTTTCTTTTGAGGATTTTATAGTTTTATATATTTCATCTAGCTATTTAATCAATCTTATTATTTTTGCATATGGTGTAAGGGTTCAACTTCATTCTTTTGTGTGTTCCCAACAGCATTTGTTGAAGACACTGTTCTGAGGGCCTTGGAATCCGTGTAATCATTTGATCATATACTTAAGAGCTTATTTCTGAGCTCTCTAATCTGTTCCATTGGCGTGTCTTCTATCTTCATGCCAACACCGTGCTATTTTTATTACTGTAGATGTGTAACATGGTTTGAAATCAGGAAGTATAAGACCTTTGTGATGGTTAATTGTGGGTGTCAATGTGACTAGATTAAGGGATACCTAGAGAATTGGTAATGCACAATTGGGGTGTGTCTGTGAGGGTGTTTCCAGAGAAGACTGGTGTATGGGTCACTAAATGAAGTGGGAATGACCTGCCCCGAATGTATGCAGCCCCATCCAATAGGCTGGAGGCCCCAGATGGAATAAAAAAGTGGAGGAAAGGGGAATTTGTTCTCTTGCACTTGCTCTCCTATCAAGGGTGGGTGTGTTATTCTGTGGCTGTCCTCACCCTTGAATGTCACAGGACTTCAGGTTCTTCAGTCTTTGTGATATATAATTTTTTTAGGTGGGGTAGGGCTTCTTGCTATGTTGCCCTGGCTGGCCTCAAACTTGAGATCATCTAGCCTCAGCCTCCTGAATAGCTGAGGTTATAGGCGTGCAGCATAGAGACTGCTATGGTTCTTCAGCCTTTGAATGCAAACTTGCATCTGTGGCCCTCTAGGAATTTTCAGGCCTTCAACCTCAGACTGTGGGGTCAGTCTCTCTTTGATTCTGAGAATTCTCATTTCTTGGATTGTACAAATACTGGCTCTCTTGGCCCTCCAGCCTACAGATGGCCATTGTGAAACTTTTCAGCCTCTGTAATTGTGTGAGCCAATCTAATAATTTTCCTCTTATAACCCCCTCCCCCCACCACACACACGTATGCACACATATTCTATTGATTGGAGAATCCTAATTGAGATTTTGATATCAGAAGTTGTGATACCAGTCTTGAAAATCAGAATCGGGTCCTCATTCCCCTGCTGTTGAAGATTAAACATTTGAGAAATGCTGAGGCAAGCATAGAAAGCAAGTTTATTTAAGAGAGAGAAAAGAGACAGAGATAGACTTCTCTGGAGAGAAGTCCTGATTCCCATTCCCTGGAGGTGTCAGTTCATGACTTTGAGAGGGGGGAAAGTGCTCTGGAAGTGTTAGCATTTCATTTCCTTTTATTTGAATTAGCCCCCATCTTCATTTATTATCTATGCTGACTATCTGTCCTTTGCCCCGTCTAATTTGGAAGTTGTTGCTTTAAGTATAACTGAAGACATGGAGGAACCCTTGAAGTTGGTTTACGAGAGGAGCCTGGAAGGGTTTGGAGGAGGCTAAATAAAGCCAAAACTCTTGTAAGTGTAGCTTCTTGATGACTCTGGTAGTGGCTTAGAAGACCTTATGAGGACAGAAATGTAGATAGTAAAGGTCGTGTTGATGAGGTTTTATTCTTTTGTTCTTTTTTGTAGATAATGATGAACTTTATTTTTATTTATTTATTTTTATTTATTTATTTATTTAGGGTACCAGGGATTGAACTCAGGGGCACTCGACCACTGGGCCACATCCCCAGCCCTTTTTTGTATTATATTAGAGACAGGGTCTCACTGAGTTGCTAAGTGCTGAGACTGACTTTGAACTCGTGATCCTCCTGCCTCAGCCTCCCAAGTGCTGGGGATTACAGGCATGCGCCACCACGCCCGGCATCATTTCTTTTTTTAAATATTTTTTAGTTGTAGGTGGACACAATACCTTTATTTTATTTATGTAGTGCTGAGGATCGAACACAGGGCCTCACACATGCAAGATGAGCGCTCTACTGCTGAGCCATAACCCCAGCCCTTATTAATTTATTTATATGTGGTGCTCAGAATGTGCCTAACACGTGCTAGGCAAGTGCTCTACCATTGAGCCACAAGCCCTGCCCTCTGTTGAGATTTCTGATGGAAATGAGGACTCTATTGGGAATTAGACTAGAGACCACTTTTGTTACAATGTGGTGAAGAATTTGGCTGTATTTTGTCCATGCCCTGATACTTGGTGAGAGGTGATGGACTAGTTTACTTAGTGGAGAAGATTTCAAGGAGCAAATCCTTCAGGCTGTGCCATGAATATTATTGGCTGCTTTTAACCTAATTTACAGTGAGAATAAGTAGCAAAAAGAAGCAGAGTGGAAAAATTTGAAAAAAATTTCAGAATGCTTTGAGTAATAGGGACATTTGTGTTTGTTGGTTTTCTGTCACTTTAACAAATACCAGAGTTAATTGACTTGTAAAGAGTAAAGGTTTATTTATTTGGGGGCTGGGGTTGTGGCTCAGCGGTAGAGCGCTCACCTAGCACGTGCGCGACCCGGGTTCGATCCTCAGCACCACATACAAATAAACACATTGTGTACAACTAAAGCAAATAAATAAATATTAAAAAAAAAAAGAGTAAAGGTTTATTTTGGATCATAGTTTTAGAGGTTTTAGTCCATGATTGATTGTCCCCTTTGTTCTGTGTCTGTGGTAAGACAAGCACATCATAGGGAACCATCTGGTGAGCAAAACTGCCTACCTTATGACCAGGGAGAAAAAGAGAGGCAGAGGAGGGGACAGGGAGAGGCCTAAAGATGAGTCACTAGGCCTCACATCTTATGGCTGGCACCGTCTCCCAATAGTGCCAAACTGGAGACTAAGCCTTAAATTATGTGCCTTTTGGGGGTATTCCAGATTCAAACTATAGCAACATTTTAACGACGGTAAGTCTTCTAATCTATGGACATGGGATGCCTCTACATTTATTTGTGCCTTCTTTAATTTGTTTCACCAATGTTTTGCATTTTCAATATACAAGTCCTTCTCTTCCTTAGTTATGTTTATTTCTAAAAATTTTATTAGTTTGATATTATACATAGGATTGTTCTTTTAGTTTTTTATGTAGATCGTTAATATATAAAAATGCATCTGATTTTGGTGTAATGATTGTGTATCTTGCAATTTTCATTGCATTTTTTAGTACTAACAAGTTTTTGGTGGAATCATTGGGGTGTTCTATATATACACTGAGATCATTATAATTCTTTTCTGATTTAAATACCATTTATTTATTTATTGTCTAATTGCTCTGGCTAGGATTTCCAATATTATGTTGAAAAGAGGTGGCAAAAGTGTATACCCTGGCTTTGTTCTTGATCTTAGAGGCAAAACTTTCACTTTTTCTCTATTGAATATGGTATTATCTGTGGGCTTTTATATGGTATCTTCATTATGTTGAGGTACTTTCTTTTTATTGATTTTTTGATGAGTATTTTTATCATGAAGAGTGTCATATTTTGTCAAACACTTTTTCAGCATCTATTAAAATAATCATGTGATTTTAGTCCTTTATTACGTACTGTGGTATATTGCGTGGACTGATTTTAATAAAGTAAACCATCTTCACATCCTAGAGGTAAACCCACTTGGTCATGGCATATGATTCTTTTCATATATTGTTGAATTTGGCTTTTTATTTATTTTAAGTACTGGAAATCAAACCTAGGGCCTTGCCCATGCTAGGCAAGTGCTCTACAACTGACTATATCTCCATCCCAATTTGCTAATATTCAGTTCAGAAGGTTTTCATTTATGTTTATCAGGTATATTGGCCTACAGTTTTCTTTTTGTCATTGTATAGTGTCTTTTTATGGTTTTAATATCAGAATAATTCTTGTTTTACAAAATGAGTTTAGCAATGTTTCCTCTTCTTCAATATTTTGTAAGTGAGAAAGATTAGTGTTAATCATTTAAATGTTTGGTAGAATTCAACAACGAAGCCATCTGATCTGGGCTTTTGTTTGTTGGGAGAGTTTTATTAATGACTCAATCTCACAGGTCTGTTCATGCTTTTTATTTTTTACGATTCAGTCTGGGTAGGTTGTATGTTTCTAAGAATTTATCTTTTTCCTCTACAGTTTTAAGTATTTTGCTATGTAAGTGTTTATAGTAGTTCTTTTTATTTCTGTTTTAATGTCTCCTCATTTATGATTTTTTTTTCATTTTCTCTCTTCCTTAGTCTAGTAGATGTTCATCAATTTTGCTGCATTTTTAGAAAAACTGACTCTCAGTTCATTTATTTTTAAAATTGTTTAAAATTACTTTATTTATTTCTTTTCTAATCTTTATAATTTCCTCATGTCTGCTAATCTTGTATAGTTTGATCTTCTTGTTCTAGTCTTTATAATGAAAAATGAGAATGTTTATTAGAGATTTTTATTTTCTAATTTAATTATCTATAAACTTCCTTCTTACTGCTTTTGCAACATCCTATAAATTTGGTAGGTTGTCTTTTGTCTCAGAAATTATCTAATTTTCTTATTTTTTATTCAACTCATTGGTGTTTAACAGTGTGTTATTTAATTTCAACGTATTTGTGAAATGTTCAGTTTTCCTTCTGCTATTGTTTCTAATTAAATTTCATTGTGGTTGGAAAAAATACTTGGTGCAATTTCAAATTTCTAAAATTTGTTTATACTTGTTTAGTGACCTAACAAATTATATATTCAGGAGAAAATTCTATGTGCATTTAAGAAGAATGTATATTCTTCTATTATTGGGTGAATGTTCTATATTTGTCAGTTAGGTTTATTTGTTTTACAGTGTTGTTCAAAACTGGTGTTTTTTTTTTTTTTGTCATTGTTGTTGATTTTCTGTCTGGTTGGTTTCTCTTTTATGGAAAGTGGGGTATTAAAGCTTTCTTTTAGTATCACTATCTATGTCTCCCTTTAATTCTGTCAATGTTTGCTTTATATATTTAGGTGCTCTGATGTTGGAGGCATAAATATTTACGAGTGCAACTTCTTCCCATTTAATTTACCCTTTTATTATTATATAATGTCCTCCTTTGTCTCTTTTGACAGTTTTATCTGATAACTACCCTAGCTTTCTTTTGTTTACTGTTTCTCTGAAATATATATTTTTCTATCCCTTCCTTTTACCTAGTTGTGTCCTTAAATGTAAAGAGAGTCTTGTAGATAACATAAAGTTGTATTTTGTTTTTAATTCATTCAGCTACTCTATGCCTTTTTCACAGGTAAGTTAACATGTATTTAAAGTAATTATTAATAGGGCAGGGTTGACTATTGACATTTTATTAATTATTTTCTGTCTGTGTTATATCCTGTTCATCTCTCTTTTAGCTTTTGCTGTCTTTTCATGTTTCACTGATAACATCTTAATTCAGCACCTTACAAACATTCTACACTTTTATTTCTACCCCCTATTTTACATTATTGATGTCACAATTTATGTCTATTTATATGGTGTACCCATTAACATTTTCTTATGTTATTTTTAATACCTTTGCCATTTAACTTTAAAGTAAAAATTAAAAGTAATTTACTTAACATTGTTTTAGTAATGTGGTATTCTGTATTTGTCACATATTTATCTTTATTGAGTTTTGTACTCACTATGTACTCAGGAAGCTGCTTTAGTGTCTTTTCATTTCAAGTTGAAGAACTCCTTTTAGCATTTCTTCTAAGGCAAGTCTACTGATGACGAACTTCCTCAGCCTTTGTTTTTTTGTATCTCCTTCATTTTGATGAACAATTTTACCATATAGAATATTTGGGGTTGGCAGTTATCTTTTAGCACATTGGGTATATATCATTTACTCTCTTCTGGTCTGCAAGGTTTCTGCTAATAAATACATTTAAGCTCAATGGAGCTTGGTGCGGTAGCGCACGCCTGTAATCCCACCACTTGGGAGGCTGAGGTAGGAAGATCGCAAGTTCAAAGCCAACCTCAGCAATGGCGAGGCACTTAGCAACTCAGTGAGAACCTGTCTCTAATAAAATACAAAAAAAGGGCTGGGGATGTGGCCCAGTGGTCGGGTGCCCCTGAGTTTAATCCCCAGTACCAAAAAAAAAAAAAAAAAAAAAAAAAAGCCCAATGGCCCAATGAAGATTTTCACTGCTACTGTATGTGACAAATTGCTTATCTCATGCTGCTTTGGAAACTCTTTCTTTGTCTTTGATTGTTGATAATTTTATTATAACGTATTTTACTGTGGATTTCTTGTGGTTCATCCTAATGAGTGCCCTTTGGACTTCCTGGATCTGGGTGTCCAATTTCCTTCCCAGATTTGGGAAGTTTTTACCTATTATATCTTTGAATAAGTTTTGTGGTCTGATTTCTCTCTTTTCTATGATTCTATAATGGATATTTTTTTTCACTTGATAGTGTCCCTTAGAATCCCTTAAGCTTTTTTTCACTTTAAAATATTTTTTTCTTTTTCCTTCTCTCACTAAATAATTTCAAATAACCTATTTTTGAATTTACTGGTCTTTCTTCTGCTCACTCTAGTTAGTTATTTAACCCTTCTATTGAATTTTTCAATTCAGTTATTATATTCTTCAGCTCCAAGATTTTTGTTTCATTCTTTCTAAAAATTTCATCTTTGTTGAAATTCTAACTTCATTCATCCTGGACCTTTGAGCATTTTTATAATGGTTATTTAAAATTCTATATCAGGTAATTTATATATGTCTCTTTTATTGGGTTTGGTTCTGGTATTTATCTTGTTTCCTTGTTTGAGCTGTGATTTCCCCATTTCTTTATTTTCCTTGACTCTTTGTGTTGCTATATGTGCATTAGGAAAAATTGCCACATCTCTTTTCTTCAAGTACTGGCCTCATGCAGGAGAAGAAAGACCCTGACCATCAGCCAAGCCAGAGATTCTAGGGAATTCTCAAACCTTCTCATGTGTTTTTTTTTTTTTTTTTTTTTTTGACTGTATTCTGTTTGCTGACTGCATTTTCTGGAGCTGTAGGCCCCAAATTCTTTCTTTTTTTGTCCTCAAGAGGCCCCTAGGCATCTAGAGAATGCTGGTACCATCAGTACTCTGGTCCAAAAGGCAGTTCTGCCAGTAGTTCCTTGAAAATTAGCAACAATGACTACACAGTTCAACTCTTTCCTCTCCAGGCAGAAGCTGGAACATGAGGGTTTCTGTCCATTCACTTGGCAATGAATTAGGGAGAGGGCTTTATAGTGACTGTGTGTGCTTGTCCAAAGTTGCCTTTGTTCTCTCTCTCAGGGCTCTTTAATGTCAGTGTTCATATTCAAACAAGACAGAAGCCAGACTCTCAAGTAGTCTACAGAAAAGTCAGAATATTGGATTAAAAAATTTTTTTAGTTGTACATGGACACAATACTTTTATTTAATTAATTAATGTTTATGTGGTGTTGAGGATTGAACCCAGTGCCTCACATGTGCAAGGCAAGCACTCTACCACTGAGCTACAACCTTAGCCCTGAATATTGGATATATCATCCAGTCCTTTCCTCCCAGAAAGGAGCTGAAGTTTCCTCCTGATTGTGTAGTGCTGTGCAGGGAGAGGAGCTATGGCAAGTGGGTGCCTCAAATTTTTCTACCTTCTCTGTTGTAACAGGTTTTACATTCACATGTGGTGGTTTCTGAATTTCTCACGAAGGGACATGATCTGTGTATTGTTGTTGAATTGGTGCATTCCTAGGTGGAAATAGGGTCAGAGATTTCTCTTTTGTCTTCACACTGAAATCTTTAAGTGTTGATACTTATTGACTTTTGAGAGTTCCTTATATAATATAGGTGTAAAACTTACTAGATATTGGGTCTGTGGTATTGTCTTAAATTTTGTGACTTTTCATTCTTTTAACAGTGTCTTTCAAGGATCAGAGAGGAAGGTCTTAATTTTGATGAGGTTCAAAGTTTTCATCTAGAAGTTTTAAACATTTAGGTCTATGAACCATTTTGAATTTTTGTATGTGATACAAGACATTGGTGGATGTTTTTTCTTTTTCTCTTTCTTCCTCCCTCATTTGTGTCTTCACTTTTTCCTCTTTTCTAATTACTTCAGTTATTAATAACACATTTCATTTATTTCTATTGTTATTTTGTTTTGTGTCTCCACTTGAGTTCTGGTTGCTTTTAATTACATAGGTAGGTAAGTAGGTAAAAAGATAGACAAATAATGAGTAGGTGAAACACTAACATGGTTCTAAAAGTTGGAACTTCACAAAAAGTTGTACTCAAAGAAGCATTCCCACTGCTTATCTCAATTCCCACATCTTGTTCACATTAGTTCCACCACCTCACATAGGTAACCAATCTTGTGTTTGGATTTATCTTTCCTGTTTCTTTTTTCAAGAATATAATATATCATCATTAATTATAGTCACCATGCTGCTTAATAGGTCTCTTGAACTTATTTCTTCTAATGTAATTATCTGTCCTTCGACCCATATTTCCCCCATGCCCTCTTCCCCTTCCTGTTTCTTTTTCAGTTTATTTGTCATTCTTCTTTTTTATTGAAAGGTATCATACTACTTTTTTTATCTCAAAATATATTCACAGAAATTCATAGAGAACATTATTTCTTATAACATTTTATGGATTTTTTTATGTATTTAACGTGCTTCAAGGTATGAGCATTAAATTATTTCCAGTATTTTACAATTACAAACAAAACTACAACATGTGTATGTAGTTTTATATGTTGTTAAAGTGTACCTTCAGGTAAATTCCTATAAATATGATTTCTGGGTAAAAAGGTGTTGTGGTTTGGATTTGAGGTGTCTTCCAAAGAGCTCATATATTAGGTAATGCTGGAACATTGAGAGGTGAAGTGATTATATTATGAGTTATAAATTTATCAGTAGATCAATCCATTTGATGGATTAATAATTTGAATGGATTACTGGGTGGTAAGATTAGAAAGGTAGGGCATGGCTGCAGGAAGTAGGTCGCTGAGGTTATGGCCTTGAACTATATCTCGTGATTTCTTCCTCCCTCTTTCCCTCCCTCCCTCTCTTCTTCCTCAGCTTCCATGAGTTGAGAACAGCTTTTCTCCACTATGCCCTTCCATCATGATGTTTCTGCCTTGGAACCAGTTGACCGTAGACTGAACCTCTGAAACTGTGAACCCCCAAAATAAACTTTTCATCCTCTAAGTTGTTCTTGTGAAGTATTTTGGTTACAGTGATGAAAAACTGACTCACACAAAAGGCAAGTACATGTACAAGTTTGGTTGTACTAACTTGTTTGCAAAATTTCTCTCCAAAAGCATTGTACCAGTTTGTATGTGTATTGTCATGTGTGAAAGAACTTGCTCCCTCAATGTCTTGCCAATAGAATGTATGCCAATCTAATTGGTGAAAATTGGTATCTCAGTATTGCTTTAACTTATATTTCCCTGAGTGAGCTTGAACATCTTTTCATATATTTAAGAATTTAAGAGCCATTTGAATGTATTTTTATTATCTATTCATATCTTTTCCCCATTTTCTATTATGTTTTGGTCATTTTTTTATACATTAGGAGTATTTTATCTTTATTTGTGTTACAAATTTTTTTTTACAAGTTTATAGTTGTCTTTTGGCTTTGTGGGAAGTTTTTAAAATAGTTGCATGGCTCCCTTTTTTACATTTAGATTCCTAATACATTTGAATTTACTGTTGTGTATAGTATGAGTCTGGTATATATATATATATATTTCCAAATTGCTAAGCAGTTGTCCTGGCATATTTATTGTAAAAGCTTATCTTTGCCCCAAATGACTTGAAATGCCTTCTTTATTATACCCAGATTTCTATAGGTACTTGGATCTATTTCTCATCTGTTTTATTCCACTATCCTATCATGGTGTTTTAATCATTGCAGTTTTACAATGTATTTTAATGTTTGGCAATGTATTTCTCTTTATTTTTATTTGTTTCAGGGTTTTCCTATGTATTCTTGCATACTTATTTTTCTATGCCAATTTTAATAAATTATTGTCTAATTCCATAAAACTATGGTCGATCTTTCGTTGAGATTATGTTAAGTTAATTTAGGGAAGTTAATATTTTTATGATACTGAGTCCTACCCAAGAACGCAGTTCCCAAGAACACTTTCATTATTGCAAAAACATGGATTATTACAACATCCACTTATAAAATACTAAAACATTTAACATGTCAGTTACTATGCTGATAATTGGACATATATTGGTGAGCACAATAGTTTCAGATTTTAATATAAATTTTAGATAAATAAAAGCACATGTGTGTTTCAATTAAAGTTAAAATATACATGTCAAAGTGACTAGGTCTTTTTGCCTTATGATGTTTAATTTGGTCAAGATTCACTATGGTTCCATTTCTAAATGTTCACACTTTTCTAAATTAACATCTTTGCATTGAAAAGGCTTGTTTTGAAATATGACAGAACCAATATCTTTGTGTTTCTGGAGCTTCAATAATACTGGAACTACTGTGGACCTACCTAGGCCATTCATAACGGCATCGTCATGATCAGTTTAACCCAGCCAACAAAATGCTTAGATGAATTCAGTTAAATGCTTTGTCGGGCTTCCACTCACTATCCAAGCTCTAATGGAGGAAACCAATAAACAGAAAATCTGCTGCCATTAAATATTATTAAGGCTCAATCTCAAATAGATCCTCAACTTCCCCTTGGACCTCTTATATTTCTTTGGTCAGCCTTATTTTCACTTCCATAAAGACTACTTCAAATTCTTTTCACTGTCTTCAAACTTCCCTTATCATTGCTCTTGTTCTGAGCAGATGTCCCACCTCCAGTACAGAAAGAAAGCAGAAGTCATAGTGTGGGGACTCCCTCAACTTCCCCATATCAATTATGTGCAAGAACTTGAATTTATGCTTATGAGCTCTTCATTCCAGTCTGTTATGGTGAAGGAGATGGAGATATTGTTATTATTGTCACTGTCTAGATCCATCTCTCCACTTATTTCTGGTCCTCATATCTTCTTTAGCTTTTCTACTCTTAATTCAGGCTTATGCCATCAAGTGATTTTTCTTTTCTATCTTTGGCCTTTCTTTTTACTCTTCTCCTTTCCAAAAACATATATGCCTGTTGAATTATAACATTAAAAGCAAAATAAAATCCTTTTTCTTTCTGGTAATGGCTATATGTTTTTCTTTTCCTTCAATCTAATTTCTCAAGTCATAAGTCTTGGGTTTGTGAGGCAAAACAGAGACAATTTATATAAATACACAAGTGCACAGTCACTGAGAAGAAAGCAAGCTTGAAGAAAACATGGGGACAGCTGCAGACCACCACAGTGTACTTTGGGACCAGGTTTAACCTAGGGGTTGGGTGCCACAGCTGATGCCTAAGATATGTTTGCCTGGTCTTGGTGAACTATGCAATATAAACAATATGATCTTAGCAAAGAATTTCTTTTATTTGGAAATATGAAATAACTAAAGTTATCTTACAATGTTGTTTGAAGGATTAAAAAGTTAGCAGATATATAATCATATATCATGATATATATCCAATATTATTTATTATTTTTCTAATTGCAATTATGTTGTCATATGTGCAGGCTTGCTCCACCAAATATGAAAACATTTGTATTCAAAATTTTCTTTGATCTGATCTAGAAGTTTGACTAGTGCTTTAGACAGAACATTCACTCATTCACTTTTTTCACTCATTCATAAGTAAACCTATGTATCAGAAACTTTGGTAGGCATTAGGGGATATAAAGAAAAAAATGAAGGCTCTGTGCTCAGTGACCTCACAGTCTTCAGACTGTCAAGGCTTAAGCATTCAATTGTAGTTCTGTGTGGTAAGGGTGCTGACTGACAAGAATAGGGTATTTGGGGAGTTCAAAGAAGGAAGCATGTGGTTTGGTGTGAGGTACATTGAAGATGTCTTCCTGGTTCAGATGAAGTTGGGGCTGATTATTAAAGAGGGCATGTGTTAGCTGAAAGAGAGAGAAGGGCCACTGGGAAAACTTCTACAGTTTATCCCTCCACTTAAAGGCACTAAAAGTACATGCTTTATTTGGTTTAAAAAAATTATAGTCCTAAAAAGATACTTGAAACCCACTGAACAAGGTACTACATGATAATACAAGAATGAGGCAAACCTTTCTTCACTGGGAGTGGAACCTAGCAGGAATTGCTGTAGGCAAAGTGACACAATATATTTTAAAGAACCTGGTGGCTGGGAGCCCAGGTAGGATTAGTACCAATGATGAAATTCCCTATGGTAATGTCACCATGGTCCAGGATTTTGATCCTCGGCCTTGATGGTACAGGAAGTTGGTAGGTAGTAAGAAATGGCTAGTCTCTCTCTCCCTCTCCCTCTCTCTCCCTCCCTTCCTCTCTCTCCTTCTGTGATAGCTAATATTTTGAAGACTGATCAGTTTAAAAACAGGAGATGAGGGTTAGAGATGTAGCACACTGGCAGAGTGCTTGCCTAGCATGTGTGAAGCCCATGTGTGAGTTCAAGCCCCAGCGCCACAAAAACCAAACAAAACGACCCAAGAAATGAATATTTAAGGCTCAGTGCATTCACTCATAATAACTATGAAATTTATGCAAGGTCCTTGTGCTTGATGCCAATCCAATAACAAGGGCACAGTTTTGAGGAAAAGGAAAAAGAAGGTTCATTGTTTTGCTAGCAAAGGAAAAACACAGGGGGCTCCTGTCCCAGAGGCTGTGATTCTGTCCATCAGCAGGCTTTTAAAGAGGCAATTCAAAGACTACATTCCATGTGTTCTCTGCTGGAGTTGTAATTCGCTTGTTAATTTAGGAGATAGTCGACTATTTCTGACATCATCTGGTGCCATCCCCAAGTCTGAATTACTTTGTTTCTGTGGCAGTGTATTCAAGGACAGATAATTCTGCCTAGGATGGGAAAGAAAGGTAGTCCTGTTTCCCCTGAGATTAGGCAGGGGAAGAGATTAGGGAGGAAGAGAAACATGTCCCTTTTAAAAATAAGTTGATGGTACTTATATACTTTGTATACAAGCAGTTGTATGTAAAAAGATACTATACTTGTGCATGATGAATAAGTAAATAAATAATAAAAAAATTAAAAAAAAAATAAGTTGCAGTGGCACAGCAGCAAAGGCTATATCCAAAGCATTAAATGGACCACTGTTACATCATAATTGGTATATTAGCTACACATAGGTGTGTTTAATAGTTCCCTGGGATCCTGAAACCAGAACAAAAGGAGTTAGCGGCCTTCTGCTTCAGACAATGATCTGAACAACATAGGCTCAATTTCCTACTGTGATTCTTCAAAATCTCAATCTATGTGATTTCAGAAGCTTCAGAATTCTCGTTATTATGGTTAACTGAAAGATGAGTTCTGAAATCAAGAATAGGTCTCAGGCTAATAAGCATCTAATGAGAATACATTCTGGAATAGATACAAATAATACTTGCTGAGGCAGCTGAGACCATGTTAAGTCACCTGGGGAAAGAAATTAGCATGAGAATATACAACTGCCAAACTGCTAGCACAGCACAGGCTGTGGAGGCGGGATAACTCTGAACATTTGAGAACTAGTTTCATTAAGATAAATTAGGAGTATTATGTATATTATTTGCTTATGTAAAATAGTCCCATGTGTATACATGTATATACATAGGAAAAGCTATGAAAGTGTATACAAAATTATCGAGTGGTTTTTTTCTCTTAAGGAGAGCACAGGTGTTCCTGATTTTTTCTTTTTCTTTTCTTTTCTCTCTCTCTCTCTCTCTCTCTCTCTCTCTCTCTCTCTATCTCTCTCTCTGTCTCTATCTCTTTTTATAACCAGGGATTGAACCGGGAGTGCTTAACTACTGAGCCACATCACCAGCCCTTTTTATATTTTACTTAGAGATTGGGTCTCACTAAATTGCTTAGGACCTTGCTAAATTGCTGAGCCTGGCTTTGAACTCTCAATCCTCCTGCCTCAACCTGTCAAGCTGCTGGAATTACAGGGTAAGCCACTGTACCTGGCCTGATTTTCTTTTTGCTCCATCTGTGACTTCAAATTTTAATGTAATTAAGATGCGTCACTTACATAATTAAGAAAGAGAAAATTAACATCAGAGGAAAAAAGACTGAATGCTACCCACATTCACTAGAATAACTATTAGCAATTTAGTCTGAATGATTGTTGGACATGAAAAGTTAAGATTGATAGGAAATACTCTGGGGCAGAGCAGATGAAGGACAGTTTAAGGGAATATAGGAAGGGCAATGATGCTCTATAAAAAATTTTTATTTTCAGTTTGTACTTAAAATAGGAAGAAGCTATTTTTAATAATTTAAGTGCCCCTCCGATTGCCATTGCCAGCATTGAAAATATTTATCTTGCATAAAGAATTTGTACCAGAAAAATCTTTATGAAAATTGAGCATGTTCTAGGTCATAAAACAATATCTACTACCTCCGGAGATTGACTACACATAGATTGTAATGCAATTAAATCAGAATAAATAGCAAAAATGTAACTAATTCCTCCCCCAAATATTTTAAAATAAAAAGTCCGCACATCTAAATAATTCATAGATGATAGAAGAAATCAAAAGTAAACTTAACATACTTAGAACTCAGTGATACTGAAAATACTGCTTCTCATAACTTGTGGGATACAGCCATTCATTGTCTATACATAAGTTTCCCTCAGGGAAGTTGTCTGTCTCAGCCTCGGGAGCTGCTGGGATTATAGGCGTGCGCCACCACGCCAGGCCAGGACTCACTTTTAATGAGCTTAAAAGTTGCTATGGTTCAATATTTTTGTCTTCTCCAAAACATGTGAAACTTAATCCCTAAAGCAATAGTGTTGGGAGGTGGGGTCTAACAGGAGGTGTTAAGTCAGAAGGCTTCAACCCCTTGAATGGCTCAATGCCACTATAAAAGGGGCTTGTGGGAGTGAGTTCTTTCTTCTACTTTTCTGCCGTGTAGGGAGGAGGAATAATATTTCTCCACTCTGGAGAAGGCAGCATTTAGGGCGCCATCTTGGAAGCAGAGAACTGTCCATTATCAAACACCAAAACTCGCCAATACCTTGATCTTGTTTTTTTCAGCCTCCAGGACTATGAAAAATAAATTTCTGTTCTTTATAATCATTATGCAGTTTCAGCCAGTCATGGTGGTGCATGCCTGTAATCCCAGTGGCTAGGGAGGCTGAGGCAGGAGAATTATGAGTTCAAAGCCAGCCTCAGCTTCAGCAATTTATCAGGGCCCTAAGCAACTCAGTGAGACCCTGTCTCTAAATAAAATGCAAAAAAAGGCTGGAGATGTGGCTCAATGGTTAAGTGCCCCTGGGTTCAATCCCCAGTACAAAAATAAATAATAAATAAATAACTCAGTTTCTGATTTTCTATTATAGCAGCATAAGATGGACTAAGACAGAAATCTATCTAGGAGGAGTAAGGCTGTGTCCTGGATATATTTTAGTCTTTCTTAACAAGGTTACCTGTGAATATTACGCTCTAATGCCTCAAAACATCCTTTCTATGTAATGAGTTCTCTCTCACTCATCAAAAATGGGTTTGATGGGGTGTTTGAGAAAGTAGTCACTCAAATAATTTGTTGCATTCTGTGGTTTAGATGAGGCACCCAAGTTTTAAAATTGTGAGACACTCTCTGATAGTGGAATATACACAGGCTCTTCTGGGCCCCATACCTGAGCTCAGCCCAAAGGGATCCTTATCTCTATAAAGTAGAGCTAGTGAAAAGCCCAGCTCCTGGGCTGATGAGGCAGGTGCTTGAGAGCTCTTGAGAGATACAGCCTTGAGTGCATGTATTATTTCTAAATCTACATTAAGAGTTTTGATATCATTCCTGTCTGTCAAACATTTCCGTCTGTGTATTCAACCATTGCCAATTCATTTATTCATCATTCAAAAAATATTTAACAAACACTTTGTTTTCCTACCATGTGATCAGGGTACCACATGATATCCATCTTCCAAAAACTCATACTCTTGTTCAGTGTCATCTCCGCAGAGGTAGTTCCACCGCCTGATGTCTCTGTTCCACTAAGTGTATCACATTCTTTCACTTATGCAAGTGCAAAACCTTTGAGTTTTATTTGACTTTATCCATTTCCTTATACCCTAGTTCTAGTCAGTCACTAAATTCTATTTCCTGTTTGGATTTTCAAATATTCATTGCTGCCATAATAGGTTTGGAGCTTCTCATACCTGGATTCCTCCTAATTGATGCTAAAATGAGAAGAAACTTTTGTTCTCTAACCATTTTATTTGAATGCTATTTTCAGATTATCTTCCTAAATCACAGGGTTCAGTGTGTGACTTGGATTATGACCTATCATGACTTTATAATAAACAGACTAAATCCATGAATCTGGAATTGAAGACCTCCCCAAATTTGACTCTAGTCTTGCTTTCATTATCAAGTGCCACTATGGCACCTCTATTCATTCCATCCCAGTTTCCAACCTGCTCCTTCTTCAGTCTTCCTCATTGTAAATGGTAGCTCCTTTGGTCCAGCTGCCTGAACCAAATGCCTTATGGTAGTCTTTCATCTCCACATCTTAACTGGCAGTTCTATTCAATCTGCCTTCAAAACACCCAGGACCTGATCACTGTTATCACAATAGTGGGCTGAACACTTGGCTAAATCACAATGGCTCTCACTTGGGTCACTGTAAGAGTATCTTAAGTGGTGTCACACTCTCTACTCTCGTCCGCCACACAATCTGTACCAGTCAGAAGTATCCTTAAATAAGAAAACAAATTAGATAATATCAGTTGTGTAGTCTTTCTTTTTCTACTATAGTCATAAAAGGCGTCACTCCTCCACTTTTGGCTTATTGCTTTAATTACAAATTCAATCATACCTGGCAGCTCAGTCTTTCCCAGCTCAGTTGAGCTTCTAACAAATCTCAGGCCCAGTTCACATTAACTTAGAGGATAGTTAAAAAATAATTAAACCATAGTCTCATTTAAACAAACATATGTGAAGTGTCTACTACATTTTACTCACTTTTCTAGCTCAATTTGGTATAGAGTAAAGTGAATTATAGTTCCTGTCTTTGGGAAGTTCAGGGTCTGAAGGAGCCTAAAGGTAAATAGCTCATTTCAACATGCATGGCTTTGCTTATAGAGATAAGTGAGCTTGCTTTGGGGAGGTGGGGGCAGTCACAGGGGATGGACCCTAAGCATAGATGGGAAATGAGAGGTCATAGAAGTCCTGCAAGAGGAGATTATGGGTGAACTAAATCTCAAAGTGTAAGAAGGAACATGGGAGCAAGTCTGCAGCATAAGAAGAGCCACTGTCAGTTCAGAATTATCAAGCTATATTATTTATCTCCTCCTATACTTACACACATACATACATAGGTATACACAAGTGTATATACATGTGTGATGCCTCTTGACTTCCAATGGGGCTACCTTCTGATAAAACCATTGTAGAGTGGAAAAATCATTAAGTTAACTCATCGTGAGAGCTTGTATATATGTGTAATGACATGAGATGAAGGGTTGTTACTATAATTACTGGTTTAGGTTTGGTTTTTCCTTTCTTTCTTTTAGAACTATATGGATTCTTTCTTCCATGGGAACTCACAGACTAGTTGATGGCATATGGCATGAACACATAAAAACATGCTTCAACAGATAGTTGTCCAAGATAAGTGCCCAATGAGTGGTTCACAACAATAAGAAAAGTGCCCCAGGAAGTCAAGGGAGGAAGACATCAGTTTCAGACTAGAGAGGCTCCTAGAGGAAGTGGAATCTACACTGAACCCCAAAGAGGGACCTTTCATATTTAGTTGGGAGAAAGGGAGGGAGGCATAGGAGCATACACAAACCAGCTCAAACCAAAAGGGGAATGTCCTGGAGATGCAAGAGGGAATGACCCTCCTTAATCCCCACCTTGGCCTACTTTAGCATGTCCCAATCCATCCTGGGTATGCAGTCTACAGCTTCTCCCCAATGCTTTATGATACCACTAGGTTCCAAACAATGGCCTCCATAATCTTTAGGTATGGGACCAGGCAAGAACCCAACAACAGAGCAGAGCCTCCAGGTTTGATAGTCCAGCCACCGCTCTGGCACTGGCATTAAGCCCTCTCAAAGAAATCTTCCCCTCTCTCCACCTGCCCTGGCAACAAACTGCAGACAGCACCTTACTAGTTGCAAGGTATTAGGATAGGTGTTTAAGTCAGCTTTTTCACCACTGTGACAATGTAGAGGAGGAAAAGTTTATTTGGCACTCATGGTTTCAAAGGTCTCAGTCCCATTGCTCTGGGCCTAAGTGAGGCAGAACAAGGTGGAAGGGTGGCAGAGGAAAACAGCTCAGGACATAGCAAGGAGGAAGAAAGGAGACACAGGAGAAGAGAGGGAAGGAGGGAGAGGGAGAAAGAGAGAGTATGTGTGTTCTGCTCAGGAGGGACAAAATATAAGCCCCTAGTGACCTACCTCTTCCAGCTACACCCCACCTGTTAATTTTTACCACCCTATTAATACATTCAAGTGGATTAATGCAATGATTAGATTAAGAATCTCATAACCCAATTGTTTCTCCTCTGAACTTCCACGCATTGTCTCACACACCTCATTTCCATAGTTTATCAATTTAGAGATGACATTATTTTCCTTCCTTGATTACCCTCTATTCTTCACAACCTGACCCTTCTTATATTCAAGCCCCTTGAGAGAAAATACTTTCATATCTCATTGATGCTTTCCTCCCAAGAGGATTTTAAAGTAGAATTTCTTTGCAGGGTGGGGGTCGGTGGCAGGTAACATAGCGTATTGTGAAGAGGCAGTCATGTTTGGGGACATGGTCCTTTGGGAGGCACTGAGACATTTGGTTCTTCCAGGGAAGTTTCTGGCATACAGACCCTATTGGCATAGATGCCAAGCAGCGGCCACTGTGGTGTTCAAGGAAACAGTTTCCTGTTATGAATACATACTGTTTGTGGATTGTGATGCCTTTGTTAGAATAAGCATTTGGAAACTTTTATGGAAGCTGGGAATTGCTACAATATCCAAGCGTGTGATTTTCTGGTTTATAAAAATATTATTCTTAGATTTGAAATGGGGGAGCAGGGGAAAAAAATACAGGTCCCCTTCCTCAGTGATTGAGAATCACTCCTCCACACTGTTCTTGTTCCTGAGCTGAGTAAGTGATGGGGTCATTTGGGGTCTCTGGAGAATCTGCAGGAGGCTCTTGTGCAATTCCCACTTTTCAGTATGTACTTTTATATGCCACAAGATATAATTTATTAGTAGAGAAATGAAGAACTGAAAGGAATAGCTCATGGTTTTTGTAGCAAAAGGAAACAGCAAGTCACAAGTCTGTCTAAATATTAGAACACATCTGAGTGAGGACACTGGCATTGATTTCTTCATAGTGAACTCCAACTACCCCAGAGTTGGGTTAATATCTTACATGATCTGACATTGGAGTAATCTACAAAGTGCCCAACTGCTATTGTTTAAAGGTGCAAAATAAGATATTTATTTCAACTGGAGTTGGATTGTGTGGTATCTGTATGTGTAAGCACTTGAATATTTTATAAAAGCACAGAAAAAAGATAAGGGCATTTTTAGCAAACATGAAAACATTGTGCTATTGCTACAAATACAAAACCATTCTCAAGGAGAATTCTAGACTGGAAAATATTATATTTCTATACTGTTTAATTTGTCACCACTATGAAAACAAGGACATTTTCCCAACACATCATTCAAAAGTAGGCCTGCCATGTGCTGGTTGAATAAAAATTCATGGGACTGAGGCACAAAAACAACAATTCCCACATCATTTTTGTCATTGTTGTTCTTTTTTTCAGTTACAAAATAAAGCTTAGATGATCATTGAAAAGACACTGTCAGGAAGACAGGAATACTTCACTTGTGCAATAGATAGATTTCTGAAAAAAAATTATATGGTTTAATTTTTCTTTCTATAATTATTTTGTACACATAGGAAATATTTAATATTTTTAAAAATTTATTTGGACATTTTACAAAATATCATCATCCTCAATTTTATGGAAAATCTATTTTATTTTTTCTGTAATAATAAGTTGAGTAATAAATGCATCTGGTAAAAAATATACAATTAGCATTTATAATGAGAAGCAAGTCATGTGACCTAATCACTTCTCCTTCCCATTCCTCTGGGGTTGTCCCTTTTTTCTATTCATGCTTTTAGTACTTTGGAAGGCTGCTGTCATGAATTGAAACAATGTGCTTTTACTATTGTTTCTTGTTGTACCAGCGTAGAAATTATCGGACTGACTTTCTGCTATTAGATGAAGAATAAGCTCACTTGTAATACATTCCATCTTATTCTCTCTCCTCTTCCATTATTAATGGTATCCCTGCTATTCAATGAAGAGTGAGCGTACTTGTAATACATAACATCTTATTCTCTTGCTTCTTCCATTATCAATGGTATCAGTCCCTCCCTTGGTCATTTCCATAACTTCAAACACATTTCATTTCTTACTTCAGCAGGTTAGTGCATGCACACAAAGAGATTCCTTTCTCTCTTTCTCAAAAATCAACATGATTCATAGTGAAACTTCCGATCCCATCCAGTTTTACAGAGTTAATTCCAGCATTCCCTCTTTGCTTATTTATAGCTTATTTCTCTGATGATATTAAATCTGTTGCTTATATCTAAAATATATTTCCTTAATCAATCTGTAATTTCAGAATTTCAAACTCATGCTTTTCTGTGGTACATTAGATTATAGTTTTACAGTGCTTTTTCCTTTTCTCTTTTTTTCTTTTTCTTTTCTTTTTTTTGGTACTGGGGATTAAACCCAATGGTGCTCTACCACCAGCCTTTTTAGTTTTTATTTCGAGACAGAGTCTCACTAAGTTGCTAAGGCTGGCATCAAGCTTGTGATTCTGCTGCCTCAGTATCCTTGATTTGCTGGGATTACAGGTTTACATCACCATGCCCCGCTTGTACAGTGATTCTCTTTAAAATAAAAAAATAAATAAATAAAACCTTATAATACCTACTCAAAATATTGTTTCCCAAAGTTACTTGTGTCAGCTCCTTTTTTCATCACTTTCTTCATATAATAAAGCTAGATTCATTTGCCATAGTCTTCATTCCATCTTATGTTCCATTCACATCTGGTTGTTTTTTGCTTACAGTAAAAGTTTTCCTTTGTGGTATATAGTTCTAGGATTTTGACAAATACATGGAGTCATGTTTTTACCACCACAGTACCATAAGGGATAATTACATCACTTCTTACCACAATTTTTTGTTCTACCCCTTTATAGCCAGACTTTCCCACCACACTACTCTTAGAAAACATGGACCTGATTTCCATCCCTATAATTTTCCTTTTTCCAGAAAGTCATATAAATTAAATCATCCAGTCTTGGTTCTGGCTTCTTTCTTTTAGAAAATTGCAATTAAAACTGAGTACAGTGGTGAACATATGTAATCCCAGCAATTTGAGAGGCTGAGGCAGGAGGATCACAAGTTTGAGGCCAGCCCCAGCAACTTGGCAAGACCCTGTCTCAAAATTTAAAAATAATGATAAGGAGCAACCCTGGCCCCATATGCAGAGGAGAGTGACAGTGCTGTGGCCCCCCATCTACCAATGCATGGCTCTCCTGGCCTGCTTCCATCTAGAGATAACAGCCAGGACCTGGAAGACCATCACCAAGGTCCCTGCAGGCCTGGTTACATCAGAGGTATCCCTGCTAGCCTGCTTCTCTCAATTCCTCTTTCACTCTTCCTATGATCTAATACCTCTATATTCTCACTTCCTACCTCATAAACCCCACATCCCACACCCTGCCCCACCTTTTTGTTCACCATTAGAAACTGTAGACCCTTATGCAAATCTACTATTTATATTGTAGATACTAACTGAACACATCTTTTCTGTTTATTGTGACAAAACTGTCATTGCCTAAATAGCAGTTATTTGGTTTAAGTTATTTGGTTTATTGTTTGCATTGGGTGCTGTAAATATTTATATCCCCTTTAAAGGCAAGGTACTGGTAACCTTCAGGAACACTACAAGATTATAGGGTAGAAACTGTAATACCTCAGATCTGCATTGCCAGAGAGGAAGACACATAAACAACATGATAAAACAAGGGAAGAAAGTTCCCCAAACATAAGATGCTACAATAATAGAATCCATTGACAACTCAGTAGATGAAATGTCAGAGAAGGAGTTCAGAATGTACATAATTAAAATGATCTGCGAAACATAGAATGATATAAGAGAGCAAATACAGGCAATAATTGATCACTCCAACAAAGATAAGAGCAAATACAGGTAGGAAAAGTTTACTTCAAGAGAAAGAGATTGAGATTCTGAAAAAAACAAAAACAAAAAACAAAAACAAAAACAACCTAAACAAGTCCTTGAAATGAAGGAAACAACAAACCAAATAAAAAATTCAATAGAAAACATCACCAAGAGACTAGATCACTTGGAAGACACACCTCGGGCAATGAAGACAAATATATATTCTTTTTTTTTTTTTTTTTTTGGTACCGGGGATTGAACTCAGCGGCACTAGACCACTGGGCCACATCCCAAGCCCTTTTTTGTATTTTATTAGAGACAGGGTCTCACTGAGTTGCCAAGTGCCTCGCCATTGCTGAGGCTGGCTTTGAACTCGTGATCCTCCTGACTCAGCCTCCCAAAGTGCTGGGATTACAGGCGTGCGCCACTGCGCCCGGCGAAATATATATTCTTGAAAATAAAGTTGACCACAAAATGGTAAAAATACATGAACAGAACTTCCAAGAATTATGGGATAACATGAAAAGACCAAATCTAAGAATTATTGGGATAGAGGAAGGCACAGAGATACAAACCAAAGGAATGCACAATCTCTTTAATGAAATAATATCAGAAAATTTCCCAAACATGAAGAATGAATTGGAAAATCAAATACAAGAGGCTTACAAGACACCAAATGTACAAAATTACAACAGATCCACACAAGCATACATTATAATGAAAATGCCTAACATACAGAAATAAGAATAGAATTTTAAAAGGTGCAAGAGAAAAGTTTCAGGTTATATACAGGGGGAAACCAATTTGGATCTCAGCAGATTTCTCAACCCAGACTGTCCTGGCTTTGACATATACCAACATATACCAAGCTCTGAAAGAAAAAGGATGCCAACCATGAATCTTGTATCCAGCAAAATTAAGCTTCAGATTTGATGATGAAATAAAAACTTCCGTGATAAAAATAATGATAATAAAGAGCTGGGGATGTAACTCAGTGGTAGAGCACCTCTGGGTTCTTTCTGTAGGATTGTCAGGGGAGGGGAGGGAAAATTGCATTTAAAGAGTCATCCATGTTGTTATGTGAAACAATAGTTCATTTATTATTAAATAGTGTTTAATTGTATGGGTGGTCCATAATTCCTTTATCCATTTGTTAGGGAACAGACAGATGTGAATGGTGGGAAGATGAGATTAAGAGAATAATTATATAAAAGGGGCCCACTGTGCTGACCCACACATGCTTTCTTTTCTAAGAAGCAATATACCTGCAGTTCTGCCTGGCCTAAGTGGATAGGATATGTCACATTCCTCATCAAACTACCAATCTTCAATAAAATGCAGGAAGGAAATGATGTGTTGATAGGAGGAACACAAATTACTTTGAAGGGAGAGACTTTTGTGACCCTTTTCATAGACCAGATTCTAGAAGACAAAGATAATTTCTCCTTACCATAAAATCTGAAAAATAATTAAGAATTCAATTAAAACTGGCCAGCATGGGCCACATTACATAGAGTTGTCATGGCAGTGGGGACTTGAAAGTCTGATGTCACCCTGCTCTCAGTCAAAAGTCAAGAGGTAAACCTGGGAGGGACTCTCTAGAAACTTCTCTGGGATCCCCAATAAAATTGGAGTGGGGCTGGAGTTATAGCTCAGTTGGTAGAGTATTTGCCTCACATGCACAAGGCCCTGGGTTCAATCCCCAGCACCACACACACACACACACACACAAACACACACACACACATACACACACACACACAAAAATGGAATGCAGGAGAGGCACATTGTTCCTCTCTTCTCTGAGGGGACCCACTCTCTTCCTAGATAGTGCCCCTTTCCCTTTTCCCATCCCTTCAATAAACTCATTCCTGACATGTCTAAAATCTTTCAGACTTGATTACAAGAACTGGGGTTTCAAGAGTGGGGGGGGGGGTCATCTTCATGCTGCCTCAGTTTCCAGAGGCTCCAGCTTTGAAACACATTCACCTGCTGAAAAAAAATCTCAGTTGTTTACAGTTTTGGTTCTTATGAATAAAGATGACATAAACATTCAAGAACATGAATTATATTTGTGTAGCCATAGTTTCCAATTCATTTGGTAATTAGATAGGAGTGATCTTATTGGGTCCTGTGGCAACTGTATGTTTAAGATACTTTTTTTTTTAATTCTGCCAAACTAGTTTCCAAAGTTTCTGTAGCATTTTAAATGCTTGTAAACAACTTATGAGAGTGCTCTATGCTCTGTATCCTTATTAACACTTGATACTGTTAATTTTGGATTGTAGCTATTTTTAAAAATGGGCATTGTTATCTCATTGTGACTTAATTATATCTTACTACTGACTGTGTTGAATGTCTTTACCTAAGTTGGTTTGCATTTATGTATCTCCTTTGGTGAAGCATCAACAAACAAACAAAAATAAAAAGCTAGTTTTTTTTTTTTTAAGTCTGTGCTATTCAATAGTAAATCCAAATCAAGGAGGTAAACAGAAGTAGTTTTAGAACAGATGTTTTATTTCACCTTTACATATCCTCATTTCTTTGTATAGATCCAGGTTTCTATACAGTATTAAATTCCTTCTGTCTACAGATCATCATTTAACATTTATTGCACAGCAGATCCACTGGCAATAAATTATCACTTTTTAAATTTTCTTTCTTTCTTTTTTTGGAAAGCCTTCCCCCCCCCTTCATTTTGAAATATATGTTTTGCTGGGCATAGGATTCCATTTTTTCCTATCAGTATATTGAAGATGTTATTCTATTATCTTTCTTTTTTTTTTGGTACTGGGGATTGAACTTAGAGGTACTTGTCCACTGAGCCACATCCCCAGCCCTTTTTTGTATTTTATTTAGAGGGTCTCACTGAGTTGCTTAGTGCCTCGCCATTGCTGAGGGTGGCTTTGAACTCACGATCCTCCTGCCTCAGCCTCCCAAGTGCTGGGATTACAGGCATGTGCCACCGCGCCTGGCTTCCATTATCTATATTACACACACACACACACACACACACACACACACACACACACACATATATATATATCCCCGTTTGAAGCAGTGTCTTACTAAGTTGCCCAGACTGCCCTCAAACTTCAAATTCTCCTGCCTCAGCTCCAGAGTAGCTGGGATCACAGGTATGCACCACCATACCCAGGGGTTGTCAATATTTGTTCTTCATGTACAATATGCCTTTTGTCAACCTCTGACTGCTTTTATAAATTTTTTTTTTTATTCCTCCAGCAGTTTGAATATAATGTGCTTGATTGTGGTTTTGTGTACTTATCCTTCCTGGTGTTCTCTGAGATTCTTGGGTCTGTGATTTGGCATCATTACATTTGGCAAATTATCAGGTATTATTTCTTCAGTTATTTTTCCTGCATTGTTCTGTCTTCTGAGATTCTGACTGCATACATGTGACACCTTTTGATATTGTTCCACAGCCCTCAGCAGCCTTGCTTGGTTTTATTCACTTCTTTTTCCCTTGTTAGTTTGCATAATTTCTTTAGTCTTATCTTCATGTGCATTGATCCTTTCATTAACTGTGTGAGGTCTGCTGATAAGCCTATTAAAGTTATCCTTCATCTCTGTTAGTAGGTTTTTATTTGTAGGAATTTCATTTGATTTTTTCCTATTGTTTTCAATTCTATGCTAAAATTGCCCATTTGAACTTGCACAATGTTTACTTTTTCCTTTACAGGTTTTGACATAATTATAGTTATCTAAAATTCCCTATCAGATAATTTTGACATTCACGTTTTATCTGTGTCTGGTTTATCTTTTAAAAGTGTAAATAGGGGGCTGGGGTTGTAGTTCAGTGGTAGAGTGCTTGCCTAGCCCATGTGAGGTTCTAGGTTTGATCCTTAGCACCTCATAAAAATAAATAAATAAAATAAAGGCATTCTGCCCATCTACAACTAAAAAAATATATATATTTGTAAAGAGCATAAATAGATCTTCTTTCTCACTCAATCCATAGTTTTCTTTCCCTTACCTGAAAAGGAGTGTTTACCAATTTGGGGGCATTCTGGAGCACAGCAGTCCAATAATTAGTCATGACTAGTGATAAGTGACTTCAAGCACTTTTAATGTGGCTAGTCTGAATTAAGTGTAAAATATACACTGCTTTCAAAGACACCATAAAAAGAATGAAAATATCTAATTAATGATTCCATATTGATCTCATACTGAGGTTGACAATATTTTAAACACACTGGTTTAATGAAATACATTATTAGAATAATTTACCTGTTTATATTGACTTTTAAAAAATGTAACTGTTAACAAATTTGAATTACATATGTGTAAAAATTACACATATGTAAAACCTGAACAAATGGTGAGAAGTGTCATGCTCATGGACCAGATGATTTAGCATAGAGAACACTGATGTGTTGGTTTGATACAAATAATATCAATCTCCTGACAATTTCTTATAGCCATAGACAAGCTTATTCTAAAAATTTATATAGAAAGAAAAAAAACTATACTAGCTAAAAACTTGGTGAAAAGAATAATAATAATATGGAACAAAGCATTCCACGTAATTTTTAGATTTTTTTATAGAGCAACAAGTAATTAAAATTATGTGGCGCTAGTGAAGACATAGACACATAAGTCAATGGCATAAAGTGGAAAGCCCAAAAGTATCATCACTGTATGGCCAACTGATTTTGATGAAGTTGCATTTTTACAACTTCATTGCAATGATTCTGTGGATTTGTTGGACATCAGGAAATGACATGCCTGTTTTCCCTTGTTTTGCTGGGTAGAACAAAGTGAAACCCTCTGTTGTAATGTTGTGCCAGTCTGGAGTCCCTAACCAGCCTGCCTTCCTCTTTCCACCTTTTTAAATTCTCCCTTGGTTGTTTCTATATTTTATCATGGGTCTGTAGTTGTAGTTAGAGGGGAAGATAGGGGAGAAATTAATGCATATTATCTCATCTGGACCAGAAATCTTCTATGTGTTATTTTTTTCATCTTTCTATAAATTTATTAGCCTTTCAGAATAGAAAGATAAGAAATGGTTCACATTATTTTTCCAGTGGACTACACATAATGGCTTCACTGAATGGTTAATGTAACTCATAGCTGAGCCCTTTAAAATGCAGTATCTCTGTTGCTATGGTGACCATGGCCTTCTCACCCCTCCTTTCTTTGCTTTATGCTGACATCTCCTTCCAGTAGAATGTTATGTTGTAGACCTAGAAATGACATGTCAGCATAGTTTCTATTTTGTATGTACTTTTGAGTTTTCACAATATTGATATGGTCATTTTTTTCTGCATGGCCTAGACCTGATCACCTCAATCCAGAGATCAACAGACAAGCCTTTCAGAATAATTAACTTTGAAGATTTTTTTTTTTTTTTTTTTTTTTTTGGTGGAGGTCTGAGGAAGTACTAGCTGATCTGAGGTTCCTCTCTTGTTTTTTCCTAAGGTCAGTTTTTGAACAGGTATGCTTTAGATTTTATAGTTGAAATTTCTGAGCATTTTTTGTTGTTATTTCTTTGGAGTGTTCTCTTCTACAATTTGTTATTTCCATTGTTTTTCAAAGTATTACAAGGAAGGAAAATAGGACAAAACTTATTTTTCTCATTTTGTTTCCAGGTCAGTGGTTCTTTTTTTTTTTTTTTTTTTTTTTTTTTTGGTACCGGGGATTGAACTCAGGGGCACTTGACCACTGGGTCGCATCCCCAGCCCTTTTTTTTTTTTTTTTTTGTATTTTATTAGAGACAGGGTCTCACTGAGTTGCTAAGTGCCTCGCCATTGCTGAGGCTGGCTTTGAACTCGTGATCCTCCTGCCTCAGCCTCCCAAGTGCTGGGATTACAGGAGTGCACCACCACGCCCGGCCAGGTCAGTGGTTCTTTTAACTCTTGCAGGATAGAAATAAATCATGGTTAACAAAAAAACAAAAACAAAAACAAAAAAAATGTTAATGAGAATTATTTACTGCACTGATCAATATAGCACCATGGTGATCCCATAGACAGAAAAACAAGGAGATAAGGGGTAAACAGCAACTAAATGTTTTGGGGTTAGAAAATAATATCTTCATAACTTATGTTGCATTTTGTCATTGTGCCTGTGCTAATTTGCACATAAAAATGTGTATAAACTTGTGTTAAGTCTTCCCTCTGGGCATTGTGAAAAACATGCTCACTTGTCCAAAACCAAAGAGTGGACTAAGACGTATAGCAAAAGCTAGAATTTTTACTTTAATGACAGTCTTGCAAGAACAGGTGTCTAGGGGAACAGGCACCTTCATATTGGGTACAACCAGCATTCTATCCCCTAGAGAATAAGATCCTTCCCCTGTATCCTCATTGACTGAGTACTATGGGGTGTACAGTCTTCCTGAATGAATGTCACCTAATTTTTACCTCCCCTAAAGTTGTCCCCACCTCCCTTTGTTCTCTTGGGGTGGTGGTGGGGGGTCTCCTGGGATTAAGTGCCTTTAGTTTGAGTGCCTTTGGGCACATACACAGTTTGTTTCTATTGGTCAGGTTGGTCCCCTTCCTTCACAGTCAAGGGGCTGTGAAAGTTTACACCCTCTGTTAACTGCTTGTAACTTTTCATTCTGTTCTCCCCTCCAGCTGTGTTTCTAACATCTCAAGTCATTTTACATTTAAAGCTATATATTGTATTTTGAAAATACACAGCATGTCTTTTAGCATGTAAATGCATTTCAATGAGCATCACAGTTGCTTTTGGGTAAATGGTTGTGGTTGTGGTTAGATCTGCTTAGGCAGTTTCCATGCTTTCTCTTCTTTTGTCTTAAACAATAGCTGTAGTTGGGGAAGGTCCTCCTGCCACTTATCTCAAGCATAGAGCATGCCATCCTTTTTTTCCCCCAGCAGTCACCAACTTAAACTTTAACCCTATACTCCTGCTTCAATATATACTCTTTATTTACTTTTTTGATACTGGATATCTGGTATTAAACAAATGAAACACATGTCTAATTGATTTAGTTTCATTATTACTTTAATATTTTAAAGTCAGACCTAGCATTTTTTTAAGAATAGCATATATACCAAATATGTGAAGATTGATTGTAGTATTCATGCCTTCCTCTTGAATTTATTTCTTGTATTCACAGAGTATTTCTTTTATTCTTCTTCTTTTTTGCAATTTTCTTTTTTTTTTTTTAATATATTTTTTAAAAGATGGTGAAGCCAGAATTAGACAGGCAGTCAGTATAGATAGGTAAATCAAGTCAGATCTGATCAGGAAAGCCAATTTTGAGTGAGTGAAGTTGGAGATTGTCCCCTGAGGGATTGAAATGTTAATTCCTTCAGAGCCCTTTCTCCACCCTTATCAAGAACTTTCAGCCAGGCACAGTGGTGCATGCCTGTAATCCCAGCACTTTGGGAGGCTGAGGCAGGAGGGTTGCAAGTTCAAAGCCAGCCTCAGCAATGGTGAGGCACTTAGCAACTCAGTGAGACCCTGTATCTAAATAAAACACAAAAAAGGGCTGGTGATGTGACCCAATGGTCGAGTGCCCCTGAGTTCAATCCCCGGTACCACAAAAGAAAAAGAAAAAGAAAAAGAACTTGCCCCTGCTTCAACCTTTTGCTAAGGTAACCTGTCCCAGGAACTACCCCTCCCTACAGGGAGCTATAAAGTTGTTATTTAGGTGTCCTGGGCTGCTCCATTCTGCCCTTCCCCCTTCAGCCCATCTGCTTCTCACCTTTTAGCCATCCCACCAGGCCTGGTCACTTATGCAGGAAGGAGAGAGATAAGGGGAAGAGAGCAGGAGAACAAACGCAGACCTGCCTTGCTTCTTGGGATACCAGGATACCAGCAATGGCCCCCTTTTCCCTCCCAGGAGAAGTCTATGTTACCCCTTTTAAATAAATCCTGCTTTATATGCTTGCTTCCGTGTGCTTCTCTAATGTTCAAACTTCAACATTTGGGGGAGCAGAACTCACCGGCAACCAGCAGTATCAATGGGAAGCCTATTTTTAAATACCTTTATTGATTTATTTTTATGTAGTGCTGAGAATCGAAGCCAGGACTTCACACATGCTAGGCAAGTGCTCTAACCACTGAGTTACAACCCCAGCCCTTATTCTTTCAGGTAGAGTTTATGCATGATAAACTTTCTGAGCTCTTGCATATGTGAAGAGAATTCTTGATTAATAATTATGTTTCTTCAGAAATATGAAGCTGTTGATCGATTTTCTTTTAACATCTAGTATTCTTGCTGAAACATCTAGTGCTGATCTAATTCTTGTTGCTTTGTAATATTTTTATTTGTCTAGAAACGCTTAGGATGTTCTATAGTTTCTCCCTAAGTTCCTATGTGTGAGTCTGTTTTGTTTTTAAATCCACCTCTAGATGGTGTGTTTTTTTTTTTCACTTCTGAGCATTCTTTTTTCTATTATTTGTCCATTCGTTCTGTTTATATCTCTGCTTTCCCTCCTAGAACTCCAGGTATTCAACACTGAAACATCCTGATCTACCTTACATATCTTATAACTTACACACACACACACACGCACACACACACACACACACACACGCACACACACACACACACACACACACACACACACACACACACACACACACACGCACACACACACACACGCACACACACACACACGCACACACACACGTTGTGCCTCACTTAAGGAAGGGATTACATTTTGAAAAACATCAGGTGCTTAGAGATTATTACTTTTTTTTTAGGAAAAAAAAGCAGTGTAGGAATTGGACCCCTGCCTGGGTGCCATTCTTAGGTCACTGGCATTCCTTGTATCACATGTCCACATTGCTAAATGGACAACCCAAGGCAAGGTCTCTGTTTAAAGGTTAAAAATTCCCTTGCATGCAGCAGGTGAAACTTCCCTGCCAGGTTTTCACCCCTGAGCAACAGCTAGCTTTGTCATGCTTCATTGAGGAGGCATTTCATCAGTTTTCAACAAGCAGAAGATAATAGTCCGTATGTTCCAGGAAAACAGGTAGGAACCCATACCTGGACTCAGGAACTTTAAACTTTTATTCTTATCTAACATCTAGCATATTTTCTGCAAAAATTATGAGATAAGGGGTTTAAATGAAGATAAGATCTAAAATGTAGTTGGGACTTTTTTTTTTTTTAAAGCCAGTAAATAAAACAATAAAACAAAAATGAAATACATGAAATAAGAACAAAATCTCAAGGTTTAGACAGTGCATGTCTTCTTCTTTTCCAGATGGATGCTCCCTGGAACAACTGTTGGGATAAATCCAGAGTAAAATGCAGTGATTTCACTGAAAGCACACATCTGATTCATGGAAGAAAGTCTATGCTCCAGGCAGGACAGCCAAGCTGAGTATTTTTCAGTGTCATTGAGGTCTCAGGAAAATGCAAGCCTCAGGACACTCGAGGCTGCTGCCTAAGTGTAGCTGGATTTGGTGTAAGTCCTTAAACTTTCATTGGGTCTAAAAATAGGTGTTCTCCTGGTCTGTGGTGTTCAGTTGCAAGTACTCCAGAGTGCCTTTCTTATAGCTGGCTACCCGTGTTGGCTTTCGGCTTTTTATCCCTGCAGCCTGTCTTTTCTGTAAAGAGTTGAGGATCATGTCTGAAAATTCTGCTTGCAAACGCTGTTGATTCTCCCTGGAAAGAGGGTAGGGAGAGAAAAATTTAAAATCTTAGCAATTCACAGAGAATATTCCTGAGTTCCAGAATCATCAGTTCAGTTCCCCAATTACTCACTGAATGTCTATTCTGTGCCAGATGTAGAAAGCTCAAAGAATGCAGAATGATCCTTACCTTTGATGAGCTTAAAGGACTGCCATACCTATAATGTTTAGTTATTTTATAGAAGAAGCAGAATATATTCTATAGCAGGCAGGATATTCTACTGCAATTTCAAAATGAATCAACATGCTGCTAGAATTTGGGAGTATGGTCAGAGGATCTAGGTTTTCATATACTACTGTATGCTTCTGAGGAAGGGGAAAGGAGGCCAAGCAGGCCACCCAACCCTCAAAATTCATTGGTCACACATATACCTGGGGATATGAATATTGTTTGGGGAGAGCTCAGGATGGTAGAGGGCTTCAAGAATGGACCAGGGTTACTGCTAGTAAGGAACCAGGTTTCCTGTGTCCTAGGAAAGATCTGGTTGTCTTAGCATCTCTAGCCATGTGCCATCTCTCTGATGGCATCTAGGCCTCTGCAAGACAGGGATTCTCTGCTCTAGCAAAAGGCATGGCCACAACCATATGACTGATTGCGGCAATGTCTACCAATATGCAACTGATCAACAACTTGAATCACCTTTTGGAGAACTGAAACCTGCTAGTTAGACCATTGGCTTTCTCATCTCAGGGTGAACACAGATTTCATGTGAAGATGCAGAACTATGGTCATGGGGTAGGAGAGGTCCTGTTTTCATCATGTGACTCAGCATAACGATGAGATAGGAGGAGAAATGCTGAGAGCTTCTTGTCTCCAGCATGTTCTACTCTTGTAAGAGCCAGACATGCATAAAGTGAGCTCCAAACTGCCTCCTGTTCTTTCAAGCAAGCCTGGAACATAGCACTAGCTTTGCCATGCCTCATAGCAGGGGCATTTAGTCAGCAAGCATGAAATGATGGCTGGCACATTTCAGGAAAATGGTGGAATAGGTAGAAACACATACCCGGACTAAGGAAACTTCTTTATTCTTATCTAATGTGTAGCATGTTTTCTGTAAAAAATTATGAGCTAAGTATACTTTAATGGGGATAGGTATTTAAAATACAATTGGGACTGTCAAAAAAATAAAAACCCTCTCATTAGTACAGAAGGAAAAAGAGCCAGTAAACAAAAGAACAGAAGCAAATCTCAAGTTTTAGACAGTATATTCCTTCCTCATTTTTTCCAGGTGGATGCTCCCTAGAACAACTGTTGAGATAAGTCCAGAGTAAAATGCAGTGATTTCACTGAGAACACACATCTGATTCATGGAAGAAAGTCTATGTTCCAGCCAGGGCAGCCAAGCTAAGTATTTTTCTATGTCATTGAGATCTCAGGAAAATGCAGGCCTCAGGACTTTCAGTTCTAGCAGCTAGAGAAGGGAAGGTTCTCATGGGTATAGCCCCCTGCCTCGTACTCAACACATCATTGCCACTTGCAAGGCACTTACTTAAATGGCTGTAGGGAGCACAACTTACAAGGCCAAGACCTCCAACTCCCCTATCCCTCCCGGCCACACGCAGAAGCTTACACAGTCGGTGGAGATGGCAGGTTGTATTTCTGGTCCTTCATCCCAGTCAGCCAGTAGGTGATCTCTGTCCCTTTTCCCTAGAAAGACAGAAGAGGTGTGGGTCCCATGAAGGCCAATGAGACAGTTCCGCTCTAGCCCACCGTTCTACAGGGATCTGTTTCTAAGAGGCATCTCACCTCCACATTTCTCATCAATGCCTATAGCATGTGCCTTTATGATTTGTGTTTATCTCTAGATAAATTTTTATTTCCAAATGTCTTTAAAAAAATAAGTCACTCACTCACTAGATAGGTGTTTATCCCCATAAGATATTTCAAAATATCACTATAGCAACATTTCAATAACTCTAATTTAAAAAGAAAATTTGTCTGTAATTCTTTTGCACCAACAAACCCTTGCCTACATTTTCTTTCTTTTCCTTTTTTTTTTTTTTTTTTTTTTTTGGTGCTACTAGGGATTGAACCCAGTAGTGCTCTATGTCTGATTTTCAGCCCTTTTTATTTTTTATTTTGAGATAGGGTCTTACTAAGTTGCTGAGGGTGGCCTCAAACTTAAAATCTCATGCCTGAGCCTCCCAAGTAGTTGGGATCACAAGCATATGCCACCGTGACCAGCTGTCTACATTTTTACTTTAGCACCTTTTGCAACAAAGTTTTGTCACAAGACTTTTGCTACTTTACCTACATTAAATGTGTAAACACTCCTTAAGTGACATTTGTTTGGCTCGTAGTCATGGGGACTATGAAATGAACATAACATCAGAAACTCTGTTTTTGCTAAAGCTTATACTCAAAAAGGAGATTGGATGGATGGGTGTGTGTGTGTGTGTGTGTGTGTGTGTGTGTTCACTTTTTAAAATAGTGGCTTGTTGACTGTGTTTAGGCTGCAGTAATCTATAAATCACTTTTATTTTCAGAGGAATGTTCTTGTGTAGAAAATGTATTGTCTATTTATGGGCTGGAGATATAGCCAAGTGGCAAAGTACTTGCCAAGTATTTGCAAGGCCATGGGTTCAATTCTCCATGCCACCAAAAAAAAAAAAAAAAAAAAAAAAAAAAAAAAAATTGTAAAATGAATTTATGGAAGACTCAAAAACTGTTAGGATACCTTTACATACAAGGAGGCTTTTCTAAGTAAAGCCTGAAGGTCAGGGCATTATGGCTACTGGAGACAGAAAACTGTCGATAGCTGGCTTTAGAATGGTTGTGAAAAAAATTATAATTTTCAAAAAGCAGACTGAGAGCCAGTTGGAGACAGTTGGTAGCTTTGTAGGGCAGCTGGGTTTTTTTTTTTTTGTTGTTGTTTTGTTTTTTTGTGTGTGTGTGTACCAGGGATTGAACTAAGGGGCACTCAGCCACTGAGCCACATCCCCAGCTCTATTTTGTATTTTATTTAGAGACAGGGTCTCAGTGAATTGTTTAATGCCTCGCTTTTGCTGAGGCTGGCTTTGAACTCAAGATCCTCCAGCCTCAGCCGCTCACCCCCAGCCCCTGGGATTACTGGTGTTGTACTACCGCACCCAGGGAGGGCAGCTGTTTTTGATGTGAGGAACAGTGTGGGGAATCTAAAGCTGTAATTCTCAAACTTCAGTGTGTTCACAGACCTTTGCAATCCTTGTTACGTAAGATTTCTGATCTACACCATGGAGTCTCAGTAGGCCTGGTGGGTGTCCAAGTCAACAGTAATGGGCCATACTTTGCGATCTGCTGGTCCAGAGTTTCAGAATAATAAAAGCAACTGACAAGAGGGGTGATCTGAGACATAGCATCTTGCCATTAGAGTAGGGAATGGGGGGTTTTGACTTAAATAAGTCCTGGACAGAACAAGCTCTTGGGTTTGGAGGAATAACTGAGGACAAACCTTATACATATGTAGAGGAAATAGCAGTGTTGTATAGCATATTGGCCCTAGACCTAAGGGCCTTTCTGAGCAAAGGAAAGTTCTGAGTTCACATGCTTCAGTGGAGGTTCCTCCTACAGGGGTGGTGGAATATCTCTGTGAGGCATAAGGAAAAGGATTCTTCATCCCTGTGCTAAATGACTTTCCTGACCAAATCTCACAGGAGATGGCCCAGATGCGTGTGAGAAATTCTCCTGTGTGTTATCTCTGTGGATTCCTTACCTTTAAGTATGTCTCTCCTCTTACTTCATACAGGAACTGACATTCAGTTCTCTTCAAGGTGGCTATGGTGGAGCCACTCATGTGAATCCTCAAGGCTGGAAGTGCAAAAAAGACAAATGAAAAGCTCATCTATTTTGGCAGCTAGGATAAGGCCACATTTGTTTCCCCTTGATTCATGCTCTCAAAAACACCTGAAGCAAATATCCTAAACTGAGGAGAAACAAATATGGCTTTTTAAATGAAAGCACCCTTAAAAAATAACATCAGTGAGCCGGGCACCTGTAATCCCAGCAGCTCCTGGAGCCTGAAACAGGAGGTTCACAAGTTCAAGCCAGGGTAGCAATTTAGCAAGGCTCTAAGGCAACCAATGAGACCCTGAGACCCTGTCTTAAAATAAAATGTAAAAAGGGATGGGGGCGTGGCTTAAGCACCCTGGGTTCAATCCCTGGTACCAATAAATAAATAAATAAATAAATAAATAACATCGGTAAGGTAGGAAATATTATCACACATCATTAAGAAAGAGGGTACTGATTTTCAGGATTTTTCACTGATTTTCAGGATCCTGAATGATGGCACTCCTTGGGTTTTGTCCTCTGATTCTCACTCTGGATCAGGGTGGTAGCCTCTAGGACCAGGTTTTGGATCGGACTTTCAGTGCTACGCTTAGGAGTTAGTTAGAATTTGCTTTGGGTTCCTGTGTAAGAATTCTGGTGAACAGCTAAAGTGTTGGTGGCAAGATGAAAATCCAGGTCTTGATTTTCTTGAAATTTCTTCTTCTGGAATACAGTTATCCTTCTGAAAAACAAGCAGTGCTCCATTGCTGTCTACCATCCTTCTCACTATGGTGCCTAACAGCCACACCGCAAACATATCAGTAGGAAGAATGATGGCAAGCCCAACTGTACACCTACCATGGGCCAGAGCATTACTAAATGCTTAACATACATCATTCTGATTTTTCCCAGCAAGGTTGGGATCTCATCCTCAATTTACATCTTTGTCTTTCAGAGTCCTAGAAAGATTGGGTAAATTCCCCTCCCACTTACTCTGATAGTGGTTAGTAGCATAGTTAAGATTTTAACCCAAGTCTGTATGACTCATCTTATTCTTTTATTTATACTCTGATTTTTCCAGCATATACTAGTATTAGGTTGTCAGTAGACCACCAAACTACTATCCTGCCTCCTGTGTTTTTGTTAGCTCTTATATCATCTACCTCTACTATATATTTCCATTATTATCATCATCTCCGGTATTATTAAGCAACTACTTGTTGCAACCTGTGCCTTTATCTTGCAGGGCAAATGTAATATATATCCTTGCAAATAACAAACACCAAGACTCTTTCCCTTACTGAAATGAATCCCTAGAAAAACCAGATAAAAGGGAAATGGGAATTGGAAGCAGTGTGTATAACCCACATTTAGCCCATTGAATTTTTTTTTTTTTTTTTTTTTGTTACCGGGGATTGAACTCAGGGGCACTCGACCACTGGGCCACATCCCCAACCCTTTTTTGTATTTTATTAGAGACAGGGTCTCACTGAGTTGCTAAGTGCTTCGCCATTGCTGAGGCTGGCTTTGAACTCGGGATTCTCCTGCCTCAGCCTCCCAAGTGCTGGGATTACAAGGATGCGCCACCACGCCCAGCTGGATTTTTTTTTAAACTTACCTAGACCTATACTAAATTTCATGACTATTCCAGGTAGAGCATGGTTGAATTAGTTGAAGGTGGATGAAAAATATAGAAAATTAAAAACTGAGCAGTAATTATCAGTAAATGACAACAACAAAAGCAAATACAGCAAGGACTGGATTGACACAGGCTCACATTCTGCTGATGTGAAGGATCATTCTGCATCTCCCCAGTACTTTGTGTCTGCTTATTGTGCATGTAATCCCACAGTTGCCCTCCTCTGCAAGAAACCATCTTTGTCCTCTAAGAAAAACAATCTCCCTTCTTACGAAGGCCAGTGGATTCCATCCTAGAGGCTGTGTTGACAGTGTCTCCGAATAGGCAATAACGAGGCATCTTGATTCCCACAACTCCAGCGGCACAAGGACCTGAAAGGAAGGACAGGAAGCTGGAGGTGGAGGCATGGAAACTGCAGAGTGGAGCTGAGATGAGTGAGCCTCTTCTCAGAGTCACACTGCCAAACACTTCATGTCGTGGGGAAATGGCAGAGCATGTGATGTGCTTGGTGATTTTCGATTTAAATTGGATACATCCAGTAAGGGCACACTTTCAGAAAATATTTTGTTCTGTGAAGAAGTGTTGCATTTACACAGAACAAGAAGGCATCCAGAGATCCAGGTCATAAAAGCAGGAAGTCTTTCTTAATATTTTAAATAGAAGGCTCTCAGGAAGGGTGAAGGTGATCCCATCGCTTGTTTACTGTGCCAAACCACACAATCCTGCACCCTCGACTGCTGGAGGGCACTGTAGACATGGTGGTTCAATGACCCAAGTTTGTTTTATTTTTATTTTAGGGTGGTATTTCTGGGATTGGAGGTATAGTGATAGATGACCCAGAAGACAGGGTGGAATAACTTTCCCTAAGTAATTCAGGTTTGATGCAAAAAAATGTACACCAGGAAAGATTTGTGATCTGGCCAATGCCCAGGAGTTCCCTCATATAAATATGGAAACATGACATTTGGCTCTGGACATGATTGGTGAAACCACAGATATATTCCTAAGTACCCCTGGATAGGGGAAGCCTGTGGCAGAAGGATACTAAAAAGCAGAACAAAAGCCAAGGCAAGACTGTATTGTGGCATATTAATCATGTATCTGTGTGGGCTAAAAACTGGATTTACCAAAATCACCAAAATCGAAAATCGCCTAAAAGCAAGGAGTTAAAGATTTTAGAAGCTAAAGATTAACTCCCAAACTGCAAAGCTGGGTTTTTGGTAGAGGTAATCACTAATTTTCTAGTTGATAGTTATTTTTGATCTATTTGAGTTTCTTTGTAGATTTATTCTACCCTTGTGTTTATGAACACACATAAAAAAAGAAAGAAAGAAAAAGAAAAAGAAGGGAAAAGAAAGAAAGGAAGAAAAAGAGAAAAGAAAAATCCTCAAAATACTGGATCTTCCCCAGAGTCTCCTTAGCCTTTCACTGTCAGGTTTGATGTGAAACAAAACAAAAACCAATTTAAAAACAAATAACGAAAAAATGTACAGCAGGAGAAAGGTTTAGCAGAGGCAGTTTTTAATCAGATCTCTGAGTTCCCCAGCCATACCAGGCTGTGCATTAGGACTGGTAGGTCTATTTTCAAGTGACTCCTTACTTCAACAACAGAGTGATAAGGCTGCGGAGGGCCTAAAATAGAAAAATTCCTGGTGATACTGCTTATTATTCTCAATTATTAATACTTAACTTTGCAACTATTCAATTTCCTGAGCCTAAACCCCTCCAGGCATATGTGTCTAAGCCGCTCTCATGCCAGCCCCGTGTGGTAGTACCCTGGTGGTTTGCTCAGATATTGAGCAGGTCACGGGGTGAGGCCTCCACTCTCCCTGATGTCAATAAATCAGGCCTGCTGCTAACCCTTCCTCCAGGTTTGATGATTTGTGATGGGGCAGAATGGAGACAGTACACTCACTGCCTGTGTGGTCTGGCAGATGCCCAGGAGTTCCCTCACGTAAATATGGAAACATGACATTTGGCTCTGGACATGATTGGGGAAACCACAGCTATCTTCCTGGCTGTCTAAGATTTGGCAGCAGTTTTTTAACTTCTATTTACTGTCACTTTGAGAAAATCATCAATTCATAATCAACAAATATTTACTGTCAGGCTCTGTAGATATAGGAGGACTTCAGTAAATACAGTAGTCTGGTCCTTGCCACAAAGCCTAGGGGCATCTTTTAAGTTTTCTGTACTCTGGGTCTTCTGCAAGCCTTGGACCAGGAGCAATGCCAAGAAATTATAGAGATGTGATTTAACAAGAGGAAAAGCTGTCTTAATAATTACCATTTCAATAGTGGAGTGAGTAGGCTTGGAAAACAATGAGTTTTCAAGGAGTCCTAGGGTTATTCTAAATGTGGCCATACTATTGCTTATCTTGGGACCTATAAAGACAATTGTTCCTTGCAAAGGATCAATCCAGATGACTTTTGAGTTCCTTTCCAACTATATTTTACTGTACCTGTAACTCATCTTCTCAAATCATTATGTTCAAGGCTGTTAAATAAAACTAAATTTAGCCTGAGGCTGCCTCTTACCTGACCTGCCTATGAACAAGTACAACCTCATTACAAACTGAAAGCCTAATTTAGAAAGATACTTTTGTAATAAATAGCTAAGCCTCAGCTAATCACAGCAGCCGAAAGTCAGAGAATCACAGGCTGCTAAATGATCATATCATGCCTATAAAGGGCAAACATGGAGCTGTAACCAATCAAGTGGCTTCTGTACCTCACTTCTACTTTCTGTCTGTATAGACTGTCAGCCCGCATTACCCACTGGAGCTCTCTAAACCTCCTCTGGTTCTGAGGTCATGGTTTGTCAATTGTTCTTTCTCAATTAAGTTCTGTTCAATTTGTCTAAAAAGAGTTTCTTTCAAGAAGGCTATGAAATTTTCATGGTGTTTGAAGTGACCTATGTAGTTTCTGTATGGCTGCAGGGGAGGAGGAGGTATACCTGTTATAGGAATTTGACCAGTTATTCATTTTTTCCCCTGTAGATAATCAAATCCATTTAAGTACTATTATATCTTAATTGGAAAATATACAGAAGTTGAGAGTGAGAAGAAGGAAGGGATGAGGAGGAGATAACAGCAATAGTAGATATAGTGATTTAAATAGAAGTCCAGAGCTTCTTGTTCTCATATGTGGTTGGTGTTTATCCATCCAAGAGTGAAAAATGCTGTCAAAGGTGATGTTCCAAGTACTTTCTGTAGACTTGGTCTAAATATGTTAGGATGTGTAATGGTATATTTGACTCACAGAATTCAACAGTAAATCTCTTGTGAAAATCAACCATGTTTGAGGCCCCTCTAATCTTTCTGATATACAAATGGTCTTTACTTGGTAAGATGCTTATCTCCATACCAGAGTGAACTCCAATGCGGATCCATACTGGGAGGCCAGGAAGATGTTCCAGTTCAAAGGTCCCTATGAAGCTGAGGATATCTAAGGCCATCTTGGAAATGTCTATTGCATGCCGATTGCCGTTTCTCTTAGGCAAACCACTAGCCACCACGTAGGCATCACCAATGGTTTCTACCTGTGGAAATACTTTCTCATCAGTGGCTCTGCTTCTTCGAAAGGCACAGATTTTAAACAAAAGCAGTTCATCACATAGCAAACACAAAAGGTTTTTTGGGAACTCAGTGTGAGACACAGTCCTATACATTTTTTCTGGGGCCAGTTCAATACCAGATCTATGCCGATTTCTTCAGAGTATTTTGTGTGTGTGTGTGTGTGTGTGTGTGTGTGTGTGTGCGTGTGTGTGTGTGTACCAGGGATTGAACTCAGGGGCACTCAACCACTAAACCATATCCCCAGTCCTATTTGTATTTTATTTAGAGACAGGGTCTCACTGAGTTGCTTAGCACCTCGCCATTGCTGAGGTGGCTTTGGACTTGTGATTCTCCTGCCTCAGCCTCCCAAGCTGCTGAGATTACAGGTATGTGCCATCACACCCAGCTTCTTCAGAGTTTTTACAGTCTAGTTAAGTGAATGATAAAACAAAGGATTTTTACCATTTAAAAGTGTTTCATAATTACCTATATTGTACAGATGTGGTGACAATTCTTAAAATGTTTAAATAATCTGGTTGGGTTTAAGTCATTTTAGGAATACTCTTAATTTCCAGAGAAGTAATCTATAGTTGTCTTTATAATTTTCTACATACTATTTGACCAAAATATAATTGTAGTTTCCTCTAAGTTACAAGACATATTCTATTTATTAAAACTCTGGTGAATTCTCTGTTTTGTTTGCACTCAATCTAAATACCATCCATTTTTTGGAAGTGATTTGAAACTATGACATTTTCTCTAAATTTAGTATCAAAAATTCATTCCTGTTTAAATTTTCTTCTTTTGTGCTATTTATTAAAGTTAAATTGTAATTTTGACATGTCATCCTTCCAATTTTTCCACTTCTCTTCCTTTTAGCTCAGTTTCAACCATTAATTCATTAAAGGCTAAATTATAGAGGACAAGAGAAATAACAGAACAGCCATGTCAGGCTTTGATGCCCTTGGTCTGTTTAAACATGAGGCGAAGCAGTTACCTTGTAGACATCATGGTGATCCACGATTTGGTCAAAGCTTTTATAGATGTCGTTAAGCATGTCCACCACTTCCATTGGGGTGCTGTATTTGCAGATAGTAGTGAAACCTACAATGTCACTGAAGTAGATGGTAACTTCCTCATATAGTTCTGGCTCCACAATGCCCTTCTCCTTCAGGGACTTTACCACTAGCCTAGATGATGAAGGAAAAAAAATGCCTTGAACTTCAGTAAATTTTTCTTATCTAACATAAACATTTAAGATAGTAGTAATTGTTTACTAAGAACTTAAGAATTCTAGATTTCTGGTGAATGAGTATCTAGGAAGCAAAGTTATGTTGCATACCTTGTATATATAAACCTCTCTCTCTCTCTCTCTCTCACACACACACACACACACACACACACACACACACACACACACACACACAATGTATGTATTAGAATCCAGATGAATCTATGCATGTTCAGCATTCACTTAGTATTTGAATATTAACCCTAAAACACATACATACATAGCCTAAATAGCCTTAATAGCTATTTAACCTCTGGGTATATAAATCCTTGCCCACTTTTTACTTCTGTACTGATAATCAATTTCTTAACAAACAGTTCTTTATCCAGAAGCAGAGATGGCAAGTGTCATAGATATAAGAGCTTGACTCATCATAGTTACCATCTGACTCTCCCATCAAAGTGGATAGTTTTATTTCTGTGGAATATTTAATGTGGTGTTGTTTAACATCATTATGCAGGAATAATGCACTTAAAGTTAATTTTGATATATTCTAAACCAGAGTTCATTTGATGTATTTTGAACTGGATTTGAGTCAATCACCATGTAAACAAGTTAAAAGTATGGTAGAGCAACATAAGTCAAAGAGAAACAGCTTAGAATAGCTTTGAAGAAACATAACCAGCTATGTATCAGACCAAGAATTGAAAGAGAAGAAATATAAGAATGGACTCCATACTTCCGTCTTGTACCTAGTTGCCTTTCCATTGAGAAGAAGGGATAGAGGCTGACAATGCTCTCTGTCTGACCATGGGATCACTTTGGAGTGGATCCAAGTATAGAACCACTAGAATTAGAACCGGGAAGCTGGGATGTACCAAAGAAGCCATTAAAAATAAATCCCTTATTTTTATAGATGAGAAAGTGAAGGCCTGAAAAGGAAGTATGAATTTCATATAATCCCAGAGTCTGCTAAGGACAGAGCTGGTATTAGTACTTGGCAACATTTTGTCCTTCAGTCTTATTATTGTACCATAATTCTTCTACCATTCAATCCTTGGATATTTAGGGAGATGGAGAAGATTGGGAGGTGCGCTGATTATGTAGCAAAGGAAGGATGCCCAGGTCTCTCCCAGAAAACATATCAACCATAAGCGTTTGCAGTACTCATTTGGAGAACCTCCAATGCACTGAGGGAAGTCTTTTCAACTGATGCAGTGACACAACTTGGGACCTTTGAAAAACACCCCTTTGTGTGGCTGGTCAGGCTCTCAGAGGTACTTCTGGGGTGGTTATTCTGGGCGTGCCAGGTACAAAGGGAAGAGCATTTTGGAGGTTACACAGATATAATGATTACATAAAAATTTCTGCCATTGTTACCCTTCATTCTACTGCTTATAAAAAAGTCACATGAGCTTGGAAAATAGTGTGTTATTATCCAGAAAAAGACACTACTCTGTTGGTAGAAAAATAAAGGAAGGGCTGTAACTTATCATGGGTAGCTTTGATAACAGGGTGTTATTGATGCAATTAGTATACAGACTAGATGTCTTAGAAAGGCTGCCTATAAGAAGAAAAACATCTACTCTGTTTCAAAACCTCAAGGGATACTATTCAAATACGTGTTTAAATGATATTTGATTCCTACATACAGTCTTAATTTTATTTACCATTTTGCTCTATTTCTTCTTAATTCTTCTAGCAATTGTTCATGCATGATTTGATTTTACTTTTCAAATAGGAAGAATTTTTGCTGCAGTCTTGGTGTACTGTAGCTGCTGAACAGATGTGTTGCATGACTTTGGCAATCTGATGAAAACATCTACCACCTAGTGTTCAAAGTGGCATACTGAACCAAGGCTAGGAAAAAAGCTGAGGTGTCAGCCAGCCATTCCAAACCATTCTGTTAACATTATTGGTCAAAACAACCAATAATAAAACCCTGGAAAGGCAGCCATATAACCAGGATGTTGTTTTGTCAACTAGGCATTAAAAGCCAGGCAATAAATTATGCATTATATAATTAACTTTTATAGAGCTCTGACAGAAACTGCCATCCCTGAAATGAGCATGGAGGGTTCTAGCCTATTCCCAGGGTACTATTCTTAGTCTTCTTCTATGTGCTCTGAGGGCTGGTGGGTTCTGTATTAAGCTCTCTTCAGGCCCAGAGACTGGACAGAGCATGTGTCTGATTCCTACCTCTTCACACAGCACTCAGGCTTGCAGAAAGAGATGCTATTTTTTCATTGAGAAAACAGCTAATTTGACCTTGAAATCTTTCCTTTACCTGTGTAGAGCTGATATTCTAAATGAGGCAAGTGTTCAAATTAAATAATGAGTAATATAGAAAATTCATAGTTGCCATATGATAATAATCACCACAGATGTTCTAGGCATTATGCTAATTATATATATCCTGTGCATGATCTCAGGGAACTCTCAGAGCCACCCTGGAATGTAGATGGGAGACTGGGGCTTGGAGCATTTGAGTACCTTGCCCAAGATTGCTCATCAACAGTGGTTGGTGGAACCATGTATTGAAATCAGGCCCAGCTGACCTCAGCTTCCATGATTTTACCTAAAACTGGACTGGCTCACACTCATCCTTCATCTGATGGAACAGTTCCTTACACCTGAATGAGAAGAGAATGCTACTTCTCACTGAAGCACAGTGGTGGGCCAAACCTATTTCCTCACTCTTCACATTTCAATTCTCTACTTATCTTAACATCCTACCTGACTGTCGACACTTAGGAAACTTTAAGCAGTCTGGGAATTTCATTCTTCTTCATGGCTGTCATATTGCTTCACAAGACGGAGGTCAGTCTGTAGATGCCTCTGAGACATCCAATGTGTTCCCCCTGCCCTCTCTACCACAGACGGCTCCTAGTTTTTGTAAGTTGGATTCTACTCGTGGTCAGACGAAAGCAAAGAAACTAAGCGTGCTTGGAAGTGTCCTATAGTTTCTATATTCTGTGGGCAAATTTTAATTTCCACTTTGCAAATGAGAGATTAGGGAACTCGTCTTAAGTCATAGACTTTAATAAAAGTGGCAAAGAGGTGCTGACACCCAGGTGTCTGCATAGTCCATGCTACTCCTGCGTCACCATGCAACTGTTGGAAAATAATCTCTCTCTCTTAGGTATTTAGAGAACAAATCACTACAAAGTTTAGCGTGGTACATCCTTTTTTAAACCCTATAGTCTGTTGAAGAATATGCAAAAGGAAACAATCCTGTATAGTTCTGGGAAAACAAAAGAAAAGCAACAGCAATGCTCTTCAGATATGCCAGGCTGTGAAGCCTGGCTGTGGAATCTGGGAACCGCATCAGCAGGAGGGCTGCCTCACCTGGGGAGCAGCATGAAGTTCAGTCTGTCTGCCCTGTCCCTCTCTGCCTTGTACAGCTGTGTCCTTTCCTCTACCAGATGTTCCAGGTTCCGAGAATATAGCTGCAGACGTCGAATCAAGGTGTCCATATAAGTTTCATTTTTTTGGTCATGAAAAAGGCTGTAGGTAGCAGTAGATAAAGAGATCTTACCCATTATCAAGAAAACACAAACACTCAGTAAAACAATGGAAGAACACATGGAACGGGAAATTAAACAAAAATAAAAAGGGGGCTGGGGCTGTGGCTCAGCGGCAGAGCGCTCGCCTCGCACGTGTGCGGCCCGGGTTCGATCCTCAGCACCACATAGAAACCAATGCATTGTGTACAACTAAAGCAAATAAATATTTTTAAAAAGTAAAAAAAAAAAAAAAAGGGCCAACAATAAAAAAATTAACCTGAGGAAAAATAAAAGGAATAGAAAAAAGAAAAATAAGGTCATGAATGTGTTTAAAGTTATCTACAAAGAAAGCCACAGAATTATTTATAATAACAAACACTGGAAAATAACCTAAATGTATACCAAAAACATAGTCTAAATATTATGTGTAATGGAATATTAATGTACCATAAAATATAAATTAGAATAATTAAAGGCAACATAAAGAAGCACCCTTTATTATTAAGTGAAAAAAGTCAGTTTATAAAATAGTAAAAACTATAATCCCAATTTTACTGGAAAACAGGTGCTTTTACTTTCTTGCTTGCTTATTTCTCTTTTCTAAAATTTCAATAATACACAATTTGTAATAAAGAAGAACCATTTTTAAAATGGCCTAGAAGTGATAAATGGAAGCATAAGGGAAAGATAAAGAAAGTCCAAGCCAAGCCACATAGTATCTCCTCAGTATAATATTCCAATTGTGGATTACGTTGTTAGACCAAGAAGGCACAGATGAGAGGCCAGCTTTGTGTCACATTGGGACACATGATGCCCAGTGCAGAACTCAGGGAAGAGACACACGGAGTTCTTGTGGTGTCGTGTATCAGATATCACACTCATAACACAGGAAAGCACTGTGGGAGGTGCTGAATAAATCACGGCCACTTGGTCACTACAACTATGACAAGCACAGGCCACCCTGTGCTCTCAGGAGGAGATGGCCTACATCATGATCCCCTGGGGTGAGGAAGGATGTTTGTTAAAAAGCTAATATACCCGGGCGCGGTGGCGCACGCCTGTAATCCCAGCACTTTGGGAGGCTGAGGCAGGAGGATCGCGAGTTCAAAGCCAGCCTCAGCAATGGCGAGGCACTTAGCAACTCAGTGAGACCCTGTCTCTAATAAAATACAAAAAAGGGCTGGGGATGTGGCCCAGTGGTCGAGTGCCCCTGAGTTCAATCCCCGGTACCACAAAAAAAAAAAAAAAAAGCCAATATATTTCTGAGTCCTACCCCAGACCTCTGTAAGTAAAACCGCTAGGCTTGCAATTAAGCAGCAGAATTTTTTTTTAACAAGCTCTCAAGAGACTCTTACTTGCCCCACTAGAGGCTAGTTGGGTAGAATGGGTGAGGGAGCAGGTGTAAGGGACAAAGATGGATTGTTTTACTCCACCATTAATTAATTCAATTAAAATAGTTTTCCTAGCCTTGACTGCATATCTTAATCACCCAGGGAGCTATTAACACTCCTGATGCCAGCCTGCACCCCAGACCAATTATATCAGACTCTCTGGGGCAGGACCTGGGCATCAGCAGTTCTGAAAGCTGCTCAGGTGACTCCAGTGTGCAGCCAAGTTTGAGAACCACCACATCAAGGCTACAATCTTCATGAGACTACATGTCATCTGTCATTGTACAATCTCAATTGCTCTTAGTAACAGGCCTGTGAAGGAGTGAAAAAGTGGCAAGAATTAAATCCCTTATTACTTTCTGCCCATTCCAACAGCTGACAGCTTATAGTTCTACCAATCAAGGACCACACTCTCATTAACTTCACTGTACCTCATCTCTAGCCCTGGGCTTTTAGCCTCCTTAATTCTCTGAATCTTTTGACCTAATGAGAACTGCAGAAAGTTAGAGCTGGAAGGAATTGAAGAAATTATCTTGTCCAATCCAATTTTACTAACAAGACAACTGACACCCTGTGAGGGTGAGCATTTTGCCTACATCCCATAGCAAGCTACTATCAGATCCTAGTGTGGAAACTGGATCTCCTCTTCATTCAGTTCTCCCACCCCCCCCCCCCCCCCCCAACGCCCCATCTGCAATATATTAGCTGAAAACACAGGACATCTAGAATTCAATCTCACTCGATAATTGTGTGCTATTGTTTTTTTCTTTGATGCTCAACTGTACCTAATTCATAAGACAAATCTTAAGTACCTAGGGCTGGAACGGATAATTTTAACATTTAAGAAACTTGCTGAGCTTAAGAATTATCAAGAAGCTTTACAGATTCTCGAGACCTACATCTTAATTACCTGCAGAAGAATCTAGAACTATATTTTTAACAGAAAATGTTATGATCAGTTAGAACTTATTTTTCAACCAGACAATTCGCTGACGTTTTTAACTTTTCAAGTGATTGTGTCCCTGAGAAAATCTGTTTATCTTCGTATCATTTTAATTTTTATAAGACAAGTTTTTTGCGGGCTGGGATTTTTCACTGGAATAGGCATACTCATTCTTAGATGCCACTGAATGTCAGCTGTCATTGAAAAACCCCAAATTTGTGAAAAGTAAAAATTTCATCAGTACCCAAATATCTTGGCCAGCGTGTTTTCAATTTTCTTGAAATCAGGTCTCTTTTCTGGATCTTCCTCCCAGCAGCTTTTTACGAGTAAATACACCTGGAAGAAGGAAATGGGATGAATTTGTTCAGAGGATGGTAAATTCAGACAAGGTAGCCTCCTTTTCTCCTCTTTGAAGGGAGTAATTAAAGAAGAAATATTTCTCCCTCACTGCCCCCCCACTCCCCTCTCCCCCCCACCCAAAAAAGCCAAACCTCACCTCTGACATGAGGATAAAGCTTTCTGCATTTTCCATCTCAGGTATTACCTACCACCTACACTACCTCACCCAGTAGTTCCTGTGGGTAAAATTAGTGAAAAACGTGATACTAATTTAGATGAGACTGGGTTGATGGGAGAGACTAAATGCTTTACAGTAGTTTGCAGGGTTTGTGCTGGTGAGGGCAAAAACTAATGGGACTTGATGAGTAAGTGGCTCTAAATGAGAATAAAAGCTGGATGACTATCAGTGGTTTTCCACTGTGGCTAGAAGAATTGCCTAGGGAGCATGTATATTTCTTATGCCCAGGCCCCACCCCAAGCGCTTTGGATGTAATTGTAAGATAAACAATGACTAATTCACTAGAATAAGTATGTCGCCAATTTATGGGCAAAGGAGAGTGTTATATATTTTTTTTAAAGTTCCCCATGTAATCCTAACACACAGTTGCACTAGAACAGCAACATAGAGAAAGGAGAGATGAGGAGGAAGAGGGAGGCAGGAGGAGCCCATGGAACCTTTATTTCATGAAAAAAAAAGAGGTGACAAACTTTTTTTTTTTTTTTTTAATGAAGTTTGTTTTTCACTTTGGCTAAAAACAGGCTTATAAACAGACAATAGTAAATTCCCGTCCCTGTAGTACTTTGTCTGAACAGTCGTTTTCCCTGGGAAGGGACTGGAGCCCAGGTGTAGCCTCTGGCTGTCTATATTCACCACAGGGAAATATCCTTGCTTGGTAAATGGCCTGCTGAATACCTTATAGCAGAATGGATAGAAGCAACTAGAAACGTTCTGGCACAGCACCACAGAGGGAAATCCTGAGTGGTTTTTGGCATTGCTGAGTGATCAGACCTGTATTCCATTGGAACCAGCTACTAGGTATAAAATCTCATTCCTTATTTCCAATTCCAGAACCATCCAACTATACACAAATGAATTGAGGATGAAAATGCTTTGGTGAAAAGGTTTTAATCTGAATATACTATTGGCCCTCTGTGTATCCATATCAGTGGGTTCTGCTACTGCATCCATAGATTCAACCAATAGCAGATTTAAAAAAAATCAGGTCTATACTGAACACACACAGATTTTTTCCTCATCTCTATTTCCTAAGCAATACAGTATAAGAAATATTTACATAGCATTTACAACTGTATTAGGTATCATAAATAACCTGGAGATGATTTAAAATACATGGGAAGATGTGCATAGAATATATGCAAACCCTACGCCATTTTATATAAGGGACTTGAGCAGACAAGGAATCAATCCCCTGCAGATCCTGAGGATAACTATACTCAAGTTAGAGAATTTGAGAAGGGATGGGTGATGTGTGGGGAGGTATAGAAAAGCAGAGGAAAAGAAGGAATAAGGAGAAGGCAGGAATAGGAGAAGTAGTACCTCAGAACCCTGGGCTACAATGTGCCTGTACTATTGAAAAGGAGCAGATGAAGAGGAGAGGTAAGAGTGGCCCATTTTTCCTGGGTGGATTCTGGCTAGAAAATTCCTCTGGCATGGACTTGTAAATGGAAGGACAACATTTGCTTTTATCCCACAAGGAACAAAAGGTATATGTGTGTGTTAAACACCATAAAAAATTTTAAAATACTATCTTTTGCATTAAAGTTCAGATAAAATTCTAAAAAAAAAAAAAAGGTAGAATTTTTATCCCCAGCAGTAATGGCTTTCCTGAAGGATTGTTAGAAAAATAAATAAATAAATAAGCAAATATGGAGAGAAAACTCCATTTCTTCCTGGGGAAGAATGAAAGTACATTTAAGTTTTTCTAGATGTTGGAATATTTATTTTTTAATCATTAGATAATTCTCTATAAATATATAATATATATTTTTTTATAAGCCTAATAAGAATATCACATTGACATTTTGTTGTTTTAGTTGATAAAAATTGAGAATGTGATGTGTGTTTTAGGAGCCAGTTGTTTTCTGATTTGGCAGTGGAAGACGGCATGTGGAGTGTCTAATCCCTAGAATCTGTGAGTATTACCTTTCTGTAGTCCACCCTTATCTGCAAGAGATAATTTTAAGACTCTCAGTGAATAACTAAGACCATGGGAAGCACCCATGATAAAGTTTAATGTATAAATTAGGCATAGTAAGAGAATAACAACAATAACTATGATAAAACAATTACAATAATATACTGGAATAAAATTGCCAGCATCATTACCATTGCACTTGGGGGCCATTATTAAGCAAAATAATGGTTACTTGAATACAAGCACTTTATACCTCAACAGTCAATCTGATAACCTAGATGGCTATTGAATGAACAATGGGAGGGTAGTATATACAGCATGGATATGTGAGCAAAGGAATGATTGATATCTCAGGTGGGCCAGAGTAAGATCTTGTGACACTACTCAGATACACAGTATCAGGATGTCACACTATCTCTGATACAAAACACCACAAGAACTCAATGTGTCACACTACTCAAAACAATATGCAATTTAAAACTCATGAATTGTTTATGGAATTTTCTATATAGTAGTTTCAGACTACAATTGACCATGGATAACTGAAACCACACAAAGCAAGACTGCAGATAAGGGAACCATTATATTTGGGGAAAGTGTCTTTGCAGATGCAGTTAAGTTAAAAATCTTGAGATGGGACAATTATGCTGGATATGGGTGGATCCAAATGCAGTGACATGTGTCCTAATAGGAAGAAGATAGAGGGAAAATGGAAAGAATGTGACCAAGAGGCAGAGCTTGGAATGTGAGCCCACAAGCCAAGGAATGTCAACAGCCACCAGAAGCTTCTGGAAAAGGCAAGGAATGAATTATCCCCTTAGGACCTCTGGAGGGAATGCAGCCTTGCCAACAACTTGATTTTAGAACTGTAACTGAATAAGTTTTTGTTGTTTTTACCACCACATTTGTGGTAAATTTTTAGAGCCAGCCAAAGAAATGAAAACAGGGAAGATGTACTCACTTCCAGCTCTTTTTCCTCTGCTGTTTCCAGGAATAGATCTGGGCGGAAGGGTTTCACTCCATTAGAATTTTCCACTCTGAAAATCTTCTCTGATTGGTGAGAATAATCAAGTTACAAGAAAGAATACAGCACCATCACCTTAGTAGGCTTCTTGTGTCTAATACTCTGGCCCTACCCTCCCTAAATCCCTTGGTCATCTTACCTCCCAAGATATTTCAGAGTTGGCACATAAAAAATGCTCAGTAAAGATTGGATGAATCTTTATAAAATAATAAAAAATTGCATGCTATTCTGACTCATGATTTTTTACTAACTACAGTGACAATGCTTCACCTTTTGGTTAAAAATAATTTGTGTATGTAAAAAACTGGATTAATGGTATGAAATATTTTCCTCTGAGAGGATGTGACAAAAAAACTCATAGTAAAAACTGAAATATTTGTGTTGTCTTGCTAGAGTGATCAGCTCAGGTATTAAACAGATATATTCTCTTTTGGGATCAGAAGGAAAGACGGAAATTGTAAGGGAAGATTCTTTGATCATAACACTGACAGCAATGACACCTGGCGGCACACATTATCTTGCACTTTTCAGGGGACTCTAACTCTTAATCCTTCCAATATCCTTGTAAAATGTGAAGTGCAGATGAAGAGTTACTGCTTTTACAGATGAGATATGGTCTCAAGAAGATTGGGGCCTCACTGAGCCAAGAATACAGGTTGGCTGGCTTCCAGTACAGGCAGATGAAGGGGTTCAGACTTACCTTTCTGGTCCCGGCAGCTCAAGGTGTAGAAGGTTTCTCTCCTCAGGATGATCTCCTGGGCGATGATTCCAAAGCTGTACACATCTCCCTTCTGAGAGATGTTGGCTTGGCGGAGGTGCTCTGGAGCTGTCCACAGGTCTGTGCATTCAGATATTGAGATCGCAAAGTTATGGTGAGTGACTTCTGGGTCTACAATTTGCTTTTGCTTTTTACAGTCTACACCATCCACCCAGAATACGGTTAGTTTTGGAATGGTGTGGTCCCAAACTTTTAAGGAGTTTATTTTCATACTAGTGATAGGAGGTAGAAAACACGTAGTTTTAAAGCTGATTTTGAAAAGTCAGAATTTGGGTGAGGTCATATGTGTTCTCTAAACAGCTAGGATAATAGTTCTGAAAACTCTTGAGATCTACCCAGAACAGGGCCTGGTGTATAGTAAGTGCTCAATAAATATGTTGAATGAATGCAATAGAATATGAGAGGCTGAGGGATTTAATAACTTATGGCACATATGGGCACATATGGAATGAATTCTTAAAAACTCTTATAAACAAATAAATATAAATTTATATATTTAAACATATTTTATTTAAATTATTAGAATTTATTCTCTCTCCGAGCTGGGTGTGGTGGCGCACGCCTGTAATCCCAGCACTTGGGAAGCTGAGGCAGGAGGATCACGAGTTCAAAGCCAGCCTCAGCAATGGCGAGGCACTTAGCAACTCAGTGAGACCCTTTCTCTAATAAAATACACAAAAGGTCTGGGGATGTGGCCCAGTGGTCCAGTGCCCCTGAGTTCAATCCAAAAAAAGAATTTATTCTCTCTCCATCTCTCTCTATACCTATGTGTGTGTGTGTGTATGTGTGTGTGTGTGTGTGTGTGTGTGTGTGTGTGTATACATATACATTTTTTTTTTCTGGTATTGAGGATTGGCTCCAGGGGCACTTAACCACTGAGCCACATTCCCAGCACCCCCTTTTTTTCCATTTATTTGTTTCTTCTTCAATTTCTTTCTTTCTTTCTTTTTTTTACATCCCCAGCTTTTTAAATATTTTATTTGAGACAGGCTCTCACTGAGTTGCTTAGGGCCTTGCTAAGTTGCTGAGGCTGGCTTTGAACTTATGATTCTCCTGCCTCAGCTTCCTGAGCTGCTGGGATTATAGGCATGTGCCATCACGCCTGGCTTATTTTATATATATTTTAAATATGTAGTTACTAAAAGAAGATAAAAAAATTTTTCCAAGCATAACATACTGGCAGCCTTCAAGCCAGTTCATGCCCACAGAGGCAGTTTCTTTAGTTCCCACAGTATTCTTTAAAAATATGATGCATGTTATTTACTCACATTTTATTATGTTCATACCACTCTGATGATTTACATCTACTGAAATGAACTCTACAAATCAAGTTACCTTTTTTAAAAAAATATTTTTTTAGATGTAGATGGACACAATATCTTTCTTTCTTTATTTTTATGTGGTGCTGAGGATCAAACCCAGTGCCTCACACACGTGAGACAAGTGCTCTACTACTGAGCTACAACCCCAGCCCTCAAGTTACCTTTTTGATCCACCATAATTCTGAAAATGATAAGAATATATTTCATTTAGAATTGTTTTTTCTTATGCTTTATTACCACAGATGAATGAAATATGTGTAGATTTGAAAATGCTTTATATTTTATCTTCTAGAGAAATCTTGTGACTTCTCTGAGTCTCAATTCTGATTTCTTTTAAAGAGGGTTAAACCAGATAATTTCTAAGGTCTCTGCCTGCTCTAAACTTTTATATTTTTTCATCTTAATCTTCTTCCACAAGCCAATAAGTTCTTCATGATCTCTCACTGATTTCAGGAGACACTCAGCTGAGCATTGAGTATAAGGTCCATAAAGGACATTTGTTTTTAACTCAGATGGAGAATGAGCCTCTGGTTGCTCCAAGTGTTTGTTTTCTGATCAGTATCACTGTTTTCTAACCACTTTATCTGGGCTTGAGAGAAAAATTATTTTAAAAGGAAAGAGGAAAAAAAAAAAAAAAGAAAAAGAAAAAGAAATGCCAAGTAGGAAGCTAGTGAAAATTTCATTCATTACAGACCTTTCTTTGGAAGTAAAATGGAATTGCAGCCAAAATCAGTGATCTTCACCACCATTCGACTGTCCACTACACAGTTGGTGGATTTCAGACGACCGTGGACCTCTATTTTACTGGAGTGCAGATATGACATCCCCTGCAATTTTTCAGATGACAGGAAAACAAAGAGATGAGAACACACTTCAGCTGTTTGATTATTTTAAAGGAAGAAGTGACATTTTGACACTATTTCAGCATACAGATAGTCACACTGTCAGATTTTAAATTTAGTGCCATTACTTTTAGCTTATACATTTTCTTAAAGCCTTAATATTTTCCTATATACCATTTTGAAGCCTATTTAGGCAACAGAGTAGACAACAGAGTAAAAGACAATTGTCTAAAAACTCTGGTTAAGTAATTTTGTATGAGGCACATGGTTGAGATAAATATAAATGTGTGTTTATATATATACATAATTTAAGTGTTTTACTTACCGGTGATTTGGTTTGTGACCCTGTGTATGTCTCTGGTTCTTTGCTATCTCAATTTTTCAAATATGAATTATAAGGCCTTGTTTTTTGAAGGGAGGGGCTGGGCTGGATTATTTTCTTAAAATCGAATTGGTTTCATTCTGTTTTGAAACAAAAGTATTTCATTCCTTCTGTTTGAAAGGGGAAGCCCAATTTTAGCTCGAGTACCACCCTCTGGTGGCGAGAGGTGTCACAGCCAGACTGATTTTCAGCCATGATGGCAGGAGTGAAACGTACAAAGCAAATAGGTCATTGTGACATTTTTTGGAACCATACAAAACAGTTTACTCTTGAGACAACTTTCCTGTATTCTCGAATGAGGTCCTGGTTACTGTGTCCACTTCCTTTTTCATGTCATGTCTGAGAACAGTCGTGTCCAGATGTATTACTGCTTCGGGTAAGACGGCTGCCTGTACTTTATGTTTTCTCTTAGAAAGTTGAGAAACTTCAGTGGTTTTCCCTGAAGTTCAATATTTTTAAAAAATATTTATTTATTTGCTTTTAGTTGTACACAATGCGTTTATTTTTACGTGGTGCTGAGGATCGAACCCGGGCCACACACGTGCTAGGCGAGCACTCTACCACTGAGCCACAACCCCAGCCCGAAGTTCAATATTTTGATTTCTGACAAATCCATGAAAACATATGTTCCACACCCAGAATACAAAAAAATACAATAACAAAACCAATATAACCAACATATATGGAATATTTATTTGTACTGGGCCTTGCAGTAAGTATGTACAAGATTTCATATTTTATATTTCATATATGACATAGCTACCATTATCATACTACAGATGAAGAAATCAATGCACACTGAGGTTGAATATAGCCAGATCTGTTTTTCCATATTTGACCTTCATAAATGTTTCTTGTTTTCATAGGTCTCTTACCTTAGCAATGTCATATAAGACAGAGATCTTAAACTCCCAATCCATGAATGTACCATCAGGGTAGGAAATTGTGTCATTCAAAACTTCCTGAATAGGAGAAAAGAAAAGAAAGAAAGAAAGAAGATGAGTTTTGTATGGAAGAATGGTTTGGAGAGACTATTGTGAGGCAAACAGTAATCATGAGAGCTTGGGATCAGGAACAAGTTAGAACTCCATTATTGTAGTTTCATGAACCACACAGAGTCTTGTGTTGTTTTGAAAGGATGTGCTCTGAGAAGTGTGTTGTTAGGTGATTCTGTCCTTGTGTTAGGGTACTTACACAAATGTAGAGGATATAGCTTATTACCCACACAGGCAATGTGGTATGTATGTACATAGTACAGCCTATTGCTCCTAGGGCTATGATGATTAATAAGGAACAGACAGTTGTGAGGTGTGGGAACATGAGGTAAGGGAATAATTCTATAAACTGGGCCCACTGTGCTGACTCCCACTTGCTTGCTTCTTTTTAAAAACAATTTACCTGCAGCCCTACCTGGCTTAAGCCAACAGGATATATTACATTCTTCAGCAAACTACCTATTATCTTCAAGTGAAATGCAGGCCCAAAATGCTGATAAGAACACAACTTACCCTGAAGTGCGGGTCGGGGACTTTTGTGATCCTTACACAGACCAGATTCCAGAACTCAATGAGATAAAGATAATTCCCCCTAACCATAAAACCTGTAAGAACAGGTTCCAATTAGGACTGGCCAGCATGGGCCAAAGTGACCTAGAGCTGTCATGCACAGTGTGGACTTGGAAGTCTGATGTCATCCTACTGTCAGTCAAAAGTCAAGAGATAGACGTTCTGGAAACTTCCCTGGGACCCCCACTAAAACTAGAGGCAGGAGAGAAGACACTCTGTACCCTCTCCTTTCTGAGAGGACCCACTCTGTCCCTGGACAGTGTCCACCTTTCCCATTTCCCATCCCTTCTAATAAACTCATGCCTGTTACTCTGAGTGAGATATCTAAAATCTTTCTGGCATGATTGCAAGAATTGGGATGAAGGGGGTGCCTCAGCTTCACAGTGGGTCTCTGCCCCATAACAATGATCAAAACAACACAAGAGTAAATAAATCACAAGATAGAATAATGAAATGAAGAGCTTTGGGAAACACAACATGTATGGGGCTGCTGCCTACACAACACAGCACATTGTTTTACAGTAAAATTGTTTTTATAAGTAGGAGTACACTCTAAAATAGTGATTAAAAAATACTATGGTAATACCTAAATCAGTCACACAATCATTTATCATCATTTTCAAATATTATGTACTATATATAATTGTGTGTGCAATATGACTGGCAGCATAGTAGGTCTGGTGACACCAGCACCACTACAAACCCATGAGTGATGCACTGTGCTGTGATCTTACAGTGGCTATGATGCCACTGGGTGATAGAAGTTTATAGCTCTGTTACAGGACCGCTGTCAGATCTGTGGCCAGTACATGGCTGAGCAAAGTGTCATTAGTACATGACTATTTCTTTTCTTCTGTGAGAAGCATTGGGTGGCTTTCACCATCAGAAAGGGGCCAAGAAATGAGCAGACCCCACCTGGAAGGAGAACTGGGGAGCTTGATTAAAACGTGGCTGCTCTGAATACCCCATCTTTCAAAAACTGGATCAGTGTTTTTCTCAATTGCTTCCATTGGCTTCATAGTACTAAGTTTTTCTGAGGTTTGCTAAGTCCTCTGTCAATAAGAGAGTTCTTGGACTTTTGTGTGAATTGTAAGAGCTAGACTTTTGACCTATTTTAACATGATGGAGGCTCTATCAAGACACATCTTTTGGTGTGTGTGTGCCAGGGGTTGAACTTAGGGGCACTTAACCACTGAGCCACTTCCCCAGCCCCTTTTATGTTTTATTTTGAGACAGGGTCTCACTAAGTTGCTTAGGGCCTTGCTAAGTTTCTGAGGCTAGCTTTGAACCCACAATCCTCCTGCCTTGGCCTCCTAAGCAGCTGGGATTACAAGTATGCACCTTTGCATCTGGCAAGACACATCTTTTTAATAAAGTCAATAAGTAATTGTTATTCACAGCATACAGGATCCTAAGTGATAACCTAACAATATTTTCTTATTTTAGGAAAAAACTCAATTTGACCTTTAGTTTTAATTTAGGCACTGTAGCCATATTTCTAAGAAAGTGTCTGAAGTCATTGATTATGATTAGGGAGGAGAGTTATGAGCACACTGACTCTACAGTAATTCTTTCCCTTTCTATCCATTCTCTACCTTTATCTCACTATTCACCCATCCTATCCTGCTCTCATCTGGCAAATTGTAAAAAGTATATTATTCTGTTTTGACTATGAAGGGAATATATACATAGTATAGAAAATGTGAACAAAATTTACAAAATATAAAAAGGAGAAAATAAAATCACAGCTAGTTGCATCATCTAATTTTTCTTATTTTGGTATTTCCTTCTATTCCTCTTCAATGTGCATTTACATAAGGTATATGTACTATGTCTTACAAAATTGGGACCATAACATATATGTAGGTTTATATGCTGTTTTCTGATCAATTTTAGTAGGTGATCTACTTATTTCCTTAGAGATAGTTGAGTGTATACAGCAGGCCCTGTGTTTGGTGCTAGGATTACAGTGGGTCCTCTTGGGGCATTCAGGATCTGGTGGGGGAAACCGACACTCGTAAAATCATTGTAATAAATGTGAAATTATATAACTATGATAAGTACTATAAAAAGGGGCCAGAAATCTGAGAATTGATCTCCAAATTCTGGGAATTGGTTATGTAAGTCAAAGATGTCTCCTTCAAGTTCTGTGGAGAGATAACTGTGCAGGCAAAGTCCCTCTTGTGGAAGAGAGATGAAAAGTCTGAGGGTCCTATTATCTCAGCATCATTTACTAAATTACCCTTTCACCACACTTGACAATACACTTAATGCTATTCTTGGACCATGTAGTTTTCTTCCATAAATCATGTCTTTATTCATGAGCTATTGCTAGATTGCTTTTATTATAACTTTCTGGCAAGTAGCCTCTCATTATTCTTCTTTGTTAAAATGTTTTGGTTATTATTGCTCTTTTATATTTTTTCCTGATGATCTTTGTTAATTAAAAAAAAAAGTTTGCCTTTGATTATAAATTCTTTATTTTTAGAATTTATATTTTTCCATATAAATTACAATCTGTGGTAGGCCAATAAACTGGCTCTATGAAAATAGCCCTGATTTAAGTACTTGCAGACTCTATGTTGAAATGCTCCCGTCTGAATTATTTTAAGCCACCAAGAATTCAACGCTGACTAGTTAACAAATTCCTGAATATTTAACAATCAGCTCTGAGCTAGCACATGTTGAATGTCTCTTATCTGAAATGCTTGGGACCAGATGTGTTTTATATTGTGGATTTTTCCCCACAATTTTAGAACATTTGTATATACATAATGAGATATCTTGGGGATAGAACCCAGCTTGCTATGTAAATTTATTTGTATTTCACATACACCTAACACCAAAGCAGCCATGTTCAGAGGTGAGTCTTTTGAGAAGTGATTGGATCTTGGGGGCTCTCACCTCATCAGTGGATTAACCCTCATTAATTGGACTACTTAGAAGTGGTGGAAACTGTAGTGGAGGAGCATGGCTGGAAGAAGTAGGGGGGGGGCACGCTCTAGAAGGGTATTTCTTGTCCCTGTCCCCTTCCTTGCTTTCTCTTTGCTTCCTGGCTACCACAAGGTGAGCACCTTTGCTCTGCCACACCATTCCACCGTGATATCTGCCCTTACCATAGGCCGGAAGCAATGGAGCCAGCAACCGTGGACTGCAACCTGTGAAATCGTGAATCAAAATAAATCTTCCCTCCTCAAATTGATTTTCTCAGATATTTTGTCCCAGTGATGAAAAGCTAACATGGTGAGCTTCTACACTACTTCAAGATAGGGACTAGTTGCTGGAAGGAATCAGCTACATGATTACAAGGTGGACATTTTGTCCCTGTCTCTTCCCTTTCACATGCAGGGAGGGGAAAAGGCTGGAGATAGGGTTTAACTGCCATAGTCGATGATTCAATCAATTGTGGCTAGTTGATGGAACATCCCCCAAATCCCCTAAATGAAGGGGTTTGAAAGCTTCCACATCTACAGGCCAGGAGGGTGGCACAACCCAACTCTATAGGGACAGAAGTGCCTGTGCTTGGGATCTTTGGGAACTTGCCCTAGGTATTTCTTCATCTGGCTGCTTGTCTGTGGTCTTTATAATAATAGACTTTATAATAAAACAGTAGTAGTGAGTAAACTTTTCTCTGAGTTCTGAGTCATTCTAGCAAATTATCAAACTCAAGAAGGGAGTCATAGGAATGCCTGATATGCAACTGGTTGGTCAAAGTACAAGAGGCCTGGGACTTGCAATTGGGGTCTGAGATAGAGACAGTTGTGGGACTGAGCCCTTAACCTACAGAGTTTGATGCTAACTCCAGGTAGTTCACTGAAGAAATTGAACTGAACACCTAGTTAGTATCCAAAGAATAGAAGAACTAAGTGGCTTTTAGGGTGGAACAACCTCACATGTCTTATGTCAGAAGCATGAGTGAAACTGGTTCAGAATTGGCCTACTGAAAGTTTTACTTTTTGAGTCAGATCTTCATGATTTTATTACTTCTGAAGTTTTTCATTTTCAAAGATATTATAATTTAATAGCCATGAAGTATTTTCCACAATTACAATCATCTTTTCACTGCTTTTATTATTCCTACTTTTAGGTATTTGTATGTTTGTTTTTAAAACCATAATTAGAAGAGGCTTATATGTTTTCATAGTTTTATAAAAAATCATTAGTACATTTTAAATTTTTATTTTGTTTTATAATTATTGATATTGAACAGCTTTTTTCCCTTAGGCCATAGTTATTCTTCTAGGTTTTGAGTAACTAGATTATTTACATTGTTTAAGAAAGAGTCACATTTAGAGTTACATTTTTTTTCTTTGAAGATAGATTTTGGTTTATGTCACATATTTGGAAAGTTAGTGTTCTTGGTTTTTTGTTTGTTTGTTTGTTTTTGTTTTGTTGTTTTGTTTAATTGAAGCCCATTTTAAAAATGTAGAATTTCCAAACTATTAGTTTTGACAAAAAAATTATTTTTTTAATTTCATTGAGTTATGAATATCTGGACCTGTTTGAAGTTGCCAGAGCTGCTCTTGGCACCAGTCTTAGGATTTGGCTTTGTTATGAGGAGGTTACTAAGAGGTACTGAATATAATCCAGAGACAGGGCTACCCACACATTCCGGTTTTCTTAGGCCAGTTACGCTTTATGTCTGTTATTCCAGGACCATCATTATAACATCCTTCACTGTTAAAGTATCCTGATAAATCATTTGGTTGCCCTACCTTTGGGCACATGCTCACAGACTGTTCAGTCAGGTGCAGGTGTGCTCTTTTGAAGTCATTGTCCCACAGTCCTTCCTGCTTTGGCCCTTTTTAATTCCTGTTTCTGCTTGACACCTGACTCTTGTGTTTTGCAAATCAACTGTGCTTGCCCTATGAACTATGTGATGATTTGATTTGACACTCCTTGCTCAGTGCTTGGTTCTTCCTATAAACTTTATTCAGTCTTGTCATTTTCCTGTTTTTGCTTTGGACCTGCTCAGCCAGAATACCTGACCACGGCAACTCCTGGTTATTTTCAGTTCCTCACAAGGGAGAACAGGTAGGAATTTAGACCAGAGCAGACCAGGACTTATGAACAAGTCCTCTGATGCTTATTTGATGCTCTGATAGCAACCATCCATTGCTCTTTCAATACAAAAACAAGTGTAAAATATAATGTATTTGAGTAAAATTCAAGTGAAATGTAATGCGTTCGAGCCTGGTGTGATAGCACACACCTGTAATCCCAGCTACTCAGAAGGCTAAGGCAGGAGAATCGGAAATTCAAGACCAGCCTCAGCAACTTAGCAAGGTCCTATCTCAAACTAAAAATTAAAAGGGCTGGAGATATAGCTCAGTGATAGAACACCTCTGGATTCAATCCCCAGTAACTGCCCAACCTCCCCAACACATACACACCACAAAGTATATTTTGAAGTAATCACTCACTTTCCCACTTCTGTTCTCTGGTCCTCTCTCCCATCTTTTGGCTTCTTCGCAAAGATATTATAGGACTGATTGATAAAATCTGAGGGAATCTAGTTTGAAAAGTATGTGGGTCTACCAACTTTTCCTGACAGCTCTACAGTATTATCCCCCTGGGTAAATATTTTTAAAGGTCTGCTGATTTTTTTTTTTTTTTTTAATATGGTTGACCACTTAGGAAATTGAAAATGACCCTGGTTTCTTACCCGGAGGGATCCTCTCTCACAGTATTCGATCACCCCAAAGATCCTGGTGTCGAGCTTCACTGTGCCATAGAACTTGGTCAGGTTGTAATAGTCAGTCTGAAGCAGCTAGGAGAACATGTGTGTTTATAAAGCATATCAGCCAGAAAACAGAACCAGAGTAAATATTCATATGCCAGCAAAATGTGTTTCATTTGAGGAATTTGGGAAGATGTATTGCTCTTAATAAATTGAATGTCACTACCCGTTTGTTACTACATACTGTGCTACATCTTACTCAGCAGTCTTTCCTTTGCTAGCAAGGCTACTTGAATACAAATTCTGACTACTTTCAAATAATATCAAGGATGTACTTTAGAACATACCAGCATATTTCCAAAATTTTTACACTGTCAAACCTCACCCTCCAACATCTCTAGGTAGAATTTTCAAAAAGTAGCTAAGTTATCCATTTCTTTCTCATAAGACATTTTTTCCACAGGGGACTTCTGTGTTCAGGGAAAATGGAATGAGGCTAATTCTCAAGGGGTTGAAGTACAGGACACCTACCTTGTTCAGTTCTATCTTCTGTTTTTCATTGAAATTGCCATCACTGTGTTTGAGATCTTTGAGGATCACTCGCTGCAAAGATCAATTGAATTAAAGAGTTACTATTGCAATATAATTCCTCATATGGATGGGTATTATAACAATTTGTTCCTATGTCCCATTAGACTGTAAGTTTTTTTGAGCAGTTTTGACAACATTTGATTGTTGCTTATATCCCTGGTGTTTAGGACCTGGGATATAAGAGGCTCAGGTTTGTATGTTTCTTGCAAAATGACTAGGGGAAACATGAAGATGGAAGGAAGAAGATGGGGAAGAAGATACAAAACTCTCAGATGGGATTCTCAAGAATGAGCCAAAACACAATATTAGGGTTGCCCTCAGTGTTCTGAATCTATTTCATATTTCTGTTTCCCTTCAAATATTTAATTCATCCTTCCGCTCCCCCAGGATGGTGAGTTTTGTAACCTTCAAGCAGAGGCCTGCCTATCCTGTGAAGCTCCACAAATGGCCCTTTGAAGCAACCAGGGAAACACACCCCCACACACACATCGCCTCACCCACTAACCCCCTGGCAAAGTCAGGGCTTTGATGACTCAGAACCTACTCCCAGTTAGAGTTCAGAGAAGTTGGGGAGATTGGAGTCACCTTTTTGTCGTACTTGCATTGTCGCAGTCTCTGGATTGTATCTCGTCTCTTGTCATCATCAATCTGGCACAAGAAAAGGCTAATTATTCCAGAACTTCTTATCTGTCCCATTCACTGCCAGTCAAAGGCTGAGAAGCTCTTCCAGCTGGGCTGTATCTGCTGTTTGCTCAACAGCTTGCTGGGCAGATTCCCAGAAGCACTATGGTAACTGACTTGTCTTTCTCGCCCACTACTCACTCCAACCTCTTCTTCCCAGTATTGATTATATCCTCCTTAACCCTGGGTTCTCCTCCCTTTCTCTCTTCAGCTGTGAATTTTCTTTCTTTCTTCTTGCCTTAACCCCCTCTTACTGTGAATTATTGTCCATAGCTATAGAAAAAAGCTCTTACTTAGGGAAGGGTGCTAAAGGAAGGTGCTATGCATTTCAGTTGCAAATTAATGCTTGAAAGTCCAAGTAGCAATGCACGTGAGGCAATGGGCCAGGTGTGTCTAAGGAGGTGCAGTACCAACAGTTCTGGGTTCTGCTCAAAATTGTCAGATCATCTGATTTGTCAAAAGAAGCTGGCTGACAAATGTGGATTTTTACATGCTATTCCATAATATTTATATGCTGGCGATTGATTTTTAAAATGTTAAATGCCAAACAACACACACACACAAACACCAATACCTGTGGGCTAGGTATGGCTGTTGGTTTACCAATTAAAGATTTCCAGTCTAAAGACAGAGGAAAGGTTGGGAACGAGTGTATCTTACAGTTGGTTCTTAAATCTGGTATATATGTTTATCTTTTTTTTTTTTTTTTTTGAGTTTTCTCCAATTTCTTTATTTCTGCTGCCACATGTTCCATAATAAAGGAAATAAATTGAAAACTTCTCATTTATCTTTACATCTTTCCCAATGGTTCTCAAATAATATTACATAACAAAATTAAGCTGTTATCAACAAAAAGAAAAAGGCCCTCAGCAACAATAAAAATTAATAAAATTATGGAGTACAGCTAGAGCTATAGATGTTATTTGTTGCACTTGATCAAATCATCTGAAAGAAGGGATGAATGCAACTCCAGAAGATTCTAAGGGGACCCAGGAAATTATATTGAGAAACCATAGCTAACCACATATCAGATATCCAGAGTAATTGACTTAATCATATGCTTTGTAGAAACACTAAATATAGATTCAAAAAAATAATAAAAAAAAAAAAAACAACTGAACAGTGATTTTACTTTCTTTTATAAGTGAATATATACAAAACCTAAAAAATACAGTCAAGATTACAGAGAGGAATTGAGCCTGGACTCAAGTGCTTAACTCCTGATTCTGAGCTCAACTATGTTTTCTTTTTTTATTCAGTGTTGTTGTATATATTACAGTAGCATGCTTTCCAATTCATAATACACATAAAGAGCACCTTTTTACATATCACTGTTAGCATACAAAGTATATTCATATCTTTCATATCTTCAAACATGCATTTAGGGTAATGATAACCCTCTCATTCTACCATGTTTTTTTTTTCCTTCCTCTCTTTATACCCCCTTGCTCCCTCCTTTACCCTCCCTCCCCATTGACCTTTCTGGTGTTCCTCCAATCTTCCTATGCTCCCCAACCCAACCCCACTGTGAATCAGCTTCCTTATATCAGAGAAAACATTCGGCATTTGGATTTTTGAGATTGGCTAACTTCACTTAGCATTATATTCTCCAATTTCATTCATTTACCTGCAAATGCCATTATTTTATTCTCTTTTATCGCTGAGTAAAATTCCATTATGTATAAAATCTGGTATTTATGTTTATCTTTGATAAAATTTACCTTACAAGGCCATCTTAAACTCGAGTGAAATATATCAAGGTCCAATCATGACTCCTGACACAATGCAGATGAATAAATGTTGAATCTGCTAAGGCCTGGACATGCCCAGACAGGGGATTGTGCCCAGGGCCCCACGCATGCTAGGCAAGCACTTTCCTACTGAGCTATACCCCTAGCACAAACTTCTTAAATAAGAAAGTTCTTAGTTGTCTTTTAGGCAAAGTCCCTGGAATGCACTGAAGGATGGTTTGAAACCAGCTTTTCAAGAATGTACTAGTGCAGAAGTAGCCAGCTCATCAGGTCAATGACCTCAAAATCCCCCACAGAATGTGATAATTACCCCATCCCCCCAAAAGAAACACGAGACCTGTGAAGAGGCAGGTTGACTGTTTTTTTGTTTATAGCTGCCAAGACTCTCCCTTCTCAGTAGTCAATTAACAGCAGCTTCTCCCCTATCCCTCCTTAAAAATTCCCTGCTACTCATAGATCTGGGAGGCAGATCTCAGCTGATGTCTCCTGGCCTCCCTGTCAATCTGCTGCAGAATAAAGCCTTTTCTTTTTGCAGATACCCAGCGCCTTCGTATTTGGCTTCTTTGTGTATTGGGCAGCAAGCCTGTGCGAGGTACCAACATCATTTATCGTTACTTTTTTTTTTTTTTTTAATTTTAACATTTATTTATTTGCTTTAGTTGTACACAATGTGTTTATTTTTATGTGGTGCTGAGGCTCGAACCCTGGCCGCACATGTGCTAGGCAAGCGCTCTACTGCTGAGCCACAACCCCAGCCCCCGTTACTTTTTATTTTACAAATAAGGCATAGAAGAGTTAAATGATGTTAAATGTTACATTAGAAGATCAGCAGAGACTAGGCTGCTTGTCTTCTTGTCTAGTATTCTTTTTATTGTTTCTGACCTCAATGAGGTCATTTAAACTACTTGAACCTTATTTCCTTACTCTACAATCCTTACTCAGAGGGGTACTTGATGATCAAATTAAACACAGTTGGTGAAATTTTTCTTGCAAGCTAGAGGATTCCCCCAAGCCCTTCACTGGGGATTGAACCCAGGCCTTAACCACTGAGCGAACCCCAGCCCCTTTTTATTTTGAGACAGGGGCTCACTAAGTTGCTGAGGCTGGCTTTGAACTTGCAATCTTCCTGCCTCAGCCTCCTGAGTCACTGGGATTATGGGTTACAAGCATGTGCCACTGTGCCCAGTAAGGATTCCTCTTTTTATTCTCAAATGAGGTATCATCATCTTTATCATTGTTTTCTGTTTCTTTTTTTTTTTCAATCATTTTTTTTTCTGTTTTTCCTGACTTCTCTTTGTCTGATTCTCTGGTCTGGCTTTCTGTGCTAGTACTGGGATATTTGATTATTTATTATCTCAGAATAATAAAGAATTAGGCTGACTTCCTTATTTCTGTCTTCAGAGAGTATCCCAAACTTGGAACTATTACCTGTCTGGTTGTATCTTCCTCTCATGCTCACCTTGAGTTTTCTCTCTGTTCTGTCTGATTCACAGCATCTGATGAACTCTCTATACAGCCCATCCCTAGTCTGCCTGCTCCCTAAGCTATCTCAACTCGGGGCAAGAATGATATCCCCATGCTAGGAACCATTTCTAACTTTCCTCCTTTGAGTTTACTGTCCCCAAATTTTATTTGGTAGCCCTGTGAGTGACTAACCTGATAAATTAACCATTAAAAATTCTGTACTCAAAAATTCTGCAAGAAACTGGCAACGGATAGATGACTTCTACTGATGGAACTGTTCAGATTTTAAGAAAACACAAAGATACAGTGTTTTAGGGTTAAACCAAAGGAACAAACATGGGGTTTTGAGGAGGTAGAGATTGTTTCCTAGGTGGGGTTTTGCAGAGGTGGAACATGTGGGAGTTTATCCAGGTGTCATCTCAGAGACAGGAGCACTCACTTAAAAATCTCCTCTCCTTTTCCTAGTGTTAAACAAAATAAGCAGGAGGTCATTGACCTGAGGCTGTCTCAGTATTTTGAGTTCCTAAGTAACAAACCACAATCATAAAAACAGAAACCTTATTTAAGAGTATGTTTTGGCAACAAATAGTTGAGTTTCAGCCAATCACAGGCAGCCAGCTGATCAGACCATGCTTAGATCAGACAAACTTCTAGCAATAACCAATTAACTTATTTTTGTACTTTACCTCCTTGTATAACCTATGAAAGCTCACTGCCCACACTGTAGAGTGCTGTCTGACCCTCTTTTGGTTTTGAGTGTTTCCCAATTCATGAATCACTTTTTGCTCAAATAATAACCTGCAAAATTGAATGTTTCTTTTACCAGCTGGTATGTCCAGTCAGTCATTTCTGTCAGCAAATTCTCTGGAAGTCAAATAGTCTTGAGGTCCTTTGTACCTTACTGTGAATTACTGCAAGCTTGATTCCACCATGACACTTGCCTGAGATACATGGTCCTTGTGAATACAGTATTTAGGAGTAAGGTTCAGAATGCAGCAGAAGGGTCATTTGGAGCAAGGAGCATTTCTGGAGGAAGGAAGACCTCATCTATGTTCAGCTGTGAGGGGATCTGAGTTCTTAGAAGGCCAAGGGCAGTACTTGGGGTGGGGTGTTACGGGCCGGTGGAAAGCCGCCAAAGATAAACCTGATCTATGCTGCAAGTTCTCCTCTGCTAATTTTGGGCAGGGAGACATCTCAAATAGCACTACCTTATCAGGTTGGTCCTACTATGAGAAAGTCTACAAATGCCCTCAAGTGAAGGTCCTGGGTCTCCATCCCTTCTTAGTATAATTTGGTATGAAAACCCTGATAATTGCCATACATATGGTGTTAGGATCTTAGACTTCACAGACAGACTGGATTCAAACTGTAACTGTTTCTGAAATTCCATTGTTACCTCAAGGGTTTAAGGGAGATTAAATGGGTTAAGCATCTGGCATGTAATAATGTTCTGTTAAGTGTTAGCTGTCATTATTTGTAGTAATCTTACTTACTCACTTTTTCTTAATGTTTTGATCTTCAACTTCCTTATCAGCAAAGTTATGATTATAAAGCTCAACTCACTGGTTCATTGTGAAGAGAAGATGAGAAACACAGGTCTAGAGTCAACTTCAGTAAATGGGGTGAGTTGTTAATATTGGCTATTGATTGTATTGGGGACAAATTTGAACAAATATCAACAGAAGTATCTTTCTTCAGCAATGAGCAAGGTAAGTGACAGGTCCTTAGTAGAAGTAGATTAGCACCCTGGGTTTGGGGGGCTTCAAATGCCCTTCTCATTCCTACATCCCTTCCATGACAATTTCCCATCAAGTGCATGCGCTGTTCTCTCATGGGTCAGATGAAAAAACCAAGTAACACTCTGTAACTCAACCTCCACTGAAGTGTTCATTGGACTGAAGAGCTAGCATTAGGTCAATGGAGAATCAAGAGAAATAGGAGGCATAAAAGTAGAAAACATCTAACTCTTGGTTCTAGAACAAACTAAGATTGGAACATTTCCTACCATATTGCCAAAGTCTTGTCAAACACCTGGCAAACTGTACCATTGTCCAACAGGTAAGGCAGACCTTACCTTCAGGCTGATGTGGTTGGTCTCGTTGTTCTCCAGAGGAAAGATATTTTCAGGAGGAATGTGGGACCATTTTTTCTGACGAAGTTGATTATCTCTTTTATATTTTCTGTGGAAGGAATAGAATCAGTCAATAGTTTTTATTAGTGTCCATGCCGTTCAGTTTCTGAACACCAGGAGAAATTTAGGACCCTGGTTTTCTCAGGCAGATGTGTAGCTCAGTGGTGAGGCTCTACGTGCCCCAAACTGGCCAGTGCTGGCCATTAGCGGACCCATAGGAGTTCTCATGACTTCTCTGTTCTTTCTTTTTGTTTCATTTTACTTTCCATGATCCTTCACTATAATAAAGGACCTGAATTGATGACATGGAAAACTGAGGGAACAAAACAGGAAAAAAAAATCAAAACTGATAGCCTTAAATGGCAGAAATGTTCATTTTTAAACCACCAGTGAAACACACCAGATTCTAAGTAAGCCAGTTCCTTTTACACATCTGTGCCTTATGTTTAGAGAAAATGGAAAAGCACAGAGACAATGCAACAACGTGTGTCCCAATTTATAAAATGTTAGAATCTTGTCTATAGTGCACTTGAGGCAGAATTCTTGAGTTTTTGGCAATGCTCATTTTCAACTTTATTGAAAAATTACTTTATTGCCAAATTACTTCCCACAATGGTAGCACCAATTTACCTTCCCATGTTTTTGAGAATATTTAGTATTGTTAATTTTTTTTCTTATCTTTATGATGTATGTTAAGTGGTGTGTCAGTTTTGCTTTAGTTTGCATTTCCTTGATAACTAGAGGGATGACCTTTTCAAATATTTGCTATATATCTTATAGAATATATGGAATCATAGAATTATATAGAATCATTTACTTATAATTTCTCTAATTTTTTATTATGCAATTTTTGTTTTCTTTTTTTCATTAACTTTTGTGAGTTCTTTATGTCTTCTGAAAAATGAATCCTTTGTGTTAAAAATACCTTCTCACAGTTTATTCTTTTAACTTTGCTTTCTGGAAATTTTTGATTTTACCAAGGGCATATTTATATATTTTTCTTCTCTGACTTTTAAAAAATCAATGACTGAATCACACTTTCCTAACCTGACTTCATAAAGTCATTTTCTATATTTCTTCTATGTTCTGAAGTTGTTTTTTCACATGCAGAATTTTTTTTTTCCTTTTGGTTTTTGCTTCCAGGGATTGAACACAGGGCGCTGAACCACTGAGCCACATCCCCAGCCCTTATTTTTTTTTAATTTTATTTTTATAATTTTTAATATGTACAACTCATAGTGCATATATTTAGCATCTTTTTACATACAACTGTTTGTATACAAAGCATATTTGTACAATTCAGGTCTTCAATCATGCATTTAGGAAAATGATATCCGTCTCATTCAACCACCTTTTCTTTTCTTTTTTTTTTTCTTTTCTTCCCCTCCCTCCCCCCTTGCCAGCCCTTATTTTTATGTTTTATTTTGAAACAAGTTCTCACTAAGTTGCTTAGGGTCTTGCTAAATTGTTGAGGCTGGCTCTGAACTCATGATCCTCCTGCTTCAGCCTCCCAAGCCACTGGGATTACAGGCGTGTGCCACCACACCCAGCCTCATGTAGTTTTAATTTTGTTTTTTACATGTGGGAAGCCTACTGTCCCAATGTCACATCCTAATGACTTGTAATATTATCTCTGTAATATAAGCAAGTTCCTATACTTGCTTGAGTCTGATTCTGGAATCAATCTTCTTTTCCATTGACCTATTTGTCCTTGAATACCCTTTTGTTTTTTGGTCATTTGACGAACTGCAACTCACCTTCTCAAGTTCATTTATAATGCCTTTCTCATACTTTCCTAAGCAGAAATCATTATTCTCCTCCTATAATTCCATCCAACTCTGAGTATTCCTCTATTAAATACACATAAATAGAATAGTATTGACCAATTATTTTGACAGTAAGACCTGGGAGCATGAATAATGAACCTTAAGACATTGAAGGCAGCCAGGCTTCCATCTCTGCACCCCTGGAGACTTTTGGAGCTCAACAGAGCCAACTGTCGTTCATATTGAATTAGGGATTCTATAGACCATCACTACTTTTCTTGTAAAGGGTTGTTGTATTGGAAAAATACATGAATGATACCCGTTTGCCAGGTCTCCTGTGGAGACTCTGGCCATGAGAAAGTCCTCTTTCTGCCTCCCATGCTTAGAAACAATGGGAAATACTTGTTACTTTCGTCTTGCAATTTGCTGCTCTCTTAAGCTTACTCTCATTTGGACTTGTTTTCTGAAGGAAATTTTGGCTTCTGCTCATTCTTAATTAAATGGTCACACTGTCTATTGCCTATATATCTGAGCTGCAGGAGCCCAGCTCTGCCTTTGGATTGAAGAAAACAGCCCACTTCCTTCCTGCTAAAATAGGAAAATTGGAATAGATGATTTCTAAATCCTCTAGCAACCTAAATATCATGTAGTACAATGATTTTGAAATCTCCCACAATGTGCCAATAAAATAGTGAGAATAGCTAGTTTTCATTTACATAATGCTTATTATAGTGTACTCTGTATACATGACCCATTTCTAATCCTCATGGCAGCTCAGAGGAAGAAACTGAAGCTAAGTAACTTGTTTAAGTTGTTAAGTAATATGCTTGAGACCTCATAACTGGTAAATCACAGAACTGGGGTCTGAGTTCAGGCATTTGACTCCAGAGCTCTAATCTGCCCCACCGCAGGTAATATTCTGTCAATATGTAGTCTTTGATGCAGAATGCCTTCATGATCTTAGGTCTGTCTAGAGGCCTCTTTGTGAGCATGTGTGAGCAGCAGAGTCAGACCTCTGCCTCTTTCCTCCTCTGAGAGGAGAATTCTGTGGCAAGGAAGGGAGGTACCTCAGCACCAGGAGAGCAATGATCAGGACCAGCACCACTATCCCTGTGAGCGTGAAGACAGCAATCATCAGGATCTGAGGACCTGTGGCAGTAAAGAGTGGAAAATGCATTAGCAGGATCTTTGAAAAGAGAACAAAAACATTTCAAAGAATCTAGTTGGGAAAGGGACAGAGAAAGCCCTTTTGAAAAACTTTTGTTTTTTATTAATTGTTTCTTGGTAATATACGTCCTGTGTTCCAGGCTGTGAAAAAAGCAGTCTGGCATGTGCCCAGGGAAAACAGTTTAATTTCAGCTCTCCTTGAAGACTATGTTTCTCTTTTATCTCTAACAGGAATCACCAAACTGTTATAAGAATATAAAGTGGTTTCCAGCACACAAATAATTGTGGTGGTAGAAGCCTACCTGCTGTCCTTAAAACCTGTATACCACAGGAGGTTTCACAGAGAAAGAAACAGATGGTTATTTTTAAATGCAGAACACATGTTGGAAGAAGAGTCAGTGTAGATTGTTCTGTGACAGCATTACATGCTGGTTCTCTCCAAGCTCTCAGGGTTATTGAGGGTAGTCTGTGAGGAATGTGATTTTCGTTATTAGAACACTAGTATATGGGTGGAGTTAAGTAGATGGAGTGAGTTGAAAGACTCTCAGAAGAGTTAGTGGAATTCAGGAAAATGTGGATCCAACCCCAGGAAGCATTGAAGCAGAGTCTGAGAATGCAAAGGCCTGTGCCTGGGTGGAGAAGGCCCACCATCATAAAACTATACAGAGAAATTATGGCTCACACAGGCCATAGTGCATCCCTGCTGGGAAAGGAAGTTAGTGGGTTCAAAATGGAATGGATTCCAAGAAATAGACAGAATGTGTAAGAAGCTGAAAAATAATAGAAATATGGTGAAGACACAATTATTTCTACATAAAGAGAGAAAAAGGAAGGAAGGAAGGAAAGAAAGAAAGAAGGAAGGAAGGAAAGAAAAAAGGGTGGGAGAATAGGAGGGACCCAACGAGAAACTCTTGGGGGAAAATATTCAAGAAAGGCATAGTCCAAAAATGAAACAAAGTAAAATGAGGCCTGATTTTGAGTATTTTTAAAAAGGAAAGACAATCCTTTTTCTTTTGTGTGGTATAAAAGAGAAGCTTTGGAATAATATACAAAGAAATGTTATCACAGCATAATATTTAGCTTTGTACAAATATTTACATCATGACAATATTGAAATGTTTACTTACTTTAATTTAGAGAATCAACTTATAGGCATGATATGATTGCCAAATAAATATTAACAACTTTGATAAATTAAAGAAAAATAAATGAGAGTTTGGGAGATGGAAAGAAGGTAGAAGGAATGATTGGGGCACTTACAGCTTCATCTCACAAAGTGGGGGAGCAAGATATTTTTATAAACAGTTGATTGAACAACACTAGAAGCTCATGTATATTAATTAAATACCTAATAAATATATTGACAAAATATATTATATTGAGAAGTAAGGAGGACTAGTGAAGAACTAATTAATTCACAATACAAAAGATAGATAACATCTAAAGCTTTTAAATCAAGAAACATTATTTAGAAATATGCTGAAGAAATTGAGAATCTGGGGACACACAGAAGTGGGACCGGGCATGCTCACCTTCCTTTATGAACATCTCTACTACTGGACTGAAAAATCACATGCAAGAATTTTTCTTTGCTAAAAATATAATTAACGAAGGTGCCCTGAAGAGGAAACACCAAGATCTCTCTATTAAAGTAGTCCCCCTCCCCTGCTGTCTTCTCTGTCATAGTACCATAACATAGAATCCTTGAGACTATGGTCTATGATCTACTTGTTTGTCCCTGTACCTTTGGCACACAGCAGGCCTAGGACCTGGTAAAATATCAATGGAAAATGACTGAATGAAAAAAAAAGAAGAAGAAGAAGAAGAAAAGAAAAGAGAAAATGACTGAATTAAAAGATAATTGAATAAAAGCTTGGCCTTGCTCATCTTACTGTCTGAAAAGAGGCAAGGGAAAGGAATCCAAATATTAAAATACATAAATTCATGTCAAAAACTGGTATGCCATTATACTTAGGTTACACATTACATGCAATTTAAAATTGTTTTTGTGTCATCACACCATATCCTAATGAACCATATCCTTTTTTTCTGAAGCAGGGTGCTTATTGTGGGACTAAATACTGCAGCACTCTTCTATGGGAAAGCATTTGAAAGTTTAAGCTTTGCAACCACATAACTGCCTCTGACTACCTGTTTTGTGCTAAAAGAAAATTTTCAACAGTGAAAATGTGAGTTTTGGATTTATTTCATCTGGGCAGAAATAAATTGATACCTTGGAGATGAGGTAACATTATGGGCATGTTTGTCTTTGGTGATGGCCGTTTGTCACTACAATCACCACTTCCATCACTACCATTACTAATCCCACTTTTATCACACCAGACAAGAAACAAGAGTGAGTACAAGAAATACAGTTTGAACAGCGCGTATATGATTGCACTCAGCAGCCTACTAAAATTGTACATTCTCTGGACTAACACATGAACTGGAGAGAATGTACGGGTCTCAGCCCATCTCAAGTCCCATCTGTCCCTTGCAGTATCAACATCTCACTGTACTAAGTGTGATTATGATATTTACACATAGTACTTAAATATTCTATGTACAATTTAATATAGTTTTAAATTCAACATACTTTTTAGTTTTGCTTGTTAGGAGTGTCAGGGTCATGGCAGTTCTAAGGCTAAGCTTCTGCTGCCTTCTGGTGGTCACTGTGGTTATTACATCCTATTAATCTCTTCCCAAGGAATGCAGAATGACCTTATAACTGGAAGGTCATATGACACTATGATTAAAAGGAACCCTAAGTCTCCTGTTGTAACAGAGGAAGAAACTCCCACTTAGAGAAGAGAAGTAAAATGACTGAAATTAACACAGTGTAAATTAGTGCTGGAGTCCAGTGTAGAAATATAGTTATCACGTATTGTCCTTCATTGATTTCAAGGCACTGTGTTGGCGGGAGGGGATAGGAATAAATAATGGACACTACCTTTAAAAAATATAAAAATACATGTAAACAAATACAAATGCTAGGAGTCAGGTAGGGTAAGAGCAAGATAAATAAGATTAATAACCTCCTGGGATACTAAGAAAAAGCTTAGGACAAGTGAGATTCAAGTTAAATCTTGAAATGAGTGCATGTTTGCCAGTTGAATGGGAGAGTAATAAATTCTAGACAGAGGGAGTAGCATGAACAAGGACACAGGGGCACAAATTCATATGTCCTTTCTTTAAGGAGGCAGGAGGAAGTTGAGAGTGGGGAAGGGATTTTCAAGTAAGAGAAAAGATATGGCTGGAAAAATAGGAAGGTCATGGGCATATTGTGCTTTATTCAGTCATTTTGGACTTTGTTCAGCAGGTAGAGAGAGCTGCCAGTAGAAGTGTTGGCAACAGTGTGGTGATGTGATGGGTTGCCTTGGAGGTGGGATCAGGGAGCCAGAAGGCAGCTCCATGGTGCTGTAATCCAGGAAGCAGATGATGAGGGCTCTGCTGAGGATAGAACCAGCTCTGCATTATCTACATTGATGTATCCCAGGTGCTTAGGCACTAACTAAATCTTCCTCAAATGAATGAATAGACAATGAGGATGTGATAGCCAGATGAAATATTCTGATTAGTTAGCAACTGTGTACACAGAAAAAAGGCAAAATATTCTGATTAGTTGTTGGCAATTGTGTACACAGAAAAAAAGGCCAAGCGTGCATTCCTTATTTGTATGCTATTTGTCTATTGGCATACTTTACTTATAAAGTGTAAAACTAAATGTAGTAACAGGGAAATAATGGAAAGCTCTGGCTCAGTTTTCTAGTTAACTGAAGATGAGGTGAAGTTGCCCAGGATAATAAAATGCCTCTGTGCTACACAATATGAATATTTCAAGTGATATCTTTTAAGTAAATAATGAGAGCTTTCCAAAATTACTTTTTGAGAAGTTTAACACTTTAAAAATCACAACCTTCTATTAAATAACTAAAAACTTAAACACTGCTGAAAACCATACTAAAATTGCAAACAACATTGTCACTGAGAGCTATAATTAGGAGAAAGAAAATAATATTTTAATTCAAGAAGTTACAAAAGGAAGAAGTAGAGAGTTTCAGAAGCCCACGATAAAAGAGAGAGCTGTTCAGAAAGTCATGTTTGGTTTAGAACTAGGAAGCTTGAAGATCATTCTAGGGATAATAAAGAAAGCTTATTAAAGAAAAACCAACTTCAAAAAGGAATGACAACAGTTCCAAATTGCTTGTTGTTTAAAAGACTATGATCCCCACCCCCACCTCCTTTTGTGCTTTAGTCTAACTGCTAATGTCTTTTGAATAAAAGCTCAGGAATTATTTTGAACCAAAACTGACTGATGCAGTGAAAGAGAACTAGAGCATTACAGCTTTGACACAAGCAAGCCCACTGAAGCAGAAATGTGCCCCCTAAGGCACATCAAACTTTCAGAATTTCTGGCTGCAGAGGAGGGCTGGGTTAGGAATATTTTTAGCTTATAATTTTTAACGCTTTTTAAAGGTGATAAACAAATACAGTTAGTAGGAAAAATCGAAAATTTTGAAAAATACTAAAAAAGAAAAATCTGTATCTTCCAGGATTCTTCTATTTAGTAGCTACCACTATTAAAATTTTAGCCTGTTTCTTTACAATCTCCTTTCTTTTCTTTTTTTGTACCTGGGATTGAACACAGAGGCGCTTAACCACTGAGCTACATCCCCACCCTTTAAAAAAAAAAAAACAAAAAACAAACGTTTTATTTTGAGACAGGCTCTCACTAAATTGCGTAAGCCCTTGCTAAATTGCCGAGGCTGGCTTTGAATTTGAGATCCTCCTGCCTCAGACTCCCAAGTTACTGGGATTATAGGTGTGTGCCACCACACCTGATTTACAATCTTGTTTCTGCACACTGTTTAACAAAGTTAGGATCCCAACATCATAAGTTTCCTATCATTTAAAATTCTCTGCAAATAATTATTTTAATTGGTTGCATGATGCTCCACTTAAGAATGTCTCATAATTTTCTAAAAAAAAAATGTATTAATGGTATTTACACTTTTTTTTTTTTTTTTTTTTTTTTTTTTTTTTTTTTTTTTTTGCATCTTTGGGTGTATTTCTCTAAATGTAAGATTTTTTTTTCCCCTAAAGACAATTTAACAACATGGAATTACTCATCATCATACTAAGCCCTGGCCAAAGCCAGTCATGGACAGAATATTCCAACATTGTACGGCCGAGGAGATACCTGTCCTGCCCAACCTGCTGATGATCAATGTCACAGAATTGCCTTGCATCTTGCCTAGGTGACAGCCTAGTCATGTTAGGGCTTTTTGTGATGGAGAGAATCTCATCTGATTTTGGTGGTAACCTTCACTGTAACTGAAACGTATGTGCTAGGAAGGAATGCAGGACTTGATAGGGAACATAATCACCAGCCACACCTCAGCTTGATAAAGCATGTATTCCTTGCTGAAATAGGTGTCCTTTAAACTTTTTACAGTAAAATGTAAATGGAGTAAAAGTACATGTCTCCCTCTCATTTTTTGCCAATTGCCAAACTTTAGACTTCTAGGGGATAATTTATGTCCAAGGGTACATACAACACTTTTTTGTGTGTGTAGGGGGGAGTACTGGCAATTGAATTCAGGGGCACTCGACCACTGGGCCACATCCCTGGCCCTTTTTTGTATTTTATTAGAGACAGGGTCTCACTGAGTTGCTAAGTGCCTCACCATTGCTGAGGCTGGCTTTGAACTTGCGATCCTCCTGCCTCAGCCTCCCAAGTGCTGGGATTACAGGCGTGCGCCACCGCGCCCGGCTCATACAATGCATTTTTAAAGATGGGTTTGGCAAAATTAGAATAGGGGCATTTTCCGTGTTTAATCAGAACTATAATGTAATTCATTGTTTAGGGAAATAAAGTCCACATTTACAAACCTGGAAAATTTAGTTGGAAGAACAAACAAAACAACAATAATCATAAACTAACTTCATAAACCATATAGTTTACTCTTCTTACCGGAAAAACAATTTCAGGGAAAGGAAATTCACTCAGAATATCTTACCCCGGCCTGGGATATCATTAGGAAGTTTATGGTTCTTCCAGCTGAATGTGGGGTTCGTTTCCTTTGAGGTGGTACTATTTGTGTGGGTGTCATAAGTCAAAAGAACCTCGTACTGTGTCAGGGCACAAAAAAACAAAACAGATGAAACAGATGAGGTTTGCTGTCTTGCCCAACGATATTTGCATTTAATAATAACACTTCTCACTGGAACAAGGTAATTGTAACAAGCTTGGAACTAGTTAGGATCTGTTTATTGGTTCATGGCATGAACATGGATTTAAGTTTCAGGTGGACCAATTAGTTTTATATATCTTTATGGCCATATACTGTACCATTAGCCCCTGCCCAACACAGTTACTTTGATTCTTCAGAGAACTAGTCCACATCATTCTTTTTTCTTTCTTTTTTTTTTTTTTTTTTTTTTTTTTTTTTAGTTGTACGTGGACACAATACCTTTATTTTATTTATGTGGTGCTAAGGATCAAACCCAGGGCCTCACACATGCAAAAAGAGTGCTCTACCGCTGAGCCATAGCCCCAGCCACCACTTAGTTCATTTTTACCAATATTAAAACAGAGACCAAGAAAAATTTTATGGCCAACTCCAAGACTCACCACATGTGGTCACCGGTGTTTTCCACAATATTAAGCTGCTTTTGGAAACCATCTTGAGAAAAAATACCACAGCTAAAATCCATTATACCATTTTTTAATACATGTCAAGGGGTCCTGAGATAATTCTACATTTTTTCTTTCAATTTCATAATTTTTTTTTTTTTTTTTTTTTTTTTTTTTTGTGGTACTGGGGATTGAACTCAGGGGCACTCGACCACTGGGTCACATCCCCAGACCTTTTTTGTATTTTATTTAGAGACAGGGTCTCACTGAGTTGCTAAGTGCCTCGCCATTGCTGAGGCTGGCTTTGAACTCGCGATCCTCCTGCCTCAGCCTCCCAAAGTGCTGGGATTATAGGCATGTGCCACCGCGCCCGGCTCAATTTCATAATTTTCTAATCTCTTCTATCCCATTAGGTTCTACACATGACACTCATTAGTTACTATGATAAAAGATTTATTTTTCAAGTAATCTGCTAAAGGAAATACAAAAAGGTATATTCTTAAATTATTATTGCAAATATTGAGACATTTTCTAAGAGACATTGGAAAAATAACCATCCTTCTAAATTTACCTCAACATACTCTGGACAGAAGGTTTGCATTTTCAAAATTTTATTCTTGAAAGCAGAATATATAATTGCATACTCTGAGGATAGGAAATATTTTATGTATTAGGACAGGGCACATTGAATCTCTACTGAAAACTACCTTGGATATGGACTATCATCTCCATAGCTGTTTTGATAATTAATCCCTGGTTTCCCCAAATATACATAATACAATTGATAGCATTAGATTATTGAAAAATTCAACCAAATTTGCTTTTAGAGAGGATAAATGCAGAGAGAAACTTTTTACTTTGAGAAGTTGTCTGAGGCTGAGATAAGATATCACACACATCTGCCTCTCTCGTGGGACACAAGGGCATCATCCCAGGAGCAAACACTTGGAGGAGGGCATAGGTATATTTGTAGTTCCTATTAGTGACTGAAGCATTGAGGAGATCCAATTTTAAGGTATTCCCATGGATTGTATTCCAAAAAGAGCATTATATTAAACATTCATTATAGTAACTAAAAACTATAGATTACTTCTCTGACATGTTGTCCCCCAATTTCCAGTGTACCTTTCCCAATCTGCACATCTTTTCTCTAGCTTTTTACATTTGCATTGTAGGTATCTTTTGCAAGGCTAAATCAATATATACATATATATATATACACACACTCAATATAAAGCATGTCATAACGTTCACTCTGGAAAATGAAAAAATGCATCAGTTTTTCTCTTAGATTCCCAGTAATGTCAGAACCTGATCTGTTGAAGGAAAATGTGTTTTGTTGACCATTTGGTTTTATGGAACAGTGGCTTTCATAGTTTGGGTGGACACAAATTTGGATGACAAAGTGGGGTGTTTTGTTTTTAAATTAAATGTTGATCAGCTGTCACCTAGATGCTGGATAAAAAGCAAAACACTGGAGACATGAAGAGATGAGTTCAACCCACTCCCTTTCTTTACAGGAACTTCTATATAGGTAAGGAAAAAAGAGATATATAATGTAAATAAAGGCAAAACATTATGGGTCTGACTATGTGTGCCTGAGGGATTGCACAGGTCATGATTTTCCTGGGAGTTCAGATGGAGAGACTATCTCATAGAAATCTTGAGTAGTGAAAATGAATAAGCAATTCTGAGGAGTGACTTGTTATCTTCTGATTGATATTCCATGAATATTCTGATCCTTATATTAATCTATTTTGGATATTTTTAAATATATATACATGTATGTATATATATATGTATGGAGAGTAAATAGAATTGATAATCTGAGTAATAAGTTCTATGGTCTAAAATGCTTAAGGAATACTACCCCAAGTGGGGTATACTTATAAAATGGAAATGAACTGCCTTCAGATTCTAAGCATAACTTTTCCAATTGCTTCGTTATCACCCCTCTTCCAGGTTCTCCTCCTCACCAGTTGCATCTCCCTGTGTTTCCTGATAAGCCATCAGACATACCTTCTTGGTGTTCACGGAGGCATACAGAAGCACCATAGTATTGTCAATATCCCCACTGTCATCCAAAGTCACAGGACCTGTATAGCCTAGGGCAAAATCAGAGAGGTTTATAGGCCACTGTTCACTTCTTGCCTCCCTGCTTCTTCAGTTGGAGCCTGACAGAAAGATTTCAAATAGCTCTATTTAAAATTTGCTGAACAGTTGTTAACTTTAACGTTCTTGTCCGAGGACCCCTGAATTGGTTCTTGACCCTGAGATTTCAGAAGGATATTTTTTTATGGGAGATGTTGTTTATTTAGAGGGAAAATATTTTTCCATTGCATTTAGATGACACTAAATGTAATCAGTTAATAAATTCCTCAATTATTAGTGACAAACTTTTGCTAAGAGTATTTACTAACTATTAGCATAGTGTATAAGCCACTACTCAGTCTAACTTAAACTGTAAAAAGAACAAAATTCCTTCACTATCACTTTATCTATGAAATCATAGCAGTGTAAGATGAACCTAGTAAATGGCTGTTTGGATTAAAAAATGATCAAATCAACAATTTCATATGGTTCAACATAATATCTAACATTTATCTCATGTTTACTATAAATCATCTCTGTGCTAACTATTTTCTATGAAGTTATCATTTCATTCTCCCTAGACTACCATGATATGGAAACTATTTTTATTTCTATGTTATTGATAAGAAATAATTTATTGATTGCATTCAGAAATACTAAGTAATCTGCTCAGGGTCATAAAGCTGATAGGTTGTTAAACTAACACTGAAATAAATGTCTCCTGGCTGAGCCTTGGCTAGTGGCTATTAGGATGCTTGACCATGATCACGCAGGTGAGAAGATTAATAATGCACTGAAGTGCCTGGCAGAACTCGGGACACATGGAAGGATCAATAAATGATTCTCTCTCCCTCCCTGCTTCTTCAGAGGAGTGAAATGATCTCTTCTTACCATTGTCATAAACCACAGGTCTTGGTGCAGCCCTCAGATCTAATGCTAGCAGCTTCTGCCCTCTGAAGACTCTGTGTACTTGGATTAAGGTTTTCCAGAGTAAGACTTTAAAGGCAAGTTAGAAAAAAAATTTTTTTTTTTGTACTGGGGATTAAATTCAGGGCACTTGACCACAGGGCCACATCCCTAGCCCCCCGCTTTTATTTATTTATTTATTTATTTTTTATTTATTTTATTTTATTTTATTTTATTTTATTTTATTTTTGGTACCGGGGATTGAACTCAGCGGCACTAGACCACTGGGCCACATCCCCAGCCCTTTTTTGTATTTTATTAGAGACAGGGTCTCACTGAGTTGCTAAGTGCCTCGCCATTGCTGAGGCTGGCTTTGAACTCGCGATCCTCCTGCCTCAGCCTCCCAAAGTGCTGGGATTACAGGCGTGCGCCACCGCGCCCGGCTCCGCTTTTTTTGTATTTTATTATAGACAGGGTCTCACTGAGTTGCTAAGTGCCTTGCCATTGCTGAGGCTAGCTTTGAACTTGAGATCCTCCTGCCTCAGCCTCCCAAGTGCTGGGATTATAGGCGTGTGCCACTGCACCCGGCTGAGAAAAAAATATTTAAAAGAAAATGTCTTCACAACCTCTGGATGAGATCTGGGAAATGAAAGGTGAGAATTTGGATAGGGACTTGAGAATAAAGGTAAAGTCAACCCAGCGGTTTGGAGGGACATGTGTTGTTTTGGATAGTATCGTTATGAGAGGTTTTGGCAGTTATAGGTTTAACAGGGTCCTGGATCCTTGAAGGATAGAAAGGGAGGTATAAAGAACCAAAATCAAACTACAAATATTTCTCTTCTTGCTAGTCTCTGAGCATAGCCAGGATGCCACTGCTCTCAATGCCTTGTGAAGAGCTCATTCATAAGGACAGGGCCTGAGCTACATGCTTACTCTATGATATCCAAAGGTTCTGAAAGTCTGCAGCATAAACTACTGTGCAGTTATCCATAGTTGTATTCCTAAAGTTGATGCAATGATGTTTGCCCCCAATTGAGTTCAAAGATCTTAGATCTTGAACCATCAATTGCCACCACCCCCACGTCACACCCCATTTCCCAAAGCACACATCTCTTCAGCTGTGCTGTTTGCTTAAAGGAGATCAGTACCTTGAAATGTGAGGTTTCTGAAAGCATGTGCAAATTTGGGAGTGGCAACAGCTTCTCCATTCTCAAGAAATATCTTCAGCATGTGCCCAAACAGCAAGGTTCCATCCAAGTAAGCAAGAGCAAAGTCATTTTTTTTCTGAATAAGAAAGGAAAATCTTAAAATGGGTCCAAAAAAAGAGATTCTGGTCGTGGGACTGTAGCAATACGTTCTTGGGATCAGTAGGTCATTGGAAAGGTAAAGGGATATTTGGGGTATTAGAAAGATAGTATTAAAGGGAATTCTGGAAAACCCTTCCCTGGGTCAGTGTTCTTTGTTATCCACTGTCACAATTCTGCTTTCTCTTGGGATCAATAAAACAAGAAACTCCTTTAGGGAAGTAGCTACAAGCAGTTATACTTTTTTCCCATGGTGACAAAATAAATAACTGCAACCAAGAAAGTCAGCACAAAGCATTTTCATGATTTAAATAAGATTTTATATAGAAATACTTGCTCATAGTTTAATGTTTTATTAAAGTGCAAAAGAACACACACACATGCACACGAATGCACACACACACAAAACCGCTGTCTTTCAGAATCCTGAATGTGACATGAACAGTTTTGGTGGAAGAATACTACCAAGCCTGCTTTGAGGACTGGGTATTACTTCAGGCCTCAAATGTCTGTCCTGGGGAGAATAATGGGCAGATCAGAACTCCTTGTCTCTGTAGCTGTTGTGTGTTGATCCTTACAGAGTTGGGCAGTGAATTAACACTTGTTCCACTGAGACCACGTGGTTCTTTTACCTTAGGCGTTTTGGCCTTCCTGTCTGTGAATAACCATTTTTGCCAGAGATAGGAAACAATGCACCTGGGCTGGGGATATAGCTCAGTGTGAGTGCCTGCTTCGCATGCACAAGGCCCTAGGTTCAATCCCCAGCAGCACACACACACACACACACACACACACACACACAAAGCAATGCACCCAAAATTATATTTGCTAGAAAACATAGAAAGGAAAAAATAAAACCCATTTTATTGGTTTCAGTTTATTTTGCTGAAATCATCTTTTTTTTTTTTTTTTTTTTTTTTGGTACCAGGGATTGAACTCAGGGGCACTCGACCACTGGGCCACATCCCCAGCCCTTTTTTGTATGTTATTAGAGACAGGGTCTCACTGAGTTGCTAAGTGCCTCACCATTGCTGAGGCTGGCTTTGAACTCATGATCCTCCTGCCTCAGCCTCCCAAGTGCTGGGATTATAGGCGTGCACCACCGCACCTGGCAAAATCATCATTTCTTGAAGATGAAAAAAATTCAATTAAGATCTAGCCTTAAAAGAGGTTGAAGCTCCTAATTTTGGTAGGGTCATAAATTGGAGGGCATGGAACAGCTAGTCCAGTGGTACTCCTGGAGGTATCCAACTTTCCTTACAGTTTTTTGGGGTCTTTGCTTTGACTTGCCATCCCATTCAGTTTATTTTGCTGAAATCATCTTTTTTTTTTTTTTTTTTTTTTTTTTTGGTACCAGGGATTGAACTCAGGGGCACTCGACCACTGGGCCACATCCCCAGCCCTTTTTTGTATGTTATTAGAGACAGGGTCTCACTGAGTTGCTAAGTGCCTCACCATTGCTGAGGCTGGCTTTGAACTCATGATCCTCCTGCCTCAGCCTCCCAAGTGCTGGGATTATAGGCGTGCACCACCGCACCTGGCAAATCATCATTTCTTGAAGATGAAAAAAAATTCAATTAAGATCTAGCCTTAAAAGAGGTTGAAGCTCCTAATTTTGGTAGGGTCATAAATTGGAGGGCATGGAACAGCTAGTCCAGTGGTACTCCTGGAGGTATCCAACTTTCCTTACAGTTTTTTGGGGTCTTTGCTTTGACTTGCCATCCCACAGACGTTCAGGGGCCCCAGGATTACCCCTTCTTCCTCCTCCCTCTATAAGCCTCTCTCAACTGTCTCTTGGAACAGGAAGCAACAAACTTAACCACATTAAGGTATAACAACTAAATCCAGTGTGCTATTAGAGTCAGGGGCCCTAAATCACAAGAAGGTGATAATGATTCAATGTCCAAATAGAGAAAATTTTACTGGAACAAATGCTCAGATGGGATGCTAAGACCATAAGAATAAACTCAGACTGTCCTGGACAAATTCCTGAACAAATTCAGTTATCTTTAACACACACACACACACACACACACACACACACACACACACACAGCTTACCAGTGAAAAACTCTTGGAGAAAGAGGTATTTATCATGGAATTTCCAGGAGGCAGTGTCAGAACAAGGACATTTTTCATATAATCAGGGGCTATGGCATTGTCCTCAAAGTAGTAGTCACTATAATCAAAAACACATGTTCCTCATAAAAATTAACTTCCTCCCAAAAATGAGCTGCATCTTCTACAATTCATAGAAACTATAACATTGGCCTGGAAAATACTTTTAAACTTTTTTTTGTAATCTACAAAATTTTCTACCTCCCCCAGATAGAAGTGTTTCCCTCTACACTTGCTAAGATAAATGAGAGACCTTAGGCTGTTGTGATTAACATAGGAAAATGGAAAAGGGAATCAGAATACTGGTACATCTTTGAGGGAAATTTTGGGGCCCTGGACATGTGATACTTGCTCCTAAGGATTAATGACCCTGGGTGCTCTTAATAATTTAGAGATATTGGGATATGGTACAGAGAAATATTTTCATTAAACTTACTTTCCAGATGGTAAAGCATAAGCATTAAAAGTAAACATTTTCTCTAGCTCTGTAAGCTTCTTGACACATGGGACACTATCTCATTGACCCTCATATCATAAGCTCCTGGACTACGCTTGACACACTGTAGAATCTTGATACTGTCTGAGATTGCTCTGAAAATTATATGGTTCCTATGCTTCCTAATCATTTGGATGTTTTAAAATGCAAAAAATCTAACATGATCAAACTGCTGTCACTAGGGTAATCATCATTTAATGTTTAAACACATCTGTGTGCTAAGGACTATGTTGACTCTTGCTCGTTTTATCACATCTAATCCTAAATGAACACGTACAAAGTGGACATTTTAATTCTCATTTTACAAATGAGAAGATTTCATCTCAATATGCTAATAAGAGTCAAAAGAACCAGAAGTGTTGGAATTAGAATTTGAACACAAATTAGGTCTATTTTTGAATCTCATGGTGTTCTTGAAACTTAGCCATGTGTCCTTTGGGAGTAGTCACAAAGGAAAGCTTTAGTAGTTGATGGAGGGTTTGTTGAAAGTAAAATTATACCAACTTGGCTACACTGAAGATAAAGCAGTCATTGAAATTAACGTGTGGGTGGGAGTGAAATGTTGATAACTTTGCCCTTTTTCCTATACTTCTATAGCTGAAAGTTTAGATTGATTATTTATCTTCATGAACATCTAGCTGTGAAACAGGCCTGTGCTCATTTCCCTTCACACTGTGGAAACTACTCTTAGTGTGGGAGTAATGACTAGGCTAATATGCGGGAGATGGAGAGCAGCAATCACCTCAGGTCTGATTGTAGACAAGTAACGATTAATGGTACAGTCAGATAAGTAAAGTCACATGATTTAGCTTGTGGGACAAGGGGCACAAGCACACCAGCAACACCTTCTTTATGCTTAGTATAACTCATATTACTTTGGTAGTTGTTAGTGGGGTCTCCAGCCATATTAGCAGATGAGTGTTAAAAATATGTATGGAATGTGATAAAAGATGGTTTCTACTCTCCAGAATTCATAGTGCAGAAAAAGTGTAGGGAAGTCACTTGGTGGTGATCTTTTCTTCTGCACTTCTCTGGGACTGAGAACAGAAAACATCCAACAAATTTAATCACATTAAGGTACAATGACTAAGTCCAATGTGTTCTCCATTACAATAAGGAGACCATGATTTAATGTCCAAGTGGAGGCCCTTTTTCTTAGACAAATGTTCCACCATACAGGGTACTAGGACAACAGGAACAAACTAGGACTCCCCTGGGCAAATCTGGACAATAGTCAACTTGATACAATGGAGTACAATGTCTTATTGAAATACTATAGTCCCAAAGAAGTGCAGAAGAAAATATTAACACCATATGATTAGGTCTTAGAAAGCAAGGAGTAATTTTACAAATCAGACCTATATAGCTAAAGCTTTACTCTTAACAAAGGTGCCAGAAAGAAAGAAATGTAAACTAGGGCCAAATGCCATTAGCAACTAAAGAAAATAAAATGAGGCCCACATTCCCAGGAATAATATTATTGAATGGCTAATTGATTAATCTTTTCTAGACAAATACCTTAAAATCAGCGTGGGAATCGGGATCCTAGGTTGATAAGTAGGTCTCATGGATGAATGAACATGTGGGTTTAATGGACCTTTAATAAAATATTACATTCAGAAATCATGAAGGTGTCAAAGGACTCTCTTTCTGCTAAGATCACAATTGATAACATGAGAATGGGGGTGTGAATGAAATTTTAGTTCAAACACTACCATCAAACTGAAACCCTTAAGAGGCTGAGCAAAGAGCATGTATCTTTTGGAAGTCCTTGGAGTACTTCCTTTCTGAAAGGAAGACAGACCCTCCAGGTATGATACCTACTTGAATAGATCCACTAAGATAATGACAGTGTCTTCAGCCACTTCCTGGTCACCCTTCAGGCTGTTGAAGGTGTCTGGTGTACCACACATAACAATCACTGGAGGAGAGAAAGCAAGACAAGGAGAGAAATACACGGTCATCTACACAAGACTGGGAGAACACCAGTTTTGAATTTGAATCTGAATTTGAATCCAACACAATATTTGTCCATATTATACCGCTTTATTTATTTTTTAAAATCAATACCAATTCCCAAAATCTGACTCTCTTTTTCATTTATAGTTATGGAGTTGGAATAGGACTGCATGGAATCTTTAAAAATCTTCTGGTCTGTTCCCCTAATTTCATAGATTTAGGGAGACTGAAGCCAAAAGCCAAAGGGGTCCTTTGATTGGTAGATGACTGAGACAGCTCTCGAGCAGATCTCAAGTTGTGAGTGCTTATTCCATTACACTGAGGTGGAATCATTATAGAAGTCATTTTCAGATAAGCGAAGTGCACCCTATCATTTGAAAAACGATTAAAAAGATACAGTAAAAGTGAATATGAAAAGAATTTATAAAGTCCTTCTAAACAACTTTCCTTGGGCTTTGCCTGTAACTTTTTAACTTGGAACTCAGCCTTAGAAATTTGAGTGACAGAATCCAATCTGAAGCTCTACCAGCAATTGTAGCTAACTATTTCCTGAATACCTGGCTTTATGAGGAAGAGAAGTTGGGGGAACTTTATTAAACATTTTTATATGCTATTTTGTCCAGCTGAATTGTAAAGTATTTAGGGGTATGAATAATTTTATACTTCTTTTATCCTCAGATCTTGGTTAATGTTTTGCAACTGGTAGATTATTAATACAGCAAATGCTTAATCACGACAGTAGGTAATTATTTGAGTGGTTTTAGACAATCTGCCAAGAAAGCATCTTTCCTTCTAGGAAATTCCCACAATTGCTTTCTTTGCTCTTGATATGTTCTGGTTTATAAAAAGAATTTTATGGAAAGTGCAATAAATCACCTAATGATTTATGAGGTTGATTTTATTCCACTAGCTTTTCACACTTGGCTTCTAATTCACGGGGCAGGTAAGATATAGATTAGGAATGTGAGATGATCTTTGCTGACTTGTAATTTTTCCTGAGCCTATATATCAATAAATTTATCTTCTTGGTCACCAGGAGGATCAGAGTTCAGAACATGTGAGGATTAGTCACAAATCTAATAATATGTCGGATTAAAGTACACTTAGCAGTTTACAAATGATAGTTTTTGATATCATTTTCGTTTATAAAAGCTGGATGTTAGCATAATTATCTACATTCATTATGTTAATATATTTATTCAATACTACTTTTGTGTCTTTCTTTCAGAGGATGATGTTTTTTTTAAAAAATATTTATTTATTTACTTTAGTTGTACACAATGCAATGCATTTATGTTTACGTGGTGCTGAGGATCGAACCCGGGCCGCGCATGTGCGAGGAGAGCGCTATGCCGCTGAGCCACAACCCCGGCCCCTGGATGAGGTTTTAATCAATGAAGGAAACTAAATAATTGCAAGCAACTATAGATCTCCTAAATATACAGAATATATCAGATAATGACAATAACTCTGCAGTGGTAAGTTTGTCAAAATGACTCTGAAGGAGGTGGTAGTCATGAGGAAGAGTCTTGTAAAGAAATTGTTTTCCTATATTTTTACCATTGCTTTTCCTGTTATGATTCACTAAAATATCCCGGAACTGGTCATCTCCTCTCAAGATATCCTTGAAGCTGAGTACCTGAGAAAAATAGGAAACTCCAGCCTCCAGAGCATTAAGGTACCTGGAACAAGAAAAGGAGAACGTAAGAAGCCAACTTTGTTTCCTCATGGCCTTCCCATTACTTTCACTTGTTATTTGCAAATCTGACCTGGGACTTCATCTAAAATTAATTTCTGCTATTAACCTAATAGATAGTACACACCATTATACCACTGATTTAAATTGTGGACAGCTAATTTAGTGAAAGTATAGAGGAAGTTTTTGGGGATCTTCATGCATATATACAAATAATAGACTTTGATGGGTCCCTTCTACTGGCTTCCAGCTACTTATGGAAGGGAGGGTTTACTCTGCTCTATGAACCAGAAGCCACTGAATGTACAGTCCAAAAACTCAGATTTCATAGGAATAATTTCTGCTGCTATGTGAAATGGGTATTTTTTGTGTTCTCAGTTCACCCCAAAGTTTCTAGGGTGAGATCTTAGGGCTGATTCCTGTAGTTTCCCAGAGGTTCATCCCTGTGGTATCCCATCTTATACTTCTGCAAACCTAGGTGGACAGAGACTGCAGAACTAAGCAGCATTCTGGTAGCATAGCCAGTAACCCAACCAAAAGACTCTCTCTACCACTTCTGCTACAGTTGGTAAGTACTTGTAGGCATGGGCAGAATGCACATTGTCTGGTATCATAGTACCTGTTTTCTTCAGAGAATTTACTGTGGAGAATCAATAAAACAAATGTGAACATACTTTCAAAACTAGAAGGTATGTCATGAATGATCTATGCAGATTATTTTATGATATTTCATTTGCTTTGACACCTTTGTTTTGATTTGTGTGTGTGTCCATTACACTGCTGCTACAGATGAAAGGCACATCTGATAATAACCAGGTATCCTGCTATGAGTTTATGGCTTACTTTATGGTAAGTGCCAGCAGAATGTTAATGATCCTTCTTACCAGAAACAGTCCTCAGTCTCATTGCCATCCTTATAAACATATGAAGTGTTCCAGGAAAAGGGTTTGAATGGCAGATCATTGATCTTCCAAAAGTCAACCAAGAAGTACATCAGTTTCCTAGCTGGAGACATCAGCCTGGTTAAGGTTTCCTTATAGTCACATGACAATCCAAAACTTCCAGCTGAAATCATGGGGTAGTTCAATTGGGTGTCAAGGCTATGCCGAGAGGTAAGAAAGAAACCAATACTAAGGTTAACTTAAGTAGCACAAATAAGATCCCTCTTTCACCTTTTCCAGCTTGTGCATATAAATGGTACAAATGAACTATGGTCATTCAAGCAAAATCCTCATGTGTATAGATGTTCCTCCAGCACAGGTGAATTTAAAAACATGTATTGGTCATGTGCTATGTTCCCAGTACACTGTAGGTGGTTTCAGTATTATGCAGATTGGTTACTTTGATTTATTCTTAAATGAGTTATCATGCTTTCTGAGCTAGGAAGGGAATAGGACTGAGAAATAGAGGTTTGGGCTACCAGGACCATCATAATTGTTTTAAGCCAGAAAGATGCTTTTTCACATTTTCCTCCACATATTCCCTTCTTTTCAGCTCTGCTGTGAACCATTTTTGAAATGGACAGTGGCAAACAATTTTTCCTTCCTTGCTTAGCACAAGGAACCCTTCTTATAATTCTTTAAACCTATCAAGTTCCATTCTCAATCAAAACAGATGCTTGGATAATGTTCCCTGCCTCTTTTCCTGATAACTTTTATTCATTCCTAAGGGCCTAAATAAGATATCTCTTTAACAGGAAAACTTTCATTGATACCTAAGGTCAGGTAATGATTTCGGAGGGTATATGTTGAATATTTGTCATTCCAGCTAGACTACCAGTTCCCTGAAGGCAGCAGCCATGCCTGACTTGCTCATCTCAGTCTTCTGGGCTCACATGTCAGTGCTCAATATGTATTTAATGATGGAAGGAAAGCAACATCTTTTTCCATCTTCCATGCTGGTTGAAAGGATTATTGGGTGTCCTGCTTGCATCTCAAACTCACAGTGTTCATGGTCAAATTTATCTTTTATTTTAATTCTTCCAAACTATACCTTACCTTGATTCCCCTCCCCCATTTCTTTCAATGTTTTGAGATCTCAAAGCCTATTTCATGACCCACTTCAACATCCAGTCAATTATCAAATATGATTGATTCTACCTTAAACTATCATTAAAGCTGTCCTCTCTTTTCTTGCCTGCTGGCTTTTGCTAACTCAGGCCCTTCTTCTCCCCATGGACTTTCCTGTCATCAGTCTCTGCCATGTCTTACCTATATGCTGTCATCAATTATTCTTTTCAAAGTTTGAGCTCTCCCATGCTCAAAATTCTGGAAACTTCTATGCAAATCTCAACAATACAATTTCTTTCACCTGCACTGCCCTCACACAAACTTCTAAATATGGTCCTACTTAATTTTTCTAGTCTTTATTATTCTTCCATACATTCCCTGAACTGCAATTAATATACACTTTCACAGATTTTCATCACTGCTCTTCTTCTTACTTGCTTTTACATATGCTTTTCCCTCTGCCTGGCTGGGAAGCTTATTCACTGATCTTTGCCCAATAAAAAATGGTACAATTCTTTAATACAAAACTCAACTTCCATTTCCTTCACGAGATTGCAGATTGGTTACTTTGATTTATTCTTAAATGAGTTATCATGCTTTTCCCTTTCAAAGCTTAACCTCCTCAACCAGAGGTGACCATTTTCTTCTATGTATTCTGCATCTTTTTTAAAAATATTTATTTATTTACTTTAGTTGTACACAATGCAATGCATTTATGTTTACGTGGTGCTGAGGATCGAACCCGGGCCGCGCACGTACAAGGCAAGTGCTCTGCCGCTGAGCCACAACCCCAGCCCTGCCCATTTATTTTTGCCCAGCATATAATCTATGATTACATCTGTATCACTACTAAAAGTAGTATGGCAAAGCTTCACAATGATGATAAAAAGAACCAGCAAATCAAACACTTACTACATCTGGAAGGTGGAGTACGTACACGAGGGTCCCATGAGGGCGCAGCCCATCCGACCATTCCTCTGTAGGAGGAACCATAGCACTGATGACTAAAACTGAATAAATTAACCAGTGAACAGAAAAGATATGGCAAGGAAAAGGCTCCTGCAAGGTTGGGAAGCGGCCTGTCAAGAGTTCGAAGGCAGAGCAGGAAGGAGTTGCATATTGTGCTTGGGCGGGGCCAGGGCCAACTTGAGGATAGGGAGGTCTGAGGGAGAGGAGATGCTGTGGGTGGAGGGGAGTTGTAGTCCACCAAGGTGAGCTGGATCCCTTATGGGGTGGGGGATGGGAAGAGATGAAGGAGGGGCTATCAGGACACATTGGGTATACCAAATTTGGGAGTCTTTCAGTCTGTCCTTTCGAGAGGACAAGTTTCAGTTTCAGAGAGAGCTAAAAAGCAGGGCTCGTGTGAATAACATGCAATGTGATCAACTGAGCGATTATTGAACTTATCTTCTACTGTTTCTCCAAGGGAACCTGGTTGGGAACATGCCATTCCGGGTTTGGAGAACCATGCCTCCGTAGAGGAGAGGGAAGAACCACATAGTTGTGCAACTGTGAAGGACAGTTTACCAAACCACCCTGGCCCCCTGCGCCCTCCCAGGACAGACTTGCTACTGTACTCAGCCACGCATCCTGACATGACTCCCACATTCTTTTTCTTGGATGTCCTTTCCCTATTTTCTAGTAGTCGGGCATCTTGCACACCTCCGTGTCACTAAAGAGCTTGTGCTACTCCTCAGCTCCTTGAAGTTCTGGTTAGGGTTGAGACTGGAACTGGGAGGAAAAAACTAGGCAAGAACCTTCCCCTTCCTGTTTCTATTCTTTTATATTACCATTACCACTTGAAGTCAGGTTTCAGATTCAACCCTCAAGCAACCAGCCTGTGACCTGATATGTGGCGATGGCTTGAAACAGATTTTTCTTGTGGGACTGGGAAATGGGTTTCTTAAAAAAACTGTTCTTTTTAGATATACATATTATCTGTGTATTTTTAACATATTATATATACGTGGAGTATAACTTATTCTAGTAAGATCCCATCCTCATGGTTGTACATGATGTAGAGTTTCACCGTGGTATATTTATATATGAACATAGGAAAGTTATGTCCGATAATGTGTTTTAGATATGGTTTCTCAGATATTTCTTGAGGGACACGAAGGCAAACCAGGTTCATGTCAACATGTACATTTTTAAAAAAGTTTATCATCAATTGAAAACAAAATGATTCCCCTCTATATTACTGAAAGTGTGCATATAGTACATAGCTATGTTTCTCCCCACATTCCCAGATTCCTGGAGGACACTTGGGGACTCCATAGGACACAGACCAGAAACCCTGCCTCCAAAGCAGTCCACTGCATGGCTGCAAAGGATGGGGGAGATGCTTCAGAGACAGGTGCCCAGGTTTCACACTGTGACTATCCCAAGCCACAGAGGTGAGAGCTACATCTATAGAAGCAAACACTTACTGTAATTTCCCTGAGGAGATCCAAGCCTTCACAGGTGCTGCTCCTACAGTCACCGGACTTGTGAATCAGACCATCGGAATACATAAAGGTAGCATTCACAGTCACATTTATGCCTGTTACCCAGAAGGGAGGGGAAAGAGAAAAGTAGTTATTTATTTATTTAGGTAATTTATACCAGCTGCAGATTTATCTCTTTTTACTGGTTCGGGGGGGGGGGGGGGAAGGAAGATTCATTTCTAGGCCTAGGAATATTTGAATTCTGAGTTCTTATTCTACTCCTCAGTCATTCCCCCCTCCCCTGCCCCATCTTTCTGTCTGTTTCCGTCTTTCTGTTCTTTTCCCTCTCTCCACAGTATGAGATATGATTTACCCACCATAAAAATCATCTGTTATAAGAATATAATGCCATAATTTTTAGTAAATAAATGGAATTGTGCAGCCATCACCACAGTCTAGCCCATTAAGTCCCAAGTTTTCAATTCTGTGAATATTTCAACAAAACTGACAACAGGTGCATTAAAACAGTTTGGAAACCATAGCCTAGGACTTATATATTATTGTATTAATTAATATGAGCTAATATTAATTAATAGTATCCATTAATAATTATAATGTGATTATATAGTTAATATTACAAATATTATATTACAATATGATTATATTCTTATATAATCTGGTTACATAACATATAATTGCATTATATATTATATGCTATATTTAAGTTTTTTTTTTTTTTTATTATTGGCACCAGGGATTGAACCCAGAGGTACTTAACCACTGAGCCACATCCCCAGCCCTATATTTAAGTTTTTATAAGTGTTCCACATCTGGGACAATGGAACAAAATAACATTTCCATATGTCTGATGTTCTTATCATCTTTTCACAGCCCCAGGTTCAGCAAATTTCCTACATAGGGTTGGAGAGTGTTAGGAAAGCAGATATCCTGCTCATTTGTGTTCCCAAACGCTGGTTCTGTTTGCTGCTAAATGCATATGCAGTTATGGTCTTCCTTGGTCTTCAGTCTTTGTTCATCCAACCAGCCAACAAATACTTGTTAAGTTTCTGCTATGTGCCAGGCACTCTTTGTGCTCAGGAGACAGTGTTGATCAAAATAAGTCCCTGCTTTCGTGAAGCTCACATTTTCTTTGGGGGAATCACATAGAATTGTGCTACTTCTCATAGGGTGGTTGTGGAAACCCCTAGGGGGACCCAGAATCCGAGTGCCACAAGAAAGTGAGGCACTCAGATACATGGTTTCCTGTTGGGGAAAGAGCAAGGACAAAAATCCTGGGACGGATAATTCTTGGCAGGTTTTAGAAGCAGCAAGGAGGCCCCTGCAGTTATGGCAGAGTTAGTAAGGGATAGAATGGCAAGAGAAAAGGTGAGAGTGAGGTCATATCATGCACGACCTTGTAGGCCTTAGTAAGGACTTTCAATTTATTCTGGTTTTAAGTAGAGAAATGATATTGTCTGACCAACATTTAAAAAATACTTCTCTGGAATCTGTTATGGAGAATAGATTATAGAGGACAAGAAAAAAGGCAGAGAGGTTAGTTAGGAGGCTATTATTAACCTAAGTTAGCTTGAACTACAGTAGTGGTAGCAAAAGTAGAGGAAAATATTACTTTTTTTTGGTTCTTATTAGTTATACATGTCAGTAGAATGTATTTTGACATACATATATGGAATATAACTTCCCATTCTTCTAGTCATACATGATGTGGAATTGCAGTGGTCATGCATTCATATATGAACATAGGAAAGTCATGTTTGATTCATTCTACTCTTTCCTATTCCCATCCCCCTCCCTTCCCTTCATCCCCCTTTGTGTAATCCTAAGTACTTCTATTCTTTACCAACCCTCTACCCACTTATTGTGAGTTAGCATCCACATATCAGAGGGAATATTCATCCTTTGATTTGTTGGGATTGGCTTATTTCACTTAGAATAATCGTTTCAAATTGTTGCATTTTGGATATATCTTGGAGGAAGGACCAGCAAGAAGTTGCTGACAGATGGGATAAAAAGCATGAGAAAATGAGGACTCAGGATAACATCAATGTTTTGACCTAAGCACGGGATAAAGGGAACTGCTGTTGACCAAGGTAAGAAAGAATGTGGGAGAAGCAAGTTTGTGTACTCGATGGAGGAACTGAGAGTTCAGGTGGACATGTCAGGTGTGGGATGCAGATTAGATTTCCCAACAGACTTAAGTAAGCAGTTGAATATATCAGTGAGGGACAATTATCAGAGCAGTTACTGATAAAAAACTGTCACATGTATCTCTCAGATTTATAATTTTAGCACAAAAAGGATATCTTAGTTTTCTAGAAAACAGCCTGAGACAAAAGTTTCATTGGTCTGGGAGCTGTGGCGCATGCCTGTAATCCCAGTGGCTCAGGAGACTGGAGGAGTGCGAGTTCAAAGCCAACCTCGGCAATTTCGTGAGACCCTAAGCAACTCAGCAATACCCTGTCTCTAAATAAATATTTTAAAAAGGACTGGAGATGTGGCTCAGTGGTTAAACCCTGCTGGGTTCAATTCCTGGTACAAAAAAAAAAAAAAAAAAAAAGTTTCAGTGGGGTTGTCCCAGAGTGTCATGTAATAGATGATGGGATCTGAAGTCATGATTATCTCATCCTTAATCCATTATGCATTTTTGATATCTCAGATCCAAACTCATGCATGAGAGAATGATTTTTGCCAGATTCACTTAAAGGTTAACAAAATGTATCAATGAACACGTGAGTACCCTTGAAAAGTTCCCAGGGGGGTCTAGATACCCTATTTCTCAGATAAAATTAATGAAGTTAACCATCTGTCACCTATGTTTTATAAAGAAGATACGGCCAGGTTCTGTTTGCTTTCTTAGTAGACAGGGAGAGAGATTGTGTAGAATTGCAAAATCTCCAGAAAAGACTTTCCTTATCTTGAAAAAAATACCCTCTTACTTTAAATGTTTCTCATCAAGGGTATGAGAAGAAAATATTGCCATTAGTGTCCTAAACGGTATGAGAGTTTTGATTGGATTTCACTGTGACTTACAAATCTCTCCTTTTAGAAAGAAATACAAGGATTCAAAACATGCTTCTCTTTGGAATATCTGCTTGGTCACAGGAGTGTCTAGTCTTAATGAACAGATACCACTCCTGACGTTAGGCACTTCCTGTGTGGTCCACTCCCAAAGACAGATTGAACTTCAGGTGCTCAGTCTGGCCTGAGATCTTTGGATAATAGCTTTAGGTGAAGGCTAAGGCACTGACTGAAGGATCTGGGAAATGACAACCCCCAAGACAAGGAAATAATAATCCCTGGGAAGAAAGTGAAGCATTGATTCTTTCCCAATAAATCCTTTCCCAGTGACAAGACAATCCCTGGAAAAAGATACCCATCAATTCTAAAATGGCAGCCCCAGGGAAGAGGACAAGCATTGATCCTTTCCCAATAACTCCTTTCCCAGTGATAGTACAATAGACCCTGGAGGGAAAGAGATAAGCACTGAATGCTGGACCTTCCATCCTTGTCTAGTAAAAACACTGCCCAGTAAAAACAAATTTTAGATTCTCACAACCTGTTTCCTGAATGCCCAAACTGATATATTCTGTTAAAGAGATCAAGTCACCTCTCAGTGTACCCTACAAAAACCCAAACCCCTTCTGTAACAAGGGGCCATTTTCTACCCAGAAAATTAGCCTCTCTGATGTTTGACTCTATTGCTGAATAAAAGGCATAGCTGATCCATGAAGTTTGCTCCTATCCTGGTTATTTGTGCTTTTATATGGTATTGAAACCTTCTTGGTTATTTTTGTTTACACTGATGACAATATTCCTGGGTATTGCTAGGCACCACATTTTGAAAGATAAAAATGAGGTAACAGAACATATCAAGCTTGGTCTCTTATGTTATGGTCTCCTTTCAGTAGAAAAATAATCTGGACAAATGTCTGATTGTTAAACAGAGATGTTCTTAATTTTGCTAAGACCACAGGGAGTCTGGAAACCTCAGTCCTTAGTCTGACATTGTGAGTGACTTTCTATATGTTCTTGTAGAGGCCATTTTAATTTCTCTGTCTTGGTTTCCTCATATGAAAAGTTAGGTCTATACCTAAATTGTTCAATGTAATGATTTTTTTTAATAATACCTCTAAGAGGGTAAAGAATATCAACAATAGAAGTTCTTCTGAATATTCAAATAATGCTTTTAAAAGTAGAGACATGTTATTTCTCATGATGGAAGTTCTTTGCACTCATTCCTACAGCCACGTAAGAAATATGGATATGGGAAATCCTACCAACCAGGGAGCACTTTATTTTATTTTTGGTTAATTCAAGAATGCATACTCTGGTACTTTGTTCAGCAAGAGGCCCAAATAAGAGGTGTTAGTTCTTTGCTAAGACTAGCATAAGAGGTCAGTGAAATTAGACTTGTCAAAGAAAATCAGTGGAAGAGGTGGGGTTAGTGATAGGTTTAATAACACTTAACACTTGAGTGTGGCCATGAACCAGTCACAAGACTAAACATTTTATAATGTTTATTCCAGCTAATTCTCACAATAGGGAAAATATAGAGCATTGAAGCCAGGAAAACAGGAGGCCTGGGGTGGGGGTGGGGGTGCTTGGAGAGTGCAGGTGAAAAACGATAGAAAAGAGGGCAGGAGAAGGTCTGGGAAACAGCAGGAGTCACCAGGCTGAACAAGAGGGCAGCGCGCAGGCACCTGATAGAACCTGGGCTTCAGGAAGATGTGAAAGCTAACTCCCCCTTGAGTTCTCCTGTCTTTTTTTTTTTTTTTTTTTTATTTTTGGTTTAGTTGTATACAATGCATTTATTTTTACGTGGTGCTGAGGATCGAACCCGGGCCACCCACGTGCTAGGCCAGCGTTCTACCACTGAGCCACAATCCCAGCCCCGAGTTCTCCTGTCTTTATGAGAGTTCTGCTCTCTCCTACAACCATGAGGTACATTGAAAATGACCAACTTAAAAATCATAGGCTCTAGGCAGTTCATGAGTGGCACAATAAAATCCAAGTGTTAAACCCTGAACAGAGTTTGAGAAAAGGGAACCATTATGGGTTGAGCGTGACCTTGGACAAGTGACTTCACCACAGGGGCCCACCAGTTCCTCTTCCACTTGCTGTTACAATAGACTGAAGCTCCTGTCACTATATTCCTGGCATTAGGGTATGAATTTTTACATGCATCATTTTACTTAATTCTTTTTTGAAAACTGCAAGAGAACTAATATTTATCTTAATTTTTAAATGAGAAAATGGTGTCATAAAGAAAGTTAATTTTCTTAACATTACAGAGCTAGTAAGTAGTGGAAAACTGGGATGTGAGCCTAAGGCAGTCCGATTCTAGAACTTATCCTGTAAGGACAGAAGCACTCTGAGTCCCTTTCAGGAGGTCCATGAAGTCAAAGCTATTTTCATAATTGCACTAATACATTCTTTGCTTTTTTTACTCTTTTTCATGAGCATATCATGGAATTTTCCAGAGGTACAAGACATATGTTATTGTAACAGATTGAATATAAAATCCAATATGAGAGTAGCTTTCTTTTATTAAATTGGATATTAAAGACATTATCAAATACACAAATCAATACCACTTTCTCATCTGTTTTGTTTTAGCTTAAGAAATATAGATTTTTTCTTAGAAATATTAACAGATAAGATGTTTGTTATTTTTAGTGAACTTATAAGCAAATGTTTTAAATATTTCTCAGCTTTAATTTCCAATCTAATAAATATTAATACATGTAACCACAATAAACAAAACTCTTCAAGACTGTAAATTTTTCCCTTAATTCTTTTTAACAGTGTATGAAGTCTTGAGACCAAAATGTTTTAACATTTTTAGATCCACTTGAGTGGAATGTACTGTAACATGCTGCCCTTGCCTAAATCTCCACGTGATTTCTCAAAAAAAAAAAAAAAAGAACTGAACAATTTTCAAACAACAAACAAGTATGAACTTGGAACTCTTTAAAGTTTTCTTCAATTTAACTCTCAGATATATTGTTTTAGAATTTTTTTTTTCCAAATAACAATTTGGAAATTGTAGGACATGAACTATCTTCCCTCTATAACCTGCTTCTCTTTTGTTTACTATTCATGAATATCTATCCCACAAAATGCATTATTAAAGGGGAAAAAACCAACCTGGGTGAGAGTTCCATAGAATGCTCCACTTACTTAATTCATTCAACAACCTCACCATTAATAACTCTGTATTCCAATGAGATAGTGAAGTTTCAAAACAATAACTCACCTACTGCCATTCAAGTAGAAAATGGTGGAGCAGAAATTCAAATCCAGGTTGTATGGATTTGGAGATCAAGATTTTAACCTGTACCCTGCACTACTTATTTTATATGCCAGGCATGGTGTTCTCCAAAGAGCACTAACAGCCCAGCAGCAGCAAGAACAACTGCCATTTATTGAGTCCTTACCATGTTTCAGTCAGATTGAAGGGACTTACATGCATTTTCTCAGTGAGTTCACACTCTACCCATAAACGATAACTAATGCTTATCCTGATTTTAAGGGTAAGGAAATTTAAGTTCAGGAAATGTAAGTAATTTGCTTCAGGTTACATTGGTAGTAAGTTGTTGGTCAAGAATATGAACCAAGATCTGTCAGATTCCAAATATCCACTTCTAATAAAAATCTTAGTTTGTCTTGGATAAAGATCTTACAGTAGCAACATGATACACTCATCTGAACCAGACAGAAATGGATCTGGATCTCATGTGAAACAGACAACCTTTAGGGCCTTAGCAAAGTTATTACTTCTACTCTGAAAGCAGTGTCCATTATGCCAACCCCACGGAGCTGTGGCAATTAAAGAAATTATGTAATGAAAGTACCTAGAACTTACATAATACATGAGTGGTACACAATGAACAAGGAAACCAAAGCTCAGAGAGATAGAAGGACCTCAGTCACTAGGGTCACAGAAAGAAAAAAGAGTCGTGGGCAGAGACCTCAATCCAGATTCTCAGACTTCAAATCCAGTATTCTTTTCACTATCTCACACTGTCTCAGTAAAAAAGGGGATTTTATTAAATGACCTCTTAATTCCAGTGTAGTGCTAGATCAAATCTAAATATAGTTTCAGAAAGAATTGAGAGATGCTGTAAATGCACAGAATTAAGTTATTTACATATCTGAACTGTTGCTCTCATTTCCATAGAATTTTTTCCATAGAATTTTAAGTAGAGAAAATCAAGATGTATCATTCTTAAAACAGATAACCATTAATATGTATCAAATACTCATCAACCCATTGATTCTACTTCTGTTAACCTAGTCTCAGGAAATAGAGAAAAACTGTATACAAAGCATTTATTGTAATATTATAAAAACAATCACAAGAAATTTTTTAAAATGGAATATTCTACCATAGGAAAATTTCAGAAAACGTGGGTAATATTTATTCAAAGGGATATTGTGTATCTGTTCACATGATGACTACGACACCCACATAGCTAGAGGAAAATTGTCACTATGGAATAATGTGAAGTGACACAGAAGTATGCAGAATTGTTTCTATGCCATATTGATCACCAACTGTGTCCTTAAAAACAAACAACTAAGAAGCATATGAAAATAGACCAAAAACTTCCAGTGGCTAGAAATTTTCCTGAACAATTTGTTTTCTATTTTACATATTTTATGTAATATTATAGAGTTTATTTTTATAATTAAAAGATACAGTGAGGAACTGCAATAATGAATTTGATTGCAACTTTATTATACCTACTCTGTCTGATAATGGCAGCCAGGGGTGATGTAAAGAATCCACAAGTCCAGAGAATAATGTAATTCTCTGGATGAAAAGCCCAGAGATAGATTTGGTGCCTGAATGAATTTTACTCCCTTATTTCATCTTCTTGTAACCCTGTGAAATCTCAGGACTGGCCCAAATCTTGCTCTTGAGCTGCTGTAGAAGAAAACAAAATGCCTCCCTGGAACTGGGCTATAAACCCAGTTTTAACTGGGGTATTTTACTGCTGTGAACGCTTTTACATTTTCCTGGCTTGAAGGCATCCCCAGAAGAGGTGCATGATAAGTGAGCTCAAAATAGTCAGGTTCAAATCCTCCTCACTGAAGATCTACTGCCTGGAAACAGAGGGGAGTTTAGAGATGGACCTTGGGAAAGGTTGAGTGATCAGGCCAAGTACAGAAGGTCCATGCTTAGCCACCTTTGTCCCAGAGGTGGTAACAGAGGAAGATTCTATTATCATGTTCTTACCAGCTTCATGCAGACGCATTCTCACTATGTCCAATCCCTCATTCACAGCTTCTCTCAACTTCTCCAGGGGCTCTGGGAAGGCCGAGTTGTTCATCATCAGGACGCTGATCTCATAGCTGTCATTGTGGCAGTTCTGACGGAACTGGGTGGCCCAGAACATCAGCCCAGGCTGGAAGAACAGTGAACACAAAGCCAAGCCCAGCAGTGGTGTCTTCATGACCTCAGAACCATACTCCCCACACTCACTTGCTTTGTTCTGGCTTCCAGGGACGCGGGAACTCTGGCTGGACAGCCTCTAGCCAAGTTGCTGTGTCCACTCCTCCCTACACTCCTTTCTGGTCATGCCCCATTGGTCACATGGGCCATGGAACACAGCCTGCCTACCAGCAATTAGCAGCTGCATTATGGTAGGAGATGAACCAAAGTTCACTATATGTTTGCACACAGAAAGGTTAGAGCTATAAACAGGGAGATTGCCTGGGCCTCACCCAGTAAAATACATCAACTTGTGACACATCACTGAGAAGAGGGGAAGAGGAAGAGTGTCATATATTATACATAATAATCCTTGTGGAATGGAAAATAAAGGTCAAAGGGCTTATAGAAAGCATAGACACAATGGACTATTATTAGTTCTTAGGTTTTTGCTGTACATCAAACAGGAATACTCAAGCAGGAAGAGCTGTGATTCAGTTATCTAGTCAAAAGCTATTTATTGAGACTTGACTATGTGTTAGGCATTGGCAAGGTACTGGATATCCAATCATGGGTGACGTAGATACATAAATGTTCTCATGGAATATGTATTCTAACGAAGAAGACAACATAAAACAAACAAGTATGAGTGACTAAATTCAGCAGTGAGAAAAAGTACAGAGTGCTATAGGAGCACACAGAAGGTTAGCATCACCTATTCTAGAAAACCAAGGAAACTTCCCTGGGATGGTGTCCTCTAAAGTTGAGCACTGGTGGATAAACGGGCATTAGCTGAATGAAGAGATAGGAAGGACATTCTAGGAAGGGAGACAACTTATGTAAAGACCCAGAGGTGGGACAGGGCATGGTATGTTTGAGTAACTGAAAGAGGTCTAGCATAGTTGGGGTGCAGAGAGCTGAGAGTGAAGAGTCCACAGAGAATGCCAGAAGACCAGGCCATGGAGTTTCCAACAAGCTATTAAGGATGTGGGACTCTTATCATAAAAGTTGAGAAATGAACTTGATCAGACGAATTTTGAAAAGACCACTTAGGCCAACATGTAAGGGATGTCCTGGAGAGAAGCAGGTTCTGGAACAAAGGAGGCATAAGTGAATTCTAGATTAGGGCTGTGGCAGTGGAGTTGGGTTGAAGAAATATCTAAAAAGAAAATTGGATGGAACTTGATGTTTGACTAGATTAGGGCATTAAGGAGAGGGAGGAACAAAGGCAACCCTGATAGTCTTAGCTGGGTGACAAGCTGTTTACTGAGCTCTAGGATTCTGGAAGGGTTGCAAGTTTAAAAGAGAAGATCTTAACTTCTGTCTTTGGACATGGATTTTAAGGTGTCTGTGCAGGTGTGAGAAAAGCCTTTGTGGAGTTTGATAGGAGAACCTGGATTTAAATGGAGATTGGAGATGACCGTGACCCTAGTCCACCACATGGAAGGAGGAGGAGCTGATGACCATGATCCTGGCCTGCCACGTGGTAGGAGGAGAGTGACCCTGGCCCACACAGTAGGAGGACAGCAACCACACTGTGGCCCCATCTACCAACAAGTGAGGTGGCTTTCCCCACCATCTAGTGACAATACCCAGGGCCTACAAGATTATCATCCAGGTTCCTGTAGGCAAGGTATTGGTAACCTGCCAGGACACTATAAGATTATAAGGTAGAAACTGTAATACCTCAAATCCACACTCCTAGAGAGGAGACACACAGTCAACATGAAGAAACAAGGGAAGAAAATCCCCCAAACAAACCAAGCTGATACAATAATAGATTCCATTGACAGCACAGTAGATGAAATGTCAGAGAAGGAGTTCGGAATGCACATTATTAAAATGATCTGCGAAGCAAATAAAGAATTAAGAGAGCAAATACAGGCAACAATTGATCACTCCAACAAAGAGATATGAGAGGAAATACAGGTAGCAAATGACTACTTCAGGAAAGAGATAGAGACTCTGAAAAAAAAAAAAAAAAAAAAGGAAATCCTTGAGATGAAGGAAACAATAAACAAAACAAAAAATTCAATAGAAAGCATCAACAACAGACTAGATCACTTAGAAGACAGAACCTCAGGCAATGAAGACAAAATATATATTCTTGAAAATAAAGTTGACCACACAGTGAAGATGGTGAGAAACTACGAACAGAACCTCCAAGATCTATGGGATAACATGAAAAAAACAAATCTAAGAATTATTGGGATAGAGGAAGGCACAGAGATACAAACCAAAGGAATGCACAATCTCTTCAATGAAATAATACCAGGAAATTTCTCAAAAATGAAGAATGAATTGGAAAATCAAATACAAGAGGCTTACAGGACACCTAATGTACAAAATCACAACATATCCACAGCAAGGCATATTATAATGAAAATGCCTGGCATACAGAATAAGGATAGAATTTTAAAAGGCACAAGAGAAAAGTTTCAGATTACATATAGGGGAAACCAATTTGGATCTCAGCAGATTTCTCAACCCAGGCCATCAAAGCCAGGAGATCCTGGAACAACTTATACCAAGCTCTGAAAGAAACTGGATGTCAACCAAGAATCTTTTATTTTTAATATTTATTTATTTGCTTTAGTTGTACACAATGCGTTTATTTGTACGTGCTGCTGAGGATTGAACCAGGGCCACGCACGTGCTAGGTGAGCGCTCTACCGCTGAGCCACAATCCCAGCCCAAGAATCTTTTTTTTTTTTTAATCATTTTTTTTTGAGTTGTAGATGGATATAACACCTTTATTTGATTTATTTATCTCTATGTGGTACTGAGGATCGAACCCAGGGCCTCATACATGCTACCACTGAGCGACAAACCCAGCCCCCAACCAGGAATCTAATATCCAACAAAATTAAGCTTCATATTTGATGATGAAATGATAAACAAAAATTAAAAGAATTCACAACAAGAAAGCCTGCACTACAGAATATTTTCAGAAAATTTTCCATGAGGAGGAAATGAAAAAGAACAATGAAAATCAGCACAGGGAGAAACTACACTAAAGGAAAATCCAATCAAATGAGAATCCAAGTCAAGTTAAAAACCAAAAGTAAACCAAAATGACTGGGAATACAAACCATGTCTCAATAATAACCCTGAATGTTAATGGCATAAACTCATCAATTAAAAGATATAGACTGGCAGGTTGGATTAAAAAAAGAGATCCAACAATATGCTGCCTTCAAGAGACTCCTCTCATAGGAAAAGATATCCACAGATTGAAGGTGAAAGGCTGGGAAAAAACATATCACTCACATGGGCTATGTAAACAAGCAGGGGTTTCCATCCTAATATCAGATAAAGTGGACTTCAAATCAAAGTTAGTTAGAAGATATAAAGAAGGACATTTTATACTGTTAAAGGGAAACATACTTCAACAAGACATAACAATCATATATCTATGCCCCAAACAATGGAACATCTATGTATATCAAACAACCCTTCTCAATTCCAAGAAGCAAATAGATCACAACACAATAACACTGGATGACTGTAACACACCTCTTTCACCACTGGATAGATTTTCCAAACAAAAAGTAAACAAAAAATATAGAACTCAATAATACAATGAATGATTTATACTTAATAGACATATATAGAATATTTCATTCATCATTGAGCGAATATACCTTCTTCTCAGCAGCACATGGATCCTTCTCTAAAATAGACCATATAATATGCCACAAAGCAACTTTCAGCAAATACAAAAAAATAGAGATGCTACCTTGTATTCTATCAGATCATAATTGAATTAAACTAGAAACCAATGATAAAATTAAAAAAAAAATAGCAGTTATTCTAACACCTGGAGACTAAATAATATGATATTGAATGAGCAATGGATAGCAGAAGACATCAGGGAGAAGATAAAAATTTCTTAAAAGCTGGGCGCGGTGGCGCACGCCTGTAATCTCAGCACTTGGGAGGCTAAGGCAGGAGGATCGCGAGTTCAAAGCCAGCCTCAGCAGTGGCGAGGTACTTAGTGACTCAGTGAGACCCTGTCTCTAATAAAATACAAAAAAGGGCTGGGGATGTGGCCCAGTGGTGGAGTGCCCCTGAGTTCAATCCCTGGTACCAAAACAAAACAAAACAAAACAAAACAAAAAAAAAATTCTTAAAGGTAAATGAGAACACCAATTCAACATATCAAAATCTCTGGGACACTATGAAGGCAGTGCTAAGAGAAAAGTTCATTGCATTGACTGCATTCATTCAAAGAATAAAAAGTCAACAAATAAATGATCTGACATTACATCTCAAAGCCCTAGAAAAAGGAACAAATCAACACCAAAAGTAGTAGAAGACAGGAAATAATCAAAATCAAAGCTGAAATCAATGAAATTGAAATAAAAGAAACAATTCAAAAAATTGACAAAATGAAAAGTTGTTTCTTTGAAAAAAAAAAATAAATAAAATTGATAAACCCTTAGCCAGGTTAATGAAGAGAAGGAGAGAGATAACTCAAATTACTAAAATTCATGATGCAAAAGGAAATATAATGACAGACACTATTGAAATACAGAAGATAATTAGAAACTATTTTGAAAATCTATACTCCAGTAAAATAAAAAATCTTGATGACACCCACAAATTTCTAGAAACATATGATCTACCCAAACTGAATCAGGAGGACATACACAATTTAAACATATCAATTTCAAGCAAAGAAATAGAAGACACCATCGAAAGCCTACCAACCAAGAAAAGCCCAGGACCAGACAGATTCTCAGCTGAGAGTTCTACAAGACCTTCAAAGAAGAACTAATACCAATCTCCTCAAATTATTCCATAAAATAGAAAATGAGGGAACCCTTCCAAACTCATTCTATGAATCTAGCATTACCCTGATGCCAAAACCAGACAAAGACACACCAAGGAAAGAAAACTTCAGACCAATATCCCTGATGAACATAGATGCAAAAATTCCCAATAAAATTCTGGCCAATTGCATACAAAAACATATTAAAAAGATAGTGAGTGCACCATGATCAAGTGGGCTTTATCCCAGGGATGAAAGGTTGGTTCAACATATGGAAATCAATAAATGTAATACATCACATCAATAGACTTAAATAAGAATCACATGATTATCTCTATAGATGCTAGAAAAGCATTCAATAAAATATAGCACCTCTTCCTGTTCAAAACACTAGAAAAACTAGGAATAGTAGGATCATACCACAACATTGTAAAAACTATCTGGGCTAAGCCCAAGGCCAACATCATTCTAAATGGAGAAAAATTGGAAGAATTCCTTCTAAAAACTGGAACAGAACAGGGATGCTCTCTTTTACCACTTCTATTCAACATAGTCCTTGAAATTCTAACCAGAGTAATCAGATAGACAAAAGAAATTAAAGGGATATGCATAGGAAAAGAAGAACTCAAACTATCACTATTTGTGGAGGACATAATTCTATATTTAGAAGATCCAAAAAATTCCACCAGAAAACTTCTAGACCTAATAAATGAATTCAGCAAAGCAGCAGGATATAAAATCAATACCCATAAATGAAATGCATTTCTATACATAAATGATGAGTCCACTGAAAGAGAAATTAGGAAAACTAACCCCATTAAAAATAGCCTTACAAAATATAAAATTCTTGGGAATCAATCTAACAAAAGAGGTGAAAGTCCTCTACACTGAAAACTACAGAACAGTAAAGAAGGAAATTGCTCTGGGATAGGCAGAGTTAATATTGTCAAAATGGCATACTACCAAAAACTGTTATACAGATTTAATGCAAGTTCTATTAAAATCCCAATGACATTCTTCATAGAACTAGAAAAAGCAATCATGAAATTCATTTGGAACAATAAGAGACCCAAAATAGCCAAAGCAATCCTTAGCAAGAACAGTGAAGCAGGAATCATCAAAATACCAGGCCTTAAACTATACTACAGAGCAATAGTAACAAAAACAGCATGGTATTGTCACCAAAATAGACATGTAGACCAATGGTCCAGAATAGAGGAAACAGAGACCAAACCACATAAATTCAGTTATCTCATTCTGGACAAAGGCACCAAAAACACATATTGGAGAAAAGACAGCCTGTTCAACAAATGGTGCTGGGAAAACTGGAAATCCATATGCAGCAAAATGAAATCAGACCTCTATCTCTCACCATGCACAAAACTCAACTCAAAGTGGATCAAGCACCTAGGAATTAGACACGAGACCCCACACCTAATAGAAGAAAAAGTAGGCCCTAATCTTCATCATGTTGAATTAGGCCCCGATTTCTTTAACAAGACTCCTAAAGCACAAGAAAGAAAATCAAGAATCAATAAATGGGATGGATTCAAACTAAGACTGTTCTGAATGAATGCTGAGCCTCTAAATCTAGCACCAGTTCCTGGGGTGCTTCAGGTGGATGACTTTGTCTCTTCTCCTTGGTGTTCCTGCTTCCTGGATTCTCTTCCTCCCCCATGCTGAGAACAACTCTAATTTAATGCACCAGCAGTGTCTTTTCTCCCTTCTTCCCAAGCCCATTTCTTATTCTGCGGTGTCAGAGGTAGCTGAAAAATCCTTTACAATTTCTACTGACTTGGATTTGCTCTTCTGTCCAGGTGGCTGTGTTTATACCCTCTGGGAGGTCTGTGATGGAGATGGTAGTGACGTATCTCAGATGTAATAAAGTTCTCTGTATCCTGGAAATGGCTCTGTTTTCTCTTACCTTAACACAACGGAAGGAAGTGGATGTACCTTACTCTCTAGCTGCCAGAGAGTGGTTAGTTAGGCTGATATTTCAATCCTGATAACGTATCTCTGCACAAAATCCAGGCATTACTCTTATTTTTGTCCCCTGGAATGGCTGGAGGATTACTTCTCAAAATGATATAGGTTAAAGTGATAGCTTTGGAAACAGAGAAGACAGTGATCCATTTCCTGAAGTGCTGGTTTTGTACTGATCATGCCTAGCAAATGGTTGGAAAGGTCCGGGAAGCATTTAAAAGATGGTGTGTCATGAGACAACGAGGGGCTTCTTTGAGTTCCAGGAGGCAGGTTGATATCTCTAGCAAACAAACATTAAACTTCAAGCTGGATTTGAACCTTATTTTAGCTGTTTCCTAAGCATATGAACTTAAAAGGTGACCTAAATTTGCCAACCCTAAGTTTTCTCATTTTAAAAAACAAATTTTATTGTGTACAATGAATTGAAATACATTCTGTTGTCATGTGTAACTAAGTAGAACAAATAAAAAATAAACAATTTTATTTCTATTCTAGCACATTTTTCAGGTTAAGCCTAAGCCATGACCCCTGTTGGAGTTTGGATGTGGTTAGGTATGTCAGGTATTTGATGGGATTTGGCCAAGTCCACTTACCCAAGGTTGAAGAGCCATCTTGGAGGTAATTCATCCCCAGGTCAACCTCAACACTGAACTGTAGAGCTTAGTTGCCATATTACTCAAGTCAGTCTCTCGTTCAACCCAGAGATGCATGCCTTAGTTCAAGGGAGAAAAAATCCTGCAAGAAAAAACTGGAAGAAGAGCTTGACAAAGTCATTGATACTTGCTTAAGAGCTCCTCTAACTGTCTCTGTCACTTATAGGACAGGATGTTTTTCCCCACTTTGGTTAAGAATGCTACCCAGCTTTGGCACGTTAAGGGCCAAGCCCTAAGGTGTCAGGAGCTGGTGGAGCCATGGCAGCACCCATTGGGTGACAACAGTGTACTAACAATTGGCACCTGCCTCGGAAGACACCTGCTGGAGACTCTCGTGCTTAGGGGGCTCAAGCAGTATCCAGCACAAGTAGTCTTTTTGGACAACATTCCAGACATACCCTGGGGCTTGTAGAAATGTTCACAGGGGTGTCAAGTGGAAAAAAATGACTACTGTTGCTTTGAACTTCGCAGGTTCCAGTGTGTGGAATTGTGGATTAATAAAACTAGAAAATGGTGTTATACAGCTCCTAGTACCTAGTAGGCACTCAACAAATGTTCATTATTGTTATTCTCTGATGCCCTTCTCTAGGCATCCTTCAAGATTGCAAAAACCAGTTCCTGTTACCTCTTCTTTTGTTCTACTTGTGCACTGTAGGTATTTCCTGTCTAATTTTAATTGAAAGTATATTTAGCAGGGTGCAGTGGTGCATGCCTATAACCCCAGTGGCTCAGGAGGCTGACACAGGAGGATCAGGAGTTCAAAGCCAGCCTCAGCAATGTCGAGGTACTAATCAACCCAGTCAGACCCTGTCTCTAAAATACAAAATAGGGCTGGAGATGTGACTCCATGGTCGAGTGGCGCTGAGTTCAATCCCTGGTACCCCCCACCCCCCCGCCAAAAAAAGAGAAAGAAAATGTATTTAGTGAAACAAATTTAATTGAAACATTTAAATATATACCATCTTTTTATATTACAAAAGAATGCTAGTGGGAAGAAATTTCAGTTTTATTCAAGTAATGCTGATATAACCAGATGTCAGTAAAAATTATGCTAAAACAAGCATTTGGAATCAACCATAGGAACAGAAGTTTAAGCTACCTTTGTTTGGATATGCTTCTTTATTATCTAAAACATGTTTTAGTAACCAACAACATATTTGGAAGAAAGAAGTTTCGAAATGCAGGGTGGTATATAGTCCTTTTCACATCATATATGTGATTAGGAAAGATAATCTCTCTAGTGCTTAAAAGTTCACGAAATTATTAGAAAGATGAACAAATATCTGATGGAATGGAACCATGTTTAAAGTGATAAGAAGATCAAGGGCAAGAAAAGTCTTTTTATTGTGTACAATGAATTGAAATACATTCTGTTGTCATGTGTAACTAAGTAGAACAAATAAAAAATAAACAATTTTATTTCTAAAATAAAACAAAAACCAGTTCCTGGAAGACTGGTTAATGCAAAAACCAGTTCCTGGAAGACATGGAATCAACTGTATTATGTGCATCTGTATTGAACACACATTAGTTTTCTGTTAAAATCTGCCAAGTGTTGTACAGTTTCACTATTGGAATGATATATCAGTTTGACTTTGCAGTTAGTTATCTTTTTGTATTATGGAGCTAAGATATTCCCTCCAGGTCTCAAACATCTTTATAAGCTCTCTAAACTCTCATCGCTCTTGATGATAATGGAATATTCCATTTTACTGGGTAGTAAAAATGGAAAATAGTGAGAGAAATGGAGCCCATTTACACTGGCACCCACAATGTCCTGGTGAAATAAAAGGAGAGCGTATTTAGATTAATGTGTTTGCCCAAGAAGTGGAAGCTTAGAGTCTGCAAAACCTAATACAAAGTTATTATCAAAGCTATACATTTGACAGGAAAGAAAATACAACTATAATGAAGTGTGAATATGAGAATTCTTGACAAAAAATTAGAATTCTGCAAGGGCAGATGGAAACATTAACACAGAGTTAGCAGAAGTGATGACAGTAATGCCAGAGATGTGGTTTTATCTTAAGAAAATGGAGACAGTCAGGTCATGAAGTTTCCAGTGTCTGTTTTCTCAAGTGTTTTTGCTGTGTGATTGCAGGCTAGAGAGTATGTGATGCTGCTAGGACATTCTGCAAGACCCCACAGAACTAGAAACAAAAGAAAAGAAAACGAAAAAAGGTCATGTATGTGTTCTTGATGGAGGATGGTCGGGAATAACACAACAGTGTTGTTGTTTGAAGCTTTTTGAGTTTAACTTTAAAAACAGAGGAAGAGATCACAGCAACCGAGACACATATTTCCAATTCACTGTACCCTAGTGGAAAGGTCCTTGGAAGTGGCATACTCAGAAAAAAGAGGAAAAAGTTCCAATCCATACATGTAAAGAGCCTGTTGAATAAGACTGCTGAGAAGATGAAAGGAGCCGAAGCTGAGGACCCAGTGTGGAAGCTGGGGGAAAGTCTGAGACAGGAGAGTATGAAAATGTGAGGCCCAATTGGAGGACAGAGAGTATGACTTCATCAGGCAGACTCTGTCCCCTCTTCTAAGCATTTGTTTAATGATTGCCTGCATTTGAGGTAGAGGACAAACAAGATCTCTAGAATTAAATAGAAACAACTGGGTTTGAAAAGCTTGGAAAATCATGAAAGGGCCAGTGAAGTGAAAGTGAGAGAAAGTTTAAATGCCATAAAAATTAACATCGGCCATTTAATGATCACCTATAGGAAACCTGATAAGAGCTTGGAAAATCATGAAAAAAGCCACCGAAGTGAAAGTGAGAAAAAGTTCAAATGCCATAAGAGTTAACCACTGCCATTTATTGAGCATCTACTGGAAACTTACACCTCAAACTGTTTTCCTTAGATATTATTAAAAAAAAAAAAAAAAAAAAAAAAAACCTTCCCAATGTAATTTGGAAGGTGTTATTATCCTCATTTTATGGAGGAAGGATACTCTTTGGGTCTAAAATTACATGAATGATAGGGTAGAGCCAAAATTGGTTAGTTCTGCCATATTCCAGGATCAGTGGTCTTTCTACTCAATCTTTTAACTGAGTCTAGGGCTGGGACTGGCTAGAAGGGCCTGTAGGGAGATCCTGGGAGGGCAAGGTAGTAGACCAACATAAATAACAAAGCAAGAGCTTATAGAAAGGAAATGAGGAAGGTAGAAAGGAATTAGAAAATATGAAACATGAATGTACACAACAGTTGTACAAGGAATACAGACATAGAAGAAAGCAAAGCAGGTGAAGAGAAAATGGCAAAAACTTGAGGAGTGCTAAATGTATTAGGGTGTGATTATGTGCCACATAGGCATCTTTAGTTAGCTTTTACTTAAAAAATGTAAAAAAATAAAATAAAAATAATTAAAAAAGAAAAAGCTACTTGGATTGTGCCAGTAGCTGTCCATTCTTTCTTCCTGGGAGATCTCATCTTTATCTGGTTAATGAACTTAAGTTGACATTGTGAGCCCTAATCTCTTCCTGAACTCCAGATCCAAATTCCAGTATCTCTTGACATATCTCCTGGGATGTGGAATGGAGGTCCCAAGCCCAGAAGGTCTGGACAAAGCCCTGGAACCTCTCCCTGGACCTTGCTTTCAGTCTTCTCCATCCCAGGAAATGGAATCCTTACTCTGCCCTATTGATCAATCAAAATCCTAGGAGTTGTCCTCATTCTTCTTCTTTCCCTCACTCCCACCTCCAACAGGGAAGCAACTCTGCTGCCACATTTCTAGAAAAAAGCCCACTCTTTGCTTCTCTAGTTCATGCCATCAGCTTTCGCTTGGGATGAGGTCTGAAGCTCCTAACTGGTCTCCCTACTTCAGTTTCTTTCAACCAATTTCCTCCACAATAGCCAATAGATATTTTATTTATTTATTTTTGGGTGTACCTGGGATTGAACTCAAGAGCACTCCACCACTGAGTGCCAACCACATCCCAGCCCTATTTTGTATTTTATTTAGAGACAGGGTCTCAATGAGTTGCTTAGCTCCTCTCCATTGCTGGGGCTGGCTTTGAATTTATGATCTTCCTGCTTCAGCCTCCCAAGCAGCTGGGATTACAGGCATGGCCATTGCCACTGGCTGCCAATAGACATTTTAAAGATACTAAGTCAGATTATGTACCATGCCTTCCAATAGCTTGCCACTTTATTTAATGTGGCATTGTGAACATACCAGATTTACCGAGGGCTGAACATTTGTTCACTCTCTGTCTTTTCTCTTTACCTTTTAAGTTTTCTCTTTTTCCCCCATTTTATTTTGACACAGGGTCTCACTAAGTTGCCTAGGCTGGCCTCAAACCTGATGTCTTCCTGACTCAGGCTCCCAAATCACTGGGATTGCAGGTGTGTGCCACCATTCCTGGCTCTCTGTGATTTTTTTTTTTTTTGAGGCTTATATTTTAAATGTATTAAGCAGAGAAGATTTTGCATTGGTTTCTGCCAGTGCCTAAAGGCACTACCAATTGGAACATGTTAAAAGTTGTTCTTACTTAATTTTTAAATTAGACTTTTTATTCTAAGATAATTGAAAATTAACACGGAAGATAATTGAGAATTGACATGGATTATTGAAGATTAACATCTATTCTGCCTTTAACAAGTGATTTTTATTACTGTAGTTATACAATAAGTCTTGAAATAAGTAGACTGATTGTTCCTACTTTTTTGTTATTAGTAAAACAGAGAAATCCCATAAATCTTTTTTTTTTTTTTTTTTTTTTTTTTTGGTACCGGGGATTGAACTCGGGGGCACTTGACCACTGGGCCACATCCCCAAACCTTTTTTGTATTTTATTAAGAGACAGGGTCTCACTGAGTTGCTAAGTGCCTCGCCATTGCTGAGGCTGGCTTTGAACTCGCGATCGTCCTGCCTCAGCCTCCCAAAGTGCTGGGATTACAGGCGTGCGCCACCGCGCCTGGCTCCCATAAATCTTTACCCGGTTAATCCAATGGTAAAATTTTGCAAAATCATACTGCAATATTATATCCATCAATTGATATTTATACATTCAATTCTTTTAAAAGGAGTGAAGTGGATTGAGGTTCACAATTTATGAATTCAATTTTGGTTATGAAGGCTCAAATACCTTCTATTTGTTGAAAACTTCTTTCCTCCCTTGCATTCTCTTTACATCTTCATTGAAAACCTGTTTATTTATGAGTTCTTTGTTTTGTTGTAGGAATGGATATATCTATCTTTCTGACTTTAACAAACATTTTATTACTGTATCTATAAATCAGTCTTGAAATCAGGAAGGCTTATTCTTCCTACTTTTTCAAAGCCATTTTAGCTATCCTAATTTCTTTGTTGTTCTACATAAATTTTAGAATAATATTGTTTGTGCCTTCAAAAAAATCTTACTGACATTTTGATAGAAATTACATTCAAGTTGTACATCAGTTTGGTGAAAACTCTTTACTATCTTATATCTTTCAACCCATGAACATGGAATGTCTCTCCATTTATTTAGATCTTATTTGGTTTTTATCATAGTTTTATAGTTTTCGTAGTTTTATAGTTTTAGTCAGCATACAAATAACAAACATATTTTGTTAAGTATATACCTCTTCTGTTTTTTGAGTAATCATAAATGATATCGTATTTTAATTTTGGTGTCCACATACACATTGCTGGTATATAGAAGTACGATGGATTTTCATGTGTTGATATTGAATTATGTGACTTTGCTAAACTCAGTTACTAGTTTTAGGATTAAAAAAAAAATAGATTCTTAGGGCTGGAGTTGTAGCTCAGTGGTAGAGTGCTCGCCTAGCATACGTGAGGCACTGGGTTCAATCCTCAGCACCACGTAAAAGTGAAATAAAGATATTGTGTGTCATCAGATAGAGCACTAATTTCTAGAATGTATATAGAACTAAAAAAACTTAATACCAAAAAAGCAAATAACCCAATCAATAAATGGGCTAAGGAATTGAAAAGACACTTCTCAGAAGAAGATACACGATTAATCAACAAATACATGAAAAAATGCTCAACATCACTGGCAATTAGAGAAATGCAAATCAAAACTACTCTAAGATTTCATTTCACTCCAGTCAGAATGGCAGCTATCAAGAACACAAACAACAATAAATGTTGGAGAGGATGTGGGGAAAAAGGCACACTCATACATTGCTGGTGGGACTGCAAAATGGTGCAACCGCTATGGAAAGCAGTATGGAGATTTCTTGGGAAAATGGGAATGGAACCACCCTATGACCCAGCCATCCCACTCCTGGGTCTATTCCCAAAAGACTTAAAAACAGTATATTACAGTGACACAGCCACTTCAATGTTTATAGCAGCACAATTCACAATAGCTAGGTTATGGAACCAACCTAGATGCCCCTCAGTAGATGAGTGGATAAAGAAAATATGGTATATATACAAAATGGAATTTTACTCAGCAATAAGAGAGAATAAAATAATGGCATTTGCAGGTAAATGGATGAAGTTGGAGAATATAATGCTAAGTGAAATTAGTCAATCTCAAAAATCCAAATACCGAATGTTTTCTCTGATATAAGGAGGCTGGTTCACAGTGTTGTTGGAAGGGGGTACATAGGATCAGAGGAACACTAGAATGGTCAACGGAAAGGGAGGGGAGGGAGGGAGTAAGGTGGGGGTTGGAAAAAAATTGGTGGTTGAATGAGATGGATATCATTATCCTAAATGCATGATTGAAGATCTGAATGGTACTTATATACTTTGTATACAAGCAGTTGTATGTAAAAAGATACTATACTTGTGCATGATGAATAAGTAAATAAATAATAATAAAAAAAAGAAAAAAAAAGATATTGTGTGTCCACCTACAACTAAAAAATAAATATTTAAAAAATAGGTTTTTTCAAATTTTCTGTACATATAATCCTGTTGTTTATAAATAGGGGCAATTTAATATCTTTTTGATGTATGCATGTTTTTTCTTTCTTTACTGCACTGATTAGAACTTCCAGGTGAGAGCAGTCTTACTTTTCATCTAAATTGTCAAATTTATGTGTACAGAGTTGGTTCCTTATTATCTTTGAATGTGTACAGTGTCTGCAGTGCTATCCCCTATTTTATTCTTGATATTGGTAACTTGTGTGTCTTCTCTGTTTATAAGTTTCGCTAGACGTTTGTCAATTCTATCGATCTTTTCAAAAAACCATTTTTACATTGATTTTGTATTTTTGTTTTCAACTTCATTGATTTCTATTCCAATTGTTTCTTTCCCTCTGTCAGTGTTAGACTTACTTGGCTCTTTTTTATGTTTCTAAGGAAAGAGTTTTCTGGGTTTTATTGTAACCCTGTTTTAGTGTCCTAGAACACCTACTCTGGCAGGGACAGGGAGGGGGCTGTGCCTCATTGTGACCAGTTGGAGGTAGAAATTTAGTCTGGACACCTGGTCTCAATTGACATCCAGTGTGGGAGTTCCTCATTTCCTCTGTGCAAGGATGGAATTCCAGCAGAACACTAGTAATTCCTGGGGTGGGAGGAATTGGAGAATCTGTTACTCTATCCCTGATCCCAAGGGAGAACCTGTTTTGTAGCTTCATCACTATTGGGTGCTTGCAAAAGTCCTGATTCTCCAGAAGGGCTCCTTTGTCCCCACCCCAGGGAGTAATGGTAGGGGAGCCTGATTACTGTAACATAGTGGTGGAATTTAGATTCCCATTTGGTCTCTACTGACACCCTGGCAGGAGGTGGAGATAACATCAGTGAAGATAACATTTCTGGCTCCCTATGTAGCCTTCTCCAGTACCACCCTGGGGTGGTGGGTTTGGGTGTCTCCTTACAGCTTCACAAGAGTGGAAATTTGGGCTTCTCACTCAACCTTTGCTGGTGCTGGGGGTGGGGGTGGGGTACAGTTTTTGTTTGTTTGTTTTGTTATTCTGTAATATTTACCTGCAGTAGAGCTGTTATTATCTATAAGGTTTGTCTTGTTAAGCTGTCCTTTCTGATCCTCTTTACAAAGAGAGCAGGTTTGTGTTGGGGGCTTGTTTTGTCTGCACTTGTTAGTGTTTTCAGATTGCCAGGTCTTCAGTTACAAATCTGGGATGCTGGAAGCAAAAGAAAACAGAAGGAACTCACCACCTTGTTGTTCACTGGATTCTGAGTCCCCTCATAGATCTGTCCTTTCCTCTCCACCTTTCAGACACTTCGTTATGTTCATTTTCTATAAAATGTTCAGGATTTTTGAAGGAGAAATAAACAAAAGCATGTCTACTCCAGTTTCCAGAAGTGGAAGTCAACCATTGAATTCTGTCTTTGTCTTCCTTCATGACTAGCGTGGCTTCCAGATCTTTAGCCCGTAGCTTGTTTAGATGGAGAAATCAGACAATTTTCATATGGTATTCAAATAACAGAGAAATAAACAACTATTGGCCCAAGGTGGCAGGATCTGATGGACTATTTTTTGAGGAAGAGATGTTAACCTTATGTGTTAATGGCTCAATGCAAAGCTATTCCTCAGGTGTGAGGGTCAAAGAGGTGTAGAGGCTGTCATAAGGAAAATATGCAAATATTCATCTGTTTTCCTTCTCTGCAATAGTGGAGGGGTAAATGATGAATTATAAATAATGGAATAAGCTTCTTATTTTTCTAGAATTTTTGTTTTCTAGTTTATATATGGCTCAGAAAATTATTTTAACATACAAAATGAATTTTTTGTATCCAATTAAGGTAAATAATGAAAGTCTTGATGTCATGACAAATTATTTTGTGGAAAATTCAATAATTTGTATTATAATATCAATGATACTATTATGATGGAATCTACTCTTAACTTTTCTTGATTAAATATGACGTTACAATGAAAAATAAGATTCTTTCTACTTGTGTAGCAGTTTATTCTGTATTAGATATTTTCACAGGCTAACTTCTAATAGAAATCTCCTTGAAGTATTGTAAACTGCATTAACTATAATTTGATCAGTTCCAACAATAAACTAAGTGAGGCTTATCCTTGCCTTGACTGATGTGTCAATAATAATAATGTCCTTAATAATAAGGACAATAATAATAAGATATGTTGAGAATAATAACATACCGTGAAAACACTGCAGGTGAGATGGGTATCTTTCTCTGTGGTGTGACTTGATGGGCAGGGGAATCCCACTCTTCCAAACACATGGCCTTAAATATTTCTTTGAGTTAAAGTACCATTTTCTGGGATTTTATATTTATCATCATGCAATTCTTAATTAGGAGGAGTAATCCATTAGCAGGCAGAAAAATTTTCATTCCAATAGATTGTTTAATTAATTAAGGGTCCCTGAGGAAGGGACAAAAGCTGGGCTAGCTTTGATGGGGAACAAGGAAGGCAGCTGCTTCCCTTTCCATTGCTGCAGCTCAGTGTTCTGAGCAGCTTTTCCCCATCAGTGAACGAGGTCTGGTGGGGCAGACCCTCCCTGTGCTACTCTTTCACTTTCTGTTAGCAGCAGGAGAAAGCTACAGGGGAGGCAATAACAGTAAAAACCGTAGATGATGTATGAGAAAGAGGAAGTTTGCCAGAATTTTAAAAGCAGCCATTTGAATTTGATTTCTTTATTGCTAAAGATATCTACAATAACCGTAAGGCCCACCACTCCTTTTTCCTGGCAGCCCCACAGTTTGTTCAAGTATCTGCCAGTCCTGAATAGGAGCTTCTCAGCGAGGCCTGGCCTCTCCCTAGCTCTAAAAGGTGACTCCTGATGGACCGAGCCTGCTTTGGTGGCCCCATCCCCTTTGTCATTGTCAGTTTAGGCATGGTCATGTGACAGTTATGCTCAATGAGATATAAACGGAGATCTTTTAGAGACTTCTGGAAAAGGTTTCTTTGCTGTTAAAATAGAGTTATAAGGAAAGAGATGGTCTTTTTCTGCCTCTGAGTATGACTTTGTTTAGATGGAATGTCTAGAACTGCAGCACACCACCTTATCACCAACTTGAGATGAAGCCAGTGCTGATGAAGTGTTTCAGCCACGCCGTTTATTGATCCAAGCATCACTTTAGTCTTGTAAACATGTTTTGAAATATGTATTTATTGTGGATTGGCTAAATAGAACTGACAAATGTGCATTATCTCACACACATTTTTGTTTTTTGTGTGATGAAAACACCTAAACTCTATTCTCAGGGATTTTCAAGAAAGCAATACATTGTGAGTAACCAAAGTCACCGTGCTGTACAATTGGTCCTTCTTAACTGAAATCTTTCACCAACTTCTCATCTCAACAACTCCTCTACTCTGATTCCTGGGAACCCCCACTCTTCTGATTCTTTTGAATTCAGTTTTTTAGACTCTACATATAACTGGGATCACTCAGCATTTGTCCTTTATTTTGCTTAACATAATGTCCTCCAAGTTCACCCATGTTATTGTAAATGATAGGGTTTCTTTCTTTTTTGGGCCTAATATATTTCTCTGTATACTTAGACTGTACTTCTTTCCTTTTTTGATATAGTGGATTACATTATTTTCTCTTTTTATTAATATGTTTTAGCTGTACCAATTAACATGTTCACTGTGACATTTCCATTCATCTGTTGATGGACTTTTAGGTCAATCCCATATCATGGCTTGTGTGGATAATGCTACAGTGGATATAAGAACACAGATATCTTTGACATACTGATTTTACTTCCTTTGGATATATAACCACTAGTGGGACTGTTATTCTGTTTTTAATTTTTTGAGGAATCTTCATTTAATGAGGAATCTTCATTACTTTCCATAATGGCCATACTGATCTATATTTCCATAATGGCCATACTGATCATAGTAATGAGGAATCTTCATTACTTTCCATAATGGCCATACTGATCTATATTTATGACAGTGTGCAAGAGTTCCCTTTTCTCTGCATTCTTGGAAATACCTTCCATGTCTTCCATAATGGCCATCCCAACAGTTATGATGCAAAATTTCATTATGGCTTTAATTTGCATTTCCCTAATGATTACTGATGTTTAGCACTTTTATGAAGCTGTTGGTCAATTATATGTCTTCTTATAAGATGTGTTACTAAAGTCCTCTGCCCATTTAAAAATAAGATTATTTATTTTCTTATTATTGAGTTGTTTCAGTTACTTACACAATATATTTTGGCTATTAACCCCTTATCAGATTTGTGGTTTGCAGATATTTTCTCCCATTCTGGAGGTTGTCTTTTCACTTGTTTACTGTTTCATTTGCTGTGCAGAAGTTTTTCAGTTTGATGTAATCCCATTTGTCTGTTTTTGTTGCCTATGTTTTGGGGTCATATTCAAAAAGCCATTGCCCAAACCAAGAGTACTTTCCTTCTGCATTTTCTTCCAGTAGTTTTATAGTTTTAGGTCTTACATTTAAGTCTTTAATTCATTTTAATTTTTGTGTTTGGTGTGAGGTAAGGTTTTAATTTCATTGTCTGAATGTAAAGATTCCACCATACCCTTAAGTGTTGTATCATGTAAAGGTGGATATTTCCTTATTGTTCAAGATACTTTGAATTGGGTTTTCTTCTACTTACTGATTGATTCAGTCCCCAATCCACTGTTTTAATACAGGAAGCTAATGGTTTTGTATCAGAGGAACTGGTAAGTTCAGAAGCAGTTTGTTATTGCTAGACAGCATTCACTGGGAAACATCTTGGTTGAGGATACAATTTTGCTTTTTTTTCCTTTTTGACCTAAGTTTTTGATTTTCTAGAATTCTCTCTTCATTCATGAATTCACTCACTCATCCATTCACTCAATGCAATGTTATCACTCAGAAAGATCTTGGTGGTCATTTTCTCATCTGAATTTGTAGAATGCTCAAGCTCTTATTTTCCAAGGGCAGAAAAAATGAAGATGGACACATAAATGTCATTTTTAAAAATGACTTCTCCATATTTTTCTCCACATCAGAAAGGATATATTTTCCATTTTAAAAGTTAATCTTTTCCAGGCATACTGGTATATGCTTAAAATCCCAGTAAATGGGGAGGCTGAGGCAGGAGGACTGCAAGTTTGAGATCAGCCTCCAAAACTTAGACCCTGTCTCCAAATAAAAAATAAAAGGGGATGGGGATGTGGCTCAGTGATAGAGCAACTCTGGATTCAATTCTCAGTGCTGGAATCCTGGAATCCTCAGTACTTTGAAACCTGTTTTTTTTTTTTTTTTTTTTTTTCCACTTAGCAAATTGCAAATATTAAAAAAATTATATATATAATCATGAATTTTATAAATTAATGTATTAGTATATTGTTTGCAATTATGTTTTCTATGTATGTATATGTGTATATGTTTGTGTATACATACAATATCTGTTTTCTAATTCTTGGTGACTGAATACAATGTTCATTTAATTAACCCCCATCATTGGAAACTTAGGTTGCTTCTAATTTTTTCCCATTATATAAATTCAGATCCTATTTGTTTTTCTGATTTTACCTGTGTCACTTTCCCCCTTTGCTCTCTATTACCAGTCATATTGACCTTTTATCAATTTCTCCAATAAAATGGAGAATAAAATGTTGACCCTAGGATGGCAGAAACAGTGGTGTTCTCTTTAGTGCATCCCAGTCTCTCCATATTCACTTGTCATACATAGTAAACACTTATTTAACTCTAATACTTTCAGTTTTCTACCTGGATACATTTTCCTTTTTCTCTTTTCCCCATTATATTTGTGATATTAGTTTTTTCATTTCCTTAAGCCCATACTAATGCTTTCTCTTTTTTTTTCTCTCTCTCTCTCTACCTCTGTTTTGCCCCCCCCCCCCCCCAAGCCTACAGCAGATCCAACTGGAAATGTAATAACAATAATTCCTTGTTTGGGGTCATTTAGTATTTGCTGACTTTGACCATGCAAGCACTTTTAGGAGATGAGCAGTGTGACTTACATACAGGCACAAAGAATGTTCTTTATTCTTGAACTAAATTGAAGAAAGACATGGCAAATCATATCAAAGAGTGTTCATTAAACATGCAGTATTTGGTGGAACCAAGTTTCATACACTTTACCTCATATAGTTCATCTCAATTTTTAAGATTCCCATAATAACTCAACTAAATGCTCTGCCAGTAAACACATAGGAAGGTTTACTTGTAAAGCCATGTATTCTCAAAATAGCATTAAAACAAACTTAAGCACATGGTATTTTCTAATATTAAAAAACCTTGAGCCGGAGCCGGGCGCGGTGGCGCACGCCTGTAATCCCAGCACTTTGGGAGGCTGAGACAGGAGAATCGCGAGTTCAAAGCCAGCCTCAGCAATGGTGAGGCACTTAGCAACTCAGTGAGACCCTGTCTCTAAATAAAATACAAAAAAAGGGCTGGGGATGTGGCCCAGTGGTCGAGTGCCCCTGAGTTCAATCTCCGGTACCACAAAAAAAAAAAAAAAAAAAAAAAAAAAAAAACCTTGAGCCGGGCATGGTGGCGCGCGCCACAATCTCAGCACTTTGGGAGGCTGAGGCAGGAGGATCGCGAGTTCAAAGCCAGCCTCAACAATGGCGAGGCATTTAGCAACTCAGTGAGACCCTGTCTCTAATAAAATACAAAAAAGGGCTGGGGATGTGACCCAGTGGACGAGTGCCCCTGAGTTCAATCCCCAGTACCACACATACAAAAAAAAAAAAAAAAAAACAAAAACAACCTTGTTCATTTCTAATTTTATTTTGATTATATTTTTCAGAAATGTGCTTATAAGCATCTTCAAAAATTATTCATCAGTACTTTCGGAAACGTTTAGTAATCTTATCCTCTTATTTTTTTCTTTTTCTTTCTTTTTGTTTTGTTTTGCCATTTCTCCTGTTTCCCTTGGTTCGTTTTAGATTGTTTTTAAAATAAGAGCATAATTTATGACTATTTATTCTGGTACAATTTGGCACCATCTAAACTTTAGAAATGTTATAGTATATTCTATTGTTTGCTTAATCAACTATAATTTTAATCCTAACCTCAATTTAAAGAGAGAAAATTTTTAGGTAGTTGGAATGTCTTCCTATTTTGTCAGCATTAATTTCCAGTCATAAATCTGAACTAGAGAATGTGACCTATGCAATTTTTTCCTTTTGGATATTACTGAAGTTTTATTTATTACCAATATTTGAAAATATCTCATGAATCCTGGACAAAGAAGCACAGTGTATACTTCAATATATGGCATTGGATTCATGACCAAATTTAGTATTGTTAATTATATTTTAAATAAAATCCATATCTTTTTTTGTGTACTTGGCATATATTATACCTAATAGTATTGGGTTGTCTCCTGCTATTTTCATATCTATTTATCCTCATTTTAAATCAGTTGTTTTATAGAATATATATTTATTCTAGATGTCCAGCACACTCTTTCTTATATTCATTTGCTTGGGTACATATATTGAAACCCAGTTTTAACTCCAACATGCTCTGATACTTACCATGTGTGACAGGCGAAGCAGTTAACTGGACCCAGCAAATTCTCACTGTGCTTCCTGGGTATGGGACACCCCTAGTTTTCTAATTTCCCTTTCATTAGAGAAGTGGTCAAGGAGACAAAACTCTCAAATGAAGTTCATTTCTTTTGGGAACTTCAACAATATATGTGGAACAAAGTTTTTAAATTTTTGAAGGTCAAGTCAAATGTACTGTTTTATAAGACTTCCAAACAATGTGAGGTTCAAGAAAGGAGAGGTGAAAAGGAACATTTTGGACACTCATGTACCATGTTCTTGTGTAAATTTGAGCACTAACTGAGTACAACTCAGACTAGAACTCTCGAAATATAAAGCTGCACAACATACATACAGGATTCCAGATAGAATGAAGTTCAAATTATACCACTTGGATAACATTGTGGTAAACATCAATAACTTTGAAGACAGAAATAAATTGGAAATATTTCTACAAAAAAAAAAAAAAAAAAAAAAGGAAGGAAGGAAGAAAGAAAGAAAAGCACGCTGACCAAAGAGACTTTCTTCCCCAGCATCTCTCTGAGAAAAAAGTGGCCTGCTCAGAACTGGTTCCAAAGGGCTTTCAGCATCTTTGCTGGCTTGTAATCACTGACATGCACTCAGAGAAAGATCAGGTTTCTTCATCTTCCTTAGTGGTCAGAGCCACATAACTTCTCTTCCTTTCTTTCACAGTTCAAAGTTTCTGTTTTCCCAGGATCCAGAGAAAAAATGGTCTTACATCAGAGAGAAACTATATTCTTGTCAGAGTTAAGCCCCAGGTGATTAACTGCACCCTAGTTATGAACCTTTGCTGGCTGTCGATGTTAATAATTGCTTTCCCTCTGCTAATTCAAGCATTATTCTATTTATTTTCAATTTACTCAACAGGCACATTGAAAATATTCTAGACCACCCATCAATAATACTGTTCAATTCAGAACATTTTTTAAAAATACAGTTATTGATTGGAGTTTTTGATTAAGTTCTTAAACTGTCACATATTTTGACAGAGAAAATTCTATTCATCACTAGTTCTTCCTTACTTGCAAATCTACAAAGCTCTGCTGTGAAATACCCAATAAATGGTCAAGTAATTAGGAACTTTTTGCACTTTTAGTCTTGATTATGAATTCCAAATACATACTAATTTCTCCTTTAGTCCTTAAAAGGAGATATACAGATGGAAAACAAATACAGATTTTAAAATGTAGGTTTCCAAAAAGAAAAAAAAAAAAAAATGAAAACCATCACATACTGATGCATGATGCTTCAAAACTTTGCAAATTAACCTCCCTTGAAAGTATTCAAATCTCTTAGGAATAAGATAAAAAATATAAGTATGTTGGAAAGTCTTTTAAGCTGAAAGAACTATAAGTGACCAGAAGACTTTAAAATCTGAACGTTACACTCTAAGAAAAAAGAAGAAAGAAAGAGGACACAAATTAATAATATCATAAATGAATGAGAAAACATCATATACATCTCATGGGCATCAAAATGATAATAAAGGAATATTATAAACAACTCTACATTCACAGTTTGATAACTTAGATAAAATAGACCAATGCCTTGAAAGATCATCTTCCAAAACTTACACAAGAAAGAGATAATCTGAAAGCCCTATATCTACTGACAAAATTGAATCAATAATTAACAGCCTTCCAAACAGTACTGTACTGGGCCCAAAGGGGTTCTTTGGTAAATTTTCTCTCTCTCTCTCTCTCTCTCTCTCTCTCTCTCTCTCTCTCTCTCTCTCTCTTTTCCCCTTGTATGGCACTGGGGATTGAACCCAGGACCTTGTGCATGCAGGGCAAGCACTCTACCAACTGAACTATATCTTCAGCCCCTTCACTGGTAAATTCTATCAAACATTTAAGAAAGAAACTGTAGTAAGTCTTTTCTTTCAGAAAACATAAAAAGAGGGAATACTTCCTAGCTCATTCTTTAAGGCTAGAATTACCCTACTACCAAATCAAGATAAAGACAGTACAAGAAAAGAAAACTACAGATCAATGTTTTTCATGAACATAGATATAAAAAATCATCAACAAAATATTAGCAAGTTGAATCCAACAATGTATAAAGAGAATTATTCCCAATTTAAAAGCGGCAAAAGGTATGAATAGACACCTTACCAAAGAAGATATACAGATGAAAAACAAATACATGAAAAGATGCTTCATGTCATGTCATAAAAGAAATGGAAATTAAAACCAACAATGAAATCCGACTACACACCTACTAGCCAGGATCCACAACACCACCGATAACATCAGATATGGAGAAATAGGAATTCTCATTCATGCTGGTGGGAATACAGAATAATATAACCTTTGGAAGACAGTTTGGCAGTTTCTTAGAAAACTGAACATACTCTTAACATACCATCTGGCAAAAGGTTATCTACCCTGCTGCTGAATTCCATTCTTTTCCTTAGTAGACTTTTACTATAAAACATCTTAATATTATATTTGAAATTTAATAATAAAACATTGTGAAAATTTTTCTTTCTTTTTAATAAATTTACATAATCTTCTTCATTTTGCCTTTTATCCCACATAATCTGAAATATGGATCTTCACAGAAAAAGTTCACCAATCCCTCACATAAAATACTATTGTTGTATTGTAGTTTTCTTATTGGATATGTGCCTTGATTCTAACATTATATGTAAACAAATCACTGATCTAGTCTCTGTTAAGAGATTGATTTTTTCCCCTACATACTTTGTGTTTATTTGCACAGTTTATGCAGGAAGCAGAAACTACATCAATATCAATTTAAATCATATTTGATAAATTGAAATATCTGTTATTTTTACTTTATGATATAATTAAATTCTTTTTATGTTTTCATTTATTTTATTTTGCAATTTTTTAGGTTGTTAGAAAAAATATCTTTTTAAAGAATAGGTACAGCTGGATGCAGTGCCACACACCTATAATCCCAAAAGCTCAGAAGGCTAAGGCAGGAAGATCGAAAGTTCAAGGCCAACCTTAGTAACTTAGTAAGGCCCTAAGCAACTAAGTGAGACCTTGTCTCAAAATTTAAAAAATTTTTAAAAAGGACTGGGGTTTTTGATCAAGTGGTTAAGCACCCCTGGGTTCAATCTCTGGTACCGGAAAAAAAATGTACAAACTCTTACATTTAAAATAAAGGAATAATATTGATAACAGGATAGAGTAGAAATGCAAAAGCTAGGATAACTTGAAAAGTGAAGAATAAAGGATACGGAAAAAAAATATAGCACAAGTTTCATGAAGAATGGCAACTGCATTTTGCTATGGCAGAGCATAACCAAAAATCTCTGTTATGTTAAAAAATTAAAGATAATTATAGTAGACAATATTAACAGGCATTTTCAGCAAATGCATAGTAAATGTGAAAAGGTTCTCTCAAAAGTAAAAAAATTGATAAAAATCTGTCATTTAAAATCATAATTAAATTTACAAAAAAATTTTAAATAATTATGAGCAATCTGAGTTTTTAAGGTTAGCCAGGTATAAAATAGTCTGTCTTCCCTCCCAAAAGATAATTTTTAGATGGAAAGATGGGAAAATAAATTATATATTATCTCAATTATGGAAATTTTATTAGAAATTTATGAGACTTTCACTTTTGGTGAATTATCTTCAATCAAGCCATCAAATAATTGCCCATAATACGCAAGACCTTTTTATTAGATCACAGATCAATTAATTCAAACTTTGAAGGCTTTTTAGTACTTTTCTTCAGCTTCTTATCTTTAGGTAAGTCATGTGATACAGAACCACTGCCAAATTATCATTTGATATATAATTATATATATATATATATAATTATATATATATAATATAATATATAATTATCATTATATTTTCTCAAAGGACATCCGCATGTACAAAGAAATTTACCCAATAAATAGATTAAAAAATGGGACTTGTGGCATAGGTATTTTTGAATTTTTTATGCCTGAAAAATATTAGTTTCTATCATAGCAGAGGGTGTTAAAAGGACAGATTTATTGATTTTAAAGCATGAAACATGATTCTCTTGTACTTCGTTTCTCTCTGACATATTGAAACTGTGAATGCCCAGTTTTCTTAAAAAAAAAAAAAAAAAACTATGAAAACTCTCACTAGTGAAGTTAAAATCTTTCAGGGAACATGTGCAAATGCTATGCATCATGGAAATTGTTTTAAAATTTCTGAAAGAATTAGAAGGCAACTAATTTACTTAACTGAAAGTTTTTGCTGATATTTGTTTGTTGAGTTGTGGAAGAGCTATACAAAAATTTACCATACAGTTAATTTCAAATCAATATTTCCTTCAAAGAAAAGGAATGCTTGGCAAAAATTATTCACAATTCAAAGATGAAAACTGGCCATCTCATTTGTGTTTTCTTACTGTTATATTACACTATATATGAATGAGCTAAATTTGAAGCTACAAGGACAAGCTTGTTTGTGACCTAGCTACATAGATGCAAGAACTCATGTTGAAATAAATCTTTGCAGAATACAAGTCAATAATGATGATTTCATATGTTATCTAATGTAAAGAAGCTCTTAATTATGATTCATAACATTACTCAAATTGGCTATAAAAACTACAAGAAAAATTTCAAAGACTGATTTGTTGATATTGGTAAATTCAGAGTTGACTTTTATGCATTATTCCTTCAATAATTTCACATTGATGAGTTAACACAAGTTAGTGAATTTTCTTAACTTGGATGGACATAGTTTTGATTCTAATATGCTTTTACTTCAAGCTAAATCAGTTCTTAAAAGATGAACAAGTTTTGTCAATATAGATGCATATAGTCAAAGAAAATAATTTTTGATCATTTATTCAGCTATTGCACACTTTTTTTTTTTTTTTTTTTTTTTTTGGTACGGGGCATTGAACTCAGGGGCACTCGATCACTGGGTCACATCCCCAGCCCTTTTTTGTATTTTATTAGAGACAGGGTCTCACTGAGTTGCTAAGTGCCTCGCCATTGCTGAGGCTGGCTTTGAACTTGCGATCCTCCTGCCTCAGCCTCCCAAGTGCTGGGATTACAGGCGTGCGCCACCACGCCCGGGTATTGCACACTTTTTAAGTTTGGAACAACTTACAGATGCAAAACTATTTTAAATTATAAATTTTGTGAAACCTAATTATATCAAATAAATTGAAAAGAGTACTGATTGAGATGTACTCTACGTGTAAAATACACACCAGATTTCAAAAATTTTAGTGCAAAAGAAGAATGTAAAATACAGCACCTCAATAATTTTTACATTGATGAGTTGTTGAAATGTTAATATTTGGGGCATATAAGGTTAAATAAAACATTAAAATTAATTTCACTCATTTTTTATTTATTTTTATCTTTTTACTTTTTAAACATCATACTAGAAAGTTTTAAGTTACATGTTGGCTTATATAACAGCATTTTGTTTCTATTGAGCAGCTCTGTTCTAGATTAGTTTATGGTTGGCATCACACAAAACAGTTGGTTAATATAATTTAATAATTGGTTGCTTTGCAAACACCATTTTCTTCTGTTATAAAGAGGAACTAATTTAGCTAAGAAATAAAACTGACATCTTCGGGATAAATGGGGATAATAATTTTATTTTGTAAGGCTATTGTGAGGATTAAACAAAGTAAAGTACATACTTAGCACAACGTTGGGTACATAGTTGTCCCTAAATCTGTGATTAACGATTACAACTACAAGTCAATGAGGAGAGAGACCAAGAAGTGATTAGAGAGAAAAAGGGTAAGGGATGGATTATTAGCAGGTTGA